>OZ018377.1:47030347-49530347 GCA_963969555.1 Polydrusus pterygomalis | reverse complement strand
AAAGTATAAGGTTTATCCAAACTAAACATAGGTTGCCAAATAATTCTAGTAATATGCAGCACTGGGGAATATGTAACAGAATATTTTAAAAATCACTATAGACATATAATTAATCCTCACAGAATTGCCTTAAAAATATTGCGCCCAAACTGATAATGGGAGAATCACCAAAACAGTAAGTAACTGTGCTAAATTAAAGGTAAAAATCAATTGAACAAGGCAAATATTTTATTTGCAACAAGTAATGCGTTCATTAATAATTTCTTTTACGGCTTTTTGACTAGCACTAGACAGAATATTGGAGATACATTAAAAAGAGATGATCTGGTAACAATAAAAGATATTGCAAACATAAATACATCTTTCAACATAAATCTTAAGGATGGCCAGAGTCGTGAAAATGATTGGACAGATATGAAATTATATGTTACTAGCGTGTACCCGGCATGCGTTGCAACCCGCTGGTATAAATACAAACCCGAACAAACCCGATATATTAGTACCCGGCATGCCACTTTCCGAAATTGCACCCGTGCGAAGCCCGGGCGGGTCGCTAGTTATACATAAAAACATTTCTCTTGAATCACTCTATCTATTAAAAAAAAAACGCTTTAAAATCCGTTGCGTAGTTTTAAAGATTGAAGCACACAGACAGCGACAGCGACAGCGACTTTGTTTTATATATGTTAAGATAAGATAGAGTACCAACAACTAAATAAACATAATCCTATAATTTTTTACAAAAAAGAAGGAAAGCCTATAAGTGGTTTTGAAAATAATGACATGTGTCGTATAATAACGAATAATATACAAAAATAATTGTTTAAACAGTTTTTTGGAAACATTGTCTGTGTAGATTGCATATTAGAATTATTATGCCCGATGTGAAGAACAGTGAATTTGTCAACATTTAATTGCAGGGTCCAGTGGCGGTTCGTGACTTGTTTATTTGGGGGTGCACTAAAAGCCTGCTGCAGGCGAAATGCGCCGCAGGCGAAAATGTGTTAAGACCACGCCCAAATTTGGTCAATAATTTGTAGTACATATTTTAAAAATTTAAGATTACCTACTTAGTTTATTGAAAATGAAATAAGATTAACAAAATATGAAAAGCCAATTTATTTTTCATTAGTGGGTAGGTACATTGTTTAAAAGTAAAGTCCATTTTTCTGTTCTTATTTGCAGTTCTAGTGCATCAGGTCATTATGTAGCACCAATGCTTGTTTAAAAAAAAAAGAATGATGGCCGAACTTGCAGTAGGTGCTCCACTAGGATGTTCTGTAGAGGTTTTAGACAGCGGGTATATTAATAGCGAATTGTTTGTTATATAGCTGCAACGATTTAGTGAAGTAGAAAAGCAATCTCAAGAAAAAAAATTAGTTCTCGACGGACAGACGGAACATCTGGAGGCGATTAATTTTGCAGTTGCTTGGGTACACAACTCATCGTCTTCAACCATTAGACGTCGCAATATTTAAGCCACTAGAGGTATGATATAACCGGGCAGTAGAAAAATAAATGAGAGAACATTCAGAGCTACCAGTGACACAACATTAAGCAGCCAAACTTTTAGGATTATGGAAAAGCTGCAACTATTGGTTTTGCAATTAATGGATGAAATAGAGATATTTTTAGCGACGTTGAATTTGCTGAAAGTGACGCTCTTCTGGAAAGAAAATTGAGTACCAACACAATCAATACAATGGTCCGACCATAGTCAGCCAATTCAAGATGAAGACATTCCCCTCTCTAAATTAAGACCACAGACACTACCTTCAAATACCCTTTTCAAAGTAATTATAGAACATAGCTGGACAATAATAACTGGCATACCATGTTCTAAAAATGTTCAGCAGATACAAATGATTTCAACCAGTTCTTACGCAGAAAGAAGACAACAAACAGTAGTTTTAAATATCTCATTTGAAAAAATTATTTCTCTCCCAGGACCTAGTAAAAATAAACGACCACGTTCTAAAATACCCAACATGTAGCAGTACTTAAACCACTCCATAGCTAGAACAAACGAAACAAATAGTCAATGAGCCTAATGAACAAAAGCAATTACTTGAAGCAATTACTTTTTAGTAAAAGCAAATGCTTGACTAGCAAATGCTATAAGTAAAAGCAATTGCTAGATCTTGATATGAATAAAATTTTAAAGCGATTGCTGTTTTTCTTACACCTCTTTAGCAAATGCTTATTCAACACAAGTTCAGACGTGGCTTATCCACTTGTTCAGATTATAGATTTCATGTTCAGTTTGGTGCCTAATTTGCAAAAGAGTTGACGTAAATACAACAACGTTGGTCTATTTATTTAGTTTAATAGGAATCTGTTACGTTTTTGTGGAAAATGTGAAACTATATTTGTGATATGGCAGATTTTAGTGAAAATGAGGAAAGTGATAGTAGTAATAAAGAAATTAAAGACAAGCAATTGATATTGGTTCACAAATTGAAGGAACATAAATAAATATATCTGACCACAACCGTTAAGCTTCCACAACAGCCTCAGCACTTGTAGGAAATTTAATAAAAATATTGGCCTTCTCCAAAACTGCATCCATTACAAAAGTGTATGTCTTACAGACAGTAGTTTGGTGAACACCGAGTTCTTCACCTACAGAATTTTGAAAGCCCGGATCCGACAATTTCCGCAGTAAGACTTTAATCTTATTTAAAGGTGACAGTGCACCCCCTCGCCTTTTACCAGTATCAGTCAAAAAATAATTTTCCAACCACTCAACATTTTCGCAGTCAAATCGATATAACTTTCTGAAATCATCATATCTGCAATTTTTACGTACACTATAGATTTTTCTTTTACGGACGTTTATATATTCAGCCATAATTGAAGACACAAATTAAGGGCAACGCACGTGTATGCCACGGAGAACTAAAGTTGACCGCTACCAAGCAAATGATGCAGGGGTCGACCTACCTTAAAAAGTTGAAAGCGATTGCTACACTAAAAAAAGCAATTCCTTAATTTATTCATCACATTTTAAGCAAACGATAGCAATCGCTTCTATTTTTTAAGAAAAAGCATTGACTAGAAGCAATTCCTGCACTTTTAAGCGATCGCTGGACGCAAAAGCGATTACTTTAGTTTTTATTCATTGGCTTCGATTTTATAAGAAAAAGTAATTGCTACATTTTTATTCATTAGGCTCAATAGCAAGGTAAAAGCGACGGTGAAAAGAAAAGTATCGTCGGGCGAATCGAAAAGTTTAAAATGCTAGAAAATTTAAATTTCTTCTTCGTCCGTTAAAGTGACTAAAGCCATCATCAAAACAAACCCTTCTGAGTGTCATTGTCAACTCTGCAGTGAATGCATTATAAAAGACATGATCAAGTGCACTGTGTGCCTTAACTGGGTGCATGAATTCTGTACAGCCACCTTAACAAGGCAGCTTTATATTTGTGACTTTTGTAACTAAATATTTTTTTTTTTTATTAAAAGTTCTTTACCTTTTTTTATTTAAATATTGTTTTTTAATTCTGGGTGGTACACTAGGTACAAATTAAAGAACTATTATTGCAAATTGCACCATTCGATTTTTTTTTAACAATTAATTACTTTAAATCTAAGTAGTGGTTCATTTTCGACAAGGTGCATTTTGTTCCTAAGGTGCAAAAGAAGCCTTATGTGATATTTTTGTATGGATTAAGCAAGTAATTTATACCTGCAACAAGCATAAGTCTAAATAACTTGATACATCTAAAAGTACGGAAGATGCCCTGTATCGATTAATATCAGAAATTACCTATAACTTAAATACATGACGAAAATGTGCTGCAGTCTATATGGACCTGGCAAAGGCGTTCGACACTGTTCCCCATAATAAACTTCTTAGTGTTTTAGAGCACTATGGAGTCAGGGGAACAGTATTGAGACTGTTTCAAAGCTATCTTCACGGGAGATGTCAGGTCATGAGAATCAATAATGTTTTAAGTGGCGAGCATGTTGTAATAATTTTTTGGGTACCACAAAGTACAGTCCTTGCCCTATCCTATTTATAACTTATATAAATAGCTTGTTATCGCTTGATCTTAAGGGTTCAATAATATCTTACGCTGATGATACCGTACTAATTTTCGAAGTTGATAGTTGGCAAGAGGTTAGGGAGAATATAATATATTATGTTTTAAAACTAACAAAGGTATGGTTAGAAAGCTTTAAATTGTTACTTAACTTATCAAAAACGAATTATATTGCATTCTCTTTAACAGATGCCAACAGACTTGACTTCACAAGTGTCATGGTTAATGATCAACAAGTTAATGAAGTAACGCAAACAAAATATCTTGGAATAATAGTAGACCGATTTTTAAAATGGCACCCGCATATTGAATATTTATCTAATAAAATTATAACTTTGATTCAGTGGCGGCGATAAACATTTGGGGGCCCCCCGCAAAATTATGTGATAATATACAAATACTAATTTTTATTGTTTGTTTTTTATTTTATTTTTATTATTAATCTAAAATTTATAAATACGTCAGCTGGGCAGGCGAGGTGGGGCCCCCATGAAGCTGCCCCCCCCCCCCCGCGTTGCGGGGCTTGCGGGGCCCCCATGAAGCTGCCCCCCCCCCCGCGTTGCGGGGCTTGCGGGGGCCTTATCGCCGCCACTGCTTTGATTCATAAATTCTACATTTTAAGAGACATTTTAAATACAAAACTACTTATACTAATATATAACAAACCCGAACAAACCCGAAACATGTACACCAAGCTAATCTAACTGTTTTAATATAAGTATTTATGGAGACGACTGTGGGTTTATTTTCCTTATATCTTTACAGCTCCACTTTGAGATAATGGACTACTTCCGCAAAATTAATATATAAGAGCCTAGTTGAATTATTGATCAGGTACGGAATTCTGGTCTGGGGAGGTCTATATGACAGTGCTCTTTACAGATTGAATATCACTCAAAACTATATATTGAAAGTTATCATTAAAATAAATAAATTGTATCCCACAAAATTGCTGTATTCTGATGATATTTGTAATGTTCGGACTCTTTATATTATGGTAACTATCAATATTTATTTATAAAACCAAATCTGCTAAAAATACTATTAGCCACTGTTATCACACTCGTCCTAGAATGAATATGAATATGATTATTCCAGTACCTAAATTATAACAATATCCATTTAAAGAGTGTTTGCTACCTAGGGCCCAAAATATACAACATGATGCCAGTAAGATTTAAAAGCATAACAACCTATATAGATTTAAGGGCGAATGTAGAAATTACATATGTATAACAGAATTTTAAAAATTTGAAAATCTTTTTAAATAAATAACAAAATAATATCGATTATTCATTCACATCACGAAGTGACTATATATAGATCAGAGCTCAAGTTAAAAATCTAAAATATAGTGAATCATAAAATGCGTAAGTTCCTGGTACATACAAGTAACCCTGTTACTTAGGTACCAAACCAATTATAGTTAGGATTACTAGTAAGTACTATAGAAAGTTAATTTAATACAATATGTTTCAGTAAGTATGTTCTTTGTAATAAATAAATAAATAAATAAATAAAATAATATCGATTATTCATTCATATCACGAAGTGACTATATTTAGGTCAGAGCTCAGGTTAAAAATCTAAAATATAGTGAATCATAAAATGCGTAAGTTCCTGGTACATACAAGTAACCCTGTTACTTAGGTACCAAACCAATAATAGGATTACTTATAAGTATAGAAAGTTAATTTAATACAATATGTTTCTGTAAGTATATTGTTTGTACTAAATAAATAAAATAATATCGATTATTCATTCATATCACGAAGTGACTATATTTAGGTCAGAGCTCAGGTTAAAAATCTAAAATATAGTGAATCATAAAATGCGTAAGATTCTGGTACATACAAGTAACCCTGTTACTTAGATACCAAACCAATAATAGTTAGGATTACTGATAAGTATAGAAAGTGAATTTAATACAATATGTTTCTCTAAGTATATTGTTTGTAATAAATAAAAAATCTAGCGGGCGCCCTAAACGGAAAAAATATGTCGTAATTTTAAACATTTCTTTCTCAGCAAGTCTTGTTTGCAGCTGCGGCAAATACTTTTAATCGTTTTATCGCACGAATGCCAAGGAATTTTGCCACTAGTTTTACGAAAACTTCAAGAATCTTCTACCGTATATAAATATTAAACAGAAAAGGTCAGGTCATCAACAAACCTTTCTCACAGTCAAACTCATGGGTTCTATTTTCACCAGCGGCCTTCTTTTGACTTTAACAAATTTCGACATGCACTGTTGAATATTAAAGTCCTCCACTTGACATGTAAATTTTCCTTCGTCGTATTTCCGTGCCCTTTCCACGGCCAACAACGCTGTATATTGGTCAGTCACGTGCGGGTCTTTTATCAGTTTTATCCATTTGTGTCTGAAAGTCAAAAGGAAAGAATGTTTAATATACGTAGAAAAGATCATTTTTCAGCATTAAGGGAAAAAGGTTTTTATTGTAAAAAGAATTATTATAATTAAATCGGGATATTATTCTTATAAAACTTAGCCAAAACTATACGTTCGTATGGTCATTTTATTTTTTTTAGTTGAAGCTATCTTCTGAGTATTATGGTAATGTAGCGCAATCTAAAGTGCTCCACACACTGCGGTTTTGTTGGCGGCTTTGCTCGGCGAACAGTTTGTTCGAACAAAAACGACACACAATATAATAGGTATAGGTAGCAGTAGCGTATTAGCCATGGACTGCAGGTTTAATCTGGGTGGCATGCTTATCGGTACCTGAGGGTGCCTCTAATATTAGTACCGATCTACCGAAAAATTAACTTTTTTTATTGTCCTTGTTGGTCCACTCAATCCAACGTGCTACCCGAGTGATTAACAAACGTGCCGAAAAATGTATTAAAGTTGGTGGAGGAGTTTTGAAAATATTCCTTAAGTTAGGTAAGTATAACCGCCCTTAGTTAGTAATTCGAATAAGTATAGCGATAATGAGGGCAGGCAATGAAATGACACAATTGTATTAATCCCAACGTTTTGTTTTTAATAAAAAAATTTTCAAGGGTCAATAAAAAGGTCTTTAAGCCTGTATATCATAATGCTGAATATAACAACACATTTTCTAGAAGAAAACACATAGTTCCTAGAACATAGTTCGGATATACAGGGTCCTGCACCTGACCTCCCGTCTTCTATAGCTCACTTAGTAATTAAGTTTGAATTTTCATATTTTGCAGACCTTATCTGTATCTTGGGGCGCAATTCAAGAAAATATTGTTTTTCATACAGGGTGTTCCAAAAAAGTGTGACGTCATAAGGCTTTATTTTTTAAAATTACATGCCATATATTTTCTTACTTATTTAGGTGCCTCCTATAGTTACCTACATACCCCTAAAATTTTATTGAAATCGATTCAGTATTATACACGAAAAAAAATAAAAACTAAAAAATATCAGTTTTGCACCACTGATTTTAAAAATAAATAAAAAATAAAAATAATGCCTCGTTAATAAAATTATACAAAGGTACTTATTAAACAAGGTATAACAGTTTCGTCAACCAAGTTTGAATAATACGAATTGTACAGGGTGTCCAAAGTTTAGTGTCAAACTTTGCAAACTTTAAAGCAATTTATTTTTCTTATTTCAAATAGGAACCCCTGTATATTTTTACGTCATTCGATGCAGAATTAAAAATCAAACATTTTTCCTAATTGCAACCCTATCGCAATTTTGAACGCAACAAGACTTATTTGCAGAAAACTCATTTTATCAACTATTTCAACAGTCATTATTATGAATAAATATCGAAGGTGGCTTTGAAAAATAATTTATGGGTACTAAAGGTTATTAAAGTGACCGGAGACCATTTTAACTTTAGTAATCTAAAAGTTTCAAATATTGTTAAATTTTTAGTAATTATTAACTGGAAATGATAATCGTGGATAAGGTTATCCTTTAAAATTCGTTGAACAGTTCTTTCGCTTACATCTACGGCATCAGCGACTGCTTGTTGAGTAACTGAAGTATTTTCTATAACAGATAAAAGCACAGCCAATTGATTTTGTTCAGTTCCGACCGGTTTATGTCTCACTGGTTTTGGGTAGTTTACATTTCCCGTTTGTACCAACCTCTCTAATATGTTATACAGGCTCCGTTTGTTGTTCCGGATAACGCTGTGTGTAAACTCGGCTTACCAAAAAAGAGTTCTTTTCGCATGCTCCTAATAAAAATCATATCTACGAGCTCTTCTTGGTGTAGTCCATCACAAAAAACCATATAAAGTAAATATAACAGCTTAAATAATTACTAACAATTTAACAATATTTGAAACTTAGATTACTTAAGTCAAAATGGTCTCTGGTCACTTTAATAAACTTTAATACCTATAAATTGTTTTTCAAAGCCAACTTCGATATTAAATTCATAATAATGACTGTTGGAATAGTTGATAAAATGAGTTTTCTGCAAATAAGTCTTGATGCGTTAGAAATTGCGATAGTGTTGTAATAAGGAAAAATGTTTGATTTTTAATTCTGCATCGAATGACATAAAAATATACAGGGGTTCCTATTTGAAATAAGAAAAATAAATTCCTTTAAAGCTTGCAAAGTTTGACACTAAACTTTGGACACCCTGTACAATTCGTATTAATCAAGCTTAGTTGACGAGACTGTTATACCTTGTTTAATAAGTGCCTTTGTATAATTTTATTAACGAGGCATTATTTTTATTTTTTATTTATTTTTAAAACGAGTGGTGCAAAACTGATATTTTTTAGTTTTTATTTTTTTCGTCTATAATACTTAATCGATATCAATAAAATTTTAGGGGTATGTAGGTAACTATAGGAGGCACCCAAATAAGTAAGAAAATATATGGCACGTAATTTAAAAAAATACACCCTTATGACGTCACACTTTTTTGGAACAGCCTGTTTGAAAAAAAATATTTTTCCTGAAATGGGCCCCAAGATATAAATAAGGTCTGCAAAATATGAAAATTCTAACTTAATTGCTAAGTGAGCTATAGAAGACGGGAGGTGAGCTGCAGGACCCTGTATACTTATATCCAATGTGTTTTCTTCTAGAAAATGTGTTGTTATATTCCGCATTATGAATATACGGGCTTAAAGACCTTTTTATTGAACCTTGAAAAAGTTTTTATTAAAAACGAAACGTTGGGATAAATACAATTGTGTCATTTCATTGCCTGCCCTTATTCCCGCTATACTTATTCGAATATTTCTTAAGTTAGTTTGTACTGCAGTAACTGCAATTATTCGCTTTTAAAATAAAAATTAACTTACAAAAACTTTAGAACCTATTATTTCAGAAATGGTTGAGAATCGAACTAAAATATATAGGTTTATTTCTCTTATTTTCACCCTCTGAACACATTCCCAAAATATTGCCCTTTCCTATCCAAACACCCTGTATAAAAGTTGAATGGTTAGTTAATTACTGTTTAAAATCTTTCTGCAAACAATTAATTTTAAAAAATGCAAATTTTTTTTGTTATTTGTTGTGGTAAAATTAAAATTCGATAATTAAAAAAATATTCTTTGAATAAATTTGAACTTTTTGTCACTTGACGGGTTCGAGTAAATCTTGATTAAGTTGGCGGTATTTTATATAAAATTGACGCTAGATGTCGCCATGCGCTTCATCTTCTCGGCTGATCCGTTTAACGCTGTATACCGTATGACCAGTAAGGTCCGCATCATATGGGATTTTTTTTTATTAATAACTTTATTCAAAATTTGACTTTGGCATCAAGTTCTGCTTCGATCGAGATGAAAATTAAGTAAAAAAATAGTAGTCACGTGATTCACATTATCTGTCAAATTTTAATTTTTTTCAAAAAAATAATTTAAAAGTGGGGTTATTTCTGAAAGTATCGAAAAAAGTTATTAGAAAAAGTTTTTTTTAATGCAGTTTCTAGCCCACATGCAAAATTTTAGGTGCATAAGATAATTTTGATTTTTTACCCATATTTTGTAAATTGCAACACTTTTGCAAAATAAGACTCAACGCAACCTACATAAAACTTCTTAGTTTTGACAATGCTTTATTTAAGATACATTTTTTTTAAAGTAGCGACATATTAAAAAATGTGTGTTTTTCTACAAAATCAAAATTGGACTATTAAAATTTGGTCGCATGTGATGCAAATTTTATTTGTTTTTGACCCTGTATAAGGTAACTTCATAAAATAAGTATCTTTGAAAACGTAGTTTGTGTCTGAAAGTACTACCCCTTAATATTAAAACAAAAAAGAACACATTGTCATCAGTAAAGTGTTCATTCAGTGGAAAATAAATTTTAGTGGTGGGTAAAAAATCAAAATTATTTTATGCAGCTGAAATTTTGCAAGTGGGCTAGAAATTGCATTTAAAAAACTTTTTCTATTAACTTTTTTTGATATTTTTAGAAATAACCCCACTTTTGAATTATTTTTTGGAAAAAATTAAAATTTGAAGATAATGGGAATCACGTGACTATTATTTTTTTCTTAATTTTCATCTCGATAGAAGCAGAACTTGATGCCAAAGTCAAATTTCGAATAAAGCTATTAATAAAACAAAAATCCCATATGATGCGGACTTTACTGGTCACACTGTATGAGATCTCTTTTCGCACGCAAATGCATGCCAAGTTTAACATTGCGCACGCTCGTACAAAAAATATTTTTTCCAAATTTGGAAAACTGTGACATCGGACCACTTTGAACTAAGAATTTTTGCGAATGGTGTTTGTGGCACAAAATTGTGTGGTTAGATACTTTATTATGTAACATCTTTGTGGAACCCCACCAAAATAATACTGTTAAAATGTGTAGACATCCTAGAAATAATTTTTCGGAGTTAATTTGCAGACTGTTATTAGTTAGCCGAGGGTTAAAATGACGGTCGTCGCAACTTAATAATAATTAGAACTCTCAGCGAGAAAACAAAATGAGATTGGTGAAATGTTTTGATCGATGGTGTGGCAAAGTTGTTTTCGTTCATTTCTGAAATGATAATTTCAGTTTAAATTAAAGGCCTGAATAGAATAAAGGTTATTTCAATAGTGCCATAATATAAAATTATTTCTTCATGGTTAATAACTTTTAAGAAACATTTTTAAAAGTGAGATTTTTAACTTTTTTAGTTTTTGTCTTTGGATGTTATTATGTCGTTCGCACGGTGCAGGTTCATTTGGTCTTTGCGTGGCGTAAGCAAGTGGATGGTTATAAAAACACTAAAGGAGAGTTTTACAGTACTGCTACTGCAATAAATGTTCCGGATCTGCATCTTAAAATGTGTTACCTTTGCCTTTCAGTGTTTTTAAAACTACTTTCTTACCCATTTTGTCCAATTTTTAAATTTGACAAACAAAATACCCTAAGGTAAACCTACGATAACCCATCAGCAACATACTCTAACCTTACAGCAAAATAAACACGTTTCTGTTTTTTGTAATGTTTTTATCTTCCTAGCGTCCATAAGAAGTGACGCCCTAAACAGACATTCTGGAGAGAAGGTGTCAGAAAAGGCGAAGTCCAGATGTGCTTAATACTTATGTTATCCACCCTGATCAAATTAACCTCAAAATCAACATATAATAACAAAAAAAAAACTTTAAGAGTAGGTACGCGCGTAATATGTTATAATCATAATATAAAGATTTAAAGAAGAGAAAAAAAATGTTTTGTGCCTTTTTATCTTGCAGCTTACTTGGCGAGGAGATATTTAAATGTATTTTGTCTAAATTTGTTTGGAGTGAGAGTCTTAAACAAGTCGGGAAGTGAGCTGTGTAACTTAGCAGAGTTAAAACTAAAACACCGTTCCGACATGGAGGATTTATGTAGGAGTGGGGTTATCATACCCCGAGATCAAATATTTACGTCATGTACATGGGATCTAAAAACCACTTTGGTATATAGATATGGGGGACTTTGGTAGGATAAAAAAAATATATACTCTTGGAATAGTTGATAAAATGAGTTTTCTGCAAATAAGTCTTGATGCGTTAGAAATTGCGATAGGGTTGTAATTAGGACAAATGTTTGATTTTTAATTCTGTATCAAATGACATTAAAATATATAGGGGTTCCTATAAGAAAAATAAATTACTTTAAAGTTTGCAAAGTTTGACACTAAATTTTGGACACCCTGTACAATTCGTATTAATCAAACTTGGTTAACAAGACTGTTAGACTTTATTTAATAAGTTCCTTTGTATAATTTTATTAACGAGGCATTATTTTTATTTTTTATTAATTTTTAAAACCAGTGGTGAACAAGTGATTTTTTTTAGTTTTTATTTTTTTTTTCGCCGATAATACTAAATTGATTTCAATAAAGTTTTAGGGATATGTAAGTAACTATAGAAGGCATCCAAATAAGTAAGAAAATATATGGCATGTAATCTAAAAAAAAAAAACCTTATGACGTCACACTTTTTTAGAACACCCTGTATAAAAAAAAATATTTTCCTGAAATGCGCCTCAAGATATAGGTAAGGTCTGCAAAATATCAAAATTCTAACCTAATTAATAAGTGAGCTATAGAAGACAGGAGTTGAGGTGCAGGACTCTGTATTAAAAAATATAGGTTAAGAAATCATTTGGGGGCATTTTTAAACATCTCTGAATATTGTCAATAAGCTTCTTAAATTTAACTAAAAATCATTTAAGATTAATTAAAAATTGATTAAATTATTATACATCGAAACATCTTGTATCATTATTGATTATATTATTTAATATTTATTAAAATATATTCACTAATAATAATTCTTACATTAATCAGAGTTGAATAAGATGCCCTAATCACCAACTCTTTTATAAATAACCAGTAGGCAGTGTTCATTTTTTTAAATCAATCTGGTGTGGACCTGTAATTAATCAGTCCTATCTTGCGTTCATTTTGGTTTAGAATTTATTAACATTTTTTAAGTGTGTAGTATAATAATGTAGAATTCTTGTATTAAAACTGAAAGCAAAATAACTAATTTGTTAAGCGGATATCGAAAAAAAAGGTAATTTTACAGTAATTATTATTGTTGTCCAACGGCGATCTAAGAAAATTAAATTTCAAAAATTAATTAGGAAATTTAATCAAGCTCCTTTTTGTGATTTTAAGGAAAATAAAGTTTAATTGGGTTTTAGGCGAAACGTAGTAATTAATTTAAATTGAAAATCATTTTTTTATTTCAGTGTTTATTCTTTCTTCTTGAAAATGATGTTAAAATACTTCTACTATACTTCGATTGCTTATCTTTAACACTACCGTCAAATGGGGTAAAATTGATTTTATGGGGAGACTTTGATAACAGGTAATATTTTGTTAAATAAATTTAAATATCCCGCAATTATAATCCGCGGACATCCGCGCCATGCTCAGTGGAAAGAGTGAAGTTTCGCCTGTTATTATACCGGTAAGTATTTGTTATAATATTTTTGTTAATATTCTATAATAATACTGCAAATTAGCTTTAAATTGACACTGTCTAAAATTATAAGTTATTTCATCAGTTTTTAGCAATTTTATTAAAAAATCGGTTATTTACGATGAGGTGGTTTCTACTTAACCTCATTTCATGTAAAATTCGGCGCCAAATATGCTTGGTTGAAAACTATTAGTTGATATATCATGCGGGGTCACTTTGATAACACTTTCGGGGTGAGATTGATAGTAATATATATATGAATCTGTTGATGTTTTTGAACGTTAAATTTGTGTTAAAATGTGTTAATTTAAGTTCTGTAATTTATATATGAAATAAAGTTTTCTTTTGACATCATAACTAAAGTATAATTTTCACTTTTGCGAGGAAAGTTTATTAAAATTTAATTCTTATGCTGAGTGATAAGGGGTGACTTTGATAATCTCGTAAACTTATGGATTTTCAAAGTCACCACAAGCGCACATAAAATTGATAAAAAAAATATATTAAGAGTGAGTTAAAAAGTGTTACATTGATAACTCTTAGATCCAAAGCATTCGTTGTAATGCAAAAAAACAGTGCCTATCAAAGTCACCCCAATTTGAACATAACTTTGATAATGAGGTTATTATTTATTTTCTAGCAAAAAAAACAATTTTTGAAGTTTTTTTTAAGCCTGGAGGTCTTCATTCGGCATAGTGCAAATACATTATATTTTTTTTGGCGCAAAACTAGGTGTACTTTTCTTGTAATTTACATATTAATCAAAAAAGCTAACAATTTCACCCCATTTGACGGTACCATATATTTCAACTGAATTTTTGTAGGTACCAGCAAACATCAAGGCAGATCCAGAACCCATTTTAAGGGTGCGTAAAATATGAAAAACTGCTTTATTTTTACGCAGGCGATAATTTTATATAATTAATGGGCCATTCCAACAAACTTGAAATTCAAGTGCGGTAATATTTATCAAAAGTTTCTTATTTCTTTCTTTTGCTTGGCAATTTGTATCTTTTCATAAAATATGCCAACCCAAAAAAGTGCCAAAGATATCGCAACCAATAGAACTAGTATAAAAGTATGTAATTAATAACAGTAATACAGTGTGACCAGGAAAGTTTGCATCATATGGGATTTTTATTAATAGCTTTATTCGAAATTTGACTTTGGCATCAAGTTCTGCTTCGATCGAGATGAAAATTAAGCAAAAAAATAATATATAGGGAAAAAATGGACTACTTCCGCAAAATTAAAAAATAGTAGTCACGTGATTCGCATTATCTGTCAAATTTTAATTTTTTCCAAAAAATAATTCAAAAGTGGGGTTATTTCTGAAAATATCGAAAATGCAAATGGTAGATGCTGGCCCACCCGGCATCGCCCGGTGAGATACCATTGCATCGGCTTAGGCGGCGTGAAGTTGCTCTTGAGTTATTCTTTGAGTCAACGTTTCGTCGCTGTGTCGATGTTCCCGGTTTCCAGGGTGGGAAGAAAAAGCATGATGGAAGCTCCAGGACCAAAATACTCCGGAGGTAAACTCGCCCCCCGATCGGATCTCCGGGTGGGGGCTGATCCTGTGGCCTCATCAGGCGATATTAACCGAACATCCACTGTCTCCGACAATATATTGGGTTCCCCTAACAACACTCAACGGAGAAATAGTGTGGCACCTACAGTTGCTGACACACCCAAAAACAGCAGCTTCAAAATTGATTTCTGCAATATCAGAGGGCTTAATACCAACATCAATTCAGTCCACCAGCACTTACAAACATCCAAGCCCCATGTGCTCGCACTGACCGAGACAAAGGTCAGATCGTCAACGAACACCGTCAGCTATTTATATCCTGGATACGATTTTCATTTCCGATTTAGACGCAACTTTGGGGTCTGTCTCTTTATCCGAGATGATCTTTGCTGCCAACGAGAGGACACACTTGAACCAGCTGAGTTTGATGTAATGTGGTTTAAAATATCAACGCAGAAAATCACCAAGTTTATCTGCTGCCTTTACCGTCCTCCAAGTGACACCCATTACAGAGCACTCTTCTCGTCACTAGCAAACACAATTGACTTCTTGCAAACCAACCATCCTAATGCCGAAGTCGCTATCTTTGGTGACTTTAACGTCCACAATATCAACTGGCTCAAATACTCAAATACCAACGATGAACAGGGTCGTGAGGCGGAATCTTTTGCGATCAGTTCTGGTCTAACTCAACTCGTGGAAGAACCAACGCGAATTCCAGACCGAGATGGAGATTTTGCTAGTCTTTTAGATCTCTTTTTGACATCCAACCCTGACCTATACACAGTCACCGTTCATCCTCCATTAGGATCTTCCGATCACAAACTTATTTCAACTCTAAGCGAGCTGCCAATTTGTTTTGAACAACCTCCTAAACCTCGTAAAATTTGGCACTACACATCAGCTAGTTGGGAAGACCTAAGGGACCATTTTCGCACTTTTCCTTGGCTGGAAGTATGCTTCTCTTCAGATGATCCATCCGCTTGTGCTCAAGAGGTCCCCGATGTCATTCTTACTGGCATGGAAGCCTTTATTCCTTTCTCCAAGAAGCGCCCTTCAAATGGCAAGCCCTGGTTTAGCAAGAACTGCGAGCGTGCTGTCAGAGCTAAAAATCTAGCTTACCGACAATGGCGTAAAAATCCTACCGATGTGAATCGCACCATCTTTGTTACCGCTCGAAACCAGTGCAAGCAAACGATAGATCAAAACAAAGAGGCTCACAACATGAGGATCAAAAATAAACTTCTCGCCAGTCCTAACGGATCTAGGTCCTTTTGGTCAGTCGCTAAGGCCGTCAGTCAAAATTTTACCAAATCAAATATTCCACCGCTAACACGTTCTGACGGCACAATAGCAACCACGGCTGAAGATAAAGCGAACTTACTCGCAGAACTCTTTGCTTTACACTCCACGGTAGACTTTCAGGGAAAAACACCCCCGAACATTCCAGCAGTTCGATCGGAAATGACTGATATCGTATTCCGTCAGCGTCCTGTCAAACGAATTCTGAAGGGGCTCGATGCCAAAAAAGCTTCTGGTCCAGATGAAATTCCTATTATAGTGCTCAAGAAATGCGCCGATGAACTCACACCAGTATTTTGTAGACTTTTTAACTTATCCTACAAAAAAGGAATATTTCCATCTTGCTGGAAAAAGGCGCGAGTCCAGCCTATACCAAAGAAAGGCAAGAAAACCCTGCCAAACAACTATCGACCAGTCGCATTGCTTTCAGTTATATCAAAGGTGATGGAGAAAGCTATTAACCAACAACTTATAAAATACCTGGAAGGCCTTAAAATTATCAGCGACCATCAGTATGGTTTTCGTAAGTCCAGATCAACAGGAGACCTGCTAGCCTATGTCACTCATCTTTGGAGCAACGCAATCGAACATCATGGGGAGTCCCGGGCTATTGCACTGGACATCTCTAAAGCCTTTGACCGTGTCTGGCACGAGGGGCTCCTAAGCAAACTGCGTTCTTATGGTATGCCCGGTCGATTTTGTTCATGGTTGTCTAGCTTCCTCAAAGACCGCTCTCTGCAAGTGGCGATTGACGGGTTTCTCTCAGACACCTTCACCATCAATGCTGGTGTTCCTCAAGGGTCCATATTATCTCCCACTCTCTTCTTACTGTACATTAACGACCTTCTAGCGAAAACAGAAAATCCATTATATTGCTTTGCTGACGACAGCACACTTATCTCATCTTTTACTTTGAAACCTCAAACATCGGCTACTGACGCACATCTTCGCAGACAACATGAGGTATCACGCCTCAATAAAGACCTGGAAGAAATTTTGTCTTGGGGTGACAGTAACCAAGTCGAATTTAACGCTCAAAAAACCCAGGCTGCAGTTTTCTCTAAGAAGGTCAACATTGCAGAACCCGATATCGTTATGGCAGGACACGCAATTCCACTGACTTCGTCTATTAATTTGCTGGGTGTCAACCTGGGAGGAAATATGTCTTGGCATAATCACGTAGTGGCAATCGCCAGGGCAGCTTCTCAGAAGCTCGGTATACTTTTCCGTACCAAAAAGTTGTATACACCTCAACAACTTTTGACACTTTATAAAGCCCAGATTCGACCATCACTGGAATACTGCTCTCATATCTGGAGTTCTGCACCGAAGCATACCCTTCGGTTGTTGGATTCCAGCCAAAGGAGAGCCGTTCGTCTAATCGGCGACCACGAGCTGACTAAGAACCTCGACAGCTTAGAACATCGAAGACAGGTTGGTGATTTGACTCTCTTCTACAGATATTTTCATGGCAAGTGTTCGACAGATATTGCCCGCTCGATTCCACCTAGAGTAATGCATAGCAGAAACACACGACAAACCACTGCCGCCCATCCCTATGTGGTTCAACTTAGTACACCCCGAACATCATTGTTTCAGAACTCTTTCATTTGGAGGACGTCATCTTTGTGGAACGGCCTTTCTGAGACCGTGTTTCCAACCGAATATAACCTCCAACGATTCAAGAAAAACGTGAATCGCTTTCTTCGCACACGCACCGCTCCCAGAGCGCCTTAAAGGATTTTCCTATAGTGCTTGTGCTCGATCATAAAAAAAAAAATAAAAAAAAAAAAAAAAAAAAAAAAAAAAAAAGTTATTAGAAAAAGTTTTTTTAAATGCATACAAAGACCTCCGAAATAATTCCGTTCTATGTCTGGGAACAGAGTAAAGCCCACTATGCCGGGTTAATGGACCATACATATATCAGAAACCCTCGTAAGTTTGTCAAGAGATAACGAAGTTGCTGACATTTAATTATGTTAAAAACTGAGGTACATAAATTCAAGTGAAATCTTTGATCTAATTTCAACCAACCGGAGTCTATGAAGCTCTGAGAAACATGATCGTACTTCCTTAACCCGTACGAGTATCCCACCATTCTGTAAGCGCTGCAGGCTCTCTCTGTCCTCCTGGAGCAAAGCCAGCAATGATAAAATAGTAGAGACACACAACCTCAATTTAATCTGTGTTGAAAGAAAATCTTTAAACAAATACAGAGTTCTTAATTTACAATAACTTTTTTGAAGTAAGTAAGAAATGTGCCGATCAAATCTAAGCTTAGGATCGATATGTACATCTAAATTTTTACATGATTCAGAGGTAGTTATTTTATCATTATTAATTTTTATATTGAGACGATCAGCAAGTAGATTAGAGTTTTTACCAAATAGAATTAATTGAGTCTTAGTTTGATTTAAAAGTAAGTTATGAGCCACAGATAAGTAGTAAATTGTATCTAGATCTTGATTAATATGGGTTCCAGCTATATCAATATCTTCTTATCTTCCAAATTAAAACTCTTATATAATTGAAAATCATTAGCATATTGGTGAGAAAATAAATCCGCCGTATATATTAAAAACCACAAAGGACCCAAGATGTTACCTTGCGGTACACCATGCATTAAGCTTGAAATATCAGATACAGTGTTGTTTAAGTAAACTTGTTGACTTCGGTTCTTGAGGTAGTCTTTTAAAAATTTGACAGCTGCATCGATGACCTTAATAGAAAAAAAAAAGAGTAGGAAAAGTTGACTCGACGAGGTAACGCGCCGCGCTGAACGCTTTTATATGCTGTCGATTCGTTGTTTGAGATGACATCGGTACTAGGTTTTCGCATATTTAGCAGGAGTGGTTATTTTTTCAGTAAATAATTCAAAATTTTAAAAACGTAGAAAGTTTTATTTATATAATTAATTTGTGTTAGGCTACATGCTTGGTGAAGCTTTTGTTCCATTGCACAGGCAAAAAAAAATAATAACCACTTGTTATGTTTCACAAATTTAAACAGTTTCCTGACACGTGTTTCGGCCCTTGCGCCAGTATCGTCTTGTTCTCCTTTGACAATGGCCCGCAAGGGCCAAAACACGTGTCAGGAAATGATTAAATTTGTGAAACATAACAAGTAGTTATTATTTTTTTCTTTTTGTGCAATGAAAATTTTATTTCTCTTGCTCTATGAAAGAGAGTCAGTCAAAATGAAGAGTTAGAGAAAAAGCTCAGTGTATTTAAGAATGCATAATTCAAAATACTACAATTACTTACCGTGCGTACGTTAAATTCACAAATACTCCGTCCTTAAACCAACGAAAAGTCATTGATGGGGAACCTCGAGCGACACAGCTTAAAATGAATTCATCATTTTCCCTGATTACCCCTGGCTGATTTATATCCACACTCTGAAACAAAAAAATACGTGGAAAACTTTGTTTACTTCAAAATTTTAAGCTAAATTACGAACACGGGAAGATAATTTTTTATGCTAAACGGGCCCAAAAGATAATAAATTGGATTAAAGGGCAAGTAAAATAACGGACGACGCAAACCTTTATATAAAAAACATACCTTGCCTTAAATTTTTGTAACTTTTTGTCATGTCTAAGTTTACGGTATCCGTAAACTTCGAATATGGCACGATATAAGACACTGTCTACAGACAAGGCTATCCTCAATTCAACGGGCAGTAGAAAAAATTTTATGGACTAAAAATTATTTTTTAAATCGTACAATGTTGAATTCGTATTATTGTACAATACATACTTTTGGAATAGTAAACACATCTTCGGTTCTATAATATAATGTTATTTTTGTATCCAACCAACTACCCGAATTTGCCGGACACCCATGGATAATCATTTATTTATTTGTAAGTAAGGCGCATCGACCTCTTGGGTCATTAGCGCAATGTATAACAGTATTTAGTGTGGACACTAAGTTGAGATTACAATATGGTTAAATCTGGTTAAGTAAGTTGCAGTCTTTCAGAAAGTTTATTACACTATCGTTATTCACATTACTGTTTAAAACATCGCTCATGGTCTTCTTGATATCGTGCTTTTGTCTGTGGGAGCTGTATATTGGACAGTCTATGAGGATATGTTTTACCGTAACCACTTCAAGGTATGTATCACAGATAGGTTGATTGTTTTTTGAGAGTAAATGTTCGTGTGTCCTTTTTGTGTGGCCGATTCTAAGCCGGCTTAGTACCACTTGAGCTTTTCGAGTGGCAGGCAAATGTTGCCATGGTCTAACAGACGGTTTTATTTCGAGCAGTTTGCACTGTGAACTATTCCAGTCAGTTTGCCACGCGTTTAACACTTTGTTTTTAATGTAGGCTTTAAAGTCGTAAATTGTTGTTTGTTGGACTATTTGTGAGTTGACGTCTGTAATCGCTGATCGTGCTGCTTCATCCGCCTTTTCGTTGCCGGGAATTCCAATATGTGATGGTACCCAAACAAATACTACCTCCTTTCCAACGCTGTATATGTTGTATAGTGCTTTCTGGATCAATTGAACAATGGGGTTGGGGGAGAATATTTGTTTTATGGCATGTATAGAGCTGAGGGAGTCTGTTATTATAGCTAAGAGTGGAAGGTTGTATTGTAGTGCATGATTTAGGGCTTGTAGTATAGCATAAAGCTCGGCTGTAAAGCTGCTGGAGTACTCAGAGAGCTTATATTTCAGGGTCTCATGTTGTGTTACTACGGCCGCTGCCGTTCCATCTGCTGTTTTTAATGCATTAGTGTAAATTGTTTCATAGTTGGTTAGACTATTGAGAATGGCTCGGAACTTTAACTTAATGAAATTGTGATTGGTTTCGGTTTTGCTGAATTGAGTAAGAGTAGTGATGCATTGGGGAGGTTTAATTGTCCAGGGGGTGGGGTCTTGTTGGAAAAACTGGGGAAACTTTAGTTGAAAACTAGACTGATATCTGTTGATTCTTTCGTAGAATGTTGTTTTTGCTCTCACTTTGGTGTCAAATAGGTTGCTGTATCTATTGGAAAATGTATTCATGATTTGTCATTTATTGCCTTCTTCGTATCAAAACCATAGACATTAACCTTTAGATACGTACAGCTTATTTCGTGGGCAAACAAAAGTTAAGTTTTATGGGTGAAAAAATACGTCTGAGCGCACGGCTCGCTAGTCAGATGCCTTCCCTCCCAGCAGCATTGGGCATGCGCACAAACCTCTTGTTATCTGCCTGCCCTTTAGCGACATGCTCAAAATACACTCCAGAACCGGCTCGGAGCCATTTTTGTTTTTTCTGTGGATTGCTTCTTGTTTATTGTGGGCGTTTAATATTTACGGATTTTTTAGTTTTTGTGTAGTTTAGTGAATTGTGTTTGTGCTTTTAGTGACTCGGATTGGAATATAAACAGAGACTAGTAAAAACCGTTGTATGATTTTATTATGCCCAAATAGAGGTAAAATACAGGGTATTTCGTATTTTCAGTAAGTATGGAGTAGTTAGTGATTTATCTTGATACAAAACTATATTTTATTATGATCAATTTAAACATATTAAACTAGGCCTAGGCTATATAAACAAGGTATGAAAACAAAGAGAAACACACACCAAGACAGATTATCCGGATGCATGTTTTGGTATATTTTATTTGAAGCACAATTTAATTAGAGACGTCTATTTTTCGGGTCATTTATTTATTTATTTATTTATTTATTTAAATTACAAACAATAGCAATGCAGCCGGTGGTTGTATATTAGTTACATAGCATTTAAAAACAAACATAAGTAAATACAAGTAAAGAACATATTAGACAACATTTAAAACCATGTAAATGTTAAAATACAAAGAATAATAAAAAAAAGTAGGTATATATACTAAGAAGGAACATGTTTGCATCTATATATAATAATATATGTCCCTTAATCCCGTCAAATCTTATCTGACCTAATTAAAGATTTAAAAGAGGCCAAAGAGGGCATTCCTCCCTCAAAAATTGACAGGCTATTCCAGAGATCGATTCCAACCCCCAAAATAGAAAACAAACCAGTGTTTGTACGCCAGAAGGGCTTTTTGATTTTAAATTGATGATCTGATCGCGATCGATAGGTGGCGTTAGCGACAGCGCGATTCAAATCCAGCAGTGCACTAAAACGGTTGTAAATTTTGTACATTAATATCCTTACAAAATATTCACGTCTGACCCTCAGCGTCTGCCAGCCCAGCTGTTTCATGGCCTCCGTCGGACTAAAATCACGCCCAAAGTTCAAAAATACCCAACGAACCGCCCTACGCTGGACCATCTCTAATTGGTCACTTAAGGTTTGTTGATGCGGATGCCAAACAGTGGCACAATATTCCAGGCAAGGTCGCACAAGAGATATATAAGCCTTTGCCCTAGCCTCCGGGTTCGCCTTTCTGAGGATTCTCATAACAAAATTGAGAATCTGATAAGCATGTGAAACAGTTTTTCTTATGTGAACAGACCAGTTTATTTTACTTGTAAGCGTAACCCCAAGGTATTTGAGCTCGCTTACAAGTTTAATGGGTATACCATGCAGAATATAATTATAGTAGACTTTTTTCGTACCGAATGATATATTGTACGATTTTTTCGTGTTAATTTTCATTTTATGTTTTACAACCCAACTTTCAATTAACTTCAAGTCGTTCTGTAGTCTCACACAGTCCAACTGATCCACAATCCTTCTGTAGATTATACAATCATCAGCAAATAATCTGATATTAGAGGCAATGCCCAAAACAATGGAGTTAATGAAAATGAGAAAAACCTACGGTCCCAAAACACTTCCCTGGGGTACACCCGAAGTAGTGGTTTTAACATTTGAAATTTCATTATCCACCTTGACACATTGCGTTCTGCCACTCAAAAAACAGAGAATCCAACGTACAACCCTCTTATCGATGTTTAGCTCATTTATTTTTTCTATCAACAATTATTGCTTCAACAACTTTAAAAGACACTTTTTTCTATACTTATCTTATATTATAAGAAAAGTAAATACCTAGGTATGTTTATATTAATCCAAGGGTGAAAGCATTTCACGGATCAAGTTCTCTGGCAAAAACTTTTTCAAATTCTTGAACAAAAAATCGTGCTTGAAAATGTTTTACACGTATCCAAGTTTTTGGGAAATTGTAAAAATCAATACAAATTATATACCAACTAAGGTAGGTGAGGTGAATATGTCCCTCTTAAGCGCTTTCATTAATAAAAAATAGAAAAAAATACATGTTGTTTTTATTCTATGAGAGATAAATTAATTTTCTGCTATTGTAACAGTGTTTGGAAATAATTCTTAATTTTTTTTTTGTTTTTTACCCTTTTTACAACTTTTTTAAAAACAATCAAACTGGGCATATTAGCAACCCATGTTGGTAAAATGCCCATGGGGTGTTGGTAATATGCGCAGCTCTGTAAAGTAAGAGAAACGTATCAAGGCTGCTTTAATCTATTTTACTTATTAAATAAAAATCAAAGACACATACTAATATCATATAATTATGTAATAAACATCTGAAATAACCAAGTAAAAATTAGTACAGGTAATACGCCTAGGGGGCATATTAACTTCACTTGGGTATGGGCATATTACCTATATGGTACGTGAACAACATTTTTGTTAATTTTTGGTATAATATCAAATTATTTTTAAGACAAATATATGTCAGAAGAATCATAAAGAAACAAGCTTTCCATTGATATATATATATCTGAATATAAATATTAGATTATAGCACATTATCAAGCGATTTAAACTGACCCTATTTAATAACAGATACCTTCTAATCAAACACCATGCGAAACTCACGACTGTTTGAATGCAACTGACATCGGAATCGGATTCACGTAACTTTGGCCGTAAAGGTTATCGTAAGCACCGTGTCAGCCATATGTCGTCGAAAATTCAAACTACCTAAAAATACAGCGGCTGGGCTATGGAGGACTTGAGGTAGGAGGCCGATCGCAATGCATTGGATTCGGTCCCAAATTAGCATCGGTAATTCAGCTTTACGAGTCGCTGTAAGATGGCGCGCGTGTTCGAAGTGGGCTATCAAATAATGGTTTCTTATGGACGCAATAACTATTTTTATTTAAATTAGTTCTTTAAGGAACAAATAAGGACTTTTATATGAATTTACACTTACTTGTTATACTTATTAGTAAACTCGGCCTGTATAAAGTTCCAACGATGCTTGGTTTTTAAAATACAGGGTATTAAACATTCTAGCTATACCTTTGGAGCTAGAAAGAGACTTATTTGGCTGCGTTTTCTCTCTGAAAAAGATCCTGTCTTACACCCCGACACAAAGCAAACTCTACTTTTATAAATTGTACCATTATTTATTATAAATATGGAAATTAATTACAATAAAACGTTATTTGTCTTGTCTTGTCTTCAAACATTATTTGTTATTTCGAAAAATAAAATGTCAATTGTCAAAAGTAAAAGCACAGAAAAATAAAGGGTTTAAGTAAAAGTTAAAAACTATGGAGGATCTAGTTTTCCATATTAAAAACGAAGAAGAAGAAGACAACATCAGCCCACTTCGGACGCGAGAGCCATCTATCGGCCAATAGCGAACTAACCAAAAAACCGGGACAGAATTTGAAAATGCTGCCATTGTCGATCGGCCTCCTACCCTATAGTTCACCCTATAGTTCTCCATAGGCTGGGCATATAACCAACATGGGCGTATTCCCTTCACCTACCTTAATATTTGATTTGAGGTTAGGTACGCGATAACGCCGAAGATTGGTTATTTTGATGGTTTTGTTTGCTTTTTATATTTGATTTTATAAGTTTTATAGTTTAATTGAGTTGTTCTCTTTCTTTTTAAACTAAAAGCATGACGACGAATCATTTTTAAATAAATTTTAGGAACGAACCCTTAAAAACAATTTTCTATACTCAAAATCTGATAGGTTTGCCACTACTAAAATTGCCAGAAATCACTACCTTATATCCCAACTTGACAAAAATTGTGAAGAAATTCCAACTGCTGCTGGTTTTGTTTGTTTTTATATTCGATCAAATAAAACTAGTTTAATTGACTTGTTCTCTTCCTTTTCGAGCTAAAAACACGATGACGAATCATTTTTAAACAAATTTTAGAAACAAAACAACAACAATTTTCTATCCTCAAAATCTGATAGGTTTGCAACTACTAAAAATGCCAGAAATCACTCCCTTTTTTCACAACTTGATAAAAAATTCCAATTTGTTGGCAAGAATTTGGGGCAAATTTTAGCTATTTACGCGTAAAAATAAATTGAAAGTCAACTTTTACAATTTCTTGAGCCAGAACTTAAATTTTAAAGCCCGGACATGTTTATTTTCTCATTTGTCAAATGATAATGTTGCAGTGCGCATGCTTAATCCGGTGTAGCATTTTTTCATGCGCGAGGCTATAAATTTCCCACTTTCGTAATTATTGTTTGCTTATCTTATGCCCAGTTGCAGTGGCGGATTTAGAGGGGGGGCACAGGGGCACGTGCCCCCCTGTCATAATAACTTCGCACGAACCAACCTAAGCGCAACACCCAAAATTTCAAACACAGTGACAAAGCATTGTACTGTAACAACCAAATATTTTTTTGATGCCAAAACTTTACAGCATTTAGAAATGGATATTAAAAATCAGGTTTTCAACGTGGTTTGATAATTAGAAAAAAGATGGCGTAAAAGCACGTTAGATAAAAAGCATACATTTTAGGATTTTAGAATTTGTGTTTTGTTACAGAAAACTGTAATCTGTGGTTTTGTTTACAAAGAAAGTGTATTATTTTGGGGTTGTAAGGACTTATTTTAATAAAAATAAACATGCCAAAACGGCTATGAATGTGGAATATTTGAGAAACAATTTTAGCTCATTAAGTATTGAGCAAAAAATTGAAATTAAAATTGAGGGAAGACCTAAACCCGAAATTAACTTGACACAGATCACAAAGTGTAGATCTAGGGACTTTATTGTTATTGATAAGTTTGCTGGAAATAAAACCAGAAGATTGAACTTTACTTTTAAACAATGTACCCGCTAATAAAAAATAAATTGGCCTTTTTTTATTTTTTTTATCTTATTTCATTTTCAATAAAATAAGTAGGTAATCATACATTTTAAAAATATTTACTAAAAATTATTGACCAAATTTGGGCGTGGTCTTAAAAAATTATCGCCTGCGGCGCGTTTTGTCCGCAGCGGGCTTTTCGTGCACCCCAAGATAACTAGTAAGTGCCCCCCTGTCAATTTTTTCTGAATCCGCCACTGCCCAGTTGTATAGGTTCTGATTAATTTGAACGCTAAAGATAAGATTAAGTACCACTTTAATCTTAAGATTAATAAAATATATCAGTTTTATAAGTCTCGGTTAAACCAAATAGTCGCTAACTTCATAGCGAATTTTAAAAATGCGAGGCGCTCTTGGAGCCTCCACAATGACAATAAGGTCCTCGTAATCATCACCTAATAATTCGTCCATTTCGATAAGATTATTTAACATAATAATAAAATCACATCATCATATTTTAGGTTATATGTTAGAACCTATAATTCCAAACCAACGGTTAATCTGAACATTTTTAGATAACCGCAAACTATAAAAATGAAATAATGATTAACCGGAACCTATACAACTGGGCATAGGGTAAATGTCTATGATGAAAACGGTGACAAAACCAGATCTTTTATATGAGCTATTTTTTTTAAGATCACTGTTACTGTTCTGCGTCTGCTACCCTTACTTTACCTACTTATTTAGTAATTTTTAATAAACGGGTGTAATATTTTTTGCTTTGCGAAGCTCCCAGTCTTTTCATTTTGTTCAGGAGCTTATAAAAATCGGGTATTTAACTCATTTAAAAAAATTCGAAAATAAGTAAAGCGTAAATCTGTATTTAGCAAGGCATTAGTTAATACAAACAAGTTCTAAAAAGAAGTAAACACATTATTACGCCAAGCAAACATTTTCTTTAAGCAAGTTTTTGTATCAGTTCTCCTAAAATTGTCGAATTCCGAAACAAAATAGAAATATGATTGTTTTGATATGGCTGTTTTTTATTATTTGTAGTCGGTTGGTACTCTGAACAAATTAGGTAATATATTACGTCAAAAAATGTTATTCCTTGGAACAATATAGCAAAAATTTATCAGAAATTAATCCTGTTTTAGTGTGGGTATATAATATATAAAGTAGATTCACTTGTTAATTAAAGCTGATATGTCTTTGCATATATTCAAATGAAGTTTTTACTCAGTATAAGAATTTTTGCCGTTCTACCAGTATTCATTTTTTTCCGTATAGTAAGCAAAATTAGCCAGGCAAGGACGAGTTTTCGCTTGAACGGTAACAAGGGCAGACCAAAGTGTATCCAATAAACTTACATCTGGAGTGCATAATATAACATTTTTTCCACTTTTGCGTTCAAATCTGAATAAAAAACTTTATTTAATTTTGGACATTCAAAAATGTTTTATTTCAATTCTTTGACAGTACCCAGAGCTTAAAGAAGAGTGTGAAAAAAATTCAGTAAATCCAGCACAGTTTCTTTTTTGGAAAAACTTTAGGCACAGGTATTAACATTTTAACTATTGGGTTTCTTATAAAAAAATATTGGTACATTGTGTCCCTCCCAAATTAGATATAAGACGATATGGATAATTTTTTTAAATGGCAACCCTAGTCTTTCATTGACTATCCACTACTAAGTGGATATTAAGTTATACAGGATGAGTCGGGAGAAACGGACCAAATTTCAGGAGCGTAATATACACGCAAAAACAATTTGAAAAAACCCATATTCGATAATCATTTGTTTTCAAGTTATAGCGTAATACCAAATAAAGAAAAGATCATATATTAACGGTTTCCTAATCATAGCGTCCTTTTACTAAATGTTCAAAAATACCGCCATTTACTTTTAAACATTTTCTGCCTCGTCTACGAAGATGACCCGTTGCTCATCTAATTGCTTTATGTCTTTCTTCTTTAAAATTGGCTGCAGCATTTCTAACACGTCGAATTAGTGCATCCAGAGTGTCCACTTTTACTTTGTACACTTCATTTTTAAACTAGCCCTATAAACAGTAATCTAGTGCTGTGAGGTCTGGAGATCTTGGAGGCCAATTAATAGAATCACCGCGACCAATCCAACGCCCTGGAATTGTTTCGTCTAAATGTTGCTTGACCTGACGAGCAAAATGTGCAGGAGCTCCATCGTGCTGGTAATACATTTGCCTTCTGATGTTCTCATGTTGTAAAAAAATTAGGTAGTTGTCTCCTGTAAGGCGTTTCTCCAAAATGAAAGGGCCAATTAAATAGCTATCGAGCATACCACACCACACGTTAACCGAAAACTTATGTTGAAAATTATTTTCAACTGTTGCGTGGGGATTTTCGATTGACCATACATGAGAGTTACGAGTATTATTAACCTTCAGAACCCACACTGGGGTGTGACGCACCCGAGAAAATTTTTATTACTACGTAATTTCTTTACTTGAATAGTTGGAATTAATTCCGCTAGTGCAAATTTTCTTCATACCTTCCACTACTAGTGCAGGATGTTGTCGCGGTTAGGCCGTAAGCGATAGTCGATCAATAGGCATCGAATCTAGAGTCTGGGTATCTCACACCCCAGTGTGTGCTTTACGTAGCAGTTTTCATAGTGGTTTGTATTTTTTTGCTGTTTGTTTTTGAAGTAGAGGGTAAGTTTAGCATTTCCTAACTTCTAATCTTGCATAATCATGTTTTTTTTTTTTTTAACTTGTGCGTAAAAATGGCATCAACCTCACGGCATCTAGCTCTGAGCGAGAAAGAATTGAAGAAGTATCTTATGGAATCTTCAGATGAAGAAAATAATAATCACTTACTTGGAGGTCAAGACTTTGCAGTTTTTGTGTAAGAAAGAAGGACCGAAAAACAAAGAAACTGTGCATACATAGTCGTCAACCTATTTGTGATGAGCATAGGGCAATGAGTTGTGTTCAATGTGCCGAATGCAGATGTGTGATTTGATGGTAAACTTCAAGTGTTTGGTTAAGATCGGTGTTTCCGTGTAACGCGCACAAATTTACAATTTTCGGTTTGGTTTCGTTTATTCTTTAGAATAAAAAAAAAATTGGCCTTTTTTTAAAATTATTTCAGTTTCTAAACGTATTATACTCCTCCTGTTTTTTCTTTTAAGATTTAAGTAATAAAATGTGTTTTGGCGTTCTGTTTTCATTTTGTTTCTTAATTGGACACAATTTGTTGACCAATATGCATTAGCAACATCAAAAAGAAGTTAAAAGTTGAATGGTCGTGCCTTTAAGTTTAAACCTTGGTAAGTATTCGACTTGGGGTGTCATACACCCCGCTGTGGGTTACATGTAACAAAACAATAGGTGTGAGTGCGAAAGGTACCGTCACGGGTGAATGTTGCTTCATCTGTAAAAAGTATAGGCGATATAACACGATGATTATTTATCCACCGACAAAATTCAATACGTTTAGCATAATCTTCCAGTTTTAGTGATGTACTCTCTGTATATGGTATGGATATAAACCTTGCTCGGGGAGTGTGTTTATCTATTTATTTATTCACGGGCACTGCCCAATTTCACAAAAATATAAATAATCTTAATCCTAACGCAGAGTTAACATATTTAATTAATTTATTAAGAAAAACGTAGCATTCAGCAATGTGATAAAATTAGAGAGATTTCACATTATAGTATGAAGTTTTCGCATAAAATTAGATCTATTTAAAAATATATCAAGTGTGGGATGCTCATTGGCCAGTCCTTGATATAAAACTATTTTGACCATAATTAGTTCTATGAGGAAATATCGAAAATGTATTCCTTAGACGTGTTTCTTTTGAAGGTGCATGTAATGTTTAATACTCTTTTTTGTGGAATGCCCAATTGAGTACCAATTCTTCGTCAGCTGGTCGTTGAATTTTCTTCTACTAAATCCAGGATATTTTCTACTTCTCCTAAACCTTCTCGAGTAGCTCGTTCAGATGTAATGTTGGCACTGGGAAGCTTGCCATTCTCGCACAATGTCTGTGATGTGGATACCGTTGACGATATTCTTCAACAGCAGCTGTAGCACTTCCATTACAGAAACCATAAATAAACACCATATTTGCATATTCTAAATTTAACTAAGTATTTGGCATTTTGTAACACTTTAATCACTCAAACTTGAAAATAAACGTTTAATTACTGACACAATACACAGACACATTGTCAAGACAATATACAGTGTCTACATAAAGTAAGGAACAAATTCATTATTTAATAATCTAAAAACATTTCGTAAAAATCCTCGGATACGTATGTAATAATTTTTGATTGCGCATATTTTGACATATACACATATTATACAGGGTAGCTCATGTAGTAGATATGACATTATCGACGATTTTTTTAAATGAAAACCCCTATATTTTAGTTCAGATTTGTAATCTCCAAGAATAGCTGATTTCAAAAACATAACATACTTAGGGTCTAAAGTTGATAGTTTCGTAGCTACAGGGCAAGAAAAAAAAATGTGAAGTATTTTTAATTTTAAAAAATTTAAATAAAATAAAATAGGCTATTTAATTAAGTGTTGAAATTGTCCTCCTTCTTGTGCCTGGCAGTACCCCAAGCGATCAATAAACTCTTGTTGGACTTTTATTATGGTTTCTTCTGAAATATTCCTGCATTCTGTTGTGATTCGATTTTTTAAATCTTCAATATTGGCAGGTCTTATTTTATAAACGACATTTTTCAGGTGACCCCACAAGAAGAAGTCCAGTGGTGTAAGGTCTGAAGACCTAGGCGGCCATTCAATAGACCCACGTCTTCCAATCCACCTGTTCGGAAAAACTTGATCGACATAATGGCGCACTACTGCTGCATAATGTGGAGGTGCGCCGTCTTGTTGGTACCATAAATTTTCATCTAGAATTCCAGGATTATTTCTACTCGGGTATAAAACTAGCGTAGGGATAAGAAATTCTTGAAGAAACTGAAGGTAATTTAGCCCGTTTACATTATTGTCAAAGAAATATGGCCCAATAATTTTGTTCTTCACTATACCCGCCCAAACATTATTTTTTTGGGGATATTGAGTATGATGCTCACGCATCCACCTGGGATTTTCTTTTGCCCAATATCTACAGTTTTGCCGGTTTACTTCACCATTTAATTTAAAAGTAGATTCATCCGAAAATAGGATATTTTCAACAAACAAAGGATCTACGTTACATCTTTCCATTAATATTTGACAAAACTCCATCCTACGATCTGGATCATCTTCATTCAACTCATGAAACAGTCGGATTTTAAACGGATGCCATTTTTCTACTGTTAATAGGTTATGTACGGTCATAGCAGCTGCCTCATGATCCATGCCAATCTGGCGGACGCTGTTATGGGGATTTTCTTCTATAGCCAATAAAATATTTAATTTTTTATCATCCGGAATAGTTGGACGGCCGTTCCTGGAAATATCTTCCACAGAACCCGTTTCTCGAAATTTTGTTCCAAGTTTACTTACAGTTGATCTAGTGATTGGTCTTTCTGGGTACTTAGCGTTGAACAAAATGCACACTTCTTGCTGAGTACGAATCCTATCACCATATCCAATCATCATTAGAATTTCTATTCTTTGTGTATTAGATAAACGCATATTAACAAATATTAAAATTAATTTTTTACTCCTACTAATCTTAATAGCAAAATTCACTGTAATGACAGCATAATATCATCATTATCTAAATAACCATAGTTACATAACAGCAAATAAGCCTACCTTAAAAAAAAATGTATCTTAAATAACATTATTTGTTCAACCCTGTAGCTACGAAACTATCAACTTTAGACCCTAAGTATGTTATGTTATTGAAATCAGCTATTCTTGGAGATTACAAATCTGAACTAAAATATAGGGGTTTTCATTTTAAAAAATCGTCGATAATGTCATATCTACTACATGAGCTACCCTGTATAATATGTGTATATGTCAAAATATACGCAATCAAAAATTATTACATACGTGTCCGAGGATTTTTACGAAATGTTTTTAGATTATTAAATAATGAATTTGTTCCTTACTTTATGTACACACTGTAGATGTCAAATAGTTTAAAGTCTACCTACATATATAATAATAGTAATTAGAATGTTCGACGAGTTTTACTTGCATTTAGGATTTCACCAAATAGCAAATGGACAACATTTTAAGCATTTATTGACAAAAAAGTATTAAATATGGATAAAAGGGTTTTTATTTTTCAATTAAATTAATTTCTGTTTAATATCTTAGAAATGACAAAGAATAAGAATTTGAAATTTGGTACTTATGTATAACTTAATATAAACTTTAAAAATAGTCAATAAAAACTAGGGTTTAAATTTAGAAAAAATTATCGATATCGTCATATCGCTAATTTGGAACACACACTGTAACAATTTTTTTATTAAAAAATACCACAACTTAAAATGTTAATAACTGTGAAGGTACAGGGTCTTCCAACGAGGAGTGAACAGGGGCTCATTTTTGAGCTTCCTTGTATTTAAAGAAAAATCCAAAATAGCCAATCGATGTACTTTTTCCTGCAGAATTCAAAAATGAAACCAAAAATTTATTTGAACCAGAAACAAAAGAGTTACGCTATGGATAAGGTGTTTTTTTAAATGGAACATAGCTTTTTTTATACGATTTTTGGAACGAGTGATTTTTTTTTGTCCGTTCTGATTAAAATATTTAATATTGTGACAACTATTTTTATTAAATTTTAATGTTTTATCCAGTATAATTTAACTTTAACCTGTTTGAAACATACACTAGGTAATAAAGGTATAATCACCTTTGAATCCTTCAAAGTAATTTCGGCAATATTATAGTAAATTTGTCAAATTTTTTGACTTTGAAGGATTCAAAGGTGATTATACCTTTATTACCTAGTGTATGTTTCAAAAAGGTTAAAGTTAAATTATACTGGATAAAACATTAAAATTTAATAAAAATAGCTGTCACAATATTAAATATTTTAATCATAACGGACAAAAAAAAATCACTCGTTCCAAAAATCGTATAAAAAAAGCTATGTTCCATTTAAAAAACACCTTATCCATAGCGTAACTCTTTTGTTTCTGGTTCTGTTCAGTCCTCGTTGGAAGACCCTGTACAAGCATTTTTCCAATAAAACTATACTGGATTTACTGAATTTATTATTATTATTGGTATAAGTAAATAAGTAGTTGTTTCTAGAGTGTCAAATGTTGAAAATTATTCACGTCATAGTAAAACGTAAAAGAGGTTAGTGACTCCTTCGTTGCCATAGTCATGGGAACCAATGCTTGCTGCATTATATTTTACCAACGCCCCTACAAACAGTGTCTCAATGAATCATCATCAAAGTCCTACCTTTGACTGATAATGACTTATTTCCACAAGATTTATTTTACACAACTTTTGTCCGTGACATCTGTCCTATATAGATATTTCGACCTAATTAAATTAAATTAATTTTCTCCAGAAAACGGGTAAGAGCTTTACCTAAGAGCTTTTTATGTTTTAAATGATCATAAAACTTGGTCTATAATAGTATTTAATATTTAAGTACATTAAGCAGGGTAAATAAATTGAAAAGAAAATGGCACAAATAAATAGCTGTTTGGACTAAAAGGAAGAAGATAGGCCGTTTATTGTGCGGATAAATTTGTTTTAATACTAGTAAACTTAGGAAAAAAGCTTAATAATTACCCAACAATCAATTGTAGGTAATTTCCTGGTTCACTACTTCTGTTTCGCCACGAAAAGGAAATTTCCCTGTTTTAGTAGCGTTTTGCCATGATAATTAGATATTCTAACACGTCAGTGCAGGCCACTCGTCTTTCCGTCTATTACGGCAGTGAGGCTACCTGGGTCAATCCCAGGTGGTATGAAATTCCTCACAATTTTATTACTTGGACCGGTGAAGCTCGCAGATAAAATTAAAGGGAATATATCCGAAATTCGTCACAAAATCTTTCCTTCAATAATAATTGTTACAGGTAACATTAAGTTTGATCATTAAAGAAGGATTATATTTATTTAACCTGTAATTGGCAGGTCTTAGTAATCTACAATGAAAATCTAATATACTTATATCTAAATTTTTCTTAAGTTTTCTAAACAACGATGTACCTCAACAAATGAAACTGTTTGGAGGTGCAATAAACGACCGAAGTGTAATGTATATGTGTACACTGTTGGAGAACCTGGCGGCTTTTCTGTTACAACCGTAAAAAACGAACATAACCACGGGCCTGAAGAAAATGTTGCACGACAAATACTTAGTGTACCTTCCAGTAATTTTTCTGAAACATTGAAATGCCGAGACTTAAATAAAGTGTATATAAAAGAAAATATGTACAATGCTCGTCGCAAAAAATTGCCTACCTTGCCTCGCTCTGCCCATGAGGTTCACAGCTATCTGACAAAACATTTTTATAAAACCTCAAGAGAGGAAAACTTTGTATTAGCAAATGATTTAGAAAAAGGTATCATAATTTTGGGTTGCAAGACAAATTTACAATTTTTATTTAAGTCGCAATTTATTTACATGGATGGAATATTGCACGAAATTTTTTACACAACTATTCACTATACATGGCTACATGAACGGACGGTACATCGTTTAGATGTGGATCACACGAATATTTCTGTTTTAGAATGTTAAAAATAACTTAAATATCAACACCCTGTATAAATTTTTAGTTATTCTGTATGCTCCGCCATACCTATAAATTAACAGTAAAACGAAAAGTTTTTATATAAACTCCAAAAGAGACAAATTATATCTTATACTACTAAATGACAAAGTCTTTGATTTCGACAAAAGAAAGTTATATAAATCCGGTAATGCCTTTCAATTTGGTCTGTATAACAAGGGCGTAATCTCGAAAATACCTCGTTCTTTCTCTACTTTGTCAATAAAATCTCTTTTAAAATCTTCGAGTTAATTAAATAAAATTTATTTTCTTCGTTAAAGTTTTAAAAGTGCTTTGGTGCAAAAGAAGTTTATATCTTCAAAGTTTGAGCTTGGCTAAAGTTTAAGTTACTCATTTCCATGAAACAGTGTAAAAATGTCAACGTATTTTATTATCTTCATTTGTCAACGTATGATAGCACATTTTTTTATTTAAAATGCATAAATAAAATAAATCCTTATATTGTGCCATTATCTGTATATCACTAGAAAGTAAATATCTCCAATTTTTAATAATGGCCAGCTTCAAAGCACGAAAAGTTAAAATGTAATTTTAATTGCATTAATTAATAACAGTGTTCTAAGTTCTTATATTAACTTATTAATAGCCAAGTGCACCGATTGGCTATAACTCGAGTAATACATAACCCGAGGGTTAAACTTAACTCGTGATTAATTTTAATTCAAGTGCACCGCGCTTGAGTTACCTAATCCGAAGTTAATATAATTTTATAATGACAACGTCGCAAAATTTAAGGAATTTTTGGTTTAGTGTAGTGGGAATAGTATTGTTGGCGATTTTTTAACCCGCACCGCACCGCACCAGTTTCGTTTGGGACCTACTTAACCTAACATTACAACTAAAATTTTTCTCGGATTATTTTTTATTTAAGGTTGAATTCTCAACGTCATTCAATCTATTGCCAACCTATAACCTATTTCGCGTTGATTTTTTTAGTTTATTATTTTAATAACTAACATTTAAAGAAAATCAATATCGTCGGTACATTATTTAGGTAGTATCTGATATATTACAAAAATATCAATTTATTTCATTGCTAATTTTGGGAGAATTGTATAGTGAAAGAACAATGAGTGACAATGACATAATAATGTAAAAAAAAATCTTACCCGATATTTTCCGCTATACAATTCTCCTAAAATAAGTTATGAAGTTCTTTGATATTTATTAAATATGTCAATTATTACGTATAGAATATCAAGTCGATACTGATTTTCTTTAAATTTTGTGTAAAAGCTAGAAAACATAAATAAATCTACGCGAAATAGGTTATAGGTTGGCTAGCATGTTGATACTCCCACCTTAATATTGTTATATTTTTTAAAACAAGACCGGTGTCAAAACATAGACAAAAAAAGAGCCAGAGAAGGCAATTTTTCACTGGGAGAAAAAAGCCTGCTAATAAACTTAGCACATAAGTATCGCGCAGTTATTGAGGATAAAAAAAACCGATGGTACGTGTGTTCAAGCTAAAAATAAGGCTTGGGAACCAATTTGTCGTGAATTTAATTTGCTGTGCTCTAGCGGAGGTCCTTTTACGTTACTTTTAAATAGCAAATCAAAGCATAACAAAGATTGTTTCCTTCCCCCTTGCCGTGGTTAAGTATGATCCTCTATATTTCACTTGTCCTCCTCCTCCTCTTCGAATTGCAGCATTGTTTGAATAATATATACTTCAAATTTTCGATTTCTATTCGCTTATACGGAAGTTATAAACAATAAACACGTATACATAACCACAATGCCGCAAAGGATTTGTTAACTCGTCGGTTCTGGCGAGTTAAATAAAATCCCGTGTTAGGGTTTTAACCTAAGGATTAAAACGCGGTGCACTAGAAATTTATCGTTAATCTGTGAGTTAGCGTTAACCCTGGGTTAAAAACGTCGGTGCACTTGGCCATTAAAGAGCTGAAACTGGAACCGGGAGATTGTTATATTTATTTACACATGCGGAGCTGATTTCGAGCCTTTTTTTTTGCAAGCACGGGTTGGCGGAAGAGCCTTAGGCCTAAAAGGTTCATGGTATCCCCTATCGCATGGGTAATGTCAGCCAGCGAGACCTATAGTTTAGCGTGGAATCCGAACTACGCGTATGCACTGGTTTATCCTTTTTTACGTCCCTAGAGTCTACTTACCAGCCGCTCTCGGTTTCGATGTTAGGAATACCTATGGAGGACTTGTAGGAGGCCGATCACAATGCATTGGATTCAGTCCCAAATTAGCATCGGTAATTCAGCTTTACGAGTCGCCGTAAGATGGCGCTCCGGTTCGAAGTGGGCTATCAAATAAATGGTTTCTTATGGACGCGATAACTATTTTTATTTAAATTAGTTCTTTAAGGAACAAATAAAAACTTTTATATGAATTTACACTTTGATATACTTATAAGTAAACTCTTCCTGTATAAAGTTCCAACGATTCTAGCTACAGAAGGTTTTTTTTTAAGTGAGCAACTAAACAACTATTATAATCTTATTTTATTATTAAAATATGAATACATAAAAAAACACAAAGTTAGTATTCACTAAAATATGTTCTAGGGGTTCAGTTTCAACTGAAGTAACAGTACTTGTATCTGGTAAGGACATATATTTCTTTCGTTTTATGTTGGGCATCTCAGTTTGATCACATGGTGGTTTTTGCCTTTTTTAGGATTTGACAAATATGAAGCCGTATCAGGGAATATACTTGGTACTGACCCATTCTTTAATTTTGGTTTCCCTCTTTTAATTCTATTTATGGTACCATTAGCCAATTCAATTTCATAAAAGTCCAAAATATCTTCTGCCGGAAAGTGTAATGCACAAACAACATCATTAGTGGCGTTTCCTCTCTGAAGAAGATCCTGTCTTATACCCCGACACAAAGCAAACTCTACTTTTATAAATTTCACCATTATTGTTTAGAAATAATATGGAAATCAATTACAATACAACGTTATTTGTCTTGTCTTCAAACGTTATTTGTTATTTCAAAAAATAAAATGTCAATTGTCAAAAGTAAAAGTCCAAAACGAAGAAGAAGACAGCACCAGCCCACTTGCGAAGCGAGAGCATCTATCGGCCAACTAGCGAACTAACCAAAAAACCGGGACAGAAATTGAAAATGCTGCCATTGTCGATCGGCCTCCTACCCTCTAGTTCTCCATAGGAATACCCTACAGTAGCATACTGCATTCTTTCATCCACTGATCTTCCAAGCATATTTTTTTTTTAAGCGCATGCTCTTGCCGAGGATTGAACTCGGGTCGCCACGGTCGAATGCAGGTAGCTGTACCGCTAAACCACCGAGGCTTACTTTAAGGAACAGAATATATAGCTATGCGTAGCTATACAGGGTTCTCCATTTAAAACGAAACAGGCTAAATATCTGGTTCCACGTTAATTAAAAAAAAAATGCTCGGACCCGTCGATTTTTATTTTGAGGGAAACATCTTTTGCGTATATTGTCAATCTTGTTACTTTAAGCCCCTAGGAGGGATGGGGGGTAAGATCTAAATCTTAAATGGATACCCCTACTTTATATAATTTTTTTGGATTCTGCATAAATATCTGAACATTTTTTAAAAAAAGCATTATTAGTCTATACTAAACAGTTACCGATATATTGACTCTTGAAAAATGAGATTTTTGAACTTTGACAGCGTCTAGCTTTCTAACTCTACGTCTTAGAGTAAAACGGCTTACATGTCCCTATCTTCGATTTTTATTATCTTTCCAATAGTGTCAACTTCCGGTTAAACCGGTTGTAAGAAATATAGTACTTCCGGTTTAACCGGAAGTTGACACTATTGGAAAGATAATAAAAATCGAAGATAGGGACATGTAAGCCGTTTTACTCTAAAACGTACAGTTAGAAAGCTAGACACTGTCAAAGTTCAAAAATCTCATTTTTCAAGAGTCAATATCTGGGAAACTGTTTAGTATAGACTAATAATGCTTTTATTAAAAAATGTTCGGAATTTTATGCAGAATCCAAAAAAATAATATAAAATAGGGGTATCCATTTAAGATTTAGATCTTACCCCCCTCCTTCCTAGGGACTTGAAGTAACAAGATTGACAATATACGCAAAAGATGTCCCCCTCGAAATAAAAATCGACGGGTCCAAGCGTTTTTTTTTTTAATGTGGAACCAGATATTTAGCCTGTTTTTTGTTTTAAATGGGGAACTCTGTATATTCTGTGCTTTGAGGTCTATTTTTTTTAACTTACGGTATTTGTTTCCAAAACTACCATTTCTCTATCACCTATTTTGTTTTGTGTATATAATGAAAATACATTATTTAATAATATTGCATATAACCAATATGGCAAGTGCTTATCCAGCGGATTTTGAATTTTACCATTTCCAATTATTACAGAATGGGTTTTTTCAACATATTTCAACGTATTTAACATATTTAGCATTGACATCCTGAATTAGAACCATAGACATTTACCTTTAGATACGTACAGCTTATCTCCTGCGTAAACAAAAGTTACGTTTTATGCGTGAAAAAATGCGACCGAGCGCATGGCTTACCGGTCCGATGCCTTTCCTCCCAGCAGCATCGGGCATGCACACAAACCTCCAGTATCGGCTCGCTGCCATTTTTGTTGTTGGGTTTTAAGTTTTCTCTGTGGATTGCTTCTTGTTTATTGTGGGTGTTTAATATTTGCGGATTTCTAGTTTTTGTGTAGTTTAATGAATTGTGTTTGTACTTTTAGTGACTCCGATTGTAATATTAACAATGACTAGTAACAGTCGTTGTATTTTGTATTATTTGTTTATGTCCACATAGGGGTAAAATACCGGGTATTTATTATTTTCAGTAAGTATGGAGTAGTGGTTTATCTTGATATATAAATTTATTTTATTATGATCAATTTAAACACATCTAACTAGGTATGAAAATAAAGATAAACACACACCAAGACTGATTATCCCGATGCATGTTTTGGTATATTTTATTTGCAGCCCTGCAATCTAATTAGGTACGCCTTTTTTTCGGGCAATATATAGCTTCAAAAAGTTTAAAAGCCACTTTTCTTTATACTTACTTATACTACTACATATTATATGAAACAAAAAAGTAAATACCTAGGTATGTTTATATTAATCCAAGGGTGAAAGTATCACGTTCTCGGGCAAAAACTTTTTTAAATTCTTGAACACAACATTGTGCTGGAAAATGTTTTACACATATCCAAGTTTTCGCCCAATCGTAAAAATCAATACACGTTATATACCAACTAATATTTGACTTAAGGTTAGGTACGCGATAACATCGAAGATTGGTTATTTTGATGGTTTTGTTTGCTTTTTATATTTGATTTTATAAGTTTTATAGTTTAATTGAGTTGTTCTCTTTCTTTTTAAACTAAAAGCATGACGACGAATCATTTTTAAATAAATTTTAGGAACGAACCCTTAAAAACAATTTTCTATACTCAAAATCTAATAGGTTTGCCACTACTAAAAATGCCAGAAATCACTACCTTATTTCCCAACTTGACAAAAATTGTGAAGAAGTTCCAACTTTTTGGCAAGAATTGGGGGCCAATTTTAGCTGTTTACACGTAAAAATAAATTGAAGGTCAACTTTTATAATTTCTTGAGCAAGAACTTAAATTTTAAAGCCCGTACCTGTCTATTTTCCTATTTGTCAAATGATAATGTTGCAGTGTGCATGCCTAATCGTATGTAACTCTTTACATGCGCGAGGCCTTAAATTTGCCACTTTCGTAATTATTGTTTGCTTATCTAAAGGTAAATATCTATGATTAGAACCTATTAAAAGTATATTTCAATAATAAAAATCTTCCTAAAGTTTCACAAACCAGTCCTAGTAACAATTAAAAAGACAAGAACATGAGACTAGACGCGAGATATAATTCAGGTAAATACCGGCGGGTTTACCTTTAGTACGAGTCACTGTGATTGGTCAATTTGTTATGACGTAGATCGCTGGTTTCGGGAAAAAAATGTCTTTTGTTTAATTATTTCTCAGTAAGTAATTCAAAATTTTAAAAACTCAAACCGTAGAAAATTTTATTTGTTCTTCCTCTATGCGGTAGAGTAAAAATGAAAATTTATTGAAAAAGCCCTTGAGTATTGGGCGTTTAATATAATATACCACAAACATAATATTTTAAGGTAAAATTTTTAAGACATTACGTGCAAGAAGTAAAACTACAGCCTGAAACATTTTGTAATGCAGGATGGATACTCCAACAATATCGTTCAGAAACGTTAAAAGCTCTCGTCGAGATCCTTATAAAACGGAAAGTGCTTACCGGGATAAACATTATTCATTAAAGTGTAAAGCCAATTTAAGGACAAGCAGCAACCAATACCCAACGAAATGCTTGTTTGTTGTTGAAAAAAATAAAAGAAAATTGCTTTTTCCCTCTAGTGATGTGTTTTAACGATTATTTGACGATTATTTCAAGTACTTTCAAACTGTGAATTAAAACGGATTAGCGGCTACTTATTCGTATTGTGTACTTTGATTAAATTAAATTGCCAAGTATTTAACAATAAATATTGCCAACTTTTTTTGGGTCTGTATTAAAGATGCTGAAAAATGTTTAGCGGCGTCCGGGTTTATTTTTGTTAATTGAAAAAAGTGTTATGCCTTCGCCGTTAATTTAACCCCGAACATCTGGAATACCAATCAAACGCTCTGCCAATTGCGTGACGGAGACTCTCCCTCGACCAACTTAGGTCACCTTTTTGAATTTTAATTTTAGTTGTATACAGTTTGGAATCTCCTGTGATACCAAACCTGGAAAGGTATTATTTATGACAATTTACTACCACGGCTAACAGTTTCTTTTGGCTATTGAGCTATTTGGTTGTGAGGTTCTTTATTGAACGGAGAGGAGACAACCTTATTAGTTAAAAGATCTTGTGCTTTACCTATTTTAAGGGGAGTGCCTATCTATAACTGTCTATAATAATAAGCATTATTGTTGAATATTGGTACTATGTAGGTACTGTTGGGGAACTAGTCCCAACCCGGTTAATTTATTCCTTTTTCTAATATTTTTAATCCCTATAATAATAATTTTGGTGCGCCCATGGTCTGCTGCCCCCTTCTTACTTCGTCTCCCGCTGTCTTGTTCCTAGACGCTTTTCCTAGAGAATTGATTCCAGACAAGCGATGCATTACATTTGGACGTTTGATCTCTGCCGCTTTCTGTTGCTAACCCACGTTTATTGGTTGTTTGATTTTAAGCACTTGATGCTAGATGCTCGTTCTAGTCAGTCACGTTGTTCGGTTTGTATCAACTGTGTGCTACACAACCTGTGTGGGCAATCAATTTTTTTTCTTTAACACTCGGTTTCAGCACTTGGTTCTAGACGACCGTTCTAACCGTTTTTGTTTTGTGAGTAGTTTTGTTCAGCCACGTTTTTTTGTTGTGTCTCGGTTCGGTACGCTCGTTTGCAGATCTCACGTTCATTTTATATTAAAAAACTGCACTCTGTCCTTACACTTACTCTTTTGGCGAGTTCTTTCATAGCGTTTATATACAGGGTGTATCTGATGAGTGCGATCAACCAGTAAATAATGTTATTGATGAATACTTACCAATCCTTCAACCAATAACGGAACAGGACATTAAAGATGCCTCAAAAAAACTTAAAAACAAAATGACATCAGGGCCGGATAATGTTCCTTCTTTTGTTGTGAAGGATTGTATAGGGGCTTTGGTGACACCACTATTAATCATTTTTAACCTATGTATATCAATGTCAACTGTGCCAAAAATGTGGAAACAGGCAAGAGTGTGTCCCATATTCAAAAGTGGTGAGCGAAACCAAATTAACAACTACCGCCCGGTCTCCTTACTTTGTAACTTTTCCAAGATTCTAGAAACAATACTGTATAGGCGAATTTATGCGTCAGTTTGTAAAAACATTGCAGTTGAGCAGCATGGATTTATGAGTAATAGATCAACGGTTAATAATTTATCATGTTTAACTCAGCTAGTGTCTCGTGTGTTAAACAATCAGGGACAGGTGGACGTAGTCTATACTGATTTCTCGAAGGCATTTGATAGGATAGATCATGTATTGTTGTTGCACAAGCTAAGGGGGTATGGTTTTGACGAATCAGCCCTGGAGTTTTTTGGATCATACCTAACAAATAGAAAACAGTTTGTTTTTTACAATGGCTTTACATCTAATAAATATAACGCGTCCTCTGGTGTACCGCAAGGTTCCAACTTAGGACCATTACTGTTTCTACTTTTCATCAATGATTTAAATAATATTGTAAACTGTAGGAAGCTAACTTTTGCGGATGATTTAAAATTATTTTTGCAGATTGAATCTCTTCGTGACTGTATTTTCTTGCAAGAACAGCTGAATTTGGTTCAGGGTTGGTGCGACAGAAACAAACTCAACCTTAATGCAACTAAATGTAAAGTTTTGACCTTCAGTCACAAGAAACAGCCACTATTGTATCCTTATTCCATCTCAGGTGAGGTTTTAGAGCGCCCCAGGTCGTTGAAGGACTTGGGCGTCACCTTCGATCCTATGTTGACTTTTGTTGAACATATAAATAACATAGTTTTGGAGGCAGGCAGGATGCTGGGCTTCATCGTGCGCAACTGCAGAAACTTTTATGACCCTAGAGTTTTTAATACATTGTATTTTTCTTTCGTCAGATCCAAGCTTGAATATGCTTCACTGATTTGGAATCCTCTTTATGCATGTCACGTAAATAACATCGACAAAGTTCAAAAGAAATTTTTAAAATATTTAACATTTAAATCAGAAGGAGTGTATCCTGAGCAAGGAACCGATTATGACATTTTATTAAACAGATATAATTTTATAACCCTGGAAAAAAGGAGAGCAATTGCATCTCTAGTATTTTTATTTAAGTTGCTGCGCGGTGGAATCGATTGTCCTGATCTGCTATCTCAAATAAATTTGTTTGTACCTAGAGTAAATACTAGACATCATTTAACATTTTTGTGTGAAAGAGCAAGAACAAATGTAATGATTAAATCTCCAATTAATTTTATATGTTACAATTTTGACAGCATGTGCGAAGATTGTGATATATTTACATGTAGCTTGCGCGATCTGAGGAGGAGTGCCGAGGGTGGTCATTAACTTAGTTGTTATATATACATAATGGTATGTGTTATTGTAATACAGTATACGAATATGTGCATAATATGGCGATAATTTTGAATTTATTGTATTTCCGTTGTTGGTGGTTTATGTTTGCAGATTTATATAGTTGTATTAAATCGAGTACATTATTATTTATATTTAATTTGTAATATTGCTCTGTAAATGGGTTTCTTGTTGGGCAATAAAGCTATTATTATTATTATTATTATTATTACACAGCGGAGTCAGTCGCTTTGCTTTGTTTTGCGTGCGTAAAAATTTACCTAAATCTTTTCCGCTCGTTGAAAGCTCTTCTGTTGTAATGTGCAAATCTAAATCGCTGTTCTTCAGTAATGTGACGTAAAGCAGCGAATCCAGGCTTGTCAAGGTGCTACCAGATTATGGTATTGATGCAACGCAATCCAGTAAAGGTATAAAGTATCCATAGTACCACCAGAAACAAATCGGCTGCAAGCCACAACATTTGTTGACAATTTTTACATGCATTGTAATTCAAAATTACTGATTACACGAACTGTTATTTAAAATTCGACAATAAATTCATTTTTTGAACTCAAGTAATATTTTTTTGACTAAAACTTTCAATTCGTTTTGTAGCAATATTTACGTTACCCTAGACTGGGTCTGTGATTTGTGATGTTTTGATATTTACCTGACTAATATTAAATTTTACCATACCAGTCATTTTAAATTTGCGTTTCTAGTTTAGCCTTCGTAACGCTTTTTGTCTCGTCCGCTTGAGAACTTTAACTACCTTATTATCTGCCCAAAAAGTTAAGTATATGAGACAATTAGCTGGAAGCTTAACTACAAACGTACCACTGTACCATTTTTATCGTACCTTTGTTGTTTTTCCCGTTAATTTGGCTTGATTTTATACCCATTAAACCCGCCTAACTAAATTCAATTTTTAAACCGTTGTTTTATTTATCTTGAACCACTCTATGGAAATACAGTAATTTCGTTATCTGGCAAATTATTAATTAAGTTGGCCAACTCATTGATATTATTGGAAAGACCATACAGTTTTTCTACAGGTACATTATGGTCGCAGACAATATAAAATATTAAAAACAATGTGAAGACATCGAGCTTACTCCATGTCTTAACATATTGAAGGAACTTAGTCTGACCACAACATATTTATAACAATAACATACATATATTACAGCATAATAGACGATAGACCAAATAAGAGTCAAAAGACATCCGCGGAAAGTCGGATAATTAAAATGGAGTCTATTCATCCTACCACAAAGATACACACAACCCCATTAAACATAATGAGATAAAACAAAGTTCTGGCAGTGATTTCTTAATTACATCAATGGAAAACTGGAAAATATCTAGTTATATAAGCAAGCGACATCATACAATTTACATACGAAAGCACCGTTGTTTTTCTTTTCCCTATAAGAAGCTTTTTAATGAAGTTTGCAAAAGAAAATTCCATAGACTAAAACGATAAATAAAAATTGGACACGAATTTGGGTTGCCAAAAGTTTACATTATCTCAAAAATAAAAGCAATCTAAAATCAGGTAAACAATGAAAATAAATTACTAACAGTCGTAAAAGATAAGAAATACTTGACAGAAAAAGTTTTCTGTCGGTGTCATGTGACCTGTGGATTAAAGCAAAGAAAAAATTTCGTTTCTTGTATTGAATATTCCCTTTGCAAAATTAATATAATAATTGTTAAGCTCTTAAGTTTTTATTTTAAAGAAAATTACATTACTGCTATTATCATTACATAGTAAAAAATTAAACAAATAAAACATATCCAACAAAGAACCTAAAAATTAGAAATTTAAACTGTGTGTTTATTCTACTTCAAAATATTCTGCTTTTGGCATAATAGAAAACCTTGGTTGGTGAGTTGTTAATGAACTTACTTTTAATTTTAGCCCGTATAGGTTTTCTAAATTCTCTCAAGGGGGTTTTAAAACCTTATTCTGGATGTGTGGTCATAAAAAAAGTTGTCTGGGGTAAGATCGCAGTAACTAACATACTACGACTAATGAGCCGTTTATTTTTATGTTAGGAACAAAAATTAGTTTTATAAAATAGAAACATTGCAGTGTCATCAAATTTTTACAATGGAACCGCTTAGTCATTTAATATCTAATAATATTGGAGACATATTTTTATCAAAGCCATTAATTGTTAATTGATTTTCTTGATTTCTTCTTTAAAGAAAGTATTATTTAATATACAGCGCGGCAGCGTGTCCAGAAACCATCTTAACGTATGGGAAACTTTTTTATTTTTGACTTTACGAAAAAAAGGTACTCTTCATAAAAAGTTCTGCTTGTTTATAAAATAACACCCAAATCAAAAATTTTAAGCCAGCATATAGGGGTGTTAAGAAAGTAAAAATATTAATACCGTAGGTGGAAAACTATATTTAATAATTTTAATTACAAAGTGCAATAATGAATAATACACTAAATTTCAACATGACCATAATTTTTTTCCATTCAAACGCTTGTACGTCGTGAAAATTCCATTACTGCATTTCTAACCATCTGAGGGGAAATTTCTTGGACACATTCTCTGATAACTCTCTCCAAATGGCCTATGGTTTCAAAAGGTCTGTAACAATAAACTTTTTGTTTTAAGAATCCCCGTAAAAAAATCCAAAGGTGTTAGATCTGGTGACCTTGGTGGCCAAGCAAATTTCAGCCTGCGTCCAATCCACCTATGTGGAAATGTTCTGTGTAAGAATTTTGTCACTCTTGCAGAGCTGTGACATGGAGCACCGTCATGTTGGAACCAAAGTGTGTGTCTTATATTCAGTGGTAGTCCATAAAACAATTTAAATAATTTAGTATCCAAAAAGTTCAAGTAAATTTCGCCAGTAATATTTTCTCGAAAAAAGTACGGCCCTACAATTTGGTTCTTAAAAACACCGCACCAAACATATGTCTTGAAAGAATACTGGTCACGACACTCAATTACAAAGTGGGGATTCTCATCACTCCACCACCTCCAGTTTTTAGAACACACTACTCCATTTGAGGTGAACATCGCCTAATCTGAAAATAATATTTTTCTTGCGAAAAATGGGTCATCTTCTACCTCACCTTGAAACCAAGAGCAAAACAAAAAACGTGAATGAAAATCTCTAGGATGTAGTTTGTGAAGGTATTTTGGTTTGTATGGGTAAAAATTATTTTTCCTTAAAATAACTTGGGCAGTGGACTTTGTAACAGGTCGTGGAACAGTTTGTGAAATCAAATAAAACATTATTTTTGTATTCAGCGTAATATATTCACTATTGCCTAGCGCTTTCGGTCCATTATAAGGCCATCATCAGGGCTTAGGTTTCGTCAAATTATGTCCAGGAGACAAGAAACATATTAAAAAGATATTTTGAAAATTTCTGAACAAATTTTCCTGGTACAGGTTTCAAATTATAAACAACACCAAGTTTGTGAAATATTTCTCAATGAAATTTTGGGATTTTCCACAAGAGCTTGCAAAACCTCTTATTGGGTATCTTTGTCGGTACGCCAAACCTGGTGCTTGTCGAAAAATGTATTACTTACAGACTCGGTATTTTTAAATTTATTAAAAATATCTCCAACCGTCACAAGGCTAATCATATTATTTGGATATCTTGCATTAAAAATTTGAGCAGCCTCTCTGTACGTATTGTAGTCCCAGACAATTGATACTATTTCAACTTTTTCCTCCATTGTAAATTTAAGCACCATATTTAATAAAAAGGAAACCAAACTGTCCGCCTTAACAAATATAATAACACTGGCCGACAAAAATTTTTTTTTTGTTGTAACACAAAGCTAAATAGCATCTTGTGGTAGAATGGACCTATCCAAATACGAAAATGAGAAAAAAAAAGTTGTAAAACGTAACGTTTTCTTGTTACATTTATAGAACCACATTTAATGTTACAATATTTAATATCTATTGAAAAAATAATTTAAGAATTTTCTAACTGTGTATATCGACTTTATTTAAATTTTACATCTAGAAAAAAACACAAACATTACAAATATTAACTGAACACACTAATTAAATTTTACTTTTTCCTTTTATGAGGGGTCATATCTTCTCTTTTCAAAAACCAACAGGAATCACCCATCATGGCTGGATCCCATCGTCCTTGATAGCGAATTTCCATTGTCCTGATATCCTGGTGGAACCTTTTATCCTGCTCGTCACTGACAGCTCCCAAATTTTCAGGAAACAATGACAGATGGGAATGGAGGAAGTGAATTTTTAATAACATTCGGGCACCAAGCGATTTGTAGGAATCTAAAAGTTCATCAACTAACTGTTGATAGTTTGCATCCATATTGTTGCCCAAAAATCCCCTTACTATACTAACAAATGAGTTCCATGCTCTGAGCCTGGTAAGCTTCTCTGTAAAGTTGACATCGTCCAGCAATTTTCTGATTTGGCCCAATAAAAATACATTTCTTTAATTTGGCATCACTTAACTGGGGAAAGACTTGTCTTAGGTATTTGAATCCATCACCGTCTTTATTCATAGCTTTCACAAAGTTTTTTATCAGCTAAAGTTTAATGTGAAAAGGAGGCAGAAGGACTTTTTTGGGGTCTACAAGAAGTGCAAACTTAACATTTTGAGATCCCGGCTGAAATTCACTTCTTTGTGGCCAATCTTTTATTACATAATGCTGATCTACTGCACGACTGTCCCACAAACAAAGAAAACAGCAATATTTTGTAAATCCTCCCTGAATTCCTACTAAAATTCCTACAGTTCAGGTAATTTTTCTGTTATAAAATGCATCCATTTTTACCGCCCCTAATTAAATTGACTACCTGCTAATGTAAAATGGTCTTATTAAGCTATTGAAAAATGGTATGTATTGGGGCTTTCCCAATATTTTTTCTATTATTAGAAGGGTATTTTCATTATAAAAATAAAGAGCTGACCTGTGTTAGAAAAATCTTGTCGGCCAGTGTAATTAGTTGTCATAGTTTCATTTGGTTTTATTTTCCAAGGCGTGCTAGCCCTACTAGGGAAACGAGAATGAATACCGCTTTTTAAAATCTTGCCCGCCCTTTTCTGAAAAACTCTGTGAGCTAATTAGAGAAACTATAGAATCAGGAAAAAAACTTTATGCCACAGTTCCTTTCTTTTAAGCTAAGTCGCCTTTCGAATGTCAATTTTAGACCCTTTATTTCATTTTTGTAATTATTATTAAATATAGTTTTCCACCTACGGTATTAATATTTTTTACTTTCTTAACACCCCGTATATGCTGGCTCAAAATTTTTGATTTAGGTGTTATTTTATTAACAATCAGAACTTTTTATGAAGAGTACATTTTTTTCGTAAAGTCAAAAATAAAAAAGTTTCCCATAATTATGTTAAGATGGTTTCTGGACACGCTGTATAAGAAGACTTATTGTCGCTATTGTCGTAAATGAAACACTACACAAATGACACAAGTCTTAGATATTAATCTCGACATAAGATGCATGTTATTGCTTTATAAATGTTGTTTAAAAAATTTTTTTTTTTGCAATGGTAACAATTGAGTAAAAGAAAACCAACACGCGCTGATGATCTCACAAGAAAAACAATCGTTGAATAAAAAAAACAATGAGTTTTGTTGTGAATACATCTTTTTTGCGCTTTTAGAACCTTTTTAGAAGATTGATAAAGAAAAACAAATATTTTAGTTACTAAAATACATAGGTATCAGGTTAATAAAATGTTTTTAAAACAAATAAGACGATACACGTGTTTCATAAAAGACTATCAAGATGGAATGTTTGAGTAAAATTAATACAAGATAATAAAATAATGTCTACAGCAAAGAATTAGTTTTCTAACTTTGGGATTTATATTAAAGCATTAGAAGCACTAGTGCCTTGTGGCCAGGCAACAAATATATACCACTATGTTGGAAAATTCGAAAAAAAATTTTTACAGTTGTTCCAACTAATTGGCCTGGTTTCTCTTAATTTCCAATTAAGAAATATAAGCCAGAGGGCTGCTCAGTGCAACGAATATGAATTTACAATGGACCCATCGAATGCAGACTTCACGGTGAAGGGGATGAAACCGCGTTTCATGGTTTAAACAGCTGCGAAGCACTTCTCCGCAAACGATTCAAAATCGCCGGGACTATTCAACGCGACCACAACCTTTCCAATGACAAACTTTTTAAGGAAACTATGGGACCTTATAAAAAAAAACAAGCATTTTCTAACGAGAATGGGGCGCACAATATCCAAAAGGCTGCAGTGTTAGAATCTTGGGTCACACACTTGACCTCCTTTAACCAACCAACCAACCAACCAACGAAACATGACAAAGGGGAAAATTGCACAAAAAATCCCAACAACATTTTTAAAACAATATTAGAAATAATATCAGTACTAAAACTCGGTCAATATAATAAATTTAAAAAGGCTTAGGATGTATATAACATAAAATATACGTTATATAAATTAGAACTGGAAAGACAGTAACATAAAATCACACATCTAAAAACAAGTGAATAAAAATTATAATAATAAAATTCTTGGATGATATAAAATAGTCTTGAAACCAGTAAATTTTTAATAGAGGTTTTAAAAGCGCTTTCCTCTCAAATCTGCCGCAAAGCCAAGGGCACATGGTTGAACAATTTAATGCTTTCAAATATAATTGAGTTTTTTAAGTGCCATCCTGGAGATGGGCAGATGTAAACTCTCATTGTTACGGATATTGTTAACTGTGAGACTGTACTTTTATGAATTAGGCAAACATGTTCCATAATAAATAGACTATAACAGTAATAATTATTTGGTCAATAAAAAAATGTTTGCAACTGTTTTCTATTTCTTACACCGCACAGATATCTCATAGCCCTTTTTGTATTACCATGATAGAGTTCATTAGTTCTTGATTACAGAAGTCCCAAGAAGCAGGTGGCTCAATAAGCAAAAAATATACCGTCTTTCTCATCTGCATTTCCAGTTCCTTACAAGCAACTATTACAACATAATATCATGATGCCAGTTATATTAAGAGTGACTATATGACAAAAGTGCAAATACCAACACCAATCTTTGCTCCCAAATATTGTAAAGAAAAATCAGTTTTTGTAATATAGAGGCATGCATGTTGTGAAATCTTATAATTTAATCTGAAAATCCCGGTTTAGCAACCGATTAAGGGATTCTTTCCAGTCACAGATTGTAATGACCTTATCCACAAGGGTTCTTACTATCCCATGTTTTGTGTTGTTTAGTTATTTGATGTATATCCGAGATATTGATTTGGCCTGTAGGCGTAGGTTTCCTGAAGTTTGGATAGTGTTGCCATTTTTCTTTACGTTGACATCTAGGAAAGGTGATTGGTTTTTTTTAAATCTTCAGGTGCAGCTGACCATGCCTGGATACATTGCCATCATATCATGTGGTCAGTAGCTGATATCCTGTATAAAAAACCATACTGGAGGAAGAAGACGTTCCAGGAAGCTGTTGTTATACACCAGAACCCAGGTTGTTTTAGTTAACCATCATAAGATATAAGAAATATCTGGAAACCATTGTCAAATAGGTTTAATCTAATAGAATAATACCGGGCACGAATTAAGCGCATGCCTGCACCCATCTCAATTATGCTCCAGCGCGCCTAGCTAGTATAAATAAAGCTGTAGTTAGTTTAACTAACTTTCATTTATATTTAATACATACATTAAAAAACTACTATTTCTAAAAAAAAAATGGTATAGTCAGAGATCGCTTAGGTTATAGTATTTATTACAAATCTTGCTACTGATTCATGATTATTCTTAGCAATTCTGTTTAATTAGTCGATTTCCTTCTGTGCAATCGGCCCATATACCAAATTTAGTACAAGACTAAATTTTAAACCCCTCATTCAGTCGATAAAACATTAATTTTATTTCTAAAATTATTTTATCGAGATAAAAATATGGAACATGAAAAAACAAAATAACAAAAACAATCACTGTGTTTTGGTGTAAAATACTTTTTAATCAATTAAGCACCGTTTCAACTTTAAACAAGGCTACGTTTCTTTTCGAACATTTTATTAAGACCTAAAGGAGGTCAATGCAACTTGGTCAAAGTTAAGCGGCCCTTTAAAACAAAGAAAACACTTGGCGAAAGAAAAGAAAAAGTGTAACGTTGAACATCTGCTGGGGACATTGTAAATGAAAAAAACTTGATTTTCTCCTTGATGTGTTTCTTTTTAGTTGAAATATACGTTTTCGAGGAATTTCCAGATTTACAGATGTTTTCAGCATGGGAATATTGTGGCGTGGATAAGTCTTATATCTGCTTTGACTAACATAAAAAATAGCTGTCATTTTATTATTAATAACTACTGTATGTACAGGGTGTCCCAAATTCGATGCTCACTATTGTGACCTCGGAAACTATAAACAATGTTATATTGGTGCAAAGTTGGATAATTTAAAGCTTAAGTTATTGCTGGTGAGAAATCGAGAAAATTCTGACTACTTGCGAATATATCTAAAAAAAATCGAAAACTTCATTTTCCGTTTTTGTTTTTCTTGTGACGTTATTTATAAACATATTAAAAACGGAAAAAACTTTCTCCAGGCACTTTTTTCGACGCATTTAAAGATCGTTTCTAATTTATAAACGGACGTCTCGGTTTTTAAATATCACCTTCAGATTAAAATGTCACCTCATCAGTAACGTCGTAAAACGTTCAATGAAGGGCTATAAACGACTAATGAACGGCTTTAAACGGCTTTGAACGACTAATGAACAGCTTTGAACGATCAATGAACAGCTAAGTATGACTAATGGAACAGCTATGAACGACTAATGAACAGCTTTCTGGAACCTGCGCACTGCTGGCGCATGCGCAGAAGGCGACCGTTTCCATATATATCAGCGACCCTGTATATAACAAACCAAACCTATATCCAGTTTTGAGCAGGGTTAATACCTAATACATACCTATACAAAATTTCGTCATTTTCCGTCAAGTACTTTTTAATCTTCTGAGCGCTGAGCCAACAGACAGACAGATTTACGGGAATGGGAAATATATTTTTTGTGATCTGATTCTAAAACCTGGACATATTTCATAATATTTTTTTAGCGATTACGGAACTTTCTATGTGAGGAAACTAAAATATTAATTTAACGAAATTAAATATATAAATTTACATTTATTAGATTCTTTTGTAAAGCTTTTAAGCTAGAAGAAAATTTAAAATTTTTTTGAACCATTATTAACAATGTTATAAATAACGATAAATTGTTTTACTTCTACAACAACTACTGTCTTTAGTGCCTCTATAAAACGCGCATAAGACATTTGATAACGATCTTAAATTGTCGTTTTTAACTTTATAACGTTTAAAGTTGCCCGTAAAATACTTCTTAGTGGCATTTTACACAAAACTTTAAGTATAAAATAAACATAAAAAATTCTGAAAGAACTTACTTTACCATTTCGTTCAACAATTACTTATTATTGGAAAGAAATATATAAAAAAAAAGTTTAACAACTACCTACTAGATGGCTTTTTATCGTGCTAAAAAAAATCCATGTAATTTAATGGTCTACCATCGTTTTACAAAACCTGCCACTACCCTAGAAAAAATCCACGGTATGAAGTCATCCCCACAAGTATAAAGAAGTATTATACTTAAGTAAATAAATACAGGGTGTTTCAGAATAAGATGCTAATCCTTAACGGTGTGAATCCTTAGGTGATTGTAAGAAGAAAAGTTCATATTAATATATATCCTTAACCTATTAACTTTCGAACTACAGGGCGTTAAAGTTTAAAAAAAAAAATCGTTTTTCTATCATAACTTTAAAAACTTTCTAGCTATTTTTAGGAATTTTTCACACATGCCCTCTAAGCATCAATAGCCATTTTTTGGTGTAGAAAAATTTTAAAATTTTTTAACCAGTGGCGTCCTGAAAGGGTTTGGACTAGACATTTTGGAAAAATATTATGTACGCCACTGCTTTTTCTCAAGATAAAAATTATTTTTAAAATACTCATTCATTTTAGGCGAAATTTAATGTCTTGCCTTTTTATCGTTCGACAAACAGTCTCCGACAAAAAAAATATAACCATTAAATGCGCATTCGCTATGTGCCTATGGTTTCTTTTGACACTATCAGGAATACTCCAGGAATTTTTCAAAGGGTACGAGACTCAATGAAGAGAAGAGCTGAAGCATGCATTCTTGCAAGTGGTGGCCACTTTCAATAGCTAATCTAAATTATTTTCGTTTTTGTTCACACGTTATTTAAAGTTAGCTGTTTTAATTTATTGTTAAAAAATAAACCATAGGCACATAGCGAATGCGCATTTAATGCTTTTTATTTTTTTTTGTCGGAATTTGTTTATCGGACGATAAAAAGGCTAGATATTAAGTTTGGCCTAAAATGAATGAGTATTTTAAAAATAATTTTTATCTTGAGAAAAAGCAGTGGCGTACATAATATTTTTCCAAAATTTCTAATCCAAACCCTTTCAGGACGCCACTGGCTAAAAATTTCTACACCAAAAAATGGCTATTGATGCTTAGAGGGCATGTGTGAAAAATTCCTAAAAATAGCTAGAAAGTTGTTAAGGTTATGATAGAAAAACGATTTTTTTCTTAAAACTTTAACGCCCTGTAGTTCGAAAGTTGATAGATTGAGGATATGTATTAATATGAACTTTTCTTCTTAAAATCACCTAAGGATTCACACCGTTAAGGATCAGCATCTTATTCTGAAACACCCTGTATAATACTAAAGTAGTAAAATATAAAAAAAACTATGAATAATTTACTTTGTTATAATATCACTTTATTTAAAATATTAAGTGACTAACACATTAATACATACATACCTATACAAAACCTTACCTTACCTTAAAACTACGTTGTACAATTATAAATAGGGTTGACAAAGGATGTTTATAGCAATATAATACAAATAATTATTATTCCTTAATTGAGTTATACTGATGATCTTTTGTATATTATGTACCTATGATTTTTCTTGTGTTTTAATTTTTTCCCAGATAAGGACAAGGTCATCGGTTCTTTTTCCGGACACAGTTTGCTTCCCAACGAATAAATTACATGTATAACAAAATAAACTATTAAATATAGAAAACGGCACGAATATTCTCGTTTTAAAACAGATGACAGCAGAAATTTGTCACCGATCAGCTGATGGGACATAATATTATCCCTAGATTTGTAGTGGACCGTAATGAGTCCAAACACCGAGTTATGAATGATGAAAGAGTTTTGGACTTCCATTGTCTTTATTTGTTTTAAATCACAACGTTTTAACTGGTAAGTATCTCCAGTCGTCTTCAGAAGAATACTAAATAAGTAAAGTAACTACAAGACTATTTATACTAGCTAGGTGCACTAAAGCATAACTGAGGCGGGTGTAGTCATGCGTTCAGTTGGCACGCGATCTTATCCTAAGATTACATCTATCTAACAAAGGTTTCCAGATATTTCTTATGTCTAATGATGGTGTACTAAAGCAGCCTGGGTTCTGGTGAATAACAGCAGCTTCCTTGAACTTTATTTTCCTCCAGTGTGGTTCCTTATGTAGGATTTCAGCTTCTGACCACATGATATGGTGACCATGTTTCCAGGCATGGTCAGCTGCACCTGACTTTTCGGTCTCTGCTTTTAACGTATTGTTTTTGTGTTCTTTAATCCTTGTTTCTAATGGTCTTAATGTCTCACCTATATAAGATTGGCCGCATTCGCAGGGGATCTGGTAGACGCAGTTTTTCCTATCTTTTTGACTTGTGGGCTTTGTCTTCGTCAGGTGGCTTCTTAGGGTGTCCCTCGAGTTGAATACGGTGTTGATATTATATCGTTGTCCTAGTCTTCTTATTTTCTCAGATACTCATTTGACATACGGAATATTGAGTGTTGGTTGTGCCTCTCTGTTTGCTTCTTGCGCGTTGGGTCGATACTTACGATTTTCCAATATTGTGTCAACTAATCTTGTGGGGTAGCCATTTTTGTTGAGGTCGGTCTTGATGTGGTGAGTTTCTTTTTTAAATGCTTCTTCCGAGTTACAGATTGTAATTGCTCTATCCACGAAGATTTTAACTATGCCATGTTTCGTACTGATCAAATCACTCAAACAGTAAATGTTATGTTATTTTTAGGAATTACTACTTTTAAGGTTATATTCATCCATTATTGAAATATTTGTTAACCCGATTAAAAAAAATAGTTTAACAAAATTATAATCTGTTTTGATAACTAAAATGCAAAATAATTTAATATTTATGATTTTTATCCAATAAATAAAGCGAATAAATAAATAGTGTTGAATTGTTTCGCTTTTTCAAATATGTAGATATACATATAATGTTTGCAGAAGAAAAATATCATTGTATACAAGCCACTTTATAATTTTTGGGTTAATTTAAACAAAGCGTTGAATAAAAATATGTTATATAACATTTCCACTGGTAAAACGGGATGTTAGTTCTAAATAATCTGCCCCAGTATATCTTACTTGTACAGGGAGTTTCATTAAGGGTAGCCACCGGCCAGGCCATATCTCGGAAACTACCAAGCATAGAAACTTTGGAAAAAAATTATGATTAAGCGGTCATGAGAAAATTCTGGAAATTATTTTTAAGTTCCTCATTTCGCCGCAAGAGGGCTCAGTTCAAAATTATTTTTTTTTAATTCTAAATTTCTCCAAAAATTCCTATATTAAGGTATTACTCTAATTACATCATTAGAAAGCTTAGACAATTCTAACGAACAAAGATATCGAACTGCAGTCTTCACATTTTTTCTTGCAAATATAATACTTTCCGATTATAATGTTATAGTTATACCGTATGGTTTCAATTTTCGGGATAAAATCAAAAAAAGTTTCTACGCTTAGTAGTTTCCGAGATAATCCCTTAATGAAACACCATGTATACAAGTTGTGCAGTAACTTAAAGTTAATATTGAAGTTTTATAAATAACTATAGTCAGATCTGGTCTTAACGTGCGGGTCCAAAGGTCACTGATCATATGCGTCAAATCAGACAACACAGAGGCTATCAAAATGTTGTGAGATTATTTACAAATATACCGAAGGAAGGAAAAATAGTTTCATTATTTTAGCTATCGCGAAGATAGCCACATATACCTAATATTATTAGTTTTGTAAAAATTATGTACAGAGGAGTTGAAAAAGTTACAAAAAAATTATATAATCGGTAATTATATACCTACTGTACCCTTTAATTAAAAACGACAATAATAAACAGTGCAATTTATTTTAACAACTTTACTACTAAAACCTAAAAATACAATGGCATTTAGTCTGATAAACTATTTCGATAATGAAAGAAAAAGTGGAAATTCGCAAACCAATATGCAGGAAACCGTAATGAAAACACTGGGAATTAGTTATATGCCGAATAATGTGCATGAAAAAAAAGCATAATATAATACCCAAGAATACTAAAAAATGTAAACGAAAAACACCGTTTATAATTATAGCCTAAAATCTCTCATCGTCACTTATAAAATCTAAAAAGTCCTCGTCGTCTGAGTCGTCTTCGAATGGAGCAATTATCATTGGCGCTACTTCGACATCTAGTACTTGTTCTCGATCCCACCAATCCCTTATTAATATTTTTGTATGTTCCACCGATTTCTTCCAGTACTCTTGTGTAATATGATCTAACGAATCTTGCCAAACTATTTGTACTTGGTCAGATTTAAGACCATCACCTACATGTTTTTCATAATAAGACTTTGCACCAGCCCATATTAATTCTATGGCGTTAAACTGGCAATGATATGGCGGCAGTCGTAGAATCTCATGACCATATTCACGCAGTATTTCATCTACCGCGTATATATATTTTGGGTTTTTTAAGAGACTTTGCTATTGATAGGAGTTCCGATTTAAGCATATTTGGTAAAGGATTTTGGTTGTTTTTCCAGCCACTCATAAATATCACTTTTACGCCAAGATGAACTAGGTTGTTTAGAAATCTTCAGTCTTTGGCTTTCTTCGTTTACATTTTTTAGTATTCTTCGGTGTTATATCATGCTTTCTTTCATGCACAATTTTCTGCACAGTCCTTAAACTAATTCCCAGTGCTTTTGCTACGGTTTCCTGCATATTGGTTGGCGAATTTTCACTTTTTCTTTCATTCTCGAAATAGTTTAACAAGTTAAACACCATTTTTTGGGGATGCAAAAAAATAGAAAATTGCTTTGTATCGTTCATATTGTCACATTAAATTAATTGTCAAAGTCACAAAACTGACATCTTAAAAAGCAAGACGAAGGTGGCAGGTACAAACTTTTGTGATTCGCTGAAAATAAAATACATATCCTTTTCTTTCATGTCAAAATTGCATAAGTCTGTCTCATTTATCTTACGTATTTTATTTAGAGGGTAAAATTAAACGCAAGTAAAGAAAACAAAAACTGAGAGTATGTCTTTCTTGAATCGTATGACCCGCACGATAAGACCAGATCCGACTATAGTAAGTACCCGTGGCTTCACTGGCGCAATTCAATTGTTATGAATTCGAAACAAAACAGCGGGTACCAAACATACTGCCCAATAGAACCTTTAATACGTACCGATATTATTTCTAAATAGATATTTCTTAGGTGCTTCCTTACATTATTTCTTTCTCTCTCAATAAAATTAGCTATTTATACAATAAGTTGCGAAATGAGTGTCTTTTAGGCACGCGACATGAAAATTGTCCAACGAGGCAAAGCCGAGTTGGACAACACGTCTAGTGGCTAAAAGACATCGTTTCATAACGAATTATATACAAGATTTTTTGTGAAAGTGGAGAATTTGATAATTTAAGCTTTTATTAGTATTTTTAAACATTTTGAAAAGTAGGCAGGCAATCTGTTTCTAAGGCATTGTTTATGCATTATTTAATGTCAAGTGTGTTGTCAAGTTCGAACGTCGCGTTTTGCCTTTTTTCCCGCAAAGTGTTTCGAAACAATTACTTCAAATGAGTGATATTGACGAGTCTTTGGATATTGATCAAGCTGCTGAAGCTGCGCTATCCACGTTAGTACCCGAAAAAACGAAACATTTATACGAAAAAACCTACGACAACTTTGAAACCTGGGCCAAAGAAAAACATATTGAGAACTTTACAGAAAAGGTATTACTAGCCTATTTCCTTAAGCTATCCACCACCTTAAGGCCGTCAACTTTGTGGAGCAAATATTCGATGCTCCGCACCATGATTTATCTGAACAAAAACATAGATATTTGCAAATTTACAAACCTTATTGCATTTTTAAAAAGGAAAGCTACCGGATATCAGCCAAAGAAATCAAAAATATTTACAAAGCTGGAAATAGAACGCTTTATAAAACAAGCTGATGATAAAGAATTCCTGTTAGCCAAAGTTGTTTTAATCGTTGGAGCATGTAGGAGGGAAGAAATCACATTTTTGAAATTAGATGTCATCAAATATTGTCAGTCGTTTATCAGTGTTTAAATTCCGAACACAAAAACTCATCTTCCAAGAATGTTTACGATTACTGAGGGATCAATAGATGGCATAAATTTTTTAGATCTATTTCGTAAGTACGCAAAACTTCGTCCACTGAATACGACACATCAGCGATTTTTCCTGACATATCGAAGTGGTAAATGCTGTACCCTGCCAGTTGGAATTAATATAATTGGAGGTATGCCAAAAAAAATAGCAGAATTCCTTGGAGTCTCCAACACCAATGAATACACTGGCCATTGCTTCCGGCGCAGCTCTGCAACAATGTTGGCAGATTCTGGAGCGGACATGACACTTTTAAAGCGTCATGGAGGTTGGCGATCAAGCTCAGTTGCCGAGAGTTATATAAAAAATTCCATTGAACAGAAAAACGAAATAGCAAAAAGAAACATAGGGCAGAAAGATACGCAAAATACAAAAATAAAAGAAGTTCACTCAGAAGCAGAAGTTAGCATTGTCAGTACTAGCAGTTTATCCATTCCGACTACTAATAATTACATTGCTCTTAAAGAAGAGAAGCTAGATGCCTCTAGAATTCAGTTCGACAGTTTACATAATTATTGTACATTTAACATATATAATAAATAGATATTTTCATTGATTTTAATATTTCATTTTTACTTTTAGGCACTAGTGCCTAAAACTGTCACATTTGGACACTAGTGCCTAAAAGAGTGTCATTTCGAAATTCTAATCAATATCGAAATATGTCTATTTCGAAACGCTTTCACGAAATAGTAATTTACGTTACAAGTCCGGAAAATACTGTTTTTTTGGACGAGTCGACAAAATTCTAGGACGAGCCGTAGGCGAGTCCTGGAAGTCTGCGAGTCCAAAAAAACTGTTTTCGGGCGTGTTGCGTACAGTATTTTTTCGGCAACCGTGTAGAATAACAAATCAATGAGACACATTTCTTTATTACATTCGAACATTTTAATTCTTATTTGTATTAAATATTGAAATTCGAACAGAAGATAGGTACTAATAGAAACATTCTAATTCTTATTTATATTAAAATTCGAGCAATTGCTAATATTGATGATGTGATTCTTCCCGGCTTAGTCCGGGAAGTACGTACTTCCCGGACTAGGCCGGAGAAATGCTACTTTCTCAAAGGAAAAGCGTCCGAGAAGTGGCTACTTCCCGGACGGTTCCCGAAAAATGTTATTATTCTCCTAGCTTTTTATATCAAAACAATACCAAAAAAATATAGATTTATCATCATTATAAAAAATATATCTATTTCATTACTAAAGGGCGGAATATATGCTCTTAAATTCAGCCAAAATATGCGCATATATATGCCTTGTTTGCCTTTAAAATATGCAGTTATTTGCATTTTTTTACCAAATATGCAATATGGTATGCAATATTCCTTAATTTATTATAATAAAAAGGTTAAAGAAACAAGTTGGGTTTTAAAAAATATGTTTATTTATAATAAAATGCAAAAAAAAAAAACAAAGAAAAATAAAAGTAAACCATTTTTAACCTAAAATTGTATAAAAGGCATTTATTACTAAATATTTTTCAAAATTTTCAACTAAAATGGATTTTCTTCTATTAGTAAAAATATGATTATATTAAAAAAAGCTTTTTCAACATCTACTGATGTAATCGGGCAATACTGATGCAACTTAGGTAGCAAAATATAAGGCCAAGATACAACTTCGTTGGATGGTTTACCCTCATAAATGCTTTTTACTGCAGTTAAGTATTTAAATCCTTCATTCTTTTTTACAGTTACTTTGTTTCTTACTTGACCTCCTACTTTACCGGGAGCGAAAAAAAAAATCTTTTGATAAACTAAAACAGAAGAATGTATTACAAATCGATATAAATACAGTTTGTTAAGCAGGTTATAATAACGCATTATTAAGTGACAATAAACAACCCCTAACAATATACCTGCAAACCCCGGAAACCCACAATAAATACCTTGTGTGTAACCAAAATGTCAATATAAATATTATAATCTTCAGATTGGAAAATCCCTGAAATAAGTACCGAACTGGACATTGAACGTTTAACATTGTAATTTTTTTAATAAAGCCGAAAACATAAAAATATACTTTAAATAATAATTTATAAAAAATATGCATATTATTATAAAATTGACAAAATATGCAAAAATGCATATATATGCATTTTGCATATATTTTGCTCTTTAATTATAACTTTTATAAGAATTCTCATGACCATTATAACATTACTTACTACTATTTGAGACAGCGATACTGTAAGTGCTAATAGTATTTTTTATTAGACTGACAATCCTAATCGACGACAAGTAGGTATTTTGTTTGTGAGTTCATTTTCAACATTTTAGATTAATTTTTTATAATGTTAGGGGCTGCATCTGGAAAACACAATAAACTAAAAAAGTTAAAGACTGTGGGCGCCCATAAACAATTTCGGCCCCTGGAGTTTGGCTACACCACTTGCACTGACTTTTTTCTTTTAGATGTAGCGTTCTGTAATTTTGTCAGTTTACCATCCGTTACAACTCAGTATGTAGAAAATTTTACATCAGAAAATGGGTTGTAATTTTATAGTTTTCGCTCGAGTTTTCGTAAAATATTTTTTGCAATTGTTTCGCTGTGGTTTTCCACATTATAATTACACTCTCCTTATATTTTTTAAAATATTTCTTTCTTCATATTAATAGCATAATATTCCAAAATATTTGCCGTGATATGAGTCTTAAGCTGATTTAGATAATTTGTAAATCGTTTCGTTAAAAAATCAACGAATTGTTGTGGCATTATTTTCTGATGGAATTAAGTTATTTTCTTATGCTCGTCTGTCCTAATCGAAACGATAAAATGGTGAATAAGAGATGGCACTAAAGGCTCTGTACAATTAACAAAGATTAAGTACGAACTTTTTTTCTGATCGAAGGTATGAACACCTACCCTGTACTGACGAGAACAAAATAGTTCGAAACTGGACTGCAGGCGCTGACATCCTATCGATAGGAAGAACTCTCAATCTCTTAATAGTTCCTATCAATCTAAATCTGTATATAATATCTAACTGTGTTAGATGAAATATAACCTTATTGTATAAGGATTTTTCAAGTGGTTAGAAAAATTATTTTTTGGCATAATATTTATGTTACCACTACCTGACAAGTAAACTGTCTATCCATATATTATAAAAAAAAAACTATTTACAGATAGGTACCAAAACAACACCATAAAAATCAAATTTAAAATAATTTATTGAAGAAGCAAGCAGTGCTACATTGTTAAAAGTCACCTAAAATAAAAGAATCTTCTAGCTATCAAAGCTGGGCTATAAAAAATCAAATCTTACCAAGTTATATTGTTTCAGAGCAATCCTATGCAGAGTTTTTGATGAAAAGGGTGTTTTCGTATGTATGATATATTTTTCTTTTCACAGTTGGATAAATAGAAAGGGCAAGTCGAGGAATTGAATTTATTTGAAATAAAACAACCTCTAGAAACTTTTTATATTGTTTATTTGGTTTCATTTACCTACAGATTTATTACCTGTTACTGAAGTAGGTAACAATAAAAGCAAATAATACAAAATTTTGTGAAGTGAAATTTCATAATACTGCGATGATTCTTTATTAACAACTAAATCAAAAAAAGATAGCCAAAAGGTCTGTTAATGAAGTTAACGCAGAAATATGCTTAAGAAGTAACTGCCTATTATATAATCAAATATTATACATGACGAGGTTCACTACATCATTCCAAGTTTTAAGGTAGTTTTTTTCTCAACTGTTTATAAGCTCTGATGATGTAACCGAACAAGAATAAACAAACACAAGACAAAAATAATTTATCTGAGGTCGAGACTTGTTTTTTTCTTTTAATTTTGAGGTAGTAATAATAAATTATAACATACTTTAAGGCATTGATGTTCATTAAGGCAAGTCAGCTTTGTCCCACACCGAAAATGGACTTAATGGATGCTTTTGTCTTGGTCAACACACTTGGTGACTTTGTTACTGGATCTTTAGAGATACAAAAACGGATCTTGACAGTAAATTGGTCATTTTCTCAAAATTCACTTAGGGGTTGAAAAAAGGGGTGTCGCCTTGTTGAGGGGAGTACCTATAACATGTCTATAATTATAAGCTGCTGAAAGTTGGTACTATGCGCACTCTGTTAAAGTAAGCATGTACGTGTTTCAATGTTTTGGGAAATTTTGTCCCTAGGGGGGTAGAAATGGAGGAGGTAAGTTTTCAACGAAAACACTAGAGAAAAAGATAGTAACAAATGTTAGACAAATTCTTTGCTCGGACCAAATAAACGTGTGTGAAACATTTACGAACATTTTGTAAAAAGGCATAATATAATAGTTTATATTAAAAAAATATTTTTGGTCCTCAGCATAAATACTCTAATATACAATTAATAAAACAAATATTTCTTATTTTTTTGGAAATTGGTCCCCAAAGGGATATAAAAAATTGGAAATAGTATATTACATAACAAGTGTTGAAAGTGGTACATCCCAAACGAGGAGGTAATTCTCCGAGTGTGAGAAAATCACTTTCACACGAGTAATGTACATAATTTTTTCTACGACCGTACAAAACATACAATACATAAATCTTGCGGCTTCGGAAGAATTTTTCTGGTCACTCCAAAAATTAGGAGCATATCAATTTGTTCATTTCTAGTAAAACCAACCATTTTACCTGATTTACAATAAGAGTTTAATAAACGAATAGCATAACAACTTTAAATTAAAGCCATATTGCTTTTCAAAACCATTCCATTGTTTTTCAAAGCCGGCTTTATATTTCTTTAGCATAACGCTTTTAAATTTGCATTTGGGATTTTTTCGTGTCAATTTTAAAATAGCATAGGAGTGTATGGTATCAAATTATTAAAAAAAAAATGCTCGTTTAAATATCCTAGTGAACCACCATCGTTCCATTTGAGAAAATGGAGTAAACGTCAAGAAAACAAAATTTAATTTTTTAAACGCTTGTGAAACTTAGAAAGTCAATTATTATGACATAATTTTAATTTTCATATACTACTTGACTATAAATTAACAGATTTAATTAATTTATAGGACCCTAAATTGAAAATAAAAAATAAACATAAAAATGTTTAACACGTCAAAAAATGACATGTGAGGTGTTATTTTACTCAGAATGTTATGCTGAATCCCAATAAGTAAAAATATACCAGATGTCCCATTTAAAATACCAAAGTCAAGGTCACTTCCGATCGAACCGGAAGTGCTAACAAATTGAAAATTATGCCAATAAATGCAGACTCATCTCTTATGCATAATCTCGAAATTTCATTTTAATATCTATAAATACAGAAAAGGTATACGGGTGAACGTCTTTTGAGAAACACCCGGTATAGGCGCATATTTTGGCTGAATTTAAGTGCATATAATCCGGCCTTTAGTTATAATGCATTTTTCTCAGTGTAGTGCTACTGCACGATTTTTCAAATACAAGAAAAGAAAAACTTTGAACTTTATAAAATTTACACGTCATAGTTGGACGAAAATTTTTAATTGATATCGGGTCATGGATTTTAACCGGGCATTGATAAAAATACCTTCAATCGATTTGGTTAATTATTGTAAATGTAAGAACAACACGAAAACGTCACTTACCTGAATCGAAAGTGGTGTTTTAATCGAGTTGTCTTTTTCCGCCACTGTAATGTTTCCGACATACCCTCGGTCAGCCCATTTGTTCAGGACATTTTTCACCTTTTTCTCTTCTTTCTTTGGGCCATACACTTGAAAGGTAACGTCAGCACCGGACATATAATGACTGAAATAAAAAGGATTAAGCTGTTTATAAGTTTCTTATAAGAAAAATCGTGGAAAAACTTAAAGGTGGAACGTTATACAGGGTGATTCACGAACGTTAGACGTTTCTGACGAACCAGTAAAGGAATCGTTCTGAAAATTTGGTCGTTTACATAAACGGACACGCTCTACCTATCTAAAATATTTTTAACAATACAGTGTTGCCGCTTTCACACAAAAATAATAGCCACTTCGATATTTTAAATGGAACACCCTATATATTATTAAATTTTTAAATTCTACATAAAATTATAATTATTTTTTAATAAAAGCAATATTAGCCTATGCTTAATGGTTTCCGAGATATTGTCTTTTGAAAAATTACATTTTTGAACTTTGACAGCTTTTTAACTGTACGTCTGAGAGCAAAACGGCTTACATGTCCCTATCTTCGATTTTTATTATCTTTCCAAGAGTAACAACTTCCGGTCAAACCGGAAGTATTATATTTCCTACATCCGGTTTAACCGGAAAACTACACTTTTGGAGAGATAAAAAAAATCGAAGATAGGGACATGTAAGCCGTTTTGCTCTCAGACGTACAGTTAAAAAGCTAGAAGCTGTCAAAGTTCAAAAATGTAATTTTTCAAGAGACAATATCTCGGAAACCATTAAGCATAGACTAATAATGCTTTTATTAAAAAAAAGTTACAATTTTATGTAGAATTTAAAAATTTAATAATATATAGGGTGTTCCATTTAAAATATCGAAGTGGCTATTATTTTTGTGTGGAAGCGGCAACACTGTATTGTTAAAAATATTTTAGATAGGTAGAGCGTGTCCGTTTATGTAAACGACCAAATTTTCAGAACGATTCCTTGACTGGTTCGTCAGAAACGTCTAACGTTCCATCCACCGTGAATCACCCTGTATACGAATCATTAGAAAAAGAATAGAGCAATTAAGAGCAAACACTAGTGACGCATTTGCTATTTCATTTTCTTATCAACATTTCGTTTATTCCTCGTTTCCTACAAAAAGCGGTAGCAGTTACCATTTTAAAAGAAATTTCCACTGGAAGGCACTAACGTATTGTAAATAATCAATAAAAAATTTCCCCCAATAAGACAGAGTCAACCCCCCATATTTGTATGCAAAAATATGGAAGGGTTCTAAAACCAACTGGTTATGGACGCGGGCCGTCCGAGCGTTTAGAAGCAGAGGGATACGTGGACAATAGGCTTCAACAAATAGGACCAACAATTCTTCTTCGAGAAACAGCTAACCAGACACCAATTTTTTGAGGGTGCAATGTGGACCCTACAAAAAAATGGGTATTATCACTACTCCACATGCGTGTATTCTGAGAATTCACATAACCGGAGAGGTGGAACCAGGCTTCATCCTAAAAAAATGTCAGGTCTAATAAATCATTTCTTTCCAATAAATTTTGGGTAAACCATTGATAGTAATTCCTGCGTCTTTCAAAATCTGCGGCTTGTATTTCTTGGAATACTGGCACTTTATAAGGAAATAAATTTAGCTGCTTCTTAAGAATAGTCCTGCATGTTCCATAAGATCTTCCCACTTCTTGGGACAGGCGTCTTATACAATTTGTTGGCGTATTTTGCATTATTTCACGAACGTTTGCAACAATTTCTTCTGGTCTTACAGATGGTCTTCCTGCTCCTTTTTTGTGTTGTATAGAACCTGTTTCCATAAACACAGCCACGGTTCTTTTCAGGCAATGATAAAAATCCCCAGCAATAAAAGCAACGTTAGGAAAATGTTCGTGAAGATCGTCCATGCACAAACTCGGATTGTATTGCCACTCACCATTTACTCTAACCCCGTTTCGAAAATACGCTTCAACCATGAGTGTTTTGTGCTGTTCCGTAAAGCCCATTGTGTGAATTGTTCAAGAAATTGGAAAAATTAGCAATGAATCAAATTACTTGTAACGACTGTCAAAGATGACGGAATAACTGATTGATTGTTAATTCAGGTAGTTACAGACACCCAACAGGTATTAAGCTCTACGGCTAAGCATTACGTCCTTAAATGCAAGGCCCTCTTTGATGCAAATAATTTTTGCTCGCACAGTATAATGTTAAATTTTTGAATCAATCTGGTGTAGACCTGGATTTAATCAGTAACTTAAACCCTCTTAATGAATTATTACAAATTCACCAATAAAGGAAACCTATATGGCAATTTTCGCTCTTTAAGCTTGCCAGAAGTTTTTGCATGTTTGCAAATTTGCTAAATTTTCAACCACTTTGTTTTCTAGTTTTGCTAAAACTAAACCGCAGTAAATTTAATTTAAATTACAAAAGTTATTCCCTGCTTTTAATATAGTCCAGTTTACGGACGAAAAAGGAAAATTGGAGCCCGCTAGACCACTAAATTTAATTTATATTACCGCATTCTATAGCAATGAAAATAGGGCTGTATTATTTTAAACAATATTTATCTTAGCTGTTATACAGTCCTTCTATAAGGTTATGTACTCTTGGCTTGTAGTTTATAGAAAAGTTATGTACGATTTGACAAAAGAATTCAATAAATAAATAAATAAACTACTACTAAGCTCCAGTCCTTGTGGATAAAACAGGGAGGAAAACAATATCAATTAATACTGCGAGTCCCTGAATCAGAAAACGCAACAAAGTTTCGAGCAACCAAATTTAAAACCGGAAGACATTTCTACCCACTCTGCCACTGACCTGCACAAATTAGAGCAAGGGGGCTGGGATAGCCGAATGAGTGTAACGGGTGCCCAAACATCGTATCCATAAATGCCATAAATTAGGAAAATGGGGAAAGTAACCATCCTAGAAGCCAGAAGTTCCAGAGTTGGTTGTCCTTATTAACTTGGATGGTAAACTAGTCTACCACATAGTGTGGCCCTAAGTCCAGATCCTGGCAACTTTTGAGGTTATTTTTTTTAATCTTATCCAGTTTGGGTTTGTACCTGGACAAGCGTCGTTATCTGAATGGAGATAATTTTTCTGAAACTATTGCATGTAATAATTGTTTCAATCAAGCATGTTATCGCGTTAAGCTCTCTTCTCTGAACACAAACTGGGATTGTTGACATTGTTGACCTCCTCACTCACCCTCCTTGAATTTGGAAAATTCCCGCAATATACTGTGACGTTTTGTGTACAAATATTATCCTATACCTAATAGTCAGTTTTTGGAAATATTTGTTATAACAGCTTTACATAAATCTAATATAAGCGAGATTCTTAATTTCTTGGGAAGCGGTCTACACGGAGGAAAATAATCTAATACAATAGGTTTGTCTCTTTATACAACTGTTTATTACTATATGTGACAGCAACGCGCTTTCCTACTGTAAGACAACAAAAATTGCTTAACCGTTGTGTAGTGATAATATCACGGTAATTTAGCCAATATGCAATAGGAGTTATCGCTACCATAGAATGGTTTATAGCCATTATTGCTCTAAATACTTACAATAATTATCAAGTTCTATTGGGGGTGTAATCGGGTTTTATATGCTGTATTAGTTCCGACAGGCAGTTGTAATGAAACTTGACATTACTCATAATAATATTTGCTTGCTACGGTTAATAAAGCATATTATACTTACCACTAAAAATCAGTACTATAGTTCTCATGCAACATGGTTTACTGAGATGGTAAAATTCGTCCATAGATTATAAAGTTCAATACTAATGATGGGTTGTGCGAAATAAGAATCTTCCATTGCTTTATGTGACATGCGAAGTTTAAAAAGACTTAAATACAAAGTAAAAATAAATTAATTGAAACAGGTATGTACGGAAGCATAGAAGGGCCACCAACTAATTTTTTTGATTTTTCCGACTTCTAAGTCGATTTTATCGAGTTACAAGTCGAAATTATATTTTTCTGACTTACAATTCGGTTTTATCGACTTCTAAGTCGATTTTATCGAGTTACAAGTCGAAATTATATTTTTCTAACTTACAAGTCGGTTTTATCGACTTCTAAGTCGGTTTTATCGAGTTACAAGTCGAAATTATATTTTTCTGACTTAGAAGTCGGTTTTATCGACTTCTAAGTCGATTTTATCGAGTTACAAGTCGAAATTATATTTTTCTGACTTGGAAGTCGGTTTTATCGACTTCTAAGTCGATTTTATCGAGTTACAAGTCGAAATTATATTTTTCCGACTTACAAGTCGGTTTTATCGACTTCTAAGTCGATTTCATGGTGTCGTCTTAGTTGGGGACTTCTTACTTAGAGACTCTACCTGCTAAACTTAAAACTATTCTTATTTCGCCCCGCAATTATTTTCATACCTTTCTATGAACCCTTCGATTTCTTACTTGACTTCTTTTGACCTATATTACTTATAATTCGTAATAATAGAGAACTTTCCAATTTTTTTTTTCAATAATATGATTTAGTTAGGCCTGAAAAAAGTATTCCCCAATTATTACTCCTTAAAAGTCAGTAATAACTTGGTAAAAATTCTTTAAAGTTTCGCGCTTGTCGAAAGCTTTTCAAACGACCTCTTAAGCGCGCCAAGCCCGATGACGTCACGAAGTATGACTTTTCCGTCATCCGTCATCCTGACCGGTGGCCGAGCTACCGGGTTTGCATTTGGATTGCCGTGTCTTATTGTTGTGTCGCTTGACGCGTGGATGTCATCGTGACAACTAATACTTCTTGACGTCACGACCCGTTTTTACCCGCTTGGGATAATTTGAATTTTGGGGCAGTTTTAAATCTTTCTAGCGGTCTTTTGGGACGAAATATGTTGTTTTTTTGCTGCCATATGTTTTATGACCATATACACTGCGGTTTTTTTTTAACGCGGGCCATAGGAATTTACGTGGTAAAACTTTAAGCCTATGTTAGGCACATTTATATGAAACAGATAATATTAAAACTTGAAAATAGATAAAGTATGAGACGGGAGGAAGAAGTTACAATACAATCTGTGCAAAAAATCTCCAAGAAATACCCAAAAAAGCTCTTTTTATTTTTTTAAAATTACTCTTTTTTACCCCCTTGTTATTTATGTAATTAACTACCTTAGATAAAGAAAAATATTGACACGGCTGTCAGTATTTTCCTGACTTTTATGAAATTAGTTTTGTAATTTATCATGTATTGCTACACTGTAAAAGAACATATTGAAATGGTTTCAAACTGCATAAGAGAAATGTCATATGTCTGCTTTAGAATTAAGAAAATTAATACATTTTAAACCACTTAAAATAAAACATATTTAACACAAACTAAATAATCATCAACATTATATAATTTCGGTACAACTTGCCAAATATTATAAAAATGTCACATACCAGTTTATGTCACATATACCTGGGTAAACTTAATAAACAGGGCTGGGCAATTCAGCGTGATATTATAACTTAAAATGGTATTTTTCAATATTTTGCGTTAGTAAAGTAATACAAACATGGTACTAAATTGGATATGACACCACAAGAAATATTTGAGTAAAATATCAACTCATAGTTCTCAATAGAAATGTGCCTAACATAGACTTAAAGATTTACGATGTAAATCCCTATGGCCCGCGTTAAGAAAAACGCACTGTATACCTATAATTTATAGAATTTTTTTACCATTTAAAATTTTTTTCAAGTTCCCTATTATTTTAATCCGTTTCCTTAGAGTGTATAGGGAGTATTAAGTTTTAAAACCTTATTATGCATGCAAAATGGGGTCCGTTACATTAGCCCCCCCCGGTGCCCATAACTGCGTAAAATTTTAGCACCCTATAGACCATACCTAGCACTACCTAGCAGCCAAATTATAGAGCTAGCACCATAGTCGTTACGGAGTTATTAAGCACTTTTACCGGGGGGGGCTAATGTAACGCTAGCCCCCCCCGGTGCCCATAACTGCGTAAAATTTTAGCACCATATAGACCATACCTAGCACTACCTAGCACCCAAATTATAGAGCTAGCACCATAGCCGTTACGGAGTTATTAACCATTTTTACCGGGGGGGGGCTAATGTAACGCTAGCCCCCCAGTGCCCATAACTGCGTAAAATTTTAGCACCATATAGACTATACCTAGCACTACCTAGCACCCAAATTATAGAGCTAGCACCATAGTCGTTACGGAGTTATTAACCTAATTTAAGAATAGCATCGATAACGTTGCCGCCTCATGGTCTGAGGTTGCCGCTAAGCAATTAGAGAATGAATTGGAAGACCTTCAGATAGCATAAGATGCGTGCGCAACCGGAATATCGCCAACGTACCAAATGCGACGTTGTCACGTTGAGTAGGGTAGAAAATAATAGTTTTTTTGCCATAAGGATGACAGCTCTGTTTTGAGGCTTTATCGTCTAACCATAAAAACTTATGTTTATTATTACTTAAAATATTATACTATTTACAAAATAAAATTTTTAAAATATATACAAAATTTTCAAGTCTGGTTCTGGAATTCATACCAACCTATCAAAATTAAATAGACCAAAATTGTTGTCACGTGACTTTGCCTCCATCTTGCGAGACTATTTAAAATATTTACTATATTAACCAACTGGTTAAAAAAAGGTGTTGTATATGTTTACTGTTTAATGGATAAAAATAATAATTTTCATATAATTTAGTGCAGGTCGGCAACATCGCGGGAAGATCATAGCCATACTACTACTACAGTGCGTAAATTCTTGTACTGTAAATATAAAAGTGTTTTTATGGCCAACTGTAAATAGCTTTGTCTCTGGTAATTGGTCTGAGGCGGCAACGTTGTTGATGTCATTTTTAAATTAGGTTGATAACTCCGTAACGACTATGGTGCTAGCTCTATAATTTGGGTGCTAGGTAGTGCTAGGTATGATCTATATGGTGCTAAAATTTTACGCAGTTATGTGCACCGGGGGGGGCTAGCGTTACATTAGCCCCCCCCTGGTAAAAGTGCTTAATAACTCCGTAACGACTATGGTGCTAGCTCTATAATTTGGGTGCTAGGTAGTGCTAGGTATAGTCTATATGGTGCTAAAATTTTAAGCAGTTATGGGCACCGGGGGGGGCTAGCGTTACATTAGCCCCCCCCGGTAAAAGTGCTTAATAACTCAGTAACGTCTATGGTGCTAGCTCTATAAATTGGGTGCTAGGTAGTGCTAGGTATGGTCTATATGGTGCTAAAATTTTACGCAGTTATGGGTACCGGGGGGGGCTAATGTAACGGACCCTGCAAAATGACTTTAATTACTATACATTTCAGGGAAACTGTTAATTAAGGAACCAAACTTATAGTATAAAATGCATGCCGAAATTTTTTGGTAACATTAGTTCCAGTTCATTTTACTAGTGACTGGTTTTACTATTTTCGCTTTTGCCATGGAGTATCAACTCATTGAAAGTACAAAAGGTGGTAATATTTTATTGGAATCTGGTTACCAATACTACTTTAAAAGGGAGAACAAAAATTCGACGGTTTTTTGGATCTGCAAGAATAAAAAATCCTGTTCTGGTAGTGTAACTACTTCACCAAAAAACGACATTGTGCGACGAACTATTAATCAGTGTGTCTCTAATGTTGCCGACAATAATATAAGTGTCTGTTTATATAATGCTAAAAAGAGATCAAGAGAAGAAGTAGTGCCAGTTAAATAAAATTTTCGAGCAAGAAATGGCCCCCCTTATGGATGCTGGATTGGAGTTTGTTAGTAGCCTTCCTGCATTTTCCAGTGCTAAATCTTTGCTATATACTGCAAGAAATAAGGCAATGGGTACTATAACATTCAAAAAACGGGAGGATGTTTCTATTCCTGAACAGCTATCGAAAGCATTTTTACTTATAGACGACGACCGCATCGACAAAATTTTGGTATTCGCCTCCCCCACTGCCCAACAAACTATGATGGACTATTCAGATTTCTTTGAAGATGGTACTTTTAAAAGCAGCAGCCCACAATTCCACCAACTTTACACCATTCATGCAGATATATAAAATATAATTTCGACTCGATAATATCGACTTCTAAGCCGATAAAACCAACTTGCAAGTCAGAAAAATATTATTTCGACTTGTAACTCGATAAAATCGACTTCTAAGTCGATAAAACCGACTTGTAAGTCGGAAAAATATAATTTCGACTTGTAACTCGATAAAATCGACTTCTAAGTCGATAAAACCGACTTGTAAGTCAGAAAAATATAATTTCGACTTGCAACTCGATAAAATCGACTTAGAAGTCGGAAAAATATAAAAAAATAGTTGGTAGCCCTTCTACGCTTCCGTAGTAGGTATTGGTACAATCAATAAAATTCAAATTTAGACTGGACAGCTAGAATACTTGAAACACCGATGTGACCTGCGCATCAAATACGTTAATACTAATACTACGGCGCCCGGCGATTGCCGATCGCTTTAAACCCCCACCAAAGTCTTATGACTTATAGGTTCTAACGAATACAGTTCGTTTTTGGGGACGCTATTCTGCTTTTTTAATGGTAGATAAAGCGCTTTACTGGGAACAAAATGAGTCGCATTGAGAAAATACAATTTATTTCTTAACAAAATTGCTGTATTAAAAGTAATACATTATTCAATAAGACTATGCTGCTAATGGAGCTGATTACTACCAATAAAAACACTGTTTTAGCAAATCTGGAATTGATATAACACTAAAGCGGGTTGGATACACTACCAATTTATTCAATATGGGTTAATACGAAATAAGCTATCAATACAAACGATATATTAGCAAACCCGTTGTATTAGATAATTTGTCTCAGATGGAATGTCATAGAGATAAAGAGAATTTATAAGCAGCGTTTAATTTTTGCTTAACAAATCAATTTTTTAAAGGAATAAAAAAATTGATTACACAAAAATAAGAAATAATTGGAAAAAAATGAAGTATGCATCAAGCAAACTTTAGATATTTATAAATTATTGGTAACTTTAATGTATTATATGAAGTTAATATGCAGAAGCTAATTTTATTTAACACGTATTGTGTGAAAGGAAAAGGTTGTGCAATTTCCAGGTTCAGGTATAAACAACTATTCCCTTTTTACAAAGTGAGCATTCTACGTTGCCACTTGCTAGAAGTAATATATTATGTGCCCACGTAGCATTATATAACGAGTGACCCGAGCGACCTAGCCCAAAAAGGTTAAAGGGCAGGAAAGAAAAGTTCCGTGAATTATGTCGCCATGTTAATCCGGCTATTGCCCTTTCACTTTGGATAACGACTAAGTCTACCTCTATAAAACCTACTTTGGGCAGGTTTTTAGATAGCGAAATCTCAAACAAAAAAAAAACAGATGTATATGTCGTAGGCTAATGGTAGTTTTAGGCAAATGGCATTTGTCTAGGCAAATGCTATATTAAAAGGTCTATTGGCAATCGGTTTGTTCGTTGTTATCCAAAGCATTTTTTTTTAATTTTCATTTTATGAAATATTATGAAATGAATTGGATTTAAAAAAAAATGCTCTGCTAACAACGAACAAACCGGTTGCCGATATACCTTTAGACGGAATGCATATAGCATTTACCTAGACAAATGCCATTTGCCTAAAACTTCCATTAGCCTACGACATATACATTTTCTCGTCAAGAGAAACTAATTATACAAAATAATGTTTGCAAATATATAGACTGAGGAAAATGATCTAATACAACAGGTTTGCTAAGACATAGTTTGTATTGATAGCTTATTTTTTATTAACCCATATTAAATAAATTGCTACTGTATCGAACCCGCTTTAGTGTTATAGCAATTCCAGATTGGCTAGAACAGTGTTTTTATTGGTAGTAACCAGTTCCACTAGCAGCACAGTCTGAATAATGAACTACTTTTAATACAGCAATTTTGTTAAGAAATAAATGGTATCTTCTCAATGCGACGCATTTCATTCCCAGTAAAGTGCTTTCTCTACAATTAAGAGAGCAGAACAGCGTGCCCAAAAACGAATTGTAACCATTATAACCTATAATCCAGAAGACGTTGGTGGGAGCTTGTAGCGATCGTCTGTAGTATTAGTTTTAACGTATTTGTTGCGCAGGTCACATCGTATCTCGGAGTCTTCTAGCTGTCTTGTCTGAATTTGAAGTTTATCGATTTTTCCAATACCTGTTGTAACTAATTTATTTTTATTTTGTATTTAAGTTTTTTAAAACTTTGCATGCCAGATAAAGTAATAGAAGATTCTCATTTCGCACAGCCCCTCATTAGTAGGTATTGGACTTTATAATCTATGGACGAATTTTACCATCTCAGTAAACCATGTTGCATAGTAGATAATCATATGCAATGTTAAACGACAAGAACAATATCACCCTAAAAGCTATTTAAATTTTTGAAAACTACAGTACTGATTTTTAGTGGTAAGTATGCTATATTAACCGTAGCAAGCAAATATTATTATGATTACTGTTAAGTTTCATAACAACTGCCAGTCGGACCTAATTCAGTATATAAAACCAGATTACACCCCCCAGAACTTGATAATTACTGTAAGTAGGTATTCAGAGCAATACTAGCTATAAACCCTTCTATATGGTAGCATTAACTCCTAATTCCAATATTGGCTAAATTACCGTGATATTATCACTACACGACGGTGTAGCAATTTTCGTTGTCTTACAGTAGGAAAGCGAGTTGCTGTTACATATAGTATTAAACAGTTGTATAAAGAGGATGTGAATTCTTATAAGAAGTTGAAGGCTTTTTCTCAGTGTATCTTTTGATATTAGGTGGTCACTACTTTGGTAACATGTCAAAAAAATAATTTATAAAAAAAACTAATCACTTCTCTTGAAATGATTAGTTTTTCTCTTAGGAATGATTAAACTATATTCTTGAAACTTAAAATGACTATTCATTTCCATACGATGTGAGCAGTCCAGACGTCCAGGACGTCTATTCTCCAATTTAAGAGAAGTGAATGCTCTCTCGCGAGAAGGAACAATTCACATCACATGCTCACATCGTCCTGGAAATGAATAGTAATTTTAGGTTTCAAGAATACAGTTTAATTATTTTTAATAGAAAATCTAATCACTTTTCTTGAAATGATCATTCGCCTATTTTGAGAATAGCTGATGTCCAGGTAGGGAAAGCATATGACCGGCGAGCCGTCCGCTCGTACTTTTTCGCCCATAAAACTTAACTTTTGTTTGTGCACGAGATAAGCGGTACGTATCTAAAGGTAAATGTATATGGTATGGACCTTTTTTACAAATGTTATACTTTATTTATGTCTTTAAAATTATAGTTTCATTATTTTCATATTTAAAATAGTCCATAAGAGATCCTGTATTTGTGTTATATAAATTAAATCAACAAATCAAGGCCTGTGATACTATTGTATGTGATAATCCTTCAGAGGTCCGCATTTGGGATAAAAGTAATATTAGTATGATACACATTAACATTAGAAGCATATATAAAAACTTTGATGAGTTTTTGGTTTTCCTAGAATCGACCGGGAATAACTTTGACATTATAATTATGTCAGAGACACATAACATTCTCAACTTGAATGATTTTAATATACCTGGGTACAAAATATTTTTAATGGCAGTATGCTTAACAGGTGTGATGGCTGTGTTATTTATGCCAAACAATGCTACTGTTTAGAGGATCAACTCATAGTGGAAAACAATTTAAAAATTATAAAAGTCTCAATAAAAAAGTTTAATCAGGTTTTTGTCATTCTTGCTACCTACAGATGTTTTTATACTGACAGAGAAGAGTTTTTGGAAGATCTGCAATCAATACTGCAAAAATTTGTGTTTGATCCAAATAAAGTGTACATTTTTGCTGGAGATATGAACATTGACCTATTAGCAACAGAAAAGACCACGACAAGTGACTATCTATCGATGATGCAAAGTTATGGTTTTATAAGTGTTATAAATAAGGCTACTAGAAGAGTTGGTGATGCAGGATCGTGTCTGGATCACTGTTTTGTTCACTGTAAGACAAGTCTTTTTGACGGGATCAGTTCTATGATATTGGAACATAGTTTGACAGATCATGATCCCATCCTTCTCAATTTACCCTTAAGCATCAACACAATATTAACGAAAAAACAAAACACGTGTCAAATCATCAACCATGATAAACTCACTGAACTCCTGGAGAGAGAGGGATGGGATGATGTTTTTCAGCATTGGGACAGTGATCTATGTACAAGGGGTTTTGTCAATAAAATTAATTCAATGATTTTTTCATCTACCAAGAATGTAGTAGTTTCTAGCAAGAACAGTAGAAGTAAATCTTGGATCACTGGTAGCCTTCTGGTATCAATCAGAGACAGAGATCATTTAAAAAGCAATGCACATTACATAAAAATAATCAATTTATTTTAAATAGATATAAAGCATATCGTAGAATTTTATCTAAACTAATAAAAAACGCGAAACATTCTTATTACAGAAAGTTAGCACAGAATAACGCAAATGATCCAAAAAAAAAACTCTGGGGGTGGTGCGGGAGGCCACAAATGATGTGAGATGTAAGACTGAAATAAAAAATATTTTAGACCCAAATAGCAAAGTAATAACAGGTAGTAAAGAAATGGCAAACACTTTTAACAAGTTTTTTACTAGTATTGGTAAACAACTGGCGGACAAGATTAATAATTCAGGTTCCTCTCATGTCATGAATGTGCTGAGTAGTGGGGAGAGAGTGTCCGGCTCTTTTCTTTTGACTCATATTTCAGAAAAGGAAATCTTGAAACAAATTAATACATTAAAAGAAGGGGTTAGGGGTAGGGAGGATCGGATATGTTCAAATATTATAAAAAATATAAATTATTATTAATAAAGCCACTGAGCCACATTATAAATGTGGTTTTTGGAACAGGTATATTTCCTGAAAACTTAAATACAACCGTCATCATACCTCTCTTTAAACAGGGTGATAGAGGAATAATAAATAATTATAGACCAATAGCATTGACTAGTACAATCAGCAAAATTATTAAAAAATATTTTAAATTTAGGTTGGTAAAATTTTTGGAAAAAAACAAGATCATAAACATTAATCAGTATGCTTTTAGGGAGGGTGCTAGCACGGAAAATGCCTTGTGTCAGGTGACAGAAACGATCTTGAAAAATTTGGACCAAGGAAAAAAGGTCATTGGACTGTTTTTTGATCTGCAGAAGGCGTTTGATACTGTGGCACACTCGATCCTTCTGAAACGTCTGGACCATATTGGTATTCGGGGTATTCCAAACAATTTGATCAAGTCATATTTAACAAAAAGAAAACAAAGTTTCAATATCTCTGGGGTGGAGAGTGACAGACTGGAGTTGGGTTTTGGTTTGCCGCAGGGCACGGTGCTTTCGCCGCTACTCTTTAACATTTACACGAATGAAATTTTTTTAGTGACAGATGAAGCAAGTATTTTTTGTTTTGCTGATGATGCCGGGATAGTGATTAGTGGAAGCGATTGGAAGGTAGCCAAAGATAAGGCTGAATTGGCACTTTTTAAAATTAAAAAATGGTTAGATAACTCACTTTTTTCATTAAATGTTAGTAAGACAAAGTTTATTGCCTTCTCGTTATCTTCACGTTCACTCCGTGATTTTTTGGGCCTAACACTACACGACTCACATTATAAGTTGGACAGGCATTGCCTCTATAATCGGTATATTGAAAGAAAATACAACCTTAAATATTTGGGAATCATAATCGATGAAACCTTTACTTGGAAAGAACAAGTCAAGTATGTAACGGATAAAATTAGAAAATTTATTTTTAAATTCTATGAGCTGAGAAACATTCTGCCCTTAAAAACACTTAAAACAGTTTATTACGCGCTCGTGGAATCAATCATCAACTATGGATTGATGGTAGGGGGCTGTGCTGGTTCGACCATTATGACTAAATTGCAAGTAGCTCAGAAGTGGATCATAAAAATAATACTTCTTAAAAGCAAAACATATCCCTCTCAATTAGTTTACAGTGAAAGTAATTTTTTAACTCCAAATCAACTTTTCATAAAGTCAATAATTAGATTTATTTTTTGTGGAAGTAGTCCATCTCTCAGTGGAGTGATATTATAAGGGAAAATAATAACACACAGTCTGCTCCACTAGTTTAATCGAAGAATTCGAAAAATCCTTAGACCGTACATGTTTCGAAGGCAAAAACCTTCATCTTCAGCGGTTTATTGTTAACTAGCGTGTACCCGGCATGCGTTGCAACCCGCTGGTATAAATACAAACCCGAACAAACCCGATATATTAGTACCCAGCATGCCACTTTCTCAAAATTCCATCCGTGCGAAGCCGGGGCGGGTCGCTAATTATACATAAAAACCTTCCTCTTGAATCACTCTATCTATTAAAAAAAACCGCTGCAAAATCCGTTGCGTAGTTTTAAAGATTTAAGCACATAAGACAGGATAGCGACTTTGTTTTATACTATGTTAAGATTGGTTACATGAAGATAAACCCTGACATTGTTTGGTGGTTGAGAAAACTAAAAGAAAAAATATTTTTTGAAAGAAATTTTTGAGTGATTAAAACTTATTGTACTTTAATAATTTATAAAGGAGAAAGTGAGTGAAAATAAGTGAAATTTGAATTTGTGTAAAAACATTTCTTACCTGTAGAACAGAAAAAGAAAAATTTTAATTCATATTTTTAAAACAATTAAATATAGTGAAAAATTTTAATTTTAGTTTTAATTCGCGCTTTCAAAAGCATTGTTAGGAAAATTGTTGATTTCATTTTGAAAACGTGCTAGAGCCAACAGTTTCTAGACACGAAATGGGAGAATTTAAAGAGAAAAAATAAAATGTTATAATATAAAAAAGTATGCATACAATGTCAAGGCTAACAACATACTTAAGATTAGTTTGGATTAACAATATGAAAGAGAAAGAAGATTGTAGTAGTGTATTAGATAAGGAAAGTTGTAATGTATTTAATGACAGGAGTAATAACAGGTCAAGCGAAACCAGAACGTTTATTTGCGTAGAGTGAGTATAGAAAACTGTAATGGAAAAGGTTGACGTTTACTGTATTGAACTGACGAAAATGAAGTTTGAAGTTTGATTCATAGGTGGCATAGTTATAGCAGTTTTAATATGAAATATGAAAATATGAATTAAACATTTTTCTTTTTCTGTTCTACAGGTAAGAAATGTTTTTACACACATTCAAATTTCACTCATTTTCACTCACTTTCTCCTTTATAAATTATCAAAGTACAATAAGTTTTAATCACTCAAAAATTTCTTTCAAAAAATATTTTTTCTTTTAGTTTTCTCAACCACCAAACAATGTCAGGGTTTATCTTCATGTAACCAATTAACAATATACCGCTGAAGATGAAGGTTTTTGCCTTCGAAACATGTACGGTCTAAGGATTTTTTGAATTCTTCGATTATAGTGGAGCAGAGAGACTGTGAACGAAATTATATTTTTTTTTGGTGTGCTCATTTCTAGCCGCTATACCAGTGTATCGAGACGATTTTTGTATTGGGAGAGCTCTTCCGATGCCAATCATGCAATTGTTACTGAAGTCATTTAATTACTTACCAAGAGAACCAGATCAGATGTAAGCGTTGTCACAAAAAAATTCAATTCCGGTGTAACGAATGTAATATAGTTCTACACCCAAAATACTGTTTTTTCGAATATCACACAATGTAGTTTTTTTTTTCATATTAGCATAATAAAATACAAATAAATTTTATATATCCAAAAATGATAACCTTTTATTTCATAGTTATTTTGTATATAAACCAATCAAGTACTATTAGGTCATCTTTAGAATTTGCCCGTGTATAAGGCCACTGACCTTTATAAAGGACGCCCATTACTAAAAAAACCGTTAGGAAATTTAAAAAAAAAACCTTATTAGACATTACTCAAAAATGTGTAAAGAATCCATTTGAGGATAAAAAATCACAGTTAAAAAAAAATTGTTTCGGCCCTATCTGGGTTAACTCCACTTTGAGTATGGACTACTTCTTCAAAAATTAAAAGAAAATGTTAAGTAATATTTTTTCAAATTAACTTTAGGATTGACAAACTGCGTATATAACAATTTTTCGTAAATAAAATTCCATTGAAATACAAGTATAACGACATTACCAACACCCTTTCAAATCTGTCGTTCTTAATCTTCAAAATAAACAAAAAGTTTTAATCCGGTTTAGGATAAAATTATATATTTATTCAAAACATTTATAATTCTGTTTGGCGCTTTTAAAAGGAAAACAAGGCTTTGCAGTTTTTACCGCGTTAAAATAAAAAGTTATAATTAGATGGGGCTTTATGTTTCAGAAAAGTTTCTTCGCTGTTTTTGATTTTTTCCTTATAAATTATTTATGTAAAAATTATTCGAAAAAGAAGTATTTATTAATAGACAGTAAATTTAAGAGTTGTTCCAGCAATAGATTTGGAATTTAATTGCATTTTAAAAATCTGATTGACGATCTCTCAATTGCTTTTTGAGTTTTGGAAATAAATGCTTCTAAACTAACTAAATCTTAAACTGAGTATAATTTATTACACACTGAGAAAAAAACTTTCTATTCCTTATTCACATATTCTTTATACCGTGCGAGCAAAAATTATTTGCATCAAAGAGGGCTTGGATTAAAAAACGTAGGGCTTGGTTTAGATCACAATGATATGGGGACGATGTATCTAACCAAATCTAGGTTAAAATTTTGTTTAATTCATATTATGACATGATATGCCAAATTAATTAGTAATAAAATAAGTAGACAAATACAAATTTATTTTTGTTGTTTACAAAATTAACAAAGTGAAAATATACACAAAGAAAAAGAAAAATAATTACATAAATTGCTGAAATTGGCCACCGCCATGCTCCAAGCATAAATTCACACGTCTCTAGTAATTCCTGCGTCTTTCAAAATCTGCGGCGTGTATTTCTTGGAATACTTGCACTTTATAAGGAAATAAATTTAGCTGCTTAAGAATAGTCCTGTATGTTCCATAAGATCTTCCCACTTCTTGGGACAGGCGTCTTATACAATTTGTTGGCGTTTGCAACAAGTTCTTATATTCTTACAGAATATGGTCTTCCTGCTCCTTTTTTGTGTTGTATAGACTCTGTTCGCTAAACGCAGCCACGGTTCTTTTCAGGCAATGATAAAAATCCCCAGCAATAAAAGCAACGTTGAAAACATTAGCGATGAATCAAATTACTTGTAACGACTGTCAAATATGACGGAATAACTCGGCTGTCCCAAGGAAAAACACAGTATATGCATTTTTTATAAATATTGAGGTTTTAACATATCTGCACATACTGGCTAATGATCTATCTTATGTGAAAGTAAAAATTTAAATTTAAATCAAAATAACGGAAATAATGAATACAAAAACCCAGTATCTACAGAGCACCAGCATTTATCAAATTTCAAAAACACAGTAACTGCGCATCAACAAGATGTAAAACACAGCACATTCACTGACCAATCAGAACTCGACATTTTGTAACCGTCGACGTAGATGCTGTGTTTTGATATTTGTTTTAGTTTGTCTTGGCAATCTAGTCGTGTAGTTGCTGTCGTTATAATCGTTTATATTTTTTATTGCAATTGAGTAACTTATGCAAAATTAGGAATAAAAATATATACATAATGGAAGGATCTCGTGGCCATAAAATGGTCCAATTAGCTGTGGCTAAAGCAAAGTGAGTAATAATTTTAATTATTTATTTTAGAAAAGTGAGGTTATAGGTTTTTGTCAGATAAATTAAGATTATTAGGTTTAATTCTAGTAAAGCATAACGGGTAATTTGTGCATTTTAATTTTGTTTTTGGGGTTAATTTACTATACCTATATCAGTTTTAAGAGCATTCGTTTCGAAGCAAAAGTGTTGATCTCGGTCTAGGTATTGGTATCGCAAGAAAAATTATTTAGTAATATTTTTTAGGATAGTACATGAGGCTTTTGCTGAATATGATCGGAAAGGAGCAGCAGCTCCGTCTACCATAATACATAGTATAAAGGGAAAATTAGATGAACTAACAAACGATTATTGGAAGGAACCACCAAATGTGACAGCTGATAAAGGAAGAATTTCTGATAAAGAATATGCAGCTCCTAACTTAGAATCGGATTCAGAAGATTCGTCTTCCAGCGAAAATATACCACTTAAATATCTTGTACAAAAAAAATACAACAAAATTGAAAACGAAGTAAACCGGATGGATAATACTCCAAACTTGACAGAAATTCCGAGCGGAGAACAAAATATATGTACTTTCCAAGTTCTTCACAATCGGGAAGATGAAGGCTCGACTAATACCATAGATCCCATAAAAATCAACCCATCAGCAACAATTTCAAATCTAGAAATGATTCCCGATGGAGACGAAACCTTCGAAGACCATAATAATATTGATCTTGTTGTTGAGGAGTTACAAGTTATGGAAAATGAAGAAAATTTAGTGCAAAGGAAAAGAAAAAGAAAAAATGCTTCTGAAAAAATTCAAAGGGATAGAGAAAAGCACCCACAGCTCGGAGGATGTCTACTGAAATGTAAGAATAAAAAGTGTTCTGAAATAACTGACGAGGATAGAAAGGAAATTTGGAATGAGTTTTGGAGCCTCCAATATTCCGTTAGACGTCAATGGTTGTGCCGACATGTCCGAATTTGTCAGGTTCAAAGAAGAACTGTACAACCTAAAAATCTAACAGTTCAAGAATATTTAGATGACGATACAACCGAAGAGGAAAAAACTGGTCGCACTTTTTTAAAGAATGAATCAAGAGAGTATTTTTTACCTCGACCATGCCTACAGTACAAACAAGTCAAAGTTTGCAAAAAATTATTTCTTAGTACTCTTGGATACACCAATGATTCAGTAATTACAGAACTTTCACATGCAATTAAGAAAAGTAATGTTGGAGAGGCGATTGGTGAAAATCGGGGAAGATCGGCTCCTGTCAGTAAAGTTGATCGTAATATTATTATAAATCATATTGAAAGCTTTGGTCCATCTCTTAGTCACTATAGGAGACATAATGCTCCAAACTGTCGCTACTTGTCAAGAGATTTGACTGTCCAGATTATGTATGAAGACTTTTTAGGAAAACATCCAGATTTCTGTAAAGTGGAAACTTACAGAAATACTTTAAAAACCATGAATATTTCTCTAAAAATGCCTAAAGGGGACCGTTGTGCTGAATGTTTAACTTATGAAGCAGCAATTAAGGAGGCTAACAATGAAAACAGACTGGTTGATCCTGATTTATTAGCTAAAAAAGAATTGCACGAGCGCAAAGCAAGTCAAGCGAAGGCTTTATATAAAATCGATAAAACGAGAACTCAAGAACTTCATGAGAGAATATATTCTATGGACCTTCAGAAGGTAATTTTATTGCCTATAATGCCTTATATTAAGGACAGTTTCTTCATAAGCCGGCTTGTCGTGTATAATGAAACCTATGCAATATTAAACAGTAACTACGCATATAAGAGTGTTGCTGTTCTTTGGCACGAGGCACTGCAAGGGCGTAACGCAGATTCTATTGTGGACACAATCTATACTGTTATGAACATGGATAATGAGGCGACTTTATATACGTTCTGGGCAGACAATTGCACGAGCCAAAATAAAAATTGGACCATATATTCCTCCTTAGTCCATATGGTTAATCAACAGACAGGATCACAACAAGTTATAATCCGATACTTAACTAAGGGCCATACCCATATGTCCGCTGACTCTGTACATGGAAATATCGAAAAGGCTATGCGTGCCGCAGGATCCATAGATAACTTTGATGAATTTGTCAGAGTAGTTCAAAGGTCAAGAAAACAATTACATGTGGAAAAGCAAGAAATATTTCGAGAATGGAAAAGCAAGAAACGGGTAAATAGTAATCGTCAAAAAGGGATTAAAGGTGTTAACACCGACCAGCCTGGACCACCAGCTGCTCCTAATGTACTTTTACAACATATTGTTGAAGTTAAATTTGTTAAGGGAAAACGTGAACTTCTTTATAAGACGGATTTTGAATCTGACCAATATGAAGAGATCGACTTTCTTCAGAAAAAGTTTGTTCCAAACCAACAACTTCCACCAATAAAAGGTGCTTATCGCGGTATAAATGCAGAGAAAAAAGCTGCTATAGTTAAAGACCTAGTACCCAAAATGAAAAATATTAACCATCGTGCATTTTGGCTTAATCTTCCTGAAAGTGAACAATCACGTGATCTGCTAAATAATTATGTAGAATAATAATGTATGTTCATACATATTAGTTATAATGAATACTGAATTTACTTTTTGTTTATTTTTTCTCCATAAGAGATTTTGTTTTCTTTTCACTTTTTTCTGAGAATTATGTTAGGTATTTTTTGCGACTGTATTTTTTACCAATACTTGTGCAATAAACGTTTATTTAAAAAACTTAAAGTATTTTTACTGTGTTATCACTATTTTTAAATTTTATATATTCATAAATTTAATATAGTAAAAACACAGTCTGTACTTACTGTCTTTTTTTATATGAAATTCCCATTACCTTAAAACTTTTATTAAAAGCAAAACACAGTATATGCATTTTTGTTCAAAAAACCATTTATTTCTTAGAAGCTAGCAAACCATAATTAAATTAGTGGTATAATATAGTTGAATTAAAGCCTTGCTTCCTCGTTAAACTTATAAAGACGTAAATAAAATCTTAAACGTAATCGTTATAACAAAGCAACTTTTACCCTTAATTTCTCAAAAACATTTTTTTTACATGTACTGTGTTTTTCCTTGGGACAGCCGAACTGATTGATTGTTAATTCAGGTAGTTACTGACACCCAACAGGTATTAAGTTCTACGGCTAAGCATTACGTCCTTTGTGATGTCCCAGATTTTACATCACGTATAAAGTATTGCAACCTACCTTTTTCCTTATTAATTCTTTAAAATTAACATGGATATTCCTTCTTTTCGAAACCTTCTCTCTGTCTGATCGTCGTTGACATCCTTGTATAAGATCCTACTTTTCTCAGGATGCGTACCTGACATTGTGTTCTCACTATGGCTCAAATTTTGTCTTCTAATAAGCATATCAACATAAATTTTGGTACTCTTTTATTTTCGATTGTAATTTCATTACTTATTTTGTTTACATTTTCTGTCAGTTGTTAGAGGGGTTATGTTATTCTTTTGGCACTGGTTGCCGTAGGTCTTACTGATAATGTTAGAGTTCCGTATTAAGCGATTTCGATTGGATTTGGCCACAGAGCATATTTGGGTAACATTTTTGAACGCCACCAGAGTCGAAAGGAAGAGAATGACAGGTTTTTGAAATTTGAAAATGAATTTCCTATTTCCGTTTTCGGAGATTGGCCATTTTCTTGCAAGCTGCTGGGGAAGAAACACGCGGCACCGCAAAAGTTAAAGTAGTTAACTTCTCAGGTTGAGGATCAGCGGTTCCGTGCTAATTGGAAATGAATGGGTTTTGATGCTTAATAAGCATAAGTTGTCAGTATTCATTTTCCAGCGAGATTTTCTCGGTTTCTTAAGTTTCTTCCTGGTCCGAAACAACGACCTTAAAAATATCAAGAAAACAGGAAGCTCTCATTGGTTTGAGGTATGCATATTTGATATTATTTTAGTAAGATTAATTGCCATTATTTTCATTGTTGGAAGATTGTAATTTTCATGGGGAAAACTAGTTTTTACTACTTTAAATTGGGGTAACTTCCACGTGCTATTTTGGGGGTTAAGTTTTTGCTTATTTTACACAAAATTTAAGAGGGTTTTTACAGTAATAAAACTATAACCGAATCATTTGATGGGATTAATTTTCTCTGGTTTTTTTTGTTTCTACGGGGGGCCACTTGAAAGTACCATTTACTAATTTGTACTGTTCTCCGTAGGGCTTCACTTCTTCACTTCTTCACTTCTTCACTTCTTCACTTCTTCTGCTTCTTCTTTTTTCTACTTCATTTGATGCTATCTTCTTGTACTGTCCTTTTGACTGGACCCGGAAGACTCAAGTTTTGGTTATACGTTGAATATTTTGGAAGACTACTGGTTCTGGATATCTTAACTGCCATGCAGTACCCACAGTACTGATTTACTGTTGTCACCCAGACAAATAATACTAGCACAGTTCTTGCCTAGAGTACCGTATAACAGCTAAGTGGTAGATTTAGTAACTTTTATTTTATTTGGGTATATCATTTTAACCTGGGGGACTGTCTGAGGCCTTACCATTTCTTCTTAGAATACCGTTGGATTAATTATTAGTATTTCTTGTGGCCAAAGACGGACCCAGTTTAGAATGTTAGCAAAAGTAAAATCATTTACTCGTGCCTGGATTTTTCTTTCCTAAAAAACATTTTATTTAGCGGTTAACCCAGATTGTAAGGTACCAAATTTGTAAGGCAATTGCGTTTAGTCGACCAAACCTCTTCGCTAGCTAGTACCAAACGTCCTTGTACAGAGTACAAGATATTTAGGTATTATGATATGAAGTCATGAAATGCATTTTATTTAAATTTTTTTTTTCTTTTAATTACCATGATAATGTACTTTTAAATTGAAGATCACCATTTCACTTTGTCACTTTTCATAAGTGAATACACTACTTGCATTTATTTAAATTAATTATTTTTTTTAATTACCCTGACAATGTTCTTTTAAATGGAATATCACCAATTTACTTTGTCACTTTTAATAAGTAAATACACTACTCAAAGTTTTACGTAAGCCTGTGTTTACTTATTTAGCGTACATTACAACATCAATCAATCTAATGTTTTGGTAATTTTCTTACTGACGAAAATTACCTGGCGCCTAAAGAAAATCATTGGTTTTGTCGGTGAATGTCTGATGATAGATATGACAGGCATTGCTTGATTGGCCGTACTAAGGTAAGATAACCCAGTGAACTCACTGCCCTGTTGAGCTAGCTAGGGTAGCGAAAAGCCAGACTCTTTAAGGTTACATTTTGGTTTCTTAAAGACATTCTCAATTTTAGTTTTATTTTAAGAAATTACTGGCTTTGATTTCTATAGGTTAACACTGTCGCCCAACACAAATACAAGAATAACATTGGCGCCCAAGCTATTTTTTTTTGCTTTTGTGGAAATTTTGAAACAAAATTAGTTCATTGTTTTTTACTCGAACAAGTTTTTTAAATTTTTTCTCTTTAGTATCATATCTTGGTAAAACTTGTTACGATGTTAACTTTTTTGGTTTCGATATAAAGTTTTTTAATATGAATTCATTTTAGTAGCTCGGTTGATAATATTTGATGGTACTTAGTACAGTATTTTGAAGAAAACTTAAAAATTTTCAAGTTGTGAGTCTTGAGTGGACATATTGTGTAGCACACTTTTGTATTAGCATAAAGGAAACTTGTTTTATAGTAAGGTAAGCCACTAATTACCAGATATTTTGAAGTGCTTGGATATTTTTTTTACACACTTATCTTGATTTGGGATATTATGTGGGAATAAGTACTTTTTGTATTTTTCTTTTTGGGGGGGTGAGATTATTGTAATAAATTTCACTACATGTTTTGCTATACAGTGTTGCCATTGTTGACAAACTTCTGATTTTTTTTGATAAATACCACAAAGCAAATTAAAGGTTTCTACTTTTGTATGGTTAATCTATGTAATGCCTACAGAACCATTGATTGATTTTGACATGTTATACTGAAATATTTGTTTTGATTCCGTGGTACTATTGTGCTCAATTGACTTAGTATACTTGATAAATTGGTACACTTTTGAGATACTGAGAGTTTTGTTTGGTACTGATATTTATTTTGGGTATAATATTGGTACAGTTTGGTAATAACTTGGTATATTTTTTTTTGGTACTGATTTTTATTTGCTAGTTGATGCATACATAGGTACATACTTGAAATATTTTGGTATATTATTTTGATACAGATTTTTTTTTACTGATGTACAGTTACATTGGTAGATTTTGAAATTTTGATAAATTTTTTTGATACTGATATCTGGAATTGAGACTTGCAATTTTTTTTATAATATTGCGTATTGATTTTGACTGAGTATACTTATATTGAAAAGTATATTTGATGGGTATATTCTAGGTTTTGACTTAGTATTCTTTTTCTTATGAATTCTAGGAGAAGGTAACTACTATATTTGATATTGATTGTATATTTTTGACTTATTGCTTAAAGTTATTTATTTTATCTTACAAGATGTATAAACTAGATATTGATCGCTTGTCTAAAGATGAAATTATTAGTGAGCTTTCTGCACGAGGCGTTTCAGAAACTGGAACGGTAGACAGTTTAAGAAAATGTTTGCGTTCTTTACTGTCGTTGGAAAAATCCGGTAGTACTGTTCATAGTTCGTACAATCTGGATGCTGCGGCTGAAATTAAGGAATGTAATAGTAAGATTAAAGAGTTGTCTGATAATATTAAAACTTTTAATGGATCTTCTAATCAATTACGTAAGATTGAAACAAAAATAGCTCATTTAGTCGGTCGTATTGACAGAATACCAGATCAGGAGCGTGTTATCAATGAAGAAAGGTCTAAAGCACTTGTTAGTTTAGCTACTTGTATCTCTGAATATGAGGAGAGACTTAAAGTTTTAAAAGATCAACAAACACAACCTTCAGCTCCACTGGATCCAAATTTTTCCAACGCAGTAGGGCACACAATCGTTCAATCTTCACCAAATGCTCACTCTACTATACATAATAATGCGAATACACCACCAGCAAATGTTAGCAATTTTACTTTAGCGCAAGGAAATGTAGCACCGCAGGTGACTTCTACTTATGTAAATAGTTTACCAGTTTGGAAGTGGGATGTAAAATTTTCGGGTATCGCTTCTGGAATTAGTTTTAATGCGTTTCTTGAACGTGTCGAAGAACTTTGCCATTCTAGAGGTGTTAGTAAAGCAGACTTGTTTCGTTGTGCTGCAGATTTGTTTGATGGAGATGCCCTAAATTATTATCATCTTATCGTTAGGTATTGTAGTGATTGGGATGGTTTAGTAAAGTTGTTAAAGGATGAATTCCTACCATCTCACTTGGGTGATAAACTTTGGCGGCAAATTTTAGAGCGAACTCAAGGCACTGGTGAACCAATTGGTATTTATGTGGCGGCTATGACTAAACTTTTTGACCGCATGCCAAATTGTGTATCGGACGAACTTAGACTTAAAGTTTTAAGAGCTAATATTTTACCTTTTTATCAAGAACGATTGACTTTACATGATATTAATTCACCTTTCGAACTTATTGAATTGTGTCGCAAACTTGAAGAAACTCGACTGCGTGTAGAAGAATTTAAACCACCTCGCAGAGGAAATTTATTTTTAGAACCTGACTTGGACTATAATCCACCTAGGAGGGATTTTTCTAAACATTCGGAAAAACCGATCGTACGCAATGTTCAGGGCGGCGATTCTTGTACTAAACAATCATTAGTCTGTTTTAAGTGTAATCAACCTAATCATATGGCTAGGAACTGCACAACAAAAATTCAAAAGTGTTTTACTTGCGGAAAACAAGGGTTTACAAAGAAAACTTGCCCTGAATGTAATAAAAAGCAAATTAGAAAATCGGGAAACGGTTCGGGAAGTCGTCAGTAGGTCGAGGGTTGACTTCTTCGAATAATTCGACCAATTTGGATATTAGTCATAAAAATAGTTTAAACAATTTAGAAATTATAAAAACAGAGTTAGAATATAAAGATAGGGTTGTTTTAGATTATGTATTAGCACATGTTGGTCCTGGTGAATGTCCATTCTTAAAGGTTAGTATTTTGGGATTAGATTTCTACGGTTTATTAGATTCCGGCGCAAATAAAAATTTTGTTGGCGAAAAGGGTTGGATTAAGTTAAAGAATTTAGGGGTTAGGCTAGATCCTAACAGAACAGCTTCGTGTACTGTCGCGAATAATGATACTTGCTTTTGTCTTGGTATTGTTTCTGTGCCAATTAGGGTACGTGACGTAGTCAAGTTAGTTGATTTGTATATAGTTCCTGAGCTACGTCATGAGTTGATTTTGGGCATTGATTTTTGGGTTAAGTTGGGTATAGTTCCTGACATGAGAAAAGGCGAGTGGTATTTTTCGGACGAAAATTTTTCTGCCCCAGAAATTTCTTTAATTCAATGTGAAGCAGATTTAGATGCTGACCAACAAGTTAGACTGGATGCTGTCGTATCTGCTTATTTTGACAAGTTTGAAGGAAAATTAGGTTGCACTTCAATTGTCAAACATAAAATCGTCACTAACAGCGAACCAATCAAACAGCGGTATTACCCTGTATCACCTTATAAGCAGAAGCTAATCGACGAGGAAGTGGACAAGATGCTGTCAGCAGGTGTCATCGAAAGGTCTACTTCAGCATGGTCTTCTCCTGTACTTTTAGTACCAAAACGTGATGGAACACAGAGGTTTTGTGTCGATTTTCGTAAGTTAAATAAAGTTAGTCAGAAAGATGCATATCCATTGCCGTATATTTCCGCTACGTTGGATAAATTAGGTGGTGCGCGTTATCTGTCTTCTTTAGACTTACAGAGCGCATATTGGCAAGTGGAATTGGAGGAGTCCAGCAAACAATATACCGCATTCACAGTTCCTGGTCGTGGTCTGTTTCAATTTTGTCGTTTACCCTTCGGTTTACATAATGCTCCTGCAACTTTTCAGCGTTTAATTGAGACTGTTTTAGGGCCAGAATTGCAGCCTTATGTGTTTTGCTATCTTGATGATGTGATTGTTGTCACGCCTACGTTTGATAAACATATTGAGGTTTTGGAAGCAGTGTTTCAACGCTTGGAAACAGCTGGCTTAACGTTGAATAAGGTTAAGAGTAAGTTCTGTCGCTCAGAATTGAAGTACTTGGGATATGTAGTTAACCGACACGGTATTTCCGTAGACGCCGATAAGGTGCGTGCGATTTCTGATATGCCGAATCCTAAAAATATTACGGAAGTACGTAGGGTATTAGGTATGATATCTTGGTATAGGAAGTTTGTTCCAAAGTATTCTGACTTGATTTCTCCATTGACTCGTTTACTTCGAAAAGGGATAAAATTTGTTTGGGACGAAAGTTGCGAGAGGTCATTTCAGGGTATTAAAAACTCACTTATTTCAGCTCCTATTTTGACATGCCCTAACTTCGAACAAGAATTCGTTGTGGCTACAGATGCCAGTAATTATGCCGTTGGCGCAATTTTGAGTCAATTTTATGATGGCAGAGAACATGTTATTTGTTATATTTCAAGGACCTTAAGTCGTCAGGAAAGGTTATATTCTGCTACCGAACGAGAACTTCTTGCTGTACTGTTCGCTATAGAAAAGCTGCGTTGTTATTTGGAATATACTAAGTTTACTGTTATTACAGATCATTATAGCCTTAAATGGCTGGACAATTTGAAGGATCCACAAGGTCGTCTAGGACGGTGGGCTCTTCGTCTTCAACAATTTGATTATACTGTTGTACATAGGAAAGGTCGTGATCATTTTGGACCAGACTTAATGTCAAGGGCTGTTCCAGAGACTAGCGGTGACTTGGAGACTTCCAACATAGAAATTCAGGAGGTTAAAGACAAGTGGTATATTAAGCTTAGGAAACGTATTTTGGAAAATCCATTGTCTTACCCTCAGTGGCGAGTTAGCGACGATAAAATTTTTAAGTATGTGGAACTAGATTTACCAGAATTGAGAGAGAATGTAGAGTATTGGAAGTTAGTAATTCCTAAAGAAAATCGTAGGGAGGTACTTCATTCGTGTCATAACGTTCCGACTGGCGGACATTTAGGCGTTCATAAGACTTATTATAAAGTTGCTAGACTTTATTATTGGCCTTGTCTAAGAGCGGATGTTGCACGGTATGTTAAGGAGTGTTTGACTTGTCAACGCGTCAAGCCTGAACAAAAACTTTCAGCAGGTTTTATGGGTGGTCATGTTGCTGCTAATCGCATATGGCAGATTATTAGTATGGATATTTTTGGACCATTACCCAAAACCAAACAAGGTCACATGTATATATTTGTTGTCACGGACACTTTTAGTAAGATGAATCGCTTCTTCGCTATTAGGCGCGCAAACGCACAAACTGTTGTCAAATTGGTAGAAGACCAAATTATATTGCGTCAGGGTGTACCTGAAATTATTCGCACCGATAACGGTTCGACATTTAAAAATCGCCTCTTTGAGCAGTTAACAGGAAAATATGGAATTAAAGTTATTTTTAATCCGCATTATCATCCATCGCCAAATCTTACAGAACGTGTTAATAGGGTGCTTAAAACTATGATTTCTGCATTTGTGACAGACACTCAACGTACTTGGGATGAAAATCTATCATCTCTTGAGTGTGCCGTTAACTCGTCCGTACATCAAACTACTGGCCGAACTCCTTACTTTCTCAATCACGGTTGCGAAATGGTTTTGCACGGTAGCGAATACGAAAAACTAACCATTTTAGGCGATAGTTCTAGCCATAATTCTGATAGTGACTCTATCGAGGACAACGATCCTCCTAAAAATAAGTTGGTTAAAAAGGTTGAAACTTTGGCGAAATTGCGAGATTTTGTAGCAAAGAAACTCCAAAAAGCTCATTTAAAAACAAGCGATCAATATAATTTAAGACGTCGCGATGTTCATTTTTCAGTAGGAAGCTTAGTTTGGAAACGTTTGTTTGCTCTGTCAGACGCTGGTAACTACTTTACTGCCAAGTTGGCGGGCAAGTTTGAAGGTCCTTATAAGGTTAGGAAAAAATGTGGTTACTGTGTCTACGAGCTTGAGGATAAAAACGGTAAATCTAAAGGGAGATGGCATGTTCAAGATTTGAAGCCGTATTATGCTCCTACTGGGGAATAGAAAAACCGTTGGGGTTTGTTGAGCCCTGCAGCGATGGGCTACAGAATGTGTAGGTAACTGCCTTGGCGCGAACCTTGGTCGGTATCTAGACATACTGCTTTGCATAAGAATTATCCTGCACTAGAACTGGTTGGGGTAAGAGCCCTCTAAAAGTTATAATAAAGATTGCCTTCAGCTACTTTATTATTTGAGTTAGTCATTGCTTAATTTAAGTATTTAGTTTCTTGATTGATTTGGTTCAGTAAGTTCTAAATTTTTGTTAACTTGTGACGGGCTGATACTTGACTCGGCGCGTAACGGGACAAGTGTAAGTTCGAAATACGGTGAAACTTAATTTAGTAATTTTGATTTGGTTACTTCACTTTGGTTCATGTTCAAATAACCATTCAGTTTGTCTTTTAGCAGTGTTTAAGTTTAAAAAAAAAACCCCAAACGTTGCGTTGTTTTTTTAAAATGTATTACTTATAGTTATCACTAATTTTTTTTTTGGTAAAAGCAAATGTATAATCTATAGTAGTTATCTTAAAGTTATCTTGAAGTTATCTTGAGTTATCTTGAGGTTACCTTGAGTTATCTTGAGGTTATCCTATCTTGATTTTGACGCTTAACTAAGTAGTTAAGTTTATTTTCCGACTGTGTCCTTTGTCTGATTAGACAATATGTAGTTTACCGATTGTGTCCTATTTTCTTTCCAGCCTTTTTTTTTCTTTCTTTTGAATACAGGCTGAGGGATGTTGGGTGCTCCAGGATGACGCTTTGCCGCTTTCTTAACGTAGACGCTTGTTCTACGGAGGGCAAATCTGTCGGGAAGAGTCATGTGTCGGGGGGTCGAAGTCTGGCCTTCGGAGCCGTAATACGGACCAGTTTGCGCTTGTCGTAACCCGGAGGAGGACCAAACTACTGCGCATGACCTCGCTCGAAGGTTAGTGTGATACGACAGGTCTGGAGCAGTGTCATCTTTCAGAACACCCTATTTAGTTTTCATGACAAGGCTGTGATGCATTTAGATGTGTTAAAACACTAGTGTATCTTTTAGTTTGGTATATACTATAATATTACTTCCGTTTGACCGGTGGAGCATCTGGGTTACAATTTATTATTTTTTTTGTTTCTCCTATTGTTTATTTTTTTTTAGTTCTCCACCTTTCAGGTATTGTTGTACGGTCAATTTTATTCGGTCTCTTTTGGAATTAGTGGGTCGTGCCTTGAGATTACTTGTATGAGGTTAGTACACGAGGTTCGCCAAGCCGCATTTGGTGCAACGCAATGCTAACTTAAGTCTATTTAAGATCGAAACAACTTTTATATTCAGATCCTTATACCATACAGGTGGCTCAGGACAACTTCCTTCTTCTTTCGGGGTTTCCGGGAATTGCTGACCGTAGAGCAGTCACTGGAATATTTTTGGTTTTCTAGTGGTAGTATTATTCTTCCATGTCTATTTCAATTTTCCTACTCGAAAGCGTGTGATTTCGATTTTGGCATAAATTTATCTCGTATCTATTAAGTTAAGGTTTTGTAGAAAATTACGAGGTAATTTTCTTTTGGTGGGGGAGTGGTGTGATGTCCCAGATTTTACATCACGTATAAAGTATTGCAACCTACCTTTTTCCTTATTAATTCTTTAAAATTAACATGGATATTCCTTCTTTTCGAAACCTTCTCTCTGTCTGATCGTCGTTGACATCCTTGTATAAGATCCTACTTTTCTCAGGATGCGTACCTGACATTGTGTTCTCACTATGGCTCAAATTTTGTCTTCTAATAAGCATATCAACATAAATTTTGGTACTCTTTTATTTTCGATTGTAATTTCATTACTTATTTTGTTTACATTTTCTGTCAGTTGTTAGAGGGGTTATGTTATTCTTTTGGCACTGGTTGCCGTAGGTCTTACTGATAATGTTAGAGTTCCGTATTAAGCGATTTCGATTGGATTTGGCCACAGAGCATATTTGGGTAACATTTTTGAACGCCACCAGAGTCGAAAGGAAGAGAATGACAGGTTTTTGAAATTTGAAAATGAATTTCCTATTTCCGTTTTCGGAGATTGGCCATTTTCTTGCAAGCTGCTGGGGAAGAAACACGCGGCACCGCAAAAGTTAAAGTAGTTAACTTCTCAGGTTGAGGATCAGCGGTTCCGTGCTAATTGGAAATGAATGGGTTTTGATGCTTAATAAGCATAAGTTGTCAGTATTCATTTTCCAGCGAGATTTTCTCGGTTTCTTAAGTTTCTTCCTGGTCCGAAACAACGACCTTAAAAATATCAAGAAAACAGGAAGCTCTCATTGGTTTGAGGTATGCATATTTGATATTATTTTAGTAAGATTAATTGCCATTATTTTCATTGTTGGAAGATTGTAATTTTCATGGGGAAAACTAGTTTTTACTACTTTAAATTGGGGTAACTTCCACGTGCTATTTTGGGGGTTAAGTTTTTGCTTATTTTACACAAAATTTAAGAGGGTTTTTACAGTAATAAAACTATAACCGAATCATTTGATGGGATTAATTTTCTCTGGTTTTTTTTGTTTCTACGGGGGGCCACTTGAAAGTACCATTTACTAATTTGTACTGTTCTCCGTAGGGCTTCACTTCTTCACTTCTTCACTTCTTCACTTCTTCACTTCTTCTGCTTCTTCTTTTTTCTACTTCATTTGATGCTATCTTCTTGTACTGTCCTTTTGACTGGACCCGGAAGACTCAAGTTTTGGTTATACGTTGAATATTTTGGAAGACTACTGGTTCTGGATATCTTAACTGCCATGCAGTACCCACAGTACTGATTTACTGTTGTCACCCAGACAAATAATACTAGCACAGTTCTTGCCTAGAGTACCGTATAACAGCTAAGTGGTAGATTTAGTAACTTTTATTTTATTTGGGTATATCATTTTAACCTGGGGGACTGTCTGAGGCCTTACCATTTCTTCTTAGAATACCGTTGGATTAATTATTAGTATTTCTTGTGGCCAAAGACGGACCCAGTTTAGAATGTTAGCAAAAGTAAAATCATTTACTCGTGCCTGGATTTTTCTTTCCTAAAAAAACATTTTATTTAGCGGTTAACCCAGATTGTAAGGTACCAAATTTGTAAGGCAATTGCGTTTAGTCGACCAAACCTCTTCGCTAGCTAGTACCAAACGTCCTTGTACAGAGTACAAGATATTTAGGTATTATGATATGAAGTCATGAAATGCATTTTATTTAAATTTTTTTTTTCTTTTAATTACCATGATAATGTACTTTTAAATTGAAGATCACCATTTCACTTTGTCACTTTTCATAAGTGAATACACTACTTGCATTTATTTAAATTAATTATTTTTTTTAATTACCCTGACAATGTTCTTTTAAATGGAATATCACCAATTTACTTTGTCACTTTTAATAAGTAAATACACTACTCAAAGTTTTACGTAAGCCTGTGTTTACTTATTTAGCGTACATTACAACATCAATCAATCTAATGTTTTGGTAATTTTCTTACTGACGAAAATTACCTGGCGCCTAAAGAAAATCATTGGTTTTGTCGGTGAATGTCTGATGATAGATATGACAGGCATTGCTTGATTGGCCGTACTAAGGTAAGATAACCCAGTGAACTCACTGCCCTGTTGAGCTAGCTAGGGTAGCGAAAAGCCAGACTCTTTAAGGTTACATTTTGGTTTCTTAAAGACATTCTCAATTTTAGTTTTATTTTAAGAAATTACTGGCTTTGATTTCTATAGGTTAACACTGTCGCCCAACACAAATACAAGAATAACACCTTAGATGCAAGGCCCTCTTTGATGCAAATAATTTTTGCTCGCACGATATTATTTGGATCTAATTAATTTTAAAGATACTACCAATAGTGCGAGAAAGTAGAATAACTCTCTTATGGCTTAGAATAGAGAAAAAAGTGTAGACAGCAATTATATAGGGTCCTAAGGAACACATTTAATTGTATGTAATGTAATGTAATGTATTGCGTTATACAGGGTCTTTTGTAAATCGAGGCCAAATTAAACATACTTTTTTAAATGGAGCACCATCTTTTTTATTCCATAATTAAATTCAGCTTACTTTTAGTCTTTTGATATAGGGTTTTATTAATCTATACTGGGTACTTAAGAATGTATGGCCAAAAAATGTCAAAATTGTTATGATTTAAATATGGTCTAATTTTTAGTGCGCATTTGCATGTGTCATCTTACATGTACAAAGTAAAGCAAAAGTCAAAACTCTCGTTTTCTCCATTTTTTACAATGGAACACCCTTATACCTTATATCACTTTTATAAAGATCTTTTGCTGTTTTATCATTTTTATTAGGCCTACCCTATACTTACTCAAATTCACTGCTTTTTGAGATATTTCATTTTTATAGGGGAACTATTCTTACTGTCAAAAATAAGAAATGTGTACCCATGGAAATGTAAGAAACAACTCATTATAATTTAATACGTAATATATTGTGTCAAATTATCATTAAATTATTTTTTACACTAAAATAATAGCACTAAACAGTTTAATTAGGTGCCTATTATTATCTATTTTGGAAATTATGAATAATTGAACCGAAAGCGTTAATTTAATATTTTCACTGTACTTTAGATGGTCTCATATAAATCGAATTTAGAGAAAATAAATTTGATCAACATTTATATCACAAAAAAATAAAATTAAGTGGTAAATATACAGGGTGTCCCACGGTCGATGGTACCTTAGACGTTTCTGACGAACCAGTAAAGGAATCGTTCTGAAAATTTGGTCACGTACATAAACGGATATGCTCTACCAACCTAAAATATTTTTAACAATACAGTGTTGCCGCTTTCACACAAAAATAATAGTAACTTCGATTTTTTAAATGCAACACCATATATTTTATTTTATTTTCGAAACCCCCATTACTTTCCTTACAATTTTTATTAACTCTACTCTATACTTGTCTCTTACCGTTTCTAAGATATAAATTAATTTCCGTTTTTTTGTCCAAAAACGTCACTTTTAAAAATGCTGATAATTTTGAACTCTAAAACACTGAAACCCTGAAATTTGCTAAATAGTTAACTAATACCATAGGGCTCCTTGCCCTAGTGCCGAATCTTAGTTGCAATATACAGAGTGGTTGAAAAATACACTTATTCTGTTAACTTGAAAAAGTGACCATAAGTCCTTTTTTTCAAATGTAACACCCTGTATATTATTACGGATTTGAAAAGCTGCTAAAATTTCACTTAATTCTTGTATCATACTTGTACCTAACTAACTAGTTTTTGACGGATTAAGCATAATTTGTAAAATTTTCTTAGTTAGTTCTAGTTAGTTAGCCATGACAAAAATTGATGTTTACGTATGTTACTATGGTTATCGTTTTGACATTTCATTAAGTTAAGATACAAGATAGAAATACACTTTAAAGTCATGGAAGAAAACTATACAAATGCAGTTCTTATGAATTTATTTATTTTATTTGGACAATGAATTATCGCCAGGACATGTATAAAGTTTAACGAAATGTACTCTAATTTACCGCCAATGAATCTTAGAAAATTCATAAGGATCCAGGATAATTTTATTAAATGTTAACTAGGTAGTCAAATAATAAAAGACTACTAAAATTATAACTAATTTAAAAACTAGTTTAACAGATGTTCAAAACGCTGGCCGTTTACATCCAAACACTTTAATATGCGGGTGTTGACAGCATGGATTTCAAGAAAAATTTAGTTTTAATGTTTTTGCAGTTGACAGCATGGATTTCAAGAAAAAATTATTTTTAATGTTTTTGCGTGTTAATGCAAACACACATTGTCCAAATAAAATAAATAAATTCATAAGAACTGCATTTGTATAGTTTTCTTCCATAACTTTAAAGTGTATTTCTATCTTGTATCTAAACTTAATAAAATGTCAAAACGATAACCATAGTAACATACGTAAACATCAGTTTTTGTCATGGCTAACTAACTAATAGCCGAATAAAAATTGAATTGTATAGAAAATTTTACAAATTATGCTTAATACGTAAGTGACGTTTTCGGTAAAAAAAAAACGGAAATTAATTTATATCTTAGAAACGGTAAAAGATAAGTATAGAGTAGAGTTAATAAAAATTGTGAGGAAAGTAATGGGGGTTTCGAAAATAAAATAAAATATATGGTGTTGCATTTAAAAAATCGAAGTTACTATTATTTTTGTGTGGAACCGGCAACACTGTATTGTTAAAAATATTTTAGGTTGGTAGAGCATGTCCGTTTATGTACGCGACCAAATTTTCAGAACGATTCCTTTACTGGTTCGTCAGAAACGTCTAAGGTACCATCGACCGTGAGACACCCTGTATAATAATTTATGGAATATTAAGATTAAAGCAATTAATAATGTGTTATATTTGTAAAAAAAAAAGATAATGAGAGGGATAGTATATAATTTTAAATTTTGACAAATTTGGTTATAATACAAAACACTGACGATCATTATAACACTACGATGTGTGGTAGTGATTTACCTCTAACAGGATAGTGATTGGTTTTATTTGTGCCATTGTTAGTTTGAATTTTAAAGTTAATAGAATCACAAAAAGGTTTACACGGCGCAGTCCCCAAAAAATGTCACTACAAAAAAGTAGTAGCTAGAGTTGAATAGTAAATACAATCAATAAAAAAAAATGTTTTTAAAATCAAAAGGCGTCAAGACTGAGAAAGAATTATAAAAATTCCATGCAAAGTAATAAATCTGCATTTAAAGATAACTCCCAGATGTTACAACAAATAATGTCGCAGAATATCAATCTATCGACAGAAACTGATACAGAACTGTAGTTTATATATCGTTACCATAATTACATAAGGTCGTATGTGAAATTTTTAGTATTTTGAGATATTAACATCATCGTATGTAATTATTGTATATTTTGCAATATAACAGAAGGTTGTAAGTGATTTCTAATGGAAAAGTCTAAAAATTACCTATTCTTAAATCACGTATGTACCAAAATGAGTTTTAAAGTACCACAGAAGGTCGTATGTCCCGACAATTAAACCTAATTTCCGATATCCAGGCACAAATTAATAATATAAGTCTCACAAAAAGTCGCACGTGCATGCATATAGTGCACATACGCTAACACAATATAAACAAATTATTGACATAAAGTCGTATATACCCACTTACAACGTTTTGTCAAAATATTACTTAAAGTTTAATATAAAGGATATGAAAGAAAGTCGTATCTACGCATATACGACTTTGTCTCACGACGAATATAGTTAGACTTCGCGCGTCAACAGGGCTACTCACTACGCGGTACTGGCAAGTATAATTTATCCAATGTCAGTGTGATGACATTCCAATCATTCCATACGGCGGTAAACGTCGGTCTCTTTGAGACTGTTTACCGCCGTATGGAATGTCATCACACTGACTTTGGAATAACAATAAGTTGACTTGTCCCTACTTGGGCAAGTACTTGTACAAGTAAAAGTAAACCCCCATTCCCATTTTAACCTTAAGATTTTATGGTTTTTGTAATCAAAACACGAATTTTATTCCATGATTTATTAAAAACACACGTTTGATATAATGTCGTAAGTAGCAACTAAATTTAACTTTTATTTATAAAAGGTCGTATGTGCATGAATTTTTCAAAATTTTCTGAGCAAATCAATTTTTTTAACAACCATAATGTCGAAAATATAACTCTTGATAATTAATCCAAATTCCACTCGGCGGTATTTCAAATAAGACAGCAAATATTCTAGAGTGAAATTTTTAAATATTTACAAGTCCATTATCTCAAAACTACTTATTTTAACATACGACCTTATGTAATTATGGTAACGATATTATACCTATCTTATCCGCTTTTAGAAACATGTTTCATATAAAATGTATGAACAACTTGATTCTTCGATCTATTTGTGTATATAACACCAAAAACAAAAATTGTGCCAAAATATTCCATATTCAGTGAAGTATATTTTAATTTCATAAACACCTCATTTTTTAGAATCTATTTATCATTAAAGTCATGCAGGTGTACAGAAATACTTACATTAAACTAATGATATCTAAATCCTCAATCTTTGAGAAGTTTGCTCGTAGGTACTTTAAGAGCTGAAAAAAAAAATTAAATTATTACACATTATACAAAGAACAACAAAGTGGGCGAATATTAAAAATAAAAAGGCATATAAAAATGACAAATGCGAATCGCGCCACGCTACGTCAACTGTTTACCGACTCTCTCTTCATAAAACTGAAAGGTAGGACAATGTAGAATTAACTCTGATTAACTCAGCTTTTATAGCAGCTAATTTAATGAAAATGCTGGCAATTTTTAAATTGCATGGGGATTAAAATGAATCCTTTTATATCATGACAGCGTGAATAACACCTTATAAATTGCAAAAATCCACTTTTTAATTACTTAGTCACGCTTAAACACGCTTGCAGGATGAAATGAATGGATGTATTAATCATTTAGGGATGAGAAGCAAATCACTATAAACATAAATAATTGGTAATAACAAAAGGATGCCAAAAAGGTTTAAAACTTGGCAAATTAATATATTTTTTATTTTTAATAAACAAGTAACGTTGGATTTCTTAATTTAGTACTATTTATTTAATAGTTAGGTATAGGTATAGTCAGATCTGGTCTTAACGTGCGGGTCCAAAGGTCACTGATCATATGCGTCAAATCAGACAACACAGAGGCTATCAAAATGTTGTGAGATTATTTACAAATATACCGAAGGAAGGAAAAATAGTTTCATTATTTTAGCTATCGCGAAGATAGCCACATACACCTAATATTATTAGTTTTGTAAAAATTATGTACAGGGGAGTTGAAAAAGTTACAAAAAAATTATATAATCGTTAATTATATACCTACTGTACCCTTTAACTAAAAACAACAATAATAAACAGTGCAATTTATTTTAACAATTTTACTACTAAAACCTAAAAATACAATGGCATTTAGTCTGATAAACTATTTCGATAATGAAAGAAAAAGTGGAAATTCGCAAACCAATATGCAGGAAACCGTAATGAAAACACTGAGAATTAGTTTAAGGACTATGCAGAATAATGTGCATGAAAAAAAAGCATAATATAATACCCAAGAATACTAAAAAATGTAAACGAAAAACACCGTTTATAATTATAGCCTAAAAACTCTCATCGCCACTTATAAAATCTGAAAAGTCCTCGTCGTCTGAGTCGTCTTCGAATGGAGCAATTATCATTGGCGCTACTTCGACATCTAGTACTTGTTCTCGATCCCACCAATCCCTTATTAATATTTCTGTATGTTCCACCGATTTCTTCCAGTATTCTTGTGTAATATGATCTAACGAATCTTGCCAAACTATTTGTACTTGGTCGGATTTAAGACCATCACCTACCTACATGTTTTTCATAATAAGACTTTGCACCAGCCCATATTAATTATATTGCGTTAAACTGGCAATGATATGGCGGCAGTCGTAGAACCTCATGACCATATTCACGCAGTATTTCATCTACCGCATATATTTTGGGTTTTTTAAGAGACTTTGCTATAGGAGTTCCGATTTAAGCATATTTGGTAAAGGATTTTAGTTGTGTTTTTCCAGCCACTCATAAATATCACTTTTCCTCCAGGATGAAGTAGGCTGTTTATTTAAAATTCTTGAATGATATGATGCATTATCTAATACAATTAAAGACGGAGCATTCAAATTTGGTATCAATTGAACTTTTAACCATTTTTCAAACATTTCGCAATTCATATTATCATGATAGTCAGCACTTTTTGATGTTGAAGAAAAAATTAAACTCGCACCTGCAACATATCCTGTTGCAGAACCGGCATGCAAAATAATAAAACGCTTTCCCGTACCGCACCCCTTTTTCCTTTTAACACTTTTTACAGACTCATCTTGCCAAGATTTTGAACCACTTCCATTCGAAAATATCCACGTTTCGTCTAAAAATACCACTTTTCTAAATTTCGATTTGTAATTGTCCGTATATTTTTTTTAAAACTGAACACGCTGACTCACTATCTGTGGCTGCTCACATAAAAATCTTCGGTTACAGTATTTTTTATAGCGAAAACCTAAATTTTTTATTAATTTTGATAACGCTTCAAGTCCAATTTCCAAAACACCCCGAATTTTTAATGTCTTTTGTAAAACTGGAAGAGTTACATTGTTTTTTGATTTGTATATGTAATTTCGAACCCCCATTTTAATATTTTCGCTTAAATCCTCAGCCTTTGGCTTTCTTCGTTGACACTTTTTAGTATTCTTGGGTATTATGTTATGTTTTGTTTCATGCACAATTTTCTGCACAGTCCTTAAACTAATTCCCAGTTCTTTGGCTACTGTTTCCTGAATATTGGTTGGCGAATTTCCACTTTTTCTCTCATTTTCGAAATAGTTTATTAGATTAAGTACCATTTTTTTTGATTGGGGATGCAAAAACCCAGAAAATTGTTTCATGTTGTCACAAACTGTCAAAGTCACAAAACTGGCATATTTAAAATAAAACGTAGCTGGTGCTATTATAAGGTTTTTTAGAATCGCTGGAAAGTAAATACATATCCTTGTTTTTCATGTCAAAATGGAATAAGTCTGTCTCATTTATCTTACGTATTTTATTTAGAGGGTAAAATTAAACGCAAGTAAAGAAAACAAAAACTGAAAGTATGTCTTTCTTGAATCGTATGATCCGCACGATAAGACCAGATCCGACTATAAGTATCTTTCCGTTGCAAATTGTTCCTAAAATAGTTAAGAAAAGCGTTTCCTCGTATGTAACATTATTAGCAGTAATACTTAAATAAAACCTCGTATACACACATATTTAAGCAAGAACACCGTATTATGCTAGCAAATACGGGCCTCTAACTTAGGAATGGCAATTACGGGGTTTTTACTTAGCAAAATCAATATCGCGCGAGTCAAGTATCGTCCGATACGGAGTTTTATAGTTTTTAAGTAATAGTTATTTACGATATATGTGTTGTAAAGATTCATATTACAAGACGAGATGTTAAAGTTGTCAAACGAGGCGTTAGCCGAGTTTAATAAAACATCGAGTGTAGTAATATGAATTTACAACAAGAATATTGTACAAAATTTTATCTACTTTCATCTATGAATACAAATATTTGGCAAATGGCATTTTTAAAAATAAAAATGCAACTGTAAAAATGCATCTGCTATTAAGTTTACTAATCAAGTTTTTTATGTTACCTTTCGCATGGTTACTGTTTTGCATGGTTACTGTCGAAACTTTGTCAAACAAATTCAAAAATATAATATTAATAATAATAATATACACTATCGACTCACTACTCAATGTTGAGAACTATGATTTCAGTCAAGAAAAATCAAGATATAAGCAGATTTTTTCAACTAATCGCATTTTTGAAAAGAAATTCAGAGGGTTACAAGGCCAAAAAGTCCAAAGTTTTCACAAAGGAAGACGTATGTAAGTTTCTTAGTACTGCAGATGATGAAACATATTTACTTATGAAGGTTGTTATGATAATCAGCATTTTTGGGGCTTGTCGGCGCGAAGAACTAGCTAAGTTAATGTTGGATCATATTGAACACAATGATTTGTATATAGAAATTGTGATTCCATTCTCGAAAACCAAAATTATGCGAGAATTTGTTATAACAGAAGGAAATGTGACAGGTGTCAACTGTTTAAGTATTTTTCGAAAGTATGCTAAACTTCGTCCTCTTAATGCAACTCACAGGCGGTTTTTTGTATTCTATGGAAAAGGAAAATGCACCTCCCAGCCTGTCGGAATTAATACTTTTGGAAGTATACCAAAAAAGATTGCAACAAAACTTGGATTGAATAATCCCGAAGGATACAGTGGACATTGTTTTAGGAGGTCCTCAGCCACCATTCTAGTTGATGGTGGTGCAGATATGCAGATGTTAAAGCGTCATGGGGGCTGGAAATCCTCTTCTACGGCAGAAGGCTACGTTGAGAATTCTTTAGAAAATAAGAAACAAATAGCAAAGAAGATCATGGGGTCAGACACGGATTTAATGATTGGAAATTCGAACGTAAAGGGCTCCATCACATCCACTTCTGGTTTACAAATTTCTAACTGTAAAAAGTGTATTATTAATGTTTATAATAAACCTTAAGAGTTATAATTTAATAATAATTAATTTTAATTAATAATTGGTAATTAATTTTATAATTGTTAATAATAAATCATTCTTCTAAAAAGTGTGGCTTTATTTAACAGCAAAATGTTAATAAAACCGTTTTTTCCATTACAGCACTAGTGCTGTAAAGGCATCTATTACAGCACTAGTGCTGTAATAGATGCCCTTACAAAACGATTTACAGAACTGTAAAATTCATATTACTAAATGAAAGTAGATAAAGTCTATTAGCTTGCGCGCTTTCATGCTGAATGCATGCGTCGCGTCGTATTAAAACGTTTTTAGTTAAATTGTATTGTGTATTTTTACAGTGACTGATTTAAACAATCTAAGGTAAGATTATAAATATTTGAAACCGCTCTGTTCTTTTATAGAAAGTAGGTTATTGAGGGCATTCGTACTTTTTTTAGTCGCAGCATTGCTTCATAAAAAAATATTGTAAATAAACAATTTTTTTGGTCTACATAATAAATTGTAATAAGCTATCTGCAAAAGACATATTGTCATAAATTATTGTGAGCCTGGTCATTCTTTTATGTTTGCGGATAGCTTTCACCATCAAGTAGAGCCATCCCTTAAGAGAAAGAAAAAAGTGTATGATTTTTATGATTTCACAGAAGCTGTTAAAAAATCTACGCCCGGACACGTAGATGTTAAAGAAATTATGGTTTATTTTCTAATTTCCTGCAATTGGGAGATTTTGTATCGCAGGCGAAACTAAAAAGACATTTTCCACGGTTTTATAGATATCAAAAATAGTAGCCGAGAAAGGCTGTTACACCTTAAAAGTGCAAACTGATCGGAAAGAATAGGATTTAGACTTTTTGCAGATTAAAGTAATGAAAAATGGTTTAGGAAACCTAATCCGATGAGCTCACCATGTGGAATAACAAAAATTAATAAAAAGTACATACTAAAAAACAAAAGAAAGTTATACCTGGTAATGGACTACACTTCTGGCAGAATATTCCATTATCAAATCAGGACTAAATATTTAAATTTATTTTATGTCAATTTTTCTAAATAAATGCCCCTACAACATTATTTTGCCTGTTATTTTCTAAAAACACAGTAACACGCACAAATTGTTTGCACATTTTACTTAGTAAGATCCTCGTGTAAACAAATTTTGCGTTTTGCTGTGTTTTTGCTAAGTAATATTGCTCCTTTATAAAAATATTTAACCTATAGTAACTCCATTTTCAGGTAGTGTCGGTTAAGTATGAAGTTAATTTATATGAATTTATCTTTGGGACAACCAAACACCCTATTATTCTTTATTTAATGCCGGTAGAGCTGATCCTGGCTGTAGGGCACAATAAAATATATTTAACCGCGATTTGCTCAAAATCGTCTTGGCTGGAGATACGGGAGTCTTTCATAGGACGGCAGTATCAGCGCCCTTACTAGTAGATTCGAATAAGTATAGCGGGAATGAGGCAATGAAATGGCACAATTGTATTTATCCCAACGTTTCGTTTTTTATAAAAACTTTTTCAAGGGTCTAAAAAGAGAAGGCAATTACAATAAATTAATGCGAATAAAATTTAAATTAGAAATACAGTCTTAACAAAAATTAAAATGAGGCAGTAGGTCTTTTTATGTTGGCCAAACTAAACAACTGTTAAAAGACAGACTAAAGGCCGGATTCTCACCAGATCGGGCCGATCACAATCGTCCTGATCAGGATCGACTCGATTGTAGTCGGTCCGACCAAGATCGAGGGACCATGTCCATCGGATTGCATCGGAACGATTATTTTATGGTCAGGTGGTACAATATTTTATAGCGAAGACACCTCTAGTCTCCTCCAAGATGTCGTCAAGTGAAGAAGACGAAGTTGTTGCAATAATACTTGCGTATAGAAGACGACGACGCAGTCGCCGGTTTAAGGTGCATCCGTACGTAGCGAAAAATCAAAATAGAGGTGCTTTCATTTGCACTCGTTAAGTGGCGTACCACGACGATAAGTTAAGATAGGTTAACTTAAAAAATTATTATTAAAATACACCGAAATTCAACAGGTTATAACAGCCGACTGCCGACCAAGACGTTGCAAGCTGCGTCTTGTACGACTAATGTCGCCCGACTGAAATCGGTCACGACTGAAATCGTATCAGTGGACACGTACTCATTTGTATTTAGGTGAACTATCTTCGTCGCGTGATCGAAATCTGTACGATTGTGGTAGGCCCGATCTGGTGAGAATCCGGCCTTAGACAACACAAGTATGAGTGTAGTAGGGTAGACAAATCAGACTCAACAGCAACAGCACTGAGTCTCCATCACTATCTTACGGCCATGACTTTGATTTTTCCCACCCACGAGTATTAGACAGAGAAAGTAATTATATAAGGAAAATATAAGTGAAATGATTTATATTAACTTAACTAATTCAATTAATTTTAGAACTGACACAAATAATTTGAGTGCTTGCTACTCTGGGATCTTAAATAAATACAAAAATGTGTCTAATGAGAACGGGAGATATTAGTACCTCCAATCTTGTGGTAAGAAAGTAATGAATCAACTTCGCAATCGGTTGTCTCGTTTTGTAATAATTGTCGATTTTTCAAAACATACCATTGTTATAACGGAGCTCGTTATTAACTTGACCGATGAATCCATTAGCAATAACTATCTATAATTTACATCAAACTTCACCTTCAAACACCACCGTTTACGTTTTACTGTCAAAGTAGTACTGATAGTTCGGATATGAAAATATGAACATTATATCCAATGTGTTTTCTAGAAAATGTGTTGTTATATTCCGCATTATGAATATACAGGCTTAAAGACCTTTTTATTGGCATGTACCTAATGTGTATTTGTTATTAAGTCATATTTTTCATGTATATTTTATTTAAACAACAACTATTTATTTAATGGCCAAAGTTGTGATGTATTTATGTATTGATCAGGGACCTACTGCCTCATTTTAATTTTTGGTATGACTGTATTTGTAATTTAAATTTTATTCGCATTAATTTATTGTAATTGTCTTCTCTTTCTCTTTTCAAACCCTTGAAAAAGTTTTTATAAAAAACGAAACGTTGGGATAAATACATTTGTGTCATTTCATTGCCTGCCCCATTCCTGCTATACTTATTCGTATTTATTTAATGTTGTTAATTAATATTTTACATTTCCTGTAATGCATTGTACAGGGTTATTTTTTATATTTGCGTACCCACCTACAGGGCTTAATATAAGTGACAGAAATAAACTTTTAATACAAAAGTTGCATAATGTTTCCCGTCATATCTTTTAGACTTATTAAAAAAAACATCTGCACATCGGAAAGTTAAAAAACAAATGAAAGTATTCTTTTTTTAAATGGAACACCCTATATATTTTTTACCAGGGCGAAAGACCTCTTTCTCCTGATTTCAAAAATATATAACATGTCATCATTTAATCCAGTCGTTTGTGAAATATTTGAGTTTTTGATTAATTGAATTAACTATAATCTAGTCGGCGTTCCGCATACTTCAATGTGACATATTTGTCACTTTACTTTAAATTGAAAGATTCAGTAAGGAAAATGGGATATTCGAAAGAAGACTTTACTTTATATCATAAATTATAAATCATAAGTTATTTTCTTTACTGCATGTTTCAATTTAAAGTAAAGTGACAAATATGTCACGTTAAGGTATGCGAAACGCCGACTAGATTATAGTCAATTCAATTAATCAAAAACTCAAATATTTCACAAACGACTAGATTAAATGATGACATGTTATATATTTTTGAAATCAGGAGAAAGAGATCTTTCGCCCTGGTAAAAAATATATAGGGTGTTCCATTTAAGAAAAGAATACTTTCATTTGTTTTTTAACTTTCCGATGTGCAGATGTTATTTTTAATAAGTCTAAGAGATATGACGGGAAACATTATGCAACTTTTGTATTAAAAGTTTTTTTCTGTCACTTATATTAAGCCCTGTAGGTGGGTACGCAAATATAAAAAATAACCCTGTACAGTTTGTTAAAAAACTGTTAAATAGAAAATGAATGGAAATAAAAGGTCTGTCTGAATCAGAAAATAGTTTATACCTTGTCGGACTTCCATTATCTTTATTTTTTACTGAACAACATTTTGGTTGATGAAAAAGTTTTGGACTTCTGGAATACTGGTATTCACCTGAAGACGACTGGAGATACTTACCAGTTGAAACGTTGTGATTTAAAACAAATAAAAACAATGGAAGTCCAAAACTCTTTCATCATTCAAGAAACATTATTGTCTCCAACCTTCAAACAACATTTTGGTTAGTGTGCAGTTTACACTTTAAAACGGAAAAGTTGTGTTAAGTAACAAAATAAAGACAATGGTAGACATCGATTCAAACTTGAAAGGTACAGAGCGCTCATAGGTACGTCATCAACTTGAAAAAGGACAACGTGTTCTATCGCACTCGAAAATCGTCCGTCGCGATCGATACGCCAGTGGCGTAGTCCCTTTGAAAACCAAATTTAGCGTTTTACATAGTATAAAATCATATACAGGGTCCTGACGTCAAAATGGGTCGATCTAAGCCGACTTAGTTATATCCAAAATTGTCTCGTTTAGCCGGTAGAGGGCGTCAAAAATTTGTAAAAATATTGGTTTTTTCCTAAATTACGTGAAAACCAGCTAATCGATTTTAATGATTTTTAGTATGTAGACTAATACTATAAAATGACGTTTTCTAGTAGTATAGTCACCGGCTGTAAATAAGTGGAAGTGTTATAAAAGTGATATAATACCTCAACATTTCTCCTCATTTTTTATATGAACGGCGTTATGACAACCCAGATATTTTTGTAGAGTGACTGGATGTATTTGAAAGCTATTTTACCTCTTTAATATTTTTCGTTGAATGAGCTGTTTTGCCAGAAGAAAATATTTACAATTACCTGCATACATCAATTATTAACAATCCTACTCTTGAGATGTAGCCCAGTGTCTTAAATCGAACCGTAATATCTTGGAGAGTACTAGTAAGACTAAACATGATCTTACTATAATGAAAAAGAGATACCTGAAGTCTTTATACCAAGAGCTGGTTCATAGAAAAGGTTAAGGCGAGGAAGTCATAGTTATCCGATACAGAATTGATAATCCTTACATTACCAAACTATCTGGACCACAAAATGAAAATTCAAATGAGCACTTAAAAAACGCTTACTAGCCCCATTGTCTGTATATTATCCGAATTTTGGCAGTATGAATACTAAGATTAGGAACCTGACACAAACAAGAAGCCTAGACCCGAAACAATGGTTACATTTTAACATTTAATATTTTTTTGTCACTATAAATTCGCTTATCCTGGGACCCACTGCATAAGGTCGTATTTAATCCAACACTGTTACATATTTCAATACTAAATTTAGATTACATGATACTACCAAGAAAACAGTGTTAAATGAAATATGACCCTATACTAAAAGGATTATTTGCCCTGTTACGAAAAAGAATCGTTCCTGCACATTCAGTAAATTTTAAGGTTTTTTATTTCATCACATCAAATTAATTTTTTTAAATTTGTTATCTTAATATATATAAAACAAAGTCGCTGTCGCTGTCTATGTGCTTAAATCTTTAAAACTGCGCAACGGATTTTGAAGCGGTTTTTTTAAATAAATAGAGTGATTCAAGAGGAAGGTTTTTATGTATAACTAGCGACCCGCCCCGGCACGGGTGCAATTTCAGAAAGTGGCATGCCGGGTACTAATATATCGGGTTTGTTCGGGTTTGTATTTATACCAGCGGGTTGCAACGCATGCCGGGTACACGCTAGTATTTAATAAAATTGTTTATTTTTTCTTATTGTTCCATGAGTTTTAAGCATATAATTTAATTTTGTTGTAAAAATATGTATATATTTTTTTATAGAAAAATTGGCAAATTAAAGAATTTTTATTATCCGTCAATTTTAATGACTAGAAACATTAAAAGTATTTTATTTCATCATTATTAAGCAAATTGGTCGTAACTTCCATATCATTTACAGTTACAAATTTAATAAAAATACCTTATTTGAAATTTTTCACTCAAATATTACAACAACTTTAGACCCTTAATTATGTAATTGTAATTAAAATTAAATATAGTTTTACATCCACGGCAAGTTCAGATAATTTGTGCTTTTATATTATGGGTACTAAATTACAATTAATAATTATGCAGATACGACTATTTTTCTTAACATGGCTGTACTCACGTGGTTCGAAAATTATTTTTGTATAAAAAATTTAACAAAACTAGACAATGAGTAGTTATAGATGATAAGTTCACCATCAATCCTGGAGTTCCCTTTTGCGCATGCGCCAGCAGTTAAGTCAAAGCTGTTCCAAAGCTGTTCAAAGCTACTCAAAAGTTGTTCAAAGCTGTTCAAAAGCTGTTTAGAGCTGCTCATTAGTCGTTTATAGCCGTTATAGAATGACTATATTGAACAGCTTTGAACTGCTTTTGAACAGCTTAGGACAGATTTTGAACATCTTCTGAAAAGCTTTCAACCTGCGGACTGCTGGCGCATGCGCAAAATGGACATCCGGAATTGATGGTGAACGAATCATCTATAACTACTACAATGTGTTTTGCTTTTGACCGATTTTGTTATTTTTCCTACACAGTTACACAATTGGTGAATTACTCAAAACAGCGGTTACAGATAAAAAAGAAGATTAAACTTTAATTAGTCATTACCTGGAAATGAAATATCTGTAAAATGACCGAGGCTAGATAATAAATCTGTAGTCAGATAAAAAGGGTTCATATAATGGGTTCAGGAAGCCACTCGAACGAATTCGGTTATTGGATCGCAAACGACATTAAGGGTCGTAAATCTTAAACTGAAGTAAAATTAATGAGTTTCGGATTTAGGTAAATAAAATTCGTATCAAATTCTTAAATATTTATTATCTGGATCGTATAAAGTAGAAGTATGGTATGAAAGAAATTGCTTACGATTTTATCAAAATTTAATTTTTCAGAACATATTAAATATGTAGTCAAAGTAGCTGACTTAAAGAGAAATCATCCGCTAGAAAAGAGAACGCACCAGTAGCGGCTCGTGCCTTTGAAAATCTTGTGTTGCACCTATTGGTATAATTCATAGTCTTCTCGATTTCAAAAAAGTGAGTAGTGAGTGAGACAGCATATACTAGCCTGATCATAAAGGCACTTTGACTCCGAGTGGTAAGATCCACCACGGGTGGCGTCTTAAAGTCAGCAGCACGGAGTTCAACTAAATAATTTAAGGTTAGGTTAGCTTGCATGTTAAATGAAAAAAACACGTTGGCATCGGTTTGTTTTTACTTCAATAAATGTTTAAACGTCTGCTGAACTTATTATTTTGAAATAAAGCAGTTTAATTCAAATCTAAAAGTGTCTAAAGATGCTTTATAAAAGTTATAAAACTAGAGAGTAGTCTTTTATGAAATCTTATGAAGATATGTTAAAAATAATTGCCAAAATCAGGAAAGTTATCGAGAAGATATAATCAACGCTGCCAAAATGAAAAACAGTGTTTTCTAGCAATATTTTTTTTAATAAAGCATAACATATTTTAAGCAGGGCACAGTGATATATACCATATAAAATCTTACATTTTATATTTTTAAGTGACTGAAATATTATTATCATTTTATCAGCACTGCCGTTCGTCCCGTCTCGTGCCTATGCCCATACATCTCCCTTGTCTACTTTATTGCATGGTTTAGTTTTTCAAGTTTTACAGTGAAGACGCCATATTGTTTTTCCGTTCCTATGGATGCAAGTCTTAACAATAAATCCGGTCAACATATTTCTGTTTTAACTTTAGAAAAGCAAAAAAATACTTATATAAATTACGGAAAATTAGGCAGTTATTCTATGAAATAATTTGGACGTCCGTAAATACATAGTTTATATGGGTAGAGGCCTTTACCAAGGTTTTTAAATCGTGAATAAAAACCATAAAAATATTTAAAAAAATACTGGATAGGATTCATTTTCTGTTTTGGGGTGTAATTTTAATAATGCTATATTAACATAAATTATATTACCTATATTATTGGATCACCCAAAAGAAAAGGCTTGTAGCAACCAGTATATTTTTACATTAGCTTATTCCTGGGCCCATTAACAAAAAACACCTTATATATACAGGGTGTCTCAAAACTCAGTATCAAGATTTTAGGGGCGTATTTGCCAGGTCAAAATAAGCCTTTTTTTTCCTATAAGCATGTGTCCGCAAACGCTTCGTCACCGATCTACAGAGTGTTAAATTTTCAAAATTTTTTTATTTTTTCCTTCATAGCTCTTTTAGTTTTTGAGATATTAAGATAAAATTTAAAACATAGATTACGCTTTAGGGCTTACATCATCTAGTATACCGAGTGATTGTAAGAATCTACAGGGAGATATTTTTTCAGGGGTCATGCTCCCTTTTCTCCGCATAAACTTTTTTATAGTGCGCTGCTGGCGGATTCTGAAATATGCAGTACATTCTTTGTTTAGTTTATAAACTTTTTTATCTCTTATAATTTTTATGCATCTAAGATCGTTATCGAGAAAAAAATTTAAACAAATTTTTGTAATTCGCCATATTTAATTGAAATTTTTCAATGAAACAATAAAAAAAAAACAAGTGGGCTTTGACTGCTATTTTCATTTTGACGTTTACGCTTATTTTGAAGCATTTGACATTATTTAAAAGTTGGTTTATGCATTTGACATTATTTAAAAGTTGGTTTATAACTTATCGTATATTTTTTGATTTGTTTAACATTAAAATGGAAAATGGACCATATTCATTTGAACATCTGGCTGACATCCATTTCGTTTATGGTCTGGCTAATAGTAACGGGCTTAATGCTCAGAGGTTGTACGCGCTAAGATTTCCTAATCGCCGGCTTCCCAACTACAAAACTTTTATAAATTCCCATCAACACCTTCGGGAATACGGCAGATTTCAGACTCCAATGCACGATACTGGTAGACCAAGACAAGCACGCAACCCAGCAGTTGATGAAGAGATTTTAAATGTTATCGACGAAAACCCTGGTATGAGTACTCGACAAATAGCACGGCATTTGGATGTTTCCCGTTCAACTGTCTGGAGGGTTTTACACGAAAACATGCTATACCCATATCATATTCAGCGCGTCCAAGGTTTGCTTCCTCGAGACTTTCCACAGCGCTTGCAGTTCTCCAGATGGATACTGCGCAAGTGTACTGTGGATCCTGAATTTTTATCTCGTATCCTTTTTACCGACGAGGCTCAATTTACACGCGACGGAGTAGTGAATTACCACAATGTTCATATTTGGGCACTAGAAAATCCACACATGATCAGAGAATCTCGACACCAGGAACAGTTTAGCGTAAACATATGGGCAGAAATAGTAGGAGATACTTTAATTGGTCCTTTTATTTTACCGCGAATTTTAAATGGTGACACATATTTAAACTTCCTACAGAATGAATTGCCTGCATTAATGGAGGATGTGCCTTTACACGTTCGTCAACAAATGTGGTTTATGCACGATGGGGCCCCCCCTCATTTTCGAGTCACCGTCCGCGATTATTTAGACACAGTGTTTCCCAATCGGTGGATTGGCAGAGCAGGTCCAATTGCTTGGCCCCCACGGTCCCCAGATTGCAACTCGCTGGACTTCTTTTTATGGGGGCATGTAAAGAGTCTAGTTTATGATGCAGGACCAGTGCCTTCCATCGAAGTTCTAACTGGACGAATTATGGATGCCTTTCAAACGGTAAGAAACAATTCCGGAATATTAGAACGCGTACGGCAGTCTATGAGAAGAAGAGTAGAGGGTTGTATCGCAGAAAGAGGAGGGCATTTCCAGCATCTTTTATAAAAAGTCAAAGTTGATTAAGTTTCTTATTTTTGAGGTAATGTTTAAATAATCTTATAACAAATAAGTATAGCGTCTTTTGTTTTCATTGTGGTATTTATTCCCCCCTGTTGTTATAAATGTTAATTAAATGTAGCTAATTACAAAAATTTGTTTAAATTTTTTTCTCGATAACGATCTTAGATGCATAAAAATTATAAGAGATAAAAAAGTTTATAAACAAAACAAAGAATGTACTGCATATTTCAGAATCCGCCAGCAGCGCACTATAAAAAAGTTTATGCGGAGAAAAGGGAGCATGACCCCTGAAAAAATATCTCCCTGTAGATTCTTACAATCACTCGGTATACTAGATGATGTAAGCCCTAAAGCGTAATCTATATTTTAAATTTTATCTTAATATCTCAAAAACTAAAAGAGCTATGAAGGAAAAAATATTTTTTTTTTGAAAATTTAACACTCTGTAGATCGGTGACGAAGCGTTTGCGGACACATGCTTATAGGAAAAAAAAGGCTTATTTTGACCTGGCAAATACGCCCCTAAAATCTTGATACTGAGTTTTGAGACACCCTGTATATATAATACTTCGGATATGAGCCCCTTTATCACCATTTCTTCAAAGTCCAAAAAGTAAAGATATCGATAAAAAAATTACTTATGAAAACGTTCAAGTTATCCTTTCGTTGCTTTGGGATAAATTGTAATTGTTTTTAAAAATTCGTGACTTGACAAAATAAATCATTTTTTTTTCTGTAACAAAAATATTAAATTGAAGAAATAGTCCATACTTTAAGTGGAGTAAAAATTGAAAGGGAAAGAAAAACTCTAAGTCTTCCTTCACTAATATATTCAAAATAACTCTATTTAAAGATAACTCTACATGTTTCGAACATAGAAATGTTCATCTTCAGGAGAATTAAGATGCTATAAAAAGAAAAATAGCTAGTGTTAACGTTTTAAGCTAGGCTTTAAGATAGTGAGAAGGGCACATTAACATTCTAAGTCATAAAAGCACCAAAGAGCAAAGTACCGAAGTATTAATTTGCCAGGTGTAGGGTAATAATAGTAAAATTAAAGGAAGCAAGGCCCATATATGAAGCAAAATGATTAGTAGGGCAGTAGAAAAAAGTAAAATTTGGATTTAAACATGCTGATGAAAAGGAAAGAAAAAGTGGTCAAGTGTGAGGAAAAAGTAATGAGTAAAACAGTAAAAATAAGAGTAAAAATTAGTCCTTTTAAAGTATGGAGGTTTGGGATACGTTGGATTGTTTATTTTAATTCACGATACTTTCTTAATACATGTTTTATATACATGGCAAATTTTAAATTTTAACAATGTCTTACTCGTAAAAATACCATTTTAACATCTTCGTTCTTCGTTTTGGACCCTTTTAATTGACTTTTTTTACATACTCTGTATGTTTTATTCTATTTCTATTTTTCTTCACATTATGGCATTTCGACACACCAATTTTTTAATTCCATAAAAGCTGCATTAAGGTTTTATACTTATCTTTTTCTCTTCTGCTAAAACCATCAGCAATACATTTTTCTGTCTCCTGATGATAAACGTTTCTGCGTTCGAAACATGTAGAGACCTCTAAGCAAAATTTTTTTTTGTTCTATTAATTTTTGTGGAGGAAGACTTTTAGTCTTTTCTTTCCTTTTCATACTTTCAACTCCACTTTTTTTATTTATGAACAAATTCCCAACTAACTTTAAAAGTCCATTACAAGGAATATAAATTATAAACAATAACGAACCTAAAAATTAACAATTTTTATAAAAAAACATAACGAAATTAATAAAAAAGTCAAATATTATTCAATTAAAAAAAAAATGGAATCATTCATTTTGTTAAAAAATACAATTTAGTTTGATTTTTAAATAGTACTAATTTTTTAATGTTTTTTATTTATTTGATAGGTTGTTATAGATCATAATCTCATTGTATAATAATGATCGTTTACCGAAATTACTTCTAATATTTATTGCCAAAAGAGTTTTAGTTTGCCGGGTATGATTATTATGTAAAGTATTAATTTTTTTCAATATGATTTTTTATTTTTTTTTGATTAATGGTTATTAAATGAATAATAATACATATTTTTAATTTATATAAATTTATTAAAACTTTAAGCATGGACTATTTGTTCAACAGAAATATGTTCGTTACAATAATAGGCTTAATATGCAAATTTTACAAAATAATTTTATAACCCTATTAGTACTAGGATGGCTGACCGCTTGGAAACACCACATGCAATAGTTTTTTTTTTAATAAAAGCCAATGTGTCCTTACATTTAAATTATTAATATTTTCGATTCGTTATTATTAACAATACTATGTTCATTAAATAAAATATTACTATAGTATAAAAAAAAATATAAAGTGCGTTTATTGACTCAAATTGGTTAATATGTTTAAAACTACGATTTATGTCTCTCCGTGCCTTGTTTGTAACAATTTTCAGGTACATAAAACTGTAATTTATTTTTGTATTTACCTTCTATGTATAAATGATTTAGTTGCACAAGTCAAATGACCATCCATGGTAGCTTAATTGAAGCTATTTGTTTTGTTTCAAGAATGTTACATGATAAAAGTATTTTAACTTTCACAACTTTGTACTTTACTGGTCCATTAGTTGGAGAAATTACTGCAACACAAATACGCTCGAAGCGAAACAAATAAAATTCTTGGCACAAAGGAGACGGGAAAATGTGCGAATGCTATCTGAGCAATTTCAGTTATTTCAGCCAGAACCTACATTAAGAATTGTAAAACAAAACCTAAATTTAATATATTTAATTATCTTTCGGATTTTACAAAAATTACTTTTATTATCTTCCCAGCATTGATTTCTTGTGTTAAAATTTCTATAAAGAAATTATAAATGATTCAACTAAATTATTAACTGATCACTCATAAAAATATATTGATTGCTAACTCTAACTTTTTATTGTTGTTTATGTTTTGTTTAGTATGTGGTATTGGTCAAGTAATAGTTATTAGCTACGGTTAAAAAATCTACTTTTTGAGGACCATTATACTTAATTCCTATGGCTAAATGGGCGTAGGCAATTTTGGCCCCGGCCAGGTAGCAACCAGATTTTGACAGGAAGTTTCGGCTCAGGGATGGAAGAGTCATGTCTTTATTGCAGGCATATTCGGCACTAACAATCTAATATTATAACATTTTAATTGTTTAACCATTTTAACGATAATTTTTTTTATATTCTTTCGTATTTTGGGTCATTTATGAAATGAAAATACAATGTATGGTTGTGTACTTGAATAATATTACTGTACCGACCTGTTATATTTATTAAAATGAAATATTATAAAGTCGGGCGGAATGTTACGACCCTGTCGTTTGAATATTCGTCGTAGCATCTTAAGGACGCGTGAACTGTTTCCCATCACCACCTAAACAACTGTGATTTTGGCCGAATAGTTTTACCACTAAGGCCACCCAAACGAAGTAGAAGAAGAAGAACCTATACAACAACTTGGGAGGACTTCTCGGCGCGCGGTTTCAACACGTTTTTAGTAGTGACTGAGACACATTCAAGGGCAACACAGCGGAAAAGAAATTACGAACGTTGTTTACAATTGGTTTCTTATATTATGTATGCAAATATTCTATAGTAATAAACAAAATACAGTCCATTATAATCGAAGTGTATTACTATCAACACCAAGATAAAGCTACCGGGTGTTTCAATTCATGTAGGAATCCAGAACACCGGTTACTACTTTCGACCGTCCTCAACATCCATGTTGCCTGATTTGGGAGCGGACCTTCTAACTATCAAACGTCATGGAGGATGGAAAAGCAACAGTGTAGCTGAAGGTTTCATAGATACCTCCAATAAAAACAAAAAAAAAACGTGGCGTGGCGAAGAAGACACTTGGGGAAGAAATTTTAGAAAATATTTTCTCCACAAGTACTACAAGCAACGCCGCAAGCACTTCTTTTAAAATCCAAAACATTTAAAACACAGACCAGGTATTAATTTTACTTTCAAAATTTATAATAAATAGCATTTCTTGAATAAAAGAATTGTAAAAAATTTCTGTTTTTTTTTTTTTAATAAAATTGAAATAGGTAATGAGATTAATATATGACTAGTAATGAATTTTGAATGAATTACATCACTAGTACAATAATACAACTTATTACGTAACTCAAATAAGCCGAAATGATTGATGTAATACTCAATTATCGTATGGGTCGTAGATAAATATAATTATGTCGCAGTTAGTTTCATAGCTTCTATTAAAAATATATGACCTAACATTTTTATTATCTAATTATCAATTCTAAGGACACTTTTCTCTTAATTTGCAGCATTTTTAAAACTATTAAGAGCTTCAGTTTTGAATTATCTTTAAAAGCGAAAATGGAAAATTCGTATAATGACCTAAGCCAGATGAAAAGTGCATACCGAGATAAAAATATAATTTATGAAATGGATTAAGTCATCTATCCGATATCCGATTACAAAGATTATGGGTCATAAATTTAGATCTTAAGAGAAATAATTGAGCTTTAAATAAGGCAGAAAAGATAAAATAAATTAAATTATAATTATTCTATTTTATATAATGATTTGTAAAAGCGTTCGTTAAATATATTATATTATTGGGGAAAAATACCCCATGTGTAAATTGCTTTTAATAACCTGAAAAATAATGCTTTGCCATGAGAAAAAAAAGTGTGAACACATTTTTTGTAAACCGTTTACATTCTTTTTTTAAATATTTTATTCTTGTCCCTTCAATTCTCAAGTTTAAAATATATTAGCAAAAAATTACTTTTTAATCAACAAATAGGATTTACACAACTTTTGAAATTAAAGTCTTAGTCTACTATCTACTATGCCATACCTACTACCTACCTATGTAATTTTGTTGGTTAAAATTATAACAAAAAATTAGTTTTTTAATTTTAATAGTTCGGCAAGGAACTCAATTTTTTGACATAAATATGATCGTTCTTTATGATGCATTCCTTTAACTTTTTTGACGTAATATTTAACAAAATTGGATTACCTTAACCTCAACCTTTAAACATATTTTGAAATATATTAATGAAAACTGGGTTTCTCGACATCAATAACCTTAAAAATGAAACACTACTCAATATTTATTTGAATAATATTTTATTATACCTCTTGTCTCCACCCGTTACCTTTTCGTTATTGATCAAAATTGGTTTTATTGGCCATAAATATCCCAAAAATTACCGACTATTAATTCGTACTAAGCATTGTGACAAGAATATATCGCTTTACTCTTACCGTGTTACCTACTATGTATTTTTATTTCTTTCTTACAATGTTATCATAAATAATAATTTAGGCATTTTTCTGTTTTTTTTTGTATAAAATAGCATATTAAAAAAAAATCACTTTTTGGAAAATTAAATCGTTTTACCAAAATAGTTTAAGTTCTATTAAATATAATAAATATAACGTATCAACATTTACAATTGTTTTTGTTTTGTTTCTCTCAAAAGATGCATTTCTGTACAGTGAAGCAATGTACGAAATTTGAAATGAATATCTTATTAAATACTCTAATTATTCAAATAAATCAGTTTTTAATTTCAAACTTTGGCGCCTTGTATATCGAACATGAGGGTCAAAAATGAAAAATGGCATTATAAAAGTCATAATATTTTTGCTCAAGGAATATATTATGGTTAACGGATTGACCTCCTTTTTCCGGACACCCTGTATATTATTGAAATATTATATTGAAAAGAAGTTTTATATTTTTATTTATGATATTGTTTTTCCAAATTTTTTTCATTTCTAGTGTTCATGTTGTGGGTAATTCCAAATTGAATTTTTTTATGCATTAAACCATTTAAATTAAGTTCACGTCTAAACTCAACTTGTATAATATTATGTTGTTTATAGGTTGGAGTAACATGGTCGTATTTTTGTGAAGGCTAGTTGAAAATTTTATAGAATTATTTTGAATTTTGTTTGTAATTTATATTTTTATGATATTATATAACATCGCCATAGCCTAAATCACTTAAAATAATAAAATTTACAAGCCTTAATTTTGTATCACTGTTTAAGTACAATTTATATAAATTTTAAGTTTATAATAAGCTATTTTTATTAAGTTTCAAGGCATGATCCTTTATTAGTTTGGAGATATTAGAAAGATCCTCATTTATCAATGAATTTCAAAGCAGCAGATTATTTTTTTTTATTTGTGATATATTGGTTAAGAAGTGTCAAAATGAATGTAAAAGTAAAGTACTTGTAGTAGATAATTTCAAGGATAGTTTTCAAAAAAGCCTAGTGGGCATCGCTGGACCAAAAAAAAATCTAAGTCAGCATTGTTATATTATTAAATGTATTGCATACAAGTTCTTTTGATGAACAATATGAAAAATGTTTTTTTTTTAGTAAACTTGTCTGTAATTGTACGTCTTTGTAAACATTGAAAACAAGGTATAACAAAATTATGTTCTTGAATAGACCCTACCATTATAAATGCGGGTACCCATGTACCAATTAGGTAATTTAATTAAAAATCACTTTCTACCTTACAGAGTAAGAATAAAGATAATGATTAAATAGCTATAATTAACTTGTCTACGTCTAGTTTAACTATATATAATTATAACTATAACCCTTAAAAAGCAGGCACTCTTACAATATTTTCGTAACTGAGCAATGAAAGAGTACGTTTGAATATGTCACAGCAGATATTTGCTAACTAAGTAACAGTAACGCATAGCACCTAAAAGGTAATCACTATTACAATATATTTATAACTGAATATTTAAAGAACAATATACGTTTGAACATTTCACAGCAGATATATGCTAACTAAGTAATAGTAACGCATAGCATCATACGTTTGAACATTTCACAGCAGATATATGCTAACTAAGTAATAGTAACGCATAGCATCTAAAAGGCATCATTATTACAATATATTTATAACTTAATATTGAAAAAGCAATATACGTTTGAACATTTCACAGCAGATACTTGTTAACTAAGTAACAGTAACGCATAGCACCTAAAAGGTATTCACTATTACAATATATTTATAACTGAATATTGAAAGAGTAATACACGTTTGAACATTTCACAACCAATAGTTTCTAACTAACTAATTTAGCATTATCCTTTTAAATAATAATCGGAAATATAAAATTTCCTTGGGCCAATTTTATTTTATACATAGGTACACTTAATTCTATTTATACAAGAAATAAAATCGTGTCTTTCGTTCACATCTTCGCTTCTTTTGTGTTTTACAATACCGCGTTGATTCGTTGTAGATTCTGTCGAATAACTTGACGATTTTTATATCTGCTTTACGTGAGAAATAACGAAGTTATAAAAAGTCTATTTTTATAGGCTAATAAACTAGCTTATAAGAAACTTTATAGAAACTGTTAAAAACCGGCAAATTTTATGACAAAAATCCTGAGAAGATTTACTCTTATTAACAGAAAAGATGCAATTTGACAATTATTTGATCACATTGAGTTGAAAGTACATACTCTTTCTTTTAGTGCTAACAGAGTGGCCATATATCAGGAACCGCTTGTCACAAAGTTTTGAAATAAAAAATGTTATGACAAAATGAACCAAGACAAATTTTGGAAATTATTTTCAGGTTCCTAAATTTACCGCTAGAGATCGTTCAACCTAGATTATCGGTTCTTATCGATAAATAGAGTTATATCAAAAATTAGGTGTTTTATTCTTTGTAATATACACTACAACTTTGATTTCATGCATTTTGCTCTTACTCGTAAAATAGACTGAGGGGAGAAGGGGGAATCTCTTTTGAAAAAATACTCATAAGTCCGGTTTGCCATAACCAAATTTGATAAATTTGGTATCGTTGGAAACAGCTTATCCTATATCCATTTAAATTTTGCTATGATGACTCTTTGTTGTTATATCCGTCGCCGCTAGAGGGAGCTACGTGCACAATCATCAGATTTTTTAATTTTTCTCAAAAATTTCAAATGGAACCATATATAAATATTTATTTAGTTACTAAATAGGGTAAAAACAAAGAAAACGGGTGAAAGCCGCATGTCGATAGAGATAGGGAAAAACTGACCTACTTGCTTAGCGCTAAGCCAATTAATTTTTGTTTGTTTAATGTCTAATAAATGACAAATTTGCTATTTATGTATACCCTAATATGCACTTTAAAAATAGACAATAAAAATTTAGGGTTGTTTAACAAAAATTTCGATATCGTCTCTAATTGGGAACACACTTTTTCAATATTTTCTTTATAAATAAGACTATAACTTTAAATATTAAAACCGGTGTCCAAAAAAAACCTGTACTGGATTTACTGAATTTATCTAAGTTACAAACTCACACTGTATGAGAGAGAGAGCAATGATAATAATATTCGGGTGTGATAAATACACTAAAATAGTGGAAATGAGAAAATTGTTCAGAATGGATGAATATCAAAAACTTTTATTATTTCGTACTTATTCATAAAATAAATTTAAATATATTAGCACCATAGATATTGTAAAAATGTCTTGACAAAATTTAATGAACTTCCAATTTACGATATAAGAGAATAAGTAACTTCATTTTGAATTATACAAATTTGAAATCGACTCAAAAATCAATATTTTTAGGGGTATCATAGAACATAATAAATTGAGCGATGAAGTCAAAAGGTACAATTTAAAATTATATTATTAATAAATACCGTGCGAGCAAAAATTATTTGCATCAAAGAGGATTAATACCTGTTGGGTGTCAGTAACTACCGGAATTAACAATAAATCAGTTATTCCGTCATCTTTGACAGTCCTTATAAGTAATTTGATTCATCGCTAATTTTTCCAATTTCTTGAACAATTCACAAAATGGGCTTTACGGAACAGCACAAAACATTCATGGTTGAAGCGTATTTTCGAAACGGGGTTAGAGTAAATGGTGAGTGGGAATGCAATCCGGGTTTGTGCATGGACGATTTTCACGAACATTTTCCTAACGTTGCTTTTATTGCTGGGGATTTTTATCATTGCCTGAAAAGAACCGTGGCTGTGTTTAGGGAAACAGGTTCTATACAACACAAAAAAGGAGCAAGAAAACCATCTGTAAGAACAGATGAACTTGCTGCAAACGTTCGTGAAATAATGCAAAATACGCCATCAAATTGTATAAACTGGATGTTTTCAACAGGACGGTGCAACCGCCCAAACTAACTGTTTACGCAATTTTTTCTACGACAGATTGATCAGTTTTCGATCAGACATTGAATTTCCACCTAGATCACTTTGTTTAACGGTTATGGATTACTTCGTTTTTCTTCATTTAAAGACCACTATTTTTAAAACACCAGTTGCAAATTTAGAACAATTACAAGAAAGGATTATCCAAGAATGTGGTAATATTTCTCCAGAGATGCTGGTCAACACTTTCGAAAATATGAAGAGACGTGTGAATTTATGCTGCTCCGGTGGCCAATTTCAGCAATTTATAATTATATAATTATTTTTCTTTTTCTGTCTGTATATTCTTACTTTTGTACTTTAATTTTGTAAACAACAAAATAAATTTGTATTTGTCTACTTATTTTATTACTCATTAGTTTGGCATATCATGTCATAATATGAATTTGACAAAATTTTAACCTAGATTTGGTTAGATATATCGTCCCCATATCATTGTGATCTAAACCAAGTCCCACGTTTTTTAATCCAAGCCCTCTTTGATGGAAATAATTTTTGCTAGCACGGTACATTTAAAAGTCAAATTTTACGTAAAATGAGCTTTAAAAAAGTTATTCTAGATTGTAATAATCTAAAGGAAGAGAAGAATAATGTAAAATTTGAAATGTATCTTAAATAGTTCAGTAAACTAAGAAAACTTGGTTATTATATTAAAAATTTCATGAACTAAATACGGAACGATGGAATCGATGATACCAAACATACTTTTACAAATAATTTAACAGGCTATTTTGTTCCAAATTTACACTTCTCCTTCTCTACCAATACAAAATTTATTTTTATTTATTAATCTTTTTTAGGTCTGCTGTAAATTATTTTTTAGTTAAGATTGTCAAACACCGTATAACTATTTCAGAACTAAAACAAGGATAACGTTCTTAAGCAAAGATTACTGTACAGAATATTCCCAGTATAAAAGCTAAGACACAAGATATAGCATTAATCCCGTACATCGTAGGTACTTCTTGAATTCATATGAATAATCTCCGTATTATGCCAGCGAGAGAGTAAGAAATTACCAGCGACTCAGCAAAATTAAGGATACACGACGTATTTTAAATCGCGGAGTAGTTAAATTGCACGTCTAGTCTCGCTGCTGCTGCTGCAGTGCATCGTCTTTGAATCTAGTAATCACGGCAAAAAGATATAATAAAATTCACTGAAACTAAAATAATAATTGTCAGAGGTATACAGCGTGCTACAAACTCGTGTGCGTACATGGAGATCTTGAAAATGGTAACAGATACAAAGATGGTTAAATTGGGGCAAGTTGGTGTATTTTGGGGATTAATTATTTGGTGAATAAAGTAAATATACCAAATACTTTCAGAGATATCCGAAAAAAATAGAAATTTTTTAGTTTTGGAGTTTCCGCCTTCATTTTTCGCATAAAAGAAACAAAAACACATTTAAATAGTCGTGTTTTATGTTTTAGAAGATAGCCTTATTAGTTTCAAAAGTTGAACTTTCTTTCTCGAAACACCACCAAGTCAACTTTTTTAAATACGGACCTCGAATTTTAAATACGGTTTTAAGACCTTAAAAGCTTTAGAAAGTAATTTAAAGGGGCAAATTTAACAAAATTTCATTTTCCTTTATTAATTTCCCAATAAAAAATTTTTTTAACCTAAAACTATAGGTAAGTGCTACACGAACACGGGTATTTTTTGACAAAACGTATATATCAAAATATACAGAGTTAGTTGAAATAACCGGAACGCCTAATTTTCTTCAAAACTAGCAAGGCTAAATCAATGAATTTTGGTACAGGTGAATAACTTAAAAAATTGAATTGAAAATTGACAATTGCCACGTTTCCAGATTTTTAGTTTTTTCTGTAACTCCAGGAATAATTTTTTTTTCAAAGTTAATATGTACTACTCTTTTTTTATTGAATTCGATTCCTCCCATCAATATTACCATTTTTATATCATTTATATCAAATTTTTGTCTCAAATAGTTCTATGGGAAAAAAAGTTAATTAGTTACAACTCTAACTCTAAAAAAATCCAATTTATTTCCATTTAATAACGTTTCAAATAATGTGAAAAGAAAGGTTGGTAGACATAATGTACCTAATAGTATCGATAATGATAATAACAAACAACTACTAACAATAACATAGCTAGTAAAAATTACTTACATATTATCGGTTTCATAATCAAATTAATGGTGTACTATATTATAATACCGTGCGAGCAAAAATTATTTGCATCAAAGAGAGCCTTGCATCTAAGGACGTAATACTTAGCCGTAGAGCTTAATACCTGTTGGGTGTCAGTAACTACCTGAATTAACAATCAATCAGTTATTCCGTCATCTTTGACAGTCATTACAAGTAATTTAATTCACCGCTAATTTTTCCAATTTCTTGGGGTTACAGTAAACGGTAAGTGGCAATACAATTTGGGTTTGCGCATGGATGATTTTCACGAACATTTTCCTAACGTTGCTTTTATTGCTGGGGATTTTTATCATTACCTGAAAAGAACCGTGGCTGTGTTTAGGGAAACAGGTTCTATACAACACAAAAAAGGAGCAGGAAGACCATCTGTAAGAACAGAAGAATTTGTTGCAAACGTTGGTGAAATAATGCAAAATACGCCAACAAATTGTACCTATAAGACGCCTGTCCCAAGAAGTGGGAAGATCTTATGGAACATGCAGGACTATTCTTAAGAAGCAGCTAAATTTATTTTCTTATAAAGTGCAAGTATTCCAATAAATACAAGCGGCAGATTTTGAAAGATGCAGGAATTACTCTCAAAAAAACCGAAAATTTATTGGAAAGAAATGATTTATTAGACCCGAAATTTTTTTCGGATGAAGCCTGGTTCCACCTCTCCGGTTATGTGAATTCTCAGAATACACGCATGTGGAGTACCTAGTGAAAATCCCCATTTCTTTGTAGAGTCCGCATTGCTTCGAAAATATAAGGAGATATGTGAATTTATGCTTGGAGCATGGCGGTGCAATTTCAGCAATTTATGTAATTATTTTTCTTTTTCTTTCTGTACATTCCTACTTTGTTAATTTTGTAAATAACAAAAATAAATTTGTATTTGTCTACTTATTTTATTATTCATTAGTTTGGCATATCATGCCATAATATGAATTTGACAAAATTTTAATCTAGATTTGGTTAGATATATCGCATTGTGATCTAAACCAAGCCCTACGTTTTTTAATCCAAGCCCTCTTTGATGCAAACAATTTTTTCTCGCACGGTATGTAAGTAATTGTTACTAGCTATGTTATTGTTAGTAGTTGTTTGTTGTTGTTATCGTTATCGATACTATTAGGTACATTATGTCTACCAACCTTCCTTTTCACATTATTTGAAACGTTTTTAAATGGAAATAGATTGGATTTTTTTAGAGTTAGAGTTGTAACTAATTAACTTTTTTTCCAATAGAACTATTTGAGATAAAAATTTGATACTATCAGGAAATGGTAATGTTGATGGAAGGAATCGAATTCAATAAAAAAAAGGTAGTGTTACGTTTGAAAAAAAAAATATTCCTTGAGTTACAGAAAAAACTAAAAATCTAGCAACGTCGCAATTGTCAATTTTCAATTCAATTTTTTAAGTTATCCACCTGTACCAAAATTCATTGATTTAGCCTTGGTAGTTTTGAAGAAAATTTGCCGTTCCTGTTATTTCAACTAACCCTGTATAATGGCCCATGCGTTACTAGTCCTAGGTCTTACTTAATTAAGCAACAATATTTCTTATAAATGCACACATGTTCGAACAAACCCAACAATATATTTTATCATGACATGCATTTCCTTAACCAGGCAACCATATATTGTATCATGACATGAATTTCCTTAATCATTCAACAATATATCGTATAATGACATGAATTTCCTTAATCAGGCAACAATATATCGTTTAATGACGTGCATTTCCTTAATCAGGCAACAATATTTAATTTATTTTGACCAAGGCCTACTGAGATTCAATGAGGAGTAAGTGAAACAGAATGCAGGGCTGTTTATTTTTAAAAAATTGGATTTTAACACGTGGAGCAGATACAAACCAAACTGTATAGGCGAGAAGCAAACCAAAGTGACAGTTGTATTTTGATATTTTTGTAACAGAAAAAAATGGGTTTATTTTGCCAAGTCTCGAATTTTAAAAAATAATAAATAATTACAATTTTAAAGTACCAAAAAGATATCTTGTACCACTTCATGGACAATTTTTTTTTATCGATGTCGGTACTTTTTGGACTTTAAAGAAATGGTGATAAAGGGGCTCATATCCAAATTATTCAGTTGATGTTTTTTGTTGAGTGGCCCAGGAATAAGCTAATGTAGAAATATACGTTAAAATAAAGTCGTATTAAACAAATAAATTGGTTGTCACATGCCTTTTCTTTTTTATGGCGAGTCAATAATATAGGTAATTGGTATTATAATGTGAGTAATATAGCTTCATGAAAATTACACCCCAAAAATGTAAAATGAATCATATCGAGTTTTAAAAAAAAATCTTTTGCATGGTTTTTTATCGGGGTTTAAAAATCCTTCTTTAAAGACCTCTTTACCCATATAAACTATGTATTTACGGATATCTAAATTGTTTCATAGAATACCTACCTATTTTCTGTTATTTATATAAGTATTTACTTGTTTTTTAAATAGTTAAAACAGAAATGTTTTGACCGGCCTTTATATAGTTGGACTTGCATCCAGGAACTCAACAACAATATGACATTTTTAATATAAAACTTGAAAAGCTAAACCAGAAGTTTTTTATCCAACAAAATAGACAAAGGAGAATTATTTTCAACGTACCTTCAGAAATAAATTTATAACTTTTATAAAGCAATAGGACACTTTTAAATTAAAATTAAACAGTTTTATTTTAAAATAATAAGTTCAGCACACGTTTAAATATTTATGGAAGTAATAACAAACCGATCACAGATTACAGAAAAGTTCTTTTCTGTAATCTGTGAAACCGATGTCAACGTGTTGTCATGATTTGACAAGCAAAACTAACCTAACGTCAAATTATTTAGTTGAATTGTGTGCCGCTAACTTTAAGACGCCACCTGAGCTTTATCTCACCTCTCGGAGGCGCCCCCCCCCCCTGGTTCCGACAAAGTGCCTTTATGAACAGGCTAGTATATTATGCTCATATGTCTCACTCACTTCACAATATTTCTCACCATAACATAAACTTAAGTAAGTGGATTAAAGTTTATTTGTTAGACTACGGCAAATACATTAATTTTCAGTAAAGAGTTCATAACCATAAGTAAAATAAACTCGATTTTGTTCTCGACTCTCACTATATTTTCCAAAATTAGAACATACGATTTATTTTAATTTATGGTGTAAGATTGGCATAGACACGATATTTTTTTAAAGGGTTATTTTTTATAGTTTATATAATACGAGGTGTGACAATTAAGTAATGAGACTGATTCCATAAAAACCGTATGTTTTAAAATTATTCTACAACTCTGCCATCATCTTCAAAGTAGTCCCCTTGGGCAGCTATACAACGATTCCGGCGCGTTTTCCACGCTTCGTAACATTTCTGGAACGCTTCGACTGGGATGTCTGCGAGTACCCTCGTCACGGCCGCCTGGATGTCCGTAATCGACTCAAAACGGGTTCCTTTGACCACCGATTTTGTTCTAGGGAACAAAAAAAGTCACAGGGTGACATATCGGACGAATAAGGCGGCTGTTGCAACAAGGCGATCCCTTTAGAGGCCAAATACTGGGACACGCTGAGGGCGGTGTGGCACGGCGCGTTGTCGTGACGAAAGATCCAGTTAGGTGCGATGTCTTGGCGCACCCTGTTGACTCGTTTTCGCAATATTTCGAGTACTTGGCGGTAGTAGACTTGATTTACGGTTTGCCCCGATGGAACAAATTCTTTGTGGACGATTCCACGGCTATCAAAAAAGGCAATGATCATCGTTTTCACCTTCGACTTGCTCATGCGAGCTTTTTTCGGGTGGGGGGCGTGCGGAGACAACCATTGTGAGCTTTGGCGTTTTGTTTCCGGGTCGTATTGGTAAAACCAGCTCTCATCGCCTGTAATAACTCGATCAAGCAGCGTGGGATCGTTTTCCACTTGTTCCAGTCTTCTGCGACGGTCATTCGATGCTGCTTTTGCTCCTCGTGACGAGCACCACCAACACACGTCTACTCAACACGACACAGCAGGCGAACTAAACTAGAGATGGGTTGCTAAATAGCAGCCTGCTTTTTTTTAACTGCTATTTATTTGATTCGATACAGTGCTAAATGCTACGAGCTTTAAAATTAGCTGCTAATTTGTAGCTGCTATTTTTGTGTGACCCGCTATTTTTGTTGTCTTGTTTAGCCAGGTGCTTGTGCTATTGGTAAACATAAAAACCGCACTGGGTACTGGCGCTGATAAAGCGAAATAAGCGTTCGTGAGTATAGGAGTGTATAGTGTTGGGGCTACTGGATTAAGTAGTGTACGGAAGTGGCGACCTTTTTTTTTTTTTAGAAGTCAATAGCTGGGCTGGGCTGGGTCGGGAAATAATTTATCATTATACCCAAAATTCAAATAGCAGTTACAAAAAAGCAGGCTGCTATTTGCGAAGTTGTTAGTTGTTGCCTCGGCAACCTTAATCTGTCGCAGTGATTATTTATATCGGTTCTTTGGCGTATTTACGAAAGTGGCGACCTTTCTTTTTTTTTTAGAAATCACAATTTTTAGGGCAAGAACATAACTTATTGAGGTGGAATAGTGCGCTAATAGTGCTAAAATAGCAACTGCTATTTTTATCTGATACTGTAGGTCAGGTTATCACTGCTATGCTCATTTCGAACTGCTATTTGCTGGACGTGTCGTTTTCCTTTTTTTTGACACGAATAATACTGAAATAGCAACTGCTATTAAAATAGCAGCTATTTCTAACTGTTATTTTTGTTTAGCAATAGCAGAAGCACCTGCTAAACAAAAATAGCGGGTCGGACCCACCTCTAAACTAAACAAGCTAGAGCGATGGTAAATATATTAATGGAGAGGGGAAGGGTGCCGGGGAAGGGGAAGGGAATTGCAAGGTCGCAGGTTTACCATAAGCGCGGCAATAAAATCAGTCTCATTACTTTATTGTCACACCTCGTATGCTAGACATTTAATATAACCAGAAATATACCAACCTATTCACTTCAATGTATTGTAAAGACACAATCCTCAATATTTCTAGCATTGAATAACAATTGTGGATTTATTTGTATCAATTATTTTAAGACATTAATAAATCAGACTGTAAGTAGAGTAAGGTGGATTTGGCGATCAAAAGACAAATAAACGACTATAAAATGTAAATGTCCTAGAGACCAATCCTAGTTTAAAGAACGTAGTCTCGACCTAACTTTTAATCATTCAATTATTTACAAAGAAAAATTAAAAGGTTTAATGACAATAATTATGTTGATTGTTTTTATTATTTACTAAATGGGTTTTAAATGTACGAAGAGATTCTATAACCGAGTTGTCATTTGCTGCAAACTTACCTATAGCAATGCAAATATCGGTACATAATAAGCCCGTTAGTCTACTATTAAATTAATAGTGCAATTCTAGAACCCAATTTAAGTTTATGGTCCTCTTAAATGTGCAAATAAAACAACAATGAAATAATAAATCATCTAAAACAAAAACCACAGTTGCGTAAGTGCTAAGGTTTTCTGTAAAAAAAAACGGAATTTAATTATTATTGTAGAAACGGTAGGAGATAGGTATAGGATAATATTAAAGAACGTTGTTAAAAAATTAATAGGGGTTTCGGAAATAAAATAAAATACAGGATGTTCTATTAAAAATATCGAAGTATCATTAAAGCAATTTTAGATAAATACAACATGTCTGTTTACGTAAAAGACTAAATTTTCCGAACGATTTGTGACTTGGTTCGTCATATACGTCTAATTACTATCCATTGAGAATCACCTTATATATTTCAAATAAAAATATTGGTAAATAATAAAAAGAGTATAATTAAAAATATTCTTATATCTAGTATTATGTATGTAAGACTTACCTGTGTTTTTATATAATATCGTAGACCAACGGGTTCCAGTGTTGGCAAATTACCCAGGTGTAGTGTTGCAATTAGACCTGGCTGACCTAAAAAATAAAACAAAAAGAATGGAAACGTAAATCTCACCTTGAACTTTGTATGGCGAAAGCCGACGAGATGATGTAGCGCGAAGTGACATCTAGTGTCATTGCTGGACACTTCTAAAGCACCAGTAATTTCCTCTCAATATTAAACTTGTATAAGTTGTTTAGAGGTGCTAGTATGCTTTAGAAGTGTCCAACAATGACACTAGATGTCGCCTCGCGTTACATCATCTCTTTGGCTTTTAAAAAATAAAAGTTTTCTAATTGGAGTGTTTACTTGGTGTATTAAAAAAAAACTCCGTTTTTGCTGCTTAAGAGGATTCCGTTGCTAAACGTATTTACAATGTTTTTTTTTATTTTCTACCTATTCCCCTGGCCGGTGTCGCGTCTCCGAGAGTGGCGCTTGCCACTGATGTTAGAAAGAGAGGCAATCAGTGGACGACTGAGATGGATTATTAACTAGGCTTACAATAATTGAACTATAAGTTAAGATTTAGGTTTATAAAAAAACTGTAATCCTTCTTGCCAAATTCTTTTGATAAAAGTTGTTTAGAGTTAATTACAGAATATTGGAATGTCGATAAATTATTCCTAAATTAAAAAATAGAGGATTCAAAAACATATTATATGTAAAAAAAGGACTTTACAATATTATTTGATTAATTTCTAAAATGTTTTATTATACAACAGTTTTTTTTTAATCGATTAAAAAATCCGGGAAAAGAAATCTCGTTTATAATGTGTAAGCCCGCTGTCATCGTCACTTTTTAGAAAAAAATCAGTGAAAATTTTGACTCTTAGTCCAACGAAAAAAATTTCGAAGGTAATGCTACAAAAGCTTATGTTTATCCGAACAGAATATAAGTTATTGACATGGCAATGAAATTTAAAAACAGTTATTATTCTAAATCGGTTCGATTTGTGAATGTATGCACTATAAATGGACCCCCCCTTTAACTTTTTTATCCAATGGTATTAAAAAAAATGGTAAATACAAAAGTTGTACTATAACCATGATACAAAGAAAGAAAGATATGATCGATCGTATTCCCAATTCGGTCCGGTCCGCGCAATGACGTCATGTGGTGCTAACGAGACTTAAAATTACATAGGATTAGCCGTTAAAAATAGAAATTTTACTGCATATTTTGCAATTTTTGATTTGAAAGATTTAAGTGCATATTATTTTAAGTACTTTAAGGATAAAGGTTCATAAATCAGAACGTATTTCATGATGTTCTTGGGTTAAATGTTCAAATTGAGCATATATTTGGTATCAATGAAAATAATTTTCTTTTTATGCTGACATACATTTTATCTTTTAAATGATTACAATTACTTATTTATTTTTACAAAATCATAAAAAAATAACCTATATTTTTTGGTCCTTCCACCTTAAGCAATAAATTGTTTGAAAAAAAAAATAGGTACAAATGTGCAGTCTTAAGGTTGAATTATCAACGTCATTCAATCTATTGCCAACCTATAACCTATTTCGCGTTGATTTTTTGAGTTTATTATTTAAATAACTAACATTTAAAGAAAATCAATATCGTCGGTACATTATTTAGGTAGTATCTGATATATTACAAAAATATCAATTTATTTCATTGCTAATTTTGGGAGAATTGTATAATGAAAGAACAATGAGTGACAATGACATAATAATGTTAAAAAAAATCTTACCCGATATTTTTCGCTATACAATTCTCCTAAAATAAGTTATGAAATTCCTTGATATTTCTTAAATATGTCAATTATTACCTATAGAATATCAGGTCGATAATGATTTTCTTTAAATTTTGTATAAAAGCTAGAAAACGTAAATAAATCTACGCGAAATAGGTTATAGGTTGGCAAGCATGTTGATACTCCCACCTTAAACATTTTTATAGAACAGTTTCGAGCCTTAAATGACCAAAATCAATTAATCTGCTTATTAAGATTTTTTTATGCAATAGGTAACGATAATATTTTTGGAGGTGTCTGTTTATAAATTTATATTGTTAACATTTGACCAGGGGCGGACTGGAATCATTTGGCCCGGTGGCTACATGGCCTCAATGGCCCCAACATTTTTTGAAAAAAAAATTGTTGTTTAAATGTTTGGACCAATTGGCCCCCAAAGGCCTTCTGACCCCGGTGGCGATGGCCACCCGGACACCCGCTCCAGTCCGCCACTGCATTTGACTATAATTTGACCAAGGATAAGGATGTAAAAAACTCATTCAGACATTTAAAAAAATATACTAGGACTGGTAATTATCATAATAGTAATTAGAGGGACATTAACAATTATTAAAAAATAAGGCACACATATAACAGTTTATTATTTTAAACCAATTTCGGCAAATTAAACTTTTGTATCTCACCAATGAGGAAGAGAACAATTTTTTTAAGCTAAAATTTGAAATATTTTACATTGATTTGTATCATCAACGTTCCAAATCCAAATTTATTGAAGATTTGGGTCAGTTGGAAAACGAAAAAACATAATATCTTTTGCAGAATTTTTTGTCATATTGTCACTTATGCATAATGCCACTGCACAACGCATATTAGCAACTAATTGTCCCTAACAAACAACAATAATAATCCAAGAAAACACTAAAATCCTCTTTCTGTATAACAAATAATAACAATAGTACATAAAACCAAACGTAGTTTATACGAAGCCCGCCAGAAAATTATCACCACATGACGTAAGCGGCTGTCGATTTGGCTCCGCCCACATGCGCAATGTCATATCTCTTCTTTCTTTGTATCATGTACTATAACTATAAATGAAGATGAAGAATTAGAAATCCTTTTATATTTTCAAGGTATGTTTATTTATCGGTTTATTATATAAAAAAAATTTAAATGCGCAACTATTAATAATAATGCTGCATTATTAATTCTAGAGTATCCTGCTAATTCGATAAGAGATGGTGCCAAAGATCTTGAGAAAAGTGTATGGAAAATTTATAGAACTTTAAAAAAACATAAGTTCCACCCGTTTAAGCCGACAAAAGTCCAACATTTAACTGAAACGAACAAACAGAAACGTTTGGAATTCTGCAGAATTATGCTGGAAACTCTTGAAAGGTATCCAACTTTCTTTTACAAAATAATGTGGAGTGATGAATCATGCTTCAGCACGGCAGGAATTCCAAATAGAAAGAACATACATTATTGGTCTACCGACAATCCCGAAAAGTTTTTTGATGTAAAACATTCTGGTCGCCGATCTGTAAATGTTTGGTGTGGGATAAAAGACTTTAGGATTTTGGGTCCGATCTTTTTTAACCATTCTCTGACTGGTATACGTTACCTTGACATGGTTCAAAACGACATTGAAGATTTTTTTGATTATTTACCCCTAAATGAAGTGGAACGTATCGTTTTTCAACAAGATGGGGCACCAGCCCATAATGTAGGCGGGGTAACAACTTTACTAAATGGAAAATATGAAACCTGGATTGGGAAACATGGAACAATTACGTGGCCGCCGAACAGTCCAGACCTAACTCCGCTTGATACCTTTTTATAGGGGTATTTAAAAAATAACATCTACCTTAAAGAACATGATAATGTAGACTTATTAAAAGCACAAATTCGAAATCAAATCGATACTATAAATAGAAATCAACACTGGGTGGTCAAAGCTATCCGTAAATTAAAAAAAGCATATCGTCTTTGTATAGAGATGAACGGCGGTCATTTCCAGCACCTTAAGGAATTTTATCAGAAATATGTGTTCTTAATTCTGCTATATTTTTTTTTGAATGTTCCTAATAAAAAAAATAATTTCAATTTAAATATGCGTTTTTTGACTTAAGGTAACATAATAATATTTACAACAAATTATATATCATTTTTATCAGGAAGACCAAGCCCTATCATTTAAGAGTATTATATACAGGGTGTTCCATAAGAAAAAACTATATTTTTGTTTGCTACGCATTTCTGCAACACCCTATATATATTTAAACTATTTCATAAAACACTTTACGTTGTATCCTGCAACTTTTGTATTTATAATTTTTTTAATACCATTGGATAAAAAAGTTAAAGGGGGGGTCCATTTATAGTGCAACACTAGAGACATGATCATATTCACTTCGGCAGCGTTGACACACAGCAACGCATGATTTAAAGATTTGGTAAAGAAAGAGATCACCACGCATATATAGTTTGTAACATCAAAATAAAAGTACCATTCGTTGCTCGGTGTGAAACAGACTTAACTGCTTTAAGGTAGATTCTTATACATCCGACGACGACGATTTATGTCAGGTAAAATCAGCTAAAATTTGATCATTAAAAAAATATACTTAAAAGTAAATATTGTTGATTTATAATTATTATAAACGTTTCATCGTCGTTCAAGTTCATGTAATAAGTTTATTTATTTCAAGTGGTTATACTAAGTGCTACCGAAACTAATAAACCCGAAGGTCCCTGCATTCGACATTTATTTCATCTGTAATCTGTAGAAATATTTAACAATGAAAAATAACTATAGATGGTTGGTTTGTTATATTCTTTTATGAAGGCGGTAATATTATGTACTTACTTATAATCGTATTTTAATTAAATGGAAATTGTCTTAATTATGGTGCTATCTAAACCAATAATTATTTAGAACTGAAAGTAAAAAAAAATTAACATTGACTTTATTTCTTTTATAAGACGGAAGATACAAGTTGGCTACAATGCACAACAAATGGAATTATCATCGGATAATTATATCGTCGGATTCATGAAACTTCAGCTTTTTTCTGTCTACAATCGAAATAATTGGCTCAGTTTTATTTTTAAGATTAAGTGTTCCTAGTAATTCACCATTAAGATAAAGTTGAAAATTTGTGCTACCTCCTTATTTGGTTAAAAAAAGATGATAAATTTAAAAAAATAATTAATCTAAATTGTTTACAAATCAAAAAATAAGTTTCGTAATAATAACTTACCAGGATAATCACTTTTTCCTCTTAGACATTTACAAGCATTTTCCAATTTTCCATCATAAGTGCAGTTTGTAGGACAATGTGGACAATCTAAATAAATAATAAAAACAATTAGTTATTAAGTTTTTCTTTATTTCAAATAGTTTATTGATAATTATTTCGATAGGAACACTGCATTTTCCTTCAATTATTTTGTGAAAATTGAAAAAATAATGAAGATTTTTTTAGTTCATAAAAATAGTATTATTGTAGGATTCATAAATTAATTGCACTGAGGACTTCTAAAGTTCAATTTCACAAACACAATATGCGATATTAACATAAAAAATAAATAAAATGAAACTATAGTATTTAAATAAACCTCTGGCCAGCCAAAAAAACAATGTTACTACTTTTTAAGGACAAGAGTCACTATACTATCCATTATAGCTTCCTCGATTAAAAATAAGTAAGACATCCCAATAGGAGAGTCAAATATTTATTAGCCGAGGTTTACTTTACCTAAGTTTTATTTTTATTTACATGTGCAATTGTTCAATTAAAGACAAAATAATTAGAATATATCAATCTAGATGTTTCATTTTTCTGGTCCAAGCAACAGTTTTCTTTAAAAACGTAACGTGTCATTAAATTTCAATAGGCACAAATTAAGAGCAACAGTTTCTTAATACTTTTAAAAAATTAGGGTATATAAAGAGTAACGTCAACTAGTTTTCCAAAATAAAGTCCAAATAAGAATGATCACTCAATCAATCTACCAATTTAAACAATAAAAAAATTAATTAATTTATGCAGCGCCAAGTTTGCACAATGCAATCCTTGCCAATTCATTTTCTTAAAACTTTTACTTTTATTGTTTTAATCATTAAAAGCTTTAAACCTTTTAATATTCTAAATGCGTTTCTTAATCATTTTTTTGTAAAACTACTATTTAACTTTTGCCGTTATACTTTTAAAAGAAATTTCTTGTACGTTCATTTTTGGTTTATTTTTCAATTACTTTATTAATTAGATACTAGATGGAAACTTCTGCGCCATAATTTCTAAACTTTTTAAAGAATTCTCGCCACCGGTCTAAAAATGTTAATTACGTTCTTTATAAAGTCAAGGATCCTTCTTCAACGACTTAATTTTAAGAAATAAATTTTAGTTTGAAACCTATCGCATTTATTAGCCCAAGCGAAAACACTTTTAGGGTTATTTAGGTACGTCATAAGGAAAGTTTCGGTTTCGTACCAAAATAGCACCAATAGTTTGGGCTTTTTTAGGTCACCAAAGGACAATGTTTTTGTCAAACCCGAACAAACCCGAACAAACCCGAAATATCCTATATTATGGTATACCTCTGGTTACATCATTAAAAATAATAGATAATTCTGCATCATTTTGGTTTAGGGCTCATTGGCATACCGACCTTGATAAGAGTGGGGAAGCTATTGAAAGTGTAATAATTAAAATCGCTATAACTTCTAAAACGATATTACTAAATTTAAGCTTGTTTGGAAGAGAAAGGTAAGTACTTTTAATTGCCGTATCCAATGATACACGATAGTTTCTAATAAAATTGCTAGAGGGCGCAATTTGTAATAATAACAGTTTTTTCGATTTTATACCGAAAATTTTTTACTTACCTTTCTCTCTTCCAAACAAGCTTAAATTTAGTAAATCGGATAAGTCATTTAGAAGTTATAGCGATTTTAATGATTACACTTTCATTAGCTTCCCCCACTCTCAAGGTCGGTAGGCCAATGAGCCTTAAACTAAAATGATACAAAATTACCTATTATTTTTAATGATGTAACCAGAGGTATACCATAATATAGGAATTTTCGGGGGTAATTACACGAGTGCTTAAAAATTTTGCATAAAAGCTTATTGCCTAAAAACTACATGAGTTTATTTTTTCCTTTAGGCGAAATAGCCCGAGTCCGAAGGAGGAGGGCTATTTTACAAAATGTGAAAATAAACGAATGTAGTTTTTATAAGGCAATAATATGCTTAAATGCTAAATTTTCTGAAAATTTTTATGGAGGAGTGTAATTTATGGAGAAAATTACTCGAATTAACAAAAGTTAAATGCAATAATGTGTTATATATTTTACTTTAATCATTATTAATAACGCAGTTGTAATAATTAATATTAGAATTTGACTTGCAATTTGAAGAATGTCAGACTGACATATAATTTATTCCAATAATGGCGATGTAAAGAGGTAACTATGGATTTGTGTTTAATAGCTAGAGGGGTTGTTTTCGATAGCTAGGGGTATTGTTTTCGATGTAATCAATCGAAAACAACACCTCCAGCTAAATGCATGAGGGTGATTTTCGGGGGTAAGTGCACAAGTGCATCAAAATTACCGATAATTTGTTTTCATATTTTCGCGAAAAAGCCCGACTCCGCAGGAGGAGGGCATTTTCGTAAAATATGAAAACAAACGATTGCAATTTGTAAAAAAAACACATTGAATAAAAAAATTATCCGGTTATTTTTATGCACGAGTGTAATTTATTTGAATATTTCCCAAATTAATTAAGAACTCGAATCAAGTAAATTTAAATATTTTATTTAACAGAATGCAAAGAGATAGTTATTAACAATTCTTGACAAAATAAAAGGAAAACATTCGTTGACATTGACTTTTTTGTCCGCTGTCACTCAACGAGATGACGTTAATTGTCAGAATATTACATTTTTTGACGTTTGTTAACAATAAAATCCCGCTTTGACGTTTCGTCAACAATATAAACTTGCGATGCAATTTTCGATTTCTGGCAGTGCTGTTTTCGCTGTAATTTTGCGAAAATTGGATTTCTCTTATGGGAACTTTAACATATGAGGGAAATATTCGGAGAAATTTAGAATTTTAAAAATTTATTTTCAATTGTGCCTTGTGGCGAAATGCGGAACTTAAAAATAATTTCCAGAATTTTTTCATGACTTTAATCATAAATTTTTTTTTCCCAAGTTTTAATGCTTAGTAGTTTCCGAGATATGGCCGGTGGCCACCCTTAATGAAACACCCTGTATTGTTCATTAATAATCAATCTCTCGAATGCTCATCTTGGGTCTGGAATCCTTGCCGTAATGTACACACATTCAGAATATGAGAGAGGTTCAACATAAATTCTTAAAATACATAGCTTTTAGACTTAATACCCCACAACTAACATATTCTTAGCTGGAATCTAATATTTGGATTAGACCACTCTCACAGGTCAACGCCGGGATCAAAAATACCTTAAAATATTATTCCGCCAGGCTGGCCATCGGAAATACCATGTAAATATTGCTACTCTCAAATATTGGCTTCTCCTTTAATTTTAAATCAAAACTGTATTCGACTTTTTTAAAGGTATGATGGACTCGAAGACAAAATTTAATTATTTTCTTATAAGCCAAATAAAAGTTATTCTTCTAAATTTTTAAAAAAATTTAACACACTGCGTGAGAATTTTCTATTGTTAGGTACTTACCATTTCCATAACCAACAAAAGTTTGCTTTTCATATTTCAACATCTTTGCTCTATTCCTAATGCGTTTTATATTTATACGGATGCCGATATTATTTAAACTTATATAATTTTCTCAGTACTGAGGAGTAACGCTTTCCTACAGTTTTGCCAAGAGCCTAGTACTAATTCCATTATTTTCTTCTACATGGAGTAAAGTTCTAAATCAGCATTATTTATTTGTGTTCTACCATCGAATACATCAATATTTTGCTCTAAGCAGTTGCATTTATTAATTACAGTACCTTTGCTCTTAAAATTACGAACAATATTCATAACTGTTGTTTTGCTGGGAATTGGTCTGTCAGGAAACATTGCACAGAACTAATTAAAAGCCAATATTGTGCCATATCGGACAAGTGTGTAACTGTTTTTTATATTGGAATACACAGAGATCCAAGCACAATGGATACTCTGGGGCGGGTAGACCACGACGGCCGTTTCTTCTTTGTTAGGACTCTACGGGTAGCCACAACCCAAGCAATCCCGATACAGCGGTAAGATGCATTAAAAGCCTTTTTACAAAAGCAAAGCGGCCATCAATACACCGTAGCGCCATCCCAGCGGGATATAAAATATAAAAGGTCACACTGGTCATATCGAAAGGTAGATAACTAAATAAATCACGAAGTGCATCACAATGCAGTCTAGGGAACGCTATTGGAGTATATCCCACATAGATACCGCTACAGTGTAATGCTGGCCGCTTTGCTTTTGTAAAAAGGCTTTTAATGCATCTTACCGCTGTGTCGGGATTGTATGGGTTATGGCTGCCCGTAGATCTAAAAAGGACGAAACGGCCGTCGTTGCCTACCCGCCCCAGGGTATCCATTGTGCTTGGATACCTGTGTATTCCAATGTAAAAAAACAGTTACACACTTGTCCGATGTGCCACAATATTCGCATTTAATTATTTTCGCGGACACTATATTATCTTCTATTGCCCAGAACATTTCAGATACTATCCGAGAACTATTTTCACTTCAACTAATCTCCCTAGAGCATGAATTATTTCCGGACATTTTTTCGAGGTGCGAATTTCTTTAAAAATTCTCAACTGAAATAAAATTTCCCGAATTTTAATTCAAGCTCGCGGGAGATTCGACAAGAAAATTTTATGCGAAAGCAATTTGAAAATATAATTATATTGGTGCCAAACCGATGTCAGGGACATAATACAACCCTGTGTTGTAAAAACAATAGTGAACACTATATTTTGGTGAATCATAAGCAGTTTAGCATTATTTTTGCTTTCCCTGTGCTCTAGTGAAACAAGGTTTAAATAATAATCTGAAATACATGTTATTTTTTATACGATCCATAATTTTATACTACTAGAAACAAGGGAAAAGTACCGTGCGAGCAAAAATTATTTGCATCAAAGAGGGCCTTGCATCTAACGACGTAATGCTTAGCCGTAGAGCTTAATACCTGTTGGGTGTCAGTAACTACCTGAATTAACAATCAATCAGTTATTCCGTCATCTTTGACAGTCGTTACAAGTAATTTGATTCTTCGCTAATTTTTCCAATTTCTTGAACAATTCACACAATAGGATTTACGGAACAGTACAAAACATTCATGGTTAAAGCGTATTTTCAAAACGGGGTTAGAGTTAATGGTGAGTGGCAATACAACCCGGGTTGGTGCATGGACGATTTTCACGAACATTTTCCTAACATTGCTTTTATTGCTGGGGATTTTTATCATTGCCTGAAAAGCACCGTGGCTGTGTTTAGGGAAAAAAAGGTTCTATACAACACAAAAAAGGAGCAAGAAGACCATCTGTAAGAACAGAAGAACTTGTTGCAAACGTTCGTGAAATAATTCAAAATACGGCAACAAATTGAATAAGACGCCTGTCCCAAGTAGTGGGAAGATCTCATGGAACATGCAGGACTATTCTTAAGAAGCAGCTAAATTTATTTCCTTATAAAGTGCAAGTATTCCAAGAAATACACGCCGCAGATTTTGAAAGACGCAGGAATTACTCTAAATGGTCTACCCAAAATTTATTGGAAAGAAATGATTTATTAGACCTAACATTTTTTTCGGATGAAGCCTGGTTCCACCTCTCCGGTTATGTGAATTCTCAGAAGGTGGAGTAGTGAAGATCCCCATTTTTTTGTAGAGTCCACATTGCACCCTCAAAAAATTGGTGTCTGGTTAGCTGTTTCCCGAAGAAGAATTGTTGGTCCTATTTTTTTCCATGACACAGTTACAACACAGCGGTATAGAGTTAATATTTTGAATCCATTTGACGACGAACTACGTTTTGGATATTTTCAACAGGACGGTAAAACCGCCCATACAGCCGCCGTAACTATTAACTACTTACGCAATTTTTTCGACGACAGATTGATCAGTTTTCGATCAGACATTGAATTCCCACCTAGATCACCTTGTTTAACGGTTATGGATAACTTCGTTTTTCCTCATTTTTTAGAACAATTACAAAAAAGGATTATCCAAGAATATGGTAACATTTCTCCACAGATGCTGGTCAACACTTTCGAAAATATGAAGAGACGTGTGAATTTATGCTTGGATAGGGTTGCCATAAATTCTTTAGCCACTGTCGGGACACTTTGATTTTTTCACCAAAGGAGAAGCTCGCCGCAGGAGACGAAAATTTTTTGGGGTGCCACGCCCATTTTTTACCCAAAATTCGTTAAAATCGTTAAAAAAAATATAAAATCTTTGGAAAAAACTTTATTAAACAAAATTAAAATGCAAACATTATAAACATAAGTTATGTTATGTTACATAAAACATAACTAACAAACATAAAAATAATATAGCTAGAAAATAGGTAAAAAAAGTGAAAAAAACATAATTAATCAACATCGCCCGGCAAATTAATGGAATCGGGACTTCTGGCTGTCAAATCGGGACGTCGGGACATAAGGCCTAATAACGGTGACATTCCCGATATATCGGGACGGATGGCGAGCCTATGCTTGGAGCAGTCTGTGTATATTATACAGGGTGTTATTTATGTATGTTGCCAAACTCCAAGTGGTGCTCCTTTAAGTGATTTTAAGAAGAAAAGTTTATATAAACATGGGTCCGAAAATGCATAGTTCTTACGATACAGGGTGTTAAACTTTAAAAAAAATCGGATGTTCGTAAATATCTCAATACTCTTTTATTCGATTTTGTTGAAATTTGACAGTTCTGTTTGTAGTAACAAGAGGATAATTTAGCCCCAATTAGATTAAAATAATTTAGTCCAGTGGCGTCCTGGAAGACAGTTCAACTAATATTTTTGACAAAAAGTTGCACGCCACTGACTTTTTTTTAAAACTATGTATTTTTTTCGAATTAAGCAACTACAAATACAACTATTTTATTTCCTGAGTTTTTTCCATATCTTGCTTTGTTTTCGAGAAAAAAAATAAAAACCACTTTATTACATGTCCCCGGGACAATGAGAGTAAAAAACTGTTAAAAACACTTCAAATAATTACGCTTGGCACTCTTTTAAGTTATGACAGTTTATGGAAAAATGAAATTTGTTTGAACAGAAACTGTTTTTCCTTCCATAGCACTCCTATTATTTTTTTGTTACTTTTAAAACATTGCAGTAATTAAATTTAATTATTACGTTATGCGATTATTTTATGTTAATTTCTTTTATCGAAAACAGTTTTAATCTGTGCGAAAAAATTCAAAAGAGGGCTTTCGTGTAATTTCAATTGGCTTAATAGTTTGTTAAGTAGTTTCAATTTTTTACTCTTATTGTATGCATGCATGCAATAAAGTGGTTTTTATTTTTTTCTCGAAAGCAAAGCAAGATATAAAAAAAACTCAGGATATAAAATAGTTGTATTTGTAGTTGCTTAATTCGAAAAAAATATATAATTTTTTTAAAAGTCAGTGGCCCGCTATTTTTTGTTAAAAATATTAGTTGGACTGTCTTCCGGGACGCCACTGGACTTAATAATTTTGATCTAAATGGGGCTAAATTATCATCTTGTTATTACAAACAGAATTGCCAAATTTCAACAAAATCAAATAAAAGAGTTATTGAGATATTTACGAACATCCGATTTTTTTTTTAACGTTTGACACCCTGTATCGTAAAAACTATGCATTTTCGGACCCCCTTGGAATTTGGCCACTTACTTAAATAACCCCTGTATACAATATACAGGGTGTTTTTTAAGGGTCGACGAGCGGCCATATCTCGGAAACTACTGGGCATAGAAGCTCAGGAAAAAAAATGATAATCGAAGTGGCCATGAGAAAATTCTGGAAATAATTTTTAAGTTCCGCATTTTGCCGCAAGAGGGCGTAATTGAAAAGTAATCATTTAAATCGCTGTAACTTATAAACGACTTATCCGATTTTGGCAAACTAAAGACTGTTTGGAAGAGAAATGTATGCACTTTCACCAATCGTATTTAGTTGTCCATAATAGTTCTAAAAAAAATGCTAGAGGGCGCAATTTGCAATAACAATTATTTTTGGACAATATCATATTGTTGACGTTTATTCGCAGTTGTCAGTGGCGGATTTAGGGGTGGGGCGCGGGAGCCCCCTTAGACGTTTGCATAAATGAGTTGTATGGAAATTAAAATATTTTACGCCATTTTAAAATATATGCCATGTATATAATACATATAGTTATAGTACAGGGTTTTTTTTAAGGTCGACGAGCGGCCATATCTCGAAAACTACTCGGCATAGAAACTCAGGAAAAGAAAAATGATAATTAAAGTGGCCATGAGAAAATTCTGGAAATAATTTTTAAGTTCCGCGTTTTGCCGCAAGAGGGCGTAATTGAAAAGTAAATTTTAAAATTTTACATAACTCCGAAAATTCCACATTAAGGTATATGTTTGATAACACAATTTTAAAGTTTGGACAATTATGCATCATTTTGGTCTTATGCTCATTGGCGTACCGACTTTAATAAGAGTGGGGGAAGGTGTTGAAAGTGTAATAATTTAAATCGCTGTCACTTATAAACGACTTATCCGATTTTAGCAAACTAAAGACTGTTTGGAAGAGAAATATATGCACTTTCACCAATCGTATTTAGTTGTCCATAATAGTTCTAAAAAAAATGCTAGAGGGTGCAATTTGCAATAACAATACATTTTTTGATTTTACTCTGAAAAAATAAATCATACGGTATAATTATGATACCATAATCGAAAAGTAGATGAAATTTTCTAAAAAAAATATTAAAACCGCAGCTCGATATCTCCGTTCGTTTCAGCGTTATCGCCAATAGAATAATTTTTAAAACTTTAAATGAAGAAGCGATTGTTTTCATAGTTTTGTGGTCAAGCATTCCATGACAAAAAACATTTTTAAACTTTATGGCTTTATAGGTTTGTCTCTCATTATTCTAATTACCAAAAAAACACTCTAGAATTAATGGCATACCTAATCATCGAAAACGTGTAATTTAGGCGTAACTCTATTAATATGATATTTAAAAAAATAAATCTAGATAGCTGTGAAATAAAATCGGAAAGTTTCCATGGAGATAAAACAAATGCAAATAGTTGTCAACTAATTTCATTTCGAAAGGTGTTGGCAAAAGTTTATCCGTAATTCGTCTTAAATTTCTTGATAGAAAATTGTGCTACATTGACATGGCTCATACCAATGCCGAGGCTTACGATATGCTAGCCCATAGCGGAACGCGAATATGCTGCCAGATACCCTGAACGAAGACACTATGGCAGAGCAGTATTTCGGCGAATGGCAGTATTCTTGAGACAAACGGGAAGTAGGATAGGACGCATTTCAGTTCCAGTAAGGAATGAAGACAACATTATAAACGTTCTTGCGTACGTGGAGGCCGATCCGCATTTAAACATAAGAGAAATTTCGTTATACCTAGGTATAAGTTGTTTTGCAGTGTTCCAAATTCTAAGAAATTTTAAGCTGCATCCGTATCATGTAGTTTTACATCAGGCCCTTTCAGAAAGTGATTATGACAGACGACTCGACTATTGCTATTGGCTAAGAGGGATGTGTAACGCGAATCCTCAATTCCTCTCCCAAGTTTTATCGACTGATGAAGCCAGTTTCAGTAGCTGTGGCAGAGTTACTTTACATAATATGCACTATTGGTCACGAACAAATCCTCACTGGATGCGCGAAGTGGATCACCAAAACAGGTGGCGTGTTAACGTGTGGTGCGGAGTGTTAGGACACAGAATTATCGGACCGTTTATTTTTAATGCTTATCTAAATGGTGAATCTTACTTAAACTTTTTACAAAATGACTTGCCCATCCTTTTAGAAGATGTTCCTATTGGCCTAAGAACAACCATGTGGTATCAACATGAGGGATGCCCGGCACACTTTTCGCAAAGGATCCGTGATTTTTTAGATGTTGGATATCCAAATCGCTGGATTGGAAGGGGTAGTTTGTTTGCGTGGCCACCTAGATCCCCGGATATAACTCTGCTAGATTTTTATCTGTGGGGACGAATAAAAGACATTGTTTATAATACGCGACCAACCACACGAGAAAACATGATTGAGCAAATTGTAAATGCAATGAATTCAATTTCACAAGCTGAAATTTAAACAGCTGTCTCTAGTTCTAGAAGAAGAATTAATAGTTGTATTTTGCACAACGGAGGTCATTTTGAACATTTTTAACGTATTTCAGTTGTTTTTAAGAAGCTTTCCATGACTATTATATCAATTTTCCCTTTAATAGTTTCCCATAATTATTTCAATACTATTTTATGGCCCGTTGGCATTGAAACACGCTCCAAATTTTGTCTTTAACATGATTTGGACTAGTCCTAAGCCTAGATAAAGTGTGAAGGAACGCACGGAATATAACAAATCAAAACTCATAACACTAAATCAACCTACCCATCTACGAAACTATGAAAACAATCGCTTCTTCATTTAAAGCTTTAACAATTATTCTATTGGCGATAACGCTGAAACGAACGGAGATATCGAGCTGCGGTTTTAATATTTTCTCTAGCAAATTTCATCTACTTTTCGATTATGGTATCATAATTATACCGTATGATTTATTTTTTCGGAGTAAAATCAAAAAATATATTGTTATTGGAAATTGCGCCCTCTAGCATTTTTTTTTTGATAACTATTATGGACAACTAAATACGATTGGTGAAAGTGCATATATTTCTCTTCCAAACAGTCTTTAGTTTGCTAAAATCGGATAAGTCGTTTATAAGTGACAGCGATTTAAATTATTACACTTTCAACACCTTCCCCCACTCTTATTAAAGTCGGTACGCCAATGAGCATAAGACCAAAATGATGCATAATTGTCCAAACTTTAAAATTGTGTTATCAAACATATACCTTAATGTGGAATTTTCGGAGTTATGTAAAATTTTAAAATTTACTTTTCAATTACGCCCTCTTGCGGCAAAACGCGGAACTTAAAAATTATTTCCAGAATTTTCTCATGGCCACTTTAATTATCATTTTTCTTTTCCTGAGTTTCTATGCCGAGTAGTTTTCGAGATATGGCCGCTCGTCGACCTTAAAAAAAAACCCTGTACTATAACTATATGTATTATATACATGGCATATATTTTAAAATGGCGTAAAATATTTTAATTTCCATACAACTCATTTATGCAAAAGTCTAAGGGGGCTCCCGCGCCCCACCCCTAAATCAGCCACTGACAACTGCGAATAAACGTCAACAATATGATATTGTCCAAAAATAAAACGACATATTTTTCCGGTTCAAAACTGGTCTAATGAAAAATCAACATAAATTTCACATTAAAATACAACGGCACTTTCCAACAGAACGGCAACTAATGTCCACTGCGGAGCCCAAAGCATCACTTTAATTGAATTTTCTCTGATTTTGCTTTCAGTTGCACCAGTCCAATGTTTGGGAACTTATCCGCTTATATCAACATGTGCAATTTAGGTTTTAAATTATGCAATCTGGTGTGTGATTATTTCCGCAGTATTTTCCAAAGTGATACTCCTCCCTGTGGGTGCTGTAGAAATTGGATGTTAAGGGCTTTAGGGGAAATGCGTCAAAATACTTGACTGCGTAAACATTATGTTCAGTTAAGCATGATTATTTATTACCGCTTGGATTTTCTTTATTCGCATCAGAAATAGAAGATTATATAGGTGAAAGAAATGATGGAAAATAAAAGTGTTAAGAAGGAAAGATTCTGATGATTTTATTAAAAATTAAAACATAAAAAATAACATGAAAATTATCCTATTTCATCATAAATCAGTGGCATAACTTTCATTTATTTATAAACATCTAATTATAACTGTCAAAAATTAATAATGACAATAATGTACTATAAATTTAATTTAGCTCCAATGCAATGGTGTGACTTTCCAAAAAAGGCGGAAGAATCGGGTTGGAAGAAAACTTAAACTGGTATTATCCCAGTATAGTATGATATTCTATAACAAGTATGGAATGGATATATTCCGCACGAGCGAAAAGTTTGTAGGCCGAGCCGCAGGCGAGGTCTACGGTTTCGCGAGTGCAGGAATGCCATTCCATACTTGTTATATACTATACTTTCTCTAACACTATTTTAGAAAAACGAAATAAGACTACATTAATAAATTAATTTATTTAAAAAAATTTAATTATTTTTTTGAACTTTCACCTTCAGTGTTATTTACTAATGTAATAAAACACACTTAAAAAAAATAGTTTATTTTGTTATAAAATCAATGCTTTATAATAAAACTTACCTTCTACGTAAAATAAAATCAACCGCCGTCAAAGTGAAACTTGACATGACAGTGTCAAAATAATCGAAACAAAGCTGTCTTGATTTTTAAAATTTGTTGGTTTTCCCGTGCAATTTAGATGTTGAAATCAAAAATCTAGTTGTCTTTGCCCTAGGTGATACAGAATGAATCCATTCTGTAACAGTGTGTTAGAATGAAAACATTCTGATGCAGATGTTACGTCAAGAATGCGTGGTTTCTAAAGTAGTGTTAGAGAAACAATTTTAAAGGATCCTGCTCCTAAAACACTACTTACTTTTTTTATCATGCAAATGTAACAAGATATGGAAAAGCGGTTTCTGATTTAAACTGCTCTGTCTTTTGCAGTTTCTGTAATAAGATGCGTAAAAGACATACTTGAGAAATCCGACGAAGTTGAAGACTTATACTTGCCTATTGGCATCATTACATCAAATGAGGAAATCAAGGATGGTTCCAAAATAGAAACGGTTACAACACTGAGAAAAAAGCCTTCTATTCCTTATAAGAATTCACATACTCTTTATACAATTGTTTAATACTATACGTGACAGTAACGCACTTTCCTACTGTAAGACAACGAAAATTGCTAGACCGTTGTGTTGTGATAATATCACAGTCAATCGGAAATAGGAGAAAATGCTACCAACGAATGATTTGTAGCCATCACTTTGAATACTCACAGTAATTATCAATTTCTATTGAGGGTGTAATCTGGTTTTATATACTGTATTAGTTCCGACTGGCAGTTGTCATGAAACTTGACATTATTCTAATAATATTTGCTTGCTACGGTTAATAAAGCATGTATTTACCAATAAAAATCGGTACTGTAGTTCTCAAAAATTTAACTAGCTTCTAGTGTGATATTGTTCTTGTTGTTTAACATTGCATATGATTATATTATGCAACATGATTTACTGAGATAGTTAAATTCGTCCATAGATTATAAAGTCAAATACTAATGATGGGTTGTGCAAATTAAGAATTTTCTATTGCTTTATCTGACGTGCAAAGTTTAAAAAAACTTAAATACAAAGTAAAAATAAATTAATTGAAACAGGCATTGGTACGATCAATAAAGATTAAATTCAGACAGGACAGCTAGAAGACTCCGAACAACGATGTGAACTGCGCAACAAATACGTTAAAACTAATACTACGGCACGCGGCGATTGCCGATCACTATGCGCGAACTCACTACTACCAATAACAACACTGTTCTAGAAAATCTGGAATTGATATAACAGTAAAGCGGGTTTGATACACTAGCAATTTATTTAACATGGGTTAATAAAATATATAAGCTATCAATAGGTACAAACTATGTCTTGGCAAACCTGTTGTATTATATCATTTTTCTCAGTGAAATACTGTAAAAAGTACTCATAATATTAACGAGCTAAGTCCATCAGGTATATCTAAACAAAAATGGGTTTAATGCTGTTGTGAGTTAGGTTAGGTTAGGTTAAAAGTGAGTGGGTTACAGCTAACCCTCCACTGCGACCATGCGATTTACTGTGGCTCACACCTTGTTTATATTTTCCCCAATAGGTCTAACTTTTTAATGAAGTTAATGATGGTATTGGGAGAGACATTTTCCATATCATCTGGCAGCAGAGTCACCTCGCCGAATAGGGCGAATCTGATTCTTCCTGCTGCGGAGCAAGCGCACAGTACGTGTCCTGCTGTTTCTGCATCTTCCATGCATCAGTTGAGGCTATTCTAATTTTATACATATGGTGTCGCAATCTGCAGTGGCCGGTGTACAATCCCACTAGTTCTTTAAGGTTTGACCTGTTGAGCACTAGTAGTTTGTCAGTTAATTGTTGGTTTATATGGCTGTTTATAAATGCTTTTGAGTGTGTTAGACCTGGTAGATTTAACCAGTGTATTTCCCATTTGCTTTTTGCTTCAGCTAGTATTGTTTTCCTGGCCGTAGCATGAGATATACCTATTACCGGCTCGGGTCCTGTGAATTTTAGTGCTGCACCACTCATAGCGAGCTTGTCGGCTGCCTCATTACCCTCCAGACCCATGTGTCCCGTTATCTATATAAGGGTTATTTTGTTGTTTAGCTTTTGTTATGCTGTTGTGAGTAGGCCTAAATGAAAAACCACATGAAAAAACACACTGCTTAAACTATTAGGTGGTTAAGAAACGAGTACATTATTGCCATTATTGATTTTTGACAGTATCTAATAATTAGATATAAATAAATAAAAGCTACGCTACTGACGAAGATGTAATCGGACAAAGGCTTTTATCTAAATAGATCTCGGTAATTCCTAAACACACAAATTTCAAAAATCGTTGCAAAATATTTTCAATTTTACGTGACCATTGTGCCTAAACCATTGCTTTTAGGGAAAATATTCATATGACAAGTTCCATAGAAAATGTCCTCTTCTTTAATAATTTTTGTTATGGATATTGTGACTGTAGGGCGTATATGGAAACGGATATATTTTTGAAAAGAAACTTTTTTTGGCGATCATTTTAGGCGAAGTAAAATGAATATGTTTACCTTTCATGGGCTTTTGTGTCTCATGGCATTGGTTTTACAAGGAAAATATAATATAAATTATAAGAAATTTCCTTGTCTTGATATGTATTTTAATAGTTAAAAGCAAGGTGAAAAAGATATTTAATAAATATAGTTTAAAAAAACTAAAAACAAGCTTTAATAATTATTCAAACTAAAAAGCGGAAAATAAATATAGTTTAAAATAATTCTTGAAATTCTTAATATAGGCAGAAAATAATAATGAACGATAAACATAAGTATTATTGTGAAAAACGCGTGGGGTGCTCGATATACGAAAAATATAGAACCATGCGCCCCCACGCTTTTTTTTTACCATAATACTAATGTTTATCGTTCATTATTATTTTCTGCCTATATTAAGAATTTCGAGAATTATTTTAAACTATATTTATTTTCCGTTTTTTAGTTTGATTGATTATTAAAGCGCGGTTTTTAGTTTTTTTTTAACTATATTTATTATCTATTTTTTAGTTTGAGTTATTGTTAAGAAAAAAAAATTTTGAGTAGATTGAGCTAGATTAGTAGATTATTGTATTGTCAGCGGTTCTTGATAAGTCTACAAAATTTAAATTAAATCTGACCGTTTAAAGTGGGTCAAAATCGGGTTCTAAGAAGTCGGTTACAAACAAACATACATACAAACCCGAACAAATCCGAACAAACGACAAAAATTTTCAAAACTTTTAAATTTTGACGGGTAGATTTTTTTTTTAAATTTATCTCTATTCTTAGCGACAATATTTATACGACCCCAGACCCCACGTTTGTTTCATTACTATCGGTTATTGTAATAATTCTGACATATTGACAGGTGTAAAATTTTGACAAGAGATTTTTTTGCGTATTTTTTTCAACTTTCCACCGTCAATATACATACGACTTCATAGTTTTTTCATTAAGGTGGGAGTATCAACATGCTTGCCAACCTATAACCTATTTCGCGTAGATTTATTTATGTTTTCTAGCTTTTATACAAAATTTAAAGAAAATCAGTATCGACTTGATATTCTACAGGTAATAATTGACATATTTAATAAATATCAAGGAATTTCATAACTTATTTTAGGAGAATTGTATAGCGAAAAATATCAGGTAAGATTTTTTTTTACATTATTATGTCATTGTCACTTATTGTTCTTTCACTATACAATTCTCCCAAAATTAGCAATGAAATAAATTGATATTTTTGTAATATATCGGATACTACCTAAATAATGTACCAACGATATTGATTTTCTTTAAATGTTAGTTATTAAAATAACAAATCCAAAAAATCAACGCGAAATAGGTTATAGGTTGGCAATAGAATGAATGACGTTGATAATTCAACCTTAATATCATTCTTTTTAAATGATTTGACATATTGACAGCTGTCAAATTTTAACAGGAGAATTTTTTGAATATTTTTCCCGAAGTCTCCGTATCGAATAGTATGCAGCATAATTTGTTTTGTCAAAATCGCTTCTTCGTTTTATACTTGACAGGAGAATTTTTTGCTTGTAGATTATTGTATTGTCAGCGGTTCTTGACAAGTCTACAAAATTTAAATTACATCTAACCGTTTAAAGTGGGTTGAAATCGGGTTAAAAAAAGTCGGTTAGGGACAAACAAACAAACAAACAAACATACAGGTTAAGCTAATAAAAGCGTATTAAAAATAAATATGTTTCTGATGGCCATCTCGGCAATATGTCAGCGCTAGCTTTGTGCAAAAAGTGGATTTTCCAACGGCCCTTTGGCTACTGGGAGTTGGAAAGCCCCGCGTTATGCAATATGACTAAATGTAAAGTTTCCAAAACTAAAAAATTAAATTTTCTTAAAGTGTTACTTTGAATTTAGGCACATGATGTCTATCTATTTAAGGTAATCGTATACAACGCGCAAAATTATAAATTTGTTTTTTTTATAAATTGATGCCGACTAAATTTTATATCCTTTGTAAATAATATATCCTAAGCAGTTGTCTCCGACCTTCATAACGAAAATATATAAGGTTATAAGCTCCTAAACCGGGAAACTCGTATTACCCGACAAAGCCCTTATCTGCGTCAGGTGTCAAGGAAAACTACCTAAAATTAGAAAATATTTTCACGAGTGAACTTTTATTAACTTCGGGTTGGTAAATTGTCAGCTTCTCAATTTGCACATCGCCCAATATGAATTTCGAGAAGACACGAAGAATGTAAAATTTTAACGATGAAAATTTTTTAGTACTTTTGTTATTGTCATTATGTAATTTTTTTTCTACATTGAGAAAAAATCCTTCTATTCCTTATAAGAATTCACATACTCTTTATACAACTATTTAATACTATATGTGACAGCAACGCGCTTTCTCACTGTAAGACAATGAAAATTGCTAGACCGTTGTGTAGTGATAATATCATGGTAATTAAACCAATAGGAAATAGCAGATTATATCTGTTGAGGTTTCGTCCACTACTTTATTGTTAAATGAAAGGTCAGATTTCAGCTATTTGGACAATCTTTTTATTTTATGGAAGTAGTCCATCTCGCAGTGGAGTGAATATTTATTAAGGGTAATAAAACACTCAGTCTGCACCACTAGTTATATTTTACATAAATTACTTCGGACATGTTTCGAAAGCAAAGGCTTTCATCTTCAGCGAAAATTATATGTTGTTAATTTTATTGGCAAAAGTTGAGGGAAAATTTTACATTTATTCCAATTCTGTTGGGCCCAAACTCAAGTACCTAATATACTGAAAAAAGGGGGGGTTAATTGGCAAGTTGTTGTGTCTGAATCTAATATGTTAAAAAAATGTGTAAAAAACTTTTTCTTTTCTGTATGTAGAAAATAGAGAAGTATTCAAATTATTTGAATACTGAAGGTAGTTATTTGTATGTGTGAGAAAAAGTAGAAGAATACTTACCTAATGGGTAGAAAATTAATTGTATTATAATTTTGAAAAAATTTAACATTTGTACATTTGTACAATGTACTTAACCTAAATTTTTTGAAAGTTAATTTTTAAATTTTTTCAAAATAAAGTAATTTTCAACCCATTAGGTAAGTATTCTTCTACTTTTTCTCACACATACAAATAAATACTTCTCTATTTTCTAGATATAGAAAAGAAAAAGTTTTTTACATATTTTTTTAACATATTAGATTCAGACACTTGCCAATTTAACCCCCACCCCTTTTTTCAATATATTACTTGAGTTTGGGCCCAACGTAAGAATTGGAATAAATGTGAAATTTTCCTTCAACTTTTGCCAATTAACAACATCATTTTCGCTGAAGATGAAAGCCTTTGCTTTCGAAACATGTCCGAAGTAATTTATGTAAAATATAACTAGAGCAGACTGGGTGTTTTATTACCCTTAATACAATTTTTTAATGTTTAACCCACTGCCAACGTTTCGGTGCAGTCCGCACCATCATTAGGGCTCGATTTATATTTTTTAAATTTATATCCATACAGGATATAAACATTTAACGAAAACAAATCAAAGGATTAAACACCACCAGCATTCACTAGATGTTTATTATTATTTTTTAAATTTTATTTGATCAGTAAGTTACAATAGAAGGAACACTAGAGGGCACCTGATTTTTTTTAAATAAGCAAGCACTAGTATGTAGGTATCTCAAGCTCCTTAAACAACAGTGTCTTAATAGTAGATTCTGTAACGAGGTTGGAATGAAAATTCGATCCGAGTGGAAGATTCCGAACAAACCCAAACGCGAGCGTAGCGAGCGTGAGGAACCACGAGTATCGAATTTTCATTCTAACCGAGCAGCAGACTATATTTTCTCCACGACCATCCAGTTCCATATCTGATTCATCCGATTTTTCACTCATTTTTTGACTTGCACTAAAATTTGTCTGAAAATAATTATTACAACGCGGCCATTTTTATCTGACACTGACAGTTTCGAAATGCATGGCAACCTATGTCGTTTATATCAATTACAGAATATTCATTCCGTATCTTGTTATGGAATGAAAATACACGCAAAACGCATAAGAAGCAAGTGTTTCAGAATAAATATTCCAACTCAAGAGCGAGAATTTTTACATTCTATTATCAAAAATGCTTTTGGAATTATTGCATTCAGTAATGGTCGTGGAGAAATAAGTATCTATCGGACCTAATTATTAACGCACCAGCACATAAAGCGCCAACGTCTAATTTCGATGCTCGTAATTTGCTAATCTTTGCACATAAAGTGCCAAAGTCTGATTTAGATGCTCGTACTTTGCCAACCTTTGCACATAGAGTGCCAAAATCTGATTAAGATGCTCGTAATTTGCCAACCTCTGCACATAAAGTGCCAACGCCTAGTTTCGCTGTTCATAGAATTTGCCAACGCTTTTTAACGTCAGGCACGAACATGGCCGAAGAAATAATCAAATGACAGAATATGAATATGCGTCCCGGCTCTGCTCCTAGCCTAGCCGCTGTACCTAATGAGATAAAATGTAAAATATTTTAACCATGTGGAATATTGTATATCTCTGTATTATAATGTTAATAAAGAAGGCATAATATTACTTTTTATATTATTGTCATAGACATTAAGCTAATTTACATGACCAAAGGTTCGATATAAACCGACAACTCAAATTGAATAGTCATAATTATATTTTAGTTTTGAGTCCTAAATAGCTAAAACAGGATAATCTTGTCAGGTTTGTCCTAAAAGGTTTCTTAATTAAGTTTTATGAACTGCGGTTTAAAATTAGTTGTCTCATTTTATGAGCTGCGATCTTGTTTTATATTAGGTAGAGAATATGAAACATGCATTTTATTTTACAAAATTATTTTGGGAAATAGCTTTTAACAATATTGTAGGAGAAATATAGTCGGGCATACGGGAGTCGATTACCCGCCAGGGAGTGTAAAGGGTAATTTAATAGTGTTACAAAATATAATAACTAATAGAATTCTGGAAGGATACATAAAATAGTTCGTAGAAGACCAAATATACAGGGTGTCCGGGAAAATGTGGGAAATCTCCCGGATATGAAAAAAACACTTGAAAAAAATACTACAAGTTCATATAAACTTCTTTCGTATCGGCCTCCTCTTCGGAAATATGGGCTCTCAAAGAGCTCCTATGGACTTACGTTTTTGACACATAATTATGAAACCAACAGGTATATTTCAATTTTTTTTCATATGATGTATACCAGGTAAAACCCTTCAAATTACTATCCCAGAAAGTGTTGCGAATTACTTACAGCTGCAGGGACGGACTAGCTGTGACACTAATGTGCCCATTTTTTACGCCCTGTATGATAAAAACTTTGGACAACGTTTTTTACATTTAACTATTGACTTAAAATTAAATACTCTTCATTCATGTCGCTAATCCTAACCGTTTCGAAAAAAGTCATTTTATTGCGATCATGTAGCAGTTAAAAATGAACATTTATAATTTATAGGAACAAAGATGTATCTTTTATTGAAATACGCTAAATATACAATATACATGATGTAAATATGTTAAAAATGACGTTTTTGCGAAAACCGTTAGGATTAGCGACATAAATGAAGAGTACTTAATTTTTAGTCAATAGTTAAAGGTATGTAAAAAACGTTGTCCAAAGTTTTTATCATACAGGGCGTAAAAAAAATGGGTACATTAGTGTCACAGCTAGTCCGTCCCTGCAGCTGTGAGTAATTCGCAACACTTTCTGGGATAGTAATTTGAAGGGTCTTACCTGGTATAGATCATATAAAAAAAAATTGAATGTTGGTTTAATAATTATGTGTCAAAAACTTAATTCCATAGGAGCTCTTTGGAAGCCCATATCTCCGAAGAGGAGGCCGATACGAAAGAAGTTTATATGAACTTGTAGTATGGAGATTTCCTACATTTTCCCGGACACCCTGGTGCAAAAAAGAACCTGAGCCAAAAGCAATTTTTTTACCAAAACATAAAATGGATGATACCCAAGATGTTCTCAAATGTTTATTCAAATGAAAATCAGGTTAATAGAATTAGTAAAATTGTAAAAACTGGAAAGCAAAGTTTTGAAAAATGAGAAATTTATTAACATCACTCTGAGAGAAAAGCCTACTATTCCTTATATGATTTCTCATATTCTTTATACAACTGTTTAATACTATATGTGTCAGCAACGCGCTTTTCTACTGTAAGATCATGAAAATTGCTACACCCTTGTGTAGTGATAATATAAAGTAATTAAATAGAAAATAGGAGTTAATGCTACCATAGAATGATTTATAGGCATTATTGCTCTGAATACTCACAGTAATTATCAAGTTCTATTGGGGTGTAATCTGGTTTTATATACTGTATTAACTCCGACTGACAGTTGTAAGGAAACTTGACATTAATCATAATAATATTATGAATAACTACTTGCTACGGTTAATAAAGCATATACTTATCACTAAAAGGAAGTATTATACTATAGTTCTCAAAAACTTAAATAGCTTCTAGTGTGATATTGTCGTTTAACATTGCATATGCATTGCATATAAAACCATATTATACCCCCAATAGAATGATAATTACTGTGTGTATTCAGAGCCATTCTATGGTAGCATTAAATCCTATTTCCTATTGGCTCAATTACCGTGATATTATCACTACACAATGGTCTAGCAATTCTCGTTTTCTTACAGTAGAAAAGCGCGTTGCTGTCACATATTTATAGTATTAAATAGTTTTATAAAGAGTGTGTGAATTCTTATAGGTAATAGAAGGCTTTTTCTCAGTAAACAGCGTTGAAGAGCTGTGTTAGTGATCAATTGGGTTATTCGATAAATTTTTAGTATTTTTTCGACATAGAACTATTTAGTACCATTGACATGCATTGCGATTTTTTTTACTAACGTATAATATCTCTTAACTTTTTTATTTAACCATATAACAGACTGTGTAAAGAAAACTTAAATCTGTAAAAGAACTAAATAAAAGTGTCAATTCCCACAAGGTATTTTTCCATTCGTTTTTATTGTGCCGAAAACACCCTCTGGTTTTTTTGCTATTCCAGTCTATTATACTCTAATAGACATAAAAAACACTTTACCTTTAGCGCTGGCTGGTTCCACCGGGGTCTCGCAGGTATTTCCAGTAAAAAGTTTCGAGCAGTGACACTTAACAGCCGCGACTCCGACGTGCCTGAAAATTTAATTTTCCCTTAGAGTCCTTTTCTTGCCAACTAAAGCTTTTGACTTTGTTAAAATGTATATTTTCGTGTTTTGTACATTTTGCATAAGAAAAATATGACTTAATAAAAAGCAGAAAGAGAAACAAAAACGTAAATGCTGTAACTCCAGGCGAAAAGTTTGTAAAGAAAAATTATAGAGCCGTATTCTCTTCGGGGTTTAAACTTAAAAACGTCCTACATAGACAGTTCTAGGTATAACACTAATACTACATATACTAATAAGAGGCGAAAGCTTTGTCGGCTTCTTTGATGTTGATGTAACCAAAGAGTAATGCAATAATAAGAGGCGAAAGAGGGCCTTTTCGCGATAACCAAATTTGTATGCACATGCGCGAAATTGACGTTTCTCTGGTGGTATTTCAATCAAATTTGCTGTGTCAGAATCTGTCAGATTCTACTGTCAATCGTGTTTTGGCTACGAATTTGTAAACAAAGTTGTAATTATTGCATTTTTCTTTTAGTATTTTGTTATTAGTGCGTGCTTTTGAATACGATTATTTGTTTTGTGAGTTCTCCTTGAAATACTCTTTGTTGAAATGTCGGAAACGAAGCGAAAAGGTGGCACATCGTGTGCTTACCGTGGGTGTCTTAACAGACACGCACTGTTTCATACGACTTTTTGCTGTTTGGATTGTGGAAAAGGACGTAATTTGTGGATACAATTTTGAAAGACTCAAGCAACAAAAATACTATGGCATTTCTGTCTGTTGGTAAACGGCAAGTTAAGGTAATAGAAAGTGTAAAAAATAATACTAGGCCATGCAACACTTAGCATATAAAGTACCTTTAAATAATTATAACTCCTGAAAACATACCGAGAAAACAAATTTATGGAACATGCTTTTTAATCAAATACTTTATTCAGTAATATCTTGCTGATACACTCTAAACTAATAAAATTCAATATTATATTAAAATGTTTAACATACTTATATTATCATAAAAAGGGAAAGATTTTTTTCGGTGCATCTGATAATTTCAAACAAATTTATCATACTTTTTACTGTGTGAGTTAGGGGTATCAAGGTCACAATATCAGGTTACATCAACATCAAAGAAGCCGACAAAGCTTTCGCCTCTTATTAGTGCATCACTCTTTGATGTAACCTGATATTGTGACCTTGATACCCGTAACTCACACAGTAAAAAGTAAGATAAATTTGTTTGAAATCATCAGATACACGGAACAAAATCTTTCCCTATTTATGATAATATAATAAATATGTTAAACGTTTTATTATAATATTAAATTTTATTAGTTCAGTGTGTATCAGCAAGATATTACTGAATAAAGTATTTGATTAAAAAGCATTGGTATTTCCATAAATTTGTTACATTTTACAAAATTATACTAATACTTTCTAGCTGAATTTATTGTAAGCTTTAGGATCACTTAAATGTTTTTGTACTCAAAAAATAAAAATTGTTGGTTTACAAAATTACATTATTCACATTTTTTGTTTCCATTCAAATGTATATTTAAAAGGATATATTTTTGCAATAATCAGTTACTGTACATATCTACTGTAATTAATTCCAATAAATTACATTTTTATGAACAAAAATCCTTTTACATACCTGCCTGCATCCTTGGGAAATCTAAACGGAAATTCCTTCGCCGGTTCTGTTAAGACACCCACGGTAAGCACACGATGTGCCACCTTTTCGCTTCGTTTCCGACATTTCAACAAAGAGTATTTCAAGGAGAACTCACAAAACAAATAATCGTATTCAAAAACACGCACTAATAACAAAATACTAAAAGAAAAATACAATTATTACAACTTTGTTTACAATTTCGTAGACAAAACACGATTGACAGTAGAATCTGACACAGCAAATTTGATTTAAATACCACCAGAGAAACGTCAATTTCGCGCATGCGCATACAAATTTGGTTATCGCGAAAAGGCCCTCTTTCGCCTCTTATTGGTGCGTTACTCTTTGGGTATAAAACAATGATCTGGTACCTATTGGGCGTTTTCACACTAGCCGACACGATACCGACACGATACCGACACGACAACGACACCGGTGGACGCGTAATCTCATGTAAGTAAAGGGAATGCTTTCACACTTACCGATATATCGTTATCGTGTCGTTGCAGGCGCCGACAGGTCGGCGAGCAGCAAGCGCTCCACTCGTGTCGTTGGCGGTTTTTCCTTTTCCTAGTTGTTTCTGTTTTGGTTTTTTGATTTCGTCAATTAACTTGCTCAGCACATAGTTAAATGTTTCATGACTCACTCGAAAGTAGTCGAAAAATGTGCAGAATCCTTTGTCAATGTCTCAAAAAGAGTGTAATAGGTGTCGTGTAAGTAGCGCACCTTTACTATTGGATGTATCAAAAATTTTCTTTACGGTCTTCGCTTTTTGAGTCTTAAATGCAATAAATGTAGCAAATACAATTTATTTACAGGAGCCATGTCTGCGAATACCGGCACAACACTACGACACGACAGAGATGGCTGTCGGCAAATGTGAAAATACTCGCCGATTTATCGTGTCGGTGTCGCTACCGTGTCGTGATCGTGCCGGTATCGTGTCGGCTAGTGTGAAAACGCCCATAGATAGCACATGTTCATAAACGTTAATAAAATGTACTGACAATGTCTTTTATAGGGTGATATAAAATAACAAAAACCAAAACAAACGTAACCGTTCAGGTTGTGTAGTAGGTCGCTACTAGGAAGAACCGTACGTGCACTTCGCTTATAGGGTTGGTCGTCTTAACTACAAAATAGGTAGTTATTGTTTGTTTACAAGCTCACAAAGACACAATACCAAATAAAAAGTACCTGGTATCGAATAAGTACTGTTTAGATACTATCGATACCTTCGTGGGTTTGATGCAAAACTCATTAAGTGAAAATATACCATTTCGAGAAAATTGCGTTTAAAAAAAAGTTAATAATTCTTATGTTATCCAATTCATAAAGACCGTTATATTTTTCTTAACTTCTATTTGTACTAATAGACAAAAATACATAATATAGAGTATTTTTGAATACTTTTCTTATAGTTGTATATTATTTTTCGTAAAATAAAAATAAAAACAAAAAAAAAATCGACTTAAGGAGTTTTAAAGTTTTTCGTGATTGTAAATTGTTGGACTTAATGAGGTTTTCGGTAATAAAAACACTTTTAAAAAGTTAGAAAGCATTAAATTTATTGAATAAAATGCAGATTATCACGATTATCAAATTATTAAGCACTTTTAACGATATTGTTTGTTTAAACTTCAAATAGTGTCCGACCGAAACAAGATTTTCAGTTTCGGCCGAAACCGAAACCGAATCTTCGGCCTTGGTTTCAATTTTGACCGAAACCGAAACTTATTTATACATTAAAGAAATAGTCCATACTTAAAGTGGAGTAAAAGATTGAAAGGGAAAGAAAAACTCTAAGTCTTCCTCCACTAATATATTCAAAATAACTCTATTTAAAGATAACTCCACATGTTAAAAATTTAATTGTATACTGAAATTTAATGTATTTTATATAGGACGAGATCGATCTTGGGAACGGATTGAACTCTTCCCACTAGAAGAAAAAACGTCGACAGAGAAAAAATCTATTTATATAGACAACACTGCCTACGAATCCACCCAAAGTTAGCCGAACGGTGCGCGACAATTCACGAACATTGAGTTTTGGCGCACCCGAAGTTTCCGCCTATTTTTGGACAAAACCGAAACTGTCACCGAAACTAGATTTTTTGGCCGAAACTGAAGCCGAAACCGAACCTTCGGTCGGTCTCTAACTTTAAATAAACAATATTTCAAGGTTAGAAAGTTAGTGAATTTTTGCATCAAGCCCACGGTATCGAAAAAAATGTCGATACCACGCTACACATACACTATTAGAAAACACAAAGCTAATTTTTAATTTTAATATGATGTCAATTGTCAATGTCAAATTTGTCAAGTGCCGAAGTACCAATTATGTAGCAACAATAAAAACCAAATAACTCAGATTTACAGTTTTCACATAATATCTAACAAATGGCAGCAGTTTCGCAGTATTATTAGTAAAAATAAAAGTATCGATATTAATAAAATTATCGATAAAATAGTATAGATAATGAATAACTTGAAATTGAAAACAAAGTATCGTTTCCGTACTAGTATTAATGTATCGTTTGTGTCCCTACAAGCGCATAATTTAGTTCATGTTGATGTATGGTACCGGGTGTATCTACAACTTAAAAGGTACGCCGGCTGTATCATGGAAACATTTATTACAAAAGTGATCAATAGAAAATGCTGGAAATTATTTGTAAGTTTCTAGATAGGTCGCTATAGGAGGCGTAACTACATATAGTGGCCAATCAAAGAACGGGACTTTCTCAAAACGCCTCATAGTGAAGGTCTATCAAAGATAGCATTTTTTTAATTTAAAAGGAACTCTGGCCAACATTTTTTTTCAAGTTCTTGCTCTACCTGTTTGTAGGAGAACACAAACATTGTTATTAAAAAATATTTACAGTTAGTCTCGAGGTTAGGATTATCAGAATTGACAAATTTGAACTCGGTAAATAGGGTTTCTTTTGTTTTTGCAATGTAGCAGAATCAACAATTTCTTTATTTTTCTCCAAAATTTTTAATGCAAATTAATGCGTAATTCAGAACAACTTAGTTTTTTCAAAAGAAACCCTATGTAGCGTGTTCAAACTTTTCAAAATCTGATAAGCCAAACCAAAGTTGTGAATATTTTTTTAGCAATATTTGTCGCCTGCCACCAGTAACAGTGTTTTTTTTTTGTTTTTTATATTCGATTTTAAAAACTTTTATAGTTTAATTGACTTGTTCTCTTCCTTTTTTAACTAAAAACACGACCATGAATCATTTTTAAAGAAACTTTAGAAACAAACCAGGGCCGTATCTGAGGGGGGGTTTTAGGGGTTCAAACCCCCCCCCGAAAACAATAAAATCCTTATATGTTTGTTTGTGTGTATGTTTAAATGTATGTTTAAAGTATAACTAGTATTTTTTGCCACTGGTCTAACTGGTCTAACCCCCCCCCATAATTTTGGTTCAGATACGGCAATGAAACAAACCCTTAAAAACAATTTTATATCCTCAAAATATGATGTTTGCAACTAAGTACTAAAAATGACAGAAATAACTACCTTATTTCCAACTTGATCAAAAATTGAGAAAAAATATCAATTTTTTGGCAGGAATTTGGGGCAAATTTGTTTATACGTAAAAATGAATTGAAGGTCAACTTTTACAATTTATTAAGAAAGAACTTAAATTTTAAAGCTCGGACCTGTCTATTTTTCCATTTTTGTCAAGTGATAATGTTGCAGTGTACAGTGTTATCAATTTAGTTTGTCCCACTTTTAAGAGCCTGTAACTTTTTTGTATTTTGAGTTAGCGAGCTCATTCAAAAAACAAGATGTACCATTTTTAGCCAAGTTTTTATGAGTGTTGTCAAAAATGACAGTAGGTGTCACATGTCACATTTAAAAGCAAAAATTTAATTTTTTTAAATGGGACACCCTGTATATTAGAGGCGCATTAGATGGTCCCTTTTCTTCCGATTTCAAAAATATAACACACATATGCATTATTTTCTTCATTCCATCAAACATTGACAAAAGTATGAAAAAATATATTATTGTTAAAAAACATCAAGATAGCTAAGCAACTGTTTTGGTTGCTATGGATTTTATCTTCATTTATATTTCAGTCTGTCATTCACAGCATTATTAATCGTTTCGAATATTGTAGAAAATTTATTTTGTATGTATAAATTAACTAACATGAGATATTATTATTCAGTGGAGGAAAAGTGTTTTATGTTTGATATTTTTCATCAAACGGGCAGTGCAACCTTAGTTAGCACTTAGGAGGTATAGGCTTCAGTTTCCCAATAGACGGGTTCCTTCCAAAAAAATATTTTATCGGCTGAAAAAGACATTTTTCGAGACTGGAGGTATAAAGAAAAAACGAATAATTAGGCGGAAAACAATTATTACGGAAGAAATGGAAATGAATGTATTAGCCTATTTTCGGGCATTTCTATACCCGATATACTACGAGAGCTGCCTATATCTTATGGTTCAGTAGAAACGAATTTTATTTTCTAGCTAATATAATAAAATTGTTTATTCGTTTCAATGTGTCGTGTTTCATTGATCATATAAGCTAACAACCAAAACAGTTGCATAGCTATCTTGATGCTTTTTAACAATAATATATTTTTTCATATTTTTGTCAATGTTTGATGGAATGAAGAAAATAATGCATATGTGTGTTATATTTTTGAAATCGGAAGAAAAGGGACCATCTAATGCGCCTCTAATATACAGGGTGTCCCATTTAAAAAAAATAAATTTTTGCTTTTAAATGTGACATGTGACACCTACTGTCATTTTTGACAACACTCATAAAAACTTGGCTAAAAATGGTACATCTTGTTTTTTGAATGAGCTCGCTAACTCAAAATACAAAAAAGTTACAGGCTCTTAAAAGTAGGACAAACTAAATTGATAACACTGTACATGACTAATCGTGTATAGCTTTGTTTACATGCGCAGGGCCAAAAAATTGGCCACTTCCGTGATTATTGTTTGGTTATCCAAAGGTAAATATCTATGGGTCTAGCAAATGATTACGCTCATTTCGGTTTGCCCAGTGTAAAGTTAAAAACATTTGGTACAGATTGAAAAAAAAAGGCAGTTCACACTTCAGCGCTACGCCACCGCGACGAGTAAACAGAAAACTATTCTCACACTGACGTCGATATTAGACGAAGAGGAAGCAGCGGCGATTTGGTGACATGCATTCTAGAGCAGGCTGCTTAATTATAGTTGTAAAGACAGTAAAACCTTTCAATTACCTGCACAAATTTGACATTGTTTTCATCTTCGTCCATTTTCGTAATAAATAATTAATTTAAATTTAAAAAAGCATGTAATTTACACGGAAAAATCTAAACAAAAGTTTGATCGCTTTTATCTGAAGACTATCGTGCGAGACCGGTATCTTGTAGGTCGGGTACTAGTCCGGTCAATCTAGACCAAAAAATCATACTGAAGGTACATAAATTAACAACAAGCTGAAAATCAGTAAAATTGTTCAAAATATAATTATAAATAAAATTTATAAGTTCCCCATCATTCCCGTGTTTGGAAAAAATTTAACTCAAGGTCAAAGGTCAAAAAAATTAGTTTTTCGTAATTTTCAGCAAAACGGTACGTTTTATCATAAAAATAGCCCGGACAAAAATTGTAAATCATAAAATTATCTATAAAATATTTATCAATACTTTTTTTCCTACGAGCCACCGGTTCTGAGATATAAGGATTCAAAAAGTTGTAAAAGTTGTTATCGTCATAATATGTACACGTTATTTTTTCTAATGATTTTACCGCATAGATCACTGCGAGTACTTCTGTCATGCCGCTTCCTTGCATAATATGACCAATTGCTCCCAGAAAAGAAATCAGTAGATAAAATCCTCCGAGTCTGATGATAATTTTTGATACTTCAGAGCCCCCAGGTGTGGCTGATGCTGATACCATTTCTCGAGTGGTCATACCGTTTTGCATTCTCTAATGCACAAGGTAAAGTCGCATAGATAGTATTATAGTTACTGGCTGGTTGGTGAATAAATGGTAAAAATGAAATTTAAGATTTAGAATAATTCATAATCATATGGTTATTTGTTAAACATTCAATAAAACCATTCCAACCGGGTAAAGACGCATTTTTCCATTTTGACGATAACAACTTTTAAAACTTTTTGAATCGTTATATCTCAGAAACGGTGGCTCGTAGGAAGAAAAGTATTGATACATTTATTTTAGATAATTTTATGCTTTACAATTTTTGTCTGGGGTATTTTTATGATAAAACTTACCGTTTTGCTGAAAATCGCGAAAAACTAATTTTTTTGACCTTTGACCTTGAGTAAAAATTTTCCAAACACGGGAATGATTTGGAACTTAGAAATTATATTTATAATTATATTTTGAACAATTATACTGATTTTCAGCTTGTTGTTAATTTATGTACCTTCGATTGTCTAGATTGACCGGACTATACATAGACAATTTACCTTTAGATACGTATAGCTTATCTCCTGCGCAAACAAAAGTTATGTTTTATGGGTGAAAAAATACGTCCAAGCGCATGACTCGCCGGTCAGCTGCCTTCCTTATGGACACCTCCGTGCATGCGCACAACCCTCGTGTTATCGGCCTGTCCTACTTTCCGACATGCTCAAGATACTCTCCAGTTGCTCTCCAGAACCGACTCGGCCGCCATTTTTGTTGTGTTTTAAGGTTTCTCTGTGGATGGGACTCCTTGTAGTTTTCTTAGCTATCGTGGATTGTGGGTGTTTAATATTTACGAATGTCTAGTTTTTGTGTAGTTTAGTGATTTGTGTTTGTGCTTTTAGTGACTCGGATTGTAATATTATAAACAATGACTAGTAGTAGTAGCAGCCGTTGTATAATTTTATTATGCCCAAATAGGGGTAAACCTGGTATTTTGTATTTTCGGTAAGTATGGAGTAGTGATGTATATTGATAATATATAACTTTATTTTATTATGATCAATTTAAACACATCAAACTAGGCCTAGGCTACACAAACAAGGTATGAAAATAAACAGAAACCTACACCAAGACAGATTATTCCCATGCATATTTTGGTATAGTTTATTTGCAGCCCTGCGTTCTAATTAGGTACGCATATTTTTCGGGCAATATATTGCTTCAAAAACTTTACAAGACACTTTTCTCTATACTTATATTATATAAAAGAAAAAAGTAAATACCTTGGTATGTTTATATTAATCCAAGGGTGAAAGTATTCCACGGGTCAAGTTCCCGGGCAAACACTTTTTCAAAGTCTTGAACAAAACAAGTTTTTGCCAAATTGTAAAAATCAATACAAGTTATATACCAACTAATATTTGACTTGAGGTTAGGTACGCGATAACACCGTAGATTGGTTATTTTGCTGGTTTTGTTTGTTTTTATAAGACTTGTTTAATTCACCTGTTCTTATTCTCTTCCTTTTCGAAGTAAAAACACAACGAAGAATCATTTTTAAACAAATTTTAAAAACAAAACCTTGCAAACAATTTTCTATTCTTAAAATCTAATAGGTTTGCTACTACTAAAAATGCCAGAAATCACTACCTTTTTTACCAACTTGATCAAAAATTGGCAAGAATGTGAATTTTAAAGCCCGGACCTGTCGCCCATTCGTCAAACGATAATGTTGCAGTGCGCATGTCTAATAGTGTCTAGCTTTGTTTACATGCGCGAGGCCATAAAACTGCCACTTTCGTGATTATTGTTTGCTTATCTAAAGGTAAATTGTCTATGCTGCCATCTTAAGCCAAAAAGGCGTATCTCAATTTTTTCTGATTTTGGTATTTTCATCAATATGGATACTTAAAGGTATCATCTATATATTTAGGCAAAATAGGAGTAACAAATGGAAAACACCAAAAAAATATAATAAAAATATCCACATCTCAAAAAAATATGTAAAACCTCAGCAACTAAGGCTCTTCTCATATTTCTAAGCGAAATAGGCATTCTCAGAGATATGCCCTATTTGCTTAGGATTTAATACTTTGCATCTTTGTATATTAATGTTATTTGTTTATCTGGATTGTTAACAAGAAATTAATAAATCTTAGTTTGTAAACATTTTCTACACCTCATTATCTATCGTAACGGAGATTTAGCAAAATGATCGTAATTAAAAAAATTACTTAGGGAATTGAACCAAGTCAATGATATTTCGTAAGCGAATAGGGCGCATCTTAGTTTTTTTTTCAAATACTACCCTACAAGCTAAAAAAAACATTTTATCGTTTGTTTGCAAAATATTTATAGATTTACAAAAAAAATTACAAAATTCCTTTGAAAAAAAGGTGCGGTTATTACAATGTTAATATCTCAAAATAGTGAAAACTAGAGTTGAGGCTTTTTTGGCTTAGGACGGCAGTATGGTCGGATAGCAGTCGCGTCGTGCTTTGGCGAGCGGAGCTCATACCGAGCTCCATTTAAAACAATGTACTGTGACCATAAAGATATATATTTTGTCGCCGCGTAGCGCTGCTGTACGAACTGTCTTATTAAACTTTTAAAAAATATACGATTTAATTTGACCCACAGTGCTACATGCAAATGTCCTCGTAAACATAGTCCTGTCAGCCGTGTATGTACCTATTTGCAGAAATGAAATTAAAACCCATAACCTCTCCAGGGTAATCGTTTTTTCCGACTGCAACGATCAATGAAAAAGGATTTAAACAGTTTAAGGTAAAACCTTTCGGTAAAGTTAGCTTTAAATATTTAAATACAACCATAAAAGGAAATGTATAAGCACGAGAGATACTAGAAATGTTAATACTCTGACACTGAAATAAACTACTGTATTAACTTCAGAGCACTTGTGCCAGCTGTGCTGCAACGACTTTTATCTGTAAGATAAAATTGTTTCCTGTAGGTCAAAAAATGCATCAATATCCTCATTTAATCGGTTATTATCTGACAAATGACTTCTCTTGAGGTGGAACTTTCCACCTGAATATTGTGTGCATTGTGCATGCCTTTTTGGCATTGAAAAACCCTTATCCATTGGCATGGACTTTAATTTCGTTTCTGCTTCTCAGTAATCTATCTGTATCTCATAGCCTGGCTATCTAAGAGAAAGGGTCTGTCTAAATTTAACAATGTACTAGCGGGAGGGGGGGGGGGTATTAAAAAAAATAATATAAAGTCGTTGACCACAGGTGGCCCAAACGTGTTAAAATTAGGTGGATTATGTAAACAAATTTTATATAAAAAATAGTTGTTTCTTCCAGTTAAAAGATTCACCCTGTATATTGACTTTGTATTTTTTAAAGTTTTTGAACTAGTAATAACGAGGCTAAAAAACCTCTTAATTGAAATGGTAATTTAATATATTTTAATGTTTTTTTTTAATTTTATACCATAGAACATTTTTGAATTTCATGGAATGTATATTACTTTTTTATGCTACATAACTCGACACTTTTATTATATACTTACAAACATGTTCCCCCATTTTTGCAGGTTGGTGTGCCATTAGTGTAACAAAATGACTTGGGACCCTCGGAACAATTTGGTCCAATATATCCTTCATAACAGCTACAAGCGAATTTCCTGAAACAAAATTTTTCATGAAAAAACAAAGAATTGTATGTCACATTCGCATAAAATTTACTTCTTTGAAACCAGAGAAGAAATTAATAGTATATTTTCAAATGTGACAAAATTATGTTATGTTAGTGTTTGACTTCTCTCTCATGCATGCGAGAGGAGGGTATTCTTATCTTCTACAAGACGCAAAATAAATCGTATTAGATTTGATGACTAAAATTTGCCATTTCTTTAATTTTACAAAAATATTCCCGTATTCTAATTATTACATTTTTTGTGCGTTTTTCTAATCGAAACTTTTTAATTTGCGAATTCTAAATAAAGTCAAATTTCTCTAAACACACGCCGTATCGTAACTAAGTCAGCTGTCATTTTTGGCACCCTGCTGAAGTCTATTTTATTTTAAGATGTGGGCGTTGGCATTCACCATATTTTAGACTTGTACGGGGGTCTTACGGTGGGAATATCAACATGCTTGCCAACCTATAACCTATTTCGCGTAGATTTATTTATTTTTTCTAACTTTTACACAAAATTTAAATAAAATCAATATCGTCTTCATATTCCATAGGTAATAATTAACATGTTAAATAAATATCAAGGAATTTCATAAGTTATTTAAGGAGAATTGTATATCAAAAAATATCGGTTAAGATTTTTTTTTAACATTACTATGTCATTGTTCTTTCACTATACAATGCTCCCAAAATTAGCAATAAAATTAATTGATATTTTTGTAATATATCAGATATTACCTAAATAATGTGCAGACGATATTGATTTTATTTAAATCTTAGTCAATAAAATAATATGCTAAGAAAAACAAGGCGAAATAGGTTATAGGTTGGCAATAAATTGAATGACGTTGATAATTCCACCTTAATGGTTTATTAGCATAATAACTTGCAAAAATATAGCATTAATTTTATTTACAATTGACACATCGAACTTAAGGTGCGATAGATTAAAAGTTGTGGCGTTATTCATTGGTAAAACATAGAAATACATTTGACATGCACTAAACATATCAATGAAAAACTCTATGAACAATCCTCATAAGATAAAAGAGTTTCGCTGCCCAAATATTGTAGCTACGAGCCAATCAAGCGGTGAGCGTGCACCTGCGCATGTTAGGCGTTCAATGCAGCCAATGTACCATGTGCTTTTAAATACAAGCAGCTGGATTAGTTTTCAGTAAGAGCAAGGTTTGATAACATATTGTAAGCACCGTAATTAAAATGGATAAACTAATAATATTCAATTTATAATAGCAAATAATGATAAATGAAATGTTTGTTATTGGAAATAGGAGAGTTAATTTACCTAAGCTGGTTTACTCTACTCACCGTTCAACTTAAATGATACACAACAAGAAAATTTATTCTCTGAAACCTAACGCGTGAGCTAGCTGTGGCCCACTACTGAACTGAGAACTTTATAAACTGTCGAAACGCTTTGATTTTAGAAAAAGTTGACTAATTAAAGAAAAAATTCCAAAAAAACCACAAAATCACAATTACACGAGGAAAATATTTATAGAGTTTTGCTATCAACGAAAATACGAGTTGAATGAGCATAGACGCGTAGAGGAACTGGCATTGATACTGAAAGATTGAGCGGTCAATATCAGGAAGAAAGATGGAATAGAATAATTCAAAGAAGCAAAAGGTAAAGACTATGTGGAACGTTTCGTGCATACTTTAACAAGAGAAGTACTATAATGACTTTACGATTATGATTTACCCGTTTAACAGCATAGTATTTAAACTTGCCCGAGATGCAACCAGGAATAAACTACAAGCAAATCGATGTAAACGCAGTGGCGGCTCTTCTTTAAGGTAATTTGGTCAATGACCTCTCTCTCTCTCTCTAATTCTCTTCGCATGTAACGTAACATTTATGTTTCGTGTACTATTACTATTATCTCTAAAATATCCAGGCGACTCTTGGCCACCGCTCTCTGTGTGTGCTTTCCCAGAGAAATTTTAATGCGCAAGCGTGCAAGAGAGAAATGAACGCATGCTACTACTGGAAGGAAAGACAAAGAAAAATAGTCCTATTAAGGCTATAAGTCATATCAAGTTTCGATGAGGTTCCGACAAACGTTGTAATTTTGCAGAAACGTGTGGATAGGGGAGTTACGTTGCGGAGCAGTTCTTAGTTTATTTTCTTGGAAAATTTGTTAGCCTAACCGATTGCTGCAGTAAGGAGGGATGTGTAATGTATATTTAAATACTCTTTGTCAATTTGTCATTGTTTACAATTTTTGGATTTTTAATTTACCTACTGGTGCCAGTCGGGTTTGATAATTTGTTGGTTCGTTATTATTTAACGAGTGTTGTGTTAAATAGTTTATTGTTTCTTGTGTCACGAAATGTCGGTTGTAAAAAATATGAGCCAGGAACGATTACTGCATTAGCGATGTTATCAGTCAAAAAGTATTTTGTAAAAAGTTCAAATCTGTTTAAAATGTACGTATAGGTCAGTCCATATTGTATTTTTTGATTTTTTTATCAGGTAAAATTATAGTGTTAACTTTTTCCCTACGAAGACAGAAATTAGTGTAAATAAATTAAAAATACAATTTAATATAGGCCTGCGGCGCTATTGATGTATCCTTACAATACTAAATGACCCTCCACTTCAAATAATCTTGAGCCGCCACTGTGTAAACGTAAGACCAGTTTATCTAAAGTGAACCAAATAATATTGTTCTGGAATGAAAATACTCCTGAAGGTCTTATGTGTAAATATTGCTGCTATAAAATTAGCGCGGAGAGGAGGCGAGGCAGGTTGCTTGTCTCTTGGATTTTTCAAATCGAGAAAAATAACGATGGCTCTCCAACAAATCGCATTGAATATAATCTGGTGTTCGGTAAAACTGGCCAAGTAGGTTCAAAAAGCTGTACAAGTAGTAAATGGTTGATTGCCAATAGTGAAAGTCAAAGCTGCCCTGTACGCCTTTTTCATAAACTGATATCAAAACGAGGCGAACATATTGCCTCACTACGGCTGGTCTTAAAATCAAATCGACACTGGAAAACCCGATAAATCGGTACGACAATGCCCTTGTTAGAAAAAATACCATTATTGGATGAACTAAATCGTCTGCTGAAGCTATTGGTCTGAATGTTAAGGACAAAACGTTAACAAACCCACAACCACCTTAAAAGGAAGCCATGAAGTGACATCGGGCAACGCCGCATCAGCTGGGACTTGCGGATCCACAAGCTATTATTATAACGCGCGGCAACGGGCGAATTTTTTATTCTTTCTGATAATAGTTTTTGTGTTTTTTGGCTCTGTTGCCACTATATTAATATTGAAAAATACAAAAAAGTAATAACAAGAACAGGATAACAAGAACAACTTACCTAATTATTAAATAATAGTAATATTGCGTTGTAAAGCTGTTTTTGTTTCACTACGAGTAGATTTATTTGATCAATCAAAAGTAATATTCTATTATACAAATTATTATCTTCTGCGTTTAAATTACAGGATTGACTATCATCTTCTGAAGTCTCAAAATTTAGTAGGCTTTTAAGGCTTTGTTTAAAAAATCTACGCTTATCTTAAGAAAGTCACCTACTATCTCGGTAACTTCGTTACTTTCACAATGTATATAAAATGGTACCGAGACAATAAGTTTTCAAGCTGAGACCACCTGCTTAGTTTTATTTCAAAGGGTAAAATCAATTTCAAATCATTGTAAGCCAATTCGTTACCTTTTAAGAAAACCTTTGCCTTCATATCATTGTACACTGTAACCTGATTAACAATATTTATACAGTCATTGGTCAAATCTAAACTATAAAAATATATTTTTGAGTCACTTACAATTTTTCCTTTCCAAAATTCAGAAGTATAAATTTTTTGTGAATAATTACTGAGATCGTCAAAACTTTTTATAAAATCTGATCGCTCGAAAGCTTGATTAAGTTGAGATGTACGCTCTTGTTGTTCCTCGTTTCTCTCCGCTGGACTTTTTCTAGGAATGATAATAGTTTTTGTCACTTAAATTTTTTATTAGATGTCAATCGAAAATCGGATAAAAATACAAATTAATACGAGAAACCACAAAGATAACACCTTCTCCTCGTGTAAATTACATACTAAACCATGGCTAACCTCAAAAAAGTAACGTGACACATGGATCTTCAAGCAGTGTTGTCGATGTTTCTGTTTCACGGCTTCTTTCAAGATGATTGTGACAAACCATTCAAACATTAACCAACAACATCACAAATGCCTCATAATTTTAAGACACTCGAGAGACTTTGGTACCAAGGCAGCATGCAGTTGTACATTATTAACGCCCTAGGGACATTATCAATGATCTGGATGAAACAATAACAAATAAACCCAGTGCCAAAATCATATTCCATTCTGAAGTGAATCAACATACGAATTGCGCCCCTCCACATCGTTTGCCAAACTTTCGCTGTTAATAGTATTATCATGTTGTGGAAAATTTAAATCTTTGTCGAAAACCTTATAAAAAGTCTGCAGTATGGCAACGCAGCAGTAAGAGATCAACCCCAAAAGATGAGGCCAGGTTGTTTCATTCAGTTTCGTTTAGGGATGTCCACTGAAAATCTATCGCAGCGTTGCCAGATGATTTTTTTTTATTTCCCTAGATTTTTGACAAAAAATTCCCTAGATTTCCCTAGGCAAGTTTATTTTATATTTAAGGGAGGAGGGGATAATGAATTTTAGTTAAGTCATTTTTGATTTTTTTTTTTAGCTTTATTATCTATACCTAACAAATTGTCTCTTTAAAAAAGTAACAAAAAACTTCATACACATAATACATAATATCTTAACATAGTATAAAACAAAGTCGCTGTCGCCCGTCTGTCCCTAGAGGTGCTTAAATCTTTAAAACTACGCAACGGATTTTGAAGCGGTTTTTTTTAGTAGATAGGGTGATTCAAGAGGAAGGTTTTTATGTATATTACATGCATAATATTGTAGAGAAACACTGATAAATTTAGAGGTTTGTTCGGGTTTGTATTTATAAATCTTGACGTGATGGTGAACTCGCCTTATTATCTCAGAGAAAGCGACGTCGTATAATGCCGGGCTGCAACGCAGGCCGGGTACACGCTAGTTCTAAATAAATTAAACAAACCACTTTTTTAAATTTTATTGGTTTTCTTTTTTCCCATACAAATTTTCTGATTTAAATTTCTGAAACATTTCTTGGTTAATCGTTAAATTAAAACAATTGCTTGTCGTTAACAAACTTTTTGTGTGTAAAATTCCACACAATGTGTTCGGCGACAGCCTGTTACGTATTTTTGTTTTATTTAAATTTATCTCTGAAAAAATTCTTTCAACGGTAGCACTTGAGTGTGGCAGACAAAATTGAAAAAATAAAAGCACACAAATTTGGGCAAAAAGGATTATCATTGCCCAATTTTAATTTAGATATTTTTAACCAAAATTCTTGTATTGGCTCAGTATCTGAAAATTTATCGAAATCAAAATTTCTTAATAAAGGTCATTCTTGATCTATGTGATTTAAGTGACTTCTTCCAAATGAGAAATTTGAGGCCAATGGAGCAATTGAACTACATTTATAATAATTAGTATTTATATAATAATATTATAATATTTAAGAATTAATAATCTTATTCAAAAATTCCCTAGATTTGGCATTAAATTGAATATAATTCCTTTTTTCCCTATAAGCCGCAAAATTCCCTAGAACTAGGGAAATTTCCCTAGGTCTGGCAACCCTGATCTATCGCGGAAAAACATCGATGTTTGCGATGCATCGAAAAAAAACATTTTAATAGCATTAAAAAACATATCACACATCTTATTATTCTTAGCTCACACCTTAACTGAAACCAAAGGTAAAAAGTATTATTAAGATCGAGAGTCAACGACCAAATAATTATGTTACGAATAAAATTGAGGCCTAATATATCGATTAAAATACTTCGATGCATCGACAAATTTTAAATGGCCTCGATACATCGCCTAAAAACGATACATCGCATCGAAAATATCGATGTTTTCGATACATCGATGTATATCGAACATCCCTATTTCCGTTTGCTGGTTTTGAGGTTTCTTTGACAGCGGTTTGAAATTATCTTCAGTTAATCGGTTTTGTGTAATAATTGCTGTCTTTAGTGTTTTGTGATATTTTCTAAAGGCTACTTAAGATGAGCCGCAAGTACTAAGTATGCGAGAATTCGGAAAATAATAATTCTGCTGTTACTTTTCATGAGCGAGCAGTGGCGGCTCGTGGGGTAGAGCCACAGTGCCATGGCACTACCTGCCCTCCTGTCTAGCGTCCTGCCCTTTACAAATTACCAAAACCTATTAAAATTAATATTCTCGTTTTTAAAGCAATTAGCAAAATAATTTAAAAATGGAACACAGTCGGGTGCAAATTTCCATCTAAAAGGAAGCGATTATGCGTAAAACGGTAACGTAACTTCCGCGCCAAGCGCGACGAGGCACACGGGAGGTGACGAAACGCCATCACCTCAATAAAAAAACGTTGAAAAATTACCTTGAATGCAAGCAGGCAAAAATCTCGACGGGTAGCCAGGCTATCTTCGTTTGACCGTTTAATGTTAGACGTTTCACAAACAGCTGATGTTCGCGTCGCGTCCCGATTTGTTTTCGTTTGGCCGGCAGCTGATTTAATGTATGGTTAACGAACTTTTTATTTTAGAAATACATAAGTAATGAATACTATTAGATTTTTAAAGGAAACTTTATGGAAAAAATACTTGGGTGTGCGGTTGTGATGAATCTAATAGACTATTTTGTTTTATGTGTGTTTTATTTGGTGGGAAGCAAACTTGGTCCCAAAAAGGTACAGATGATTTGGTCCATTTCTGGGACAAAATAAGGACACATGAAAAATCGAAGGTACATTTAAACAATATATTATTATTTAATTTCAGTATGCTTGGTAAAATTAACATTAAAACTCAATTAAATTCTGCATATCACAATGAAATAATGAAGAAAAACGAACAAATTGATAAAAACAGATACATATTAAACCAAATTATAAAATGCGTTCGGTTTTGTGGTGCATTTAAGTTGGCTTTGAGAGGTCATGACGAAAAAGAGACGTCGAAAAATAGGGGCATATTTCGTGAATTAATAAATTTCAGCTCAGAATTAGACAAAACTCTTAAAGATCATATTGAAAAATCGAAAGTATTTAAAGGAACATCAAAACCCCTACAAAATGGACTTCTGGACTGTATGTTAGATGTGTATCATGATGAAGTCATAAAAGAAATAAAGGACTCTCCGTTTATCGCAGATGAAACCACTGACATTGCTTGTGTGTTTCAACTTGTTATCGTGTTTAGGTATATTCCAGATATGATTGTAAATTCATAAATTAAATTAGGTGCCTTTTTGCTTATTTTTCCTACTTTAAAAGCAAGAACTATTAACAAAAAAGGGCGTGGCACCCAAAATGTTTTTGCCTACGGCGCTATGGGTTTACCTGGCCCTACTTCACTAAAATGGCACGAGCCGCCACTGTGAGCGAGTGAATAGAAAGTTGGGCTATTTGTAGATTAGGTTTCTTCTATAGTAGCAACGTCACGTTCAAAGGTAACTCCGGCCACTCAGGTGTAATCCCCACTACCTGCCCCACCCAGCTCTTCACCTCCTCTCTCCTACAAACAATGTTATCAACACATTGTAATAGAGTTTATGAACTACATGTGCCATCAATAGGTACTAGCAGATCATTGGATATTATAGCTAATAATTGATAACTCCTGAACTATAAGTAAATTATTATTAAGGTAAAAATAATTTAATTAACATAATAATAATATGTTCATTGTAACTAATTTACCATTATCGAAAACATCTATTTAAAATAAACCCATCTTTGCCCCATAATGTTGACATTTGTAAAATTAATAAAATACTCTCTTCAGCCTAAACAAACTGGAAAAGACGACAATAAAAATGAAAAAAGCAAAATAGCTTACTTAAATGACCTCTTATATATTTTTTTGTATAATAAAAACCCTTCACTTTTACACATTTCTTTTTTAACCATTTCTTTATTCTTTTCCTTTGCCTAAAATAAAAATTCTAAACGATTATGACAACAACATATAAAACGGGAAATCCCAGTGCCTCGCAGAAATACAATTTCTGCTAACAACCAACTTTCACTTTTATCTATTTTAATAACGAAAGTTGGTTTTAATAAGGTAATAAATCATTTCATTGCGGTTATAATTGGTGTTTTAACAGTTTCAATTAGAGAATAAACTTATTAGCATGAAATAATTATTTACTTCTATTTTTTTTTATTAACGAACAAAAATGTTTACTAAAACCAGAAAAAAGAAAATGACATAAAAGTTTAGAATAGTAAATAATAGTTTATTATTGACCAAGGATTAGACAGCTACTATTATTGTCCAACGATTTCTAATTCAATAATGGGCATTTTATAGGTTAGTAGTGGAAAAGATTATGCTACTGCTTAGTAACAGGAAGTTTATTATACAGTTTAGCGGACATAAAGTGGTATTTTATTGTACAAACGTTGTTTTCTAAGGTGAATTATTAAACAATTTTTGCCGTGTGGATTGTTTGTTACACTGTCGTGCTGGAAGATGTAATCCTCTCCATATACCACTCCAACCGATGGAATCATGACTCGAAGAAGCATATCTCGGTAAACAGCAGCAGTCAGTCGTTGAGCAATTTGTAAAATTCCTGGGCCCCTATCACTAATCCAGCCCCAGTTCTTAAGCTGAAAGAACTTCTAGATATAACTAAAAATAATAACGTCTCATATTCGGGTACTTTTCGACTGCTTGGATACTCCCAAAAGATTATCAATAATTTTTGTTTTCTTATAGCCCAATGGCTATATCCAAAACAAAACCACGAATAAAAGAAAAAAATTTCACAATTTTCTGTTTGCAATCGTCTTTTGATGGTCTTAATCCATATTTTAGACCATATTATGCCTATGCGTTGACCACATAGATAATTTACTTTTAGATACGTACAGCTTATCTCCTGCGCAAACAAAAGTTACGTTTTATGGGTGAAAAAATACGTCCGAGCACATGACTCACCGGTCAGCTGCCTTCCCTCTCGGCACCTTCGGGTATGCGCACAAACCTCGTGTTATTGGCCTGTCTCACTCAAAATACACTCCAGAACCGGCTCGGCCGCCATTTTTGTTGTTACGTTTTAAGGTTTATCTGTGGATTCCTTGTAGTTTTCTTAGCTATTGTGGATTGTGGGTGTTTAATATTTACGGATTTCTAGTTTTGGTGTAGTTTAGTGAATTGTGTCTGATTGTGAGAAAATTAATTCTGTCAAAGTTGCTGGTTGGTTAATTTTTTGGTTAAAATCTGTACACCCCGACATTAGGCTATTAATAATGCCAGTATTCCATGGGTCAAGTTCTCTCGCAAACGCTTTTCAAATTCCTGAACAAGAAATTTTGCTTGAAAATATTTTACACGTACCCAAGTTTTTGCCAAATTGTAAAAATCAATACATGTTATATACCAACAAATATTTGACTTGAGGTTAGGCACGCGATAACACCGTAGATTGGTTATTTTGCGGGTTATGTTTTTTTTTTATATTCGATTTTATAAGACTAGTTTAATTCAATTGTTCTTGTTCTCTTCCTTTTCGAACGAAAAACACAACGACGAATCATTTTTAAACAAATTTTAAAAACAAAACACTACCTTTTTTCCCAACTTGATCAAAAATTGAGAAGAAAGTCGAATTTTTTGGCAATAATATAAATTTTAAAGCTCGGACCTGTCTATTTTTCCATTCGTCAAGTGATAATGTTGCAGTGCGCATGTCTAATAGTGTCTAGCTTTGTTTACATGCGCGAGGTCATAAATCTGCCACTTTCGTGATTATTGTTTGCTTATCTAAAGGTAAATTGTCTATGGTCGACCACCATCTTGAATTTAAGGGATAATTTCGTTTTTGTTAAGTAACTCGCCCATTTTTTACGTTTGACTAAACATGATCTAACAGATCTTACAAAAATTTTATTTCAACAATTTTTTGTCTAAGATCGATTTTTTTTCATTTTAAACCTAAAAAAAGGTGAAATGAATTTAAATTTTAGCGCATTTATGAATACAAACAACAGAAAATTTTGGTCCTAACCGTTTTTCTTCTAGGAAAAATGCCCTACGTCCTAAAGGTTTGAAACAATTATTTCACACAGTTTATCATTTATTATTCTTTATTTCAAAAATGTATTTACATTTTCTGTTCTCTTCGACGAAGGTCCTGCCAACCTAACATTGTCGGTTTTATCTTTGCAAATTTCAATATTTTCGTCTTCAGGGATGACGGTGTTAAATGCTGATTCCGCAAGAATATCTATATTATATTGCTGACAATCGATATTACTGACAATCGATATTATTCTCATCAAGTAGCTCCCGTAGTTCCGTGACGTTCACGCATATCACTGTTCTGCAGTTTTAGCATAAAACCGAACATTTGAGTCCTGATTTTCGACACCATTAAATTAACGTTTACGAAAAGCTATTGGTTAACGTTTTTTCATATTGTTTTCCATTTACATTGCAAACGGGAAATTTATAACAACCTGTATCAAGAAAAATTGTCATGGAAAGGTTAGACATTACTTAGGTATAGTTAAACATCATTTATAAAAATTTCCAAAAAAAAAATGTTAATCCAAATCGTTAGCTCATCAAGTCATTATCGTTTTTTTGCATTGATTAGGCATAGTGCACGTAAACGACGATTTGCGTTGATATATATAAAATCTTTACTAGATTTTTTTCTTCTCGGCGGTTATTTCACCTTATTATTCGTGTTTGAAGTCTTGAACCTAACGGGGAAAAATAATTTAAGGCTGAAATTCGAACACTGTTATTAGAATGCTTTTGTTGATTGCATTTAATTACATACATTTAATTAGATTAATTAATAATAAAACTTAATTTTCTTCTTGAGCTTTCATTTTATCGTGAATTTATAATTGTTACTTTTACATTATAATTTGAAACAAAATAATAAGTATTAACAATTTCCTTTTTCTCACATCTTTTCAGACTTTCCTGTTGTTTATATTAGAAAAACAAACATAAGCTAATGAAGTTTGTACACTTTTAAAGTTTAAATTTTATCAGAAATACATTGCTTAATTATTATTTTTAAGCAATATATTTTACATCTATACCAATAAAATACACACGAACACAAAATAAATAAATCGTCTTCATGGCATCACCTAATTTTTCAAAAGTTGTGCTTTTACAATAAATATTTTTATCTACAACCAGTTAATAATAGGGGCATAATATTTGTGACAGTAAGAGCCTTATACTATGCATAATTCGCCTAGGACAAGTATAACTTCTTATAAAACACCTGCTAGGACCATTATAAATTCGTAATAATTGGAGAGCCACAGCCATATTTTAATAACCAAAATTGGTTTAGCGGATTCTGATTTATATAATAATTAACATGATATATCACACAGCTGAAGTCCAACTTACCGCTGGTGTTCCAGTTCATTTGACCACATTTTTGTAAATTACAAATTGTAGTCATATAAAATATGCATTCCTGGACGAATGTATTTAACAAATAAAAATCGATACTAAAACAACTGTTTAAGAACTTAATATACCCAAACGTTATAAACAAACACGCTATAATAATTAATCAAACTAAAAAGCGGAAAATAAATATAGTTTAAAACAATTCTTGAAATTCTTAATATAGGCAAAAAATAATAATAAACGATAACCATTAGTATTATTGTGAAAAAAGCGTGTGGTGCTCGATATACGAAAAATATAGCATAAAGCGCCCCACGCTTTTTTTCACTATAATACTAATGTTTATCGTTCGTTATTATTTTCTGCCTTTATTAAGAATGTCAAGAATTAATTTAAACTATATTTATTTTCCGATTTTTTGTTTGATTAATTATTATAGCGTATTTTTTAGTTTTTTTAAACTATATTTATTTTTCATTTTTTAGTTTGAGTTATTGTTAAGAAAAAAAAAATTTTTTTGAGTAGATTTAGCTAGATTAGTAGATTATTGTATTGTCAGCGGTTCTTGATAAGTCTACAAAATTTAAATTCAATCTGACCGTTTAAAGTGGGTCAAAATCGGGTTATCGGATGTCGGTTACAAACAAACATACATACATACAAACCCGAACAAACCCGAACAAACAACAAAAATTTGACATATTGACAGCTGTCAAATTTTGACAGGAGAATTTTTTGCTTATTTTTCCTGAAGTCTCCGCATCGAATAATTTACGACCCCATAATTTGTTTCGTCAAAATCGCTTCTTCGTTTTATACCTGACAGTTGTCAAAATTTGACAGGAGAATTTTTTGCGTATAGATTATTGTATTGTCAGCGGTTCTTGATAAGTCTACAAAATTTAAATAAATCTGACCGTTTGAATGTTAATGTTCGTGAATTAACACCATTAAAGTATTCTGCCACTGAGCAGAAAGCATAGGATTTAAGAAATTTCTTGCTTACATCTGTAAATTTTTTAATCATAGATTTGAATTTTGAATAACTAAGCAATTTATATTTTCAGTTCAGTTATAAAATGAGATATTAATAGAATTATCCTTGGCCTTCTTGTAGCAAATTTTTTTAGGTCTAATTAAGTAAGAATTTCTAGTTGAGTAGTTATGAAAACAAGAATTTAAGAAAAAACTATTCCTGTTTTTATGAATTTCGATAAGTTGATAGAATATAAGCAGAAAGGTAGAGGCATAATAATTCCAAACCTCTTAAAAAGGGGCTGACAATGTTCAAAGTAACCAGCATTAGCAATCACAAGAACAGCTTTCTTCTGCTGTCTAAAGGGTTTAATAGTCGATAAAGAATTACCCCACCATAATTTAAATGAGAAATCCTTGAAATCCTACAGGAATAGCATTTTTGGCTATTTTTATTCGTTTTAGGTTTTGCCAAACTTACCCATCCTTTTAAATAATATTACATAATAACTTATGTAATAATTGAGGCAAACGCCAATAAATCTGTAATCCCGTGGTCGAGAAATTTATCCGAGATTCGACAGATTGCATGTTTAATTTGATTACTAGGTAATCTGATTTATAAAGGCTGTCTATTATTATAGTTAGGGTCAGGAGGGTCGATTAAATTAGAGTTATGGTAGATTTTTAATTTTTGGAATATTTGGAGAGTGCCAAATTTTTAACTTTTTAGAAAGTTCAAATAAGGTTATAAAACATATTTTTCTTTTATAAATAAAATCATATGTTGGGAGGCAACACATAGGCAGGGACGGACTGGGTCTATATAATTTGACGGCCTATAGGATGGCAAAGGCGTCGGCATGCATTCATGATGGAAAAAAAGTAGCGCCGTAAATATTTTTTGGGTGCCACGCCCTTTTTTCAATGATGTGACTTGCTTTTCAAATAGGAAAATTAAATAGTAGCGCCGCAGATGAAAATTTTTTGGGTGCCACGCACTTTTTTCAATGATGTGACTTGCTTTTCAAATAGGAAAAATAAATAGTAGCGCCGCAGATAAAAATTTTTTGGGTGCCACGTTTTTTTTTGTTAATGATGGTACTTTGTGCTCAAGTAGGAAAAATAATAAATAGAAAGTAAGATTATTTAGATTAAGTTTTTTGCTTGGAAAAATAATAATTTAAAAAATTGGTATATTAAATCTCTTAACTAAGGAAAAATCATTTCAAAGATCCAAAAATGATAACAAACAAATTGTATTTGCACCAGAAAACCGAATTATATGGCACAGCTGTATTAACTAAAGTACTTTTGCTAAAGCAATTTATTGCCTTCAAATATATTTCTATTTATTTCAGCTCGTTCGGGTTCCATCCATAACAAGTTGTTTTTCATTGCGCATGCGGGCACTACCAAAACATTAAATTATTAATTTATGTATATTTTCGATTTTGGTTTTTGTTTTTCCCATTATTTTCATACGTTCACGTAAACCAAAAGGGCGCCAGGCCAGGGCAAAAGGCGCAACAAGGGCGTCAGAACAAACGGTGCGGCGGGCTCCGCCCGCGAGCCCGCCGGGCCAGTCCGTCCCTGCACATAGGCGTCGGTCCATTTTCTAAAGCCGGTATAATTTTTAATATTTTTTTTTATGAAGGTAGGAATACAAGGCGATCCACGAAGGGTGGCGAGCGGTTGTATCTTCAAAATCATACATGCTTCGAATACTAACGTTTTATCCTGATTAAAAGTTTGTGTAAATATTAAAATTAATTTGTGCGGTAAATAAAAGAGGCCACTTAAAAATAATATATTTCTAGCTTGCATTTCTATTAAAAATGTAAATACAATCATTTAACTATTTACACTCTATTTTATACCGTGCGAGCAAAAATTATTTGCATCAAAGAAAGCTTGGATTAAAAAACGTATGGCTTGGTTTAGATCACAATAATATGGGGACGATATAAATCTAACCAAATATAGGTTTAATTTTGACAAATTCATATTATGACATGTTATGCCAAACTAATGAGTAATAAAATAAGTAGACAAATACAAATTAATTTTTGTTGTTTACAAAATTAACAAAGTAAGAATATACAGAAAGAAAAAGAAAAATAATAACATAAATTGCTGAAATTGGCCACCGCCATGCTCCAAGCATAAATTCACACGTCTCATCATATTTTCGAAAGTTTTGACCAGCATCTCTGGAGAAATGTTACCACATTTTTGGATAATCCTTTCTTGTAATTGTTCTATATTTGCAACTGGTGTTTAAAAAATAGTGTTCTTTAAATGAGGAAAAACGAAATAATCCATAACAGTTAAACAAGGTGATCTAGGTGGGAATTCAATGTCTGATCGAAAACTGATCAATCTGTCGTCGAAAAAATTGCGTAAGTAGTTAATAGTTTCGGCGGCTGTATGGGCCGTTGCACCGTCCTGTTGAAAATATCCAAAACGAAGTTCGTCGTCAAGTAATTGCTCCACAAATGGATTCAAAATATTGTCTCCATACCGCTGTGCTGTAACTGTGTCATGGAAAAAAATAGGTCCAACAATTTTTTTCGGGAAACAGCTAACCAGACACCAATTTTTTGAGGGTGCAATGTGGACTCTACAAAAAAATGTGGATTTTCACTACTCCACATGCGTGTATTCTAAGAATTCACATAACCGGAAAGGTGGAACCAGGCTTCATCCGAAAAAAATGTCAGGTCTAATAAATAATTTATTTCCAATAAATTTTGGGTAAACCATTGAGAGTAATTCCTGCGTCTTTTAAAATCTGCGACTTGTATTTCTTGGAATACTTGCACTTTATAAGGAAATACATTTAGCTGCTTCTTAAGAATAGTCCTGCATGTTCCATAAAATCTTCCCACTTCTTGGGACAGGCGTCGTATACAATTTGTTGGCGTATTTTGCATTATTTCACGAACGTTTGCAACAAGTTCTTCTGTTCTTACAGATGGTCTTCCTGCTCCTTTTTTGTGTTGTATAGAACCTGTTTCCCTAAACATAGCCACGGTTCTTTTCAGGCAATGATAAAAATCCCCAGCAATAAAAGCAACGTTAGGAAAATGTTCGTGAAAATCGTCCATGCACAATCCCGGATTGTATTGCCACTCACAATTTACTCTAAACCCGTTTCGAAAATACGCTTCAACCATGAATGTTTTGTGCTGTTCCGTAAAGCCCATTGTGCGGATTGTTCAAGAAATTGGAAAAATTAGCGATGTCGCGAAACGCAACTGTCAAAGATGACGGAATAACTTATTGATTATTAATTCAGGTAGTTTCTGACACCCAACAGGTATTAAGCTCTACGGCTAAGCATTACGTCCTTAGATGCAAGGCCCTCTTTGATGCAAATAATTTTTGTTCGCACGGTATCTGATCAAAAAGTTAAGTATATTATGAGACAATTTGCTGGAAGCTTAATTACAAACGTACCACTGTACCATTTTTATTATACCTTTTTTGTTTTACCCGTTAATTTAACTTGATTTATTTAATTAAACCCGCCTAACTAAATTTAATTTTTAAACCGTTGTTTTATTTATCTTGAACCACTCTATGGAAATACAGGAATTTCGTTTCTCTGGTCAATTATTAATTAAGTTGGCCAACTCTTTGGTATTATTGGAAAGATCAAACAGTTTTTCTACAAATAATTATTTTAATATAATATCCAAATCATTTTGACTTAAAACTTTTAACTAATAATATGATCAGTTATCAAGAAAATTCTAAACGCGTACGATATCGAAGATTAATAAATCGTCTTACGGTCGAATTGAATTTATATCTTCGCTAACCTCAAATATATCAGATATTAACTTACGTGTAATAATCGTAGCAAATGCCAGTAAATCCGCAATCCATCATGGTGCAGGAAGGGCCTCTTACACCGCCAGTTGTAATTTCGTAAGTGATGTTGAATCCGTAAATATCAAGAAATTTATCGAGAACTCTGAGATGTGCCGATTCGGCGGATTGCATTTTTAATTCGATTACTAGGTAACTTTGATATGTTTGGACCCATCGAGTTCGAATAACATTCGTTTCGTTTACTTTATGGATTACTTTGGGGTTTATCTTGTAGTCGCTTCCGTAGAGCTGATATTCCGTAAAGGTTAGACCTGAAAAAGAAAATAATAATTTAAAAGAATGGGATACAATTGAAGTGTACAGTGTGACCAGTAAAATCCGGTTCATATGGGATTTTTTTTTATTAATAGCCTTATTCGAAATTTGACTTTGGCATCAAGTTCTGCTTCGATCGGGATGAAAATTACGCAAAAAAATAGTAGTCACATGATTCGTATTATCTGTCAAATTTTAATTTTTTTCAAAAAATAATTCAAAAGTGGGGTTATTTCGGAAAATATCGAAAAAAGTTGTTAGAAAAGGTGTTTTTTAAATGCAGTTTCTAGACCACGTGCAAAATTTCAGCTGCATAAAATAATTTTGATTTTTTATCCACCACTAAAATATATTTTGCACTTAATGAACACTTTACTGATGACACGTGTTCTTTTTTGTCTTAATATTAAGGTGTATTACTTTCAGACAAAAACTACGTTTCCAAAAATACTTATTTTTAGAAGTTACCTTACACAGGGTCAAAAACAAATAAACTTTGCATCACATGCGACCAAATTTTAATAGACCGATTTTGATTTTGTAGAAAAACACACATTTAGTATGGCGCTACTTTAAAGAAAATGTGTCTGAAATAAAGCATTGTTAATACTAAGAAGTTTTATGTATGTTGCGTTGAGTCTTATTTTGAAAACGTGGTGCAATTTACAAAGTACAGGTAAAAAACAAAAATTATCTTATTATGCAGCTGAATTTTTGCATGTGGGCTAGAAACTGCATTTAAAAATACTTTTTCTTATAACTTTTTTCGATACTTTCAGAAATAACCCCACTTTTGAATTATTTTTTGGAAAAAATTAAAATTTGACAGATAATGCGAATCACGTGACTACAATTTTTTTTGCTTAGTTTTCATCTCGATCGAAGCAGAACTTGATGCCAAAGTCGAATTTCGAATAAAGCTATTAATAAAAAAAACTCCCATATGATGCGGATTTTACTGGTCACACTGTATATGGTAAAACCTACATACAAAAAGAAATGTTTTACAAGTAAAGAAGTTTGATAGTTATTCAATGTTTCTGTACATGGTGTCCCAAATTCGATGCTCACCATTGGGATTTTGGAAACTATACAGGATACAGAAAAGATTATATCGGGGCAAAGTTGGAGCTTAAGTTAATGCCAGTGAGAAATTAAGAAAATTGAAACCCGTATAATATCGGGAAAAAACTTTCGGTTTTTGTTTTTTTGTTACGTTATTAATAAACATGGCAACAGAAAGCACATTCTACAGGTACTTTAGTACGATATCGATACATTTAATGCATTGTATTAAGAGAAGAAAAAACAAATTATTATGAAAAACAAATAGATAATAATAAAAAAACAGTAAGAAAATGTGGAAAACCTTAAGGAATTTAGTTAAACCAACTACAAAAATAGATATTAAAGAAATAATATTTGAAGAAGGTAAAATATCAAACAAGAATATCATTGCTGAAAAATTAAACTCATATTATGTTCAGAGCGTTGAAGATATTATTACCTCAATAAATGTTGGAAACCATTCTATATGTCCTAAAATTTCTAGAAATAAAAACATTATGGAAAATTTTTCTAAAGTATCTCTTAATCATTTAAGAAAAATTATAAATGATTTATATTCAAATGAAAATTATAACGAGGTTTTAACTAAGAAATTGATGAAAGAAACATTTACAGTTATTGGATATTATCTTCTTTACTTTATTGAAGTTTGTTTAAACAAAGGAGAAATTCCATTAGAACTTAAATGTTCATATATTACTCCGGTTCCAAAGATTAAAAATTCAAAACAATGGAATGAAATAAGACCAATAAATGTATTATGGGATATAGAAAAATTAATAGAAGAAGTAGTTTATGAACAAGTTATGGATTTTTTGAATAAAAACAAAATTTTTATATATTCTCAAGCTGGGTTTCGAAAAGGATATTCTAGTGAAACAGCCATACAATATGTAGTAGAAAATTGGAAAAGAGCCTTGGAAAGAGAAGAATATGTAATAGCAGTATTTCTTGATTTTAAGCGAGCTTTTGAAACGATTAATAGAGATATATTATTAGAAAAATTATTTGAATATGGTATGGTTTCAAAATTATTTAAATAATAGATCACAGAAAACTAAATTTGGTAATTTTTTTTCAACAAAGACATTTATTAACATAGGAGTACCTCAAGGAAGTATTTTGGGGCCTTTACTTTTTATTTTATATATTAATGACAAGCCATTAGTCCTAAAATTTCTTAAAATACAAATGTTTGCTGATGATACCCTTATCTATATAAGCGGTAAAAATCTTTTGGAAATTTTGGAAATTTTAAATTCAGAACTGATTCTATTGTCAAACTGGTTAAAAGTTAACAAATTAAAATTAAATGTTTCTAAAACAAAATGTATGGTTATGGGTGTAAATTTAAATAATTATACAAATATAAATATTTTAATTGATGGTGATAAACTAGAAATAGTCAATTCTTTTAAATATTTAGGTATATTGATTGATTCAAAATTAAAATTTAATAACCAATTCGATAATTTAATTTACAAAATTGCGGGAAAAATTAGTTATTTTAAAAGAATAAGTTTAAATTTAAAATTTTATTCGAAAAAAATTGTATACAATACTTTAATTTTACCACATTTTCTTTATTGTTCTACAATTTTGTTTATGGCGGATGATAAATAGATTACAAATTTTACAAAATAAAGCAATGCGAATTTTACTTAATATGGATAGATATACAAAAATTAATGTGATGTTAAAAAAATTAGAATGGTTAAATGTAAAAAATTTAGTATTGTTTTTGGTTCTAATATTTATTTTTAAAATTCAAAATGATTTGTTACCGCCACATTTAAAGCAATTGACTATTCTAAATAGTGATCAACATAATTATTTAACACGAAATAACAATAATTTTTTTCTTAATAATTTTTCAAAAAATATTGCATATAAATCAGTTTTTCATAAGGGTCTTATTGAATTTAATAAATTAAACAAGTCAATTAAAAATCAAAAAAGTTTAAAATCTTTTAAAAAAAGTTTAAAATCTTTCTTATTACCTCAACAGGACAAGTTTTAAAAGGTCATTTAATTCAAAAAATAAATAAAAAAAAGGGTATAAACTTGTTAAAATGTATCATGTAGCCACGTGCTAAATAAATCTTTTTACTACTGCTACTACTACAAGCATTATTTTTCAAATTTAATATTCTTACAAGTTCCCTATCGTAAAAATTCCCTGTATAATAAATATGAACCATAAGCTGTTATGGAACTACCAGATCTATGTTTTGGTTAAAAGCTAAAAATAATGGTTACTTTATTGGTTCATTTTCTTCTGATTAGGTTTTTTCATACAAAAATTAAGTTATTAACGTTTTTTTCAAAAACATTTAGGGATAGATAGGTATAGATTATTTACAGTTTGTTATTTATATTATCTTATGACATTCAAAAATATACAGAGTGTTCTATTTGAAATACCAAGTATTATATTTATAAGTTTGAAGTCAATTATGAATATTATTTTTTTTTTAAAGATAACTTTTCTCGTTTCTTATATCTTCAACAATGCTACTTAATTTGAATCACCTTGTATAATATCTTATATAGTCCTAAAGAGATATCAACTCTGGGATAATGTGTTAATTACTTAAGTAAAAGCAAACTATCTCAAAGCTATGCCGTTAGTATGTTTCCAAACCGACTTTCATAAGTCATTCGGACAAAAAAATAACGTAAAATTAACTTTTTTGTGTGTAGACAATGGAAACATTTTCTTTGTTAAAGAGCGCTACCAATAGTTCCAAAAAGTGTCCTACATGACGTATAGCCGGTAATGTTGGTTTACAATTAATTTCTTGTATGCACGTAAATTAAAACGTTGAGCTTAGTAAAGCATTAAAGCATATTACATTGGTGCAGGTTATTCGTAAATTAAAAACATTTTAAATATTTTTGCATTTCCATAAAAAAAGTGTTTTTTTTCTAATTTATGTCAAAAACTAAAACGTGTAAACTAAAAACTGATGATATATAACATATTAAATGTTTAAAGCGTTATGCATTATTGCCGCCCTCTCTTTTCTAAAGAAATATAAAGGCGGCTTTGAAAAACAACGGAATTTGCGATTGGGACTTAAGGTAGGAGTATCAACATGCTTGCCAACCTATTTCGCGTAGATTTCTTTATGTTTTCTAGCTTTTATACAAAATTTAAAGAAAATCAGTATCGACTTGATATTCTCTAGGTAATAATTGACATATTTAATAAATATCAAGGAATTTCATAACTTATTTTAGGAGAATTGTATAGCGAAAAATATCGGGTAAGAGATAAAATTTTTTTTAACATTATTATGTCATTGTCAATCATTGTTCTTTCACTATACAATTCTCCCAAAATTAGCAATGAAATAAATTGATATTTTTGTAATATATCAGATACTACCTAAATAATGTACCGACGATATTGATTTTCTTTAAATATTAGTTATTAAAATAAAAAACTCAAAAAATCAACGCAAAATAGGTTATAGGTTGGCAATAGATTGAATGACGTTAAGAATTCAACCTTAAGGCAAATTTTTTCGTGTCAATTTTAAAATAGCATAGGAGTGTATAGTATCAAATTGTTGGAAAAAAAATGCTCGTTTTGAATATATCCTAGTGAACTACCATCGTTCCATTTGGAAAAATGAAGTAAACGTCAAGAAAACAAAATTTAATTTTTTAAACTCTTGTGAAACTTAGAAAGTTAATTATTATGACATAATTTTAATTTTCATATACTACCTGACTAAAAATTAACAGAGTTAATTAATTCGTGGCACTCTAGATTGAAAATGAAAGATATACATAAAAATGTTATAACACATTTAAAAATGACAAGAGAGATGTCATTTTACTCAGAATGTTATGCTGAATCCCAATAAGTAAAAATATACAAGATGTCCCATTTAAAATACCAAAGTCAAGGTCATTTCCGGTCAAACCGGAAGTGCTAACAAATTGAAAAGTATGCCACTAAATGCAGACTTATCTCTTATGCATAAACTCAAAATTTCATTTTAACATCTAGAAATACAGAAAAGTTATAGGGGTAAACGTCTTTTGAGAAACACCCGGTAGAAGTCAAATGTACAAACAATTCTTTATTACTTCTAAATAAACAAATTTCTTTTGAAATAAATTCGATCGGTTTAGAGGGTTTCAAGTAAATGTATGTCGAGGGTAAAAGCGATTAAATATGTGCATAAAAGGAAAAATTTGAGACGTTTTCAGAGCAATATTAATTAATTATTAATGATTTCCAGAAATTATCTACTTATTATTATTATTACTTTAATTTAAGATCTTATATCAGAAAATCAAATTCCCGGTGTACTACACAATTAACGTGTATGTCGTATGTTGGTACTCACAATCTACAGTTAAGGAGGAGTAGTCACTGTCCCGGATTTATTTTATTTATTTAACACTGCACCCTTTCATTTCTCCATTTTAATAACAAATTTAACTACAAACCCGAACAAAGCGAGAAACATGTGTTTTGTGTCAGAAACGTTACTTTAATAAGTGCAAAGATGTCATTTCGATAAAAATAAAAATGTATACATGAAACCAACAGAATATACGTTTATGAAAATTCCTGTTCATTTATATCTGGAAACTACAATGACTCACTATTTAAAAAGTTTTATATTATAACCTTTTCTTTTGTTATAAATGCAAAGGTTCAGTAGTTAGTATTTAGAAGAAATATGGGCGAATAGACATAAAGTTAAATTTCTGTAAGAACACGCCACATCACTTGTCAATTATGGCAAACTGTGTAAGTTTGGTCTATTTTACGTTAAGATGTTGGCTACAGAGACAGGACTGGGCTAAGTGATTTTACCTTCTCATTTACCTTTTTTTAAACTAATAAATTAGTTAATGTTTTATGCTTGCAAAAATACAGCGTTAAATTCATTTACAAATTAAAACATCAATCTCAACGTGCGTTAATTTAAAAGTTACGGCATTACTCATTGGTAAAACATAGAAATAAATTTGACATGTACTAAACTTACCAATGGAAAACGCTATGAAGAACCCTGATAACATACAAGAGCTTCGCAGCCAAAATTGTAGCTACGAGCATTGAATATCAAACTATAAGAATAGCGGATCTTCGAGAAAACTTTGACAACCTTGTTTTAGACGTCTTGGAGATGGTTTGGCCGCCATTGTGGAGGTGATCGTAAATCTAACCTTAAATCTATAGTTATAAATGCAGCGCCTCGGCAACAGATGTCTCAAATTCACTGATGTGATGTCGTGGTGTTGCCGCATATCGTATTTTATTGTAATTTTTAAGGATTCAAGCATTTTTAACAGGCAATAAAATAGGAGGTTCTCAATTCCAGCCGAATGTATATTTTTGATAATAATATTTATTTTTGACAAACGGATGCAAAATTAACTATAAATAAATATGGGATAAATTAATTCATTAATGAAAACTGTCTTTTGTAATGGGAAATATTTATTCCAATAGACAAAATATTGTGTTGTGTTAAAGTTGAAACTATTTAGTAAATAAAATAAGTATAGTAGGTATTATTTATGTTATTAAAGGTGGTAAGTATAACTAAAATAGGTTTTATTTCGTCGAAAAATAGCAAAATACGTAATACACTAAATACAAACAAACTAGATGTTTTTTAAGTAAGAAAGTAAAAACCTACTTATTTTAACCATTTTGAAAAGTAGTACCTAATAATTGCAAATGAAAACCAAGTTATACAAACCACACGTCATTCATATTTTACCCATCATAATATACTGTTGTAAAATAAATTGATTAAGGCGCATTCCGATGCTGAGCCTGAACAAGTGAGATCGATGTAGTGAAGCCAATCACGGGCCAGGCGCGATCGATGAGGAGCCGCCGCGGCAAGAGAACCGGAACGAGGCAAGCCGCAAAAAAGTACAAAATATTTTATATTCTTTCCACATGAATAACGCCATTTTTTAATACTAATAACCTGACAACATAATAAATGTGAAATTTTTAAAATCCTTTACTTTCTCCCTCCATATACGAGTAGCCTAGGTATGTATTGAATAGTGAGAGTCGTCATTTAATTCTGTTAGAAATAGAAAACATGGGAGTCAATATGTTTTCATGTTATTAACGTTGGAACGTCAAAAGGTTGAAAATATTATAATATCCTACTAAGTAATTAACAATGGGGACATTTTTAGGTCTAGACTATACTAGGTACCTATAGGAAAATAAATGTAAGCTACTTAAATCTAGGATAGATGTAGATACTTATGTGAAATAAAGTTTTACGATAAGCTATAAAAATAAATTTAAAAAACTCATGCAGCAAGTCAAACAGACAGGCGGCAACAATTTTTTAATTTAGCAGGGAAAAGGCTTGTCGTTAGTGGCTGCATCAACACGCTTTATTGTTGGTGAACGCATTGTGTCATTTATGAATTTAACTTAGCAGATTTAGGAAATCTGCTTATATGGCCTTCTTATAGTTTGTTATTCAATGCTACGAGACAATCAAGCGGCAAGCGGTGCGCCTGCGCATGTTTCGCGTGTAATGCTGCGTTGCCATTATAATTAACGTTCGCGGCGTAGTACAACGCCGCCAAAATGTCATGTGTTTTTAAATACAAACAGCTGATGAGTTCTTAGTGAGCACAAGGACTGGCAACTTATGGTAGTTTAATTAAAGTAGATAAACTGATAATAATGAAAGTCCAAAAGTAAAATGTTTAAAGCACATACCATTCAAAAAATGCCACGCCCAATAAGAATAGAAAGGGAGAGTGTAGTTGATTTCTAAAATTGCAATAACAGATTACCTACTTAGTTTACCTAATTAAATATTTTAAGGTTAATTAAAATCTTAAATATTATGGTAACTGTTCTACTGTTTTTTTTTTAGAAAAAGTTACAATTCGATAACTCTGTTAAATCTGGCAACGCTGCTAATCACAAAAATGGTAAATGCATATGGGCAATCGTCTTGGGTGCACATAAACGATGTAAGAATAAGGACTGTCATAGGAAACCGGTGGGGAACAAGGAGTAGCGGACCAAGCGGCTATTCCAATTAGAAATTCGGAGGTCGCCTATCAGTGTATGAAGAACGAAGTTATTAGCTTGCCATTTTTAACGCGGACGATGCGTCTTGAAAGCAGCTATTCGCTTCACGGGGTTTTAGATCTGCATTAAATATCTAGAGGATTTATTAGCCCCCCATACACCAGCGGATAACTTAACGAATTTGATATAGCACGAGCCAAATACGCCGATAAAACTTTACGTGTATGTGGTGAGCCCAGCTTCATCGGACCGTGTTAATATCTGCTACGGATAAAATCAGCCGGTTTTAACCCATCAGTAGATTCGCTAGGTTAATTTGGGACGCATATCAAGTCGTCCATCCTGGTTTGAGGTTAAATTAAAATAATAGTAATAATAATAACAAATAATGTCTACCGATTTACGTTACTTGTCAAAAGAATTTATTTTCAAATGTACTTCCACCATACTTAACAAATGTCTGAAAGTATCATTATCCATCCTTAAATTGTTACGGAAATCATTTGGCTCGTCTTGTTGAAGTTCTTTCAAGCTTCATATATGACTCAGTTCATCTCTACGAGAAATCCATTTTTTTACCCAGTTGCTCCTTTTTTTTTTGATTTTTGTTTATTGGCAATAAATACATCCGCTATGGCACAAGCTACGATTGGTATTCATTTTTAAAACTCACCGGGTACAAATAAATCCGAGTCGATCTAAAACCACTGGTTAAATCTTTCAGGAATTTCAAAAGATCGCGAGCCAAGCCAAAACTGTTATAAAACGTGGAGTTTTGTCCCATTAACGAGAAGATTTAATCAGGCGAATCTAATCGGGTTATTAAGTCGGCGAGCCAAATTCGGCTGCCCAAAAAATTACGAGAGTTTTGGTACGTGCCGAGCCTAGATCGCAGACCAAATCCGAACGGATCAAATCGGTCCAACTTATATGTTGGTGTATGGGGGGCTATTGGTTGGAGGTTAGAAGAGATATTTGAATTCGGGGGACATTTTTCATTTGACGGCGACAATATGTAGACAATTCGCCCAGTATTAGGATGATTTTAAGTTGCCTAAGATTTTACCGATTTTTTGACGTAAGCGACATTTTTTTTATGGGTAATGAAATAAAAACACAATTTTTCAAAACTCTGTTTAAAAGCTATAACTTATTTTCTCCGTTGGAACGTTATGCTTCCAGCGAGTCTTGCAAAGTTTAGCAAGAAATTATGCGCAGCGAAACCGTAGTTGTAAATCACCTAATTCATATAGGTAACCATAAATCTCTCATTACTTAATAAAAGAAAAAATAAGTAAAGATCTTACGGATAAAACTCTGACTTTATTACTTAATAATTTCTTTGCAGTAATATAAGGCGGCAATGTACAGATTCTGATATTTTTAAAGCCCACATTTCTTTGTAATAGGTTTGCAAAGTTTGACATTAACTGTAAGAAAAGCACACTTTCACGTAATTGTTTTATTTATAACTGAAAATACTTGAAAGACGTGCTGATTGTCGCAATGTACTCTGCTTTAGAAGGACATAGTTCCGTAAATGGAACCAGTATTGAACATGCAATCCCAGAGGCTTCATTAAGAACATACATTAAAAGACAAAACAATATCCAACCACTTCCACTTAGAGCTGGAAGATGTACGAAACTTTTTCTGATGCTCAAAGGAAGGAGTTTGTGAGTTACGGATCTCAGTGTCAGAACCTTTGGCCTTACGTCCATGGAATTTAGAAAACTAGCCTTTGAATTTGCTGAAGTAAACAATATAAGTCATCAGTTTTGCACAACAACAAAATTAGCAGGGAAGGGCTGGCTAAAGAATAAGCAATATAACTCCGGAGTCTACGTCACTGGGACGGTTAATGGGATTTAATAAAGTTGAAGTCACTGGATTTTTGACTTGCTTCGGTATTTGGAGAAGCTGATTTTGCTCCTTCCATGGTTAAGTGAAAGGCATAAAACTGCAGAAGACGAATTTTCGAGCAGTAATCATGAACCATTAGCCCATTTTATTATAAAAACAGCAGCAAGAATCTGTAATTTTATACCTTTCTAGTCATATATGTATAAATATAATAAATACTAATTCTAATAGTATCGAGAAATCCCCAGAGATTACAAAAAAAAACAGCAGGAAACTACACTTTTACTTGCATTCAAAAGCATGAAAAAGGAAATGAAACAGAAGATCATTCAGGTAGGTACTGTTGGTTGATGAACCGAAAGCCTAATGTTGATAGCAGGGCTGGGCAAAAATATATCGAATAACGATATTTAAAACATAAAATATCGATATTATCGATATATCGACTTCATCGATATTCGATTGGAATTTCAATATCGTCCAGCCCTACTTATAACACATTTAATGACCAATATTTAATTCAATCTTTTTTCTTCAAGTTTTCATAATTAGAGTCTCTCCTTGAAATGAAGGTACGGAGTTTTACAGGGCACAAGGAAATATTGATATATTTATAATATAATATTTTTATGTTTTATCGATAATATATATGTATTATCGATATATCGGATAACGATATTTAAAAAATAAAATATCGATATATCGATATTTATCGATATTATCAATATATCGACTATCGATATTTTTTCTAATATCGATATTCGATATTGAAATATCAATATCGCCCAGCCCTAGTTGATAACCAAGTCTCACTTGTTAAAATAAGACCAGTCCCTTACTATCGTCCGGTTAAATCTACAAAAAGAATTAAACAAAGAGCTTCTGTTATTACCTCAACTCCAAAGAAAGAAGAACAACAGAAGAAAAAGAAACGAAAAAATTGAAAATGAAAGTAAGGAAAGAAAGGTTTGCAGTTTGAAAAAAGAAAAGAAGGAAAAGACATTTTTTGTCCAGGATATCAGGAACCATACAATAAACCTATATCCAAAGACCGAATACAATGTGGAACGGGCGAGAGTTGGTGGCACGAATCATATACAGCGTACGAAAGGAAAGACACCTTTATTTGCGATCTGTGTTTGTAGTCGGTACTGGGGCAAGTTGAAGAAAATATATATATATAAATATTTTTTCTCGAGATCAGTTTCGTTATGCTTAAAACCGTTTTACTTAGTAGCTAAATAAATATACTAATAGATAAAATTGATTTCTCTTTTAAAAACTAAATAGTTTAGTTTTTGAATCCTTCAGCCCTTAGCTTTGTCAACTTGCCCCGCTTTTCCCTATACCCGGTAAAAAAACATCTTGAAAGCAATTCAGTATATTTCTTTGATTGCAAAAATTTATTACTTCTCCGGGAAAGTAAAACTAATCTTGCCGCACTTGCACCACACAATTGAATATTGTTATTAATTTTACCAAAAAATAGCTAAAATATTGGGATTTAAATTGTATTTTAAAACTGTGTCAAATTTATTTTTACTTTTAAAAGTAACTCTATTTACCAAGTGGCTCGATCTGCACAGTCGAAAGTTTACCTATAAAACTAATCCGAAAGTCGAGACCAAAATCAGAAAACGTTATAAACTTGTAACCCTTCTTATCAATTGCTACAAACTTTGTTATCTGCCAAGTGGATAGCTCGGTTTAGACAAGATTTTTAAATTTGTTAGTTTTATTTTCGTTGTGTCGAAAGTTGCAGTTTTCTGTTAAAGTAGTGTTATACACTATGGTTACTTAGTTATCATTATTTTTAAGGTTAATTCTATCTTCTCAAACTTCTACATGGCTTGTAAGGTATTGCGCGCACCCTAGTAAGTACCTAAAAAAAGTAAAGTTCGTGTAACTTGTGGTGCTCAAGTCTGGTGCTATAGAGTTTTCAGGTCGCGTACCTACCCCGGCGAGATCCGGTTCCGATCTGTAATCTGTATTGGTGATACGTAGATATTAGGGTGGAGTGAAGTTATACGAGGTGTCGAAAAAAAAATTCTTTTTCAAATCGGAATAGCTGCAAAAACATGTTCCACTACTTAACTAAGAGCTATGCGAAAGATAATTTTTCTAACATTATATTTCGAGGTGCCCCAAGCCTTTTTAAATCAGAAAATTGAACACTACTTTTTTATGCAACTAATGCTTATTTTCAATTATCTTTTCTGTTTTAGTTTGTATACTTTTTATTTTAAATTATCATTTCTGTTTTAGTTTGTATACCTTTTTTGTCCAAAAAATTGTTTTCTTTTTAACTTGATTATTTTATTAAAGGAATATACTAAATAAAAATCATGTTTTTTTTTTAGAAACCTTTGGGGCACCTCGAAATATAATAATAATAACAATAACAAAAAGTTTATTCAACATTTTTTGTTTAAGTACATTTAATGTTAATATAAATATTTTTGAATAAACTTAATTCCGAAACTCAGAAGTAAATACTTGTATTGAGTTAAATATAATAATAAGTTAAATATAAATTTAAAGTTAAATAATAATATAATATTTATTTTAAAGAATATATTTCATAATTCAGACACAACTATGTTATAATATAAAACAAACATGACAATATTTTGTTTGTATTTTATATCACTACAATATACGAAGATACAATACGTTATGTATATAATATATATATATATATATATACGTATGGTTGTTAAGTTGTCACCTCAGGTTCGTCGGGAAGGCGGACTCACCTCACCATTAACGAAGCACTTTTTTGCATATATAAAATCATATATAGGTTAAGGGGAACCCCCTTAATAGGTTTCTCTAGAGAGGGGAAATGATTTTTATTATAATTTTTTATAAAATCAAGTAGATAAACTACATTAGTTGTCACCTCAGTTGTATATGAAGCATGCTTATTTAGGCCAGACGTTGCCACCTCAAGCAATGTTGCCACTAATTTGAGGTGACTACGTGTACAGTAGTTACCTGAAAATATATAAAGTATTTATTTTAAAGACTAAAACAAATTCCAACGTTCTTATCGGGTCAAGCGCTTAGCATCTTTTTTAAGTAATTAGTCTATCTATTATATTTTAATGTATAAAATATTGTAACTGACTGACTGATTCATGATGGCCGAATGTAAATTTTATAAATTAAAATTTGGTCAGTGGCTTAATTTTATAATGTAGAGACTAACTAAGAACATTTTTTTCAAAATTCAACCCTTAAAGGGTCACAAGGAAGTTGAAAATTTTAGCACAAATAAAACTACAAATAATAAATTACGTATTTGTTTTTTTCAGTCAACTTTTAAAGAGGTGAAAAAAAGAGGGTGTACAAGTTTCTATTGGAAAGCATATTTTTGTTCAGATTATTTCAAAACTTTATACTACGCAACACAATAATAATAAAACATCTATTTCTTATTTTTTTGAAAATCGGCTCCTAAAGGGGCGAAGAGAAGGTATACAAGTTTAAATAGGAAAAAATATTTTTTAACGGATTTTTCTTTTCTGTTAAGGTATTTATGAATAAAAAGTCTATTGAATGGCTGTTCTGTAAGCGTACCTAATATGTATTAATGATCTCCTGAAATAAGACTTGCTATGCTCCATAACCCGAAAGAGCACACTTTTTTGAATATTGCGATCAAAATATACAACTAGCTTTTACCCGAGACTTTGTCTGGGTGCAATGCGTAGTATGAATGCTATGTAGATGACAAAATTGTAACGCATACCTTATACAGGGTGAGTCTGGAGGAATGGGCCAAACTCTTAGGGTGTAATACATGCTTCAAATAATAACAAAAACTCAAATGTTATTATCCAATATTCATTTGTTTTCAAATTTTAGCGTTAAATAAAATAATAATATTGTTAAACCAAAATATGAAACATTAACATTGTTTTAAACAAATCATTGGTTTAGTAAATTTTCAAATATACTGCCATTGATTTCCAAACATTTCCTGTTTCGTTTACGAAGGGCGCGCGTGGCTCTTCTAATTGATTCGTGCCTTTTTTTAATATTGGGTGCAGCATTTCTAATGCATCTAATTAATGCATCCCTAGTATCTACTTTTACTTTGTATACCTTATTTTTTAACCAACCCCATGTTCTGTGTGAGGTCTGGTGATCTAGGATGCCAACTAATAGGACCATCGCGACCAATTCAAACCTCTGGAACTGGAAACCAAAATATAAGAAAACACTCAAATGTTGTTATCCAATATTTATTTGTTTTTAAATTATAACGTAAAAACAAAATATTGCATTAATTTAGCTTTCCTGTTATAAATGGTATTATTGTCCGCTTTTGATTGTTGTGCTGTCACTATCCTGTTACTGTCAGTATAAAAGTTTACATTGATTCACCGTTAAGTTTCGGATTTGTATCATTTAAATTTTATAAAATTTTATTCACATCTTGAATATGCCAATATGGTTTTTATTTATGGTTTGTGTAATGGGAATGCTACAGCGGCTGCTGAAGAATATCGTCAACGATTTCCACATCAAAGAACATCGAACAGAAAGGCCTTTCGACAGGATTTAGAAGAAATAGAAAATGATCTAGCTTTAATAGAAGAAGATGCAACGACCAGCTCCCGAAGAATTGAAACTCAGTTGGGGATTCCCCAAAAAAGAGTGATCAATACGCTTCACGAGCAAGGCTTATACCCGTACCATATACAGCGTGTACAGAATCTTCAACCTGGAGACTACGCCAAGCGTATGCAATTTTGTGAGTGAACAATTAATAATCGTCATCTTGTACCGCACATACTTTTTACTGACGAAGCTACATTCACCCGTGACGGCATCAACAATAATCGAAACTCCTATGTATGGTCGGACAAAAATCCACACGCAATTGTCGAAAATAATTTTCAACACGGATTTTCAGTAAACGTGTGGTGCGGCATGCTCGACAATAACTTAATTGGCCCTTTTCTTTTGGAAAATCGCCTTATCACTACTATCACTATTTAAGTTTTTTACAAAATAAATAGCAAGGACTACTGGAGGAGATTCCTTTAAACATCATAATTCAAATGTATTATCAACACGACGGAGCTTTTCCCCATTTCGATCGTCGGGTCAAGCAATATTTGGACCAAAAGTTTCCAGAGGTTTTAATTGGTCGCGGTGGTCCTATTAGTTGGCCTCCTAGATCGCCAGACCTCACACCGTTGGACAATAATTTATGGGATTGGTTAGAAAATGAGGTATACAAAGTAAAAGTAGATACTAGTGATGCATTAATTAGATGCATTGTTAGTGCTGCCCTAAATATTAAAGAAGGGCACGAATCAATTAGAAGAGCCACGCGCGCCCTTCGTAAATGAAGCAGAAAATGTTTGGAAGTCAATGGCGGTATTTTTGAAAATTTACTAAACCAATGATTTATTTAAAACAATGTTAATGTTGCATATTTTGGATTAACAATATTAATATTTTATTTACCGCTGTAATTTGAAAACAAACGAATAATGGGTAAAAACATTTGGGTTTTTTCTTATTATTTGATGCATAGATTACACCTTTAGAGTTTGGCCCATTCCTTCCGACTCACCCTGTATATGAATTTCAATGTAATGATATTGTAATTTATTGCCGCCGTTTATATTTCAAGTTAAGGGTTTTTTTAACAAAAATAAGGCTAACTTTGACCTCATTTTTCTCCCCATATTTTAGCATTTGTGTCAGTCAGAAACCCTATCTGTCAATGTATCCCAATTACTACTGGATATTGTAGTTACTATTTTTAATAGAGGAAAAATCCAAAAATATCAAAAATTTACCCCCCGGTGCCGAGGGGGTGAACAATTTTTAGAAAACATTTTAGAAAACATTTTAGAAACCAGAAAGTCAGTATACCTATAAAATGCAAGATGCTAATAAATAACTAAAAATTAAAATGTCACAAAGTTACCTCCAAATCCCCGGCGTTCATCCCCGAGGGTTTTGGGGGTAAACTTTCCTCATGTAGTGAATTGTAATTATTTTTTATTAAATGCAGCAACAATAGATTTTTTTCTAAATCTAGAAGTAGGGAAAAACTCAAATCATTATTTGTAACAAAATATGATCGGTAATGGTAACAAATGAACATTTTTGTGTAATTTTTTAAACAAAGCTAGAAGATAAAATACATCTTATCAGAAGAGCGCACCAATGCAATTTTTTTAACTTCTAGCTTTGGTCATGAAATTAATATGGTATAGTAGTATGGTATTACAGTTTATATTGAATAGTATGCATGGTATGTAAGTATGTATGAGACTTTGCTCGCATAACGAATGGATAACAACTAAATTGCGGCAGCGAAGCCGCGAGTACCCGCTAGCTAGTTTTCTATATTATATTTTTATAAATACGAATTTATTATTATAAAATCAGGAAAAAGAACTACACTCAGTTCCAAAAAAAGTGACGCACCTAATATTTGATGCAACTTTGTAGCTTTATTATTTCTGAACGAATGGACCGATCTTTATTTCCTTTCCATTTATTGGTAGGTAATTCCTTTACCTAATAAACGCACAGGGTGAGTCAAAAATTAAGAAGATAACATGGCTTGAGTTTTTCTACTATCGTCCAGGGGGCTTTGAAAAAAATTCTACCAATTAATTTTTTTCTTAAAGGTAAAGGAATTACCTACCAATAATTGGAAAGAAAATAAAAATCGGTCCATTCGTTTAGAAATGACAAAGGTTCAAATTTGCAACAAAAATTAGGTGCGTCATTTTTTTTGGAACTGAGTGTATTTCTTTTTTCTGATTTTATAATAATAATTTGTATTTATAAAAATATAATACAGAAAACTTCAAAAGATTTTTTTCATAAGACATCACTATGCCATAAAAAATAGAAACAAGTAAGTAGATTAATTAAAAGGTACTTTATTGTTAAAAAGTTGAACTCAACAGCAAGTGGTAATATGCAATTAATCTCAACAAGATGTATTTTGTATTATTTATTTTACAAATATACCTTGGCCAATCTTAATAATAATTTTGCTCTTGCGACATTTTAAATGTAATTACCACACAATCCGATAATATTTGCTGAGCGCTCAATAATTGCAATGTTGCCAATATTCTGAGGTGACAAAGCATGGCTTCTATACCGCATATAAGTCAAGAGTGGTGTGAGGTGACATCGTACGTACAGTCTCCTTAAAGTTAAACGAGAAAGCGACACTAGCGCCAATCATATATGCCCGAACTAAGAGGACAAGGTTACAGATACTGAAGCGACGTTGTCACCTCAATGCGATTTTTTGTGAAATGAAAGATATGACGACAGAGAACCCTATAAAATTAAAATGCACGCAAAACGTTGTCACCTCGAAAATCTGAGGTGACAGCGTTATATATGAGGTGACACCGTATGTTGTGCATCTATTTTCGAGGTGACAACGTACCCTTTATACATATATATATATGTATATAAATATATTTGAAAGAAACTAGGAAAATACAAATATATATTCTTTATTTTATTTATTATTTATTAATGACGTTCTTGAATATATCTCTTGGATTAGATAATATCCAATTTTTAATTTAATTTTTATAATTCTTTAACGATTTAATTATTTTAATTGACTGTGGTAGCATATCAAAAATATATGGATTGATGTTCAAAAAATGTTTGTGTGCTATTGTTTTGTTTACTCTATTTTTATATGTAATAGTATTTTTATGACGAGTTTCATGTGTGTGATTAATATAATTTATTGTATTTTTATGTTTAAAAATATATATTAACATGTTATAAGAAAATATTTGTTTAATATCCATTTTTTTGCTATCTTTAAATAGTAAATCTGAAGAATATTGGTGGTCTTTTTCGTAAATAATTTTTAAAATGTATTTTTGAATAGTTTCAATATTATTAAGATAATTCTTATTTATGCCTCCCCATCCTAGTATTCCATAATTTAAATGTGTTTGTACTAAAGCATAATAAAGTAGTTCTAATTCTTTTATATTTAAAAATTGTTTAAGATGTTTAAATTTTGGTATAAGAATTCTTAGTTTTTTTATAATGTAGTCACTATGTAAATCCCATTTTAAATGCTTATCAAAAATTATTCCTAGATATTTAATATTTTCACCTTCTTTTATATTAATATTATTATTGCATATTATTGGACCAATATTTGGAAGTTTATAATGTTAGAAAAATTATCTTTCGCATAACACTTAGTTAAGTAGTGAAGCAGGTTTTTGCAGCTATTCCGATTTGAAAAACGAATATTTTTCTTTCATGATCATCGATTTTTTTTTTATTTTAAAAATTCTTGGGGCACCTCAAAACATAGTTTTAAAAAAGCCATCTTTCGCATAGCTCTTAGGTGAGTAGTGGAGCATGTTTTTGCAGCTATTTCGATTTAAAAAACGAATATTTTCTTTTCGACACGTATAACTTCATTCCACCCTAGTAGATATACAGGGTGTTAAAAATTCTATGTTCACCGTTGGGATCTCATAAACGGTAAGAAATACATCCAAACTTAAATTAGGGCAAAGTTGCACAATTCATAGGCAGTGTTCTTAGATTTTGTGTACGACGTTTCATCTTTTAGATGCCATCGTCAGGTTGATTTTTTAAAATATGGACCTGTATGTTTTATTACATTTATGTAATGTAAAAAAATGATATTGAATATAATATTAATACAAAATTGCTTTTATTTAATATCAACGTTTCTACCCCACAGAAACATCGTCAGCAACATTTTATTTCGATGCCGTGCCTTATATACCCAACAAGTTCTAACTATTGGAGCACTAACAGTAAAATCTAAATTATTGGTTGGATTTACCTTCTATACCGTCTATAACTCAAGAAAAAAACTATAACAGCTCACTGTTGTCTATGAGCTACTTAAAACAAACAGCAACACATAGAACATTACCACGCAAAAATATTATTTTTTCACATATCCACAAAAACGGTAAAAACAACATGACAAGGGAAACTAAACGTGTTCGAGTCTTTATGATATGTAAGTGGTTTGTAAACATTTTAATTACTCTATATATGGCAGCTATTTTGTTTTCTCAAGGCCTACTTATTATTTTTGGATAAAAGTATAATTATTTTTATAAACTTTGCTTCTTTATTCTATTTATATAGTTCTTATTAGCAAAATATAATGTTATAATACCTTAATTATTCGAAACACCCTGTATCGCATTAAATACATTTATTTTTAACCATAAAATGAACTTGTATAACAGTTTTATTGAAATAAAGAAAAAATATTGTTATTTTATATGTTTTTATTGTGCTTTCAGTTTGTTCCAAGCTGTATATGTCCAGAACTGGTGATAGGAAAAGTGAAATCAATTATAAAAATGTAAGCAAAACATTTTAAGCCAAAAACATAAAAAAATAACGAAATTTAACCGGCCCAATTTTAATATACCAGGTGATTTAAACATACCTACATGCATTTTTATATTTTTTTTGCGTATCATCGAAAACACCCTGTATAACCTTGATACTTATATATTTGGAACCATACGAAATATCTACATATAATATTTTTTTTAAAACTAGTAAATAAAATATTAAATTTTTTGAGTTACCCTGCATAAATAAAAAAAAAATATAAATTATGATACCTTGTTCCAAGCTAATGTCATCTACAGTATTTGTTTGTTAATATTTGATTTAATTCCGAAAATACAATGATTTAACAAAAAAATATTCTATAATTTTCGTCACTCATTCGTTATATAATAAAAAATGTTTTTTATAGTATTTTATCCTATCAAGATATGGTAAACAAGAATCCCGAAAAACAAAACGAATTAATATCATAAAGCACGAAAATATAATGTAGTTAAAATCATATTTTGCAACTTAGACACCCTGTATCTCTAAAACTGGTCGGTAAATTTGGTTCTAGCCATGGATACTATTGATCAGAATGACATTATCTACAACATACTAAAAATTTAGGAAATTTAAACAAGGGCCAGTTTCCATGAGAATTGCAGGATTATTTTTATAATCCCTTTTCACCCTCTTTAGGGACCGATTTTCAAAAAAATAAAAAGTAAGTGTTTTATTAATAATTGTATATGGAAAATTGTACCAAAAACATTTCCTCTAATATAAACTTTTATACCCTTTTTTCCACCCTAAGGGTAAAATTTTCGTAAACGCCTAAACACATGGTTGCTTGTTCCAAGCGAAGACATTGTCTAAAATATGTTTCTTATATCTCTTACCCCTTTCATTTCTACCCCTAGGGGCAAAATTTCCGGAAACATCAAAATACGTACTTCCATATTTTAAAAGAGTAAGCAAGAAATTATAGACGGTTATAGGTATCCCCTCAAAATAGGCTACACTTCTTTTTTTCAACCCCTAGGTTTTTTTGTGAAAAAACGATTTTCTTAAAAATGTCTTAATATTGCCACCACTACATTAAACAACCGGTGTTCAAAATAATTTAAGAAAAAATAAAAGACAATTTGAACTAAAAAAACATACTAAAGCTGTTAAAGTTTCAGTTCCAACGAAACCGACGCCAGAATTGTTATGCTTTATCAATCATAAATTTCGTAAAATAAACAGTCAATGTTGTGTCTGAAATCTCAATATTATTTTATAGTATTGGGGCAGTATTCAATAAAATAGGAGCTTAGGACTAAGTGTTTAGACAACTAAAATAGCAACGAACAAATTCTCAACAAGTTAAATACCAAAATTGTGTATTTGTTTTAAATTAAATTAATTTTAAACAATATTAATTCCACGTATTAAATGTAATATTACCTAGTTGTTACAGATTTAAACATTTTATTATATATAGGTATTTAATATAATTTTGAAATATAATGATTAATTTTTTATTTTAAAGACATAAGTAATACATGTTGTTTTATTTTCTGATAATGGGAAATTTTAAATATTCACCGGTTGTGCAGATCTTATTCGAAATTCAAATAAAATGTATAACTAATGAAATGATTTTCTTCATACGCCATTAAATGTTTGACGACAAAAAGACGAGTTGTCATAAGGCATCACATTATCAGATGCATTTGTGTTAAGGTAAGGATTTTACTTCAATTTTCAATTTATTCAATTTATTCATACGAAACATAACAATTAACAAATACAATTTACTAATAAAAATTAAAACAGTCTTAATAAAGTACAAATATTAATTATTGCACCTAGATCACGAATAACCTGTATATGCAAAAAATCATAAAATGTTTCTATTATATTTTAATTTCATTTTAATATGAGAAAAAAGTCAAAATCGGAACAATTCGATCGCAGAAGACAAGAAAGTAAAAATGTTGCAACTTATTAGAGTAGTTCGAGGAATGTTCAATAATTAGCAAAAATAACTGGCTTACACATTTGAGCAAATTTTTTATGATTACCAATATTTTTTAAGTTTGTTGGTAGAGAGTTATATATTTTTGGAGCTAAAGTTTTTGTAAATCTTTGATTACCATCCCTTCTGTAAAAGGGAACAATCAAATCCTAATTAGTAATTTGTCTAGTTTGATGTGTGTGAAGCACTTATATTTGTAAATTTTTATTATTATGTAGTATGCAGCTGTTATAAAAGTATAGCATTCTAATATTCAGTATATTTACATTATAGAGTTGAATAGTACGATAACGTCTTTCTTTTTGCATTATAACCTTTAAGATGTAGTTTTCTACAACACTAAGAGGCTCTAAGGCATTAGTATACAGACCACCCCACATAATTATAGCATATTGTAATATATTATTGTGATGTATTATTTTGCCTTGATAGCCAGCGATAGGAGTAGTTTACAAAAGTTGCAAAATGGTTGTCTTCGATTTTCTTGCGGAGTTAGGAAGTTTGACCATATCTCCCCTAGTTACCTGGAGTGAGGTTGGTTCAGATTAGACTCTAGATTTTTTTGCATATGTGTACTTTGGTTTTCAAGGTCGGTATGTTTCAGCAGCCTGAGTACCTCTTACAGAAGCTTAAGCGGGGATCAACTAACGCATCAACTAACAACACGATATAATTTTCTATATACTGTTCCAAGGCACAGAACTGCTTTATTTCAGCGTTCCTTTTCCTATAATGCTACCAAATGTTACAATTCTTTGCCTCTGGAGGTAAAAGCGAGTTCGACCGTTCCGGTGTTCAAGAGGCGCATCAAAGAGTTTATCAAAAGTAAATAAATCTTTCATGTTTGGTAAAAATTCTATTACGCTTACTATTTAGAATCTTATATCCGTAAATTTTGATGTTAGGCCAAGCTATGTTGTTTTTTTCCTTATTATAAAACTATTTAAAAAATCGTCTTATATATACTGTTTTATCTGTTTTCGCTGAATTGTCTTTTTCCTTTAATCTAAGTTAATTTACTTTATCGATAACACTCTTTTCTGTTATAATTATTAAGTTCATTATATGTGTTAAATTAATATTTTATTACTATGTAGTACCTAGTAGTTACCTATATTTAAATTTTTTTTTCTTGTTATTGGTAGGTGGTTAGATGAGTAGCGACTACGCTAGATCCCGCCACCATTTAGAAACATTTTATAAACTGTTTACTTTCAAGTTATAAATAAAGGAATTTATTATTATTATTATTATTATTATTATTGATTCAACTAGTGCTTTATATATTGTTAGAAGGAGCTTTTGATTCATAAATTTTCTTAGTCCATAAAATTTGTACACAAGTCGCCTTGTGTTCACACACAAACTGTATACGTGATTTGTTCACTTTAAATTTTTGTCAACTACAATGCCCAGATACTTGATGTTATTAAGTTCGCTAATTTTAAGTTCTGTTCTTGATAGCTGCAAAGAACCGAGATCAGGCCTATTTACATTAATAAGGGAGAACGCAATATATTCTGACTTATCTATACATTAAGAGTTAGCTCATTGAAATCCAGCCAATCTTTCACCATGCAGACACCAAGTTCAGCCCTCACTTTCACGTCCTGCCAAGTATCATCGTTGAAGATCAGTACTGTATCATCAGCGTATGTTATTATTTCTCCCTGGATGCTTTTTTCAGCAGTGAATTAATGTAGATACTTTACTTCTAGTAACATATTTTTGATATGCTCAATTGGATTGATCACAGTAATATGGTTGCTGACTAAAAACTATTTTAAAGAAATAGTCCATGCCTAAAGGGGAGTTGAAAGTATGGGAAAGAAAGAAAAATCTAAAAGTCTTCCTCCACAAAGTTTAATAGAATAAAAATTCTCTAGAGGTCTCTACATGTTTCGAACGTAGGAACGTTCATCATTAGGAGACAGAAAATTTATTTAATGCTGATGGTGTTAGCAAAAGAGAAAATGATGTCGAACCTTAATGGAGCTTTTATGGAAAATTGAAGTGTAGATGAGTCATAATATGAAGAAAATTGATAGAGGTTAAACCATACTAAGTATGTGAAAAAGTTATTAATTGTATTGTCTAAACCAGTGATTCCCAAAGTGGTCCAGGTGGACCCCCAGGGGTCCACGGGAGACTCGACGGGGGTCTACGTTGGCGTGACAAAAAACTGGGGGTTCACAATTCGTAAGCGGGGGTCCACGAAAATTTATGTGGTTCAACATTTAATTGCCCTGCATGATGACTTCAAAATCAGATTTGAAGATATTCTGACGATGGAAATAACACCATGGATCATAAATCCATTTGATGAAACTGAAGTGGAGAATGTGATATTACAAGAGAAGCTACTTGAGCTTAGCACTAATGAGAAGCTTAAGGTGAAATTTTAAAAGAGGGTATCAAACATTTTGTTGCAGGCAGAAATACCCGAAATATATCCTGGACTGTGGGGAATTGCGAGAAAGCTTTTGATAGCGTTTCCCTCGTCATATCTTGTCGAAAAAAGTTCTAGTGTCGTTACAAACGTTTAAAAAAAAAAAGGAGCAGATTGAATATCACAGAACGGGGAGATTTGCGGTTATTCCTAACAAAACTGAAGCCAAATATTGATAATTTGCTGTCAATCCATCAAGTACATCCCTCCCATTAAAATTATGACTGGTGATTGTCATTATAGAAGTTACGTTACGTTATTAATGTTTAATTTTAATTATATTACGACTGTTATAAATATTACAATGTAATGTAAACCTTACAATGTAATATGATAACAATAATAATTAATAATAAATTATATTTGAATAAATACAACACAAGAAAATATACTATTTTTTTTTAATTTTTACCACTCCCGGAGTTATCTAAATAAAATAAGTGAGAATTAATTGGTTTCTTGTGCTGTGAGTAGATGCTAAAAAAGTAAAGTTGAATGTAATCAATTTTTTGATTGGCCAACTTTACTTTTTTGACATCCACTCACAGCACAATCAATTAATTAATTAACCAATTAATCTCACATTTTTTTCGAAAACTGTTAATTCGTGGTTAGACCTCAGCCGCAACGCAAATTTCCATAGTTATTTCTATCTTTACATTTTTTGTCGAGTTTTGGGAATATGGTAGAAATGTAGCTGCAGGGGTTCCACCGGAAATAAACTGGAAAAGAAGAAAAAACATTGCTAAGAAGGTGTCGAAGATTAATTAAAATTTTTTATAAAAACTTTTTAAACATATGTCTGTAAGACATTATGAGGATACAATTGAAGATATCACAATAAAATTACATTCTAAAAAGTGTTAATCCTCAGTACCCCACAAAAACACTTTTTAGAATGTAATTTTATTGTGATATCTTCAATTTTATCCTCATAATGTCACGCTAACACCATCAGCATTAAATAAATTGTCTCCTAATGATGAACGTTCCTACGTTCGAAACATGTAGAGACCCCTAGAGAATTTTTATTCTATTAAACTTTGTAGAGGAAGACTTTTAGTTTTTTCTTTCTTTCCCAAAAACTATTTTGTTTAATGATGGGCTATTTATTGATGATGGTCGCCCTTTTTTTAAACTAAAAGGCTCATAAAGCATCGGAAAGAAATTAACAAATGTATTCGTTTTAAATGACGTACCTAGATATACATTGTTCGATCTTAATTAACCTCGAACCCGGCTTTGTCCTTAAAGAATTTAAAAATATTAAAGAATAGGTGAAAATTAAGGAACTATCAAAGGGCAATTTTTTCTGGTTAATATTATTTCTATATACTTTTTATGATAATACAATTATCCAAAAAAAAAATGCAGAAAAAAAGTGATGTTGTTTTATCAGGACAACCCTCAACAAGTTGGCGTTGGTGAATTAATGTAGATACTTACTTCTAGTAACATATTTTTGATACGCTCAATTGGATTGATCACAGTAATATCGTTGCTGACTAAAAACTATTTTGAAGAAATAGTCCATGCCTAAAGTAGAGTTGACAGTATGGGAAAGAAAGAAAAAACTAAAACTCTTCCTCCACAAAGTTTAATAGAATAAAAATTCTCTAGGGGTCTCTACATGTTTCGAACGTAGGAACGTTCATCATCAGGAGACAGAAAATTTATTTAGTGCTGATGGTTTTAGCAGAAGAGAAAATGATGTCAAACCTTAATGGAGCTTTTATGGACTTAAAAAATTGAAGTGTAGATGAGACATGATATGAGGAAAATTGATAAAGGTTAAACCATACTAAGTATGTGAAAAAGTTATTAATTGTATTGTCTAAACCAACCAAATAAACTGGGAAAGAAGAAAAAAAATTTCTAAGAAGGTGTCGAAGATTAATTAAAATTTTTTATAAAAACTTTTCAAACATATGTCTGTAAGACATTATGAGAATACAATTGAAGATATCACAATTAAATTACATTCTAAAAAGTGTTAATCCTCAGTACCCCACAAAAACACTTTTTATAATGTAATTTTATTGTGATATCTTCAATTTTATCCTCATAATGTCACGCTAACACCATCAGCATTAAATAAACTGTCTCCAAATGATGAACGTTCCTACGTTCGAAACATGTAGTGACCCCTAGAGAATTTTTATTCTATTAAACTTTGTGGAGGAAGACTTTTACTTTTTTCTTTCTTTCCCAAAAACTATTTTGTTTAATGATGGGCTATTTATTGATGATGGTCGCCCTTTTTTCAAACTAAAAGGCTCATAAAGCATCGGAAAGAAATTAACAATGTATTCGTTTTAAATGACGTACCTAGATATACATTGTTCGATCTTAATTAACCTCGAACCCGGCTTTGTCCTTAAATAAATTTAAAAATATTAAAGAATAGGTAAAAATGAAGGAACTATCAAAGGGCAATTTTTTCTGGTTAATATTATTTCTATATACTTTTTATGATAATACAATTATCCAAAAAAAAATGCAGAAAAAAAGTGATGTTGTTTTATCAGGACAACCCTCAACAAGTTGGCGTTGGTGAATTAATGTAGATACTTACTTCTAGTAACATATTTTTGATATGCTCAATTGGATTGATCACAGTAATATCGTTGCTGACTAAAAACTATTTTGAAGAAATAGCCAATGCCTAAAGTGGAGTTGAAAGTGTGGGAAAGAAAGAAAAAACTAAAAGTCTTCCTCCACAAAGTTTAATAGAATAAAAATTCTCTAGGGGTCTCTACATGTTTCGAACGTAGGAACGTTCATCATTAGGAGACAGAAAATTTATTTAATGCTGATTTAGCAAAAGAGAAAATGATGTCAAACCTTAATGGAGCTTTTATGGACTTGAAAAATTGAAGTGTAGATGAGACATGATATGAAGAAAATTGATAGAGGTTAAACCATACTAAGTATGTGAAAAAGTTATTAATTGTATTGTCTAAACCAACCAAATAAACTGGGAAAGAAGAAAAAACATTTCTAAGAAGGTGTCGAAGATTAATTAAAATTTTTTATAAAAACTTTTCAAACATATGTCTGTAAGACATTATGAGGATACAAATGAAGATATCACAATAAAATTACATTCTAAAAAGTGTTAATCCTCAGTACCCCACAAAAACACTTTTTATAATGTAATTTTATTGTGATATCTTCAATTTTATACTCATAATGTCACGCTAACACCATCAGGATTAAATAAATTTTCTGTCTCCTAATGATGAACGTTCCTACGTTCGAAACATGTAGAGACCCCTAGAGAATTTTTATTCTATTAAACTTTGTGGAGGAAGATTTTAGTTTTTTCTTTCTTTCCCAAAAACTATTTTTTTTAAAACCGACCAGAAAATTTACACTTTCTGGACAATTTTTTGTCTAGAAAATAACGTTTTTCCGGTCTCTAATGTCACTGTCACCCTGTTTTTTGTTTTTCCAATCGCTCTTTGATAATACAAGATACCTTGATTTCGTTATTATGACAACAACATTTCGATGTATTGTCGAGTGACAGTTCGTTGATTTTTAATTTTGTTCTTTATGTCAAACTTGTTTCGCGTAGATTATAAAATATATCGAAGTGTCGGTCTTAAAAAAAATATTGTACGTCACGCAACCGAAAATTAGTGTTTTCCAGGTCTCTCCAAGCTTCCAGGACTCGCCTATGGCTCGCCCTGGAAATGCTTGTATCGGCCTGAAAAACACTACTTTCCGGTGTTGTAACGTAAATTACTATTGTTTAATGATGGGCTATTTATTGATGATGGTCGCCCTTTTTTTAAACTAAAAGGCTCATAAAGCATCGGAAAGAAATTAACAATGTATTCGTTTTAAATGACGTACCTAGATATACATTGTTCGATCTTAATTAACCTCGAACCCGGCTTTGTCCTTAAATAAATTTAAAAATATTAAAGAATAGGTAAGGTACTATCAAAGGGCAATTTTTTCTGGTTAATATTATTTCTATAGACTTTTTATGATAATACAATTATCCAAAAAAAAATGCAGAAAAAAAGTGATGTTGTTTTATCAGGACAACCCTCAACAAGTTGGCGTTGGTGGCAATGCTCAACAAGTTGGAGAGCGTTGGAGTACATGCATTTATCTTAAGAATGAATATGTAAAAACATATACCGTAAGTTAGATTTTATTTGTCAAATAATCCCTCGTTCTTATTTCTTTTTAGTTACTAGCAAACATAGCGTCCTAAAGAAAGAATTTGAACAACCTGTACAATTTTTTTTAAAATTTTACAAGGAATAACTTTTTTTTGTTGGTTTCGTTTCATAAAGGTCAAGTAGGTATAAAGTTATTTTAATGGCCGCCTTGTAAAACAACAATGCACTCAGATTTAGATTCTTTACCCTCCATTAAATGTCTCGTTTTCCACTTTGTAATAAAATAGACATAAAATAAAGCCATTCTGATAATGGCGTACTAACCTCTTTCAGTTCTTATAATTGCTGAATTACCAGGCAATTCCTTTTTGCGCAACTATTGGGTTTACTGCTTCAAATAAAGTAATTCTAAGAATATAATAGCAAGAGCATAGAGATCAGAGGCACAAAAAGTAGTTTTTACAGAATATCGAAAATTAAATTTATAGAATCATATTCTTACATCAATAACGATCACAGCTCAGGTCTCTATTCATTTTTTATATTCACGAAGCAATAAATTGTCTATAATAATTGTAACATTGCCAAAAATCATGCATTCAAGTGGTTTTTCTAGGAACAGCTTGAATACAGTTTTATTGTTATTTGACAAAAACTGCCCCACCCGTTAAGTCTAACATCTCAACCGAAAAATCCACCATGGAAAGGTTGGAGGTACCTACACTGTTCGTAAAATAGAAATTTTACAAGAAAGTTATTATAATTTTTGGGGCTGAGGATTTGACTTGAAACTATTTTGAAAAACATAAGCCTGTAGGGATTTTTGCTTTGCTCGCTACGTGTCTGTCTTTTCGTCGAGAAATTTGCGACATCTAAGCGATCTTTAATACCACTTAATATCGAATATAATTACGAATCTACTTGACGATACGTTAATTCTTCTATTTTAAGAGTAAACAATGGCGATAGATTGATTCTCCAATATTTCGAAAACTACACCCGCGTATGAATAAAAAAATATTTGGAAAACGCTCAATAACACATTGAACTCAAAATCGCTTAAAAGAGTTCTTTTGCGTACTGGAATGGCGTCCTTTTCGAAATTACCTCCATTAATGATTATTTTAAAAACTTTTAAAAGCTACTAGTAGAAGTCTGCTACGGTAGTAACTAGTCGGGATTTAAAATTCCATCATGTCTAACAAACTCTCGGTAATGTTTTTTTTTAAATGCACTCTGATGGGTTCTTTTGGGGGAATGGAAATAAAGCAGCAAGTCCGCTTAAGTTTGCAAAACATATCCTACATTTATCAATTTTTGTGCAAATATCTTGCAAAACTAAATTTAACCGGTGTGCATGACAATGAGTAAAAAAACTTGCGGGGCTATGCTTCCAATTTGTTCCTTTAGGCCGTTTAGTTCTGCCGACATAACAGCAGCGTTATCGTAGCTAGGACCAGGACCAACTTATTTATTGGGCAGATCAAAATCTGAAAACTTGTCTTTCAAAACTCCCAGAAATCTTTCATAAACTTCGCCATTTAGTGCAACAATGGATAACTGAGAACAACACGATATATCTGTAGTTTCATCCACTTGCGAAGAAAAACATCGGGGTTGTTTAGGCTCATATTTTATTGTATGATTCAAACATGACTTAGGCCTTCAATTGTTTCATTTTGAATGGTATCTGAAGCTCCGCTAAATGTTTTTCAATTTAACAACAACTTCTGAAATGAAAAAATTATCTAATACAACTAGCTTATTTTTTTATTAACCCATATTAAATAAATTGCTAGTGTAACAAACCCGCTTTAGTGTTATATCAATTCCAGATTTGCTAGAACAGTTTTTCTATTGGTAGTAATTAGTTCCATTAGCAGTAGTTTTGTTGAATAATGAACTACTTTTAATACAGCAATTTCCTTAAGAAATAAATTGTATCTTCCCAATGCGATGCATTTTGTTCCCAGTAAAGAGCTTTCCCTAAAATTAAGAAAGCAGAACAGTGTTCTCAAAAGCGAATTGTATCCGTTAGAATCTATAATCCCCAAGACGTTACTGGGGTTCGTAGCGATCGGCAATCGACGCGCGCCGTTGTATTAGTTTTAACGTGATTATTGCGCAGGTCACATCGTTGTTCGGGGTCTTCTAGCTATTCCGCCTGAATTTAAATTTTATTAATAGTACCAATACCTGTTTCAATTAATTTAAATTTGCTTTGTATTTAAGTTTTTTTTAATCTTTACATGTCAGATAAAGCAATTGAATATTCTTATTTCGCACAACCCATCTTTAGTACTGAACTTTATAAGCTATGGAAAAATTTTACCATCTCAGTAAACCATGTTACATATTAGATAATATGCACTTGCAAATAATCAACAAAATAGAGATCTAGAAAATCTTCTAAAAATTAATCCTAATAAATTTGTAGCTTTATTATTTTGTACTGAATCTCAACGAGAGAGAAAATTTATTAAATAACCTAGAATTGAATTTTGGACATTACCAGATCCTTTTAAAGAAATCCTCTGAAAACTTAGGTCTTGTAGTTGACAATAAACTCAAATTTAAAGAACGTGTAAGCCTCAGGAGAGCCTTTTCTGTACTTATAGAGGTGAGATATTTAAAGGTGCACACACAGTACAAAACTGCACGATGACGTACATTGTACATATGTATATTATTGTATATCCTCCAACAATAATAATAATAATAATAATAATAATAATAATAATAATAATAATAATAATAATAACAGTCTTTATTAAAGAATATAAATTATAAATTATAATTCTTAAAGGGCGAAGTCTAGCTGATAAGCATCAGCTACTCAACATTAGCCATTTTTAAACAAAATTAATAATTATTATTGTGTAATATCCGACAATACTAAAATAAAATGAGCCATAATAGTAATAAATATGCACCGTTGGCACATATACTGTGCTCTACAGTAGGTACGTTCTAGTAAAGAAGAACAGCAGTTCTAGATCTAGTATTGAAACTGTCAATGTTAAATTAAAATCACAGAAACTAGCCCTCAGCGTTAGGATTCGCCAGACAGACAGACTTTTTTATTCTATTACGAAACAACATTAAAGAGGGGCAAGTGAAGTAATTATTAAAAATATTAAAATATTTTACCGCGTTGTAGGTAAGTCCTTGCTGAAAAATAGATTTTTTTATGTTGGGGCATCGTGAGTGTATTTGATCGAACTGAAACATTGTAAATTTTTTTTCGAAAAACTAAATTAGATCTTAAAGTACATAGGTGTTGATGTTTTTAATAATTTGTATACAAATGTCAATAATAAAAGTTGCAATATATTCGCCATATTTAACCAATTGAGTTCACAAATTTTTAGCGAAATATGGTCATATTTTTTTAAATTAAATATAAATCTGCAGCAAGTATTCTGCATTTTTTGTAGATGTTGCTTGTCTTCGTGAGTTAAACATGGATAATATAAGAACAATGTAAGTTACCGATGATTTAGTGTTACAAAAATTACGAGTATAAACGTAAGTGTATTTTCGCCACGTATGACTTTGCAAAAGTTTAAATTTGCAGCAGTCGTTTTGGGTTGACGTTTTTGCATCTGCATTTGCATACAACGTTTCCAGTTGGATTTCATATCCTTGTCGTTAGTATATACGTAACAAACATATTATATATCTAAAAAAAATCGTTTTTTATTATTATTTTTTAAAACAAATATCTATATTTTGTCTTTAGTTGTAGAAAATGTAACGTCTTTTCAAATAACCATCAGTTATTACCCATACAAATTACAAAAAGTTTTAAGCGGACACTCGTTACGGATTAATTATCCTGTTTTTCTCGTGTGTATTAAATATGTGAGAAAACCATATTATTGGCTCTATGTCGACAAGCATACAAGCTACCACATTGCATGTTAATTTTACATATGGGTATAAATGTTAAAATTATTCAATCTACTTTGGGCGGAGATTACCTGTCGATTTTAAACGAAGGTAAATTCGTTAAAAGTCAGTTGAGTTGCCTAAAGGTTTTTAACAATAGTTAACCAACCAGACAACTTTAACTGTAAAGTAAATAATATTGGCAGACATTATTCAGTTGTCTGAGCAGTTAACCAATAATTACGCTATCCAAATCACTTTGATTGTAAAAAAAACATTTCTGTCAATGTCATTTACCGCGCGAGCAAAAATTATTTGCATCAAAGATGGTTGGATTAAAAAACATAGGGCTTGGTTTAGATTACAATGATATTATGGGGACGATAATAATATATCTAACCAAATCTAGGTTAAAATTTTGTCAAATACATATTATGACATGGTATGCCAAACTAATGAGTAATAAAATAAGTAGACAAATACAAATTTATTTTTGTTGTTTACAAAATTAACAAAGTAAGAATATACAGAAAGAAAAAGAAAAATAATTACATAAATTGCTGAAATTGGCAACCGCCATGCTCCAAGCATAAATTCACACGTCTCTTCATACTTTCGAAAGTGTTGACCAGCATATCTGGAGAAATGTTACCACATTCTTGGATAATCCTTTCTTGTAACTGTTATAAATTTACAACTGGTGTTTTAAAAATAGTGTTCTTTAAATGAGGAAAAACGAAGTACATAATCCATAACCGTTAAACAAGGTGATCTAGGTGGGAATTCAATGTCTGATCGAAAACTGATCAATCTGTCGTCGAAAAAATTGCGTAAGTAGTTAATAGTATCGGCGGCTGTATGGGCGGTTGCACCGTCCTGTTGAAAATATCCAAAACGTAGTTCGTCGTCAAGTAATTGCTCTACAAATGGATTCAAAATATTGTCTCTATACCGCTGTGCTGTAACTGTGTCATGGAAAAAAATAGGACCAACAATTCTTCTTCGGGAAACAGCTAACCAGACACCAATTTTTTGAAGGCAATGTGGACTCTACAAAAAAATGGGGATTTTCACTACTCCACATGCGTATACTCTGAGAATTCACATAACCGGAGAGGTGGAACCTGCTTTATCCGAAAAAAATGTCAGGTCTAATCAATCATTTATTTCCAATAAATTTTGGGTAAACCATTGAGAGAAACTCCTGCGTCTTTCAAAATCTGCGGCTTGTATTTCTTGGAATATTGCACTTTATAAGGAAATAAATTTAGCTGCTTCTTAAGAATAGTCCTGCATGTGCCATAAGATCTTCCCACTTCTTGGGGCAGGCGTCTTATACAATTTGTTGGCGTTTTTTGCATTATTTCACGAACGTTTGCAACAAGTTCTTCTGTTGTTACAGATGGTATTCCTGCTCCTTTTTTGTGTTGTATAGAACCTGTTTCCCTAAACACAGCCACGGTTCTTTTCAGGCAATGATAAAAATCCCCAGCAATAAAAGCAACGTTAGGAAAATGTTCGTGAAAATCGTCCATGCACAAACCCGGATTGTATTGCCACTCACCATTAACTCTAACCCCGTTTCGAAAATATGCTTCAACCATGAATGTTTTGTGCTGTCCCGTAAAGCCCATTGTGTGAATTGTTCAAGAAATTGGAAAAATTAGCGATGAATCAAATTACTTATAACGACTGTCAAAGATGACGGAATAACTGATTGATTGTTAATTCAGGTAGGTAGTTACTGACACCCAACAGGTATTAAGTTCTACGGCTAAGAATTACGTCCTTAGATGCAAGGCCCTCTTTGATGCAAATAGTATTTGCTCGCACGGTATGTCGCAGTCAAAAATCGTGTTATTAAATCGTTTAATTAAATCGTTGGTTAATAAATGCTTAGTATCTTTTCGCAACCCGACACCTTCCTGTAATAATATGTTCTAAATGTGTTCAGTAAATGATATACTCACCCTCAAAAGTAAACAGCTGAGTAAGGTACACAATGATTGAAGTATTTGACGAAATTATATTACTGGCATCAATGACCCATTGACAGCTGATGGGAACCTCAAAAGAACCTGAAAAAACAAACAGGTCATATTTATCTATAAATTTAAAAATAAATACTTCAAAAAACTAATTAAGATATCGTAATTAATTGAATTAAGGTGAAACGGTCAGAAATGTGAGAAACAGAAAATATATGTGAGAGTTTTCCAAACTCATATTGTGTAACTAGTGTCCTCTAGGAGGTATATTAAAACTAATTATGGAACCGTTTTTCTTGTCTGCAAAATATTGCTAAGTAAAACATGTTACTACTACTACCAAATTTTATTCATATCCGCCTAACAATTGTCAAATCATTGGCAATTTTCTAAAATAAATGTTTACACCTATTTTCAAGTCTTTTATCTCATATTGCTTTATGGCCTCTTTGGTATGGGACACCCTGTATAGGGAAAGGCTAAAATTATTTATTCAGCAAAAGAATATTCTAAAAATTGTAAATTATGCTGACAGATCAACACTACGTGGCAACTCTTTAAGAAAGGATGTCAAATCTAAATACATAGATACAATTTTTAGCGTCGGATAAAGAAGTGGCTGAGATGTTTAAGAAATATTTTTTTATTAACGCTAAACAGTAATAAGGATAATAATTTTTTATTATACTATACTACTAAAATATACAGCTTTGTATTAAAACATGTTATCTTGCTCGAATCTATAGTTTTAATAATAAAAAAACCTTATGGTGTTATGGATGGTATTTTATATAAATTATAGTTTAAATATCAGTTAGCCAGTATTTAATTAAACATTTCTGATAAACTTGTACAACGAAAAAAATAAGCTATAGTGCTGCTTTAACGGTGGCAACTATAATTCCGGGATATAAGAGGGTTGACGCCAACGATGTTGAGAATTATCGCGCTATAAGTTTGTTATCTAGCATTTCAAAAGTGTTTGAGTTAGTAATTAAAAACCAGCTTGTATAGTTCTTTACTAAGAATAAGATTTTTATCTCCCTCTCAGCACGGATTTATGACCAGTAAAAGCACTGAAACTGCTTTGTGTAATTTCCATCGTCTGTGAACAAAAGATTGTCAGTTATGGGCATGTTCATTGATTTTTCCCGCGCTTTTGATGACGTGAGCATAATCTTTTATTTGCCAAATTATATAGGTATGGGGTGTGAGAGTTAAACTATGCGACTTGTTAAAAATCTTAGTTAAATGAAAGGGTACAAATTGTAAAAGTCAATGGAAGAAACAGTAATCCAGCTCATAGCAAAGGACGCGTCCCACAAGGATGTATATTGAATCTACTTCTTTAACTTATTTTTACAAGAAAAATTTACCTAAATCGAAAACAAAGTAGGGTTTTCTTCAAGGACTGATGGTAGGAATGGCAATTTTGCTTTATTTAACAACAGCGATGCATCATAAAGCCAATAAATTGTTTTTTTCACCTTTATGACAGGTCTGTAGTGAAAGTCGTGCAAAAAATAAAAAATTTCAAGTAAGTGACATTTTGTTAGTAGTGTTTTTTCATGGTACGTTATAACACAATTTTCAACTTCTGAACATCGTTCATCAAATAAAGGCAAATTTGTAAAATTTACTTTTATAAGTAACCAAAAACTTAATGTTTGTTTCAAGGTTACTATAAATGAGTTTAGAATTTCGCAAATATTTTGAATGCACCCTAATATTAATGCAACTATAAGTATAGTAAAAATTAATGACCTTAGACGATCAGATGTGGAATATTAAAAAGGTACAAATAAAGCAGGTAATCGAAACCTACTGAAACTATCCAAGATAGCCATGGAAAAATAAAAGAGAACAAAATGTAGGTATATTTTGACAGCTTGAATTGTTAACTTGTTATTTGGATCTCGTTCCTAAACATATCTGCAGCTTTATTTATAACAATTTTAATATTAAAACTAATTCTGCTTTTTTCGTTAATGTTAAATTATTTGTGGAGGTAGTTTGTAAGCAAATAATTTTATTAAATAATTCTCTCATTTATTTTTCCATGGCTATCTTGGATAGTTTTAGTAGGTTAATCGGGGGTAGGTGTATTTTTTTAATATTTTTATTTTATTTTTGTCTTATGTTTAGGGTTGTGGAATTGATCGGTCAAATTATTTCTGGTGAATTGACCCAACTAAATTTAAAAATAAAGTAAAAGTAATCATACATTATTTGTATTATTATTTCTAAGAACGCCAACAAATAATCGCGTAATCGCCGTGGACCAACGGGGAATAGCCAAATAAACGAGCTGCCGCCTGTCAAGCCGTTAACGATGCCGATATTGCACGAACGTAGAATTTTTTGGATTTGGGGACGGGTATAGGATGTAGGTCAAGTGCAGTGATCACAAATTCATAAATAATGTTGATAGCAAATTGTTAAAACCAAAATAAAATGCTAGAATATTTTGACTAGTCAAGTGGCTAGTGGCCAATTGACCGCGGTTAATTGACCATCTCTAACTCTACTTATGTTTGGGAATATTCCGTCATCTTTGACAGTCGTTACAAGTAATTTGATTCATCGCTAATTTTTCCAATTTCTTAAACAATTACATTTTCCTAACGTTCCTTTTATTGCTAGGGATTTTTATCATTGCCTGAAAAGAACCGTGGCTGTGTATAGGGAAATAGGTTCTATACAATACAAAAAAGGAGCAGGAAGACCATCTGTAAGAACAGAAGAATTTGTTGCAAACGTTCGTGAAATAATGCAAAATACGCCAACAAATTGTATAAGACGCCTGTCCCAAGAAGTGGGAAGATCTTATGAAACATGCAGGACTATTCTTAAGAAGCAGCTAAATTTATTTCCTTATAAAGTGCAAGTATTCCAAGAAATACAAGCCGCAGATTTTGAAAGACGCAGGAATTACTCTCAATGGTTTACCCAAAATTTATTGGAAAGAAATGAATTATTAGACCTGATATTTTTTTCGGATGAAGCATGGTTCCACCTCTCCGGTTCCCCATTTTTTTGTAGAGTCCACATTGTACCCTCAAACAATTGGTGTCTGGTTAGCTGTTTCCCGAAGAAGAATTGTTGGACCTATTTTTTTCCATGACACAGTTACAGCATAGTGGTGTAGAGACAATATTTTAAATCAATTTGTGGAGGAATTACTTGACGACGAACTACGTTTTGGATATTTTCAACAGGACGGTGCAACCGCCCATACAGCCGCCGAAACTATTAACTACTTACGCAGTTTTTTCGACGACAGATCACGACGAGATAGATCACCTTGTTTAACGGTTATAAATTACTTCGTTTTTCCCCATTTAAAGAACACTATTTTTAAAACACCAGTTGCAAATTTAGAACAATTACAAGAAAGGATTATCCAAGAATATGGTAACATTTCTCCAGAGATGCTGGTCAACAATTTCGAAAATATGAAGAGACGTGTGAATTTATGCTTGGAGCATGGCGGTGGCCAATTTCAGTAATTTATGTAATTATTTTTCTTTTTCTTTCTGTATATTCTTACTTTGTTAATTTTGCAAACAACAAAAATAAATTTGTATTTGTCTACTTACTTAATTACTCATTAGTTTGGCATATCATGTCATAACATGAATTTGACAAAATTTTAACCTAGATTTGGTTAGATATATCGTCCCCATATCATTGTGATCTAAAGCAAGCCCCACGTTTTTTAATCCAAGCCCTCTTTGATGCAAATAAATGTTGCTCGCACGGTAGTAACCGGGCAACCTTGCAACAAAAGTAAATTTTACAGATTTGCTTTAATTGGGTGAAAGATATTCAGAAGTCATTTGATTGTGGTTAATTTAAAAGTATACTATAGCTAAATTTAAAAAAAATGAATGCAAGTTTTCCAATAAATATTCATTTTAATTCTGAACAATTTTCTCAATAACATTTTTCTCTATTTTTCGATATAAGAGTACTTTTGTCTTAAAAGTTGTTTATATTTCTGCTCTACCCTGTATGCTGTATGTTGAAATCAAAGTCATTCTAAGTGCACTTGATATGATTATCGGATATGTAACAACTCTTGCCGATTTTAAATTTCGGTTGTGCTACTAATAAAAAAAATTTTGCAAACTTAATCGACCACACTGTATAAATAGAAAAATACCAGTTATAGAACTTATGGTGAACACAGTAGTATTATTTAGCGTTTACTTTTCAAGACAATCAAATACGAAATTCAATTTCCTTTAAAACATGAATAATAAAACTTTTCATGGATTATTCATTATTTTATAAAGTATTATGCAGTTGTTTATACTCAGTTTTACTGCAGAAGTTTTAGGTGCTTATCCATCCAATGTCATATATTAAAAGCACGTATTAACGTCATCTATATGGAAATTGCCGGAAAGATTATCGTTAGGTAAACGAGTACAAACATTCTTATAATATGAATAAGGTAAGGTATTATAGAAAGAGCAAAAGTCAGCGCACAGCTTTTGTTATCATAAATATTGATTTTGTATAACAAAACTTTCTTAAAACCCTAAACGGCAGCTTTCTAAGTTTCATCTTTTATTATGGACTTTATATAGCGGCACAAGGAATATAATGAGAGGCTCAACGTATGTACAGGGTGTCCAGTTTTCGACACTTTTGACGGGTATCTCAGTTATTAGTACAGATAGAATGATGCGGTTTTCGCAAACCTGTGTCACTTTTTTGTGAAACAAACGATGCCCTTAACGGATTTATCATGGCCATCTTGGTTTTTGAGATACAGGGCGAAATTGAAAACGGTGCATTTTCAGACACCCCTTGTATTTTAGTTATCTTATACCTTATCGAAAATATAAAAACGGGGTGTTATACAGTTTTTTACGTAGAATCCAGTGGCGTAGTTAGTATTTTTCCAGGTGTCCCCATTTTTGAGAAATATACTAAAGTTATGTTTTTTTAAATAGAACGCCCTGTATATTTTTTCATATTTGCATTCTGCTTACTGAGAGCTTTCCAAAAATGTATAATAGTTGGCACTTTGTTTTAACAGAAAGGTTAAAATTCATTTGAAGTTGACAGTAGGCCGTGTATTTTATTTTAATAAAAATAAATTGACGATACACTACACCATCAATATTACTTTATAGTTTAATTTCAAACTTTTAAGTTTTTTCATACTTACAATAGTAAAAAGTCATTTTCTCTTATGGTTACGTAGGTATATTATCGGAATAAACAAAAACATCTAGTAGGCCTTGACTTATCCAGGCTATAAAACAAAATTTTCATAATCGCGTTTAGCTCTTGTCAGAATTTTATTTAGGTATTTAATGTTGAAAAGTTATTCATAATTTATTTATGATATTGTTTAATTAAAACGATGGCCCAAAAGTATGAAAATTATAAAAAATACGATATGCTGGTATGCTTTATACAAAGCCATGAAAACTCCCATGAAGCTGCCGATTTATATTTCAATAGGTAGGCATATTATTATTTTTACAACGACCATTTTTAAAGTTACTTATATACGGAGTGTTTGTTTAATTAGCATCTTATATTATCTTCATTTGATAGATATCCTGAAAGAAGGCAGCCATTTATAGATAGATTTGCCCTACTAAAGAAAAATTTAATTGAACATGGAACCTTTACACAGCCTCGACCTAAAACATACAATGAGGAAAATAAATTATAAGTAACTGTTCCACCCTAAATACCTAAATACAATTCTGACAAGAGCTAAACGCCATTATGAAAATTTTGTTTTATAGCCTGGATAAGTCAAGGCCTACTAGATGTTTTTGTTTATTCCGATAATATACCGACCTACGTAACAATAAGAGAAAATGACTTTTTACTATTGTAAGTATTAAAAAACTTAAAAGTTTGAAATTAAACTATAAAGTAATATTGATGGTGTAGTCAGTGTAGTGTATCGTCAATTTATTTTTATTAAAATAAAATACAAATCCTACTGTCAACTTAAAGCTTGTTATTTAAAAAATATGAATTTTAACCTTCCTGTTAAAACAAAGTGCCAACTATTATATATTTTTGGAAAGCTCTCAGTAAGCAGAATGCAAATATGAAAAATATACAGGGCGTTCCATTTAAAAAAACATAACTTTGGTATATTTCTCAAAAATGGTTACACCTGGAAAAATACTAACTACGCCACTGGATTCTACGTCAAGAACTGTATAACACCCCATTCTTATATTTTCGATAAGGTATAAGATAACTAAAATACAAGGGGTGTCTGAAAATGCACCGTTTCCAATTTCGCCCTGTATCTCAAAAACCAAGATGGCCATGATAAATCCGTTAAGGGCATCGTTTGTTTCACAAAAAAGTGACGCAGGTTTGCGAAAACAGCATTATTCTATCTGTATTATTAACTGAGATACCCGTCAAAAGTGTCGAAAACTGGACACCCTGTACATGTCAATTTAAAGTTTTTGAATAATAGGAGTGCCATTTGCATTAGGCATCCAGCAAATATCGGTTTAATTTTGTGAGAAGTTAGTTAGAATTAATGATGTTTGATTTAGATTGACGCATATTTTATCTGATATTTTCACGTATCAGAGTATCAGAAATAAAATTATTATTATTTTATTATTAAATTTTAGAAATAACCAACCCAGCAAACAATTATAGTCTAAAAAAGATTACTTTTACCTAAGTTTTTTACTATAAAGCCCGACAGGCCGCTTTACATAGTCAGAAGTTAGTAATTTATACCACTTTATCACCTAGTGGGGAACAAAATCAAGGTAATAAACTGGTAAAAAACACCTGTCATTAGGAGAATTGGTATAGTTGGTATAGACAAGGCCAAGTTGTCTTCTTCCTGGTAGTAAAGAGGTGTTTTTTACCTGTATTTAACCTTCGTGGGTCCATGTTGGGCCTGTTATGGGCTATAAAGTTGATAGGCATAACCACAATTTTAGAAAAAGATTAAAATAGTAGGTATGTTGTTTTTATTTTTATCAAAGCGCAGGAGGCATCAGGAGTTTTCTTAAATCAGAACATGTCATGTCAGCCGCTATTGATTTTTAAAATGTAGTGGTAGTATATGGGTAGGTACTTATAAAAACAATCATCAATCATCATCGATGTGAGGTGCAAAATTAGATGCGCGTATAAAATGTTCCTATAGATTTCAATTTTACCTTAAAAAACTAACCGCGCCCCAGAAAAAAAGACATTTAATTAAAAAAAAACAAGGTAAATTAAAATTGAAAACAAAAGAAATTAAACATGTGGCCAATATTTTGTGCTTGGACAAATAAGTTAGCTCGTTTATGTGGTGTACGATTTTTGTAATATATTTGGTGTTGCTTTAGTGTTACAAGTAATTTAACAAAATTAATTGAAAATAATACACCATGTTAAAAAAATATGGCGTCAGTGAAATATTTTTCCTAAAGGTCACGACTCCTTGTGGTTTGGGCCTTAAAAGAATGGACCTATAAGTCTTAGGTTATATAGGAAAGTTTCCTATTTAGGAACTTCTGTCTTGATAGGTCTAAATTAGGAGAAATATTCGTTTATATGGCATAAATTTATAAGAAGTGCATAATATGAAGCCTAATTTGGGGTTTTAAAGGATACTGCAGGGCCTATGTACGGCCTATTACTTCATAAAATGTTTCTATCGGGGTCGCTGAAATGTCTCGCAATGGATTAATAGCCACTACCATTATAAAATAATCTAACCATTTTTTTTGTTGTTCCGGCGTTTTGTAGGTATAACACCTACGTTTTGTGTAGCTTCCGCAGATTGCGGTAATATTTACTTAAAAATCGAAATATTTAATTTTTTTCATGGTAACCTAAATTATTGCTTCGAGTTTACCACAGTGCAATGAACGTTACAATCATTATCATTATGAAAGATTTCTAAGCTAAAATCTCTTTAAAGACCTAATTTCTGAAAGATACGGCTTTATATCCGGTTAAAATCACTTTGAGGACAAAATAAGAGGACTATCAGTCATAACCATAACCTATGTTATACTTTAAAGCCTTCTGGGCTTTAAAAACAAAATGTAAGACAAATATAGGGTATACATCACCTCAGAAAATGTTTAAATTATAACCTGACCATAAAGATATATTAAAGACAATTTTTCATTTATGGGCCTAAACGATTTTTGGGCTTTAAGAGCCCAATCTAAGGTAAAAAATAACCTGGTTGGGCGTTTATTACTGACTTTCCTGAGATCTAACTATCAAGTCGATTTACAAGGTAAATATCTACTCTTTTGGACCATCTCCTGGGGCTCTTATATTTTCCTACTTTGAACACGTATTAATAGGTTCGAATCACTTTGTTTTGAACAAGCAGTTATTCTCTTTGGTCGTTTCGTCCAAAAAGCCGATTTGGAGGTAAAAAATAGACTACTTTTTACTTAAATAGGTAATTTTCTCCAAATTAGAGGTCGCCAAGGCTTTAAATGTTTGTTGGGAATTTTTTGTGGTGCAGTTTCGAATTAAAACATTTTAATAATAAAGACAATACTGCAGATAAACGGTTTAAATCAAGCATTCAAAGTATAAAAAACTCGGATATTCAGTAAAAAAAGTACGAACAGTGGTATTGAAAATTCGACTAAGTAAACAGGCCCGGACTTGTCAATTCACAGCAAAATAAAAACCAAAGGAAAGAAAACCTTAAAGTGCAAAAAATGTGAAAGACCCATAGCCCAAAGTCAAAAATGGATCTGTGATGATTGGAGTGTGAGAGTGAATATGAATGTGAAAGTGGTTCAGAGGAGAAAGTCTCTACGACAGAAAATTAGCCGCAGAGGACATCCGGAAATTTTAATTGCGATGATATTTTTGATAACACTGAGGCCACCAATAACCAACGATTGGATGTAATAAAGAGCTTGTTTCATAAAATTAGAAAGTCTGTCCCTTTAATGGATAAATGATTGTGGATTTTAGAAAAGTCCTTAAGACTGCAATTGAGGACAATAAAAAGAGCAACTGGCATTAAAAAACAAAGTCACCGATTTGGAACAGGAAATCATAGAAATAAAAAGTCCAGCGAGTAAGGAAGAAAATGAAGGAAGATCCAAAAACATTTTGATGGTGGGATTAAGTGGCGATCAGAATATTAAATACAACCTTGGGTTTGTTCGGCTGTCAGAAGACAGACATGAAGTTAAAATTTTGCCAAGTTAAGCAGAGAACAAACATATGTCAATTAATTTTGCAGAAAGGTCTTATAGTGATAAAGTATTGCTAGCACGTAAGTCTGGGCCACTAGCAAAAGTTTGTTCCTAACTATCTCATGAACCGGTCATTCGATTTTGACAAACTAATTTTTACATTATAACCTAAGGTGTTACAAACCTTTTTAAGTTCCTAACGTTAATCTGTAAAACGAATCCACTGATATACAAGGTGTTATTAGTAGAGGCGATTTTGTGCCGTAAATTTGAAACATTCTCTAGAGTAAACTGGTAAAGTTAGAAATTCCCGGTATGTGCTCTTCTCCAATAGATTTTTCGAGATATAAAACTGATTTTTAAAGATGGCCATTTTCTTATTATACAGGGGTCGAGAAAATCATAAATATAAAATTGCTAAAATTATTAACTGGGTTTATTAAACCTATGCCAACCGGGCTATATGCTTTTGTTTTGTTTCAAAATTAGTCATTCGACACTTTGCGTCAATATTTCGGGACGTTTTTTTCCTATTTAATTAAGAGCTATTTGGCAAAAGAGACACTATTAAACAAAAATATGACAATTCTTCAGGGAATTCTCTAAAAAGCTGTACCTTGACATGGGTTAAATAGATTTCTAACAGCATTATAGATTTAAAAATTTTAATAATAATAATATTAATTAAATTTAATGTATAGGTACAGTGACCGGCAAAAAGTGCGCAGCATATGAAAAAGTTTTTTATCTTTAAGTTTAGAAAATTAATTTTATTTTAGATAGGTTCTGCATGTTCTCAAACCAAAAACAAACCCATTAAATCCGATAAAAGTCTTATGGTATACGGGGTAGGATCAAAAATTTGAAATTCCGCTAGGAGTAAAGTACCTCCATCTTTCATTTTAGAATATTTTTTTACTAAGAATTATTGTTTTAATTTCAAAGTTATACCCAAATTCTAAATTTCGCTTATTTTGGACAAAAAAATGGATTTAATCGTGTTTTCTGAATAACACCGTATAAAAAATAAATGGCAACCGAACAGTACGAAAATAAGATTTTCTGCAGACTTTGTTAGAGATTACCGTCGATCATAAGTCCGATTAGTTTGTTTTCATAATTTGGGTGTCATCGGCATACTGGTGCGATCTACAATATTTCAAAAAAAATTCCGAAATCCGCAGTATAAATAGCGAAAAGTAGAGGACCAAGAATGCTGCCCTGAGCAACACCCTGATTAATTGTAATCAGATCCGATGTATCACCTTTTAAAGAAACGCGTTGCTTACGATCTTTTACATAACTATCGAAAAATTTAATATCGGAGTTACTAAAACCGAAATATTCTAGTTTCTTTGTTAAAGTATTATGTACCATAGTGTCAAAGGCTTTGCTATAGTCTAGGAGTATAAGGCATGTATTCTGACCATTGTCACTGGCTCTAAATATGTCGTCTGTAATTTTTAAAAGAGCAGTTGTCGTGTTGTGATTTTTACGGAATCCAGACTGAGTTGGTGGTAGGATTCTTTTTGCTTCTAGATATTCTTTTATTTATTTCGCAAATCCTAACTGTAAATATGGTGATTGGTTTTTGTCAATACTGTCGACATATAAGTTAAAGCAGCTTCTAGATGAGCACACTAGACATGTACTAAATAATTCAACATTTTTCTAGATCTCATTCTATGTTCGAGCACTAAATATATAACATTCTGGTGTTGAGCACTCTCTTGAAAGATGCGATCTTAAATTAAAAGTTAATAAACCCACCCCATTTTACTATACGTTTAGAGACTTTCAAAACTTTGACAAGGATATTTTTGAAACAGATCTTAGAAATGTTTCGTTTCATAGAATACGAGTATATCAAGTGCATGACATTAATGACACAGTAAAATTATTTAAAGATCTTATTCTAGATATTTTTAATGTTTTTGCACCCACTCGAACTGTGCGTATTACCAAAAGAAAAACACCCTGGATCACACAAACTGTAAAATATCTTATAACCCTTAGAGCTCTCTCAAAGTATAAAAAAAAATTAAAATAACCAAAATTGGGAATCTTACAGACAATTGCGTAATTTTGTCACTGCGTCTTTGAACAGGGAGAAAATGGCATTTCTGGAGGACAGGATTCGTCGAAACGACTCTAGGGATAACTGGAAATTATTAAAAGAACTTAAAGTGTACGGTAAGGAAAGGTCGGTGGTTCCTGATGTGCTGGGAACTGCTGATTAAAATAATGATTACAACATTCCTTAGACTGATTCGGATCCAGAGACGTAGAATTTTTACAGGAATGGTAAACTCGAGAATGTTTTGGAATTTAATTTTAAAATGGCGACTGTTCAAGAAATAAACGAAGCATTGTTTTCAATTAAATTAAGGGATGTAGATCCGGACGGGATAGGTGTTATTTATTATGTTATTATTGTTCTGTTGTCCTCTTATTGTGCCGGTCGTAACGCACCTCGTAAATTATTACATAAAGACATTTACTTTCCGGATGCCTGGAGAGAGTCCTATGTGATTCCTTATCCAAAAGTTAATATACTAAATCTCACGAATAGTCTCGTTTTAAAACAGATGACAGCGGTTATTTGTCATCGATCAGCTGATATTGGGACATAATAATATCCCTAGATTTGTAGCGGACCGTAATGAGCCCAAACACCTAGTTATGAATGGCGTTTTTGTTACATTTAATTACATTTTAAAAATGTTAATTTAATTACTTTTGTGTAAGTACCTACAATTATTATTTATTTGACCAAAAATTTAGATACAGGTTAAAATTTTTTAATTATTTTTCATTAGGGATCATAATTATTAATGTGTGCCTTGCTCGTTAAGTTGATTTCATCGATAAGTAATAAGTTTTATTTCATCTGAACGCCGTTTTTGTCGAAACGTTAGTTTGTAAAATTTTTGTTCTTAAAATGTTTGTTCGTTAAGGTTAGGTTTCTAATGTATAATTTTCGCATTTTACATTATCTAGGTATCATTTTCTGTTTCAAGAAAAATAAGTAGAAATTAAGTATTTCCCTGACTTAGGTAGGTAGGAGAGAGTTGGACAAAACCGGGTAGGTTGATAAAACCGGGTATCGCCTAGTTCTACCATATGCCAAAACAGCTTTCCATATTATTAACCTTTAAAAAGCAGCTATTTGATTTTGAAGGAATTATTTTTATTGTTATTAGTAAATATTATTATTGTTTGGCAACAGTAAGGTAATAGTAAGTAACATTATGTTACTATAGTAGTTAAAATAGCTAACTATATTCGTATGTAATAGGATAGCGAACAAATATATAATTATATTTTCTGTGTCTAGGTACGTACCTTACAAAGGTGAAATTATTATTTGATATTACTATTATTATTGTTTGTATGACAATAAAATAAAGTTTTTAACAGAAAGTTAGCCTACATACAAGTTTAGAAATGTAACTGTATCAATAAATTGCATTTTAACAAACTAATTCCATAAAAACCACTTTTGGGTCTACGTACCTTACGTAAGTCAAAAACTGTTAAAGTAGGGTTTCCACTGACAGAAAAATTTAACCCCTGGCTAAACAAAAGCTTTTAACTTTATGTTAGCCTACATACAAGTTTAGGAATGTAACAGTATTATAACCAACAAATTCTATAAAAACCGTATTTGGGTCTTCGTACCTTACGTTAAGTCAAAAACTGTTAAATTAGGGTTTCCATTGACAGAAAAATTAAATCCCTAGCTATATTGAAGCTTTTAACTTTATGTTAGCCCACATACAAGTTTAGAAATGTAACCGTATCATAGCCAACAAATTCTTTAAAAACCATATTTGGGTCTACGTACCTTACGTAAGTCATATATGGGGATTTTCTTGACAGTGAATGTAATAACTTGAATTAAATTAGTTTATGTTGAACTGTAGGTATTTTACCTATAGGTATAATCTGAACAAATAAAACAAAAAAAAATCTATTCTAAATATGAGTGACAGAATCCTATTTTAAGTTGTGTTTCAGTTAGTTTAGTATTTTTAAGGTTTGGATATTTATAATATTATAAACTTTTTAAATCTATTTTGACACTTTATCTTTAAACCATATAGAAATTCATGCTTATTACCTATCACCTACCTTAAATTATAATATTTATGAAACATAACTTTCAAAAGAAATGATTACCTATATTACTTATTATTTGGCAATATTAAAGCGGTAGAACCGATGAGGCTATTGCATAAATTGTTTTAGAAGGTATCACATGTATAATTTTCAAGTCCGGTCCTGTAATTCATGCCAACTTATAAAAATTTAATAGACCAAAATTGACAGAGTGTCACGTGAATTTGCCCCCATCAGTATTCAAGATTTTTACTATACACCTAATGATTTAAGAGATTTACGGCCTGTTAGCATCTTACCAGCGTTGTCCAAAGTAATTGAAAAAATACTAAATGGTCAAATTAAAAATAACTTGGATGAGTGCAATATTTTAATTCGAGGTGCAATCTGGTTTTCGGAAAAATGTTAATTGTACTACGGCTTTACTAAAAGTTATAGATGATATTTTAGAGGCAACTGAGCGCGGGAAACTTACAATATTTGTCCTTTTAGATTACTTAAAGGCCTTCGTTAAACTAAATCATACACTTTTACTGACAACTTTAGGATATCTTGGTTGCCGGAAAAATTCGTGCGCTCTTCTTAAGACATATTTAAGTAATAGAACTCAGAGTGTGAAGGTAAATGGAAAACTGTCAAAGTCAAGGGGATTACATTACTTAAAGGCCTTCGTTAAACTAAATCATACACTTTTACTGAAAACTTTAGGATATCTTGGTTTCCGGGAAAATTCGTGCGCTCTTCTTAAGACATATTTAAGTAATAGAACTCAGAGTGTGAAGGTAAATGGAAAACTGTCAAAGTCAAGGGGATTACATTATGATGTACCTCAGGGATCAATTCTGGGACCGCTGCTACTTTCTCTCTACACGTCGGAGTTTGGCAAGTACATAAAACACTGTAAAGTCCATTATTATGCGGACGATACTTAAATCTACCATTCCTTTCAATTTAATGAGACCTAAGATTTACCTTTTTTGTTAACCTTAAATTAATTTAGGGCCAAAAAAATATCCTTAATGAAAATCTTAGGAAAAAGCTTTGCGACTATTGTCTTGTCACATTTTTATTTTACTGATCCTGTCTATTGGCCTTGTTTGTCGGCTGCCGATTCGTATCGAATTCAGCTTATCCAAAACTGTTGTGTTCATCTGATTGGAGGCATAAGGGGAAGAGAAAGAGGCGTGTATCTGCTACACTTCGGGAGATTAAATGGCTTAGAATGGATGAAAGGCGAACTTATTATATTTAACCAAAATTCTACTTAACAGCCGCCGCAAATACTTACATCAAAAAATTAAATTTCTCAACGAGAAATATAATTTGGATATTCGTCATAAATTTACCATTACTATGCCAGTACATCTTACAGCCTCGCTGCGAACGTTCCTTTAATTTTGCAAAATGTTATAATAAGATCCCGGACAGCATAAAATGTTTAACAGGTTTAAGGTTCAAAGTGACCATTAAGAAAATTATAGGCAACTTCTTATAATTATGATATTGGGACAAAATATTTTATATTGGGTGTCTGTGCATATCAAATTGAATAGTAGGTTTGATTTTTGGCACGAGCTAATTTTAAATGTTCTTTTTTTCTACGATCCTCATAGCAAAGGTCTTGGACTATAAAGATTTTAAGACCCTTCAGTTCCTCAAGACCAAATCCTTTTTAACACAAGTAACATATTCAATCTTTATTGGAGCCGGCTTTAGAGCCTGTTTAACTTTTAATACAAATAACTTATTAAAGTACCGCTCTTCGACGTCTAATCCAAAACGATCTTTAAAAAACTTTATAATATGGATAAAGTTTTGCACAAATTCATTTAAAATTCACGGATTTACTATTTTTTAAAATGCTCGGACACGTCAATTTGTGTTTTTATTTGCGCATTTTTTAAAGCAAAATGTTTTTATACAGGATGTCCCACGTAGGAGTTATGATGTCATCGATGATTGTTTTAAATGGATCACCCTGTATATTAAGAGGCACGTCCAGAAAGTAAGTGTCACACTCTCACAGCTGTAGGGAATACTTTTTCGACATGTTAGCAACACTGCCACGTAGCCTGACTCTTCCCCTTCAAAACGAGACAAATCCGAGGTTATTGTGTTGAAAACTTTTGACTCAGTAGCATCTCTCGCGAAAAATGTCGATCGTATCTTCCGCCAAGTGCGAAATTCGGCATAATTTTGATTGAATATCTGCCTCACGGGGAGACCATCAACGCGGCAAGATACTGTGAGACGCTAAAAAAATTGAAAAGGGCGATTCAGAATAAAAGGAGGGGCATGCTGACGAAGGGAGTCTGCCTGCTGCACGACAATGCCAGACCTCACACGGCCAACGCCACGAAGCAACTCCTGGACTCATTTGGATGGGACGTTTTGAACCACCCCCCGTATTCCCCTGACCTGGCCCCTTCAGATTTCCATTTCTTCACTTCCCTTAAGGTGCACATGGGTGGGAACAAGTTTTCAACGGACGAGGAGGTGAAGGGGTAGGTGGAGAAGTGGGCGAAAGAGCTGGCGGGAGACTTCTTCGAGGCAGGCATCAAAAAATTTATCCCGCGGCTCACCACTTGCATCGAGAGGGATGGTGACTATGTCGAAAAATAACTTACATATGTACAAGTGTAACCAAGTATGTTTTTGTTTTAATAATTTTTTTTAAACCCTACATAAATTGAGTACACTTACTTTCTGGACGTGCCTCGTATATCAAATTTGAATTCTATGATGGAAACTTAAAACTTTTCATATAACGAACCATACCTCTGAAAATCACGGTTTCTGAAATATTGACGTTTGAAAACTTAAATTAAAGGTATAACAACAATAATTACCAAGGATACTCATTTTGTTATAACTGATTGAAAATAAGTAAGTAGGCTATGGACGGCCATGATGCTATAATCATCTGTCATTGTTTCTGTATTTTTAAAACGTCAAAGTTGATCTGTGAAATAATTAACGAATATCAATTAATAATAATGGCACATTATCAAAATCACAAAAATTAACTGGGCAACTGTATCTACAGTTTTTACAAAATCGGCTAATTCCCGACCTAATTAACTTATTTCCAGAAGGTAATAATAGAAATCAGTTGAATATTTTACTATGGTTTCAACAGGATGGGGCACCGCCTTATTATTATAGAGTGGTAAGAAATTATTTAGATACCGTTTTTGCAAATAAAGGGATTGGGAGAAGAGGAGCTATCGAATGGCCAGCTAGGTCGCCGGACCTGACCCCTTTGGATTATTTTTTTATGGGGATATTTAAAGTCAAAGGTAAATAGACCAGAAAATTTGAATACCCTGAAAGAAAGAATTTCGCTGGAAATGTCTAACATAACCGAGGATATGCTTTAAAAAGTTAAAGAAGAGTTTTATCGTTTAGGATATTGTCAGCAATTCAATGGAAGACAATTGCAGCATCTAATTAAATAATCTTTATATAAAAGAACTTTTTGTCGTGTTAAGTTTCCATGTTTATTCTAGCTTTTCCTGTATTCTAATGTTATTCACATAAATCAGCATTGTTTCAATAAATGTTTTTAAAAGAAATTTTCAAACGTCAATATTTCAGAAACCGTGATTTCCAGAGGTATGTTTGGTTTTATAAAAAGTTTTCTCCACGACCATTACTGAATGCAATAATTCCAAAATCATTTTTGATAATAGAATGTAAAAATTCTCGCTCTTGAGTTGGAATATTTATTCTGAAACACTTGCTTCTTATGCGTTTTGCGTGTATTTTCATTCCATAACAAGATACGGAATGAATATTCTGTAATTGATATAAACGACATAGGTTGCCATGAATTTCGAAGCTGTCAGTGTCAGATAAAAATGGCCGCGTTGTAATAATTATTTTCAGACAAATTTTAGTACAAGTCAAAAAATGAGTGAAAAATCGGATGAATCAGATATGGAACTGGATGGTCGTGGAGAAAATATGTTCTGCTACTCGGTTAGAATGAAAATTCGATACTCGTGGTTCCTCATGCTCGCTACGCTCGCGTACGGAATCTTCCACTTGGATCAAATTTTCATTCCAACCTCGTTACAGAATCTACTATTAAGGTTCACATCATAGAATTCAAAACTGATATAATATACAGGATGTTCCATTTAAAAAAAAAAATCATCGATGACGTTATACCTCCTACGTGGGACATCCATTGACACAGATTAAGCAAAGGGGAACTATTTAGTTCTTATTGGTCGTTTAATAATGCACCGGAATTTTTCAATCGATTTATTTCTAAACTATTCAAAAAATTAAGGTTTCGACTCTTGTTTTTAATATGTAAAATTTTAAATTAGTTATCAAAATCATGTTGTTCCTGTAATAGATGATTAGAATAAGTTGAGTCGGTTTTATGACAGAAAACTTCTTTCTATATGTTCCAAAATTCTCGTTTTAAATGATCGACCTGTTTGGCCTATATAGGTTTTGGGACAAGAGCCACAATTTAATTGGTAAACCCCCGATATATTATCCTTATTGCTTTTTGATTTATAGTTTTTAAAAAAATTTCCCAAATAATTGTTAGTTTTATAAGCGACGTTGATTTTCCTTTGATTAAGGTGTCTTTTAATTTTATCCGATGGGTTTCCAAAATAAGTGATAGTTTTAAAGAGGCCTGGTTTTTCCTTTATAAGAGGTTAGGTTTCAGAAATAGCCTTCTTTTTTAGTTTTTTCGATATTATGGTATCAAATTATAGATGATAAATAGCCGTTTGTTTAATTAATTTTAATTCGTGGTTAAAATTGTTAGCAAATAGAGGTCAATTTACATATTAAAAATAAGGGTCAAAAACTTAATCTTTTGGAAAGTTTAGAAATAAATCGATTGAAAAATTCCGGTGCATTATGAAACGACCTAAACTAAATAGTTCCCCTTTGCTAAATCTGTGTCAATAATCTAAATAGGGTTCTTTGGATTTCCCATAAGAATAAGATATATATATATTATACCGACAATAATATTTAAGTTGTCAGTACCTAAACAGTGTTAAGAATATATAATTAAATAATTAAGCTTGTAATATGTATACCTGAATTGAGTAATTAAGTATCTAGACCATTTTGTTATTGTACTGAAATAAAATGAGTTAGCACCATACACCCGAAGAAGCTACAATGTAGCGAAACGCATCGTGTAAAGAAAAAGTGTTTCAATAAAAGTAGAAATTTGACAAAATAAATTGTCTTTCATTGAGTTATAATGAATTTCCATCAAGTAAAGGCCTCAACGATTCAAAGTATAATTTATATCTATTTTTATATGTATTATCATTAGTATAATTTATATCCAATCATTTTTTCCTCCTATTTATTTTTCAAATAAATATTGTCAAATTTTTATTTACAAGCCTAACCAGCAAATATTTTAATATACATGTTTAATATGACTTTCGTGTAATCTTATGAACAACCTTTTGTTTAAATAATTAGTTATGAATTAGCCTATGGGCTTTCAGTGCTGCCTATCACTGCTGTAATTGTGACTTATGTCCTTATATGAGATTTCCTCTCAAAATTTTACTTATTTATACAGTGTCCGCAAAAAGTCCGCATCAAATGTGTTTTTTTTTTTTTATTATTAGGTATAGGTAAAAATTGAAAAATTGCGGTTTTGCTTACCTAAAAACCAAAAATGACGTATACTGAAGCAGCCGCACGACTTGCGTTACCTGTCAAATTTGACATTTTTAATAAAATAGGTTCAAAAATGCATTTATTTATCAAAATATCGAAAAACTTTATTCGAGAAAGTTGTTTATTTAGGCATTTTTAGCCTCTGTACGAAATTTTGACAGTCTAATAGAATTTTTATTTCTTGCCAGGTTCTTGAAAATTTTGATCAACCCTCGTAGATTAACTTTTATACATCGATGGAAAACCATTTGCCTTTACTTCATTTGTAATCTTAATGAAGTTTTGTGTAAAATTTTTGTTTCCAATTATTTATTTTGCTTCAAAAACTGAAATTGCTATTAATCAGTACCTACCTATGTAATGTTGGATGCAAAGTTTATCTAATTAGGTACAGTTTTGCCAAAACCGACGTTTCTCATTTTTCTTAAGTTAGTAAACAGATGTACAAAAAGAAAATATTAGGAAGCTTTCGTTGAAATATTTTATTTTTTATACGCCTTCTTGTAAACTATATTTTTGTTGAATAAAATGTTTCGAGCGATTAATATTTATTCTTTTTGATCCAATATTAATTAAGTAAAATTTCAACGAAAGCTTTCTAATATTTTCTTTTTGTACATCTGTTTACTAACTTAAGAAAAACAAGAAACGTCGGTTTTGGCAAAACTGATGTTATTAGATAAACTTTGCATCAAACATTACATACAACATCAATAACAATTTCAGTTTTTGAAGCAAAATAAATAATTGGAAACAAAAATTTTACACAAAACTGCATTAAGATTACAAATGAAGTAAGGCAAATGGTTTTACATCGATGAATAAAAGTTAATCTACGAGGGTTGATCAAAATTTTCAAGAACCTGGCAAAAAATAAAAATTGTATTAGAATGTCAAAATTTCGTACAGAGGCTAAAAATGCCTAAATAAACAACTTTCTCGAATAAAGTTTTTCGATATTTTGATAAATAAGGGCATTTTTGAAACCTATTTTATTAAAAATGTCAAATTTGACAGGTAACGCAAGTGTGCAGCTGCTTCAGTATACGTCATTTTTGGTTTTTAGGTAAGCAAAAACTAACTGGTTTTTCAATTTTTACCTATACCTAATAATAAAAAAAAAACCATTTGATGCGAACTTTCTTGCGGACACTGTATAACTTTGTTGAAGGTGCGGGTATGCTTTAGAAAGTGTCCAACGTCGACACACGAAATGAAAGAAAAAACCACTCTCTACTTCAGATAAATTAATTTAATTAAATTAATAATACATTTAGCCTAGGCTATATTTTTTCTTGAACTGCACATCTTCCAATAATTTGTTAAATAGGTATATTGCCTTTAATTTTTTTTAGGGGGCGAAATTACTTTCCTGCATGCACCTACCAACAACACAAAATTACTCCGGCGGGAATACTCTTCCTCTTTGTTACAAAATCGACATAATCAATCACTTTACAAACACAAAAGAATTATGTCTGGCAAAACTTGCTAAGCATATATTTTTAGCCAGAAAGAAAAATAGCTTCTAAAAATGTTTTAAAAACTGTAATGTTATGGAATACGCAAAACTTTTAAAAGTTTAGTTCATGCTACAAATACAGACTACTTAAAAACTAAATATTATTTTTTTTAATAACAAGTATAATGGGGATTACGATGGGATACGTTACTTTATTACACTTACCCAAAAAATAATTAACTTAAAAGTCTGGGTAGGTAACACTAAAGTTGTCCTTATTACAAGTCATTTGGTATAACGACTTTTCTTGATGTGAATGGCATATTATAAGACCCTTAATGGTGGCGGAGCTTATCAAAAAAGGTGTAATTAAAAATAAGTGTATAGCACAAAGACCAATACATTTTAGTTTAATAGGAGATGTTTATAAAATATAATTGCCTGCAATTGTTTGGAATAAAGGGTTTTTGTTGTATCGGGACTTATTTTCCAAACCTGGAAAAAGGGGGAATTTCCTGAATGTACTTTTAAAAAGGGAAAAGTTTGGATTTATAAAGTAAGGTAGTGGCGGCAAATATGGCCCACCTTAACGTCATTAATTTTTTCCAGTGAATATTAATATTTTATGGACAATAATTTTTATCAGCATAATAGGTACGTAACATTTGTAACAGATTTATATGTAAAAATTTTGTGCATTACACTTGGGCCATATTACCAGTCTGGTCGGATTATATGGCCCACGATAAAAATTTTAAACTTAGAAAGATTATTGTAATTTTAATTTTTATTAAGTTGTTTTCGCAAAATTAAACACAATAACGGATACTAAGCTAGTCAGGAACATAAACAGACATGACCAAAATCGACGTAAAGTGCGCCTAGGTATTTTGAATCTACTGCAAACATTTCTTTGTGATTCTCTACTTCTGGCAGCTGTTAAGGCCCCTTCCAGTTGGTCTTGAGACCACTGCTTGCGCAAATTCTTACATACTTAAACCTAAAAACAAGTAAATAAAGTTAAAACCTATTTTAAGTCGAGTAGGGTAATATTCCCCACAAACAGCCCATGGCCATATAACCCGTCATTTAATTGGGCCATATTACCCGAAATAGCATCTAGACAATATAATAGGTAAAAAAAAGAGACAATGCTTGAATACCGAACAAATATTTCGTGTAGATATTTATACTTGATGTACTTACCTCTACTAATTACCTGCACTGTCGGCACCTAACAAGCTGCTGCATGCAAAACGCGTGGATTCAAACGGTCGCCCAAAGAGTGATTGGTAGTGACACCTACAGGCAGTTAACTGACGTTACCAGATCGCTGATAAATGCTTTAGTTTTTGCGCTACGGCTATTGGGCCATATTACCCGCTGGGCCATATTTGCCTCCTCTACCTTAGAACTATCAAGCTTCGCGACGGTTCCGGTCGTTCGCCGTTTACAATTCACCATTTTGTTATTTATACAGGGTGTCCGGAAATGATGAGCAAAAAATTTAAGGGATAATTCTAGACCGAAAATAAATGCTATCTCTTCCAACCACATTTTTTTCGAAAATTGATTATTAACGGAGTTACAGGGTCTTCTCGTAAATATGGGGCTTTTTCGGGATGAAAAATACAAATTTGCCCACCGCTTTTTTGCACTTTTTTGTCCTACACTGTATGCGCATTTTGACTGAATATTTTGACAAAAATTGTTATCTCATGTAGAAGTCGGTTTTCTTTTCCGAATAAACACTGTTCTTTGTTTGTTATATGCAGCTTTATACAGGGTGTCCCATCGGTAACCGCTTCGATTTTTATATGGAAAACTATACATAGGAAAATTTTCAAAATTTGACAATATGCTAATGTTGATGGGGGCAACCCAGCTAAAATATTTTCAATATGGTGGCACTTCCGATTATACCAGAAGTATGTGTCGACTTGCTTTTTTTTTATAAAATACCCTATACAGGGTGTTTCAATAAAAACTCCCAGGCCAATTATTTCGAAAACTAAAAGTGACATATAAATTCTGTAAATGCCAGTTTTTAGCCTCTATGATTGGCCTCACAACTGTGTAAAAAATGTGTTATATGTGAATAATACAAGAGGTAGGTGGCGCCACGGTGCAAAGAATTTTTTTGATGACAGAAACTTTTAAATTTTGTGGTTCTTAAAGATAATTAATTTCTGATCAAATTATGTCCCATAAAAATTTTTGATAAATCCTTGATAAAATAGCGCCCTCTAGCTGTCGAAATGGAATTCACAACGACTTCGTTTTTGATAAAATTGATAAAACAAAATAATACCTATTTATCGAGTTCAATTTTGTCAAATTTCGACAAGCCAAACCAAAGTTGTGGATATTTTTGCCTCGCAATATTTCTTCTACCCCTCTTAAACAAAAAGGTAGAAAAAAACTCATAGACAAAAGTTCACAAGAATTTTTATTAGATTTCAAAAATAGTCACCTTTGTGATAAATATTTTTTTCAGCAAACCTTATGATTAAGATACAGCAAACATAATAAAATTTGTTTTTTTGCTTTTAATAGTAATTAATAAATCTAAAAGTAAAATGGAGAATTCATCACAAGTTTTTACAGCTCTCTTAAAGCCTAATTCCAAGGTACTTTGCTTCCTAATAGATTTTTTATATGAAATATATATCTTACTATACCCCTTGAAAAATAACAGATTTTTATTTTCATCGAGTAATCGATTTTTATTTTTGCAGAGCAAAAATAATATCCTGGAATCATTATTTTATCTGTTTAATCCTATAACTTTCAGCTCATAAAGAAAAGCAAACAAGAAAACGGCCCTTCGGTTTACAAAAACTAAATGTACGACAATACCCGAACGTATTTCTTATCCTAAGGGATAACCCAAGTAGTCAATAGGGTGTTATCCTTAGGATCCAGAGCACACTGAGGATAAAATGTCACAACCTAAAAGACAAACATTACGATTTATATTTTATTTTTTTAATTTAAATTTAAGCGGTCTGTTATTTAATACATTATCAATTTCACAATATTACCTCATTTACCAGGCCTTTAAATAGATATAGTCACAGAATGTACAGGGTGATTCACGTCGAGTGGCCTATTAGAAGATCTCGGAAACGAGTAAAGTTATATTATAGGTTATATAGTAGGCATGATTGGCTTTGAACTTTTAAAATATTATATTTTGACGTTTGTATTACTTCCGGTTATACCGGAATTTGTAGCCAACTTTGGTATTTTAAATGGAATACCCTGTATGTTTAAGCATTTTTGGATACCTTATTGAAACCTAAGTAACTTTTATTAAGAATGATCTATACCTATCTCTAAACGTTTTTGAGATATGAATTATAAAATGCATTTTTTATGTAAAAACCTCGCCGAGAAGAAAGTTCAGTAATTTTGAAATTAATAAAGCTAAACATTTAAAATTTGGTAGGCTTTTAACTAAAACATAGATCTTTCGACTACATTACTTAAGTTTCATGTTTTGCATACAGGGTTTTTTTAAAAGTGTGCAAATGTGGCCATTTAGATAAATGTGCATAAGTCAATTTTTGCAAGTGGAACACCATATTTTTTATTTTAGTAACGTGTAAAGAATCAAATTTCTCATTTAAATGTTTAATATGTCAGTATCAATATTTCTAGTCGTTTTGGAATTATAAGCAATTAAAAAAAAAAATATCTTAAAATATGCTTGAAGGTCGTAGACAATGATGTTTCTTGAATGATGAAAGAGTTTTGGACTTCCATTGTCTTTATTTGTTTTAAATCACAACGTTTCAACTGGTAAGTATCTCCAGTCGTCTTCAGGTGAATACAGTATTCACCTGAAGACGACTGGAGATACTTACCAGTTGAAACGTTGTGATTTAAAACAAATAAAGACAATGGAAGTCCAAAACTCTTTCATCATTCATCTTAAAATATGTTTGTGTTAAGTTCATAAGACATTATTTTTGTAAAAAAGGCTTTAATTCCGATTTTTGTTTAACTTTGAGCATTGTGCATTTTTTTACGCTGTTTGACGTCTTTAAATTTTATTACTTATTTGGATGCATCTTATACCTACATATCCCTAAAATTTTATTGAAACCGGTTCGGTAATGTAATAATTAAAAATAAAAAAACAATAGTTTTGCACCACTGGTTTAAAAACTTTATAAAAAATAAAAATAATGCCTCGTTAATAAAATTATACAAGTTATTAAATAAGGCGTAACAGTCTCGTTGACAAAGCTTAATTAATACGAATTGTTTGTACAGCGTGTTTAAAATTTAATGCCAAACTATGCAAACTTTAAATTAATTTATCTTTCTTATTTTTAACCCCTGTATATTTTTACGTCATTCGACGCGTAATTAAAAACAAATGTTTTTCTAATTAGAATCCTGTCACAATTTCTAACGCATCAAGACGTATTTGCAGAAAACTCATTTCATTATTCAGCAATCTTGCAGTTTATTGTTATTAATTGTTTAAGCTGTTATAATTTTCATATTATAGTTAAGGAGCTAGCGTGCAAAAAACGCCATAGTTGGCTGCCCGTCAGTCGAGTTTGAAAAAACGTTGCCATTACTCCACTGAACACCCTGGTGCTTGAAATTTTGCTTTTACCCATCAACTTTAAGATTTATTGGCAATAATGACATAGGGCGATTGGCCATAGTGAGGAGCCCGTCAGTCAGGTTGAAAATTAGGTTCTGTAGGTTGCCAAGATCATGTATCTAAAATTTCGTTGCGATCTAACCACTAGATCGTGAATTTGGCCAAATGGAAGATTATAATTTGTTTTTTGACCGCCATTTTGTTGGCCATAGTAAGGAGCCCCTCCAAAACTTGTTTCTACCTCTTCGATTGGATAAAATGACAGCAAAAATGCACTTGACTGACAAATCGAATCACGACGTTCTTCCCTGGGTGACCTACAAAATCTCGAAAAATCCAATTTTTCAGTCTTTAGCATGGCTTTTTCAGAAATTCAACCAAAGTCATCAGTCAATCATTTTTCCTGATTTTTAGACATCCAATTAAGTAGAAATCACAAACGACTGACATTTTCCTCGATAATTTTCAATTTGGCCATACTTTGAAAATTTTCTGATTTTGGACTTTTTTATAATGGCTCAATAATGCTGTTCCAAATGGACTTAAAAGTAAAACAATGTATGACGATGATGTTTGATGACCTAAAAAACGTTTCAATACATAACTATCACTTATTTACCCCTTCCTCCACCCCTCTGCTACCCTCCACCCCTATTCATTCGTTGAATTTATGTTATATTATATTGGATTTAGTAATCAAAAAATATAGAATTTTTGCCACAAAAACATACGATAACCAATTTCAGCAGTAAGAAATGAATAATTACTGAAGAAAATCGAAAATTAAATGGTTATTATTTATTGAATGAAATTGTTGGCATATTTGGGTTGAGCAAGCTGGGTTGTGTTAGTAACATTTCAATTTCAATATAGAAAAAACAGATATTTAATTGTTGATTATATTGTAACTATTACTTATCTTTTTGTGGCAAAAATTCTATATTTTTTGATTACTGAATCCAATATAATATAACATAAATTCAACGAATGAATAGGGGTGGAGGGTAGCAGAGGGGTGGAGGAAGGGGTAAATAGGTGATAGTTATGTATTGAAACGTTTTTTAGGTCATCAAACATCATCGTTATACATTGTTTTACTTTTAAGTCCATTTGGAACAGCATTATTGAGCCATTATAAAAAAGTCCAAAATCAGAAAATTTTCAAAGTATGGCCAAATTGAAAATATTCGAGGAAAATGTCAGTCGTTTGTGATTTCTACTTAATTGGATGTCTAAAAATCAGGAAAAATGATTGACTGATGATTTTGGTTAAATTTCTGAAAAAGCCATGCTAAAGACTGAAAAATTGGATTTTTCGAGATTTTGTAGGTCACCCAGGGAAGAACGTCGTGATTCGATTTGTCAGTCAAGTGCATTTTTGCTGTCATTTTATCCAAACGAAGAGGTAGAAACAAGTTTTGGAGGGGCTCCTTACTATGGCCAACAAAATGGCGGTCAAAAAACAAATTATAATCTTCCATTTGGCCTAATTCACGATCTAGTGGTTAGATCGCAACGAAATTATATACATGATCTTGGCAACCTACAGAACCTAATTTTCAACCTGACTGACGGGCTCCTCACTATGGCCAATCGCCCTATGTCATTATTGCCAATAAATCTTAAAGTTGATGGGTAAAAGCAAAACTTCAAGCACAGTGGAGTAATGGCAACGTTTTTTCAAACTTGACTGACGGGCAGCCAACTATGGCGTTTTTTGCACGCTAGCTCCTTAACTATTAGCACCAAGCGAAAAGAACCCTTTTTTTGTCAAGTCAAGTTTATGCAGATCGTTATCCGAAATGACGACAGCCTGACAAAGGAGCGTGCAAAACATATTAGAAAGGTTTTTACAAAAACGGGAAATGTATACTATACAAAACCAGTGACAAATAAACCGGTTTTGAACTGAAGAAAATCAATTGACTGTACTATCATTTACTATCTGTTACGGATAACCCTTCAGTTAGTTAACAAGTAGCCGCTGATGACGTGGATGTAAGCGAAAAAACCGTTCAACGAATTTTAAAGATTATCATTTCCAGTTTCATTAAGTTCAACTATTTTAACAACGTGTCGAACTATGCAACTGGTCGCACACTAAAATCAGGATTAATTTTAATTTTTTTATATTACATATTACGTTTTTAATACCGCCAATAAATGTAGAAGGATCATTAAATAAATTAATGAAATATGATTAACAGAGGTAAAACAACTTCTTCAAAATTTAAATATTTGATGGTCACACAGCAATTTATAATCGACGCCTTGGAAGCGACGTCAATATGATTCTGATTGGTCGTTATAGGGTTACAGTTAATGTATCATTTTGCTCTATAACGTTTACAATTTCAATGCACGTATCCAGTGGCAGTGGCAGCTCGTAATGAAGGGCTCTGGGGCGCCGCCCCCTGCAATATTTCAAACAGAATCCAAAAATAATTTATTTAAAAAACCAATAACGGAATGTATGTAAGCAATCAATTTAAATAATTTAAACCAAACATAGCTACATTCCAACGGGCAAGTTATACCGAATGAGCATTTTCTGTTCGCACAGGCAAGCGCGGGCGGCCGATTATCCGTCCCGCTTCAACGCGACTATTAAGTCGGTTGCTATGACTACGGAGGCGTGACGTCACGCACAACGAGCTGCACGGATGGGGCTCCAAATTTTCCGTCCAACAACAGCTGACCGCCGCGTTCGCGTTTCGACGCGACGCGACCTGTCGATGCCGCTGATGTTTTGTTTTGACTAATTTATTAGTTAAGTATGTTATAAAGTTGGAAAATTTCGTCTAATATGCAGCTTTAGCAATGCTGTCAATCGAAAAAGCGATGGTTCGGGATATAATAGTATATTAAAGTACGAGTTTCATAAGAAGCGGTTTTAGCGCCCGCGTCTATTTTAATAAACGAGCCACGAAGTGGCGAGTTTTTTTATTGACACGGGCGCTAAAACGCCTTACGAAACATGTACATTTTTTTTTTTTCTATTTCACCTTTTATAATCACGAAAAATACATTTTAAAAAGAAAATAAATCCTTCAAATTTTGTAAATTTTTATGTCTAAATTTTATGTTGGTAATACTATTTTTTATCATAGGAGCCTCTGGGCAACAAAAATTATTTTGCAAACTGTCATTTTTTGATTTATTGACCCATTTTCACCACGAGATTCTAATGTTATTTTAGCGATATGAGATTTGAAATTGGACGGAATACGTTGTGTGATCCTTGTACATTCGGTACATATACAGAGCGTTCGGAAATTCGGGAGATTTTGCTACTTTTTTCGAATTTTAAAAGACGTGATTTTACGTCACGGCATTGCAATTTAGTATAGGGAAGATGGAAAATTCAAATAAAGTTGAAGTTAAAATCGACATTAGAAGGTTAGTAGATTGAATTTTGGATAGGATTTGGCAGAAAATGATAGCTTGAAGCATCTACAAAAGATTGATTTATAGATTTATGCAACCAACATACATGACTGTTATCCACACAGAATAAAAAAGTAAGTTATCAAGCTAGTTTTCCTCTGCGAAAAATGGGTTTTCTCGTAAATCACAAAGGCCGCGCAAGTCAATGAAATAAAACATTTAAATGTTACCAACATCAAATAAAGAAAAAACGCGTATCGAAATAGCTTCATTACGATCCGCAAATGAGGGTCGTACTGAACTCATTATGAACGTGAAATAGAAAAATAATTTTAATAACAAAGTCACCGAGAAGTTTATTTCCGAAAAAAAAACGAAGATTTGACTTTCACTTCAAAAAATAATATTTGTTAGTGTTATCATTTGGTATGTTTAACAAAAATAAACGATTTCATTATAGTTATCCGCATTATTTAAAGCGCCCCCCTAACTTGCTAGTCACGAGCCGCCACTGCAAGTATCACTATAATGGTCACCATGGGGGTCCAAGTCTATGGTAAATTTTAAATGGCGAAAAAATATTATCTAACATTTTGACATTTTTTTGTACGCGTATATAATATTGGTAAATATTACGATGGATGTGAAAATGATGATCTGCATGATTTTCTTTTGTATCGGCTTGCATGTGTCACCCATTATCTCTAGTTTATGCACAATAATACATTAAATATAATTATTAATTTTGTTTCAGAGGTAATCGGTAAACCATTGCAGATCCGGTAAATTTAACAAACGATGTATTCAACTATGAAGCAGATAGTTTATGGGTTACTAAAATATGCAAAAGCAATAACCTAGATAATATACAATGACTTTGTTTAAATAAAATGTTATCCATGTATTGTTATTTAGCTTAATCACAAAATAATCACTACGATCAACTCCTAGGTATATGCAGTGTACATAATATTAATAAATAGAGTTAAATGAGGAGGTAAAAAGCAGTCAAGCTAGTTTTATTATCTTAAATTGCTCTTACAATCTTATGTACAGTATGTCCGGTCCGTGGAGGGGGTTTAGAAGAGAAAAATGGGCCAAATTTTTTAAAGATGCGAAAGAATGTCACTTCTACAACATACTCCTATAAGTTTTTTTGTAAATATATTTAATAATAAATATAGTTTAAAATAATTATTGAAATTCCTAGGCAGAAAATAATAATGAACGATAAACATTAGTATTATTGTGAAAAAAGCGTGGGGTGCTTGATATACGAAAAATATAGCACATTAGTTTGATTAATTATTAAAGCGTGATTTTTAGTTTTTCTAAACTATATTTATTTTTAATTTTTTAGTTTGAGTTATTGTTAAGAAAATTTTTTTTTAGTAGATTGGGCTAGATTAGGAGATTATTGTATTGTCAGCGGTTCTTGATAAGTCTACAAAATTAAAATTAAATCTGACCGTTTAAAGTGGGTCAAAATCGGGTTCAAAGAAGTCGGTTACAAACAAACATACATACAAACCCAAACAAACGACAAAAAATTTGTCAAAATTTTATTTTGACGGGTAGAATTTTTTAAAAAATTTTTCTCTATTCTTAGCGACAAAATCTATATGACCCCACTTTTGTTTCATTACTATCGGTTTTATTGTAATAATTCTGACATATTGACCGGTGTCAAATTTTGACAAGAAAATTTTTTGCGTATTTTTTTCAACATTCCACCGTCAATATACATATACGACCTTATAGTTTTTTCATTAATATAATTTTTTTAAACGATTTGACATATTGACAGCTGTCAAATTTTGACAGGAGAATTTTTTGCTTATTTTTCCCGAAGTCTCCGCATCGAATACTATACGACCACCTAATTTGTTTCGTCAAAAGCGCTTCTTCGTTTTATACTTGACAGCTGTCAAAATTTGACAGGAGAATTTTTTGCGTGTAGATTATTGTATTGTCAGCGGTTCTTGATAAGTCTACAAAATTTAAATTAAATCTGACCGTTTAAAGTGGGTAAAAATCGGGTTCAAAAAAGTCGGTTATACAAACAAACAAACATACAGGTGAAGCTAATTAAAGCGTGTTAAAAATAAGATTGACGGTGTTGTTGTTATTTTCCTTCGTTTGCTGCCAGGGCTATTCTCGAGAGGACCTACGGTTTAACGTGGGCTCCGAACCACGGTCCTCACTCATTAAAAGTACCCCCCAAGTGCTATCAACCCTTAGTTTTGCGCTTTCCATAACCCACCGATTGGGGAGTGCGTTCCTTCCCCCGCACCCCACGAGGTATCCGATCCCATCCGGCCTGGTTACCGGCGTGAATGGGGTGGGTTTGGGGGATGATACATTTTTAACTCTTCCCTAATTTTTGCTCGACGCTGAACCCACGTCAAGACTTATACCACTAAAATCCACCTGGTTCGAACCAGTTTGCCAGCAGCAGTGGGATACGAACCCACAAACTCTCGTTCTAGAGTTCTCAGGCGCGTTAATCACGGAGCCACTGATTCCGTGAGATTGACGGTATAATTTTTTTTTATAAGGGGAGCATAAAAAATACAAAAACATTATTTTGCGTAAGAGTAAACACATTCCTTGTTTGCCATTTCATTACCTAAAGAACAATAAAACATGTTTTAAATTAAACCCTAAGGCATAGTACAAGATTTCATTAAAATTTTAAATATTAAAAGTAACGAGTTTTACCTCATTATTTATTTTTTAGTCCCAATACCTTTAACTCGTGTATGTTTTTTAAGATGTCATTTTGAAATATATATATACAGTGTCACCAGTAAAGTCCGCATCATATGGGAATTTTTTTTATTAATAGTTTTATTCGAAATTTTACTTTGGCATCAAGTTCTGCTTCGATCAAGATGAAAATTAAGCAAAAAATAGTAGCCACGTGATTCGCATTATCTGTCAAATTTTAATTTTTTTCAAAAAATAATTCAAAAGTGGGGTTATTTCTGAAAATATCAATAAAAGTTATTAGAAAAAGTTTTTTTTAATGCAGTTTCTAGCCCACATGCAAAATTTTAGCTGCATAAGATAATTTTGATTTTTTACCCATATTTTGTAAATTGCATCACTTTTGCAAAATAAGACTTAACGCAACCTACATAAAACTTCATATTTTTGACAATCTTTTATTTCAGATACATTTCCTTTAAAGTAGCGCCATATTAAATGTGTGTTTTTCTACAAAATCAAAATTGGGCTATTAAAATTTGGTCGCATGTGATGCAAAGTTTATTTGTTTTTGACCCTGTATAAGGTAACTTCATAAAATAAGTATTTTTGAAAACGTAGGTAGTTTATGTCTGAAAATAATACACCTTAATATTAAGACAAAAAGAACACAGTGTCTTCAGTAGTTTAAGTGGAAAATAAATTTTAGTTTAACAACGTAAAGTTTATCTATTTTCAACGATTTAATTAAAAACCATAGGGGTTTTTATTATTAAACTATGTCATAATAACGTTAACGTGTATTACTTTCAGACACAAACTACGTTTTTAAAAATACTTATTTTATGAAGTTACAGGGTCAAAAACAAATAAATTTTGCATCACATGCGACCAAATTTGAATAACCTAATTTTGATTTTGTAGAAAAACACACATTTAATATGACGCTACTTTAAAGAAAATGTTTCTGAAATAAAGCATTGTCAAAACTAAGAAGTTTTGATGTAGGTTGCGTTGAGTCTTATTTTGCAAAAGTGGTGCAATTTACAAAATATAGGTAAAAAATCAAAATTATCTTCTGCAGCTAAAATGTTGCACGTGGGCTAGAAACTGCATTTCAAAAAAACTTTTTCTAATAACTTTTTTCGATATTTTTAGAAATAACCCCACTTTTGAATTATTTTTTGGAAAAAATTAAAATTTGACAGATAATGCGAATCACGTGACTACTATTTTTTTGCTTAATTTTCATCTCGATCGAAGCAGAACTTGATGCCAAAGTCAAATTTCGAATAAAGCTATTAATAAAAAAAATTCCCATATGATGCGGACTTTACTGGTGACACTGTATAGGTATAGAAACTAGGAAATATTAGGTTAAGCAGCAAATGAGACAGTATATTATAGTCTTTAAACTTGGTTTGAATTTTCTAAAATTATTATTTCCATTCTCAGGGAAACCACAATATAGAACAATTAATAAAAAATGTTTTTATATTTTTTAAATTTTACTTACAACTTTGTTGCGGTTGTTCATGTAGATTTTATTATACAATTGAACCTGTGGTTATAAACTCTAAACTAGGAGACAAATGTATTGTTTAAAAGACATACTAAAATATGACGATTTATTAGTTCAGTCTCGCAAAAAGTTTTACGGAAACAAAATTTATAACTCAGATAACAAGATGAAATCTATGTGGTCAGTTTGTAATAAAATTACTGGCAAAATGGGAAACTATCAAGTTGTGACATAGGTATTGAAGGAACCTCGGAAAAGATAGCAAATGGTTATAATGATTCCCTAATTTTAGCGATACCAAAAGTCTTTAAAGATCTATAACAGGTCAATTTTAGCATTGACATTATATATAACAATAATTCCATGTACTTAAGACCAACAACGCCACGAGAAATATGTGAAATAGTAAAAAAAAATAAAAAAAAAAAACAGTTTTGGAATCGATGAAATTCCCACTAATATAGTTAATAATTATTTACATTACTAGATGCGAAAGTTAATTTTTTGGTGTGAGAAGGTTTTTGAATTGCCGAGGCAAAGCCGAGGTGATTTAATACCTCCGATCACCAAAAAAGGCTTTCGCATCGTGTAATGTATTAAAATTTTTCTACTACTGTTCTCTAATCTATATATTATTAAGTAATAAACTTTGATTTTATTCAAATTAAAATGATAAAATAAGTTTTTTTTCCACCTGTAATCCACGACAACTAGTTATTTGAGTATTGTTGTCAACTAGTTATTTGAGTACTGTCAGAGTCTGTCAGTTCGATTTTTTTGTCCTGGCATCGAAAGTATTACTTTCGTAGCTAGCAACCTACTTTCGCAGCTAGCAGCGGATAATATTCAGGTAACTGTAACATTTACTTTCGTTTTCTTTCGTGTTGCTAGGGCCCAAAAGTTAATTTATTTATACAGTAGTAGAAAAAATTTATTACTTTCGGGCCCTAGCAACACGAAAGAAAACGAAAGTAAATGTTACAGTTACCTGAATATTATCCGCTGCTAGCTACGAAAGTAGGTTGCTAGCTACGAAAGTAATACTTTCGATGCCAGGACAAAAAAATCGAACTGACAGACTCTGACAGTACTCAAATAACTTGTTCTCAACAATACTCAAATAACTAGTTGTCATGGATTATTTTACAGGTGAAAAAAAACTTATTTTATCATTTTAATTTGAATAAAATCAAAGTTTATTACTTAATAATATATTGATCAGAGAACAGTAGTAGAAAAAATTTAATACATTACACGATGCGAAATCCTTTTTTGGTGGTCGGAGGTATTAAATCACCTCGGCTTTGCCTCGGCAATTCAAAAACCACCTCACACCAAAAAATTACCTTTCGCATCTAGTAATGTAAATAACTATTCCCGGACCAGCTTAAAATAGCGTCAATAAAGACACTCTATAAAAGAAGAAATCCTAAATTGTTTAAAAATTATAGACCGATTAGTCTGCTAACGGGTTTTTCAAAGCTTTTCGAGCTTGTAATACATTGGCGAATTCTGTACTTTATGAAAAATTTAAGTTTGGTATCTGAAAATCAGCATGGATTTCTGAGGGGAAAGTCTATTCAAACAGCTATTTTCGAACTAATCAGAACCGTGTAGCAATATTTAGAGGATGGATGCTTAGCTGTTGGTATGTTTCTAGATCTATCAAAGGCGTATGACTGTTTAGATAAGGAAATACTGGTAAGAAAATTAAACCTCTATGGTATTAGGGGATATGGTCTTAAATGGTAACAATCTTATTTAAATCATAGCGTTTAGTATGTAAGTGTTGTAAAGGAGGGGACCTATACATTGTATAGGTCAAAACCTTTAAGGTCAATTTTGTGTGTGTGTTAATAGCAGGTTTAGGTCTTTTAATGTTCTTGACAATCACTTTCTCCTCCAACGGTAACTTGCTAAAAGATTTTTTCAAAAATTCCACGGTGTATTTTATATCCGACGACGCACTCATTGTTTTTTCGTGTTTATTTAACTTTAAACTTTAACTGAATTTAATAAAACCATATTAAACCTTAATAAACAAAAAAAAATAGTCAAAATACCGGCTAAAAAATTCCGCGAATTTGAACGACTACGACTGGTTAAATTTAAATTATCAAATTAATGCAGAATTGCAGAACATGACATACACAAGCTATTATGCTGCTCTCGTATTTTACGAGATTTTTATGATCATAGACCCGCTCTGACAAGTAAACTGGGCGTGAACTACATGGTAGGTACACGGAGAGAAATTTGAACAGAATCCGCAACTACCTAAATATACTTGAATTTGTACCAGAATTCGAATGCTTGAAATATTAATATGAAAAATTCATTACATATAATGTATATTATAAAAATAGGTTAGTTCTAAAATTAGCCTATATATTGTAAATTTTTTTGGGGGTGCTAATTTAGATTTCGGGGGTGCTTAGCACCCCCAAGTACCCCCCTAACTACGCCTATGGTCATACCATATTAACACTATTTCCGGGAAATAGAATTCCATATTTTATGGCATAAGACTAACCAGTAAGTACATAAATGAGAACACACTTAGAATACTGTATTTCCCAAATTTTCAGTCTCTTATGAGCTACGAAATAATCCTTTGGGGGCACACACCCAAATTCAGAAGTTATTTGTAATACAAAAAAGAGTAATTAGGATTATCAAAAAAATTACGATTAAAAATACCCAATAGCGATAATGGACGTTTAATAAGAAGTCGATATACAACTAACTAAGAAAATTATTCAACAGTAATATCACAAGACCTCGTTTTTTTATTGGTTAAATTTTTCAGCTGTCAGGAAAACTTTTTTGTTTGGAAATTTTACGAGTTGAATTTGGAAATGTTTATTCTGATTAGATCACGAGAGCGAAGCTCGAGGGATTTAATCTTTGAATAAACATGCCCAAAGTTCAACGAGAAAAATTGCCAAAAAAGTTTGAGTGAAAGATGGAAAATTTAACCAATAAAAAAATGATGGTCGGGTTTGTTCGGGTTTGTTCGGGTTTGTTGATATATGTGTGATATTTGGCACGATTATTTCGTGAACCCCAAATGTCCCATCCATATCTATTGAGTAATAATGTTTTATATATTTCTACAGGTAGCCTGCGGTGTATTACTTGGAATAGTTATTTTTAGTTAAATTGCATAACATACAACTCAACGAAAACTGTTTAGTTTCCTGCTGGCAACCAAACATACAATTTTAATTGTATGTTTGGTTGCCAGCCTTATAAGCAGAATTTTAGATTAGTTCTATAATAAATGACATTTGATAAGTATTTTTAAAATGTGGTGTAATTTATAAAGAATAGCAACTTTATTGGAATAAACATAGGCATAGGTGCATTATAATATAAAAACAAGTAGGTAAATAAATATAGTACTAATGTTAGTGTATTAAAATATCAGAAATTATCCGAAAAAGTTATAAAAAAATAATGGACATTGATTTATACTTCGAAATATTGTGACAGAACGAGACGGGCCAATGGCGACGTTTAATCGCTAAAATCCCACGTAGTTTTCTCACTATTATACTAGCTGATTGGTTAAAACGAGACGGTTTGATTGGACGAAAAGGCGAAATTGACAGGTGTACGAAATAATCACAATAAAACATGTTCTGCTCTTTTACTTACGGTTTAAATTCATGCTTTAAAACCCGTTTTTGAATAAATGTCAAAAACCTAAGCCTTAACTCGCTAATACCTTTAATGCACCTTTAATGTTATTAAACTTGATAAGAATGGCACGTAATTTAACGTCTAGTTCACTTTAACCTGCGACCGAATCCATTCTATTTTTATTTCCCAAATGGCGTTTTCTAAAACTATATGGAAAATTCTCTAATAGGTTGGTTGTAAAGCTAAAACTTGTCCCATTCCTTTAGTTTTCAAGCGCTTTAAAATCATTTGGGACTTTTGCTAATAAGGTCGTTCTACAATAATAGTTTTCGATTAAAAATATTTTAAAATAAATTGAAAAATTTAATCTGACAAAATTTAAACTTTGAATAAATTTTATTCTAAGGGAAAATAATGGGGTTATTGTAAAACGAGATAATAATAATAATAATAATAATAATAATAAATCGTCTTTTATTCAAGGATATTATCAACATTACGAATTTGCTATAATAGGCACAATTTTGGAATAACCGGTCAATGGCGAGAATAAGCTTTAAAAAAATGACCTTTTTGGATTTCCATTGTCTTTATTTTGTAAACTTTGTAAACTGGTTTACACTTGAAAAGGGTTAGAGATGCTAACTAAACGAAACGTTGTGTTAACTAACAAAATAAAGACAACGGAAGTCCGACAAGGTATTTTTTTTTGATATTACTTCATTGTCTACCACCTTCAAACGAGATATAGTTTGATCAGCTATTTTATCTAACCATTGTCGGCCATGTAAATATAAATGAAAAAAAAAATAATAATAAAATAAAAATAGTACATAAAACAATAAAAACGTATTTAGTTATAAAGTAGAAAAAAATAAAAGACAAAAAAAAAGTATTAACAAGTAACACCATAAAATTCGAAAGCTTATAATGTATCAAAATTTACATTAACTACAAAAAAGAGCGAGGAATAGGTACTAACAGAAAAGAAATAAAAAAATAAACAAATAGTAAAGGCCAAGAACAACAAGGTCTACTGCGAAGCCAGCCACATGAGTTTATAAGGGGTTTTAAAAGCACCTGATGTTGATGATCTGAGTACATCACTCAGTCTATATTAAACTAGTGAGCGGCCTGATAGCTGAAACATCTCCTAAATCAAGCCGTCGGAAGCTTCGGGATGCTGAAAAGAGATTTAAAGCGAGTGTACCTCGGATGCGTTAGACTTCTTCGAACCAGCCTGTCACTCAAGAAAAAAGAGGGGGGGTGCCAAAAAAACCATTTTGTGCACAAAAACTTCAAATTAAAGTTCCCTTCTATAATCCATATTAAGCCATTTAATCTCAATAAGTGAACCTAAGACATGCTCATATTTATGAAGTAAACAAGCAAAACAGCAACTAGATTATTTTCCTTTCCATAACATTAAGAAAAGGACCATAGATATAGGAACAGTAATTGAAATGGGACAAGACCAGACTTTGACAGCATGCATCTAAGCTTTTTAGATAATACATATTACAAATTACAATACATAATAATATTATGTATAATCTTAGTCCATAATGCATTTTCAAACGATGAAAAGCCTTTTTGATAGTGCTATACACCTGATCAAAAAACTTCAGTCTTATATCAACCAGAATGCCCAAAGGTGCTTTGTCACACTCTTTACGGGTAAAGAAACTTCCTCAATTCGCAGCTCGCTCTCGATGTTAGGTGTTTTGTGTCTACCAATAAAAACAACTACATATTTAATTTGAAGAAGTAGTCCATGCTTATAGTGGAGTTGAAAGTATAGGAAAGAACGAAAAAATCAAAAGTCTTCCTGCACAAAATTTAATAGAATATAGAAATTCTTTACATGTTTCGAACGTAGAAACATTCATCATCAGGAGACAGAAAATTTATATATTAGCCGAAGAGAAAATGGTAAAAAACCCTAATGGAGCTTTTATGGCATTAAAAAATATATAAATTTTTTTATCTCCTGATGATGAACGTTTCTACGTTCGAAACATGTAGAGACCCCTAAAGAATTTCTATAATCTATTAAATTTTGTGAAGGAAGACTTTTAGTTTTTTCTTTCTTTCCTACTACATATTTGTTGAGATTTAGTACGAGATTATGGTTGGTGGGTGGTTAAAGTTATGGTTTTTTGAGATGTTACATAAGTACCTAATTTAGAATATACTTTTCCATATGATGCTCACTAGGGAAAAATCTGTGAATTAACTAAGTATCATCGGCATATTCGTGGTGGCTACAATTTTTAATATTTCGAATTATATTAAACGTATACCCAGATAAGAATGCACTCTACAGGGATCTCGTAAACCATAGGAGATACAGAGATGGTTAAATTAGAGAAAAGTTGCGCATTACTGAATCCGGTAACGTCATATTTTCAAATTTAAAAAATTCCGAATGCTTCCGAAGATATTTGGATAAAACCGAATTTTCGCTACTTCGTTTTAGTTGATTTATGATTCTATTTGAAGAGAAATGTCAAAATAAATTTTACATTCTCGTTGCCACTTTTCCTCCTCTACAAGAAGGTTTAATTACATTTTTGATCCGACGTTTCGTTTAGTCACAACCATCATCAACTTTGTTATTTTAAATAGTCGGAAAATTTTCTTTTATGCTTAATAAATTCTACGTTTTATTCTAAATCTAACGGTGTATCATACTTATTATTTATTAGACGTTTCGATATAGAAAAACACATCATTAATGAAAATAGGCACATTATCGAACATATTTTTGTTTTTATTGTTGTATTTAAACACTAGTTGGATTTCAAAACATTTTTGTAAAAGAAACTTTATAACAAAACATAATATCTAATAAAACTTATCTGAAAAATGCAACAAGTAATAATTAATTTTAATTATTAAATACAATTATTTTTTATTTAAAAAAAATGCATGATAATATTCAAACATAAAGTATTTAAACAATTGCGAACGTCAATCAATTTCATAGCCACCCATATGACGTCGAATTTAAATAGTACGTTATGTTTGAATATTATCATGCATTTTTTTTAAATAAAAAATAATTGTAGGTATTTAATAATTAAAATTAATTATTACTTGTTGCGTTTTTCAGATAAGTTTTATTAGATATTATGTTTTGTTATAAAGCTTCTTTTAAAAAAATGTTTTGAAATCTAACTAGTGTTTAAATACAACAATAAAAACAAAAATATTTTCGATAATGTACCTAGTTTCATTGATGATGTGTTTTCTATATTGAAACGTCTAATAAATAATAAGTATGATACACCGTTAGATTTAGAATAAAACGTAGAATTTATTAAGCATAAAAGAAAATTTTCTGACTATTTAAAATAACAAAGATGGTTGTGACTAAACGAAACGTCGGATCAAAAATGTAATTAAACCTTCTTGTAGGGGAGAAAAAGTGGCAATGGGAATGCAAAATTAATTTTGACATTTCTCTTCAAATAGAATCATAAATCAACTAAAACGAAATAGCGAAATTCGGTTTTATCCAAATATCTCCGGAAGCATTCGGAATTTTTTAAATTTGAAAATATGACGTTACAGGATTCAGTAATGCGCAACTTTTCTCTAATTTAACCATCTTTGTATCTCCTATGTTTTACGAGATAAATGTAGAGTGCATTCTTATCTGGGACACCCTGTATAGAATACGTATAGTACATTTATTTTATTTTTGAAAGTTCTGCATGTTCTCAAACCAAAATAACACCCATTAAATCCGGTAAAAGTCTTATGGTATACCAGAGATTCTCAAAAATTGAAAATGCCGTTAAGAGTAAAGTACCTCCATTTTTCGTTTCTTTTTATTAAGAATAATTGTTGTAATTGGAAAGATATACCCAAATACCAAATTTCTCTTATTTTGGACATAAAAAATGGCCTGTATCGTTTTTTCTGAATTACTACTTAACTTAGGTACTTAATAAAAATTAATTTTTGAACAAAAAATTATCCGTTTAACTACCCTTAAGTACTTATTTCTGACAAATACAGTCAAAGTGCATTTAATTGTTAAATTTGGTTGTTTTTCCATGGCCGCCTGGCTATTTTGTTTATAAAACTTTATCATGGATAGCGACATTTATGTTTTTTGATAAATATTATGAAAACGGTTTGTAATTTTTAATAAATGGCAAATACAAAAATTGTTTATTTTAAAATTCTTGATCAAATAATAAAATACTATACAGGGTGTCCCATTTGAAAAACTTGAGGAATATTAGTTTATTGTGTAATTTTTGAAACCTTATTTTGAACACCCTGTATAAAATAGATAAAATCTATTTAATTTATAGTATACTTTATCTCTTGTCATTTATCTTACATAATGACGTAAATTTAAAAAATGCAGATAGTTTATTTGATTTTTTTGTTCCGCGGCTGCAAAACTTTTTTTTTTGTTTTTAATTTATTACTCTTAAACTACTAAAGCAATTTCAATAAAATTATAAATTGTTATAAGGGACATCAATACAAACCTAAAAACACAAAAATAGAGGGTGTCCCATTTAAAAAAATACAACTTTATTATGTATATTCATTATTATTTATTTTTTTGGGCTACGCTGTATATGCAAAAATATTTTCATAAAATACATTCCGTGTTACAGTATAAGCCAGCATATGAATAAAATTCCTAACAGAATTTGTAGAGGAGCACTAGTGCAGGACCCTGTATAAGAAAAAAAAATGTACAGGATACAATTAGCATTCGCGATTTGGGTGTATTATTTGACTGTAAACTACCTTTTGTTCCCCACATAAATAATCTTGTTGCGGCCTGTCATAGTTCCCTAGGTTTTATAATAAGACATTCTCGTGATTTTTTAAATTGTCATACACTAAAAATACTTTTTTATGCATTTGTAAGATCTAAATTGGAGTACGCTTCGGTTGTATGGTATCCATATTATCAAGTGCACCTTAATCGCATTGAAAGGGTCCAACGACGTTTTCTAAAATATCTAAGTTTTAAAATTAATGGTCAGTATCCTGAAATCTGTATTCTAGAAGAAGCTCTATTGCAAATGCTCGTTTTGCTCCTTAGAAGATCAACGTATAGTTTCTCAAGTTAAATTTCTTCATAATATCTTGCAAAATAGAGTTGAATGCAGTGATATATTAGAAAACCTGCAATTCCTCGTCCCTAAAACACGTCATTACCACACTTTTTATGTACCAACCGGCGTACCAATATCTGTAAATACTCCCCTATTTATCGATTGTGCAACACATACAATCTGCACCAAAATAGATTTGACATATTAAGCGTGGTTTACCCAGTATAAATCTAAATTAGCGTGTGAGTGTCTTTTTAGGCATAATTATTCCCTTTCAATATAATAATTTAAGTCTAAATTTCTGGTTATCACAAAATTTTTGACTTATTGTTATAATATTACCTATTTTATTTTAAATAGCCTATATCCCCATTTGTTAGTTGGTTTATTGTAACTGTAAAATGGTGTAAAATAAATAAATTACTTTCTGAAATATTTTAATGGACAGTCACCGTGAGACATCCTGTATATAGTAGAGTTAATCATAAAAAATGTCGTAAATTCGTGACATCGATTCTCACGAGAAAATGGTTTTGTTGTACGTATACTTTCCCAGTAAAATCGGTAGACAAAAACACAAATAAAGGATGTAGGGTATTTTTATGACACATATCAAAAGATAAATCTTTTAGTGACAGAAGTTTTTCTTCTACGTGGTCGCTGTTTTTATTGTGGCCTTATTGAACGACTTAAATTATTTTCCAACCGAAAACTTTCATTCAACTGCGGTTAATTAAAACTTTGCCAGCTGTGTCTCATTTAATAGATTTACTGGCGTAAAAAAAGTTTACAAAGAATTATCATTTCTTGGGACAATAATCCTTTAAGTAATGTATCAAAAAAGTCAATGTATTATTTGTTTAGTATTAATCTAAATTTAAATAAATATTTTGTAAAAATATATTATTAAATATATTAAAAAGTGATTAGGAACTTGGCGGTTTTCATTTTTGATAAATCCCCATAAATAAAAGTCTAATAGGGTAAGATCCGGGGACCTAGCAGGCCAGTACACAGTGCCACAGAAATTATACTTCGTAACCACGTCCTCGTAGACCAACTTGTAGTAACGCCTCTGGTACGATATCGGTCATTTTGTTTACAGCAAACTATACAGGGTGTTCATTTGAAAACTTCCCACCTCGATTTTCCTGCTTTAAAATGAAAATGTGGAAAATCGCTCGGACCCGTCGATTTTTATTTCGAGGGGGACATCTTTTGCGTATATTGTCAATCTTGTTACTTCAAGCCCCTAGGAGGGAGGGGGGGTAAGATCTAAATCTTAAATGGATACCCCTATTTTATATAATTTTTTTGGATTCTGCATAAAATTCTGAACATTTTTTAATAAAAGCATTATTAGTCTATACTTAACAGTTTCCGAGATATTGACTCTTGAAAAATAACATTTTTGAACTTTGACAGCGTCTAGCTTTCTAACTGTACATCTTAGAGCAAAACGGCTTACATGTCCCTATCTTAGATTTTTATTATCTTTCCAATAGTGTCAACTTTCTGTTAAGAAATATAGTACCTCTGGTTTAACCGGAAGTTGACACTATTGGAAAGATAATAAAAGTCAAAGATAGGGACATGTAAGCCGTTTTGCTCTAAGACGTACAGTTAGAAAGCTAGACGCTGTCAAAGTTCAAAAATGTCATTTTGCAAGAGTCAATATCTTGGAAACTGTTAAGTATAGACTAATAATGTTTTTATTAAAAAATGTTCAGAATTTTATGCCGAATCCAATAAAATTATATAAAATAGGGGTATTCATTTAAGATTTAGATCTTACCCCCCCTCCCTCCTAGGGGCTTGAAGTAACAAGATTGACACTATACGCAAAAGATGTCTCCCTCGAAATAAAATTCGACGGGTCCGAGCGATTTTTCACATTTTCATTTTAAAGCAGGAAAATCTAGGTGCTAACTTTTCGTTGGACCACCCTGTATAATATGAATAATAATAATATGGGTCTGCCCGTGCTTTATTATTTTATTCATATGAATAAGTTATTGTGGACCGGAAAATAACGCCACTAAAAATCTTATCTACATATTGCTTATATAATGGAAGGCAACAAGAGTGGTGACATAATACCATCTGCATAAAAATTGGTTTATGCCAATTTGGATACGTTATATTGGTAATGCAATATATTAGATACTAAAATATTGTACGGAAGTCGATGTCGATTTTCCTTGTTTAACGAAATGGAAACTATCATAAACATTAACCATGGTTATGCAAAGTTAAGTTGAAATATCCTCGTTTTCTTTTCTCTCAGGTTAATCGACAGGTGAGATGGAAGCCCAACATAGGCGTCGATGTCAGCAGTGATAGTATTGGCGCCGACGTTAGAAGGACATCTACACAATCTGTAACCGCTAATGTTCATAATGGTACCGATTCGCAAATAGACCAGTTATTAGGGGAGGACCCTTCCACCGATACTGTCCTGGGTCCCCCATTGCAAGATAGTCTAGCTTCTCGCTGAAACAGTTACTTGATCAATGGCTTAGAAAAAGAATCGAGAGAAAAGTTATATGAAAAATACAAGATTCCTGAAAGCTGCACTCCATTGGCTGCCCCAAGAATAAACAGAGAAGCAAAAGGCCTTCTTTCTTCTATTTATAAAATAAATAATGTTATTTTGAGCAATTTGCAAGAAAAAATTTGGAAAGGCTTGGGTGCCATGGGCAAAGTAATATTGTAATGTTGGAGCCTTGAATAGGCAATTTGCTATAAATAGCCCTAGTTGATAGTGAATTGACATTCGGGACAAATGAACTACTAGTTTCCTCTCTTCTGTCTGAAAGTGTGCCCGAGGACCTGAAAAATGAATTTATCCCCCGTTTTAGCAGATGCGGGGAAAATGTTTTGTTTAGCGCACTATTTGTTATCGAAACACAGAAAACATTAACTGTACCCATACCTTAACCCATCGGTGCAAAAAGTAGCGGAAGAATCAAAGTCCGATGCCTGGCTTTTTGGGGCTGACTTTGGGGAGCAATGCAAGTCCGCACAAAACATTCAAAAAATTTCTGCTGACCTTAGAGTAAAGAAGAAGATTATTTTAATTTTATGTTGATAAAATATGTTAGCGTTATTAGTATAATAATGTTATATATTATATATATTCACATATTATTAAATATATTAGTTGATTCGCATTAAATATTTTTACTAAGAACAAAAAGATCTCTACTTCCAACATCTACAAGTTGTACGTGGTTACGAAGTATAATTAAAGATTAAACGACTTACCTGTAAGAAAGTTCCATCTTAATTATACGATTAACCACGTCCGAAGTAGACCAACCCTCCCACCCTTGGTTGAACCATTTTTTCTGTTCTTACCTTACAATTAAAAACGTAATGACGATATAGGTAGGTTCAGTGTGAGCCAGGCAGCAAAAAACTGTATATAGTTTGCTGTAAACAAGTGACCGATATCGTACCAGAGGCGTTACTACAAGTTGGTCTACGAGGACGTGGTTACGAAGTATGATTAAGATGGAACTTTCTTACAGGTAAGTCGTTTAATCTTCAAGTATCCGCTAAAAATGTTTGTACGCACACGCACACGTTATTAAATTTATCATTTGTAAAACAGTTATAACATAGAAAAAAAAGAAAAGCACAAAGTCTTTCTCCACAATATTTAATTAGAATAGCTAGGCGAACCTAGGATAAATTTATAATACATAGTCGAATTGAGCTATGTATTATGAATTATCCTAGGTTCGCCTAGCTATTCTAATTAAATACTGTGGAGAAAGACTTTGTGCTTTTCTTTTTTTTTTCTATACTTTTAACTCCACTTTGAGAATGGACTACTTCTTTAAAGTTATAACATAGTTCGTTGGGTTTCAGGGGGATTTAACTCGTATACCTAATTTTTGACAAATACCCATAACAAAATTGTAATGGGCTAAGGTTCGGGGACCTAGCAGGCCAGCGCACGGAGCCCCGGGTAGAGTTACATTTTCACTGAAAGTCTCTGCTAAAAATGTTTGTACTTGTCTGGAATAATTATGCATGGAGCAACCATTTTGCTGACCATATGTTATAAAAGTCATATTTTGTAAACTAGTTTTACATTAATTAACAATACGATAATTATAAACATATACTGTTATTAAATTATGTGTGTTATTGGCGCTTTGTATAGTAGTCGAATAATTATTGATAAATAAGTTTATTATTATGAGGAAAACAATTATTACGGATTACTCTTATTAAAGCTATTGCTAGAGTTATGGAAATGTCAAACTTCTTGGGGGTTGTTTTTTCGACAAAAGTGTAAATCTAGCAGCATTTTTAGCTTTTAAATTAACCTTAATATTTAATTAAAAAAATACAAATTAGAGCTACTAAATAGGTAGAGCCTGTTAATTGATAGGTAGTTTTTAAAACACAAAAAGTTAGGTATGACAAAGGTTTGAAGTTATGTAATAATTAAGTAACTAGACAACTTTAACTGTTACATAATTGACATTGGCAGACAATACAAATTCATGATCAAAATTTCCTGATGGTTTGTTAATCAAGAACTACGCAATTTAATTGTAAGATAATTATTTCTACCAATGTTATTTATGTCGCAGTCAAGTAATAATTGTTTAAAATCTTTGCGCAACATGACATAAGTGTTTTTGAAACTAACGCAAAACAACCGAAACTAACCTGCCTAATTCTATATAAGTTTTATTTTTGGGGTTATGTGAAATGATACTCAAAATACGAAAAACCATATATTATCAGTGGTAAATGGTGAATAAACACGAACAAAGTCTAGGATATCCAATGGCCATTAGGGCGAAAAAAACTAGCTCAAATCAGAAAAGTCCTCCTAATCCAGGTCGGTTGACGACCCCATCAATCAATCGCTTAAGAGTTTTCGGGCGATCAAAGCTTTTCCAATTTGTCATAAAGAATACCCTCTAGACACAAACGCTTTAAGAAAAAGTCTGGATTTTAAAGCTTAAGCTGCTTTGAAATAACGAGGCAAGTTTTGTAAATTTCTTGTATAAAACATATACAGGGTGGATATTCAAATTCGGTAACAAATAATCCATACAATCCGTACATTTTTTTAGTGGGTCATATTCAGGATTCAACTAGTAACATGCTGCATTCTTTCTTCTTTGATTTTTGGGTATACTAGCGTGCACTAGCCCTGGGAATCGATCCGGGGTTGTCGAGTACGGACCTGAAATTTTAAGTAGGGTTTTGGTCTTCTAAACTTTAGAAATTTAAAATAATTTAAAGGTTTTTTAAATTTGAACGTTTTTTATTTGTATTCAATTATTTATTTCTAATTTTTGTTATAAAAATGTATGTGTCTTTTCTACGCCTTCATATAAGTCAGATTTACCAGAGCCTATACTACTTAGTAACATAAAAATAATAATAATAATAATAATAATAATAATAATAATATCGTTTATCCAATTGAAAGGTAATACAGGGCACTACAATAATTGGAAAAAACGTCAGACAAATGAAGTACCTACAAGAAAAATTCACTAAGACTATAACAGTTTTTTTGGAACATTAGCTTTTTAAGTCTACTCCTAAAAACATTGATATTAGGTGCCACTTTTATGCTATTATCTAGGACATTATAAAATCTGGAACAGTTAAAATAAAAACTCTTCTAGTAAGTAGCTGTGCGATGAGGTGGTGGCATCAATCTTCAGTGACCTCTAGTATTATAATTATGATTAAGTCGGTAGCCCTCAAACGTGTGCCTATCTCTATAAACATATGAGCAAACTTCAAGTATATATATATATATTATATATGTCGAAAACTGTAAGAATTTTCTTCTGTCCAAAAGCCAGTTTACATCAGGTTTCTCGACGTTGAAGCCCACACAATATTCTAATCGCAAACTTTTGAAGTAGAAAAACCCTGTTTATCTGAGTACTATTATTACCCCAGCACAATATACCGTATCTAAGGTGGCTATGAAAATTAGAAAAATATAGTGACATAAGAGTGGCAAGACACACTGCCCATACAAAAAGTGTAGTCCATAGCTGGTGCTGCGCAATCTTGAGCATAAGTTGTCAACATGGATACCTCATTTAAGCTTATAATCAATCCCCACCCCTAACATTTTCGTACTCTCCTGACACCCAAGTTCGTCCAGAGATCCCTCAAACAACTTAAAATCACTTTCAGTGTTTCGTCTTGCTAATGTAAAGCAAAGCAATACCAATTTTCTTTATTCAGTTTTAGAAAATTCTTGTCAGCCCACAGCTGTACTTGACTGTAAACATTCTCACAATCGTCTCTCAGTATCGACCGATCGTCTGCAATTATTAGGATGTTATAGTATCGTCTGCGTAACAGACATCTCTAACTTTTTCTGTGGTGATATAAGGACTTAAATTATTCGCATAGGCATAGTCAATATAGAAAAAAGGTCCCAAGTTTGATCCTTGGGGAACACCCCGTGAAATCAGCTTAGTGGCTTCTTTAGCCTCATTACCTTTCAAAAATTGGTACCGGTTATTCAAGTAAGATTTTATTAGATTAAGGGGAACACCCCTAATACCATAACGCTGCAATTTCTCTAATAATAGAGCATGGTTAACACTATCAAAAGCTCGCGAAAAATCCACAAACAAACATTATTTTTATAAAAAAAAAACTACTATAAGGTGTTTGTAGGTATGCTATTTCTTCCTAAAAAGATAATAAAATTGCTAGGGTCGTAATGATAAAAAAGAAAATTTTTGAAATACTGATGATTTTTTATTTGAAGACGAAACTTTTAAATTTACAAATTCTTTTATTTGCATTAAATTTCTAAGGCGACGACACAGCGACGTGAATCGTTGTCAACACGGCAGAATGAACTGATAACTAGACATGCGAAACTATCGATAGCGCTGTCGATAACTATCGAGGTATGACTTCCTTAAAATTAGAAAGAAGAGAAAACACCTTTTAAATAAGATAGGCAATATGATGATAAATGTTATCAGATTTTCATTCGAAAGCCAGTATTTACCAAAAAACTAGCCATTAGGATGGTCCTTATTTGAAAGAGACAAAATTGATATTTCAATGATAGTTCGATATGGTTACTGCAAGAGAACAAAGCAGGAAGTTTGTGAGTTATTCAGTCAGACCTATTCTAATTGACCTGCAATAATCCAGTGATATGTAAGGAAACTGATTTGGAAATTTAACGAAACGGGAGATGTGAAAAACAGGTAGTCAGATATACCAAAAACAGCTATTGGTGGGTGATAAGGCCTTATTTTATTAACTGGCTTAATATAGAGCAAAGCATCGAAATGTTAAATATAGTGATAATATTTAAAGCAAATAATAATTTTATCTTAAAAATTACTTAATCCCAAGATCTGAAAAACATTCTTACAATATCCGCTCTAAAAATAATTTTGATATTCCTTTCGAGCGAAACTCTTATATGCAAAAACATGTATTTGGAAACGGCCTGCGACTTTTTAATTCTCTTCCTACTGAGCTAAAGCTAATTAAAAACTTAAGGAATTTCTTAACAAGATTAGAGCCCACTCTTTGATATACAGTATGTCCACGGATAGAGTTCGGAAGAGGAAAAACTTTTTTATTTGTGGGTTTAGAAGAAAAAGTTATTCTTTATAGTCCGGTCAATCTAGACATTCGAAGATACATAAATTCGCAACAAGCTGAAAATCAGTAAAATTGTTCAAAACATAATTATAAATAAAATTTAAAAGTTCCCCATCATTCCCGTGTGTGCAAAAAATTTTACTCGAGGTCAAAGGTCAAAAAAATCAGTTTTTCGCGATTTTCAGCAAAACGGTAAGTTTTATCATAAAAATATGCCAAAGAAAAATTGGAGACCATAATATTGTCTTTAAAATACGTATCTATACTTTTTTTCCTACGAGCCACCGTTTCTGAGATATAACGATTCATAAAGTTGTAAAAGTTGTTATCGTCATAATATGCACACGTTTCCACACCACCTATGAGGTAGTGTCCTTAGCGCGTTTTTTTTTAACGTGGTTTCCCCAGTAGGCCTACTCCACGTGTTAGTTGTGATCTTGTTTAATTTAAAAGTATTGCAAAATAGCGGAAATTAGCAAAGATTGGAAAAGATAAAAGCGATGTAAACTTAAAAAAAAATGGTAAAGTTTATTCGTCTGATTCGTGATCTTTAAATTGTCCTTCTTGTTCTTCTTCTTGATATTCCTCTTGTTCTTGTTCTTCTTCATCTTCTTCATTATCATCATCATATTTTTCTTCGTCTACATCGTCTTCATCTTCTTCTTGTTCATCTTCATCTTCATTCTGCAACAGTCCTACTTTTTTGCAACCACATTTAGCACTGCATCCCTTTTTGCAGTTGCAAAAATTGTGTTCAGCAGTTTTTCCGGGGCAGGTGGGAGTAAAGTTCGAACTGGTTCTAATGTATTGTTGATCAACTTCCAACCCCAGTCTGTAGGGTCTAGCTGATAACCAAGCCACACTTGAACTTGGTAATATACCCGAAAAAGATGTTGATGAGTAGCAACTGAGGTTGGAGGAAGACAAGGTAATTGAACTTGTTTTTTATTTTTAGTATTTTTAACGAAACATGCATATCGATGTTTATCTAAGCAGGTAGTTTTTTTAGGAGCTCCGTACATAGAAAGAAGAAAGCGGCGTATAAATTAAGGGACTGGGTTTCATTTTATTAAATATTTTAACATATATGTATAAAAACTCTAGAGATGTATATACGTGGCGTACTCATGCATATTATGACGATAACAACTTTTACAACTTTATGAATCGTTATATCTCAGAAACGGTGGCTCGTAGGAAAAAAGTATTGATACATATTTTATAGACAATATTATGATCTACAATTTTTGTCTGGAGTATTTTTATGATAAAACTTACCGTTTTGCTGAAAATCGCGAAAAACTGATTTTTTTGACCTTTGACCTCGAGTAAAATTTTTTTGCAGACCCAGGAATGATGGGGAACTTTTAAATTTTATTTATAATTATGTTTTAAACAATTTTACTGATTTTCAGCTTGTTGCGAATTTATGTACGTTCACTATCATTTTTTGGTCTAGATTGACCGGACTATTATAAAACCGTCTGCTTGTGTTGAAACTAGAATTTCGAATACCATATTTACGATTACTATACAGGGTTAGCCAGAAACAACATTTTTAATTTTTTGGATTTCGTTTAAAATAACTTTACGTAAGAACAGACAACTATTGTTGCTTTCCTACTTAGAATATAATTTTATATCTGGCCGAATAACGATTTTGTTGTAAGAAAACTATTTCTTATTTGAATTTTTATTATTATATGTTATAAGTATTTCTTCATTTCATTTAATCATAAATTATAAAATATTAAAATAAATAACGTTCTATTCGAACGTGCATGGTACCACCGAGTTCAGCGCATAGTTCAACTCGATATCTGAATTCCCGATAACAATTTCTAATTTGCTGTATTGGGATATTTGAAATGACTTCTCTTATTTTTTCTATCGAGAGATTTAAGTTATTATTGAAATTGGTTTTATACACATGTTGCTTCAAATATCCCCACAAATGAAAGTCCATAATTGTGAGATCTGGACTCCTAGGTGGCCACTCATTTGGACCATACCTTCCAAACCATTTGTTCCCAAACTGATGGTTGTTAGCCAATCACGAACAATTATCGTGGAATGAGCGGGACAGCCGTCTTGTTGAAAATGTAATTTTATTCGATCAGCTAAAGGTATATCTTGCAAATGATCATAAAAAAAAGTGTTCAGAAGATTCAAATGAGTGTGCTGATTTAAATTGTTTTCAATAAAATATGGTCCAATGATTCCATTGTAAGAAATAGCACACCACACGTTAACTTTATGTGAATACTGTCTTTTAGAGCGGAAATTAGGATTGTCGCGGCTCCAATAGCGACAGTTTTGCGAACTAACTACCCCGTTTGTGGTAAAAGTTGCCACGTCCGAAAAAATAATATTATTAACAAAACTTCTTTGTCTAAGGATATGTTCCGCTATCAACAAACAAAATTCCAAACGCTTCATGTCGTCATTTTCTTCCAGAAAATGATTAAATTTAGGTTTATACAGACGATTTTTATTGAATTTTAATACTTTTTCTACTAGAGATTTACTCACATTACCAATTTGAGAAGATCTTTTTCTTAAAGACAGTTTGGGAAAATTTCTAACTGAATCCATTGTTATTACAGTTACAGCATCATCTTCATCATACTTTTTTTTCTCCCTTTTTTTCTTTAAAACACTACCAGTTCTCATGAATTTTATTACAATTTTTTTTAAACCCTTGTCCGTGAGAGGAACATCAGGCCATATCTCATGGAGTTCTCGAAGAACTGCCATATAGCTTTTTTTATGTTCTAAACCACAATTTCGCACAATATAAATTCTTTGTTCTAACGTTAGCATTTTCTTATTTCACTATTATGCAGATTTATGAGAAAATTATGACACAACTATCAAAAATTTGAAAGATGCAAAGTAACTAAAACATTTCATTGATTTAGAACAGGCTACTTGATACTTTATTATTTTAATAGTAGCTTTGAAATTAACCACTTTGAGAAAAATGTTTATTAGACTTTTTTGCATAATTGGTGTAATAAATCACGGTTTTGAAAATATTTTCATAAAATTAAAAAAAAAATCGTAATCAAAATCATTAAAAATGTTATTTTTGATGTACCCTGTATAGTAATCGTAAATGTGGTATTCGAAATTGTGGTTTCAGCACAAGCAGACGTTTTTATAAAGAATAACTTTTTCTTCTAAACCCACAAATAAAAAAGTTTTTGCTCTTCCGAGCTCTATCCGTGGACACACTGTACAGGGTGTCCAGTTTTCGATGGTTTTACGGGGTATCTCGGTTATTAGTAAAGATAGAAGGATACGGTTTTCGCGGCCCTGTGCTACTTTTTTATGAAACAAAAGATGCCCTAATCAGAATTTTTCTAGTCCTCCTCGTTTTTGATATACGGGATGTTTTTGATAATTTTACATTTTGGGACACCCCCCATATTTAGGTTACCCTGTAGCTTATCAAAGAGAAAACAAATGTTATTTGTGTAGTTTTTTACGTAGAATCCAGTGACGTACTCAGATTTTTTCTACGTTCAATAGTTTCCGAGAAAAATACCAAACTTTTTTTTTAAACGGGACACCCTATATATTTTTAACTAATATAATTCAGTTCATAACAAGCTTCTCAAAAATATATAATACCCTATTTTTATTTTTAATATTAAGCACGAAATTTACGTTTTATTAAAAATATATAATTTTAGTTAGTAGGCCATGACGGGTATTGAAAAAAAACTATTACTGGTATGATAATTACTGCAGGAAAAATATATTTTGGACTCCTTAATCTAATTAGCAGTAATATTTCAGTAAAAATAAAAACAATGCACAAATCGAGTTGTATTTTACTACGCAAAACATTACAAAGAGAAGCTGAATATTAATAGAACTTTCTCATAAATATTGCTCAAATTGTTCTTCATTATGCCTTAGACATGTTTCACACATAGTTCTTATCCGCCTTAATGAATTTAAAATAATAAGAGGCCGTGTCCGTAACTCCCTAAATGCTCTTTCAGTAGCATTTCTTAATTCTGCAATTGTTTGGTATTGAATAGAATAAATTTTATTTTCAAGGTATCCCCACAAGAAGAAATCCAAAACCGACAAGTCGGGTGACCTTGGTGGCCATCTTATAGGTCCATTAGTTCCAATCCAGTGGCCTGGAAAATTATTAAAGTAGGCCCTGATAATTAGCGCATTGTGAGCGGGTGCTCCATCTTGTTGCAGATATAAGTTATTGATACCCGCTAAGGGCACGTCTTCTATTATTTCCGGCACAACGTTTTCCAGAATTTCCAAATATTTATTGGCATTAAGGCTGCCTTTAAATATATTATAAATTATTTTGCTTCCTAGTACAAAACATGAAACGTTAAAGCCAAACCTTCCTTGCCGTTCGAGTGGAAATATTAGATGCTGATTTTCCTGAGACCAAAACCTCGTATTGTGTCGATTAAATATACCAGCACTGGTAAAATGAGCTTCATCGGACCATACAACGGTTTTTTCAAAATTATTTTCCCTGTTGATATTTTGTAAATACCAATTACAAAATTCTGTACGGCGTTGTGCATTACCAGGATGTAAGTTTTGACTAGGTGAAATTTATATGGCTTGAAATTGTGTTTTTTAGGATTGTTTGAACTCTTGATTTAACTACTCCGACCGAACCTTCAACCGTTCTGCAAGAACTAGTTGGATTTGTTTCAATCGAAGTTAAAACATTTATTTCATCAGTCTCGCGGTTTTCCTTGTTGTAGATTTTAGGACGAGGTTTAATAAATAAACCGTGTTCAATTAAATTTGATTTCATCCTTAAAAAAATTCTTTTATTCGGCTGTCGTCTTTCGGGATATCTACAAGTAATTTAAAAAAATTACTAAATCTTTATAGAGATACTACACAAAGGCGTATATTTACCTATTGAAATACTTTTTTAATGCTACATCTGCATTTTCATTACAATGAACATAACAAACGAGCATGTCGTATTTTTCAATATTTTCAAATTTCACATATTCTGCCATAATTAGGACAAACTGATCCTTTACTATTAATTAGATAGGTATTTTAAAACAACTTAGAGAACCTAAATATTCTGACAGAAACTAAAGAAGTTAATAATATGACATAAACGACTGTGTTCTTTTCTTTTTTTCAATACCCGTCATGGCCTACTAACTAAAATTATATATTTTTTAATAAAACGTAAATTTCGTGCTTAATATTAAAAATAAAAATAGGGTATTATATATTTTTGAGAAGCTTGTTATGAACTGAATTATATTATTTCAAAATATATAGGGTGTCCCATTTAAAAAAAAAGTTTGGTATTTTTCTCGGAAACTATTAAACGTAGAAAAAATATGAGTACGTCACTGGATTCTACGTAAAAAACTACACAAATAACATTTGTTTTCTATTTGATAAGCTACAGGGTAACCTAAATATGGGGGGGGTCCCAAAATGTAAAATTATCAAAAACATCCCGTATATCAAAAACAAGAGGAGGACTAAAAAAATTCTGATTAGAGCATCTTTTGTTTCATAAAAAAGTAGCACAGAGCCGCGAAAACCGTATCCTTCTATCTTTACTAATAACCGAGATACCCCGTAAAACCATCGAAAACTGGACACCCTGTATATATATTACAAAAATAATATTTGTATAAAAAAAAATTGTAAAATAAAATGTAAATGTTTGCAGTAGCCAAGTGCTAAATAAATATTAATATTATTATTATAGGTGAAGAACGAAGTGAAAGTGTGTGCAGAGCGGAAATACTAAGCGAGTGGTCTGAAGGTTTGTAGGTACGCCTAAGGCGCGGAATCCGGAATACGGAGAGTTTAGTCGGTAGACAGCCCCCTCACGGTTGTATCCGACAGTACTCTGCTTCACAGGGTGCCAGTCTTTAAAAGAATCTCGAAAAAAAAAACGTATATTTGTTAACATACTAAATTTTTATTTCTGCTTCCAAAAAACATTTATCAACTAATAAAAAATGCCTGTTATATTTTTGTCACAATCCTAAAAGGCTTCATCACTTTAATCTCAGGAGAAAACATTTATATTCGCTACGGATTCCAAATCTCCAAAGAAAATATAAAATTAGAAGCACGCGGCATCTTTATTTCTTATATCGGAGGGACATTTTCTTTTACAAGTTTATTTTCTTATTCGTATTCTTAAACAAGAACTGTTATTATTTTTAGTAAATTATCGAAGAATTATAAGAATATGATTTAATACCTACTACGTATTCGCTTTTGAGAAAAAATAGCGAATATGGATCATTTTACTTAAGCCATTTTAACAACCTTTATATTTTGTTGAAATATGTGATTTAATTAATAATTGCATGGAAGATTGAAAAAAAACTACGGGTGAGTTACTTACTTTATAATAAACTAGCGAACAAACCCGAACAAACCCGGCCTGCGTTGCAGTCCGGCATTCTACGACGTGAGATAATAAGGCGAACAAACCTCAAACTCAACCGTTTGCCGGCCTGTCCACAATTCACATCCATGCACAAAACATAGTCTGTCTTCGTCTATTCCGGCTTCGGTGCTTCGGATCGATCGATGAACGGGCCGGGGACTGGTTAGGTTGGGTCGTTCGTTCTCCCTACTCTAATTTATCAGTGTTTCTCTATAATATTATGCATGTATTATACATAAAAACCTTCCTCTTGAATCACTCTATCTTTTTAAAAAAACCGCTTCAAAATCCGTTGCGTAGTTTTAAAGATTTAAGCACATATAGGGACAGGACGGGCGATAGCGACTTTGTTTTATACTATGTTAAGATACATAAATTCTATTCAATGAGTGCTGACCGTTACGTCATATTCTCCATATTTGCGGAACGTCGTAAATTAATTCAGTCAGCTTGACTTACCGGTGGTAAAGGTTATGATTTTTTTCTCTTAGCCTTGATCTACATAAAGACGGATGCATGTAAACAAGTAATATTAATTACTATTTTAATACTTTTAATAAGGTCAGAAATAAGTAGTTTATTTAGGGTAAAAGGTATCATGGGATGAAACATTTCATTTTTGAAAATCAGTATGAAATTTTTAGTTAATTTAAATTTACTGAACAATAAATAAAACTCATTTATGAAATTTAAAATGAATCATATATTTTTCTGTCTAGTGCATCAGTGTATAAATTTAGTTTCAAATATTTTCATCTTATTTATAAATTTATAAAGAAGAAAATATAATAAAAAATGTCAACACAACAAAATACAATTTGATAATAATTAAAATAAATCATCACCGCAAAGGTCATCATCATCATCAGATTCGTCCAAGTTAATAATAAGGGGAAGAGAAGAGTATCCGAAGCATCGATAAATCTTTCCCGTTCCCTCACATCATTTATAATTTTATTAGTGTTTGTTATATAATTTTTCCACTGTTACATTTTCTATGACTTCATTTCACAACCCAAAAATTTAACTCTCAAAAATGACAATAAAACTTTTTTGACTGGTAAAATTAAAGTACATTCATTATTGACGCAAATTTACTATCTCACCCTGTTTACGAATGTTAGAAAGATTAGTACTAGTCGTGACGTAACGGTCAGCGGTCATTGAACAGACTTTATATACATAATGTACAACATAGCCATTTTTTATAAATTTTGCTTTATACAATTATTTTTTTCATGAGTCGGGCTTTGTATCCATGGCTTTGGCGCCCATGGTTTTTCAGAAAAAAAGCGTTTCACGAACACGGTGAGGCATCCAAAGCACTCTATGAGAAAATAAGATGGAAGGTTATGCGGTAAATGAAAAATTAGCTATTTCATGGAAAACGGTCAAAGATAGGTATAGGAAACGCTAGTATAATTAAAATTTTATTAAAAATGCCTGTCGAATATGCATTAATAATAATAGGGGTTGCATTTGAAATTAATGCTCTGAGGTTTTTAAAAATTGCTACACTGAGGAAAATAATCTAATACAACGGGTTTGCTAAGACATAGTTGGTATTGATATCTTATTTTGTATTAACCCATATTAAATAAATTGCTGGCGTATCAAATCCGCTTTAGTGTTATATCAATTCCAGATTTGCTAAAACAGTGTTATTATTGGTAGTAATCAGTTCCATTAGCAGCACAGTCTTGTTGAATAATGACCCACTTTTAATACAGAAATTTTGTTAAAAAATAAATTGTATCTTCTCAATGTGACGCATTTTTTTCCCAGTAAAGCGTTTTCTCTACAATTAAGAAAACAGAACAGCATCCCCAAAAACAAATTGTATCCGATAATCCACAAGACGTTGGTGAGGATTCGTAGCGATCGGCAATCGCCTCGCTCCGTATTATTAGTTTTAACGTATTGGTTGCGCTGATCACATCGTTTTTCGGAGTCTTCTGTTGTATTGTCTGGAATTGTTTTTTTTTTAATTTTTGCATGCCAGATAAAGCAACAGAAAATTCTTATTTCGCACAACCCATCATTAGTATTCGACTTTATAGTCTATGGACGAATTTTAGCATCTCGGTAAACCATATTGCATAATAGATAATCATATGATATGCAATGTTAAACGACAAAAGCTATTTAGATTTTTGAGGACTACAGTACTGATTTTTAGTGGTATAGTCTATTTCACCTTACTTTTTAATGGCCGCCGCTGACACATGTCACTTATGACATTTCTTTTTACAGAACTTAAGGATTGGCCAGGGCCGAACTTAAAAATGATGTGTGAACATGGGTCAATTTATTTGTAGTTGTAATTATGGATAGAAACGAGAATTACCTAAGCAATTTTTAAGATATTTCAAAAAAAAACACTGAAGGGGAATGGAAATAGGATAAAATATCAGAAAAACAATTTCATTTAATTTTTATTCGTAATATAATAAAGTGTTGTTATTTTGGTAAAAACACACACTTATAATTTAGTACAATAAAAAATATACAAGGAGCAGTCGTGAATCTAGTATCATCAATAATTAACTACGTTTTTTATTAAAGACTTATTTTATTATGTAATTTTATAAAGTAGGAAATCATGATTGATTATTAGGTACTTACTTGAAGAGGACTTAACTCATGGTGTACCTCGGCAAAGTACTTATAAGTGTTACGCACGAATTCTTGGGCCAGCTTATTTCCGTGTAGTGAGGCGTTAGTAGAATCCTAAAAAAATATGTCATTACTAGCCCATAAAAAAAATATATCATAGAGCCACTTACGCATATTAATATGTTAATAAGAAAAATTACATAAAAACAAATTTAAAATTACCAAACTCCTTTCACTACTTGATCTGGATGTACTAGGAATGCAGTAGTCGTGATCCATAATAAATAAATATCTAAAAATAATGTAAATAAAACTTACAATCGAAAGTCAAAATATGCGAAACATCTTTATTTGACATAGATTTTAGATATTTTAAATTACAAAAAAAATTTAACTATTAGATTAAAAAATGCAAATAATTATGACCGATTATCTTCAAAATATTTAGTTTCTACTAATATAGTTTACTCATTGTAGAATTATTTTAATTTTTTTTCAAACCAATATTTTTGCACTTCTACTGTTGTACTGTTCTTGTACTTACCGATTCAATAAAACAATTTTGCAAGTTGATAAACCAAACCAAGAAAAATAATAGAACTTGAATAACAACCCGCCTTATAAAACTAGTTTAGTTTAGATTCATAATATTATATGCCGCAAAATATATATCTTTCCTGCAAAAATTTTCTGTTTTGATATGGTGTTCCTGTAATAGTTAATTACCAAATAAGCAATATATTTACTTACTTTTGCATAAAAAGAAAAACTTCACAGATACACACAGTCCGACAGTTTAAAACCAAAAAGTCTAATACGCACAAAATATAAGCAAAATGCTGTCTGAAAAATACCAAAAACAATAACAAAACGAACGAAACGATCAAGAAGTAACAGCAGAATGCACGCGGTGCGCGGTGTGTCCCAATGCGGCTCTGTGATATTTAAAGATCGCGACGAGACAATCGAATTAATGAAGTACGAAAAGAGATATGCGAGGGCAAATGCGTAAGACAAAGATGCACATACTAACGGCATATACGAGCGATGCTGTGCTTTTGACCAGTTTGAGCTCATTGAAGGCAACGTATTGAACTGTGTAGTGTGCATCTTCGTCATGTACATGTAACTATACGGTCAGTTATATATCCATCTCTTGTTAATCTAGCCAATGCCCGTGCCTGAAGGCCATTTATAGAATTAGGGATTTTAAAATCACATGTTGGCTAATATGTTTGACAAGAGATACGTCAAAGCATTAAAAACTAAGGTGAAATAGACTATAAGTATGCTTTATTAACCATAGCAAGCAAAATATTATTACGATTAATGTCAAGTTTCATTACAACTGCCAGTTGGAACTAATACAGTATATAAACCCAGATTACACCACCAATATAACTCGATTATTAATGTGATTATTCAGAGCAATAATGGCTATAAACCATTATATGGTAGCAATAAGTCCTATTTCCTATTGGCTAAATAACCGTGATATTATCACTACACAACGGTCTTGCAATTTTCATGGTCTTACAGTAGGAAAGCACGTTGTTGTCACATATATATATGTCACATAACACATAAGTGTACAATTGATAGTTTAGGTGCTATGGAATCTTACGTTGAGGGTAGGCCACCACACAGTAAAAAACGCATGTAAATTTGTTTAATTTTGCGACAATATACATTAACCGCCATCTAGTTTAACTACCATTGCCATTTAGTTTGACTACTAAAAATAAATGCGGCTGTAGTTCTGTATTATTTCAGCAAATAAAGAGGATTTCTCATACTGTATTTATTCCAGTTAAAAATTCCCCCTTGCATAATACGTAAATTTAGAACATTTTACAGTTAACTATTCATGTAAAATAATGTGAAAAGCATAATTGGTTATGTATTTCGCCCCCTTCTATGCTTGCATGTCGCATGAGCATGATCATTTTTTACCATTTATTGACTTCTCGATTTTTACTAAAGTAAAAATCTTGAATACTCTCGCAAGATGGGGGCAAAGTCACGTGACACTCTGTCAATTTTGGTCTATTAAATTTTTATAAGATGGCATGAATTACAGGACCGGACTTGAAAATTATACATGTGATACCTTCTAAAACAATTTATGCAATAGCCTCATCGGTTGTACCGCTTTAATATTGCCAAATAATAAGTAATAGGTGATAATTTCTTTTGAAAGTTTTGTTTTATAAATATTATAATTTAAGGTAGGTAATACTTAATAAGCATGAATTTCTATATGGTTTAAAGATAAAGTGTCAAAATAGATTTTAAAAGTTTATAATATTATAAATATGCAAACCTTAAAAATACTAAACTAACTGAAACACAACTTAAAATAGGATTCTGTCACTCATATTTAGAACAGATTTTTTTTTGTTTTATTTGTTCAGATTATACCTATAGGTTAAATACCACAGTTCAACATAAACTAATTGAATTCAAGGTATTACATTCACTGTCAAGAAAATCCCCATATATGACTTACGTAAAGTACGTAGACCCAAATATGGTTTTTATAGAATTTGTTGGCTATGGTACGGTTACATTTCTAAACTTGTATGTGGGCATACATAAAGTTAAAAGTTTCAATATAGCCAGGGATTTAATTTTTCTGGTGGAAACACTACTTGAGTTTTTGACTTACATAAGGTACGTAGACCCAAAAGTGGTTTTTATGGAATTTGTTGGTTTATGATACAATTACATTATTTCTAAACTGGTATGTGGGCTAACATAAAGTTAAAAGCTTCAATATAGCTAGGGACTTAATTTTTCTGTCAATGGAAACCCTGATTTAACAGTTTTTGACTTAACGTAAGGTACGAAGACCCAAATACGGTTTTTATAGAATTTGTTGGTTATGATACAGTTACATTCCTAAACTTGTATGTAAGCTAACATAAAGTTAAAAGCTTTAGTTTAGCCAGGGATTAAATTTTTTTGTCAGTGGAAACCCTACTTTAACAGTTTTTGACTTACGTAAGGTACGTAGACCCAAAAGTGGTTTTCATGGAATTTGTTTGTTAAAATGCAATTTATTGATACAGTTACATTTCTAAACTTGTATGTAGGCTAACTTTATGTTAAAAACTTTATTTTATTGTCATACAAACAATAATAATAGTAATATCAAATAATAATTTCACTTATGTAAGGTACGTAGACACAGAAAATGGAATTATATATTTGTTCGCTATCCTATTACATACTAATATGGTTAGCTATTTTAACTATTATAGTAACATAATTTTACTTACTATTACCTTACTATTGCCAAACAATAATAATATTTACTAATAACAATAATAAAAATAATTCCTTCAAAATCAAATAGCTGCTTTTTAAAGGTTAATAATATGGAAAGCTGTTTTGGCATTTGGTAGAACTAGGCGATACCCGGTTTTATCAACCTACCCGGTTTTGTCCAACTCTCCCCTACCTACCTAAGTCAGGGAAATCTTATTTTCTACTTATTTTTCTTGAAACAGAAAACAATATCTAGATAATGTAAAATGCAAAAATTATACATTAGAAACCTAACCTTAACGAACAAACATTTTAAGAACAAAAATTTTACAAACTAACTTTTCGACAAAAACGGCTTTCAGATTAAATAAAACTTATTACTTATCGATGAAAACAACTAACGAGCAAGGCGCACATTAATAATTATGATCCCTAATGAAAAAGAATTAAAATTTTTTAACCTGTATCTAAATTTTTGGTCAAATGAATAATAATTGTAGGTACTTACAATTAAATGTATCAAAAACGCAATTTATAACTCGGTGTTTGGGCTCATTACGGTCCGCTACAAATCTAGGGATATTATTATGTCCCAATATCAGCTGATCAATGACAAATAACCGCTGTCATCTGTTTTAAAACGAGACTATTCGTGATATTTAGTATAGTTTCTTGTGTCCTGTTTATTGTGGTATCTGGTAAACGGTGATTTTTACGGAGGGAGACCGATAATACCATTTTTTAGAGAAGAAAAAATATTTTTACATTTTATTCAAAGGACGTTTTCCTAAAAATAGAACCTTTTGACTAATTAATCATTTAAATTTAAACAAATTGCCGTATCTTGAATCAAAAACAAATCGGCAACGTAGCTCAAAAAGCTTTTAAAGTGGTACATTTTCTTTAATTCTTATGTATAAAATATTTATAAATAAAATATTTATAATAATAATACCACGGGCATAAATACAATATATTATGTAAAAACGAAACCGCTCTTAAGTAGTATTTAAGACATCTCATCAGATTAACAAGAATATATGCACTTTTAAGAAAGGTGTTTCAAATAAAAATAAATTTAAAATTTTAAATTAAAGAGAAGTATTTTTTCAAAATGTTGCTACTATACAAGTGTAAGGTTAACTATTTTTGCCACAAATCGGGCTTGTATTTTAATTGCAGTGGAAGTAAAAATAAATATTGTTATGTTTCACAAATTTATTCAGTTTCCTTACACGTGTTTCGGCCCTTGCGGGTCATTTTTAAAGGAGTACAAGAAGTTATTAAAATTAGTATTGGAATGATTGAATGGTCAACTGAGTTTTTCCCATTTTTAAAGTACAGATGCATATTTTGTTCTAAATTAGTGTGCTATTAAGAATTAGTGAAGCACCTGAAGGTATTTCGGTTTGATTATTAACAACATTACATTTGTTTTTATGGCTTTTGATAGCTATTATTTTTAATAGGTTTAGTTTCTGCTTTTATTGTGCATGTATATGGATTTTATGTTGTTAGAGATTGAGTGATCGGCTAACCCTGTCTTATTTTTTTTTTTATAATAGATGTTCTGTGTTCTTTGAGCCTGGTGTCAAAGTTTCTACCTGTTTGTCTAATGTAGATAGCATCGCAGTTATCGCGTTGTATTTGGTGGACCCCACTTGGTGAAAGCTTGTTTTTAGTTTCTATTTTAGCATTGGGTATGTGTTTGTGTAAGTTGTTTTTATTGACTCAAAATGCATCTGTACTTGAAAAATAGGACAAGCCCACAGTTGGCCCGATGGCCATTTAATTATGCGAATCCTAATTTCAATTTTATAACATGTTTATAATTACCATATATTATAAGATATACAGGGTGTCCCGAAATTAGCTGTTTGTCCCGAAATTAGCTGACAATATTTTAAGGAGATAAAGTACTTCCAAAAATAAGACTAAAACCTTCAAAAACGCTTCGTTATGAGGCTAGAGCCCCCTGAATTGGAGCTATGATAGGCAGTTTTTTCACAATATCTCAGAAACCGATTAGGGTATCGAAACAAAATTTGATACATATTTTACCCATGACAAGACGCAATAAACGGTTTAATTAGCTTAACTGTATTCCTTTCAGTGGCGTCCCACTGGGTAGGTAGTTGGGATAATATTGCCCTAAGTTTTTTATTTGTTTCATTTCGGTAGGATTCACCATTTTCCAGTAAAATCGATTTTTAAATTTTCAGTTTTTTGAAACCCGTTGAAAAGGCTAAGGTTTTTTTTTGCATATAATTTTCAAATTCTCCCTGCCTCACAAAATATAACACGCAGGTCTAGATTGTGCATCCAACAAAATGGAAATCATTTCGAACGTTTGCTTAAGCTTAAGAATTAGTTTCCCGCGTGGTTCCCAATCAAATTTGATTTGCAAGTTGTTATTATTTTTTATTTTATTTTAAAACTTTCCTAAAATCTCCATGAAAATAAATATTTAAAAAAGAATGTAGGTAATATATGTTTAATTTGAAAACGTTACATTCTGTCAAATTACAATAATAGAACATTATTAACAAAAAATTTAAAATTATAAAAAAAAATTACAGTAAAACTATGTTTTAATATTAAGTGTTTGCTGAGATATGCAAAAAAAACCTTAGCCTTTTCAACGGATTTCAAAAAACAGAAAATTTTAAAATCGATTTTACTGGAAAGTGGTAAATCCTACCGCAATGAAACAAGAGTACATTTTTCCAACAAAAGACTTCAAGGCTTCTAAAAATTTCACCTGAAGTTAAAAAATCCTACAAATAAAAAACTTAGGGCAATATTATCCCAACTACCTACCCAGTGGGACGCCACTGGAAGAAATACAGTTAAGCTAATTAAACCGTTTATTGCGCCTTATCATGGGTAAAACATGTGTCGAATTTTGTTTTGATACCCTACACAGTAAAAAATGAATGTAAAGTTAGGTGATTTTACATTAAAATAGCTTTCCTGCTATGTAATTTTTACTTTGTTGACAATGCATTTATTTTTTTACACCTACGATTAAGCGAAAATACATAAAAGTTGTAGTATTTCAATATATTACAAATAAAAACTGTTTTTCCATAGAGAACTGTAAGAATGTGTTAATTGTTGTAAATTATAGAAATATTTGTGAGAAAAATCAAAACTTACATTATATTACAAGAATTTACAAGGTTGGATATGTAATATTTCGGTATTTCCCCGTTTAGCGCGTCATAACCATGCACAGCGCCTCCTTCGTCTTTTCATCGCGAAAGCGGCCATTTATCATTCATCTCTCACGGTAGCAACGCGGTGTTTGGTGGTTGTATATTATAGTGTATAATGTATCCAAAGTCAGTGTAATGACATTCCAACCGGCGGTAAACAGTCTCAAAGAGACCGACCATTGTATGCCGTATGGAATGATTGGAATGTCATCACACTGACTTTGGAAAAACAATACCATTGTTTTTCTTGATTTTAAGAGGTAAGCAAAAAATTATCAAGAGACGATGACACGGCCGAAAAAAATAAGCAAGTTATGTTTTTTTTTTTAAATGGAATACCCTGTTTCTATTTTATTAAATTAATTATAGATCCTTTCTTCCTGATTTCAAAACTACTTATAAAGTTTAGCGATAAAAATGTTTATATTTAGTTTCTGGGCTAGAATGATTTGAAATCACATGGTAAAATCTGTCGCCATTAAAATAAATGATATTATGACGCTAATCTAATAACTTAAAAACGGTTGGAGTTAATATAGGCAAACTTTTTATATTTTGGAATCAGTAAAGAAAAGATCTATAATTTTAATAAAATAGACACAGGATGTTCCATTTCAAAAAACATAACTTGCCTATATTTTTCGGCTTGTAATCGACTTTTGATAATTTTTAGCTAAGGTTCTGATGATTCAGTAAAAATCCTAAAACTTTTATATTTAAAGTTGTTTTCTATCTCTTATTGTTTTCGCTCTAAATGGGGGTCTAAATATAAAAGAAAACCCTGTATACAAGAATAACATAAATTTAAAAAGTTTTATCATGTTGTTTTTATTTTCTTAAAGTGTTTATGCCGTGTTTGTAAATATAAAAAAATATATTTGGATAAAACATAGGTGTACGTATATTTATTTTGTATTGTATTAGAAACTAATATTTAGTTTAGGTACCACTTTTAGAAATGTTTATTTTAAAGATGTTTATATATTTGAATACTTATTTTTTGTTTATAATTTAAAAATAAAAAGGTTTACTTTTCTATCAATGTTCCTAATAGTTTTTAAAAAATAAATGTAATAAAATGTATGTAAAGTATTTCTTTTAATAAATAACGTAATCTATATACCTAACACCTGCTTTTTATTTTTTTCAATTTCATTTTGTCGAGTAAAAAAAACCTTTGCCTAGTCTGTAATTTTACATAGCTGAGACGGTACTAATTACATATTTTTACCTGTTTGTACATGTATCGTCCATCCCGAGCACAGAGTATTTAACTGGCGGATGAATTATGTTACATAATACTAAATGAAACTACCTAAATGTCCATGTAAACTTATTTAGTGGACATGCATAATTCCATTTCCAGATACAGGGTGGCCTTTTAGTGTGGCAAAGTACAATAGCTCCTTTACTATTTCAAATACATTAAAAATATTAATACAAAAGTTGAAGGGCAGTAAGTGACTTATAACGTAAAATTATTTTTAACTCTATAGGGTGGCTCAAAAAAGCGGAACAATAAAAAATGTACTTTTTTTAAATGGAACACCCTGCATATTTTTTCATTTTTAAATTCCACATAAAATTATAATTATTTTTTATTAAATACATTATTAGTCTATACTTTATAGTTTCCGAGATATTGACTCTTGAAAAGTGACATTTTTGAACTTTGACAGCTTCTAACTTTCTAACAGTACGTCTTAGAGCAAAACGGCTTACATGTCCCTATCTTCAATTTTTATTATCTTCCCAAAAAAATCAACTTCCGGTTAAACCGGATGTTACTCGAAAGCAGGAAATATAGTTGTTCCGGTTTAACTGGAAGTTGATTTTTTTGGGAAGATAATAAAAATTGAAGATAGGGACATCTAAGCCGTTTTGCTCTAAGACGTACTGTTAGAAAGTTAGAAGCTGTCAAAGTTCAAAAATGTCACTTTTCAAGAGTCAATATATCGAAAACTATAAAGTATGGACTAATAATGTATTTGATAAAAAATAATTGTAATTTTATGTGGAATTTAAAAATGTAAAAATATACAGGGTGTTCCATTTGAAAAAAGTACATTTTTTCTTGTTCCGCTTTTTTGAGCCACCCTATAGAGTTAAAAATAATTTTACGTTATAAGTCACTTACTGCCCTTCAACTTTTGTATTAATATTTTTAATGTATTTGAAATAGTAACGGAGCTATTGTACTTTGCCACACTAAAGGGCCACCCTGTATGTAGGTTTCCATAAAATTACGCATGGCTATTATTGACATTTTCATGTCCGTCTCAGTGTTTCTACATAGTCAGTCAACCGAATTTTATGTAATTTTAATTGGACGGGCCTTAAAGATTCACTTTACTGTACTATTAAAGTTACCTGTTTGAAAATGGAAAAATTTTACTTGGTCTTTCTGGTAATTTTTACCTAGAGAACCAAGGCAATTTATTACCATCATTGGTTAAGGTAAAATTACATAAATATTTTTTACTGTGTAATCGGTTTCTGAGATATTGTAAAAAAACTGCGTGTCATAGCTCCAATTCGGGGGGCTCCAGCCCCATAGTGAAGCGTTTTTGGAGGCATATTAATAGAAGGTTTTAGTCTTATTTTTTAATGTACTTTATCCCCTTAAAATATTGTCAGCTAATTTCGGGACATCCTGTATATATATATATTTTTTTTTATGTCGGTCTATTTCCGCAACGAGGCCAATCACCGACGCCAGGCAATTTGTCACACACTATCTGGTAATTTTGCCGAATCCCTCTTTGTCGAGGGTAGGGTTCTTTAACGTGCCAACATCCATGATACGGGACCCACAGTTTAACGTCTCTTCCGAAAGACGGTGCACCTCTTAAACCAAATTCCAAATTTAACATCGACGTTGCCGGCACCGCGGGGATCGAACCCGGGACCTTCAATCTGTGAGGCCGCTGCACTGACCACTAGACTACAACGCCGATATATTAAGATACAGTGACCGGCAGAAAGTGCGCAGTATATGGGAAACTTTTTTATCTTTAAGTTTAGAAAATTAATCGTATTCTAAATAGGTTCTGCATGTTCTCAAACCAAAATAACACTCATTAAATCCGGTAAAAGTCTTATGGTATACGAGGTAGGATCAAAAATTTGAAATTCCGCTAAGAGTAAAGTACCTCCATCTTTCATTTTAGAATATTTTTTACTAAGAATTATTGTTTTAATTTCAAAGTTATACCCAAATTCCAAATTTCGCTTATTTTGGACAAAAAAATGGATTTATTCGTGTTTTCTGAATAACCCTGTATAAAAAATAAATGGCAACCGAACAGTACAAAAATAAGATTTTCTGCAGACTTTGTTAAAGATTACCGTCGATCATAAGTCCGATTAGTTTGTTTTCATAATGTTATGTCTTTTTAAAATAAAAACATAAAAATATTAAATATTTTTGCTGCACACCGTATTTTATTTTCTGAGGGAACAAGTTAATTTCATCTAACTGAAATTTTTTGATTTACATTGACTTAAAACATCTCCTAAATAGTTTTTTATACATTGAAGTATAAATAGAAAGTTTCCTTATTTTGCGTGACGAATAAAATCCGTTCAAAATATATTTTTAATTAAATTTTTTTTTTTTTAAATCAAAAGGAAACTTTCTATGCATACTTCAATGTATAAAAAACTATTTAGGAGATGCTTTAAGTCAATGTAAATCAAAAAATATCAGTTAGATGAAATTAACTTGTTCCCTCAGAAAATAAAATACGGTGTGCAGCAAAAATATTTAATATTTTTATGTTTTTATTTTAAAAAGCCATAATATTATGAAAACAAACTAATCAGACTTGTGATCGACGGTAATCTCTAACAAAGTCTGCAGAAAATCTTATTTTCGTACTGTTCGGTTGCCATTTATTTTTTATACAGGGTTATTCAGAAAACACGATTTAATCCATTTTTTTGTCCAAAATAAGCGAAATTTTGGAATTTGGGTATAACTTTGAAATAAAAACAATAATTCTTAGTAAAAAAATATTCAAAAATGAAAAATGGAGGTACTTTACTCTTAGCGGAATTTCAAATTTTTGATCCTACCTCGTATACCATAAGACTTTTACCGGATTTAATGGGTGTTATTTCGGTTTGAGAACATGCAGAACCTATCTAAAATAAAATTAATTTTCTAAACTTAACGATAAAAAACTTTCCCATATGCTGCGCACTTTCTGCCGGTCACTGTATAAATAAAGTGAAATAACCTTTCCAATTAATTTTCCGAATTATGTATAATAAGTCTGTATGCATTTAAGTTTTTTTTAAATGTCCCAGGACGGGCTTTTTCACTAAATTTTAATTTTGATACTGCCGCATAGAGCACGAGAAAATAAAATTTTCTAGGGATTTGTAGTAAATTGAAAGTAAATATGATGTAGAAATAATTTCTAACCTGTAGGATAACTTCAAAAATCTCAAATACAAAATGTATCTAGTAAAGAAAAATATCCAGCCTTATATAGTGTTGCCTTGAAAATGAATGCGTTATTTAGTTCAACATATTTGTGTGAACACTGTTTTTCCAATATGAAGTTAATAAATAAAAAAAAAAAAAAAAATATCGCAATCGACTTAAGATGAACATTTAAATAATTGTATTCGAATGGCTGTATCAAACTATAAAATATAAAAAATTATTAATGAGTCTGAGTGTCAGCCCTCTTATTGAACATGCAATAAAACAGGATGGCGTCGAGTTATGCTCTTATGGCATATTTTCAATTGTTTCTAGAATAGTTTACGGTTATAGAAAAAAAGGCCAGAGCTTGATATAAATAATAATTTAGTTTATGAAGCAAATTAAAAAAAAAAACAATTTAAATTTATTGTTTTAAACTGCCGATACGGGGTCGTAAAATGTAATAAACTGAATAGTTCTAGCTTCGAAACTTTGAAAATGAATCAATTAAACCCCTAGACATTAATTAATTCCTTTCTAGATAGTGATCGCAGTAATGTAATGTACCTGGAAAGTTTGGGGTGGTAAGAATGCCCCGGGCTGCGGTGTAGGTGCCGCCGCATCCTTTCCTGCCTCCTGCGATGATGGGGATTTGCATGAACAATGTAATCGCCAGCGAAAAACAAAGGTGCTTCCACATCGTAGTCAGAGTTTATCCCTTAGTAATTCTCCATTTGAACCTGAAACAATTAAAACTCTATTATTTAATTTCTAAACTTATTTACGACTTGGTATTTATTTAGGACACTGAACCAGTTAAGATGTTATTTAACCGTAGTCGAATTAATGGTTTAATTCGAACTTTCTTTTTAATGCGAACGGTTAAATTTAAACAAATCATTGGTTAGCCACAGAACGAATATTCGATGAAGGTTAAACCAGCGACGGATCCAAGGGGGAGGGCAATTGTACCCCCTGGTTTTTTTTCAGTATTTCCTACACTGAGAAAAAAGCCTTCTATTTCTTATAAGAATTCACATACTCTTTATACAACTGTTAATATTATACAGGGTTAGGAAAAATTACCAGAACGGTCGATTATTTCAAAATATACAGGGGTTATCAAAAAATGTCTTATATAAAAAATGTAGGGCTGTTAAAAATCTACATATCGGTGATAAATTGAAATATACAGGGTCGCCCACAAAGTTGTGGAGAATGATAGTTATATTTTTTTAAATAGAATACCCTGTATATTTTTACTTATTTTGATTGTCGACTTAATTTTAAACATTTTTTATTAACCATGTGTTATACCTAAATTCATTACTTTCCTACATAAATTGATCAGCTACAAAACACAAAATAAATTTCAAAAAACAATTTATTAAGTTACCTTTAAACAAAAACGTAAAACAAATCATGGCAAAACGGCTCTATTTTTTAATAAGTGTTGAAAATGACCCCCATTTACTAACTGACAATGATACAAATTATCGCAAAAATGTCTTTGGGTGTTTAAAACCATTTCTCTTGTTATTCTCGCACTTTCATTGACAATTTTCATTCTTAATTCTTCTAAATTATTGGATTTATTTTGATAAACTATGTTTTCAGGTGACCCCAATAAAAAAAATCTAATGGCGAAAGATCGGGGGACCGTGAAGGCCATTCGATAGGCCCTCTTTTTCCTATCCATCGATTTGAGAACGTGACATCCAAAAATTCTCTAACTTCGCGAGTAAAATGCGGAGGAGCTCCATCTTGCTGATACCAGGTTAAGTTAATATCAGCATTTAAATTGTTTATAGCTGGAACTATTTCTTGCCGAAGAAGCCGGAGATATCGATCACCGTTCAAATTTCCCTCGATAAAAAAGGGTCCAATTACATGTCCCACAAACAATCCAGCCCAGACATTAACTTTTCTTGGGAACTGTGTATGCAGCTCTTCATACCAGTTAGGGTTATTTCGCGCCCAGTAACGGTAAGTTTGCTTATTCACCATTCCGTGTAGTGTAAAAGTCGCTTCATCCGAAAACACAATATTGTTTGAAAAATTCGGGTTTTCTTCCATATTTCTAGTAATTCTTTCGCAAAATTCTAGCCTTCGATCACGGTCAACGTCAAAAAGTTCTTGTACAACATTAATTTTGTATGGATGCATTTTCTCAGTATGAAGAACAGTTCGTACAGATTTTTGATCAATTTTTTGATTGGTGGATTGTTTGGGATTTTCTTCTATCGCAAGCAGAATGTCCAGCTTTTTTTCCTCGGAGGTAGCAGTCCTAGGTCTTCCAGATCTTGGGCAGTTTTTTACAGTACCAGTCATTCTGTAACGCTCAATAGTTCGAAAAACTGCATTTTTTTTAATGTGCCTATCTGGATGCAAATTATTGTAAATATTACATACCTCCTGATATGATCTCTGTTTATCGCCAAACCCCCTTAAAATTAAAATATCAATTCTCTCTGTTTCAGTAAGTAAAAATGCCATGCTATTTTCTTTTTTGTCTATTTCTATCAGAATTTGAGTTTCAGATGTCAAACTATTAATTATTTATTAGTAACCATGGTAGTGCCTTATTTGTTGTTCACTATGTTCGAAAATCGCATCGTTATACGTTATTATTTGAAACGCCGATTTCTAGGAAAGTAATGAATTTAGGTATAACACATGGTTAATAAAAAATGTTTAAAATTGAGTCGACAATCAAAATAAGTAAAAATATACAGGGTGTTCCATTTAAAAAAATATAACTATCATTCTCCACAACTTTGTTGGCGACCCTGTATATTTCAATTTATCACCGATATGTAGATTTTTAACAGCCCTACATTTTTTATATAAGACGTTTTTTAATAACCCCTGTATATTTTGAAATAATCGACCGTTCTGGTAGTTTTTCCTAACCCTGTATGTGACAGCAACGCGCTTTCCTACTGTAAAACAACGAAAATTACTAGACCGTTGTATAGTGATAATATCACGGTAATTTAGCCAATAGGAAATAGGAGTTAATGCTACCATAGAATGGTTTATAGCTATTATTGCTCTGAATATTCACAGTAATTATCAAGTTCTATTGGGTGTGTAATCTGGTTTGATAAACTGTATTAGTTCCGACTGGCAGTTGTATTAAAACTTGACATTAAGCATCATAATATTTACTTGCTACGGTTAATAAAGCATATCCTTACCACTAAAAATCAGTCCTGTAATTCTCAAAAATTTAAATAGCTTCTAGTGTGATATTGTTCTTGTCGTTTAACATCGCATATGATTATCTATTATGCAACATGGTTTTCTGAGATGGTAAAATTCGTCCATAGATTATAAAGTCCAATACTAATGATGGGTTGTGCGAAATAAGAATCTTCTATTGCTTTATCTGACATGCAAAATTAAAAAAAAACTTAAATACAAGGTAAATATAAATTAATTGAAACAGGTATTGGTACGATCAAAAAAATTCAAATTCAGACAGGGCAGCGTTAAAACTAATACTACGGCGCGCGGCGATTGCCGATCGCTACGAATCCCCACCAACGTCTTGTGGATTATAGGTTCTAACGGAAACAATTTGTTTTTGGGGATGCTGTTCTGCTTTTTTAATTGTAGAGACAGCGCTTTACTGGGAACAAAATGAGTCGCATTGAGAAGATACAATTTATTTCTTAACCAAATTGCTGTATTAAAAGTACTTCATTATTTAATAGGACTGTGCTGCTAATGGAACTGATTACTACCAATAAAAACACTGTTCTAGCAAATCTGGAATTGATATAACACTAAAGCGGGTTTGATACGCTGGCAATTTATTTAATATGGTTTAATAAAAATAGACAAACTATATCTTAGCAAACCTATTGTATTAGATCATGTTTCTCAGTGTATTTACATTGTGTGGGAGTAATTGAAACCATTTTAAATTACTAATTTATTTAGAATGGATATTTCAGACATTTCCACACTCAAATAAAATTTATTTTTATGTTTACCGTAACCATAGAGAAACAAAGCCAGGAGAAACCATCGAATATAGCCATTTTACCGGTCATAATTTTGTAATAGTATATTACATAACAAGTGTTGAAAGTGGTACTTTCCAAACGAGGAGGTATTTAGCACGAGGCGTCAGCCGAGTGCGGAAATTCTCCGAGTGTGAGAAAATCACTTTCACACGAGTAATGTACACACTTTTTCCTACGACCATACAATATAATCAAAAAGAGTTTGATTTGATTTTAATAGTTTGTAGGTATCAAAATTTTTTCAACACTAGAGTTGAAAAAAATAAAAACAATGCCCACCTTTACCACCTTTACACATTTTAACTTACCTAGATTTAAATAAAAATAATAATTTTTTTTCCTATTTGCTTACGCACATTATACCTACTATCTATGAACAGTAAATAAATTTCGTTTCTGAACTTTTAGCTGCTTGCATTCTTTTAATAAAGGTACCTACGAAAACAACATAACATAACACAAAACTACAACATAACCTCAACATTATAGAAAGAGAGAGATGGAGTTAAATATCGATAACTTGTTAATTATAAAAGTTATATCTTATTCGATTTGTTTTTAATATGTATAGCTAAAATAAATTTACTTACATAAAGCGTATTCACTTGTCCCATATCCTTAAACATTGTATGGATATTTTTATCCGATATAATGGCAAAATTATAAATCGGTATTTCCTAGGGTATTCTATTTCTGCTCTATAGCTGCCCCTTTTTTTCTGTGGTTCATCTCAGTTGAGGATTTTTTTTAATTTGCAGTAATGCCCATGCCCTAGTGTACTTTACCCCACCCAGCACCCCAATTCACTCCACGTGTCCCGTAAGTTTGTTATTTTGAATAAATAGTTTTGTTATCAAATTGACACCCGTTTAAATTAAATATACTGTGCTTGGTATTTCCACACTCGTGTTGAAATATTTTTTTTCAACACGCGTGTGATATTAAGCACTTTCTAGCCAAGTTAACCGTCCTGTTATTGTCATTTTCGTAGGTGGTCATAGGAAAAGTATATACGATCTTAGCTGAGAGACAAAAAAACAAAAAAAAAATGATGACAGACTTGTCAAGTCCACGTGGCCTATCTTAGAACTTCTGTATAAGGAGCGATCAGTACAAATTTTGTTATATTTGTATTGTAGTTTCAGTGTGTGATGCAGTAAATTGATCGTACCCCCAATATTTACGTTGTCTCAACTGACTTCGTATGAAGTATACGACGTTGGATGACTAGGTTTACTTAGTTTATGCCGTAAATAAATAAAAATTTATATATTAAAAAAAATTAATTAATTAACATAACAAATATACCATGGAATAAAACTCTACGGGTGCTATAAACCTTATATTTACAAATAAGTATGATATTACAATCATGTAAATCAGCAGCAGAATTACCGATAAAACAGATGTTGCTAATGTTGCTATGTTATTACTATGCTAAGATAGGGCATTCAATCAGGGCCCACAGATATAGCCAAAGTTGTTTAAAGAATAGACACATTAATTAATGATAGCAAAATTGTGTTTATTTACAAAAAATCAAAATTTTTGCTTTACAAGAAGATTTGTTCTTCTTAATAAGCTTTCAATTAGATAAACGAAGTAGGCAAAAGAGATAAAGATGCATTTCACTGCCGAAAAGGTGACTAGATCATCCACTTAAACGACTTAATTACCGCCATTAAAAGTTAAGCTTTAGTAAAAGTTCTTTTTCCGACAAAACCTTCTGAGATGGAACACTTTAAATCATTTTTAATAGTTATTAGGGCTTATAATCCGCTAACGTCATATGTTGATTTTAAAAGAAAAATAGCCGTTATGTGATAATATATGAAGCTAATCAAATTTTAATATCAATAATAAATATCCAGGTTGTGATTGGCACAAACAGAATGAATGTATTTTTCCTACGACCACCTATGAAAATGAGAAATAAGGCACACCTAACTTGGCTAGAAAGTCCTTTATATCACACGCGTGTTGAAATATTTTCTTTCAATACGTGTGTTAAAATATAAAACAGCTGATGACCGACGAATTTGACAGCAAAACTAGTTTTAAAAAAATAACAAACTTACGGGACCCGTGGAGCGAATTGGGGTGCTGGGTGGGATAAAGTACACTAGGGCATTACTGCAATTATAAAAAATCCTTTTTTTCGGTATTTTTGGGAACCTAAGAGTACTTCTGATAATATGTCAGGCAACCCACTAAACATGTCAACATTGTCAACTGAGTTGAACCACAGAAAAAAAGGGGCAGCTATAGAGCAGATATAGAATACAGATTTATAATTTTACAATTATATCAGATAATAATATCCATATTATGTTTAGGAATATGGGACAAGTAAATGTGCTTTAAGTAAGTAAATTTATTTTAGCAATATTCGAAACAAATCGAATATAGATTGAACTTTTATAATTAACACGCTATCGATATTTAACTCCATTTCTATCTTTCTATAATGTTGAGGTTATGTTTTAGTTTTGTGTTTTGTTGTTTTTTTATGTATATATTTAGGTATTTTATTGTTTTATTGAAAGAATGCAAGCAGCTAAAACATCAGAAACGAAATTTATTCACTGTACATAGATAGTAGGTATGATGTGCGAAAGCAAATAGGAGAAAAAGTTATTCTTTTTATTTAAATCTAGGTAAGTTAAAATGTGTAAGTGGGCATTGTTTTTATTTTTTCAACTCAAGAGTGGAAATAAATTTTTCAACTCTAGTGTTGAAAAAATGTTTAACACAATGGTGATACCTACAAACTATTAAAAACAAATAAAACTCTTTTTGATTACTTTGTATGGTCGTAGAAAAAATTGTGTACATTACTCGTGTGAAAGTGATTTTCTCACACTCGGAGAATTTCCTCACTCGGCTAACGCCTCGTGCTAAATACCTCCTCGTTTGGAAAGTACCACTTTTAACACTTGTTAAGTAATATAATATTACTGTTACACTTCGTTTACCGTTGCATCTTCATCTACCTATTGAACTAGATAGATCAATAGACTCAACTACTTTGAGCTTCTGCATATACATACTTTGTTAGTATATATGATGAATTTTATGACAACTATTTTCTTAGGTGTAGCGAATTTAGATGTTCTGACTCAAAAAATCGTTCGGTTTAGTTTCTTGGTACACGGTTAACAAACATCTCTGACCATTCTGTTCAGATTTTGCATTTACAAATCAACAGAGAGTATAACAAGGTAACCGATGCAAAAAGCGTTTGTTCACTAAATCACGTAATTTTATTAACAGATTAAATAATGAATCTTGGGCTGGCTGGCTCCGCTGGAGCTAAACTAGCCAGGTGAATGAATACAGATATTGCTTAACTCCAGTGTTGGCGACATTGTGGAGGATACCAGGCTATTGCCGATACGTCTTGCTAAAAATTTAAAATTTCGCATGGGCTTCCAGATGTTGGCGAGGTGCCTAAGGGCCCCACAATATTTCTGTTGCCTATCAATGATCAGGAAATATACACTATCCTCTGCAATTTTTCACAAGTTCTCTTCGAGTCTCGGTACTTGCTCTAAAAAAAAATTATAGATAGGTATATTTGTTTATTCTAACAGACATCGGTAATACATGCTATCTTGCAGAAATTTTCCCAACTTAGACTCAGACTGCTCCCAGTTTACAAGAAAGGTGATAGACAGAATGTGGCAAACAAAAAGCTAATTTGTCATCGGTATATATTGTCGGATATGGATTGGCATCCTTAAGGCTAGATGAAATAGTTAAAACTTAACTGCAGAGTAAAGACTCTTAAGGTGGCGGAGCTTATAAAAAAAAAAGGTGTGATAAAAACTGGTGTGTAGAAGAGAGACAGTGACATTTGAGTTTAGTAGGGGGAGTCGGAATAAGAATGTTTATTAAAACACTTGTTTGTAATTGGTTGAAATAAAGGGTTCCATTTTGAATAGTACATCCAGGGAAATCCCCTCTTTTACAGTTTTGGAAAATAATTGATGACACAGCAAAAAAGGAACCCCTTCTTTCAATTGGTAGGGGGTTACAAAACACTATAAAACCTCTAAAGAGCACATACGACAGAGAGTTGAAATAAGTATTCAAGTGTAAGGGAAAACCCTGCCCGTTTGCCAATTCAAAGTACTAGTTTTATCAATTTAAGTGAAGTTATGGAAAACACTGCTTCAGAGTCAGTCTACTTTATTCCCATTGCGTAAGTGTTCTTTATTCAGTGATTTATAACGTGTTTAGGCATAAACTGTTTAATTTCCTTTTGGCTTAAGTTACTATAAAGTCATAGTTGTTTCTTCTGACTTACTTGGATTAAACCACCGTTCCTAAAGTGAGTCTTAAGAGGGCGACTCTTCTTTAAAGTAACTCTCTAAATTAACATTTTTGTGAACACCTATTTGTTTGGTTATTTTCCTAGTTTTTAAGATTGTATTTTTATTGTTTACAACAATTAATCATTGCTTTGCTTTTCTTTGCCATTAAATAAACTTGTTAAAAATTCCTTGGTGTTTCAGTGAAGAACTAGAGCGCAACCTCAAGTCCGTTAAGATAATTAAATAATTATTTTTATAAATCTCTATTTTAAACTATCTAAGCTACACAACCCAGTCGACTACAAACTGTAGCCCGACAATATTAAAAGTATTTGAGAAAGCCATTTACACTAGCCACATTAAATAATCAATCAATGATCTCCAACAATTAGCTACGATAGTACGTTAAAATCTCATAGGGACACCTTTTTAACCTAATACCACTTCATTGCCTAACCTTGGTCATATTTGTTGGAATTTGTTTGTACCTGCATCTTTAATCTTTTTTTTAACCATCTGTGCTCTTAAATATTAAAACAAAATTGCCGTACCGTGCGAGCAAAAATTATTTGCATCAAAGAGGGCTTGGATTAAAAAACGTAGCACTTGATTTTGATCACAATGATATGGGGACGATATATCTAACCAAATCTTCTTGGAACAGGCGTCTTATACAATTTGTTGGCGTATTTTTCATTATTTTACGAACTTTTGCAACAAGTTCTTCTGTTCTTACAGATGGTCTTCCTGCTCTTTTTTTGTATTGTATAGACCTGTTTCCCTAAACACAGCCACGGTTCTTTTCAGGCAATGATAAAAATCCCCAGCAATAAAAGTAACGTTAGGAAAATGTTCGTGAAAATCGTCCATGCACAAACCCGGATTGTATTGCCACTCACCATTGACTCTAACCCCGTTTCGAAAATATGCTTTAACCATGCATGTTTTATGCTGTTCCCTAAAGCCCATTGTGAAAATTGTTCAAGAAATTGGAAAAATTAGCGATGAATCAAATTACTTGTAACGACTGTCAAAGATGACGGAATAACTGATTGATTGTTAATTCAGGTAGTTACTGACACCAAACAGGTATTAAGCTCTACGGCTAAGCATTACGTCCTTAGATGCAAGGCCCTCTTTGATGCAAATAATTTTGCTCGCACGGTATTTAAAGCCACAGGCTTTATCTTCAACTGAAAAACTTCTAATTAATTACAGTATAGTTTGTATCAAATTTGAGTTTACTTGTTTCCAATGGGAATTTCCTTTCATTAAGAATGTTTAATTAAAGGAGAAATTCTGGGATTGCGAAATTATTCCTAAATTGCACAGTACAAGGTCTTTGGCGTAAATTTCTCCTAGTTTCTTTAAAGAAAATCTAATTTATGTGTTAATTAGCTTCTGTAATTTTATAAAGTGAACTAGCTTTCCGCTCGTTGAAAAATAAATTACTAAAACTATTGGATGTGCTTGTAAGGATGGCGTGCATAAAGTATGTTTGTGCTCTTTCTGTCATCAACATTTCTTAAGTCAGATTCCAGAAGTTATACAACGTTACATTTTCTTGGATTATTATATGAAGCCCCTTACTGTGCTGTATTCTATATAAAGTTGTTTATGTTTATCAATGGAATACACCAGTAACATAAAGAAAAATAAAATTTTTTAAATAATGGACAAAAATTCAAAATCATAGAATTCTGCTTGGTAATCGCTATTAACGATATACCAATCATTGAAGCACAAGAGGCATCTTAAGTCACGTTTTGGGTCATGTAAAGTTAAACCCAAATAATCCATCCATCAGTTATCAATAACATTATAACAGACAAAATATTCTGTAATCCATTGTTGCAAAAGCAAGGCTTATACATAGATCTGAGGCGTATTGAGTCATGGAGAAGCCAGTGGTGCATGAAGCTTAATGTATCAAAATGTACAGTATTGCATATTGGCTCAAATAACCCTAGTGAAACATATTTGCTAAATAATCTTCATCTTATTAGTGTTACAGAACAAACAGATCTGGGGTTACTAATTTCTTCTAATTTAAAATGGGAAGCACATATTATTAAAATGGTAAAGAAAGTCAATAGTTTTATTTTCATCGTGCAAAAGACTTTCAAAGATCACTCTCTACAGATTGTAAAGAGATTGTACACTTCCTATATTAGAACAAAAATTGAATATGGATACAATATTTGGAACCCCTACTACCTCAAAGATATTGAAATTTTGGAAAGGGTCCAAAGGCGGGTTACCAGAATTCCATTTGAATTAAGAGGATTACCTTATCCCGAAAGACTTGGGCTAACTACTCAGCAGCAAGCAAGAACTAGGGGTGATATAATAGAAACTTTTAAAATACTAACAGACTACTATTCTTTTAACTTAAGAAATTTGTTTCATTTAAATCAGAATCAACAGCTTCGGGGACACTCAAAAAAATTAACCAAAGAAAAATCCACGACATTTCCTAGAAAGAACTTCCTCATTAATCGGAGAGTGTACATCAGAGAGCCAGCGTGTATCCTATAATTAGGAGGTCGCCTAGTGTACGAAGAACGATGGTATTGGATTGCCATTTTTAACAGCGGATCATATGTCTTAAAAGCAGCTACACGCTTCACGGAGTTTTATGCACCGGGTAGGGTGAAATATTTTTCTGTTCATTATATTTTAACTCATTGAAATGTCTAGAAGATTTATTGGCTGGGGTTTAAAACTTTAAAACAGATATTTAAATTTGGTGGTGCACATTACTGCACATGTGCCTTTATAAAGAAACCGCCACTGCATTAGAGGACCAGCGAAAATATTCTTAAGGTTGAGCTAAGCACTCTATATTAACAATAAAAATAAACAACAAACTATGTTACATTCTTGTGATATAGTGTATAACATTATTGTCATAAATAATTCGAGGGGACATAAAGTCAGCGCAGCTTTTATAATTAATAACCCAAAAAGGAACAAAAACAAGGTTCCCGCTTCTTGTTGCGACCCTATCGAGGAGTATTAATAAACATACAAAAGGGTCTGCAGATAACATGCAACACGGAAATAATAGAAAAGGATAAATATGTTTTAGGAACAATAATTATTATACTTATATCTATTTTAGTAGAATATACAGCATGAAAACTTCGGATGTATCCGATAATTTTATACTGTTGTAAAATTTAAGTATACAAGCGCGGATCTAGGGGGTCATGACCCCCCCCCCCAAAAAAAAAAACAGAGAAACACAAAAAAATAGAGCTTTGTCAAAAGATTCATCGCAACATTACCGATAATACAACGTTAGTTGAAATACCCGGAACGGCTAATTTTCTTCAAAACTGCCAGGGCTTAATCAATGAATTTTGGTACAGGTGGATAACTTAAAAAAATTCATTGAAAAATGACAATAGCGACGTTGCCAGATTTTTAGTCTCTTCTGTAACTCAAGGAATGGTTTTTTTTTAAATGTAACACTAATTTTTCTTTATTGAATTCGATTCCTCCCATCAACATTACCTTTTCCTGATAGTATCTATCAAATTTTTATCTCGAAAATTTTTTTCGAGAGAAGTGACATTGTTCCTCAATAATCAATTTTCAAAGCGATGGATTGAAAGGCGGGGATCCCTCGAATGGCCGCCACGATTCCCAGATATGACCCCACTTGATTTCTTCTTATAGGACCACTTAAAATGTCGCCTATATGAGAGATGATTTGGAAGAGCTCAAGAGGAAGGTAGTTCACGAAACTTCCCAAATAACCCCACAAACTTTAGAAAACATTCTCCAAGAGTTTTACGATCGTCTTGGATAGTGTTTGGCTAATAATGGTGCTCACTTCAAACATTTCATTAAGTGAATTGTCATTATTAACTGTATTATTATTGCTAATTTCTGTTATTGTGACTGTCACCCTAAGTTTTATTGTTTTTTTATCATTCTTTTTTCCATATTTAAAAAAATATATTTAATATTTTTAGTTTTTATTAACGATTATTATTTTTTGCTTTGTAAACAAACAGTAAAAAAAATACAGATGTCATAAATAATAATAAAACGGGTTCAGAAAAATCGATAACCTGAAACTGCAGAAACTTGACAACCTTACAATATCATTGTTATATTAGTAAGCCCAGTAATCTAAATTTAATGGGAGGAATTGAATTCAATAAAAAAAAAGAGTAGTTACATTTGAAAAAAAAACATTCCTTGAGTTAGGTACAGAGAAAACTAAAAATCTGGCAACGTCGCAATTGTCAATTTTCTATTCAATTTTTTAAGTTATCCACCTGTACCAAAATTCAGCCTTGGTAGTTTTAAAGAAAATTAGCCGTTCCGGTTATTTCAACTACCCCTGTCTATAAATTAGGTATATTTTTTCTGTTGTTTGAATTTAAAAATAAATAAATATTTAAAAATACTTGCAGCAATTGCGTTATTGTATTATTTTAATATTAACCTCCGACTCGTCCTGGGCCGTACTTTACCCTTGAGCAAAATTTATATTTTTTGACTCATCAACGGTGTTAGTTCATGTAAATTTATTGTACCAGATCTAATAATGATCAAAAAAACTAATTATTTCATTGAAAATCAATAAAGTAATTTATAAACGGAAATAGGAAATTAACATAACATGGCTCATTAATACTGAAACTTTCTGCATTAAAATAATCTAGCCAGTGGTTACAAATGCAGTTTTGTAACACTAAATAATACCGTAGTATGGTCATACAATAAAGCCGCATAAAAGCCTGATGGTCTATTTTGAATTTAAAATTGCGTTAATTTAGAAGCTGTAAATTAATTTCCATGGTATTCAGTATTGCATTGGGGTCATAGTATTTTATATTTTAAAACTCTTCTACTAAGAGAAGAAATGTGCTGAAAATACAAAGAATACTTAAAAACTCCAAGTTTTATCTTGTTTCTCCAGAATGTATAGCTAGTAGGAAAAGCTGAACATTGCCGGACGACCAGGAGTCCGGGAATGTGACTTTTCCTACGAGGTATACATACTAATGTTCTGACAATCATAAGGTGAGAACTCTATATACATACTTCTATATTTTAGCCTCAGCCAGGTTATAGCATCTGGCATCACAGTAATGGACATCAGGATGACGATTCAGATACCTTCAAAAAAGCTAGTTCTAAAGAGACTGTAGCGGCCAGAACTAAAAACAACAGTACTGGTAGTGACAGTATGGGTATAATAAACCGTCGCAGGTAAATATTTTTAAAACATTGCAAAATAAGAATAAGCTTAAAGTAGGAGGCGTCGTTCTTTCAAAAATAACGGAAGCTATTGTTTATTATACAGGATGTCCCAAAAGTAATGGGACACAGAGCAAGAGCAGACTCCTTAAGACGAAATAATGGGATTTATTTAAACTTGCCTTATCCAAAAATTGATAACAACCAAGATACAGGGTGTCAAAGGTTTAATTTTGTTTTTGTTTTTTTTTGCGATTATTTCTTAACGGAACGACATAGCAGCACAAAATTGAGGGTTTTGGGGTTTTTTGAGGTGAGCAATTTAAAATTATCCAGAGTTTTTGTGTAACCAGTAGAGGGCGCTGCCTACGGCATAACGCACTCCTTTTAGCTGGCATAACTTTGTTTAGGCTTCTTATATATCTATCCGACTATTAAAAAAATAAGTTACTTTCCTTCTTTTACATCAAAAACGTATAACTTTTTGAAGTCGCTAGGAGCAACCATTTTCGAGATAATCGCATGTCATATGTCCAATGCTGGTCCAAAAGCAACGAAAAATCGAGCAACGGTGAATTTCTGACTTAAAATTATTGTAAATCAGCTACATTTGCTATGTGTCAAAGTTAATGTAAATACTTAAGGTTGACTATTTTTTTCTAATAAAAACGTTTTTTCGTATATCTACGGAATTACTAATTTTATTCTAATTAAAAATTTTATTTAATACTTAGTGCAATAACATTTAAAAGTAACAAAATAGTTAAAAATAAAAATGGTAACGTCGTGATAGCAATTGATCAAAATGGCCACCATTGACCTTAAAACATTTCGCTATACGTTCGCTATTTACGTTAAAGACTTTAAAAAAGAGATCTTCATCGGTTCTGAGCAGATTAGGAGAATTTATAATTTTTTGATTTAACTCATCATAACTCGTTATAAACATTGGTTTTCAAATAACCCTAAATGCAGAAATTCATTGGATTAAAATCCGGACTTCGCGCTGGCCAAGGCAAGGGGCCACCATGGCCTATCCAATGTTCAGGGAACTGTTCATTTAGATAATTTCGCTCCTTTCCGCATTGAAAAATAAATTATGTTAAGGCATTACTAAAAAAATTATATTATCTACGTATTGTAAGTAAAAAAATTAATAACTTTGACAGATGATACTTTGTGTAATATATGTTGTTGCTTTAGAAACGTCGTTGTTTTTAATCAAGTCCAGCTGTAATAAATAAAAACCAAGTACAAATACACAATTATTTTAAATATTTTTGCATTCTTGCAATAAAAATATCGAATGCGATTATCTCTTAAATGGTTGCTCCTAGCGACTTCAATAAGTTATACGCTTTTGATGTAAAAGAAGTAAAATAACTTATTTTTTTAATAGTCGGATCGATATAAGAAGCCTTAACAAGTTATGCCAGCTAAAAGGAGTGGGCCATGCCGTAGGCAGCGCCCCCTACTGGTTACACAAAAACTATGGATAATTTTGAATTCCTCACCTCTAAAAACCCCTAAACCCTTAATTTTGTACTGCTATGTCGTTTCGTTAAGAAATAATCGCAAAAAAACGAAAACATACATCCTGTATCTTGGTTGTTATCAATTTTGGGATAAGGTAAGTTTAAATAAATCCCATTATTTCACCTTGCTGTTGCTCTGTGTCCCATTACTTTTGGGACACCCTGTATAGTATGTAAGGATAAACAACCATTTACAACCGTCGAAGGAGAAGGTTTCAGCCATTTATCGAAAGAAGTTCTTTTTTACATACCTCATACCCCAAACTTGTCAAGCATCAAATTGACGAAAAATATGATCAAATATTAAATTTGTTCAATAAGTTTAAAAATAAAATTAGCAGGGTAAAATATATACGCATCAATCGATTTGTGTACAGAAACAATGACCCTGAAAAGCGTTTTAGAATTAACTACACACTTTATTTCCAACCCATCTATAAAAAGCGGTATACTTGGTGTGTTCGAGGTTCCCGAGTATCAAACAACTAAATACGTTGGAGGACAAATACTTTAAATACTCTTAGAATGAGAAATCAGATGTTAGACATCGATGTTTGTGTTCCATGTGCCCATTCCTGTGCGAGTCGGACGCCAAACGTCAAACGGGAAATGGTGTTGCCATACAGGAGAACCCTAGGAGTTATTTCTTTCACCCATAACTGATTTTTAATAAATTTCAAACAATGACGGATCGACTTTTAAGGCATTTTATGAGTAAAATATTAGGTCTAGAGTCAATAAGGTATTAGTTTACAGCAGTCAAAAAAGAAATTGTCGCAACGCTCAATTTATTTTTGTTGAAATTGGTTTGACGCTTGCCAATAAAAATACATATATCAAATAATTTTGAAGAAGTAGTCCATACTCAAAGTGGAGTTGAATAGTATAGGGAAAAGAAAACCATAAAGTCTTTCTCCACAATTTTAATTCAATAGCTACGCTATAATCTACGTGTTTCGAGTGTAGAAACACTCATCATCAGGATGTTGAAGTAAAAATTATGAACAGCTGATGTTGTAAATTTCTTTATAAAAAATTTTTTTTAAAAAATACTAAAAAGTTCCTCTAAAATGTGGTAAACTTTTATTTTCTTCTCTACAATATGTGTCAGTTTTGACTCCTGCTGGGGTAACTGGGCCGTAACAAGCTTGGTGCCCCAACAGCATTTTTCTTCAAGCTAAATGAAAGCATCTATACTCAAATTTAAAAAACACATTTTTTCTTTCTCCCCCCCCTCATTTCTGACTTATTCTTTCACACCTCCTCGACATAGGTGAATTTTTCAAATCAAATCAAACTAATGTTTTCATCACACACACTCTGAACTGATTTCCACAAAACACTTCATTTGACATGGATTTGTATTGATATGTCCTGTTTTTCTCTTCATTTCCCGCCCATAGTGGCTTTTTACTGGTCCCTGACCTTTCAGCTTGCTGATAGATTTTCCACCTCTTGACTGCTAAATTTTTTCACTCCCTATACGTGCTATTGAAAGCTCCATTATGGATTAGTTCCACCTTTAACTTAATTATATTTTCTCTTTTGCTAACAACATCAGCTGTTCATAATTTTTACTTCAACATCCTGATGATGAGTGTTTCTACACTCGAAACATGTAGATTATAGCGTAGCTATTGAATTAAAATTGTGGAGAAAGACTTTATGGTTTTCTTTTCCCTATATATCAAATAGTTATCAAAGCCGTAAAGTTGATCTTTCCCGGACGAATCGGAAATTTGCGACCGAGTTGAAGCTGACGGTAAGCAAATTTCAGGTGGTGCCAAAGAAGGTCATTCGGCCGAGAAACACATAAAATTTTCTAGGGTACTGGCCCATCAAGCATAAATACATTATTCTTTTTTTATTTTTTCTGAAAAAATAAGAAAATGCAAATAAAAAATATTCTGATGGTTTTATTTGTTGTGAACTGTTATATTAAATATTATGCATTTATTACATTTTAAAAGTTCAATTCCACTTTTAGTCATAAAATTACTAACAGCGACTTTTTCTTGATTTTCAGCAGTATTTATTGAAGTCCTTTTTAACTGAAATTATTTGGATATATTTTAGACAAGAAAACGCAAACCCGAAATACCTTCCCTTCCGGCAAGAATTCTATTTGATATTTCATTTTTTTTTCTTGAAAAGGAATATGTAATGTAGCCTTTCGCTACAGAATTTGACTTCCAACCTCTGTGGCTTTTTAAAATTAAAATATCAACCAAAGAGAGGCTGAACTTCTTCTAAAAGAATGACCCGTATACCCATTAGCATTTGGTAATTGTAGATATTGTTCAATAAGTGATGGAATTTTTCCTGAACACCAACAACTTGTGAGGAAAATTGCCCATAACGATAATTAATAAAAACGTTTGATAACGTACATTGAATGGTCGTAAATTTAAGTATTTTTGAATGATCTATAGAGCACCTACATTTTCAGGTATTCCATCAGTTATTGTAAGTATTCGTTTTTTACCCGTAGAGTTCGGATTAAAAAGCATAAAAAAATTTAAAATAAACGCTTACAAAGCATAAAGTTTCACTTAAAAAAGCATGAAATATAAACAAAAAAGGCATTAAATATTTAAAAAAGCACAAACCAAAAACAAAATTTATTCTTTCTTGGCATAAATAAAATCGCAAAATAAACAAAATCTTAAAATATTATAAAGTTATATGTATAACAAAATTAACTTTTATAAAAACAAGCAATAATCAAATGTTGGTTTAAATATTGTGAAGTTTTGTCTTCTATCACTTAAAATGTTTTTTTCTACTGGCGTTTTATAATAATTAGGTAAGTATAGCGCCCTTACAAGTAGATTCAAATAAGTATATCGGGAATGAGGGCAGGCAATGAAATGACACAATTGTATTTCTCCCAACGTTTTGTTTTATATTAAAACTTATGGAATGAGGAAAACACACAAAACAAGGAGTGAAGATGCGCCCAGTTGTTAGTTGCATCAATTCTCCCTCCTACAACGTGGCAGTGTTCGTACACAATATTCTATCGTTGGTGACTACTACTTTTCAATATAATTTAAAAATTTCATTTGAATTTGTAAAATTTGCCGAATCTGTTAGTGTACCACAGGGATACGTTTTGGTGTCACTTGATGTCGTGTCACTCTTTACCAACATTCCTAATAGATTGGTGATTGAAATAGTTATTAGGAAATGGTCATATATAGAGGCCTATACAGATATTCCTAAAGACCTGTTTCTAAGAATGCTTAATTTCTGCTTCGAATCAAGTTACTTTCAATTTAATGATAATCTATACGTACAAATTGAAGGTAGCGCAATGGGCAATCCCGCTAGCCCAGTTATAGCTAATCTGGTAATGAATGACTTGATTGAAACTACCTTGAAAAAACTTCCGTTCATAATACCATTTCTCAAACTCTATGTTGATGATACCTTGACGGCTGTACCAATGGATGAGATAGATAGTGTCCTTTCAACATTTAACGATTATCATCCTAGACTACAGTTTACTGTAGAATGTGAATCAAATAACAAGATACCGTTTTTAGATACTATAGTATACAGAACCGATTCCGGAACAATTAAGACTAACTGGTACATGAAAGAAACTAGCTCTGGAAGACTTTTAAATTTCCATTCTTGTCATTCTGCATCACAAAAAGTCGCTACAGTTACCAATTTATTGTTTAGATCTTTTAATTTGTCTCACGTATCCTTTCAAGCAGAGAATATAATTAAAATTAAACAAATTCTTAATAATAACAACTATCCTCTTACATTTGTTAATCACGTAATAGCTAGATACAAAGACAGATTGGGGGATAATGGTGAAAACAAAGTGTCTAAGGGCGGTCGATTCTTTAAATTTCCTTATATTCCACAACTTTCTAATAAAATTAAAAACTGCTTTCAAACTAATAAGTGTAATATAGCTTTCTATAATACTAAAACAGTAAATAACTTATTCACCAAATTGAAGGATCGACCACCATTGGACTATGGACATAGTTTATGGCATTCCATATAAACAGTATAATAATACTTTTTATGTTGGCCAAACTAAACAACTGTTTAAAGACAGACTTAGACAACACAATGTCTTTTAGTCACTTTTCACGTGTTCGGCTTTGCCTCGTTGGACAATTTCACGTCGCGTGCCTAAAAGACACTCATTTCGCAACTTATTGTATAAATAGCTATTTTCTAATTTGGTATCATAACAAGTCTATTACGATACGCATTTGCGTATTGTGATGAAGCTATTTCGATACGCGTTTTTTCTTTATTTGATGTTGGTAACAATTAAATGTTTTATTTCATTGACTTGCGCGGCCTTTGTGATTTACGAGAAAACCCATTTTTCGCAGAGGAAAAATAGCTTAATAACCTACTTTTTTATTCTGTGTGGTCATGTATGTTGGTTGCATAAATCTATAAATCAATCTTTTGTAGATGCTTCAAGCTATCATTTTCTGCCAAATCCTATCCAAAATTCAATCTACTAACCTTCCAATGTCGATTTTAACTTCAACTTTATTTGAATTTTCCATCTTCCCTATACTACATTGCAATGCCGTGACGTAAAATCACGTCTTTTGAAATTCGAAAAAAGTAACAAAATCGACCGAATTTCCGAACGCTCTGTATATGTACCGAATGTACAAGGATCACACAACGTATTCCGTCCAATTTCAAATCTCATATCGCTAAAATAACTTTAGAATCTCGTGGTGAAAATGGGTCAATAAATCAAAAAATGACAGTTCGCAAAATAATTTTTGTTGACCAGAGGCTACTATGATAAAAAATAGTATTACCAACATAAAATTTAGACATAAAAATTTACAAAATTTGAAGGATTTATTTTATTTTTAAATATGTGTTCTTTATAGAAAAAACTACAAATTAGAAAAAATAGTATAACGTACGTGTTATATAAAGCAGTTTTAAGCACCGTTATAAAACTCGCCGCAAGCGGCTCGGCGGACGCGTGCTATAAAATGATGATTTATAAAACGTGTAAGTTAATATACTATTATAGTCTGAGAATAGTAGATTCTGTAACGAGGTTGGAATGAACATTCGATCCGAGCGCGAGCGTAGCGAGCGTGAGGAACCACGGGTATCGAATTTTCATTCTAATCGAGTAGCAGACTATATTTTCTCCACGACCATCCAGTTCCATATCTGATTTATCCGATTTTTCACTCATTTTTTGACTTGCAGTAAAGTTTGTCTGAAAATAATTATTACAACGCGGCCATTTTTATCTGACACTGACAGTTTCAAAATTCATAGCAACCTATGTCGTTTATATCAATTACAGAATATTCATTCCGTATCTTGTTATGGAATGAAAATACACGCAAAACGCATAAGAAGCAAGTGTTTCAGAATAAATATTCCAACTCAAGAGCGAGAATTTTTACATTCTATTATCAAAAATGATTTTGGAATTATTGCATTCAGTAATTGTCGTGGAGAAACTCCTTTCTACGTCAACACTTGTTATGGGCGCATGTTTAAATTTAGCAATCATATTCGGGGTATAATTTGCAAGTCCGAATTAGCGTTTTCTACCAATACCAAAGCAATTTTTTATTAACTCTTGAAAACTTTTATTCTTAAACAATGTATCTTTTAGCTTTTTTTGTACTATTAGGCTAGTTTCTCCAAGAATATTGGCAATGGCCTCTTCGAAATTATTAATTATTTTAATGGAGGCATTATAATGGCATTCCTTGTTTCTCGAGAGATTTTATTGTGTCACTCAGAAAATTAAAACTACTCTATAAATAGGCCAATCTGCTCTTCATTTCTTCTTGATTTAGGACCGTTTGACAATCTTTAATTACCTTGCTGGCTGATTCGGGTAGCTCAAATATAGCTTTTTTAAAATTTTCGAAATTATCAGCTATAATAACCCTAGGACATTGATAATGGACGAGATAATTTTAGTCGAAAGCACGTTGCCTGGTAACAACCCGACGCTGAAGGCGGAGGGTTGTTACCTTGGTTACGTGCTTGAGATAAAATTATGAGGCATTGGTCAATGTCCGAGGGATATTCGGTCAGAAAATTTTTTGTAAAATTTTTGATAAAAAAATAAAATTTCTCGCAACCAAACAATTATTTATTTATTAAAAGTACAATTTGTAAAGGTGCAGTTATTAAAATTTAACGTAACATTTGATGGGCTATTTTTTCTATTATAGAAGATCCATTACCACGCATAGTATTAATAATCTTATTGTGGTGTTCTTGGTCGATGTTTAAGTATGGTTTTATAGAATTTGGATTGTTATGACCAGTGATTTTCAGCAATTGTTGTTCTTGCACACCTTTTTTTGCCAATTCGCTAACAGCAACTGACCTGTTAGAATGGTTTGTTATCTTTTTGTCCTTTACATTCAGGCCGATAGCTTCAGCGGACGATTTTGTCCATCCATTAATAGTATTTTTTCCAACAGGGACATTATCGTACCAACTATCGGTTTCCGTTTTCCAGTGTCGATTTGGTTTTAAGAACAGCCGTGGTGAGGTTATATGTACGCCTCGTTTTGATATCAATTTATGAAACAGGCCTACAGGGCATCTTTGACTTTGACTATTGACAATCAACCATTTACTACTTGTACAGCTTTTTGAACCGCCTTGGCAAGTTTTACTGAACACTGGATTATATTCAATACGATTTGTTGGAGAACCATCGTTATTTTTTTCGATTTGAAAAAAATCCAGGAGACATGCAACTGCTTCGCCTCCGCTCCACGCTAATTCTACTGCAGCAATATGGTAGAATTTACGCATAAGACCTTCAGGGGTATTTTCATTCCAGAACAATATTATTTGGTTTACTTCAGAATTCAGATAGACTTAACGAAACTGAACTGGTCTTACGTTTACATGGATCTGCTTGTAATTTCTTTCTGGTTGCATCGCGGGCATCTCGGGCTGGTTTAAATACTATGCTGTTAAACGGGTCAATCATAATCTTATATTCATTATAGTACTTTTCTTGTAAAATTTTGCACGAAACGTTCCAAATAATCTTTACCGTTGCTTCTTTGAATTCAGCCCCATCTTTTTTTCTCATATTAACTGCCCAATCTTTTAGTATCATTGCCAGCTCTTCTACGCTTTTATATTTATTTAACTCGTATTTGCGTTTACAGCAAAACTCCATAAATATTCCCCACGTGCATTTGTAACTGGTTCTGGTCTTTTTTGGGATTGTTTCATTAACTAGCGCGTTAATGCAATGAACATTTGCATTGCCAAAACGTAACATTTTAAAATTTATATATTTGGAATATGAACTGTCAAACTATTGGTGTCATAATAAATTATGCTTGGGTGTCATAGTGATTGAAAACCACCCGGAGTGTTGTTTTCACTTAAATGTTGATATGATTGGGTGATTTATGTAAGATGATAAAGAATAACAAAATTTAATTGGCTGTTTGAACTATCAAAAAATTTTCTGCATAATATATTACAGCATCTAACCAAGTGCCCCCACCTTGTTAAAACGGGTTCAGGTGATAATGGGGTGTTAGGTACTCATTATTTGAAGAGTTGTACCCGTAAAGGCGCCTTAACAAAAACTTTTTTTCCATTTTTAATACGTTGCAAGTGATTTAACAACTAAAAAGTGACCAAGATTTCAACAGGCAAAAACGCTATAAATAGGCATAAAAATTAAAGTAAGGATAAAATTTTTAAAAAAATAAGCATTAAAAACACCGTCTTTTTTGCAAATTTTTTGTTTAATTTATCAATTTCCTGAGTTATCTACTATTTGCTATTAATATTTACAATAGGCACAATGTCTGAAAATCCGGACTTTAGTACATGTTTGCTTTGTATTGAATGCAGTTTGTAGATACAGTGCGACCCCGATAATTCGGACCTTCAGTAAACCGGATTCTTCGGTAATTCGGCCAAGACTTATATAATTCGGACCTTCAGTAAACCGGATTCTTCGGTAATTCGGCCAAGACTTATATAATTCGGACCTTCAGTAAACCGGATTCTTCGGTAATTCGGCCAAGACTTATATAATTCGGACCTTCAGTAAACCGGATTCTTCGGTAATTCGGCCAAGACTTATATAATTCGGACCTTCAGTAAACCGGATTATTCGGTAATTCGGCCAAGACTTATATAATTCGGACCTTCAGTAAACCGGATTCTTCGGTAATTCGGCCAAGACTTATATAATTCGGACCTTCAGTAAACCGGATTCTTCGGTAATTCGGCCAAGACTTATACAATTCGGACCTTCAGTAAACCGGATTCTTCGGTAATTCGGCCAAGACTTATATAATTCGGACCTCCAGTAAACCGGATTCTTCGGTAATTCGGCCAAGACTTATATAATTCGGACCTTTAGTAAACCGGATTCTTCGGTAATTCGGCCAAGACTTATGTAATTCGGACCTTCAGTAAACCGGATTCTTCGGTAATTCGGCCAAGACTTATATAATTCGGACCTTCAGTAAACCGGATTCTTCGGTAATTCGGCCAAGACTTATATAATTCGGACCTTCAGTAAACCGGATTCTTCGGTAATTCGGCCAAGACTTATATAATTCGGACCTTCAGTAAACCGGATTCTTCGGTAATTCGGCCAAGACTTATATAATTCGGACCTTCAGTAAACCGGATTCTTCGGTAATTCGGCCAAGACTTATATAATTCGGACCTTCAGTAAACCGGATTCTTCGGTAATTCGACCAAGACTTATATACATAGACTGTACTATTTTCTAGTTGTTTTTATTAAATGTTTAACTTAACAATAAAAAACTATTCAGCTTCAGTAATCCCAATTATTTACTAATTCGGATCACCGCGGTTTTAATTAGTCCGGATTATCGAGATATCACTGTATTTGTCTTACCACATAAACCTTAAAGTAACACGATGTGTTTAGTAAAAAAAATTCTTTAATCTAATCCTAATCTTAAAAAATACAATTAAATAGATCTCATCTGGAGCTTCTGTTAGACATTTATTTACATTATTTCTTATAAAAACCGCCGAGTTTTTCGCCTGGTAACTCACATCTTACTTTTTTAAAAGCAAGCAATTTTGGAAATTTGCTGATGTCAATGTTATTTTTAATCATAATTGATTAAGATTTTTACATCGAATAATGAGAAATATTACTTTTACATTTTTTGTTTTATGGACATTGCACCATTCCATAAAAACTTCATAGTGTTTTAAAAATATTATCCGGGATTTTTCTGGTAATAAATTTAAAGTCGCTTCATTTGCGGCTTCTAAAATTTTACCTGGATTGTCACTTATATTGCTTTTTATTATTTTTTTAAATTAGGTATTGATTATTGATTTAAATTATTATAATACTGACACGGAAAGCTTATAAATAAACTGCATAGCAACACACTTTCTACTCTTATTTTTATTGGCAAAATCACTTAAAAACCTAATTAAGTCTGTTATTCTAGTAGGCTTTTATATACCTTCATCATAAGTTTGTCAAAAAATCGAAAGTATATGCGGCCGTAAAGTAAATACGACCAAAAAAGTTATATTTTCGGGACACTACTAAATCCGTAAAACGTCATGTTTTGTGACAGTTGCCTATAAAATATTTTTTTTTTAAAACCGACCAGAAAATTTACACTTTCTGGACAATTTTTCGTCTAGAAAATAACGTTTTACCGATTGCAAGACCGGAAAAGTGACATTAGAGACCGGAAAAATCTTTTCCGTACTCTAATGTCACTTTTCCGGTCTCTAATGTCACTGTCACCCTGTTTTTTGTTTTTCCAATCGCTCTTTGATAATACAAGATACCTTGATTTCGTTATGATGACAACAACATTTCGATGTATTGTCGAGTGACAGTTCGTTGATTTTTAATTTTGTTCTTTATGTCAAACTTGTTTTGCGTAGATTATAAAATATATCGAAGTGTCGGTCTTAAAAAAAATATTGTACGTCACGCAACCGAAAATTAGTGTTTTCCGGGTCTCTCCAAGCTTCCAGGACTCGCCTATGGCTCGCCCTGGAAATGCTTGTCTCGACCTGAAAAACACTACTTTCCGGTCTTGTAACGTAAATTACTATTTCGGCAACCGTCCGGGAAGTGCCCACTTCCCGGACGCTTTTCCTTTGAGAAAGTAGCATTTCTTCGGCCTAGTCCGGGAAGTACGTGCCTAGTCCGGAAAGTACGTACTTCCCGGACTAGGCCGGGAAGAATCACATCAATATTAGCAATTGCTCGAATTTTAATATAAATATTAATATAAATAAGAATTAGAATGTTTCTGTTAGTACCTATCTTCTGTTCGAATTTCAATATTTAATACAAATAAGAATTAAAATGTTCGAAATTTTGTTCTACAAAGCAATATAATAAGGAAATGTGTCTCATTGATTTGTTATTCTACACGGTTGCCGAAAAAATACTGTACGCAATACGTCCGAAAACAGTTTTTTTGGACTCGCCTACGGTTCGTCCTAGAATTTTGTCGAATCGTCCAAAAAAACAGTATTTTCCGGACTTGTAACGTAAATTACTATTTTTAAACTGCAAACGTTTTACTGTTAAATGAATATACCTAAAACATGTTCCACATCATTTTAAATTTAAAACTAATATAATCTACACGTCATAGGGTCTTAAAATTCAATTATTTAAATAGGATATTTCTGTTCGCTGCTAGTCGAATGAACTGAAAACTCTGAAAAGGAAATGGAATTTAAAATTGTATTTCTCTTCAATATTAATGAAGTTTCTGCTTTAAAAGAATCAAGTTAGTGGATAGAGATATTATTTTGCGAGACTTGTTAATGGATTATAATGGTAATATCACAAGGCACTTTTATTATTGCATATTCATTCGTTTTGTGCATACAAAATTGCAAAGTTTGAGCGTGAATTTTTTGCTCGCTTAAAAATTACAACCTTTAAATACGGGGCTGTCAAAGCAAATAGACGTTAATAAAATTATTTTGTACATAATACCTAACTCACTAGTTTTTTATATACAGGGTGATTCACGTTGAGTGGCCTATTAGAAGATCTTGGAAACGAGTAAAGTTATATTTCGAAAAATGTGGTAGCGGGCATGATTGGCTTTGAACTTTAAAAATATTATATTTCGATGTTTGTATCACTTCCGGTTATACCGGAAGTTATGGCCAACTTTATTATTTCAAATAGAATACCCTGTATATTTTAGCATTTTTTGATACCTTATTAAAACCTAAGTAACTTTTATTAACAATGATCTATACCAATCTCTAACCGTTTTTGAGATATGAATTATAAAATGCATTTTTTATGTAAAAACCTTACCGAGATTAAAGTTCAGTAATTTTAAAATTAATAAAGCTAAACATTTAAAATTTTGTAGGCTTTTAACTAAAACATAGATCTTTAGACTACATTACTTAAGTTTCATGTTTTGCATACAGGGGGTTTTTAAAAGTGTGCCAATGTGGCCATTTAGATAAATGTGCATAAGTCAATTTTTGCAAATGGAACACCTTATTTTTTATTTTAGTAACGTGTAGAGAATCAAATTTCCCATCTAAATGTTTGTTATGTCAGTATCAATATTTTCAGTCGTTTTGGAATTATGAGCAATTAAAAAAAAATATCTTATAATATGTGTTTGTGTTAAGTTCATAAGACATTATTTTTGTAAAGAATGCTTTGACTCCGAGCTTTAGTACCAATTAGTAAGTGGGCTTTGACTGAAATTATTTTAAAGTTGACGCTCACCTTAGGTCTGTTGTCATATTCTAGTTTACATAGGTACTGAAAATTACTTTCATTCTTTATAATCTAAGAATGGCAAATAATAATAATTATTCTAATAACGATATTTTAAATTTATTTAATATTTATGGAGAGTGTCTACAAATCATAAGCAGAACATGCAGAGTGTTTCATGAACGATATCCACATTTACTACCAATTAGCGATAAACAATTTAGAAGAATTGAGGCCAATTTTTATAAGTTTGGTCATACAAAAACCAAAATGCCTGTTCGGAACTCTGAAGAAAAGCAAATTACTGTTTTAGGATATTTTCATGCCTGTCCAGATGCCTTTTTTACAAAAATAATGTCTTATGAACTTAACACAAACACATATTTTAAGATATTTTTTTTTAATTGCTCATAATTCCAAAACGACTAAAAATATTGATACTGACATATTAAACATTTAGATGGGAAATTTAATTCTCTACACGTTACTAAAATAAAAAATATGGTGTTCCATTTGCAAAAATTGACTTATGCCCATTTTTCTAAATGGTCAAATTGGCACACTTTTAAAAACCCCCTGTATGCAAAACATGAAACTTAAGTAATGTAGTCTAAAGATCTATGTTTTAGTTAAAAGCCTACAAAGTTTTCAATGTTTAGCTTTATTAATTTTAAAATTACTGAACTTTCATCTCGGTAAGGTTTTTACATAAAAAATGCATTTTATAATTCATATCTCAAAAACGGTTAGAGTATAGATCATTGTTAACAAAAGTTACTTAGGTTTCAATAAGGTATCCAAAAATGCTAAAATATACAGGGTATTCCATTTGAAAAACCAAAGTTGACCATAACTTCCGGTATAACCGGAAGTGATACAAACGTCGAAATATAATATTTTAAAAGTTCAGAGCCAATCATGCCTGCTACCAAATTTTTAGAAATATAACTTTACTCGTTTCCGAGATCTTCTAATAGGCCACTTAACGTGAATCACCCTGTATACAGTGTTTCCAAGATTAGGGTTTGGAAGAGCAAAAACTTTTTTATTAGTAGGTATAGAAGAAAAAGTCATTCTTTATAACAACGTCTGCTTGTGCTGAAACTACAATTTCGAATATCAGATTTGCGATTACTATACAGGGTTCGTCAAAAACAACATTTTTACTTTTTAGGATTTTTTTTCAATTCCTTGATTTATTAAATGAATTTTGCTTGTGCTGAAACTACAATTTCAAACATCACATTTGCGATCACTATACAGGGTTGGTCAGAAACAACATTTTTAGTTTTTTGAATTTAAATTTGAAAAAATAGTCCATACTTAAAGTGGAGTCGAAAGTATGAAAAGGGAAAGAAAAACACAAAGTCTTCCTCCACAAATTTAATGGAAATAATTCCAAGTTTAAAGGGTCTGTACATGTTTCGAACGTAAAAACGTTCATCGTCAGGAGACAGAAAGTTTTAAATCTATGCTGATGGTGTTAGCAAAAGAGAAACTGAAATTTAGAACCTTAATGGAGCTTTATGGATTTAAACTAAAGTGTAGAAGAAACATGACATATTTGATAATGGTAAAACCATAGAGTGATTAAATTAAATTACAACCCTTCACTATGTTTTAATCACTCTATGGTTTTACCATTATCAAATATTTCATGTTTCTTCTACACTTTAGTTTAAATCCATAAAGCTCCATTATGGTTCTAAATTTCAGTTGCTCTTTTGCTAACACCATCAGCATAGATTTAAAACTTTCTGTCTCCTGAAGATGAACGTTTCTACGTTCGAAACATGTAGAGACCCTTAAAACTTGGAATTCTTTCCATTAAATTTGTGGAGGGAGGAAGACTTTGTGTTTTTCTTTCCCTTTTTATTTTTGGATTTTGTTTAAAATAAATTTACGTAAAAACAAACAACTATTGTTGCTTTTTTACTTCGAATATGATTTTATATCTGGCCGAGTAACGATTTTGTTGTAAGAAAACCATTTTTTATTTGCCTACATTTGAAGTATTTTTATTATTACATGTCATATTTCTTCAATTCATTCAATCATAAATTATAAAACCTTTATTCATACGTGGCACCACCGAGTTAGTGCATAGTTCAACTTGACATCTGAACTCCTGATAACAGTTCCTAACTTGCTGTATTGAGATATTTGCAATAACTACTCTAATTTTTTCTTTCAAGAGATCTCAGTTATTATTGAAATTGGTTTTATACACATGTGGCGTCAGATATCCCCATAAATGAATGTCGATAATTTTGAGATCGGGACTCCTACGTGTAAACTGATTTGGACCATAGGTACCTTCCAATCCATATGTTCCCAAAGTGATGATTTATCCAATCATCAAGAGGAATTGAAAATTAGAATAGAAAAAAAAAATCCAAAAAACGAAAACTATTGTTTCTGACGAACCCTGTATAGTAATTGCATATCTAATAGTTGAAATAATTGCAGTTTCAACACTAGCAAAATTCATTTAGTAAATCAAGGAAGGTTTTTTTGTATAGTGTGTGTTTTATACATTTTACTTTTGGACTTTAAAATCAGAGACTAAATTTTCTTGGTATGTATTATTTAAACTGAACGGTGAGTAGAATAGACCAGTTTAGGTCAACTTTCCTATTTTATTTATCGTCATTTGCTATTATAAATTTAATATTATTATTTTATATATTATTTTATCTAGTTTTGTTGCGGTTACGTTGCCAAATCTTGTGCTCACTGAGAACTAATTAGCTGTTTGCATTTAAAAACACATGGCATTTTGGCGGCTATGCACTACGCCACAAACCTAAATAATAACAGCCTACTATCACAGTTACAGCTAAAAATTAACTTAGGTTATGGACACAGAAAATAATATAGTTTTAAATAACATGAATTTGATGATGAGTTTTTAATTCCGAAACGTGTTATTAACATTAGGTGTGATACGTCATTGAATTTGGAATGAGGAGGGGAATTTAAAGATAAAGAAAGAAAATATTACGACTATTTAAAAAACAAATTGGATGGGGGTTGTTAGAAAACGAAAAGTCGGATTGAAAATCTAGTTACACCATCTTGTAAAGGAGAAAAAATGGCAATGAGAATGTCACGTCTATTTTGATATATCTCCTAACATAGAGTCAGAAAAAAATAAAAACGAAATCGCGAAAATATGGTTTGGCCCAAATATCTTCGAAAAGATTTCTTTCCCGGGACACCCGGTAAACCTTGAAATTTTTTTTTTATTTCGTTTAATTAGTACTTATATTCGTAGTACCGTACGAGCAAAAATTATTTGCATCAAAGAGGGCCTTGCATCTAAAGACGTAATACTTAGCCGTAGAGCTTAATACCTGTTGGGTGTCAGTAACTACCTGAATTAACAATCAATCAGTTATTCCGTCATCTTTGAAAGTCGTTATAAGTAATTTGATTCATCGCTAATTTTTCCAATTTCTTAACCAATTCACACAATGGGCTTTACGGAACAGCCCAAAACATTCATGGTTAAAGCGTATTTTCGAAACGGGGTTAGAGTAGATGGTGAGTGGCAATACAATCCGGGTTTGTGCATGGACGATTTTCACGAACATTTTTCTAACGTTGCTTTTATTGCTGGGGATTTTTATCATTGCCTGAAAAAAACCGTGGCTGTGTTTAGGGGGTTCTATACAACACAAAAAAGGAGCAGAAAGACCATATGTAAGAACAGAAGAACTTACAACAAAAGCAACAAATTGTATAAGACGCCTGTCCCAAGAAGTGGGAAGATCTTATGGAACATGCAGGACTATTCTTAAGAAGCAGCTAAATTTATTTCCTTATGAATGCAAGTATTCCAAGAAATACAAGCCGTAGATTTTGAAACAGGCAGGAATTACTTTCAATGGTTTACCCAAAATTTATTGGACAGAAATGATTTATTAGACCTGACTTTTTTTTGGATGAAGCCTGGTTCCACCTCTCCGGTTATGTGAATTCTCAGAATACACGCATGTGGAGTAGTGAAAATCCCCAATTTTTTGCAGAGTCCACATTGCACCCTGAAAAAATTGGTGTCTAGTTAGCTGTTTCCCGAAGAAGGATTGTTGGTCCTATTTTTTTTCCATGACACAGTTACAGCACAGCGGTATAGAGACAATGTTTTGAATCCATTTGTGGAGCAATTACTTGACGACGAACTACGTTTTGGATATTTTCAACAGGACGGTGCAACCGCCCATACAGCCGCCGAAACTATTAACTACTGACGCAATTTTTTCGACGACAGATTGATCAGTTTTCGATCAGACATTGAATTCCCACCTAGATCACCTTGTTTTGATTATTTCGTTTTTCTTCATTTAAAGAACACTATTTTTGAAACATCAGTTGCAAATTTAGAACAATTACAAGAAAGGATTATCCAAGAATGTGGTAACATTTCTCCAGAGATGCTGGTCAACACTTTCGAAAATATGAAGAGACGTGTGTGAATTTATGCTTGGAGCATGGTGGCCAATTTCAGCAATTTATGTAATTATTTTTCTATTTTTTTCTGTATATTCTTACTTTGTTAATTTTGTAAACAACAAAAATAAATTTGTATTTGTCTACTTATTTTATTACTCATTAGTTTGGCATATCATGTCAAAATAGGAATTTTACAAAATTTGAGCCTTGATTTGGTTAGATATATCGTCGCCATATCATTGTGATCTAAACCAAGCCCTACGTTTTTTAATCCAAGCCCTCTTTGATGCAAATAATTTTTGCTCGCACGGTATATAACATTGCTTTTTTTAGCTTTGTTAATAATAATGATTATTATTTGAATAAATAAAGCATATGTTGAGTTGAATTGTATTGAATTGAATTTATTATACATACATAAATTAAAAATGGCACTTAAAAACTAATAAATACGTAAAGTACCCAATTAACTTAATTACCAAAAGCTCGCTTTTTGCATGGTTTAAATCAGCGTACCCACAAGAAACTTCCCCAAGTGGAAGTTATACGAACTTAAAATTCACATAAAGATTTTCATAAGAATTGTTCTTCCGTTTAATTTTAATAAGGTCCCGTTTTAAGACAAACTAGTTAGTTGGTAAAGATCATCAAACTTGATACGACGCATTGTGCATAATGCAGTTTAGCCTTGTTACCATGTGTTCCCAAGGTAAAGAAGACAAACTTAGTTAAGAAGTTTTAATGGATATGTGCGGGTAATTCCGGGTGAACGCATAAGACATGTTGTCGGTGTTCTCATGTAAGGGCGTAACTTAAAAAAAATAGAAAATTGAGATATGCCTCATAATTACCTAGCTAATAAAAACTCAACCTTTAACCTCGCGAAGTAGCATATCACAATATATTAGGGTATAACAGATATCAACTAAATAAAATGTGCGTATCAAAAGTTATAACAAATTAAGATCTCAATTATAGGCCTAACTCAACTTTATTGCCGGATAAATCACGACAAAGATATGAGAAGGAATATGGGCTCTTCATGGACTGGTGTTCATCAAAGAAAGTTAAAGCAATTAGTAAAGATGTGATGCTTGCCAATTTTGTGGATAAATTTAAGGACAGTAAATCATCCTCTTTGTGGAGTTATCACTCAATGCTCAGATCTACTATAAGTATCAAAAATAATGTCGACATAAGCAGATATGCAAAACTGATGGCATATTTAAAAAGGAAGTCTGTGGGATACAAAGCTAAAAAATCAAAGGCATTCTTCAAGAATGAGGTTGTGAAATTCCTTGTTACGGCACCAGATGAGGAGTTTTTATTAATGAAGGTACTTAATTGCGATTTTTTTGAAATCTACTTTTAAATAACAACTTATTTGCTTCTTTCAGGTGGTACTCATTGTGGGCATCGCTGGGGCATGTCGCCGAGTGGAGTTATATAAAATGAAAATTGAAGATATTAAGGAATTTGAAACCTACCTTGTTGTAACTGTCCCGGATGCGTATTTCGAAAAGCGTCCTCATTTGGTCTTCGACACAGTGCCGAAATGGGGACGCATTAATCTACTCAAAATGTGCGTGAAAAACGTACTTGAATCATCAACTCGAGGATACGCATTAGAGACCCATTTCTTGCAAGATTTGCAGTAAATGCGGTAGGAAATCCGTCTCGATTTGGTCAATCGCCCGAGCTATTTTTAAACTGAATTGAACAAAACGTGCTTGTGCATCCTTTAGTATATTCAAAGATGTTGTGCTTCACCGTAGTAAAGCATTTAATTTGTGTGCATTAGTGGACTTTGTAACAAAAACATTTGAACTTTACCACAAAAAAAGGTTTTTGCTTTTCAAGATCAAGGAGGCTTAGTCTAGCTTACGAGAAATTTTGTGAAAAAACCAAACATATTGAAGAAATTTTAAAAATCAGTGATAATGTTTTCCATGTCAAAAGTGAAAAAGGACATGAATACTATACTATCGATTGTATAGATGCAACGTGTTCTTGTCCAAGCGCGCCGTTTTTGTATAAGTGAGTTCAATCACAAAGAACTAGCGCAGCTGGCCCTAGGAAAAGATATTCCACCTTCAATTTTTCAGTGAAATGTCCGAGGAAAGCAGTATTCCAAATGAAATTTCTTCGGGCCTCAATGAAGAACGCGGGGAAGGTTATAATCCCGATATTCCTATTGAAAATTCCCAGCCTTCATTTTTTACTAAAAGTATCGATCGAAAAGTAAGAATGGACTGATTTATTGACAACGTGAATAAAATCAATGAACAGTTTCAACGCATAAAAACTACAGTTCTTAAAAAGGACATAAATGAGGATGCTATGAACAACATTTCCAAGTTTGTCAAATTTTTAAACAATCTGCAAACACCTGTACAAATTATGACGTTCATTTCGGATAAAACAGCGCAACGACGAGCCCGCAAAATAAAAGTACAGCCGACTGCTATTGCCCGAAGAAATTGGATCGCGTTATATTTTCCAATTAAATGGCGTGCAAATAGCAGGGACTAAATCGAGACGGATTTCCTAGCGAATTTACTGCAAATCTTGCAAGAAATGCGTCTCTAATACGTCGCCTCGAGTGGATAATTCAAGTACGTTTTTCACGTACATTTTGAGTCGATTAATGCGTCCCGGTTTCGGCACTGTGCCGGAGACCAAATGGGGACGCTTTTCGAAATACGCGTCCCGGATACAAAGACACATGTAGATTGACAGTTCGTGGTTTACGTGGAAGGATATTTATCAGAAATTGATAATATTTCAATTTTCAAGACGTATAGAGCCCTTAGACCCGATCCAACCACTGGGTATAAATACTTTTGGAAACATACCTTCTCAAATTGCATCATATTTAAAGTTATCCAGTCCCAAAGAATATACGGGACATTGTTATCGAAGGACGTCAGCTACATTATTGGTAGATGCTGCCGGGGATATCATAAGTTTAAAAAGGCATGGTGGATGAAAGTCCTTCAGTGTTGCGAAGGGATTTATTGAAAATTCGGTGCAAAATAAAATAGGAATTGCAAAGTAAATAAATGGTGTAGAAGAATATGTAGAGAGAACCTCCTATTTAGTAAATCTGTAACTTTGAATTCTTGTGTCTCATCGGATAGTAAAACACTTCCTTCATCGATATCCTTTGGAAATGTTACAAATTATACAATTAATATTAATATTTCTTAATTTATAAGTTTGGATTAGTTTAGAAAAGTAAGTATTTGTTATACATATAATGTTTAATAGAGTTTCTTTTAAAAATAAAAAATACACTTGAATAGTATAAAAACTTGTTTTTATAGTATTTAATTACTTACAGCACTAGTGCGGTAAAGTGATACTTACCGCACCCAAATCAGTGTGGTTAATAGTTACTTACCGCACGCTTGTAGATAAAATATAAAAAAACTAAAACTCTCCAGTTTTTTATCGATGTCACTGGCTTCAAGCATAAATCATAAGCATACTAACGTTAAAGCTGGCAGTCTAAAATTTAAATAGACTAACGGCAACTTTCCACAAGCAATTTATATCACATTACTCCACTATTAACAACCGCAGAGACAGCGTCAGGTGTCATATGCTCAATTAAATTTTCGGTGGAATGTAATGTAGTACAGTATTGTCGACATTAACGGGTATTTGACCCTGCATAAATATCTCACAATGACGACAATTGGCTTCATTATGGTTAGGACCACAACGGAGTACGTTCTAAAATAATTTATGTTAGAAGACATTAAAATATTTTGATAACATCTCTTAGTGTTCTCAGGCGGGTCATTATCACCAATATTATTATAAGAAAATAAGGTTTTTCTAATTTTGTATCATAACAAATATATTACGATACGCATTTGCGTATCGTAATGAAGCTATTTCTATCCGCGTTTTTTCTTTATTTGATGTTGGTAACATTTAAATGTTTTATTTCATTGACTTGCGCGGCCTTTATGATTTACAAGAAAACCCATTTTTCGCAGAGGAAAAATAGCTTGATAACCTACTTTTTTATTCTGTGTGGATAACAGTAATGTATGTTGGTTGCATAAATATATAAATCAATCTTTTATAGATGCTTCAAGCTATAATTTTTTGCCAAATCCTATCCAAAATTCAATCTACTAACCTTCCAATCTCGATTTTAACTTCAACTTTATTTGAATTTTCCATCTTTCCTATAATAAATTGCAATGCAGTGACGTAAAATCACGTCTTTTGAAATTCGAAAAAAAGTAGCAAAATCGCCCGAATAACCGAACGCTCTGTATATGTACCGAATGTTCAAGGATCACACAGCGTATTCCGTCCTATTTCAAATCTCATATCGCTAAAATAACTTTAGAATCTCGTGGTGAAAATGGGTCAATAAATCAAAAAATGACAGTTCCCAAAATAATTTTTGTTGTCCAGAGGCTACTATGATAAAAAATAGTATTACCAACATAAAATTTAGACATAAAAATTTACAAAATTTGAAGGATTTATTTTCTTTTTAAATATGTGTTTTTTATTGAAAAAACTACAAATTAGAAAAAATAGTATAACGTACGTGTTATATAAAGCAGTTTTAAGCACTTGTCCCGTTATATAATATATATTACATAACGAGCGTTGAAAGTGGTACTTTCCAAATGAGGAAGCGGAAATTCTTCGAGTGTAAGAAAATTACTTTTACACGAGCAATGTACAAAATTTTTCCTAAGACCATACAAAATAATCAAAAAGAGTTCGATTTGTTTTTAATATTTTGTAGGTATCACCATTGTGTTAAACACATTTTTTCAACACTAGAGTTGAAAAATTTATTTCGACTCCAGAGTTGAAAAAAATAAAACAATGCCCACTTACACATTTTAACTTACCTAGATTTAAATAAAAAGAATAACGATGGTCTGTCCGATATGCCACAATATTTTATTTCTTTAAAAATAAAAACTTTTTCTCCTATTTGCTAATTTGCTTACGCATATCATACCTACTATCTATGTACAGTGAATAAATTTCATTTCTGATTTTTTAGCTGCTTGCATTATTTCAATAAAACAATAAAATACTTAAATATACATACAAAAACAATAAAACACAAAACTAAAACATAACCTTAATATTATAGAAAGATAGAGATGGAGTAAAATATCGATAGCTTGTTAATTATAAAAGTTCTATCTATATTCGATTTGTTTGGAATATTGCTAAAATAAATTTACTTACTTAAAGCACATTCACTTGTCCCATATCCTTAAACATTGTATGGATATTTTTATCCGAGATACTTAATTGTAAAATTATAAATCGGTATTTCCTAAGGTATTCTATTTCTGCTCTATAGCTGTCCCTTTTTTTTCTGTGGTTTAACTCAGTTGACAATGTTGACATGTTTGGTGGGTTGCCTGACATATTTTCCGTTTTTGATATTTTATTATTTTTATCACAAACACTCTTAGGTTCCCAAAAATAACCAAAAAAAAAAGGATTCTTTTATATTTGCAGTAATGCCCTAGTGTACTTTACCCCACCCAGTACCCCAATTCGCTCCACGAGTCCTGTAAGTTTGTTATTTTTTTAAAATAGTTTCGCTGTCAAATTCATCAGCCATCAGCTGTTTTATATTTCAACACACGTATTGAAAGAAAATATTTCAACACGCGTGTGATATAAGGACTTTCTAGCCAAGTTAGGCGTGCCTTACTTCTCATTTTCATAGGTGGTCGTAGGAAAACCCCAGGGACGGAAGTGAAACAGGATAAAATAGAGTGTTAGCATGAGTCAGGACGATGCAGAAAAATCATGGTTATAGAACCTAAGTCACTGATATGGGCAGATCACAACGTAACTGTTTACCCGCTGATAGCCCCAAATTATTTTAAACCATGCTTTTGGTCGCCAACGCTCTAGGAGAGCAGGACCGGTGGCGCAGTCATGGGGGGGGGGGGGGGGCTACCGGGCTGCACCCCACCCCCAGCGTAAAATATCGGGTCTAATAGGCTTATTGCAACATAGCAAGCGTCATACGCTAATCTATACTATTCTCTGAAATTGATTCATGAACCCCCAGTCTAAACTCCTAACCTAATTTCGAGGATGTCTTATCCTTATAGAGTAGGCATCCTTCAAGAGGGAATTATTCGAAAATCAACCACTAAAAACGGGGGTTGATCATTTTATAGGAATTTCTGTATCTCAAAAACTAAAACTGGTGGTTGTCTAAAAAATTTGAATGAAAGTTTTTTTTTAATAAAATAATAATACAGGGTGTTACAAATTCGACATACCAGCATTGGAATCTCGGAAACCATAGGAGTTAGAGAAACGGTTCCGATTTTATTCGAAAAAAAACCGAAATTTTGCAAAATTGTTTTTATTTTTTCCTGAGATTATTTGACTAGCTATTTAAAAATCAATGACACGTTATCATTGCCACTTTTTCTCCTCTACAAAATGACGTTACTAAACTAGAGATCCACAGTTTCGTCTCCGACCGGCCATCACCAACTTTACTTTTTTAAATACGGACCTGGATTTTTTTAAACCGATTTTTAAACCCTCCTTCCCCCAAAATGTAATGGCGATATAACTTTCTCATAATGATGAAATTGTCCTTGATTATTTTTTTAAATTCATATTTTTTACACTCCTCACAATATTAATTAAAAACTTTATTTTATTTAAATTCCTAAACACCACTTTTCAAGGATATCTGGACGAAATTTCTTTAGCTAGGTTACCCCATGTTTGGCTCCAGCAAGATGGGGCGCCGCCGCACAATACCAGGGCAGTAAAATTGTTCTTAAATGAACAGTTCCCTAAATAGGTGGATCGGAAATGGTGGCGCAATAGAATGGTCAGCGAGGTCGACAGATATTTCGCCGCTGGATTTATTTTTATATGGGGGGCATTAAAAAAGTAATTTAAAAAATGACGTAGATACCATGGAAGAACGCATACAGGCTGCATTTGGTAGGATAAGGAGAAGATCGGTTGAAAGGGCTGTCGCCAAAATTGGAAGAAAAATCGATCGTTGTATTGAGCAAAACGGCAATCGCTTTAAACATTTAAAAAATTAAGATTTATAATTAGTAAATTTAGAATTATTAGAAAATTCTTATAAAATAAATTATATAACTTATGTATGAATGTTTGAAATAAAATAAAGTTTTTAATTAATATTGTGATTCGTTGCCAGGACCAGACTGACAAGAAGTGTAAAAAATATAAATTTAAAATAATAAGCAAGGACAATTCATCATTATGAGAAAGTAATATAGCCATTACATTTTGAGGGTAGGAGGATTTAAAAATCGGTTAAAAAAATCCAGGTCCGAATTTAAACAAGTAAAGTTGGTGATGGCAGCTCGGAGACGAAACGGCGGATCTTTAATTTAGTCACGTCATTTTGTAGAGCAGAAAAAGTGGCAATGACAAAGTGTCATTTATTTTTAAATAGCTAGTCAAATGAGCTAAGGAAAAAATAAAAACGATTTTTCAAAATTTCTGTTTTTTTCGAATAAAATCGGAAGTATTCGGAATTTGAAAACTTTTAAAGCGGCATTATAATCAGCAACGAATTGCACAACTTTGCCTCTATTTAGCCGTTTCTCTAACTCCTATGGTTTCCGAGATTCCAATGCTGGTATGTCGAATTTATAACACCCTGTATAGTACGTGTTTTGCCATTTTTTTCAAAATTCACTCAAAAATGGGTGTGGCCTATTTTCAGGGGGCCTATAACTATCTATAATTTAAGGCCAAATTGCGAAAAATTGGTACTAAATTTACTCTGTTAAAATAAACAAGTACCTAAGTGTTTTGATGTTTTGGGAAATTTTACCCCTAGGAGGAGGTAAGTTTCAAATGCAGCTGCTAGAAAAGAAGACGTAAGGAAAATTTGTCAAACAAATTCTTTGCTTGGAACAAATTAGGCCTTTACCGAAAATGTTGCCTCTAAGGGGTATATAAGTTTATATTGAATAGTCATCAATATTTCAAAAAAAAAAATTGAAGTAATAAAATACGTATTTTATTTTTTTGAACGTCGGCCTCTAAATGGATGAAAAGGGGTTATTAAAATTTATATCGGAAAAAATATTGTTTGCGAACTTTCTTAAAACTCAGTACATACAGTTAATAAAACACGTATTTCTTCTTTTTTTTGAGAATGTGTCACTAAAGGCGAAAATGTTTTTGTAAAAAAATATTATTTGTCGAATTTTTTTAAAACTTAAATACTATACAATATACCTACATAATAAAAACACATATTAGTTTTTTTTAAGATGGTGGCATTTTAGGTTTTGGACTATGCAAAACCTTTTAAAAATAATAATTTTTTTTCGTAAAATTCATTATAAAAATGTGTCCCCCCCCCATATGTCGCTAATTTAAGTGGATACACTGTATGAATAAATTAGAAAACAAATTTGAAAAATCAGATCTGCTAAAATGGTTTATATTATTTAATCTTCTATCTATTCTCAAAAAGAACTTTCAAATTTCTAAAATAAAAAGAATATTCTTAAATATTTCATAAATAAATAAAAAAAATTTTTAAATAAAATGTAGGTAATTATTTTAGGGCGATGACATAGATGCTGCGGCGAGGCGTGTTTTGCATTATTTAAAAGCACATTCATATGCGCCAAGTCAGCATAAACCGCTGTGTGCATTGAGAAAAAAACCTTCTATATTCCTTAAGCCGGGCTCCCATTCTCGTGTATTTGGCGAAATATTTGTCAATTGCCCATATTTGCCAAGTAGTGGGAGTGGATACTCTGCGAATATTTGTACAATTATTGGCCACTGGCGAAGTCCCGGCGGTTGTCGGTAAAAATTACGCGAGTCAAAGTGATTACAATTATTTGCATATTTGACGAGTTCATACTTGTTGATGCACTCTCACCACTTGCCTGCTTGTCCCGCAAATATTTCAGCAGTTGTTCTCGATTAAGGTCCTCTATCATAATCATTGTACCTGAAACAAAAATTTTGCCTAGTATACCTAAAGAGGTATGGTTTCTGCTTTTAGTCGATCGGGATAGTGATATTAACTTACCTGTCTCGACTTTTGTTCAAAGAGGTCATCCACCACCTTCTTCTTCATTTGCTTTCTGCACTTTTTTTCTCCTCATCACAATATAGCTGCCCGCTACTACCACAAACGCTGCAGCTGCAGCGGCAACGCGACTATCCATATCGAAACAAAATGAACACTGAATGATCGAGAAAATGCTATAATTGCCAAGTACACAAGTATTGGCGTACTTGTCAAATACAGGAGTAGTGGGAGCGCTGCACTTGTCAAATTGACTTCGGAACTTGGTGTACTTGCCAAGTACACGCGCAAATATTTGCGTACTTGCCAAATACACGAGAATGGGAGCCCGGCTTATAAGAATTTACATACTCGTTATACACCTGTTTAATACTATATGTGACAGCAATGCGCTTTCCTACTGTAAGACAACGAAAATTGTTAGACCGTTGTGTAGTGATAATATCACGGTAATTTAGCCAATAGGAAATAGGAGTTAATGCTACCATAAAATGGTTTATAGAAATTATTGCTTTGAATAGTCACTGTAATTATCAAGTTCTATCAGGGGTGTAATCTGGTTTTATATACTGTATTAGTTCCGACTAAGAGTTGTAATGAAACTTGACAGTAATCATAATAATATTTGCTTGCTACGGTTAATAAAGCAGATACTTACCACTAAAAATCAGTACTGTAGTTCTCAAAAATTTAAATAGCTTCTAGTGTGATATTGTTCTTGTCGTTTAACATCGCATATGATTAGGTATCTATTATGTAACATGGTTTACTAAGATCGAATTCGTCCATATATTATAAAGTCCAATACTAATGATGGGTTGTGCGAAATAAGAATCTTCCATCGCTTTATCTGATATGCAAAGTTTGAAAAACTTAAATACAAAGTAAAAATAAATTAATTGCAATAGGTATTGGTACGATCAATAAAATTCAAATTCAAATAGGACAGCTAGAAGACTTCGAACAACGATGTGTCCTGTGCAACGAATACGATAAAACTAATACTTCGACGCGCGGCGATTGCCGATCGCTACGAACCCCCACCAACGTCTTGGTGAATTATAGGTTCTAACGAATACAATTCGTTTTTGGGGACGCTGTTCTGCTATCTTAATTGTAGAGAAAGCCGTTTGCTGAGAACCAAATGCGTCGCATTGTGAAGTTACAATTTATTTCTTAACAAAATTGCTGTATTAAAAGTAGTTTATTATTCAACAAGACTGTGCAGCTAATGGAACTGATTAATACCAATTAAAACACTGTTCTACACTGAGAAAAATAATTTGTAGCCATTACTAAAACTTTAGTTACCACAGCAAAATTTTTCATTAAAATAGGGGACAGCAAGGTGGATGACTTATAACAACTAAATCAAGTTTGCTGGAATAGATTAGTAACTACAACTATAGGATTTAGTAGATAACGAACTTATGTTGTTGGGTTTACTAAATGGTTTTAGTTACAGTTACTAAAAAAACTGAGTTAGCACAGCTAATATATATATTCGTTACAAGTAGGTGGTTTGTTAAAGCTATTATATCATTTAGTTGCAGGAACTAGGCGTAGATGTTAACGTTACTAATAAATTATATAATAGTAACTAAATTATGTAGTTAACCCAAATTGGGTATTTAGTGAATACAAATAAAAATATTAGTTAAAAAGTAACCACAAAGTTTTTTTTTATTTGGCAACGATTGCACGCACCTTCAGGCTCCTAAGGCCTTATTATATAAGGGCATCTTAACAGTAGCTCAAGTGAACCTTTAACTTGAACCTTCCCATAAAAATCACATTGTCGTCAAATACGGTTTTTTGTTTGGAACTGGCAGCAACGAAAAGCTTACTCTAGTCACCACAGCAAAAAGCATTTCGCTGTCCCCTATTTAACAAGAGTTCTATGCTGCATTAGAAAAATATTTGTTACGGCTGCACATACAACTTGTAGATAAAATCCACTGTAATTGCATGTGTGTATCGCAACTGAAAAGCTCGGTATATAGCAGAAAAAACTCTAAGCAGCAAAGCGTCATTTGCTGGAGCTTTTCTGTAACCACCAATAAACCCATTTTACTGATGTTGAAGCTTTTCGTCTGAAATATATTGCTGCCAGTTTCAAACAGAAACAATATTTAATTTAACTGCAATGTGATTTTTATAAAAAAAAACTTTAAGTACCAGTAAAGGTTCAGTTGAGCTGATGTTAAAAAGCCCTTTTATACGGCCTAAGGAAACTGAAGGTGTGTGCAACAGTAGATACCAAATAAAACACTTTAACTTGGCTGTTTAACTAGTTGATCAAAATTTATCTTTGTTTCTGGGAGTAACTTATTCGATATATCTACACGTCAGAATATTTAAATTTAACTATCCCACGATGCTATACACAGATTTATGGTTGTTAATATAAGATTAATTAAAAATATTTCAATCCATAAGTGATACATAAATCAGAGCCCAACTTTAAATTCTCGAGGGGTGATTACAATAACTGATCTCGCTCGTGAAGCCTTCTGTGATAGCTTGTAGATAAAATTTCATTTCAGATAGATTGAATTATTTTTAAGGCTTTCAAGTTGAGGTAGGTTATTACTTCCCTAAAGTAAAAAGTTTGTGTTCTCTTCAACTTAAAATACAAAAAATATTTTTTTCAGTTTTTAAAATTTTTATTAAATAAATAACATGGATAAATCCTATAACACAACACAACCTTACCTTCAAATGCATCTAGATGGGCTTGAAGCCCCATTCTAACAATAAAAGTCTGTAATACATCACTATAAACGATAATAAATAAATAACACTAATAGATACACACACACACACACACACATACCCTGACAAGAAGCACCTGATTCACCTGAACCATGCACACGTATCGAAGCACGAAGACGAAATGATTGTTACCGCGTGGATGACCAATGATCGGCGTGCGCGATCGGGTAAATTAACTAAATATTTAGCAATGGCTACCATATTTTTCGTTACGACAACTTAAGGCATTATTTAAAATATATTTTTTTTTAGTTGTCACAAGTATAACAAAATCTTACGCCCTTGTTAGTTATCACAACAAAGGATGTATTTACCGCAAGTCTACCAAATAAATTTTCGGCGTACAGCCTACTAAATCGATTAGTAATTGTAAGTGGAGGGCAAAAAATATATTTGTTAGTCCCTGTAAATAGCTTTGCGGTATTATGGTAACTAAGTCTGCGGACATTTTTAGTAGCTACAACTAAAAAAAAATCCACTAAGTAATTTAGTTGGTGGGTTTTTCTCAGTGTAGCAAATCCGGAATTGATATAATACTAAAGCGGGTTTGATACACTAGCAATTTATTTATTATGGTTTAACAAAAAATAAGCTATTAATACAAACTATGTCTCAGCAAACCTGTTGTATAAGATCATTTTCCTTATTGCATCTATTCTCGAAATGAACAGTAATACTTCTTAAATAAAAACAATATTCTTGACTATTCCATAAATAAATAAATAAATACATTTCTTTAAATAAAATGTAATTATTTTAGAGCGATGAGACACACAGCGGTTTGAGCCAAGTCGGCGCATATATATGTGCTTTTAAATAATGCAAAACACACATAGCAGGAAGTTATTTGATAAACCAACAGCAGTGAAAATGGATCTAGATTTGTTGTTCCAATGCCGCCACGACAAAAATCGCCCCGAAAACGCTATGTCTCTTGCCACTACCGCTACAAAACGCCGTGTGTGTCATCACCCTTAATTGAAAAACGCTTTGTTAAGTTTTTTAACCACATTATTATTTATTGGTTCTAAATTTTTTACAAACTTCTCTTTTATTTCATTAAATTTTAAATTAAAATTTGGTTATATAAATTTTTTTGCATATTGTTGGTTTTGGGCCGACATTGCCGACAATCCCCAAATTGCCCTGTTTTAACAAACAAGCAGTTTCATTTAACAGCGCAAAACTTTCCTTTAATAATAACTTTAGAAAAGTTTTGGATTTAAATATACGAAAACTCTTGTCGAGTTTTATTAAGGGGGAATTGAAACAAAGAAATTAATTTAAATTAAACCAAAGTCAACAACCTTTATATAAAGTAAGAATTAAATACAGAATAAGAAACCTAATCCCCTTTTAACATGAAAAGAAGTTAAATAAGGGAATTAAAATCTCCTAGCTGACAGCAGTGGCGGCTCGTGGGTATTTGAAGCGGGGGGTCATTTAGCATTGTAAGGATATATTAATAGTGCCGCAGGCCAATCGCCGAAGGCGAAAATTTTTTTTGAGTGCCACGCCCATTAAAGTATTTTTTTTGCCTATTAAAATTGTAGTTTTGATGTATTTACACTAATTTTTGTCTTCGCGTGAAAAAAGTTAACACTATAATTTTACCTGGTAAAAAATCAAAAAATAAAATATGGACCGACCTATACGTAGGTACATTTTAAACAGATTTAAACTTAACTTTCAAAATGCCCTTATTCCAAACTAACTTTTACAGTTCATTACATGGAAAGTGACAACATAATATACCTAGCAAATAATAAAAATAACTTAAGGTGGATTATTCTCTCTTTAGTTCCTGCAAAGTGATCAATGACCCGACCCGTTCATTAAATTTTGGAATACTAACAAAATATTTTTCGACTGATAACATCGCTAATGCAGATAATCGTTCCTGGCTCATATTTTTTACAACCGACATTTTGTGACACAAGGAACAATAAACTATTTAACACAATACTCGTTAAATAATAACAAACCAACAAATTATCAAACCCGACTGCCGACTGGCACCCGTACCTAAATTAAAAATCCAATAAATGTAAACAATGACAAACTGACAATGAATATTCGAATATACATTATACAACCCTCCCTACCTACTTAAGCTAACAAGTTTTCCTAGAAAATAAACTAAGCTAAGAACTGCTCCGCAACGTAACATCCCTTCCCACACGTTTCTGCAAAATTGCAACGTTTATCGGAACCTCATCGAAACTTGATGAGGCTTATATAGCCTTTATAGGACTCGTATCTTTGTCTGTCCTTTTAGTAGTAGCATGCGTTTGTTTCTCTCTTGCACGCTTGCGCATTAAATTTCTCTGGGAAAGCAAACACAGAGCGGTGGTCAAAAGTGGCCTGGACCCAATATACGAAGAACGTATGATAAGTACAGTTATTTATAGTGCGTGTCTGTGATCATAAACTCTGGTAAAATACGAGGGATATTTTAGAGGTAATAGTAATGGTTCACGAAACAAACGAGGTTTGACTGATTGGATGGCTTTTAAACCTTATTTAAACTTAATAAATATTAAGTTACATGAGAAGAGAATTAGTGAGGGAGGTCATTGACCAAATGACCCTAAGGATGAGCCGCCACTGGCTGACAGTAAGTTTAAGTCCGACTGAAACTGTAAGTCTGGGTTGTTTTCTTGTACTGTTTCCTTTGCATTTTGGAAACATTTTAAAAAATTAATTATTTACCGTATCGTTGATCTAACCGTGTGAGTTTGTAACTTAGAATAAATTCAGAAAATGCAGGTAGTTTTTTTTTCGAAAAAATGCTGGGGCACCGGTATTAACAATTTAAGTTGTGGTCTAAAAAATCTCTCTGACTACACAGGCTTGCATTTTTTAACACTTTGAAAGTTGATTTAAAATTTTTAACTGTTTTCTAGTAATTGGGTAGCGCTAATTTCAAATCTGCTTTTAGTTTTGTTGTATCATTTAAGGCATCTTGTCAATGTCCAATAGTAATCGACCATCATTTTTTTGTCCCAGCGCCACTGATATTTTTTTCCATCTCTTTAATATCTTGATGAAATCTTTCACCTTGCTCTTTACTTACGTCAAGAATATTTTCCGGGAAATAGTCCAAATCGAAATGTAAAAAATGAACTTCTATGCTCATATTGCAACCAAAAATCCTGATTTTTTTCTAGCATATTTTCAACGATGTCAACATGTGTCTATATAATTTCCAAGAAATTTATGTTCAACTTCTCAAAAAGCATTTCATGCATATTTTTCCTTATCTTCCATTATATTTTCAAATTCTGTATCTTTCATCAAGCTAATAATCTGAGGCCCTACAAAGATTCCCTCCTTTAATTTTGCCTCTGACAGAACCTGAAATATTTTACACAAATATTTAAAACAATTTCCTTCTTTGTTTAATGCCTTAACAAATTGTTTCATAAGTCCAAGTTGTATGTGAAGTGGTGGAAGTAAAACTTTTTGGAGGATCAATAGTACTTTCGCGAATTACATTTTTGGTCCCAGGTGTTAAAGTCTCTCTTTGTGGCCAATCTCTTTTCATCTAATCCTGTTCTCGATTCCTGCTATATTCCACCCGCACAGGAAGCATGGAAATTTAGTAAATTCGGACTGCTGACCCAAGAGAAGGCCTAAAATTTTTAGATCTCCACACACTTCCCAGTTGTAATTTTCATATTGTATTCTTACTAGTAATTCCTCTAAATTTTCATAGTTTTCCGTGAAATGAACTGAATGGCCAACCGGAACAGAAGCAAAAACATTGCCATTATGTAAAAGAACATCTTTAAGGCTCTTTTTTGAAGAGTCGATGAAAAGTCTCCAGTCAGAAGGTGTATGTATATAATGTATCAAAACGCCCATTATAAGATTTTTTTATATTTTTTATTTTTTTTTTTTGCAAAAAAAATTTTATAGGTGATAGAGACCAATTATTGTATTTTAATTAGTTATCTCTATATAATAATAATAATAATAATAATAATAATAATAATAATAATAAACGTCTTTTATTCATTATTGATTACAGTTTTTTTTTTATCTATAAACAAAATATACAGCCATCACAAGGCGAGATTTAGCTGCGGTAGCTATTCTTGCACCTAACCCCGTATGTCTGTGTACAGTAAAAAGGATAAGTAACTAAATAAATAAATTTAACATATCCATAACCATGGTAACAACGGGTAAAAGAAGGAAAACATTATATATAATACAAATTAAAACTAGACAGGCACCTATACTTGACATAAAACAAAACTTTAAAAAAGATTAGAAAGATTTTGATTACAATATGCTAGGCAACTGTGACGCCAACAGTATTCGTTTATAATGAACTTTAAATGCTATAGGTTGCAACATCTTTTAATATAAAAAGTGAGCTTAACAAACAAAAATCACGTCATCACAAATTTCATGCAGGCCTATGTTATCAATCATATTTCATAACCTCAATTTTATGTGTTACTGTCGCTCTATACTACCGACAAGTGCGTATTTTTTAAGTATTGCAGAACACTAAATTTTTGAAAAATCGTTAATAACTCAAAAACTACTTGAGACATCGCGTTAAAATAATTTTAAATTATAAACCTAATGCCTCCCTATAAGTCTGTTTTCGAAAAATATTAAAAAGTTGAGAGCGTTGAGAGTGAGCCACCCGGTATATTAAAGAAAATATTTAATAATAATAATAATAATAATAATAATAATAATAATAATAATAATAATAATAATAATAATAATAATAATAATAATAATAATAATAATTAATAACGCTGGGTTGGATAAACCAAAGTTAATATTATTTAATGAATTAAGAATATAAGCAATATTAAAAGAAAACGATCTTCCCAACATTTTTTTCGGTGTGGTGGTACAGTCAGTAAACAACGACTGCGCATATTCCTATTATGAGCATCAACTCTAAAATATATTTTTTCGTACAAGTAAGGTGGTGTTTTATGCGTTATAATCTGGAAGCTAAAAAATGACATATGAAATCTATGCCTGCTAAGCATGTTAAGCCATTTAGATGCCCCAAGAAACGGTGTTATATGGTTTCTTCTTCTTATGCCATGTATAAATCTAAGACATGAGTTTTAAACTTTCTGAATCCGGTAGCGATCCGTCGCGTCAGACAAGGATTAATATACGCCAAGGCAGTGGTTAAATTGAGACAGGACGAGAGCATCGTATAGGAACTTTCTGACCCCTTTAGAAAGGTAATGTCTTTTACTATAAATCAATTTTAAAATTCCGTAGGCAGCTCTTAGTTTCGATGTAATATGTTCCTTAAAACGAAGTTTACAATTAAGTATTAGTCTTAGACATTTGCCGGTGTCGGAATAAGGTAGAGTGTCATTGTTAAGTTTAATCTTAACATTATTTTTAACAAAGTCGGTCTGGGCTTGATTACCAAAAATTATTACGGTTGACTTGTTGGGATTAAGTTTAAGTAAATGATCCGAAGCTACTTCATAAAATCGATGTAAGTCAGAGTTTATACAGTTTTGTGCCTCTGCTGCTTGTTGCTCTAAAAAAGAGAAATATAGCTGAGTGTCATCCGCGTAAAAGTGAGAGTTAGAATATTTAAGACATTTATGGAAACAGGATGTATATATCATATATTATAAGAGCGGGCCCAAAACGCTTCCCTGTGGCACGCCAACATTTACATTTAAAGAGTAAGAATGCTCTCCATTGTAAACCACTTGCTGGGTACGATCAGATAAAAAGGACAGAATAAAGTTTCGGGCACCATCGCTGAAACCCACATAATAAGGTATAGAGTAAAGAATCTGGTGATTGAGCAAATCGAATGCTTTGCTAAAATCAAGCGATATAAGTATACTTACCTTCTTATCATCAGATGCCCTAAGGATGTCATCAGTTATATGGGCCAGAGCAGTTTCACAGCTGTGATTTGCCCTACAGCCTGACTGCTGTTTTGGTAACATATTATTTTTGGTTAAGGAAACGCCTAATTTATTTTAATTTAAGTTACTAATTCTTAGCAATAATAAAGGGTGATTTTTTAAAGAGTGTCCGAACTTATATTCGAGAAGGCTGTGAAATGAACAGTCACTTTTCGCGCTTGTAGTGTCAGAATTATTCAGTATAGTCTGGCAAATCATTATGGAAAGAATAACACCAGAGCAACGCTTGCAAATTGTCCAAATTTATTATCAAAACCAGTGTTCTGTGCGCCAAACTTATCGAGCACTTCGTGAATTCTATGGTGCCCATAATCGCCCAACCGAACGATGTATTCGCCAAATTATAGACAAATTTCGAACGCAATTTACATTACTCGATATTTAAACAAAAACCAGACAAAAATCTGTGCGTTCCCAAGAAAATATCGCCGCTGTAGCTGCCAGTGTTGAAGACCCAAATTTGTCAATTCGTAGACCTTCGCAAAAAGTTGCGCTTTGTTATTCGACTAAGTGGACAATTTTGACTAAAGATCTTGGTCTGGTGCCTTACAAGATCCAGCTTACCCAAGAACTTAAGCCGCAAGATCATCGTTTGCGTCGTACGTTCGCTGAATGGTCTCTTAGTCAATTACAACTTGATCCAGAATTTAACCGCAAAATTTTGTTCAGCGACGAAGCTCATTTTTGGTTAAACTGTTACGTCAATAAACAAAATTGCCGCATTTGGAGTGAAAATAATCCCAAAATGATTCAACAATTGCCGTTGCATCCAGAGAAATATGACAGTTAATGGGGATCGTTACAGAGCGATGACTAATCACTATTTAATTCCCAATTTGAATGGTATGGAGTTGGAGGGGCTGTGGTTCCAACAGGACGGAGCCACATGTCATCATACAGCCAACGCAACACTGGATTTATTGAGGGAAGAATTCGGTGAGAAAATTATTTCGAGGAATGGACCTGTCAACTGGCCCCCAATGTCGTGTGATTTAACGCCATTAGATTATTTTCTGTGGGGTTACGTTAAATCATTGGTCTATGCCGATAAACCGGCAAATATTGACGCATTAGAACACAATATAACGCGGACAATTGCAGACATAAATCCCCAATTGCTTGAAAAAGTGGTCGGAAATTGGATTGACAGAATGCGTTTTGTTAGAAGAAGCCGCGGCGGACATTTATAAATAGTTTAGAGATATCTAATATGGTTGTTGTTTAATTTAAATTTAAAGTTAAGACACTCTTAAAAAATCACCCTATATATTTATAAATATTCTTTTCAAAGGTAAATGTTTAGTGGCCACAATAAAAAATATAAATCGGATAATAGTAATAAAAGATAAATACGGCCAATTTATTTTATCTCCACATCGCCGTTCTACCGGCAATTACGGGTATTTGATTTTCAATGCACAATCTGTTTACCAAGGGGTAAAATCCAATTCCCAAATATATTTTTCTTTTTATAGCATCCCTTTATTTGCCCTGGACAAAAAAAAAAGAAATACCAAAGCGTTTTTTATTAGCATCTCAAAGCAATGCGAATGTCTTTCGGCCCTGGATTTAAAATGATAATCAACGAATTAAATTTTTTTCGAGGCTTATCCTATCCCATAGCGAGATCGAGTTAAAAAATTTAATCACGAGTTTTATAGCACATAAAACACAACAGATGTGTTTCATATTTGGATTATAAGTAAGGATATAGTATAGTTTTATGGCATACTTATAGCAAAAAATTATGTGTGGGTAGATTTAAAATAATAGTATATTACGTACCGAGGTTTAAAGTGTTTCATTACTGTCGAGAGATTTATGTAGTTAACTGAGGCGCGAAATACCGAGGTTAACTAAAAATCTTGAGACAGAAATAAAAAATTTTACCGAGGTTTGCATAAGATTTTATTTACAGCCAACATTTTGTAACAGTAATAAAAATGATGTTTTTAAAATTTAGTAATTGCACCGGTTTATTTTTGAATTATTGATGTTATGAGATGAACAATTAGGCCTAAATAAGTCATAAACTTTGCGGGCTTAACGAGTTTTCAAATTTTATGGTAAAAAATTAAAGATAATATATGAAGACATAAGTGGATAAAGGTGTCATGTCACATTTTTAAACTTCGAAGTTATTCAATAAAACGCGTTATGACTTAGAACTTTTTTAATTATTATTTAATTTTATTTTCTAACACCGCATAAGTTAGGTAAAATTAACTAATTTTATTTGGTGCACTTTAATAATAAAAGCAAATTCATAGCTTTTTTCATAGTGCTATGTAACAAAATTGTAACATGACACCTTTATTCATTAGGACATGCTTGATGTTTGAGTGACTTAACACCTTTATCCTTAAAAAAAACCTTCTAATATGAAGAAAGTTGCATTTAAGGTTTACTAATAGTAAGACCTATACCAGGGATGCTCAAAAAGTAGAAAAAGTAGTTTTTAAAAAAAATGCGACATAACACCTTTATCCACTCATGTCTTCATATGTTAATAGTGAAGAAGACATGAATTGCACTCTACCAGACCTTCAAGAAAAAGTTGGGAAAGCGAAGGAGTGTTTAATTTCCGAAAAAAGTAGTAAACGTTACGAAAAGTATTTCTAAATATGCGAAGACTGGTGTACGAAGAAAAAAAGGAAGAAAAATAGTCTCAGACGGTCGTGTTGGCATATTTTGGCGATTTTTTTTTTTATGATCGATCATAAGCACTATAGGAGAAATCCTTTAAGGCGCTCTGGGAGCGGTGCGTGTGCGAAGAAAGCGATTCACGTTTTTCTTGAATCGTTGGAGGTTATATTCGGTTGGAAACACGGTCTCAGAAAGGCCGTTCCACAAAGATAACGTCCTCCAAATGAAAGAGTTCTGAAACAATGATGTTCGGGGTGTACTAAGTTGAACCACATAGGGATGGGCGGCAGTGGTTCGTCGTGTGTTTCTGCTATGCATTGCTCTAGGTGGAATCGAGCGGGCAATATCTGTCGAACACTTGCCATGGAAATATCTGTAGAAGAGAGTCAAATTACCAACCTGTCTTCGAAGTTCTAAGCTGTCGAGGTTCTTAGTCAGCACGTGGTCGCCGATTAGACGAACGGCTCTCCTTTGGATGGAATCCAACAACCGAAGGGTATGCTTCGGTGCAGAACGCCAGATATGAGAGCAGTATTCCAGTGATGGTTGAATCTGGGCTTTATAGAGTGTCAAAAGTTGTTGAGGTGTATACAACTTTTTGGTACGGAAAAGTATACCAAGCTTCTGAGAGCTGCCTTGGCGATTGCCACAACGTGATTATGCCAAGACATATTTCCTCCCAGGTTGACACCCAGCAAATTAATAGACGAAGTCAGTGGAATTGTGTGTCCTGCCATAACGACATCGGGTTCTGCAATGTTAACCTTCTTAGAGAAATCTGCTGCCTGGGTTTTTTGAGCGTTAAATTCGACTTGGTTACTGTCACCCCAAGACAAAATTTCTTCCAGGTCTTTATTGTGATCGTGATACCTCATGTTGTCTGCGAAGATTTGCGTTAGCAGCAGATGTTTGAGATTTCAAAGTAAAAGATGAGATAAGTGTGCTGTCGTCAGCAAAGTTATATATTGGATTTTCTGTTTTCTCTAGAAGGTCGTTAATGTACAGTAAGAAGCGAGTGGGGGGATAATATGGACCCTTGAGGAACACCAGCATTGATGGTGTCTGAGAGAAACCCGTCAATCGCCACTTGCAGAGAACGGTCCTTCAGAAAGCTAGACAACCATAAACAAAATCGACCGGGCATACCATAAGAACGCAGTTTACTTAGGAGCCCCTCGTGCCAGACACGGTCAAAAGCTTTAGAGATGTCCAGTGCAATAGCCCGGGACTCCCCATGATGTTCGATTGCGTTGCCCCAAAGATGAGTGACATAAGCTAGAAGGTCTCCTGTTGATCTGGACTTACGAAAACCATACTGATGGTCGCTGATAATTTTAAGGCCTATGAGCAAAAATAAGAAAGCGTCTACACTTTGGTCAATGTATGATAAAATTAATTTTGGCTCTCAGGGAGAGAGTGGATATTTTAAAATTTGGGAAGCTTATTGCATTCCTAAAAAAGCAAAATAATAGCTATTAAGCAACCAAGTCGAGCACATTTTCCAGGATAAATATAGAAGATTTTTTTAAAAGCCACATTAAGAATTTCTTCCTGTCAAGGTAAAAAATAATATTTTTTAGAAGAACAAAGACTTACGTCACTAGATCTTTGTTGATAACAGATCCAAGTTAACACATATCGAATATATTAGAAAAAATATATCTCGTTTGATTGGAATTTTATACAACCCACAATAAATTTATACAAACGACTGGGATATTTAAACTTAGAAAATTTATATAAATTGAAAATATGTGTTATTATTCATTCAATAACCATAAGGATGTCCGGAAATGATGAGCAAAAAATTTAGGGGAAAATTTCACACCTGTCATTCTAAGCCAATCACACACTTTCATTTCGACAGTTACCAATGACAACCTTCAAATTTTTCGGAAATTTTTCTCCTCCTGCCAAGCTAGGCGAACAAAATTAATAAGTTGAAATTTTTTCTTGACAGCTATCATATGATCCTTAAATCAGTATTCAGGATCAAATTTTGGTATTTAATGTTTTTATTCATTTTATAATACTAAATAAATACAAATATTTATTTACCAAATATTTCTTTCATTAAGGCTAAATATTTTTGGAATTCTGGTTCGAACTCTTCTCTTCGTAATGGAGAATAACAAGGATAATGGTTATCTTCCCTTTCCACTTCTATCAGATGTCTATGTTTAATATAATAGATGTAATATTTGGAAGCAATTTTGTTCTGCTGAATTCTGGTTTTTCTTAAAAAGGATGGGATATCTTCCTCCAAAATCTTCTGGATAGCTGAGAAAAGGTTTTCTTGATGGGGATTTAATTCAGTTTTTTCCATTAACCATTGCAAATACTTTAAATTTTTATGAGACATATTAATGTCCCCTATTTCAGAGCAAGATTTACAAACACCGTAGGGCTTAAAATTAGTTTCTTGATTGTTTACTGCCATGATTTAATTATTGTGAACTAAAGAAGCACGTTTAAGAAATAACTGTCGACGTGACGTGTAGCAGAGACGATTTTGACATCACAAGCCTAAGCCTACTTGACTGTGGTATCTACTATCTACCTAGATTTTAAAAATTGTTTTATCTGGCATAACTAGCCTAAATTAGACTATACTATGCTTTCCCTTTGTTTTAGTAAATGAAATGTAGTAAAAATAAATAAAAAGGATAATTTTCACTTATATTTTTTGCATTTCGTTTAACTAAACGGTGAGGAAACTTTTTTTTGAAAGTTTAAGTATTCCCATAATTATGGATAATTTCAATAAAATAATTCAAATAAATTTTAGGTGTGATATTTTCTTACCGAATCCCCCGCGTTCTGGAATTAATATCCGGAAATAATTCGACCACTAGGGAGATTATAAGTGATAATTCTAGACCGAAAATAAATGCTATCTCTTCCTATAACATTTTTTCGAAAATTGATTACCTATTAACGGAGTTTTTTACAAGGTGTTAAAGTTAAATTTTATTTGCAGTTTTAAAATACATAAGGTACTAAAACAATAAATTAAACATTCAAATCAAATGTTCAAAGCAACGTCCTTCCTCTTCAATGTATAAATTAATTCTTCTTAAAAAATTAAATTAATTAAATGGAAAAATAATAAATAACATGATTTCTTATTCATCACATGCAAGCAATGTTATTTTACCGTTTTTCTCGAAAACGGTTATATTAATCAAAACAAAAGTAATTGACCTTTTTTATGTCAAACGGTTAGGGGAATAAAAATATTCAGTCAAAATGCGCATACAGTGTAGGGCAAAAAAGTTGGTACCATTCAAATTAAAGTATAGGTTCCTACGGGGCGCCCTCTACAAAATGCGAAAAAACGGTGGGCAAATTTGTATTTCTCATCCCGAAAAAGCTCCGTATACGAGATTTCGTCAACATATTATGAGCGTGGCAAAAGGTATTGCAAGAAAACTGCAAAAAAAATAATTTAACTTTAACACCCTGTAACTCCGTTAAATAATCAATTTTCGAAAAAATGTTATAGAAGAGATAGCATTTACTTTCGGTCTAGAATTATCCCATAAATTTTTTGCTCATCATTTCCGGACACCCTGTAAATAAAAGGGCCTGTGTTTTGATAGTGGTTGTCGGTAACCTCGCTTTTTTTGAATTCTGCATACTACACTGGTGCTTTAACATCGAACTGTCTTAAATCGTGCTCTTGGTGAAATCTGACACTAGTCTATCTAAGAGTGTATTCAGTTTCATTCCCATAAGAAGTAGCTGTCAGACTGTGTTAAGTTATACAGTGTCCGCAAGAAAGTTCGCATCAAATGGGATTTTTTTTTATTATTAGGTATAGGTAAAAATTGAAATAGCAGTTAATTAAGTAAAATTTCAACAAAAGCTTCCTAATATTTTCTTTTTGTACATCTGTTTACTAACTTATGAAAAATGAGAAACGTCGGTTTTGGCAAAAGTGATGTAATTAAGATAAACTTTGCATCAAACATTACATACTGATCAATAACAATTTCAGTTTTTGAAGCAAAATAAATAATTGGAAACAAAAATTGTACACAAAATTACATTAAGATTACAAATGAAGTAAAGGCAAATTGTTTTACATTGATGTATAAAAGTTAATCTACGAGGGTTGATCAAAATTTTCAAGAACCTGGCAAAAAATAAAAATTGTATTGGACTGTCAAAATTTCGTACAGAGGCTAAAAATGCCTAAATAAACAACTTTCTCGAATAAAGTTTTTCAATATTTTGATAAATAAGGGCATTTTTGAACCTATTTTATTAAAAATGTCAAATTTGACAGGTAACGCAAGTCGTGCAGCTGCTTCAGTATACGTCATTTTTGGTTTTTAGGTAAGCAAAAACTAACTGCTTTTTCAATTTTTACCTATACCTAATAATTAAAAAAAAATGCCATTTGATGCGGACTTTCTTGCGGACACTGTATGCTGTATTTTTTTTAAATCGGTGAAGCCCTTTTTGACTTACAGGTAGGTTAAACATGTATAAAAAAACGATTAAGGAAACTTAATAATTTACCGGTCAGTTGTGCTTTCGGATCTGTTGCTTTTAAAATTCAATTGCAACAAGTCCCCATTTAAAAGAACCAAGAATGCCATGCCCCAACTTTACTTAAAATTCCACATACTTTAAAGTTAATTTATAAACAACTTTGAACAAGGGCTCTTAACCAGCATTGCAATAAAAAAACATTATGCTTAGTACACGTCCGCTTCCAAACATAAAGTACTTAAATTGCCTTTCTCAACCGTGTCCATTTAGCATGATGATAGCATGCTTGCTCTGCTCAAGGGAAAACAAATAGTTGTTCTTTTTCTGCGTTTTAAATTTTGAAAGTATAATAAAATAAGCGGTGATAAATAAGAACGTTCCTTTATGCCCCACGTTGTTCCATATTTTAAATTTCTACCCTCTTTTTGTCGAACGAAAATGATAAATATGATTTGTCACGCATGTAAGTACGTATATTCTATTCCAGAATTTTTTTCATTTTTAAACAGTCGAACTGAATAATAAAATGCGGTGAAGGTGGAACGTTGAAGGTTAAATTATTTTACGATTGTTTTATTAAAATTTACGGGGTCGGGCATGGGTTGTAGAGTTTAAAAAAATTATCGTGTCTAATCTATTACGTTAAGTAGTTTTTGTATCATAAATGTATACAAGCAATATTTCGGTGATCCCGGGGAAAAAAAAGATAAGTGCATATTAGGCCATAATGATACCGTGCGAGCAAAAATTATTTGCATCAAAGAGGGCTTGGATTAAAAAACGTAGGGCTTGGTTTAGATCACAATGATATGGGGACGATATATATCTAACCAAATCTAGGTTAAAATTTTGTCAAATTCATATTATGACATGCTATGCCAAACTAATGAGTAATAAAATAAGTAGACAAATACAAATTTATTTTTGTTGTTTACAAAATTAACAAAGTAAGAATATACAGAAAGAAAAAAAATAATTACATAAATTGCTGAAATTGGCCACCATGCTCCAAGCATAAATTCTCTCATATTTTCGAAAGTGTTGACCAGCATCTCTGGAGAAATGTGACCACATTCTTGGATAATACTTTCTTGTAATTGTTCTAAATTTGCAACTGGTGTTTTAAAAATAGTGTTCTTTAAATCAGGAAAAACGAAGTACTCCATAACCGTTAAACAAGGTGGGAATTCAATATCTGATCGAAAACTGATCAATCTGTCGTCGAAAAAATCGTCCATGCACAAACCCCGATTGTATTGACACACCATTTACTCTAACCCCGTTTTGAAAATACGCTTCAACCATGAATGTTTTGTGCTGTTCCGTAAAGCCCTTTGTGTGAATTGTGCAAGAAATAGGAAAAATTAGCGATGAATCAAATTACTTGAAACGACTGTCAAAGATGACGGAATAACTGATTGATTGTTAATTCAGGTAGTTACTGACACCCAACAGGTATTAAGCTCTACGGCTAAGCATTACGTCCTTAGATGCAAATAATTTTTGCTCGCACGGTATATAACAAGGTATAGATAACTTAATTAAAAATTGGTCACAAGAAGATAAGTAGTTAACATGCCTTCGTAGCAGTAGTAAAAGTAGTAGAGGGGAGGGGTCTTAGCGCCAAGCACTGCGACCATTTTAGCGAACTCCATTTAACATAGATTCTGAACCAAAATTTTATTGGCAGATGCTATTCTCAGCAGTGAAGTGAGTTTGCCATTAAGAATGCCAGTGTGTTTACATAATATGCAACACTTCGTAGTACGGTGGCTCAGTACAGCGAAGTAAATAAGTCCACCAAATCTGACCGGGATCGAACCAGGTACCTCTGTTTACAAGGCGTGAATGCTACCACTGTGCTAGACTACCATCTATCTACTTTGTAATTATTCGAAATAAATATATGTAAGTTAGCCACTTTTGGTTAGATGATAGCAAATACCTATACACATGACATGATACATGTGACAAAACTAGTAGAAACAGACAAAAGGGTTGGCACAGTGGACAAAAGCCAAAAATATTAATACAGGATGTCAGAAGATGATTAAATTGTGATACTGGTTATGGTATTTTCCAACTATACCTAAAAAGGTTTAAAATATAGCAAAACCAGCAGAAGATTGCTTATACTGTGGAACCCTGGATTCTGTGCAGCATGCCCGAGATGAAAGGCACAGAGGGACAATACATTCTTACTGCTAGATGTAAATAGGCTTTTTAGGAAATATACTGCAGTGTATATTTGAAACCAACTAAAAAAAAGCAGAAACAGAAAGTTTGTGGAAATAGAAAGAAGCAGTCAGGAAAGAAAGACGTAAACAGATATTGCAAGCACCATCCTGGCATTGCACACTACCGGTAAAGGGGAAAATAAAAATATTATGGACATTTTAATAGAACGAATCTCATATTTTATTTAATAAAATTTGTTAAAATAGTTTTATTTTTTTTAAATTTTATGTAAGGAAATGTGTCGACTCGACAGATGTTTCAAATGCCAATATTCAGTCTTACGTCAAATAATTATTTTTATCAGAACAAACATTAGAGAATAGAAGGGAATAAATTTCACCGTTCTTAAATTTTTGCAAAGAAGTAAGTAAAATATTAATAAAGTAGAGTCGATCAATTAAAAAAATGATGAGACTGAAATACAAATTAATTTTATTAATAAAATATTTTGGCAAGTTGCTTTGTCAGCCCTTTAATATAGGCGACATCGTCAGCTTGATTTCAACATCAGATCAAAATTTTAACGCTAAAACGTTTCTTAAACGTTTAATGATTTATAGCCCTCCGATCAATCTGTCAAACTGCTTAAAATCCCTTGAAGTTTATCAAGTCTCTGAGGACCAGGGAACATTTTTTCAACATTCCTCGATAAATGCCTAGTACATCGGCTATAAATCATTTCGAATAGCCGGTATAGAGTTGATGCGTATATTATTTTTAAAATTAGGTAGTTTATTATAAATATACGGGATTCTCGCTTACATGTGTATCGTTCTGTGTAGAATTTTGACAAAACACAAATATATGATTCCATTATGTGTCTTTTTAGTTATATTATTTGTAATTTACTGTGAAGCTGCGCGTTGGCCACAGATATATTTATCTTGGAGGGGGTTCTGTCCAAAGTTTTATGGAATTCATGCGGTATTTGTCTCCCTGTCTGTTTTTCTTAAAGATAGTTTGAAATAGGGAGCTAAAAGTTAAATTTCGAATGAACTAGATATAGTTATATAAGTTAGAGGTAGTCTTTAGTTCCAAACGAATCACTTCAATATTATGTTTTTTTATTCCTATTCTATCAAGAAAATAAAAAATCTACAATCGATCTATTTATTTGCAAAGCACTTTTTCGAGAACTTGTATTCAATATACAGTGTCACCAGTAAAGTCCGCAGCATATGGGATTTTTTTTTATTAATAGCTTTATTCAAAATTTGACCTTGGCATCAAGTTCTGCTTCGATCGAGATGAAAATTTACCAAAAAATAGTAGTTACGTGATTCGCAAAACTGTCAAATTTTGATTTTTTCCAAAAAATAATTCAAAAGTGCGGTTATATCTGAAAATATTAAAAAAGGTAATAGAAAAAGTCTTTTTAAATGCAGTTTCTAAACCACTTGCAAAGTTTCAGCTGGATAAGATAATTTTGATTTTTTACCTATATTTTGTAAATTGCACCACTTTTGCAAAATAAGACTCAACGCAACCTACCTACATAATACTTCTTAGTTTTGACAATGCTTTATTTCAGATACATTTTCTATAAAGTAGCGCCATATTAAATGTGTGTTTTTCTACAAAATAAAAATTGGGCAATTAGAATTTGGTCGCATGTGATGCAAAGTTCATTTGTTTTTGATCCTGTATAAGGTAACTTCATAAAATAAGTATTTTTAAAAACGTAGTTTGTGTCTGATTTATACTAAGATAAAAAAGAACACAGTGTCATCAGTAAAGTGTTCATTAAGTGAAAAATAAATTTTAGTTTAACTTAAAGTAAATCCCTTTATTTCATTTTTTATTTTTTACTTTCAGACACAAACTACGTTTTCAAAAATACTTATTTTATGAAGTTACCTTCTACAGGGTCAAAAACAGATGAACTTTGCATCACATGCGACCAAATTTTAATAGCCCAATTTTGATTTTGTAGAAAAATACACATTTAATATGGCGCTACTTTAATGAAAATGTATCTGAAATAAATAATTGTCAAAACTAAGAAGTTTTATGTAGGTCGCGTTGAGTCTTATTTTGCAAAAGTGGTGCAATTTACAAAATATAGGTAAAAAATCAAAATTATCTTATGCAGCTGACATTTTGCATGTGGGCTAGAAACTGTATTTAAAAAAAGTTTTTCTAATAACTTTTTTCGATATTTTCAGAAATAACCCCACTTAAATTATTTTTTGGAAAAAATTAAAATTTGACAGTTAATGCGAATCACGCGAGGGGTGTCTCACAATGGCAGTCGGTGTACAAATGTCTAGGCAGTCATCGGCAATCACTGGCAGTCAACGGCAATCACTGGCAGTCAGCGGCAATCAGAGGCAGTCATCGGCAATCACAGGCAGTCATCGGCAATCACAGGCAGTCTTCGGCAATCGCCCTCGGCATTAATAGGAATTATTTGATCTGACCAATAAGAACGCATATTTTTCGGCGTATCGTAATGATGGATGAATGAATACAACTGAAGCGCACGAGGTGGCAAAATCACGCTCACGCATCGTTGAGGTTAGGTTGTTTAAAAATAATTGCATTCTGCGTCTTGTTTCTGTGAACCACGTGAGTGAAAGTGCTTAATTCCATAATGTATTGATAATGTATTTATTTAATTTAACTGAGTATTTTGACAGAGAAATAAAGAACCAAACATTAAACTTTAATCGTTGACACATAATCCGCCACTAAAGACTGAGTTTGACACCATTTTTCGAATCCAAAAACTAAAAAAATTCTTTTTTTGCTCAATATATAAGAAAAAAAAGTATTAAGGCCCCTGTAGCGATTTTTATTAAAAAAAACATTTTTTTAATGAAATTTACAAAAAAAATATATTTGGGTCATTCTCTGAAAATTTATTTAAAAAAATGCTCCAATTTAAAAAACCTTTAAAGTTGACAAAATGTTGCGATAATGAACTAATTACTGATAAAAAAAACGGTCTGAAGCGGTATTTAGCATTATAAAGCATCTTTAAAGCGTTTTCAGTTGGTTTTCGCACAAAACGAAAAGTTCGAGTTTAAAAACAGACTGTGGAGGTTGTATAAAAAATGGTTATAACTCGTAAGGGCTGGAAAACTCCGTTTTCTGTTCGCTTTGACTCGCTCTTTGAAATACCTTCCAGGTTGCTATAAATTGTTGTTTTAGATGCTTTTAATCCGACACAGATAAAATACTTACAACATACATAAAAGTATTACTAAATAATAAAAAAATCGTCATCGGCAATCACTGGCAGTCATCGGCCATCACGGGCAGTGCACTGCCAAAATCGGCAGTAAGTGTACAAATTTTACCTAGTGAGACACCCCACGGAATCACGTGACTACTATTTTTTTGCTTAATTTTCATCTCGATCGAAGCAGAACTTGATGCCAAAGTCAAATTTCGAATAAAGCTATTAATAAAAAAAAATCCCATATGATGCGGACTTTACTGGTGACACTGTATTAGTAATTACCTGTTCTTTACAATCAGTAATGTATTGGCTTATACCCAACAAGGCTACCGTATAGGTAACGTATATGTTTATAAATAATTAAATAAGTCAATCTAATAACGAGGTTGTCCATACTGTGTAATTGACAGACAGGTCACCTGATTACTCTGATGTATAAATTTTACATATCAATATACATTCATCATTGGCGTTGCGTGGCAGTTGCTATGTAAAAGCTGAATTAGCTGAAGCACATCATATAATATAGCTATATATCCTGTGACTGAAGTATTTGAACTGTGAAAATAAGTGAAACTGATGAAATGATCACACGTGGCCAGTTTAGTTGGCGTGTTTAAGCGAGTGTTAAAACTGTTGATGAATAAAATTCAGTTCTAGATATTGGTGTGAACGGAACGATTGAAAAATAAAAATTAATTGAATTGATTCGGCTTTTACTTGGTGAAAATCCATTATTAATTGTGTTAAATAAATAGTAAAAAAATTAAAAAATTATAACTTTACACTTTCCACATCTTTTCATTTTGACTCGACATGTTTCGCAACACAGTTGCTTCTTCATTTTTAAGTAGTCCTTTGAAGAAACAACTGTGTTGCGTGTCGAGTCAAAATAAAAATCTGTGGAAAGTGTAAAATTATAATTTTTTATATTTTTTTACCATTTATTTAACACAATAAATTAAAAATTAAAAAAGTTGTCCGTCATGTTTGCATTCCTAGGTTATGGGCCCAAAGCACCGACTAACCAAACTGGACAATATCACTGGAATTAGGCGGAAAGTAGGTAGTTAGGTTAGGAAGGTCAATTAAAAATAAACAGTTACAGAAAAGAGCATTGGATCCGATTTTTTCACCTTTCGCAATTATTGCAATAGGGCATGTGCACGTCACGTCATTAGTCAAATTTGACAGACGCCCTGAGGAAAAGGAAAACCTGTTTGTACCGTTAGTTTACAGGTATCCATTGTTATCAAAAATGGAAGGAAACTTATGAAACGAAAACCCACATGTCATTCATATTGGTATATTGCGGCTACACAAACTAGTTTACGGGGCAGATGTATTGAGAATTCAAGTGATTTTTTAGTACTTTATGGAACTGGGGACCTTTTTCTTTTTTTAGAAGTTGTTCGACGAACTACCGCCCATATTCCCATAATATAGATTTCGAGTGAAAAACCGGTTTTCATACGGTTTTTTAAATCACTTGAATTCTCGGTAGTCGGTTATAACTCGGTTTTTCCCATCACTAATGTTTTTCCTCAGGGCGACTGTCATTTAGTGCACATGCCCTATAATTCTATTAAGTACTTTATTTCCCTAAAATCAAGCTTAAATAATATACAGGGTTAGTTAAAATAACCGGAACGGCTAATTTTCTTCAAAACTACCAAGGCTAAATAAATGAATTTTGGTACAGGTGGATAACTTAAAAAATTGAAATGAAAATTGACAATTGCGACGTTGCCAGATTTTTAGTTTTTTCTGTAACTCAAGGAATGTTTTTTTTGTAAATGTAACACTATTCTTTTTTTTCATTGAATTCGATTCCTCCTATCAACCTTATCATTTCCTGATAGTATCAAATTTTTATCTCTATGGGGAAAAAAGTTAATTAGTTACAACTCTAACTCAACTAAAAAAAAATTCAATCTATTTCCATTTAAAAACTTTTCAAATAATGTAAAAAGGAAGGCTGGTAGACATAATGTACCTAATAGTATCGATTTCATAATCAAATAAATGTAGTGTAGGTACTATAATATGTAAGTACTTTTTACTAGCTATGTTATTGTTAGTGGTTGTTTGTTGCTATTATCGTTATCGATACTATTAGGGACATTATGTCTACCAACCTTCCTTTTCACATTATTTGAAACGTTTTTAAATGAAAATAGATTGGATTTTTTTTAATTTTAGAGTTAGAGTTGTAACTTTTTTTCGCATTATCTGTCAAATTTTATTTTTTTGCAAAAAATAATTTAAAAGCTGCATAAGATAATTTTGATTTTTTACCTATATTTTGTAAATTGCACCATTTTTGCAAAATAAGACTCAACGCAACCTACATAAAACTTCTCAGTTGTGCCAAGGCTTTGTTTCAGATACATTTTCTTCAAAGTAGCGCCACATTAAATGTGTGTTTTTCTACAAAATCAAAATTGGGCTATTAAAATTTGGTCGCATGTGATGCAAAGTTTATTTGTTTTTGACCCTGTATAAGGTAACTTCATAAAATAAATATTTTTGAAAACGTAGTTTGTGTCTGAAAGTAAAAAAATATAAAATGAAGTAAAGGGGTTTTAAATTAAATCGTTGAAGATAGATAACCTTTACGTTAAGTTAAACTACAAATTTATTTTCCACTTAATGAACACTTTACTGATGACACTGTGTTATTTTTTGTCTTAATATTAAGGTGTATTACTTTCAGACACAAACTACGATTTTGTAGAAAAACACACTTTTAATATGGCGCTACTTTAAAGAAAATGTTTTTAAAAGAAAGCCTTGTCAAAACTGAGAAGTTTTATGTAGGTTGCGTTGATTCTTATTTTGCAAAAGTGGTGCAATTTACAAAATATGGGGAAAAAATCAAAATTATCTTATGCAGCTGAAATTTTGTATGTGGGCTAAAAATTGCATTTAAAAAAACTTTTTTTAATAACTTTTTTCGATATTTTCAGAAATAACCCCACTTTTGAATTATTTTTTGGAAAAAATTAAAATTTGACAGATAATGCGAATCACGTGACTACTATTTATTTGCTTAATTTTCATCTCGATCGAAGCAGAACTTGATGCCAAAGTCAAATTTTGAATAAAGCTAATAATAAAAAAAAATCCCATATGATGCGGACTTTACTGGTGACACTGTATAAGATGGTATTAAACGTACGAATGTCCCAACCAGTAAATTATAGAATTGATAAATAAGTATACCTACCGATGTGATTAAATCATAATCAATGTTCAGAAAATAAAATGCAATCATATTATACACTCCCGTGCAAAAACAAAACGGACATTATAAAATTTGGAAAGTTTAGGACTTTATAACTTTTTTATTTTTACTCCGATTTAGGTGATTTTTTAGAGAGCTAGACATTTATTAGTTTTAATATGCGTATATACAAATTTTAAGAGAAATTGGTGTTTTGATATATTATACATAGATAATCGAAAAGATGCTTTTTTGTCTATAGTCTCAAAACACCCTGTCGAATAATTAAGAATTAAAAGTACTTCAAAATATCAGTTTCATTAAGCGGCAAATATTCTTTGCATTTTGGTTTTTGGTTCATGTCAATACGTGCATTTGTTCTCACCCAAATGCAAAATGATCTGATGGTAATGTGTCATAATTTAAATTTTCCATAATTTTCTCATTGCCATTGCATTCAAAATAAAACACACTATTCAAATGCATGAAAACAAATGTTATTGTAATAATCAAGAATCAATAAACAAATACATTTACGGAAAAAGGTGCGTATACATACCTAAGATTTAAAAAATAACATTTTCACAAAACAAACTTAACAGGTAGGTACCAACAACAACTGTTTCACTTAAACACATCTCAATAGTTTCTATTGCCTCCTCTAACCTTTACTAATGCCTGTACATGTCTGTTCATGCCTTTAGCCCGCGAATATCATCCTGGGTAATATTCCTCCATTCTTGACTCTTATAACGCGGTAGTAATTTAGGTCCAGTTACTGGCCTGCCTGAGTTTAAATTACCCTCGCGTAATCTTCGACCAATTGTTTAAGAACTGACATTTTTATATAAACCTCTCGAAGTTGTTTTTTTGCCTGTACTGAAGTCAAACGACGATTCCGAAGAGTTTTAAGTACAAAAAATCGGTCATCAATACCTTTAGTTTTGCGTTTCCTAAATCATTGATATCATTAAGATCATTTTGCATTTGGGTGAGAACAACATAGGCGTAGTAAGGGGGGTACTTGGGGTTGCTAAGCACCCCCGAAATCTAAATTAGCACCCCCAAAAAAAATGTACAATATATAGGCTAATTTTAGAACTAACCTATTTTTATAATATACATTATATGTAATGAATTTTTCATATTAATATTTCAAGTATTCGAATTCTGGTACAAATTCAAGTATTTATAGTTGAATTCACATAAACTTTTAACTCCGTGACATTTCAGTTCTGTCATACTTGTCAAATACTGCAACAACTCATAAAATATAAATTTCTAATGGCAAAATTTAATTAGTATAATTGTACTGCACACAAAGTATGTCTATCTTGTATTATTTCATACGATTAAAAAGAGATAGAAATAAAAAGAGTTGGCCGAACAATTCCAGAAAAGAAAAAGAAAAAACATTGACTAATCTCAGCTGTATAAGAAATTTAGTAAGCTGGTGAAATCTAAAGTAACTAGACAATGACAAGTCTTGACATTTGGCATTAAAACTTTATGTGAATTTAACTATAGGTAGTTGCGGATTCTGTTCAAAATTTCTCTCCGTGTACCGTGTAGTTCACGCCCAGCTTACTTGTCAGAGCGGGTCTATGATCATAAAAATCTCGTAAAATACGAGAGCGGCATAATAGCTTGTGTATGTCATGTTCTGCAATTCTGCATTAATTTGATCATTTAAATTTAACCAGTCGTAGTCGTTCAAATTCGCGGAAATTTTTAGCCGGTATTTTAACTATTTTTTTTGTTTATTAAAGTTAAATATGGTTTTATTGAATTCAGGTAAAGTTGAAAATTAAATAAACACGAAAAACAATGAGTGCGTCGTCGGATATAAAATACACCGTGGAATTTTTGAAAAAAATCTTTTAGCAAGTTACCGTTGGAGGAGAAAGTGATTGTCAAGAACATTGAAAGACATAAATCTGCTATAATATTTACTAAAAATTATTGACCAAATTTGGGGGTGGTCTTAAAATTTTTTTCGCCTGCTTGTGCACTCCCACGTTAACATGTTACGAGCCGCCACTGGACTTCAGCACCCCCAGTGTTGACCGTCTAACTACGCCTATGGAGAACAAATGCACGTATTGACATGAACCAAAAACCAAAATGCAAAGAATATTTACCGCTTAAAGAAAACTGATATTTTGAAGTAATTTTCCCGCATCTTCCATACAGAGCCGGCATTCATCACTTTGCCCTAGTTTAATTTTAAACACCTGGTACCGCAATCTGCAGTGGTCGGTATACTATATCCCACTAGGGCTTTATAGGATGCGATTTGTTAACCTCTAGCAGTGGCGAAGCGTGGTTTTTTTTCTGGATAGACATAAAAAATTAAATTCAGCTTTATTTTAAATACATATAATTTGTGTACGAGCACATTGGTGAAACATTTTATTGTTCAAAAATATTGGCTTTCTGTACAAAATGTTGTTATCACATTAACACCAGATTTTGCACAGGGTTCCTCTCCACCAAACATACTACACGGAAAGCAATATAATGCATTCGTATTGACACTTATTCCCGTCAACCAGCTAAAAGATTCGTCGTACCAACTTTTTTGAAATTTCCGGATAGTTTTTCCATCTTTTTGCGATATATTTAGTTCTGGCTCCTTTTGGGAATTTTTCAAATGTAATTTTTCTTTTAGAGATAGAGTTGAAAAACTACGTTGTTTTACATAAATAATTGGGTCTTCTATTATCTGCCATTTTATTTTATTATCGAACAATCAATACAATCGTAGAACATAAAATCAAACCAAGAGTTAATAAAATAAAATAATAATTACTCTGCCACCAACAACCGTCTTTACCAGACTAAACAAAAAACAAACGAGCGAGAGAGAACACAGAACTGCAATATAGAAATCGACCAAGTCGCATACGATTCCTAAAGCCATATTATATCGCGCCGGTAATACATAGTAAATAGCTGGTCAACAACAAAGACAAACGCTCAAGTGTCTTCGGATCGCCCGAAATTCGCGTGCTTACATCGACACTTCCAGCAGTGAGGGAAGCGCCCGCCTGCATGGTGGCTGCATTATTAAAAGACAAATCTCGATGTGTCTCTCTATACCCCGGCTGCGTAGTGCGTATTACATTTATTTACCATACGTGCGGTCTCGCCACGCCGCCGGTCGGCCGGTTTGAGTTTCTTTTATAATAGTTTGATGTTTGATACAATGCTGCAATTTGTTGGACGTTAATAAAGTTAAAAGTCAAAGTACATTAACAAATAATTATTTTATAAAACTGTTTTATAATAAAAAAATAAACCTTTTGTGTAGGATTTTGGGTAGACAATGTCTACCTTATCTACTCGTACGCTTCGCCACTGACCTCTAGTAGTTTGTCGTCAATTAACTGTTGAGTTATATGAGTTTAAGTGTGTTAGCCCAGTCAAGTTCAACCAATGCATTTCCACTTGTCTACTGCCAAAATTGACCTATTGGCTCTAGCATGAGATATAGTTATTGTCGGCTCGGGTTCCATGAATTTTAACGCTGTTCTGCTTTTGTAGCAAACGAGTCAGCAGCCTCGTTACTCTCAAGGCCCATGTTTTCCGGAATCCATACTAAGGTAATTTTGTTTTTTAGGGTTAGTGCGCATAGTGCGTCGAGACACCTCCATACCCTTTTTAAAGTGCACCATATTGATTCAATAGCTTTAGGGCTTTTATAGGCTTAGAAATAACGCTAAATAAAAGTTTATTTATTTTATTTATTTATTACTGCAGTAAAAAATGTATATTGACATGTTTTTTAGGAATATTTCGTACTTACTTTATACGAGTCTGTTTACAGGTTGGAGATAATGGTGTTTCTTGAAAAACAGAAGAGCTTTGGACCTGCATAGTGTTTGTTTGGATTGCGAGTCATTTAAAACAAATAAAGACAATGCAAGTCTCGTCTCTCATTCTGGTCCAGGTCTATACCCACCCCACCAACACACCAAAGCCTATTCCACTAACAATTAAATTAATAATAGTATTGTACTCGGAACGGAAACGACTTAGTCTCGAATTTTTAAGACTAAGTTGGGCACCTCTTAATTTAAAATTTCCCTAAATGATTCTTTATTAAATTAATTGTCTTAAAGTAGACCTTCGGCGAAACAGAAATATACATAATCGATATCTGGCCAAATTGAGGCATTAGAGCGAAATTCCTGATCTTTGATGGGTTCGAAACATTTTATATTAAAATGAGTCTGTTAATTTGCATGCATTTTCTCAAACTGATTCTAAATTGACGCCTTTCTTGAGAAATGGATAAAATATCATTTGTGTCCTATAATATAGTAACAGGAGGACATTAATTAATACTTAATTTCTTATAATAAAATATCCACGGTCCACGGTTACACTGAGGAAAATGATCCCATACAACAGGTTTGCTAAGACATAGTTTGTATTGACAGCTTATTTTTTATAAACCCATATTAAATAAATTACTAGTGTATCAAACCAGCTTTAGTGTTATATCAATTCCAGATTCGCTAAAACAGTGTTCTTATTGGTAGCATCAGTTCCATTGGCAGCACAGTTGTTGAGTAATGAACTACTTTTAATACAGCAATTTTGTTATGAAATAAATTGTATTTTCTCAATGCGACGCATTTTGTTCCCAGTAAAGCGCTTTCTCTACAACTCAGAAAGCAGAACAGCGTCCCCAGAAACGAATTGTATCTGTTAGAACCGATAATTCACAAGACGTTGCGTTGGTGGGGGTTTGTAGGGATCGGCAATCGCCGCACGCCGTTGTATTAGTTTTACCGTATTTGTTGCGCAGGTCACATCGTTGTTCGGACTCTTCTAGCTATCCTATCTGAATCGTACCTACCTGTTTCAAATAATTTATTTTTAGTTTGTATTTAAGTTTTCTAAACCTTGCATATCAGATAAAGCAATAGAAGATTCTTATTTCACACAACCCATCATTAGTATTGGACTTTATAATCTATGGACGAATTTTACCATCTCAGTAAACCATGTTGCATAATAGATAATCATATATTATGCTATGTTAAACGACAAGAACAATATCACACTAGAAGCTATTTAAATTTTTGAGAACTACAGTATTGATTTTTATTGGTAAGCTTTATTAACCCGTAGCAAGCAAATATTATTATGATTAATGTCAAGTTTCATTACAACTGCCAGGCGGAACTAATACAGTATATAAAAGCAGATTACACCCCCAATAGAAATTGATACTTACTGTGAGTAATCAGAGCAATAATGGCTATATGGTAGCAATAACTCCTATTTCCTATTGGCTAAATTACCGTGATATTATCACTATACAACGGTCTAGCAATTTTCGTTGTCTTACAGTAGGCAAGCGCGTTGCTGTCACATAAAGTACAGTAGTATAAAGAGTATATGAATTCTTATAAGGAATAGAAGGCTTTTTCTAAGTATACAATTGGTAGTTTAGGGGCTATGGAATCTTACGTTGAGGGTAGGCCACCACACAGTAAAAAACGGATGTAAATTTATTTAATTTTTCGACAATATACATTAACCGACATCTAGTTTAACTACCATTGCCATTTAGTTTGATTACTAAAAATAAATGCAGCTGTAGTTCTGTATTATTTCAGCAAATAAAGAGGCTTTCTTATACTGTATTTATTCCAGCTGAAAATTCCACCTTGCATAATACATAAATTTACAACATTTTACAGTTAACTACTTAATGTTCTGTAAATAAAAGAAACAATATGTAATTCATGTAAAATAATGTGAACAGCATAATTGGTGTGTAATGTATTTCGCCCCCTTCTATGCTCGCATGTCGCATGTCTTATAAGGAATAGAAGACTTTTTTTCAGTGTAATTTTTAATAAATTAAGTTTTATTAAACAAGGTGTTTAGTTAAAATATCTTAAAAACTAATTGAAACATCGAGATCAAGTGATACGTCATTTTAAAGGTATTTTTGAGGTATCACTTGACTCCTAATCCCATTTGAGATTCAAGGGTTGGTGCTTACGACCTCGAGGGGCTTGAGGTGATAAGATTGAAAATATGCGCAAAAGATGTCTCCTCGAAATGAAAATCGACGGATCCAAGCGATTTTTTTCTACGGAGAAATAAATAGGAGGCCCTGTTTGATTGGCCCACCCTATATAATATATTGCAACGCCATTTAAATTAAACAGCAAAATATCAAAAAACTTGCCTAACCTCTTGTTGAGTTTGTGCTTGTTTTATTAGAAGTTTTCTTGATTTTCTAGTTTTCCTGGAAACAATCGATTTGGATGCAAAAATAGTTGAATTTAAATAAAATAATAAAACTAAAACAACTTACTTGGAAATTCCAAAACAGAAATAAAACCAAGATAATTTAACGGGCTGAAACACCTTCTAGTTTGGTTTTTCAAATAGTTCTATTAGCGATGTGTACCCTATTTTCGTGGTTATTCTGTATATTAAATGTCGTCAATGGCCGATTGGGTGACGCAGCCCACAAAGAAGTAGGTAAAAACGACTGATACTATTGCATAATTCTTCCTAGCACAACTAATTTCATCAGAAACAGGATTGGATAATAATGTGCATGGCACCTCATTTTCTAGTATACCAAGTCCAATTAACCTGTTTAAAAAATACAATTACCAACAAATGATGAGTAAATTTTCTCTTAATTGGTATAATTTGTTTAGACCAAATTAAACCGTAGTCACTTTCCCTTCTGATGACACCGAACCCCTATTATTCTTAGCCGTAACGACAAGTGAGGGTAATTTATAACAGAGATAGCCCAAAGTTTCCTAATATGAAGACAGAAACCCCATTACCTTTAAAATGACGTTTTTTAAATGGATCGTCGTTAAACTTCTGCCTTGAAACTTATCCATTGATTTTCTCTGAGTAGCGACAAATACGTTTGTCAAATAAAACAAAAAGGTTTTTGTGGGATTGGTAATTTCAAAGTTTTAAGTTATATGGACATTAGATATTGTTTCTAAACTACCTAGTAGCAATGTGTGATAGATTTCCGCCCGGGATGCATTTTCATATGTTACCGACAGAAACGACCGTTCGGTTTTGCGAACACCTCTCAATAAGTTACCGACATATTTTTTTGGTTTTCGTCTCTAACTGTACAAGACAGAATAAAGCGCAACTCACATAGGAGACAAGTAAATAATTTAAAAAGACAAGATTGATCATAAAACATGTGACAAAGAGAGCAATAGGATATTTTGTATGTAAAGTATATGTCAAAGTACTTGCCTTTTGCTGCCTGTTATTTATTTTAGAAAAACATCATTGTTGTATACTTAAAAGTCCTACAGACTGACATATTTTAATGATGTTTTTTATTTCCATTATTATGCATAGAAATGTTGTCCTTGTTATCAAGAGCAGATAGGCTCACCCACATTCGATAAGTTTATAACGTTTGCAATTATATAATAAATATTATAATAATCTCTCGTTTAACCACTGTAGGACCGGAAGAAAATAATGAGGTAGAGCGGCCTGCTAGAATGTTAACAAATCCTCCTGTAAAACTGAATTACCGGATTCCCGGATAGATGGATTGGCAGAAGGGGACCAATTGAATGGCCTCCAAGATAACCGGATTTAACACCCTTAAACTATTTCTTTGGGGACATCTTAAATCCATTCCTGCTGATATTGATGATCTTAAAAGGCGAATTGCAGCAGAATGCCGGTTAATTCCCGGTGAAGTTTTCCGAAATGTTAGGGAGGAGTTCGAAAACAGACTTTATTATTGTTTACAGGAAAATGTACAACATTTTGAACAACTTATAAGGTAGTGCTTAAGTAGATCCCATGTGTTTTATTGTAGAACTTTCTCTTGCGCAAATAAAAAGTTATTTTTGTCGAAGTAAAATAATTAATAAATAAGAAATCAATAGTTTAAACTAGATTTTCTTCCTGTTATTCAACGATTTTAACGGTGCCGCCTAATCTTCTAATCATTTGTACTACAAGGAGACCCAATGCAGTAATTTTTGTGTAAACACTAACCTGAAAACAAAAATCAGCAGGCAAATTTTATTGTGTCGGCAACTTTGAAACGCGATTATTCGGAAACCTCTGGACAAAAAGCAATTAGGTAGTATACCACTGAAAAGAGAATTGAACGCCCTTTAAAACGATGTGCCACTTGACCCCCATTCCCATTTAAGATTCTAAAGGTGACATCTACCTCTCCTGGGGGGTTAAAACAAGGAGGCTAAAAATATTCATTTAAAGTGTCCCCCTCACAAATAAACTTGACGTGCCTTTCCGATTTTTCATATTATTAATTGCAAGAAAGATATTAAGGGTGGAAAGTTTTCAAATTGACACCCTGTATAGTAGCAGCAGGAAATTCCGCATTAACATTTGTTTAGATAAAAATAAGTATTCCTCGACGGAAATGGAAAATTACTTACAGGACTTCTCATATTAATTTTGTATGAATCGAAAAAAATTGTATTACAAAGTTTTTATTTTAAACTACTTTAGTCACATTTTAATTGTAAACAGCAATATAACATTTTTGCCTTATTAAATTGTTTTTTTTAAGTTTAATAGTAGCAAAAAATCACCAATAAATATAAAAATTTCTCTTGCCCCAATTATCTATTCTCCAAAAATTCTCGAAAGAAATAAAGCAAATTGAGTAGTATGCTATAACTTTTTATGTCAGTTCAACAAGCATGAACCACGCATGAAAAAGAAGTGTATCGACCATAACTTTTTTGTTAATATTAATAATTTGCTTTTTTTCTATAGATAAATTGCGCAACTTTTATTAAATTTCTGAACCTTTTTAAAATAAAATGTTATTTAAACAGGCAAATATTTGGATTCGGACTTTAATAAGGACACTATGTACATAAAGGGTAATCATGGTGAGTGGTCTATTAGACCCGAAACCTATCTTGTTGAAACTTGGGCAATAAGCGTAATTACCTTTTAGAATTGTATTTGAAGGTTTCTATTACTGCCTGCTGTACGAGAAATTAAGATCAGATTTGATTATTGAAATAGAATCATAACTTTCTGTTTGACCGGAAATTCAAAATTTATCCGAAAGCTGACTTTTGGGTAGAAAAAAAATTATGACGCTACAGCCTCTTAAAGGAAAGTAAATGTCATTTTTTAAATATTCTTATCTTAAACCTAATCAGCTGAAACTGACCTATGATGCATCATTATTGAAAATTCCCATATTAAATGATAATGCTAAAACCAACAATAGAATCTTGGCTAAAAAACACTGATAGTATAACCACATTGTTTTGGTGCCATGCATTTACATTTGTCGCCATAAAAAGCTTTGATTTTGCTGTATTATTTTTTCCTATCATCCAAAAAATATAGTATATATTATGTATAGTACAAAATTGGCTGTAACCAGAAAAATGTAAAAGGGGCTTCAAAAATAAATACTATTTAATTTACTTTTAAACCTAACCAAACTTTAAACAGGTCAAATTTTAGCATTCTTGCTTTAGTGGGGTTATTTATACTTAAATGCATTATTTAATTTACCTAGGTATAATTATTCATCAACTTAAAATGTTCAAAATTTGTAATATTTTTAATACCTATACATATATCGCTATTTATTTATAATTCATATTACAATTATTTCTTGTGTTATCGTAAATATTGCAATCAAATTGTTTTCTTTGCTGATGGTTTGTATTTTTGTAGTGTGTTTTGTAAGCTCAATAATAGATATGTTAAATATTAGTTTGGAAGAGTAATTTTGTTAGAAAATAGTTGGTACCTACAAATTACCAATCTAGGCATTAGGCCACAAAGCTTGGGGAAGCACATTTATCCCAAAAGAGCTAAAAACTCGTATAGAGGTCTTAAAAAGGTACATTTGTTGCCAGTAAGATACGCAACCTTGGTATATCTATTTTTGCCCATATATTTTACCTATTAAACATTTGAATTTCATGTTTTATTTTATGTTTTTAGAGAATTGAGGATCTTCAGATCAAACTACAGGAGAAAAAAAATAAACTGAAACACCTGGGTCTCACCTTTCAGCCAACTCCAATTATTGGCATCTTCAGAAGATACCATAAACGAGTGCTTTGTGGCTGTGGATGAAGTATTATACAGCGTATGTACGTACACCCCTCAAGGCCGTAGAGCCTTGTTTTAAGATAACTCATGCACTAAATGCTCAGTACTCCCCTAAAACAGAGCATGTGTGGATGTGTATACAAAAGGGTATATTCAAAATAAAAAGCAAATTTGATAAAAGTTTCACATCAGTTGATCAATTTTTACTAGGATAGGATTACCTTAGTGTGTCTAAAGGAAATGCAGAATAACGAACTTTAGGTTTTATTTGTTCAGATTTACAAAATGGCGAAATGCTCAGAATGTTCTGTATAATATTTACTATTTTTGATGCTCTCTAAATTCATCTAAAATAAAAGAAAAAATAAAAATTGATGTTAAGAAAATAAATTTGACTTTAAATACCCCACCCAGAAAAGTCCATGACGATCGAAAATATCTCCAAAAATTTTTTGAGAAAATCTTTTTCTTTTTAGTAATTTTGTAATATCTTAAACAATTCTTTATTAATCAAAACCAAAATGACTACCCGCTGTAGAATACTGTACTAAACAATTTTTCTTAAAGACACTTTCATTATTGCCCTTACTTTTTCTCAATTACAATTACAAAACGTTTGTCGGACAACATTACTATAATTCTTGTAATAACTAACCAAATTAGTATGGCAATGGCGACTAGGATTGGACTAGTAACCAATACCGGAATCGGCCTAGCGATAAAATTTAGTATCCGTTACTAAATTTCCTCTTGAGGCTATATTAACAAACTTTTCTAGTCTTGGAAACTAAGATTCTAGTATGGTATGCTAGTACAGTTTTTAGAGTGTATACCACATAGACACAATTTATTTGTGCTCTGTGATATCGGTTCTATATAATCGCGGTATAGTCCAATTTATCTATATTTAAAAATCACATGTACTATTTTTATTGTATTTTCTTATTTGATAAATAAATTGTGTTTGAATTTGAATGTATTATTTTCATAGATTGAGGATATCCACAAACAGTCGCAAATTTCATTTATATGATTAGGTTAATATATTAGCATTTTCAAAATCTACTTCAACTTTCAGTAAATTCACACTCATCATGTTACTAGAACTTTGTTATGACAAATGGTGGTATATTAAGCCTAGACAAGGCTTTAAACCTGCACATATTATTCTAAACTTTTTTATACTCTACCCTATGATACATGCAGATTATCAAGATTTAACTAATTATAATATTGTCGCTGGTAAAGTTTCCTTGCCTCTGGCAACTTAAATAACTTAAATTATGTATTAGCATTCGGGCCATTAGCATCCATCAAAGAAAATAGTTTCTAACATAATAAAATAAACTGTGCTACAATTTAACATTAAATAATCACAACAATAAACTAGGGGGTATGAAAGTGAAATTGGGCAACTCGCAACACTTGCCGCTATTTATACATGTCAGCCCCTTGGCAGCTAGTAAAAGTACGTCCAAAGACAATTGACACGTACGTGGGTACGTGCGATCAAAATGTGACATTTGACTTGTCGTTGACTCCTACGCGTGTCTAATTCTCTAAATACTGTATTTTAACTATTTTTGAAATTACAGAGCTAAAAAGACGTTACTTCTAAAAAGGAGAAATAGTTATTTTTTACATCATTAGATCAACAGTTGATATTGAATGCACCTATATTATGGGTATCGTGGTTTTAAATTGCTTAAAGTTTAGGTACTACTGTAGAGAAAAAAATAGTATATTGAAGATGTAAATATAAAAAAAAAACAGTGGAAGGGTTACAATAGCGGGAAAATCCAACAGAGGGTTTCAAATACTTAACGTGGGTATTATATGGGTATTTTACAAAATTTTAAGTTACGGTCATTAGAATAAATTCGGCAAAGGTGAATTATTTGAATCTAATTGATCAAGTGACAGATCCGTAATTTTAGGTTTATTTATTTCCATAGATTCCAACAAGCTTAGTTTTAAGCCTTTGTTTCCTGTATGTTAGATTTTAAAGGATGGATCGAAATTACGTTGATTATCAAGTAAATGGTTAGCATAGTCCTAGTAGGTTTTTTTTTAAAACGCTTTTATATTGTTCCTGTATTATTTTATTAAAATGTCTACCCGTTTGACCAATGTATGTTTTAGGACAATCTTTGCATTTTAATTTCTAGACGCCTGATTTTTTGTTTTTATCGCTTTCGGTTTTATTGTTTTTAATAAATTTACCTAAGAGTTATTAGTTTTGTAACATACATTTATATCAAGATTTTAAAACCCAATGAACAATTTTCAGAATCTTATATTTAAAACTAATTTTGGTATTTAGTTGATATATTATATAATATATTATAATATTTATAATTAATAAACAATTAACTAGTGTATAAGGTTATTAAGTCCATTTTTTTTTATGTCACATCATACACAGCTACAAGACCAGCCCAATGTTCCCCTTCGCCGGATTATGAGTTGCCTTTAATGAAGACCTGATAATATTAAGACATTTCCTTCAACTAAGACTCGACTAATTCTGACTAAATGTGTGTTATCTTATTCAGTGCCAATGCCAAAGAACCCAACAGTTTATTTTTGTTCTTAGAAAAAATAAAGCACTGGAAAAGAAACTTTTAAGACATATTATCTCCTCGAGCGACACTGCATGACACTCTTACGTATAATACTAAGAATTGTGCTATACGAATCGCTAGAGGATGCCTTGGTTGGTTGGTTGGTTAAAGGCGGGGGTCGGGTTCGACGTGTGGCCCAAGCTTTTTACACTGCATCAGCCTTCTGGGTTATTGTGCACCCCAGTCTTGTTAGAAAAGATTTGTTCCTTCTACGAGGTCCAGTAGTTTTCTTCCAAGTTTGTCGTGCGGGAGGTTATCGCCACGTCGAATGTTTCCGAAGATTTTGAATCTTTTACGGTTTAGCGCTTCGCAGCTGTAAATGATATGGGAGGCGGTTTCGTCCTCTTCGCCGCAAAGTCTACATTCAATGGGTCCATTATAGACTCCCATTCGTTGAAGGTGCCTTCTTAAGTGGCAATGGCCTGTCACTTTTTTTTAACTGAGTGCGCGTCAAGAGCCGCATTCCAGCTGATAGCTTCTTCGAGGGCCTACGATAACGGCCCGTGCGTGTGCCTGGCCGGGTGTACCGTTCCATCGAGATAGATGTTGCTTTTGCGCCCATTTGTCTAATGTTGTTTTGGTTACCTGTTTTGATATTCCAAGGGCGGGTTCTGCGCCCCTGCAATTTTGAGCAGATCCGGTCCTTGCCAGTTCATCTGCTTTTTCGTTGCCTTTTATATCCCTGAATGACCAGGAACCCATAGGAGTTCAACCTTGTTGTTTCTGGCAAGGCACTCCATTGTGATTTTTGATGTAAATCGAAAGGAGTTCAGAGCCTTCAGGGCAGCTTGGCTGTCTGACAGGATATGTATCTTTTGGTCGTGGTAGCCCTTTTCAAGATTCTTTTGTAGGTATGCATGCTTGTATCGCATGAACTTCTGCTTGGTATACTGTGGCGTAGTTTCCCAGGGGGATGCTGATTTTCCTTCTGGGTCTTTCCCCAAATATACCTGCGCCTACTTCGAGGATGCCTTAGACGACTCTGTTTACCGCCCTTAGTACCTTTTTTCTTTGATTGAGACAACTAAATAATAATTTCTAAAATCTTAAGCTCACACCTTTATTATAATATTAAGCAACAACGGTTTTATGCTTCGTTTCCTATTTAATTTTCTGCCCTTTCCTTCCAAATAAAGAGCTAAAGTCTGTCCCACGGATTTAATAAGGACACATTTATTAAAATAATAATTCTCAAAGTAATAAGGCTCTCGTCTACATGGTGGACAGTCCCTGTTATAAATTAGAACCACTTGTCAGTAATGCTAAGAATAATAAGGGTTAGGTGTTGTAACCGGGAAAACTGGGTAAGGGTTAATTCAGATGAAATAAATTTAAAATATTAACAGGAAAAATCATAGCAGGAAAGTACTTAAAAGTGCTGAGATTAATTTAATAAATTAATCTAATACATAGTAGGTATACTTTATTTTATCTTTTCATTTTTACAGCAAATCACATTAACTAAGATTGAAAAATACCTACATATAAATATCAATAAAAGAAATCAGAATTGTATTTTTTGTTTATCACTTATCAAATATTTTAGTGAGCTTGGTATAACGTTTATAACAAATTGACAATAAAGGCAACCCGTTGTTACGTAATAAAAATGAATAGAGGCAAAAAAATTACTTTGAAAGTGATTTTGTCAAATAATATAAAAAAGGCGCTCAAGTGTCGTTTACTACGCATAATTAATTCTTTAATATGAAAACTGACATTGGACAGGGTTTACTTATTTTATACAGGGTGTCCCAACGATGTGTGGAGAAACAGTAGGTTAGGTTAGAGAGGCAGACCTGTGGCATTGTCCAAACAGTCACACGTAGTCCCATAAAAACCGTTGTGGTAGTGTAGGTGGAGTAAATTACTTACTTCTAAAAAGAAGTTGCCGAACATATTTAATTGAAAGGATGTCTAGTAGACCATATAAAATGTGAAAAGCCTTATTGTATTATGTTCAATAAGCGTTGTAGGCATTGTTGTATCAGGTAATGAATTACTGAGTGAACCCAGGAATATTTTATTACCGAGTTGTATCATTTACGGTCGGCAATCGATCGCATTAGCAGAGCAAGAGATATTTCTGGGAAAGTGACACTAGTCAAGCCTTTGAGATCCTAATTTGTATTGGCCATTAAAGGTGCTGGAGCTTGTAGAAAGCGAGGAGGTGAATCCCACATGGGACACGTCAGACACGTGGCAAAAAAGGGGTAATGCGGTATTCAATAACAGTGGGAGGCGATTTCTGAGGAGGTGGGTTGCTTTCATAGATGTTGTCAATCATAGGAACCGGGGGATACCAGGAAAACCAGCAGTAATGCCGGCGGCTGTTGAATTATGTAAAATAGAGAGTTTTTCTATTGAGTGATAATAGAGAGTTTATTGGTTGTAATTAGTTTTACAACAACAATCTTTTAAACTATGTAAACCGCATTAAATTCCATAATGTCCAAACCGAACAACAAACCTGTAATAGAGGTGTTAAAAAACAATTTGTCAAGCTTTGTTATGAACGTTTAGTTAGTTTAAAATAAAGGCATTTTAAAGTACATTTTGCAGAAAAAGTAAATATGAAGTCAAGATGTTTGCAAAAAATTGAAATCGGTACTAAACTATCCTTGACGACCGGTAGTCGATTCAATGCGGTCTGAGGGGAACTATCGGCTGATGTCTAATAATTACGAAACACTGGGCAAAAACGGGTTAATATAGACGAAAACCCCTAGCGGTAAGATATTTGAATAATTCCTCTTCTTTATAAGGGTATCATTTCTGCGATAAGGATTTAAATGATTGGTAATCCTAAGTAGGTAAATTCCTTTTCCTTAAAAACACCGTATACTCTTTGCAATTGCGAAATATTGCCAAGTGTACTTATAAATACTGTCATGATATTAAATGAAAAGTTAAAGTTTCTTGAGAGTTTCTTAAGTGGTAAAACTTGTACCGCAAAAGCATGAGATTTTGCATTCTGTCAGGTACATAAACTTTTTCAATTTAAAAAAAAACTTGTATAAATTATATTCTCTGCTAATATTTAATACAAACACAAAATCTACATACGACAAAAGTCATTTAGTGCAGAATGAAGTGGCAAAGCTTTGTGATAAAGTATACTAACCAGCCTCATATTGATACCTTGACAAAAACAAAATTATTTAAAGTTGTAAGTGATATGAAATCAACACATCCCGATAGAAAATTAGAATGGCCATCATCCTAGCATTAAATAAATTTTATAAGTTTTACCTACCTTTACATTCTTTCTGACATTATCTTCGTAAATCTAAGATTCAAGGTGGGCATCAATTAGGCAAGGAAATATGAAACCTTTATCACATTGTGAAACAAGGCAGGTTAATTTAATAAAACTAAAACACGAATATTTTTGCTACTATTGGAAAAAACTAATTTGACAATCCCATTAAGCAACATAAAAAGAATATATTTACAAACAGAGAATAATTAGTTTGGTTCTTAGCTTATATTATAGTCAAACACAAAAAAACTTGATTATAAAAAAAGTATACAGTGTCACCATTAAAGTCCGCACCATATGAAACTTTTCTTTATTAACAAGGTTAGTTAAAATTAAATATCAGCAATCGTTTTTGCTTCAAATTGGACTAAAAATTATATATTCAATTGTGCACCATCTGTCATTCAGTATCTGTCAAAAATTACATTTTTGTCAAAAAATGCTGAAAAAATGGCATTATTTTACCGAATTTCAAAAAACGTTATAAGAAAAAGTTGTTTCTAATACAATTTTAGGCCTAAATACAGATGTCTAGTGCAAAGTTGAATTTTTTGCCATTTTTTCAAAACATTTTTTTTTTATATATAATGTAAGTTGGCTTAATGGATTTGAAACTATTTGTTTATACCATACTTATTATTTTATTTAGTTTGTATGCTTATTTTTTCACTAGAATACCATTTTTTTTTTCGAAATATAAAATTAGAGGCAAAAAAAATTTACACGGGTGGTGCAAAGTTATCATAATTTAAAAATTTTAACAGATAGACGTCATATGTTCTATTTTTTTATAGTACATACCCGTAAAAAGTTTAAAAACCTTATAATTAAATTCCCAGGTATCAGATTAGTTCACAAATTTCAAATGACAAATTATATTTAGTATAAAACAACATTTTTATGAAATATTAAATAATATAATTTGTCATTTGAAATTTGTGAACTAATCTGATATCTAGAATTATAAGTTTTTTAAACTTGTTACGTGTATGTACCATCAAAAAAATAGAACATAATATGACGTCTCTCTGTTAAAATTTTTAAATTATGATAACTTTGTACCACCCGTGTAATTTTTTTTTGCCTCTAATTTTATATTTCGAAAAAAAATTATATTCTAGTGAAAAAATAAGCATACAACCTAAATAAAATATTAAGTATGGTATAAACAAATAGTTTAAAATCCATTAAGCCAACTTACATTATATATAAAAAAAAATGTTTTGAAAAAATGGCAAAAAATTCAACTTTGCACTAGACATCTGTATTTAGGCCTAAAATTGTATTAGAAACAACTTTTTCTTATAACGTTTTTTGAAATTCGGTAAAATAATGCCATTTTTCAGCATTTTTTGACAAAAATGTCATTTTTGACAGATACCGAATGACAGATGGTGACCATTGAATATATAATTTTTAGTCTAATTTGAAGCAAAAACGATTGCTGATATTTAATTTTAACTAACCTCATTAATAAAAAAAAGTTCCATATGGTGCGGACTTTAATGGTGACACTGTATAAAAGTTTATACAGTGAGCTCAAAAAGGTTAGAATAAATTCGTTTAAAATTCAGGTGATTGTTTTCTGGAAAAACGCTTGGAAATGTCGATTATTATTTTTAATTGCAAATTTTTTGGCATAAGAAATGTGTATACAGGTTGTCTCATGAAGAACATATACCGTTCACATTTATTTTTTTAAATAGAATATTATATTATTTTTAAATTCTACGATACATTCTGAACACTTTTTGTATAACATACCATATCTCCAAAATCAACAGTTTTTGATTTAATAAATCGATCGATTTAATAAATGTTGAAATTGACCGCCACCAACTTCCTAGCACTATGCAAGTCGATCTTTGAATTCTTCCAAAACGTTATGGATTACCTGGAGATCTATTAATCTAACCTCATGCCTTATTCAAGCTTTAAGTTCATCAATATTGTTAGGTCTGTTAAAGTATACTTTAGATTTAAAATAGCCCCACAGAAAAAAATCTAGCGGGGTCAAATCTGGAGACCTTGCCGGCCATTCTATTGGACCCCGTCGACCAATCCACTTGCCAGGAAAGACTGTATCCAAGTACTCACGCATCGGGCGTGTGTAATGGGCTGTTACTCCGTCTTACTGGTACTAAAAATTATTGTTGGGAATGTCTGGCTCATCTGGATTTGGATAGAGTACAGCAAGTGCCGGTATTAACTCAAATTCTAAAAATTCTAGATACAGTTCGCTATTTAACGTACCATCAAAAAAGAAGGGACCTAAAAGCCGGTTATCAACAATTCCAGCCCAAACATTCACTTGCGGGTACTGTGTGTGGGATTCCATGATCCAGTGCGGATTTTCCTTAGCCCAATATCGACAGTTTTGGCGATTCACATGCCCATTTAAAGTAAATGTTGCTTCATCAGAGAATACAATTATTTTTAAAATTTGAGAATCTTCAATGTATCTGTTCATCATTATTTCGCAAAATTCTGTTCTTCTATTCGGGTCATCTTCATTAAGTTTATGAACCAACTGTACCCTATAGGGATGCCATTTATTTTTGTGTAAATAATTTAACACGGTTGCTGGCCAAATATTATTTTTCGCGGCAATACCGCGAGTAACACTATGGTGGTTTTCTTGGACAGCTAAGAGGACATTTAACTTTTTGAGCTCACTGTATATATCTTTCCACGACTTATCCGTTGTCAAATAATTTCCTTTTCAATAAAATTACTCAAATGTACCTATAGAAATCCTTTGTTTAGGCTCGACTAAAAAAAGTTTAACTAACGCACAATCTAACCTCCGTTTAAGCGTCTTCTATATAGTAATATTGCTTAGAATACGATTAAAAGGTACAAGTATTTTTGATATTATCTTATTCTGTTTTAACGAAACTTCAATATACCTCTTTAATGTTTTACAAGACCCTTATTATTTTTGGGGTAATGAAAAGTGACGGTACCATTGCTTGAAGGCGAAGGCCTTATTACTTGGAAAGTTATTATTTCCTTAAATAATTTCTCATTAATTCTTTTGCCTGAAGTTAAGTGCTCCAGTCCGGAAAACTAAAAATAATTTATTAGGTAAACTACGTCATTGTGGTATCGAACAGTTCGAGGCTTTGCTAGAACTTTGGCATAAGCGGGGAGCAAGAAAAAAAGAGGGTTTTTCTCAAAAGACGTTCACCCTTATAACTTTTTATATATATAAATAATAAAATGAAATTTGCGATTGTTACTTAAGGCAAATGTTTTCGTGTCAATTTTAAAATAGCATAGGAGTGTATGGTACCAAATTGTTGGAAAAAATGCTCGTTTTAAATATCCTAGTGAACGACCATCGTTCCATTTGGAAAAATGGAGTAACGTCAAGAAAACAAAATTTAATTTTTTAAACGCTTGTGAAACTTAGAAAGTCAATTATTATGACATAATTTTAATTTTCATACTTGACTATAATTTAACAGGTGTAATTAATTTGTAGCACTCTAGATTGAAAATAAAAAATAAACATAAAAATGTTATAACACGTCAAAAAACTACAAGTGAGGTGTCATTTTACTCAGAATGTTATAATGAATCCCAATAAGTAAAAATATACAAGATGTCCCATTTAAAATACCAAAGTCAAGATCACTTCCGGTCAAACCGGAAGTGCTAACAAATTGAAAATTATGCCAATAAATGCAGACTTATCTCTTATGCATAATCTCAAAATTTCCTTTTAATATTCTATAAATACAGAAAAGTTATAGGGGTGAACGTCTTTTGAGGAACACCCGGTATACTGGAGTGAGGACTGCCTGTTTTAAGGTAATCATTCCATTCATATTCACCTTCTTTCCAAACTTAGGCTCTCTGGTCAATTATTTTTATCACGGTTAGCCAGGGTGCGACAGGTTATAGTGAGCGGCTTCCGTTCGGTCCTTGTCAATGCAACATCAGGGGCTCTCCAAGGCTTTCACTATGGCCCCCTTTAACTTATGTTACTTATTAATGACCTTGCCTCCTGCTATTTTCCTATTACTTGCTGTCTTCCAACGACTTTAAACCCTTTAGACTGATTGAACACATAAAAACTCTACAAAGTGAAAATGACAAGATCTTCTCTTGATGTATACCTAACAGAATGTTACTGAATACTTATAAGGGTAATTTTATAAGATTTGATTTTTTGACTACCACCCCCTTTTTAACACGCTTTTATTAGCTTCACCTGTATGTTTGTATGTATGTTTGTTTGCAACCGACTTCTTTGAACCCGATTTTGACCCACTTTAAACGGTCAGATTTAATTTAAATTTTGTAGACTTATCAAGAACCGCTGACAATACAATAATTTGATAAGTTTATCTCATTATCCTGATCAGGATCGCCGGAATTAAATCATTTCCTTACATATCCTCTGTATGAGAGTGAGAGAGATAGAGCTCACCGTATGCGCATGCGTACTATCTACCTACTTGCCGGCTCGAGCACTCGGCTTAATAGTGTTGGTACATTCTTTCCGTTGGCCGAGCGGGTTTGTTCGGGTGTGTGGATCCAATGCTTTGAATCTAGCCATTTAAAAAAAAATGGATCCACTTCTTTAAATCCAGCCATTTCAAAGTCATTGTTAAATTAGTGACAGTATTCCATCTCTACTCAGGACCTCTCTATGACTATCTCTACTAAAACAAAAAATTTTTCTTAACAATAACTCAAACTAAAAAATGAAAAATAAATATAGTTTAAAAAACTAAAAAACACGCTTTAATAATTAATCAAACTAAGAAGCGGAAAATAAATATAGTTTAAAATAATTCTTGAAATTCTTAATATAGGCAGAAAATAATAATGAACGATAACCATTAGTATTATTGTGAAAAAAAGCGTGGGGCGCTTTGTGCTATATTTTTCGTATATCGAGCACCCCACGCTTTTTTCACAATAATCTTAATACAGAAAAAGAAAAGCACGAAGTCTTTCTCCACAATCTTTATTAATCGAAACTAGGCGAACCTAGTGTCACATCGACATGTTTCGAGTGTAGAAACACTCATCATCAGGAAACAAATTGAAAAATTAAAATGCTGATGTTTTTAGCAAGAGAAAATAATGGTGAGATTGAGCCGTAATGGAGCTTTTAATGGTGTACAAGAGATGTAAAATTGAAAAATCAGAAGGTCAAAAATCAAGACTCCAGCATACTGAAGAGTCGAGGGTTAAGTGTAGAAGCACACTGTCGTGCAGAAAAAGATAGGGTAGTAAAAGTTAGGGAGTTTTGAAAAACATATCTGTTAAAAGTATTAATAAATTACTGAAACATCCTGAGTTTTATTGAGCCCAGTCAGAAACATTTGAAAATGTTGGGGTGAGATGTAAAGAAAAGAAGAGAAAAAGAAAAAATTGTTTTTTGGTCAAAGCATCTTATATTATAAAAGTAAAAACAGTTGGGGTACCAGGCTTTTTACGGCCCAGTTACCCCGCCAGAGTCAAAGCAGACACATTGTGTGGAAAAAAATTTTAAGAAATTTTTTATAAAAAAATTATTGTGTTCCCGTTATAGAGGTGCTACTGTAGCCAACACGTGTAGGATGGGAAAAAAAACTGGGCCGTAAAAAGCCTGGTACCCCAACTGTTTTTACTTTTATAATATAAGATGCTTTGACCAAAAAACAATTTTTTCTTTTTCTCTTCTTTTCTTTACATCTGGCTCTGACTGGGCTCAATAAAACTCAGGATGTTTCAGTAATTTATTAATACTTTTAACAGATATGTTTTTCAAAACTCCCTAACTTTTACTACCCTATCTTTTTCTGCACGACAGTGTGCTTCTACACTTAACCCTCGACTCTTCAGTATGCTGGAGTCTTGATTTTTGACCTTCTGATTTTTCAATTTTACATCTCTTGTACACCATTAAAAGCTCCATTACGGCTCAATCTCACCATTATTTTCTCTTGCTAAAAACATCAGCATTTTAATTTTTCAATTTGTTTCCTGATGATGAGTGTTTCTACACTCGAAACATGTCGATGTGACACTAGGTTCGCCTAGTTTCGATTAATAAAGATTGTGGAGAAAGACTTCGTGCTTTTCTTTTTCTGTATCATTTAACTCCACTTTGAGTATGGACTGCTTCTTCAAAAATAATCTTAATGTTTATCGTTCATTATTATTTTCTGCCTATATTAAGAATTTCATAAACTATTTTAAACTATATTTATTTTCCGCTTTTTAGTTTAATTAATTATTATAAAAGCGTGTTTTTTAGTTTTTTTAAATTATTATTCCCTGAATGGTTATCCTTGTAAAGGTCTCCACGGTTAAAGATCTTGGAAAGATCTTAGATAGCAAATTAACATTCTTACTTTCGTGAACATTATTGACAGGACGGATAGAGCGTTGGTATTTTAAAAAGCATTTTTATATTCCTTAAGTTTAAGAATAAATAAGCAAACAGCACTTTTTTAACGTCGACTTTTATATTTCTAAAGAAATATACCTAGTTGTGTAAATGTATCGCAATGAAAGTTATCCTATAAATACTATAATATAAATCATGAATCATGTAAATCATCATACTGCACACGTCACGGCGACCCTTACATAAAATAGCAATGGGTTGTTTAGGATTTTAACAGTTCGTTTCATATTGTAGCCTTTATGCACGCGGTTGGAAAATGTTGGTCGGTGCAAAGTAACGTTGTTGTTTTTTGGAGCGTTCGCGATTGGAACGCTCCAGACGTGAACCCGTTTTTTCCACCACTAGTTTTGGTGTACATTGGACGGTCAAAAACTAAACACACAACAGTATAGTATGTGCGTTTGAGACAGCGAGTTGTCTAGAACAGTCGCTTTCACTTATATTTAAAACAGACACACAAGACTTCCATTTCTAAAAAAAAATATTTTATAATATTTATATTCGTTTTCATACCATAAAATTATCCGAAACATAAATGATCCAAATGTTTTTCTGCCTAAATCGTTTGAAGTAGTTTGAACACTGGCCCGTGGTCATTATTATCCTTGCCAGTAAAGATAAATAACCGTAATTTCTAACCTAGTTAGTGCAACTTCTCTTGAATCCATGGCCTGAAACTTCATCAACTTGGAAATTATCATTTCACCAAATGATTTCTCATTAAATAAACTGCCTCAAGCTTTAAGTTGGTTTGAAGAGGAATATAGATAACCGAGAGATAGGCGAACCCAGGTAAAGTCAAATTTTCAATGCAATGCTCAGGTAAGTTAGTATATTATTATGAAATTGTGTTTAATGGTTACTGGGTACACATAAAACAGAACTTAGGTGAGAGAGATGTTGGTGCGATATTAAAGATAACTATACTGATTATTATAAAGCAGTGGTATACAGGGGCGGATTTACAAATTTGCCGCTAGTAGGCTATTCAATTTTTGCCGCCCCTATACCAGTGACGGCTCGTGAGTTGTGAAACAGGTGAAGTGTTAGGGAAAGAAAAGGCGAAAATTTTTTACGACCACGCCCAAATTTGGTCAATAATTTTTAGTAAATATTTTAAAAATTTATGATTACCTACTTATTTTATTGAAAATGAAATTTCTTTCTGCAAATAAGCCAGTAAAGTTCCAACTACCTTTTTTTATTCCCATTAACAGACACGGCCAACAATAAAGTTTATTTAAAAAAATACTAAATTTTTGGGCCAAATTTGCCGCCCCCTAAAATCTGCCGCCCTAGGCTCCAGCCTACTCAGCATAATGGTAAATCCAGCACTGGTGGTATATTTTAAAATGAAGTGAATGTTATGCAATTTTATAGTAACTGGCAACATTTTTACTTACCTTATTTCACCAAGTTTTATAGTTGATTATTTATTAACTTCTAGTAAGGCCATGTTTAATGTAGGTCGAAGCAATTTTAGGCAGTAATTTATATCATAACCAGTATAATCTTAACAGGTTTGGGTCAGTTAGGTTAGAGCGGCGTACCGCAGGGTTCCGTGCACGGACCGCTTTTATTTATTGTATATCTGCTCGAAATTCATAAAAATAAGAAATTTTTTTCCTTAAATTCTAATTTTCATGACTATTAAAAATAAAATTTTTGCTGTAAGAAGGCCAAGGATCATTTTTTTAATATCTCATTGTTTAATGCACTGCCTGCAAATGTAAAGCTGCTTAGTTATTCAAAATTTAAATCTATGATTAAAAATATTTTTCGCCTTCACTGTTTTTATTCCGTTCGGGAGTATATTATGGAGACAGCCACAGAGGATAAGTTGTTTAACCATGTTTTTCTGTTGTATTGTAAGAAATATTAAAATATATTAAAAAATTTAAAGATGTAATTAATACACTAAACTTCTTGAATCCCATGCTTTCTGCTCAGTGGTAGGATACTTTGATCAACATTCAAATTTTAACTCTTTTTTGTTATTACTGTTTGTTTATAACGTTTGTGTATGCTATTTTCTTATACAATTGTTTTAATATATAATTTAGTTAAATGCATTATATGACTTGCTACAATTTGTAATTTACAAAAATGTGGTCAAATAAATATGTCTATGTCTATGTCTACAAGTTATTTGATACGTTTAGAAAAACTATTATTTTGTGGATCAGATATTTGGCTACTAGGAATTCCCCTAAAATGTATAAGTAGCCTGTACCTATGTATATAATGTTCATACCATACGATATATTAACATTACCTCTGTGTTTAAAAACCGCAACTTTATATATAACGTTACTACCTTTAACTTTATAAAATATGTAGAACCTCTAAAATTTTTCATCGGATCTTTTTCAAATCTTGATAAACCGACGAAGGTATGTTACAAATTACTCCATCTTTAAAACGACATCCGATATTCGCAACTACAATTTATTCTTGGAATGGCGAGGGATATCTTGCAATCTGCGCCTAATATTAAAATGAAAAACTGCCATAATATTGAAAAGGGACTGCTCAGACAGGGCAATGAAACGTAACATATAGGATCAAGTGATCTCCAGGCAGAAAATCGACGACAAAGGATGAGTGACGTTTGTCGGGCCAAATAGGTCTAGATGACCTTTTTCTTTTTCACCGGAAGTTTCAACGTATTTTCCTGACATTCTGGTTTCCAGCAATATGCGATTGTCAGACGAAGTGATATATTGAAGCGAAATTTGTTTCGGAAAAGGCTGTCGCCAGTGAAACGCGACTGTTTCAAAAGTTTGCTGTTTAGTAAATTAAAAGCTTTCTACAGGGTTGTTCAAGTTACAGTTTTTGAGGTATTTAGGTAAAGTATTTTTCACATCAAATTGTTGACTCCGTTTAACTACCTGGGACGTTTTGCAAGAGCTCGGCCATAAAAATGCAAATAAACTGTCGGTGACCGACAGGGTCAGGGTCGGATTATTTTTACTAGATTTTTTAAACATTTTGCATAGTTTCCTGCTCAACGAACAAATTGGTGGTACTACTATACTACAATAATTATTGTATCCCTTACTATTTTTAATAAAAGTCGATTATTATTATTATTATTATTATTATTATTATTATTATTATTATTATTATTATTATTAACTGTACGATTGTATAAATTTCCTTTTACATTCCGCGTAGGGATTGTAATTGTAAAAAAAAATCAGATATTATCAGATCTCAATGTTTCAGATTTGCTCACGAAAAACATTTTTCCCTTTTCGTCGAATCTGCCTGTCTACAGGGTGTTTTTTAAACATTTTGCATAGTTTCCTGCTCAACGAACAAAGTATTGCAACTGGGTATTAACTGTACTACTACACTACTACTACTATACTACAATAATTATTGTATCCCTTACTATTTTTAATAAAAGTCGGTTATTATTATTATTATTATTATTATTATTAACTGTACGATTGTATAAATTTCCTTTTACATTCCGCGTAGGGATTGTAATTGTAAAAAAAAATCCGATATTATCAGATCTCAATGTTTCAGATTTGCTCACGAAAAACATTTTTTCCTTTTCGTCGAGTCTGCCTGTCTACAGGGTGTTTTTTAAACATTTTGCATAGTTTCCTGCTCAACGAACAAATTGGTGCAACTGGGTATTAACTGTACTACTACACTACTACTACTATACTACAATAATTATTGTATCCCCTACTATTTTTAATAAAAGTCGGTTATTATTATTATTATTATTATTATTATTATTAACTGTACGATTGTATAAATTTCCTTTTACATTCCGCGTAGGGATTGTAATTGTAAAAAAAAATCCGATATTATCAGATCTCAATGTTTCAGATTTGCTCACGAAAAACATTTTTCCCTTTTCGTCGAGTCTGTCTGTCTACAGGGTGTTTTATTAAGGGTGGCCACCGGCCATATCTCGGAAACTACTAAGCATTAAAACTAGGGAAAATATTTTTATGATTAAAGTAGTCATGAGAAAATTCTAAAAATTATTTTTAAGTTCCGCATTTCGCCACAAAAATAAAAATAAAATTTGATATATACAGTGACCGGCAAAGAGTTCGCAACATATGGGAAAAATTTTTATTAGCGGAATATTGAAAAATCTTTTTTGGGGGATTGGATGTGCATGTCCCATAACCTTAAAATCGATTTTGACATACGTCACGTGACCAATGGTATGGCGGGAAACTTGAAAAAACCAATATGAAATCATCATAAATCAGATAAGTTGATGAGATATCGAGAAAATTCCAAGAATAAAAAGTGTTTAGAATTCCATTAGAACCTTTAATACAATGTTTGGGATATCTACTTAAAAAAACATAAAATCGAATATTTTTGTAAATATTTTTTTACCGAATTAAAAATTTCCATATTTTTCCTTTCTTAAAGCTTCATTAAAGTAAAACTGACATCTGGTGACCACAACTAGAAATATTCTTTTGTTTTTTCTGACAATTTGGAGCAATAATTCAAAAAATTCGTTTACACTTGGATACCAGCTGTTGCAATAGTCTATTTCTAATAACCTTATCGATATTTTTTATATCGAAATATTCTATTATGTTAAGAAATCCTTAAATTTATTAATCCAAAGAAAATTTTATTTATAACCGTAAAAAATAATTTTGAATTTCGCAGAAATCTTTAAAAAAAATCTAAAGATTAATAAAAATTTTAATTATTTTTTACGGTTATAAATAAAATTTTCTTTGGATTAATGAATTTAAGGATTTCTTAACATAATAGAATATTTCGATATAAAAAATATCGATAAGGTTATTAGAAATAGACTATTGCAACAGCTGGTATCCAAGTGTAAACGAATTTTTTGAATTATTGCTCCAAATTGTCAGAAAAACAAAATAATATTTCCAGTTGTGGTCACCAGATGTCAGTTTTACTTTAATGAAGCTTTAAGAAAGGAAAATATGGAAATTTTTAATTCGGTAAAAAAATATTTACAAAAATATTCAATTTTATATTTTTTTAAGTAGATATCCCAAACATTGTATTGAAGGTTATAATGGAATTCTAAACACTTTTTATTCTTGGAATTTTTTCGATATCTCATCAACTTATCTGATTTATGATGATTTCATATTGGTTTTTTCAACTTTCCCGCCATACCATTGGTCACGTGACGTATGTCAAAATCGATTTTAAGGTTATGGGACATGTACATCCAATCCCCCAAAAAAGATTTTTCAATATTCCGCTAATAAAAATTTTCCCATATGTTGCGAACTCTTTGCCGGTCACTGTATATATCAAATTTTATTTTTATTTTTGTGGCGAAATGCGATGCGATAAAAGTGTTAAAAATTATTGTTTTGGCAATAACTCTGAAACCAACAAAAATATCGAACTGCAGTGTTCACATATTTTCTTGCAAATTTAATCTACTTTCCGATTATGATGTCATAGTTATACCGTATGATTTGAATTTTCGGGATAAAATCAAAAAAAACTGTTATGATTACAAATTGCGCCCTCTAGCAATTTTATTAGAAACTATTGTGTATCGTTGGATATGGCAATTAAAAGTGCTTACCTATCTTTTCCAAACAAGCCTAAATTTAGTAAAATCGGATAAGTAATTTAGAAGTCATTGCGATTTTAATGATTACACTTTCAATAGCTTCCCCCACTCTTATCAAGGTCGGTACGCCAATTAGCCTTAAACCACAATGATGCAGAATTGTCTAGTATTCCTAATGATGTAACCAGAGGTATATATTATAATATGGAAATTTTCGGAGAAATTTAGAATTTTAAAAATTAATTTTCAATTGTGCCCTCTTGCGGCGAAATGCGGAATTTAAAAATAATTTCCAGAATTTTCTCATTACCACTTTACTCATACAATTTTTTTCCCCAAGTTTCAATGCTTTGTAGTTTCCGAGATATGGCCGGTGGCCACCCTTAATGAAACACCCTGTATATGTTTGTGTGCCTGTTGACATAAAAGCTTAAAAATAACTTGAAGGAGAATAACAAAATTTTGTATATTATAAATTTAACCCAAAATCGGATATAGTTTGGGTTTGCTAAATTATGGTGGTCTGTAATAAATTCACCATGAAGTAACCACTAATTCTACACATAAAAATAATAGGTTTGAGATAAACAGGCCTTAGTGAAATGTTGGTCGTTAATCAGATACAGAGTGTTAAAGTTTAATTTCCAAATTTTTTTTTCATAGTATAATGAGATAAAGTAAAACAAAGTTGAATTTGTAAATTTCCACTATATTAACAAGAAGATGACATGTTTCGCTAACACTGTAGCTTTGTAAGATGACAATGATTTAATAAAAGTTGAAAATAAAAAATAAAAAGGGTGCAATAAAATTAAATTATTCAAGATGTAAATAAACAGTGGAAGGGTTAATAGTGGGAAAATCCAACTGAGGGTTTAAAAAATTAAGTTTAAAATACTTAAATTAGGTACAATAATGGAAATTTACAAAATCTTAAGTGTCAACAAAATAAATTTATCAAAGGTGAATTATTTAAATCTGATTGATCATTAAGTAACATGTCCGTATTTTTAAGTTTATTTATTTCCATAGATTCTAACAAATTCAGTTTTAAGCCCTTGTTTTCTGTGTGTAAGATTTAAATGAAGATCGAAATTATGTTGATTATCAAGTAAATGGTTAGCATAGTTTGAGTCGGTTTTGTATTTTGGAAAACTGTTATAATGGTCCTGTATTCTTTTGGTAAAATATCTACCCGTTTGACCAATGTATATTTTAGAACAATCTTTGCTTATTTATTGTTTTTGATAAATTTACCTTAAAAATTACTAGTTTCGTAAGAAAAATGTATATCAAATCTGTTAAGAAAATTGTCAATTACTTTGCTGGGTTGTCCAATGAAAGTGACAAGCTTAAATTTGTCAGAATTTTTCGAGGCAGAGTTTTTCGAGGAGTTTTTGCTCCTAGGAAAAACGAAGTCAATAGCATTTTCGTAAGTTTTCTTTTTTTGTTTTATGTTTAGTTCTTTTTGAAAATTGATTTTATTTAGAGGGAGAGTTACTAGTCTATGGACCATACTGTGAAAAGAAGCTAATTTGTGTTGTATAGGATGGCATGAAAAGTTGTGTATGACAGTATCAGTATAAGAGGGTTTATGGTATCTGTATTTTCTTTTTTAATATTTAAATAGAGAAAATTAAGTTGTCACTTTCGTGTTTCATGATAAACTTGATATTATTGTGTACACCGTTAATACATTCTAAAAATACTTTTAAGTGTCTATCAGTTCAGAGGAAACATGTTAAGACGTCATCAATCATTTGAAAAGATGATGATTGCTTATTTTATCTTCTAAAAAATTCATAAATATTTCAGCCAATAAAAAGGACTAAGAGAGTTACCCATAATAAAACCATTTTTGCTAGTGTATATTTTGTCATTGAATTCAAAAAATAATTTTGTTCAAGGCATACTGTAAGAGAATTGATAATTTCTTGTTTTTTGATCAAATTTACATTTTTTAAGGTATTATAAGTTCATTAACCAACTTCCACTGTTTTATTTACATCTTTAATAATTTAATTTTATTGCACCATTTTTATTTTTTATTTTTAACTTTTATTAAATCATTGTCATCTGACGAAGCTACAGTGTTAGGGAAATATGTCATTTTCTTCTTAATATAGTGGAAATTTACAACTTTGTTTTACTATATCCCATAATACTATAATTATGGATTTCCACCTAGTATCGGCCGAATCAATAAATTTTTTTTTTATCGCTCCAGCTGTTTTTAAGATATAAGCATAAAAAATTGTATTTGGGGGTTTCTGAGAGCGAGTAACATTAATGTTTTTCAAATATTTTAAAGAGGGCGCTAGTTACACCGTACACGTACCTAAACTACATCACGCTTAAAATATTTTGCGGGTAACTTTATTGGGATAAAGATTTAAATTTATAAAAGAATGGTCATTTCTAAAGAAAAAATGTATAAGGAAATGGTTTTTTGTATTTACCATTAAAAATATTGATGTAAAAGAAATAATAGGTCCTACAAATTAAATTTATCTGACCCCCTTAAAAAAAAGGTGTGTACCTTATGGAAAATAAGAAACACAAACAACGTTAGTGTATCTAAAAGAGGAATTTGCTACTTCATTTGAGTCCAAGCACGATAGTTTACGACGCACTCATAGATAATAGTCACCACTGAGCTACTGGTCGCAAGGTAGTGTACCCTGTCATGGAGCACGTTGGGTAGAGTCAACCCTAGCGGCTTCGGTTAATAGGTTTTTTCAGGCGGCACAATCCCAAGAACCCTACTATTCATGTCAGAAACTCACTTTTTTGTGAGCAAGTTTTTGTATTTTTCTCGAAAATGGGCAAAATTTAAAAAAAAAATAATGGCAAACTACTAGTGTACCCCCGCCCCGCCTTTCTATGGTTTAGGTCGGGCTCTCCTAAGACGAGTTTGAGAAAATATGGGTGGGACAACCTTATTACTAACGTTTATATCACTTACTTGACAATGTGCTTTCTATCTTTTCGTTGATAATTTAAACTCAATGAAAGACAATTTATTTTGTCAAATTTTCACTTTTAGTGGAAATATTTTTCTTTACACGACGCATTTCGCTACATTGTAGCTTCTTCGGGTGTATGGTGCTAACTAAGTTTATGTCAGTACAATAACAAAATGGTCTAGATACTTAATTACTCAATTCAGGTATACACATTACAATCTTAATTATTTAATTATATTATGTTCTTAACACTGTTTAGGTATTGTAAACTTAAATATTATTGTCGGTATAATATATCTTAATCTTATGGGAAATCCAAAGAACCCTATTTAGATTATTGACACAGATTTTAAAAGGGGAACTATTTAGTTCTAATTGGTCGTTTAATGATGCTCCGGAACTTTTCAATCGATTTATTTCTAAACTTCCAAAAGATTAAGTTTTTGACCCTTGTTTTTAATATGTAAAATTTTAAATTTGGTATCAAAATTATGTTGTTCCTGTAAAAGATGATTAGAATAAGTTGAGTCGGTTTTATGACTAACAAAACTTCTTCTATGTTCCAAAATTCTCGTTTTAAATGATCGACTTGTTTGGCCTATATAAGTTTTGGGACAAGAGCCACAATTTAATTGGTAAACCCCCGATTTATTATCCTTGTTGCTTTTTGATTCATAGTTTTTTTTCTAATTTTCACAAAGAATTGTTAGTTTTATAAGCGACGTTGATATTCCTTTGATTAAGGTGTTTTTTAATTTTATCCGATGGGTTTCCAAAATAAGTGATAGTTTTAAAGAGGCCTGGTTTTTCCTTTATAAGAGGGTAGGTTTCAGAAATAGCCTTCTTCTTTAGTTTTTTCGATATTATGGTATCAATCATAGATGATGAATAGCCGTTATTAATTGCCGTTTGTTTAATTAAATTTAATTCGTGGTTAAAGTTGTTAGCAGATAAAGGAACACTAGTCAATCTATTAATCATGCTGTGATATGCAGCTAGCTTGTGCTGTATTGGACGAGAGAAGCTTTTGTAAATTGTTGTATCAGTATGTGGTCGTTTGTAGTAAATGGAAAAATTATGTTTATTTGCGACTTTGGTAATTGTTAAATCTAAAAAGTTTAGAGAGCTATTTTCTTCCATTTCCATTGTGAATTTAATATCCTTATGAATAGAGTTTAAATATGCCAAAAAACTATCAAGCTGTCTACCTGTTCCTACAAAACAAGCAAAAATATCATCCAATCAATCAATTGAGTAATTAAGTATCTAGACCATTTTGTTATTGTACTGAAATAAAATTACTTAGCACCATACACCCGAAGAAGCTACAATGTAACAAAACGCGTCGTGTAAAGGAAAAGTTTTTCAATAAAAGTGGAAGTTTGACAATATAAATTGTCTTTCATTGAGTTATAATGAATTTCCATCAAGTAAAGGCCTCAACGATTCAAATGATAATTTGAACTTTACCTTTTTTTACCAGAATCTGGTCTAATGAGTTTTCCGTCACAGAATCGACAATATACAAACAATCCATAAAGCTAGTTAAGATAAGTGCAAACATGAAAAAGAGAAGCAAGAAAATAACAAATTTAACCGAAAAGGAGCTTTTAACGTATTTTAAAATTCAGTATACAGTAACCAAATCTTACACGAAAATATAAATAACAGCAAGAAGGCACCCCAAACTGATGCTAATTGTTTTATTAAAAAGACGCTTACAAATTTGCCCTGCTTTTTTATTTGTCCGAATAGAATAAAAATACTTGGAATGGAACAGCATTTTTGGTAAAAACTTTATTAGGCCTATAAAAAAAGAAGGCAGCAGGATTGATAAAGGGTAACCTTTTTCCGCTTGAAAGAAAGAAAAAAAAACTTAAAACATAAAGAGCTGGGCCCCATCTTGTAAGTTTAACTGATAGAGCACAATATTAAGAGCGCATGGTCCAAAAAAAGTTATTTAAAAACCATTATCAATTATTGTTAAATTATTTGTAGGCTTATATATGTTGAGCACGAGCCGCACTTTATTAGCATTAAAAATACAGTTTACACAAATCTCTTATATTTGTAAAATACAAATAGTAAGCTGCTTAAATTACACCTAAGGAATATAAAAAAAAAATACATTAAAAATGGTCAACATGGTTCAAAATATTTATCTGCTCTTGTTTATCCATAGTTTTACGAAATACACATGACTTACAAACAAAGTCCAATAGACCATTTTAAGGGATTATAGTATTTGAATATTACAAGAAACTTGTATGTATACACCTGTTTTAGAAAAAATTAAAAATAACTAAACTCTATCTGGTTTTAAACCTGTTAAATACTATACGATTAAGAGAATAGCAGAGAAGATGTATTTACCATTAAAAAGAGCACAAATAAAAAGTGACGAATTATTGTGAAATTAAAATGTCGTTTTAAAATTTATCGGGTTTTGGCTTCACACCCTCGATATAAAGAACATAAAACCTGTAAAAGCTTTATAAGGTTCGTTAATGTATTTTGTTTGAACCTAGGGTCGAGTGAAAATATTATTGCCCCTTTATATTCTCTATATCACATCCCGATAATTATCACCAACAATTTAATAACTTGTGGCAACCCAATTTGGTTATTGTGTCTTATTTCATTCTCTAAAAACACATTATAAATACTTTGAGGTTTGCCGTTCTAGTTTCTTAAACGCAATATGGGCTTGAGAATCTGGACTAAAACGATTAGCAGTAATAAGGATCTCACACACTCTTAGGAGGATTAGGAGAAGAAAATAACCTGCATGCGATGAAACACACAACAAAACACGGTTGGCTTTGTAATAGAAAGTTCTGCCTTTCTAACGAATTTTTGTTCCGTTTTGTAATATAGTTTTGCTGGCTTAAATAAAAAAAAATTCTATAACCATTAGCAAATTGGTATATTTTAAGGATGCAATTGATTGCAAACTGTTGTAGGCCGCGTAGGTTTGGAATGGTCGGCGCATAGAAATGAATTAAAATATTTCAGAAAATTCTAAACATTTCACTAAAGGACAAAATTCCCCAATGGTGGCCAAAAATGGTCAATTTAAAACTTCCCAGGATCGATAATAGTATATTAGAATACAAGTACGGTAGGTACGTCCTTACCGCATGTGCGTGATGTTTTACAAAACGAACCGAAGGCGAGTTTGGTAAATCACGCAAATGCAGTAAAGACACCTACCGTAAGTGTATTGTACGATATTTTATCTACAAGCATGTTTTAGGGCACCAATATTAAAAACTAAAATAGCACTGTTTTAATTTAACCCGTAGGTGCCTCGTAAGTCGTTATCAACAATGCATTAATATCAGGTTGCTAGGGAAATAAATTATAGAAATTTAATAGTTGGCTTTTATATGACAAATGTAAAACTTGACAACGGAATAAACGATAATTATTTTTGAAACAATTTTGTGAAAGTGTGTTTTACGTCCCTTAAATGGAAGTCAGTAGCAGTGATGATGAAGTTCATAAAAATACACACTTACAATAATATAAAAATACATTCAAATATACTTGAATAATATAAAAACTTGTTTATAATGTCTTACTGACATACACTTGAAAAGTTTTATAAAAAAATTTAAATAATACCTTCTTTTTAGGAAGGTTTTTGTTTTTCTTCTTTCTCAGTTTATTTGGTTGGTTTAAACCCCCTTTATTAACTTTTTTAACATACTCAGCATGGTTTAACCTTTATCAATTTTCTTCATATTCTGTCTCTTCTACACGTCAATTTTTTAATTCCATAAAAGCTCCATTAAGGTTCTACACCATTTCCTCTTCTGCCAAAACCATCAGCACCTAATATATTTTCTGTCTCCTGATGATGAACATTTCTACGTTCGAAACAAGTAGAGACCGCTAGTGAGTTTTTATTCTATTAAATTTTGTGGAGGAAGTCTTTAGGTTTTTTCTTTCTTTTCCATTCTGAAAATGGTTTGTAATTTCAAATAAATTGCAAATACACAATATAGTAGTATCTTTGGGCTCTTGTCATTAATCATTAATCTCACACAATGCCGCAATTAAAAAAATTTATTAGATTGTTTTTGTGATTTTTTTGAAGCGTTTTTTTTTTTAGTTTTTAATTTAATACTCCCAAAGGCCGAGGCACAATTAAAAAAATAAGCAATATGCAATAAGAAATAAAAAATATAAATTATTGATGGCACAATACAATACTATGGCATATTGGTTGAATTGATAACTGTCAATTAATCTTCCATTAATTTTTCGTTTTGTGGGCATAATAGGTTATTTTGGTGTTTTGTTGTGTTTTACGATTTTCAAAAAATATTGTTGTTTTTGTAAGCTCATCGGTTTTATCACAAACACATAAACAAATCCTTAAATTAAAGTTTAAAAATATCTCTCTTGAAAATCAAAACCGACAAATGTCAAAATATTGATTGGGGGCGGGGCATATTTTATACAGCTTTTCATTGGTTAGTAATAAGAAACTTGCAATAGAAAATCCATTTCGATATCTAAAATATTTTGTTTCTTGTTAGTTAAAACTTAATTGTGTCGCGATTGATTTGTTTCTTCGTATGAAATCTTATTTCTATTGCTCTGTCCCATTTAAACAAAAAAAAACATTATGGTATCACCCTTTTTGGACCATGCGAAAATATATTCCTGAAATACATCCTAAGTTACAGCATAAGTCAGTATACGAATAAAATTTCTAAGCTAATTTGTATAGGAGCTATGAAAGTCTGACACACTATTGCAGGACCTTGTACAGTGTAATTATTTTACTGTAATTTTAATTCTAGACAATATAGGTATCTCTGTTTTAGTAAAAACTGCGGTTTCATGTTTTTTTTTTAAACACTGGAATATATCGAATATAGTTTATATCTCCTTAACAAAATTGTCTAAAGTTCACATTGATGCCTATTATTAAACCACGCGCGATAGCGTACGTGGAATAGCAAATGTTACATCCTCGTTTAATCGATACTGCTGTTAGAGTAGTCTTCAAACAGTAATTTTAGGTTATCTATAGAAATAGTTTTACTGTACATACAGTTTTGTATAAAATAAAGATGTGGCTTATTATTTAAAACACAGTTAGTTTTTTTAGGTACAGGGTCATCCAACCAGGACTGAACAGGGGCCTATTTTTTTAGTTTCCCTGTATTTTTATTTAAACCAATATATCCATTTAGTTTATGCTTTGCCGAAGCATCTAAAGTTACCATTTAAAAAGCGATCTGACTTAAAACAAAGGAACCGTGGCGTAAAGTTGTTGTTTTTTCAATGGAACACCCTGTATATTATTTAGTTTTATGAAACGCCCTTCTTTCCTGATTCCATAAATATATAGTTTATCCATATTAGCTCAAACCGTTTTTAAGATATGAGCAATCAAACATTTAAAAAGCTGTATTTTAATGCATCGCCATTACGGGGATTTTCTTTTCCAAGGCATTCTAGACGTATTAAGCTCAAATGAATACAGCTTTTTAAATGTTTGATTGCTCATATCTTAAAAACGGTTTGAGCTAATATGGACAAACTATATATTTATGGAATCAGGAAAGAAGGGCGTTTCATAAAAATAAATAATATACAGGGTCCATTAAAAAAACAACAACTTTACGCCACAGTTCCTTTGTTTTAAGTCAGATCGCTTTTTAAATTGTAATTTTAGATTCTACGGCAAAGCATAAACTAAATGGCTATATTGGTTTAAATAAAAATACAGGGAAACTAAAAAAATAGGCCCCTGTTCAGTCCTGGTTGGATGACCCTGTACCTAGTAAGATGCAACCAATAACAAATCTTTCCTTTTTTAAATCTTATATTTGTTTAACTTCATTTTATTTTAAACTTTTCTTACTGAACAAATGTTTTAAATTGTTTTTCTACAAGCTCAGTACGCTGAACAACTGAAATTTATAGATTTTTAGATACTGTGCTGGGCCTATTTACGAATCTAAAGTAATATTTTTTTATTAAAACAGCTCATAAAAATCGCTTCATTGGAATAAATGAAAGGAAAACCTGATAGGCATGAAGCAACTTTAAAACTAACATAGTTTAAAATAAAAATTAAAATTTTTTAACCCTGCACTGAGAAAAATTATCAACTACAACAGGTTTGCTAAGTATAGTTTTACACAGTAGCAAATTTGACGATAAATTTAAGCAGAAATTTGTTTACAACTAAATTTTAACGGGTAATACAGAATTTACAAATTTTATTACAAAAATATTATAATATATTACGAAAATATAGAAACATTTCTATATTTTATTTAAAAAATTAATAAAAGTGCCCCAAAATATGCGCAGTAGTTTAAAATAACACTTGTGAAAATATTTTAAGAAAAGCCGAAAAAGAAAGGTTACGTTTGATTGAAATTGGCATTCGGAGGTTATATTTTGCTACTTTCTAAATTACTTTATTTTTATTTACTGAAAAGCTGGGTTAGATATAATTTGACATTGACATTTAACAATGCGTCACTGGTCTTTAGTGCGCATGATTTCTTGCAAAAATTGCATCCAAATTTGTTACTGTGTCATACCTACACATTAAAATTCCATTGAATTTTGTACATATTTTTGTTATAAATTTGTACTAATAAAATTTATCATAAATTTTAGCACAAAATTTGTGTTAAAATTACGTCTGTGTAAAACGGCAGTAACACATAGTTTGTATTGATAGCTTATTTTGTATTAACCCATATTAAATAAATTGCTAGTGTATCAAACCCGCTTTACTGTTATATCAATTCCAAATTTGCTAAAAGGGTGATTCTACAGAAATTGGATAAATCAGAGTAACCCAATAAAATAAGACAAACCGCAAAAAAATATTAAACTTTTATTACAAATATTTAAAGGGTGTGTTCTAATTCAAATCGGCAGTTAATAAAATTATTAAGTTTTTAACATTAATTACATTTAATTATAATATTAAGAGCTATATTATCAGTACCCTGGAGTGTAACTGGGATAAGTCTCACGTCAAATATTGGTTTATCTGGGTCGTAAATTTTTATATTTGATATTTTCATAGTGCATATAAAATAACTGTAATAAGATTTCTCATGGTTATGAGTAATTCAATTTTTTATTATTGATTTAGGAAAAATAAACATTTACCTTTGTAACTCGTATAAAGCATCAGTCCCCTGGCACTCTATTAAATTTAAAAAAAGCGCGCCTATTAAGTAACCAATAAAATTCAAACTAGGCAGACGCCGAAGTTCATTGGTTGTGAGCGGAGTGGTAGTTGATTAGTCGGTTTCTGATGTTTTATTTAGTCTGAGTTGAGCCGTTACTGTGCGAGCACGTATGCGGACCAGTCGATGGGTCAGTCCACTGGTAAGTGTTTTAATTATTATATTTTAATGTTTTTGCTTTTATTTTTATTTGAATGTTCATGTTTTGATATACTATAACAGTAGACAGTTAAATACTCGTATCAAGCTGTAACTTAAAAGAAATACATTTATTATTTATAAATTTAATCAGTCCCCTGTCGCCAGTCCCCTGACTAATTTAGAGCCAGGGGACTGACGTTTTTACAGAGGACTGACTATAATCCTTTCTACAATATTTTCTTAGGTTTTACATTGTATTTTTTTCTGTTTTAGAAACAGAAATGCCTTTAAAAGACAAGCAATTAAAAGATGAGCGCTTAAAAAAGAAGATGGAAGCTGAAAAAGCATATGAAAAATTTGACAATTCGGTGAACATTAAACTTGTTCAGTGGATAAGTAGACTATGTTGATCCTAAAACTAAAAAAAATAAATTTGTAAATAAATACAGACAAGTATTTGAGTTACCACCTTGTAAGGTAATTTTAAAATTGGACAACGCTTCTTTAAATTTGGTTGTTAGACTGACATTAACATACCACAGTTTAAATGCTATTTCAATATCTATATTTTATACAAGAATATTTCGTTTGTATTTTCCCTACCTATAGGTAGGTTAGCTTATAATTAATTTGTTTTTGTTTTGTTGGTAGCTCTGTAATACCTACACAAGTTTTTAAGAAAACATGTTTTGTTAAGTAATAATTATGAAATAAATAGTACATGTTATTTTCCGGTCCCCTGGTATTTTAATCAGTCCCCTGTCAGTCTTGCTCTATAATCTTAAAACCATTTCTATACCATACAAAATTTCTAAAAAAATTTAAAAATATATATTTGTTTCGTTTGGGCAACTTACCTAAAGCAAAAAGTCCCCTGATGCATTTTTTTTTTAAAGTAGCCAAAATCTCTAAATAGTAAATAATTTTACTGGCCCTTCTGGGAACTGAATCTATACTTGGTCCATGGTTGTTTAACAGTTATTTTAATGACATTTTAAAAGAAAAATGTGTAACACACTTATGAATGTAATATGACCTTGCTTTCATAGAATTACCCAAAACAGTATTTTTATTGGTAGTAATCAGTTCCATTAGCAGCACAGTCTTGTTGAATAATGAACTGCTTTTAATACAGCAATTTTGTTAAGAAATAAATTGTATATTCTCAAAGCGATGCATTTTGTTCCCCGTAAAGCGCTTTTTCTACAATTAAGAAAGCCGAACAGTGTCCCCCAAAACGAATTGTATCCGTTATAACCTACAATTCACAACACGTTGGTGGGGGTTTGTAGTGATCGGCAATCGCCGGGCGCCGTAGTATTAGTTTTAACGTATTTGTTGCGCAGGTCACATCGTTCTAGCTGTCCCGTCTGAATTTGAATTTTATTGATCGTATCAATACCGGTTTTAATTATTTTATTTTTACTTTGTATTTAGGTTTTTTAAACTTTGAATGTCACATAAACAGTGGCGTAACTAACGCCCCCGCAGACCCCGCATTGCAGGGGGCGCAGCAAAGCCAGGGGCGCCCTCAAGTTCCTTGATGAAAAAATAAAACAAATGAAAAGCGACGCTATATATAAAAAAATCAAGAAATAATAAAATAATTGTTTCATTATCACAATATTAAAGTTAAAAATTAACAATAATGAATGAGAAACAATGAAATATGACTAATATGAGTCCCCTATATAAAATAGGGGTAACGTAACGTACGGTAACATAATTAACAATTTTACCCCAATAACAGTATCAAGGTTCGTACAAATATCCGCGCCGGAAACCCCGCGTGGGCGCCGCTACAACCACACACAGCATTTGTTGAAAACCCACCAGGAGACGGATCGGGCCACCTTAAGCACCTTACTAATCTAATCTAGAGAATTAGAGCACCTTACTAAACTAGAGAACTCGCTCCATGCGCGCGATGAAATACAAAGTTTAAAATGTACCGTTTCGAAAAAGATCAAAAGCAGAAATCTTAAAACCATTCGTGATCTAGCTCAATTTTTATGAGTAGATTATAAAATATTAGCCTCAAATTTACCGAATGTTTGTACAGCGCTTGTTTTGTATTTAACGTTGCCCGTTATAGACCAGGGTCGATAATTTTTGAAACCAAAAAAAATAATAGTAGGATGAAACCCATTGGAAAAGGAAGAGAATATAACAAAAATGAAAGGAAAAATAAATTACGGGCGATCCGAGGTCGGGAAGGGGGGGAGGGGGGTTTTAAAGGTAGAAAACGATTTATCTCGATTTTTGACAAAACTACAAGTCCTATGGAAAAACGTTAAATGACAAAGTTGTAGGTAATAAAATGATTTACAACTTTTGCATTTGCACTTTTTTCACATAACCTCAAAATTTATAAATTTTTAAGTTTTTGGTTTTTTATTTTTATCTTTTACAAACAAATTTTTTTATACACGGAATGTGGTGAAAACTTTCCTTTTTATGTCCCAAACACAGTGTACTTTTTTTGATTTAAAATATTTATTTTTTAACCTTATTTTGACTTAATATCGATAAAGCTACCTAATTTTCAATCGAAAATTCTCACGTCAAAATATCTGCTTTTTTAAAAAAATCGGTGGGCTTTTTGTTCGTTGAAATCTCTACTTTCTGATGGTGTAAAAAAATATATACATTACTATGGTAAATGTTCTCAATTCAATTCAATTCCATTTTAAATCCTATACCTTTAATTATATTTAGATCAACTATTTACGCATGTTTTTTGCGATCTTTATGTTTTATGTATTTGTAAATTTTTTGTTTATCAATGTAACATGGAATCTTACGTTTTTCGAGTAATTAAAGTATAAATGTTAATAAATAGCTCAAAATTGTATATAATGATTAAAAAAAAAATTTCGGATTAGAGTTTTTTGCATTTTTTGAGAACATTTACTATAGTAATGTATATTTTTTTACACCATCTGAAAGTAGAGATTTCAACGAACAAAAAGCCCACCGACTTTTTTAAAAAAGCAGATATTTTGACGTGAGAATTTTCGATTGAAAATTAGGTTGCTTTTTCGATATTAAGGCAAAATAAGGTTAAAAATAAACATTTTAAATCAAAAAAATTACAGTGTGTTTGGGACATAAAAAGGAAACTTTTTACCAAATTTCGTGTATAAACATTTTTTTTTGTAAAAGATAAAAATAAAAAACCAAAAACTTGGTTATTTGAATTTTTCACATAAATTTTGAGGTTATGTGAAAAAAGTTCAAATATTTTCCATAGAACTTGTAGTTTTGCCGGAAATCGAGATAAAACGTTTTCTACCCTTAAAAACTCCCCTCCCCCCCTCCCCCTTCCCGACCTCGGATCGCCCGTAATTTATTTTTTATTTAATTTTTGTTATATTCTCTTCCTTTTCCAATGGGTTTCATCCTACTATTATTTTTTTTCACTTTTTACCATTTTCAAAGGCTTCAGCCCTAGTCTATTACCTCTGCTTCAGCAGAACGTTCATTTTCAAAACTAAAACTGATAAAAACATATCTGCGCAGTACAATGTCCCAATCGCGTTTAAGCGGACTGGCTACATTAAGCATTGAACATGAATTGGCAACTAAACTCGATTTGAACAAAGTTGTGAACGAATTTGCTCACTCTAAAACCCGCCGCGGTTTGCTTAGTTTGTAAGATAGTTGTATAGTAAAAATAGCAGACTTATGCATAAATAAATGTATGTTTAATACATTCCAACTTTCAAACTAAATATAATTCCCCTCTCATACATATCTTAAGCCTTTGTTTTCTTACCTCAGTGAGTACACAACTGAACTTTTAGGTCTGTTTTAATTATAACATTGATTTTTTAAATTGCAGTACATTATTTTTACAACAATAATTGTTCTCTACAATGTTCTATACCTTTTTATATTAAACAACGCTTATACAAATTACAATATTTTTTACTATGGTATGACAGGTTGGTGCAAAATAGCAGGGCGCTTTTAAAATTTTGCGGGGGGGCGCACATGTCCTTAGTTACGGCACTGCACATAAACCAATAGAAGATTCTTATTTCGCTCAACCCATCATTAATATTGGACTTTATAATATATGGACGAATTTTACCATCTTAGTAAACCATCTTGCATAATAGATAATCATAGGCAATCTTAAACGACAGGAACAAAATCACATTGAGTGGTAAGTCATAGGCTTTATTAACCGTAGCAATGGAATACTATTATGATTAATGTCAAGTTTAATTACAACTGCCAGTCGAAACTAATACAGTATACAAAACCAGATTACACCCCCAATAGAACTTGATCATTACTGTGAGTATTCAGAGCCATGGCTATAAACCATTCTATGGTATCATTAACTCAAACGGTCTAGTAATTTTCGTTGTCTTACAGTAGGAAAGCGTGTTGCTGCCACATATAGTATTAAACAGTTAAAGAGTATGTGAACTCCTATAAGGAATAAAAGGCTTTTTTCTCAGTGTGTAGGTTGATTAGTTACATTTTCGAAATTTTCTGTTTAAAACATTGAATCATTTTTCAGCAAACAAATTGTTGTGCGAAAAAATAGTCGTCTTTTAGATCGGTATTTTTGTATGTTTATACACCAAACTTACATTTTCCTTGGCCTATTTTGTAAACAACTAACAACACAGTGTAAACACTTTAACTTGAGCTGTTCCACTTTTGCTAATACCATGTGAATTTCGGGATCCCGCCTTTAACTATTAGTGGTAATGGGGACGTGGCACAGTCTTGGAATGATAAGACACAAAATAGCTTACTAAGAGGAACAGTGAGTTATCAGTAATAGTTCCGTGTCGCAGGACAACAACAATATATTCTCTCGTTATTTGTATTTATTGCAATTCGACTAATTTATTTATGTTTTTGGATTTGTCCTGACTCAAATACTTTAAAAGTTTTTAATTTGGCATTTTAGGGAAAATGGTCAATCTTCATAAAAATGTTACTTATTTTGAAATTACCATAGACATAATCAAAATATCCAAGTGGGTAACAAAGAAACGGAAGGCAGAGTAGACACATTGGCACGACTAATGCCAAATATCGGATGTCCGAACAGTTGTAAGAGAGTGGTTCTACACTAAGAGAAAACTCTATTAGAATTAGCTAGAAATCCATTAGTAGTGACAAAAAATTGCATTAAATAGGCGCAGAACAAAAAAACTCTGTTGTAGGGGAGAGGCGGGCATATTGACATAGACAGGCATAATGACTTTTTTCTAGTATGCCAAATCTAGTAGCAGTATAAGTCCCAATTCAGGTGATAACGTTCAAGAGCCGGAAACACTGCACTGGCTCTAGTACGGACTCTCTAGACTTTCATCCGACGGATTTATTGTGTTATTTGTGGTTGCCTGGTTTTGACCTTCAGGGTAAGTAACATTTTGGAATATTATTTAACTACCTAAAATTCATTTTTACCATAGTTTTAAGACATTGTCTTGACCACACAATTGTACACTATAAATTAATAACACATTTTTGAAAGTTAATTGCAATTTAAGTGTTTTTGAACCCAAATTTTTAAAAAATATCAGGACGGACAAAACGACATAGCATAATGCCAGGTAAAATGAATAGTATGTCATTTTGCCTGCCTGCTTTGTTCAGAGTTTTAACGGATTATTTTTTTTTAGATGGTTTATTCATATAAAAGAAAGACAAATAGAGGAGTTTGGAATGATGTTGATATGGAAAGAGCCATACAAGCTGTCCATAATGGCGAAATGGGCTGGTTAAAAGCAAGTATGCCATTTTGCCCGACGTGGACGGGCAAAATGATTTTATGTTGCAAAGTACGTTTAACCTGTTCCAAATAAAGTTCATAAAAAAAAAGAATAAATTTATTGCTAAAGTTTTAGAGTATTTCACTGGTCATCGACATGTATTAAAATAATTAACTTAGGTTCATTTGTTCATTAGGTTTTATGGATAAAAAACTAAGTATGTCATTATGCCCGCCTCTCCCCTAACTACTAGATTAATTTTCTTGAAATGCTTTTTAACGTCAATATGGTGGTTTTTTAAATATTAGATATTTGCTCCTAAAAAACAAATCTATTGCCATAAAAAATATATAATGCAGTGGTAACAAATATCTTTTGTTTATAAAAAATTGGATTTTGTGATTAATTGAGGTCCTGTAATTAAAAAAGGATTGCTTTTTTATCCTAAAAATTTTCTGCCAGCTATAAAATTTTTTTTTATTATTATTAAACGGCGAGCATGGATTCATAATCACTGTTCATTGATTCAACGTACAACAATCGTAACTTGATGAATAAGAATATTTACGTACGACCGTTCATTGTTTCAATAACACCCGTCATAGGCTGAAAATTGATGTAGGCTAACTACGTGAACTAATAACTGTGTAAGAACTTGACATAACATGTTAAAATATTAATTAATAAAGATATTTTAAAGTAAGTAAGTATTGATGCAGGCGTTCATTGATTTGATGTACCTACTTTTTTGTTAATATCACGTACTTTTTTCATTTAGTGTAAGTAACCTGTATGTTGTATTGTAATTTGTATCTAAGTTTTTTAAAACTTTGCATGTCAGATAAAGCAATAGAAGATGCTTATTTCGCACTACCCATCATAATATTGGACTTTATAATCTATGGACGAATTTTACCATCTCAGTAAAACCATGTTGCATAATAGATAATTATATGCAATGTTAAACGACAAGAACAATATCACACAACAAATTTTTAAGAACTGCACACTTTATTAACCGTAGAAAACAAATATTATTACGATTAATGTCAAGTTTCATTACAACGGCCAGTCTGAACTAATACAGTATATAAAACCAGATTACACCACCAATAGAACTTGATAATTACTGTGAGTATTCAGAGTAATAATAGCTATAAACCATTCCATGGTAGCATAAAGTCCTACTTCCTATTGGCTAAATTACCGTGATATTATATATCACTATATACAACGATCTAGCAGTTTTTGCTGTCTTGCAGTAGAAAAGCGCGTTGCTGTCACATATAATATTAAACAATTGTATAAAGAGTATGTGAATTCTTATAAGGAATAGAAAGCTTTTTCTGTGTACATTGTAAATAAAATATATACAGGGTGTTTCTTAATAAGATGCAAATATTTAAGGAGCTTATTAAAGGGCCCATTTTAAGAAAGAAACTTCATATGAACATATGTTCTAAAATTCTTAACTGTTGAACTACAGGGTGCTAAAGTTTTAAGAAAAAAATATTTTTTTTATGATAACTTTGGTATTACCCTGTATATTTTTGTGAAACGTGGTACGCATCTTCTATGAATCAAAAGGCGTTTACTGCTGTACAACATAATTTTTTATTCTTGCCAGTGGCGTTCGTGCGGGATTTGAACTGCATCATTTTAAAGAGAAAAGTGTTAAGCCACTGCTTTTTCTTTACATAAAAATTATTTTTTAAATCCTTAATCCTTACTGAGCAAATCTGGTCTCTTCATTTTGATTCATTTGACGTATGGTTTTCGCATAAAAAAATAAAATACATTGATTTGAACATTGTTATGAAATTGGGTATTATCAAGGATTAATAACGTAAAATATCTAGTAGGTAAGAATCAGATTTTGTTTTGTACACATTTACAGTTTTGACAGCAGTTGTCTACCTAGTCTAGTTGGTACGTATTTAAAATTAACAATATTATTAAAAAAAACATGGTCCATTTTACGAATTCTGAGTTTGCAGATATACATTACATGTATGGGCTTGCTGATGGTAACGCATTGGAAGCCAGGCGGTTGTACGAAAACCCCTTTCCAAATAGAAATATTCCGAATGCGCGAACATTTTCTAATATTCATAGAAAGTTGTGCGAAAAGGGAAGTTTTGAAGTAGATAATCATCTAAAAGGAGTACAACGTACTGTAAGAACACCAGAAATTGAGGTAGCAGTTTTAAATTCAGTCGAGGAAGATCCCGGATTAAGTATCCTAAAAATTGGTAACAATTTAAATATCTCACATATTCTTGTTTGGAGAATTCTAAATTACTTTTTATTATACCCCTACCATATCCAACGGGTTCAGGCCCTACTCCCACGGGATTTTTCATTAAGGATGTACTTTTGCCAATGGTTTCTTGAAAAAGTAAAGAAACGCCATCCTAAACTTTCACAATAATCATTTTTGGGCTGAAGAAAAGCCACATGCAATCGTGGAATCCCGTCACCAGGACCAGTTTTCCGTCAACGTGTGGGCTGGAATATGAAGTGATTATTTAATTGGACCCTATTTTCTTCCTGAGAGGTTGAATGGGCATAATTATCGGCAGTTACTCGAGGAAGAATTACCAGCCTTGATGGAAGATGTTCCCATTTTAGTAAGAAATCGACTCTGGTCTCTGCATCGCATTATTGTTTCTTGCGAAACAATTAGGAACAGTCCTGGCATTTTCCAAAGAGTACGTGAGTCCATGAGAAAAAGAGCAGATGCATGCATATTTGCAGGAGGTGGACATTTGATTTGATTGTGGACTGATTTAATTTATTTCTTTGTGCGTTCAGGATAATTTTGGTAATTTTACATTCCAAAATGTATTTAAGTTCTTATAATTTCATAATTTTACCGTTTAAAAACCATTCTGTTAAATAAATTGTTGTTTAAAGTTACATAAATTGTTTTTTTCTGGTAAGTGGTCTTTAAGAGGCCTATGGTCTTGCGAGATGCAAATCAATGTATTTTAATTTTTTATGCGAAAACCACACGTTAAATAAATTAAAATGAAGAGACCAGATTTGCTCAGTAAGGAATAAGGACTTAAAAAATAATTTTTATGTAAAGAAAAAGCAGTGGCGTAACACTTTTTTTTTAAATGATGCAGTTCAAATCCCGCACGAACGCCACTGGCAAGAATAAAAAATTATGTTGTACAGCAGTAAACGCCTTTTGATTCATAGAAGATGCGTACCACGTTTCACAAAAATATACAGGGTCATACCAAAGTTATCACAAAAAAAAAAAAATTTTTCTTAAAACTTTAGCACCCTGTAGTTCAACAGTTAAGAATTTTAGAACATATGTTTATATGAAGTTTTTTTCTTAAAATGGGCACTATAATAAGCTCCTTAAATATTTGCATCTTATTATGAAACACCCTGTATAGGTGAATTAGCCACTTTTAGTAAGATGACAGCAAATATACAGGGTTAGTTGAAATAATCGGAACGGCTAATTTTCTTCAAAACTACCAAGGCTAAATAAATGAATTTTGGTACAGGTGGATAACTTCAAAAATTGAATTGAATATTAACAAATGCGACGTTGCCAGATTTTTAGTTATTTCTATAACTCAAGAAATGTTTTTTTTTCAAACGTAACACTACTCTTTTTTTATTGAATTCGAATCCTCCCATCAACATTATCATTTCCTGATAGTATCAAATTTTTATCTCAAATAGTTCTATGGGAAAAAAGTTAATTAGATACAACTCTAACTCTAAAATAAAAAAAAAATCCAATCTATTTCCATTTAAAAACGTTTCAAATAATGTGAAAAGGAAGGTTGGTAGACATAATGTATCTAATAGTATCGATAACGATAATAACAACAAACAACTATCTACTAACAATAACATAGCTAGTAAAAATTACTTACATATTATAGTACACTACATTAATTTGATTATGAAATTGATACTATTAGGTACATTATGTCTACCAACCTTCCCTTTTACATTATTTGAAACGTTTTTAAATGGAAATAGATTGGATTTTTTTTTAATTTTAGAGTAAGAGATGTAACTAATTAACTTTTTTTTCCATAGAACTATCTGAGAAAAAAATTTGACACTATTAGGAAATGATAATGTTGATGGGAGGAATTGAATTCAATAAAAAACAGAGTAGTGTTACATTTAAAAAAAAACATTCCTTGAGTTACAGAAAAAACTAAAAAGCTGGCAACGTCGCAATTGTCACTTTTCATTTCAGTTTTTTAAGTTATCCCCCTGTACCAAAATTTATTGATATAGCCTTGGTAGTTTTGAAGAAAATTAGACGTTCCGGTTATTTCAACTAACCCTGTATGCGTTGGAGTTGTAAACTTCAAAATATATTTTTTAACAAATTATTTTGACCCACTTTGTTCATAATTTTTTATCCCAAAATCGTAACGTTAATGGTGTTCGAGACGAAGCAGATAATCAGGCGCCGCCGTATTTTGTCAGAAGACAATATGTTATTGAGATTTAAAAAAAAATAAAGCCCTTATACCCTTACACTATTGCAAAAGAATGGTAAAATGAAACATTTTATCACAAAAATTTATTACCCAATCCAAATGCAATAGCCTTTTGTGCTTTTTAGAATTCTCTGCACGATATTTTCGTAAATAACAGTCCCCTCGACAAATCGCTGTACGTCAAACTATTCGGAGGCAGATATTTATATAGTTTTTTTGCTAGAAAGACATCTATATTTGCTTTTATTGATTTAACTTCAGATTAAATTCTTCAGGCGGCGGCACACCGACATTTTATGAGTGGACGAAAATAGACGTTATTTCAAAATGACTTTTTCTAATTTTGTATCATAACAAATCTATTATGATACGCATTTGCGTATCGTAATGAAGCTATTTCGATACGCGTTTTTTCTTTATGTAATGTTGGTAACATTTAAATGTTTTATTTCATTGACTTGCGCGGCCTTTGTGATTTACGAGAAAACCCATTTTCCGCAGAGGAAAAATAGCTTGATAACCTAATTTTTTATTCTGTGTGGATAACAGTCATGTATGTTGGTTGCATAAATCTATAAATCAATCTTTTGTAGATGCTTCAAGCTATCATTTTCTGCCAAATCCTATCCAAAATTCAATCTACTACAAATTAGAAAAAATAGTATAACGTACGTGTTATATAAAGCCGTTTTAAGCACTTGACCCGTTATAAAACTCGCCGCCAGCGGCTCGTTTTTTAACATGGACGCGTGCTATAAAATGATGCTTTATAAAACGTGTACGTTAATATACTATTTAAGATGGCTTTTAGAAAATTAAAGGAAAGTGTATTATTCTAAATGAAGTTTCTCCATTCATTTTAATGGCAGTCCTCCTTTTAAATCTAAATGTCTAAACTTTTTATTTATGCTTCCCTATGTCTAAAGTTATTAGTTTTTAAGATTTAAGCAATTAAAAATTGTGTTACATTACCCAACAAGCAACATAATTATTGATGTTAATTTATTCATAGTTTAGTCTACACTGAGGAAAATGATCTAATACAACAGGTTTGCTAAGACATAATTTGTATTGATAGCTTATTTTTTATTAACCAATATTAAATAAATTGCTAGTGTATCAAATCTGCTTTAGTGTTATATCAATTCCAGATTTGCTAGAACAGTGTTTTTATTGGTAGTAATTAGTTCTATTAGCAGCAAAGTCTTGTTGAATAATAAACTACTTATAATACAGCAATTTTGTTAAAAAACAAATAGTATCTTTTCAATGGGACGCATTTTGTTCTCAGTAAGGCGCTTTCTCTACAATTAAGAAAGCAGAACAGCGTTCCCAAAAACGAATTAAATCCGTTACAACCTATAATCCACAAGACGTTGGTGGGGGTTTGTAGTGATCGGCCATAGCCGCGCGCTGTAGTATTAGTTTCAACGTATTTGTTGCACAGGTCACATCGCACTTCCGGAGGAACAACGACGTAAATGCAAATTTTCCATTTTCGAGTTAAACACTTTAAAGCGCTAAAAATAGTTTAATCTTTCTAGAGAAACAATGCCGTAAAGATATCTCATCTAGGTACCGATAGAGGGCAGATGCGTCGTTATGCCAAATATCAATTTATAACGACTTTTAGCGCCAACAACGTCGCAACTGCAAGCTATGCATCGACCTTTGGATGGGACGGTTGTTCTCCGCGTGAACAGTGACGTAAATGCATCTAACAGAATTTTTAAAACATTTTTTGCCTTAAGTTCAGTGCTACATTGACGTAATTGTATATTGTTATCCTGACATTTTAGTTTAAATACAGTGCAACAACGACGTAAGTGTTCATTGAGTCATTATTAACCTTAAAATTAGTAATCTTTTATTGACGTAAATGTTTTATACGTCATAATTGTCACAATTTTGCTTTAAAGTTAGTACTTAAAGATTTTGATAATCAGAGAATTATGGTTAATATTTTATTTTTAGTGGCAAAATCCGAAGCAAAAATTTAAAACAATTTTAATTTCCACCAAAATCTTTATAAATTTTTTTTAGGTGTATAATTGGGATATATTTGTATGCCGTAGAGAACTACCAAATTAAATCAATCGCACATAATGAGGGTGATCAATACTCTGTTTTAGGAATTACAAAAAACTGATTCTAAACTTATTTTTAAGTTAGTTTTATTAAAAAATGTCTGAATGTTTACTTTGTTCTAAACTTAATATATCGTTTTTTAATTTAATACGTTTAATTTTTTGGTTAAATAGACGACTTTGGGAAGAACAATGACGTAACTGGAATTTATTAATTTTTGAGAAGCGGATTATTTTCATAGTTTTGTTAAAATCCAAATATTACTTATACAACATTAATTCTGGGTACGCCTTTTATTTTCAAAATATACATTCAATGCTTTTAGTATGTATCTTCGTATTGTAATAGCTTTAATAAAATATTATAATTTTCAAATACGTTTCCTGAATAATTATACATTTTGCATTTATGTCGTTGTTCCTCCGGAGGTGCGACATCGTTCTTCGGAGTCTTCTAGCTCTCCTGTCTAAAGTTGAATTTTATTGATCGTACCAATACCTGTTTCAATCAATTTATTTTTACTCTGTAATATTTAAGTTTTTTTTTAACTTTGTATGTCAGAAATAGTAATAATAGATTTTTATTTTGCACAACCCATCATTTGTATTGGACATTATAATCAATGGACGAATTTTACCATCTCAGTTAACCATGTTGCATAATAAATAATCACATGCAATGTTAAACGACAAGAACAATATCACACTAAAAGCTATTTAAATTTTTGAGAAATACAGTACTTACTGATTTTTAGTGGTAAGTTCTTTGTTAACCGTAGCAAGTAAATATTATTATAATTAATGTCAAGTTTCATTACAAAAGCCAGTCAGAACTAATACAGTATATAAAACCAGATTACACCTCCAATAATAGAACTTGATAATTACTGTGAGTATTCAGAGCAATAATGGCTATAAACCAGTCTATGGTAGCATTAACTCCTATTTCCTATTTGCTAAATTACCGTGATATTATCACTACTCAACGGTCTAGCGATTTTCGTTATCTAAGGCTGGTTGCCCACAGGACGGTAACGGCACGATTTGTCGCGCGCGGTATCGCGCCGCATCTGCTGAGTGCTCGCCCACTACACGGTATATCGTGCGAAACTTGTTTAGATTAATATTCCGTATTGCCAGATCGATTTTGGTCAGTTGTTGCTATGAGATTAGAAGTGATGGATCGAAGAAAAGTAATTTTATTAGCGATGGTTTCACGTAGGCGCCGAAGAAGGCAAGCTATCAAGAGTCAAAGGCAATATTGGGTCCATCCCATTTTGAGGGTCAGATTTGTGGAAGGGGCGTTTTATACAATATTTGAAAAACATAGAGAAAGTCCTGGGAAGTTCTTTAATTATTTCCGCATGAGTAGAGAGACGTTTGATTATTTAGTCGACCGATTAAAAGAATCTATAGGTCTTCAAGATACACAAATGAGAGAATGTGTACCTCCAACCGAAATTACTGTCCTTATATTCATTACACCTTTTGTCCCACAAACACTTCTTACTCTTGTGATGTCTCGACATGGGTATAGTAGAATAAATAAAAAAAAATTATTTTTGAAAATAATTTAAATTTATAAAAATTTATTATAGAAATTCTTGATTTAAATTAACGGGGGCCGTGTTCTTAAAGATTTAAAAATTTTAAATGATACTTTGGAAATAAATAAAAACCATTCAAAAAGAAAACTTAAAGCACAAATGGATCACTAAAAGCTACCTTTATATTCTTGTAGTAAGCAATGATAGGACACAAGCGTTCACTGGAGCTTACAACTACCGACTAAAAATTCTTCAACAAAGTAAATCCTTTCCCAAAAACAAGTTGAGCAATCTTTTGGTGTACGTGACATTCAGTGCGAATTCCTTCTGGGTTTTGAACCCTAGTAACCTTCAAACACATTCTTGACATTTTTAATAACAAAATCTTTCGACATATTCGTAGAAAAAAATAAGAAAACCTTGAGTTAAATTCCATTCTCACACTTCTTCACCGGTCAAGTAGTTGGCCCTGACTTGTTTTCTAAGAACTCCGTGTAAACCCGCAGATTTGACCCTGACTTGTTTTGACAAAGATACTTCTAGGAAAAACAAAGTTCAACTTTTTGCGCAATACAGTGACCCCGAGTTGTTTGTCGCATTCCTTAAGAAATAGGAGGCCTCTCCCACATACCAAAAACTTCCTATAAATACTAGCGCGCGTCCTATCTAAGGCAGTCATCTAGTAATCCAGTAAGCCGTAAGATATCTAGTTCCTTAAAAAATTTCGAAAATATTATAGCTCCTATTCTAAATCAGTAAAACAAAGAAAACCATCAATCCAAAAGTGAGTGTTTTAAGTCCTAAGGTATAATAAAAAGGAAATTGTGAAATTAACTGGGTGGCTCTCTAACTTAAAAATTTAAGGCAGTGAAAGTGAAGTGCGGGATGAAGAAAAAGTGATTTTGCCTTAACCCATTGTATATTGTTGATTTTGCCCCTTTTTGCAACTCAACCTATGTATTCTATTGTTGCACCCTATTTTTAATTTTTTATATTTTTCAATATATTTATTTTTTTAAAATTAATATCTTGTTTTACTGATAGTACGTACTCTAGGACCGGCCCTGCTCCCCTTCAAATATTTGCAGTGCTCCTGCCTGACTAAAGTGAAAGCTCCCTACAATTAAAGATAGAAAAAGGGCAGGGCATTACATTGGTGTCAGGTGTGGGGTTAAACAGGGTTAAAAAAAGGGTTAAAAAAGAGATAAATTAAACAAGGAACAAGGGTCCTAGAACAGTAGAGTTTTTATTTACCCTCTACGACAGTACACTATCAGTAAACAATGACGGAAAATAAAAACGTGCAAGAACCAACAACCATAGTAAATACTACATCAATTAATAATGTTCTGATTGGAATTGAAAATATACCCATCTTCGAAGGGCACTCAAGTATAGAAGAATTTATATCTATAATTGATGAAACTGCAACTTTAGCAAGTTGGTCTGAAGCTCAGAAAATATCAGTGGCTCGTCTGAAACTTCGAGGCAAAGCGAAACAAATTTTAGACGCCGATCCTACCCTCAAAAATACCACCAAATGGCAAGATTTAAACGATGCATTAAAAAATCAGTTTACTCGACAACATGTAAAGGGTTCAGCCTTAAAACAGTTTATAGAATGTAAACAAAGGATTGGGGAAAGCAGTAGACAGTTCTTGACCCGCCTAAAAATATTGGGAAACAAAACAATTACTCTCACAGGAACAAAAGCTTTTGATCAAGCCATAGCAACAAAATTAGAACAAGATCTTACAAGTCAGTTTATGTTAGGGCTAAGTATGCCCATAAAGCAACGTGTGCTCTCTGGAGATCCAACCAATTTAAAAAATGCTCTCGACATAGCTGAAAGAGAGGAAGCCATTGAAAATTTGCTTCATCCGAAAGATAGCCGAGAATGCCGAATGGTAAGACAGAATCAAGATATTAGGAAACCAAGAACGTGCTTTATTTGCAAAAAGACAGGTCACACTTCATATAATTGTACCAATCGGGCAGAAAAAAAAAACGATAATTGTTTTCAATGCAATAAACCTGGTCATTGGAAGAGAGACTGTAGAGAAAGACGAAAAACTCAAGAAGGACCGAGGCGCTGTTACCAGTGCCAAAAAGTTGGACATATAGCCAGATCATGTCCAAATCGAGATGGAAGACAGGGACAAGCTTTAAACTTAAGCACAGCCGCTCAACAACCCCGGAGTTCGGCTGTGGCCGAGGCAAGATGGTAATAAACAGGAGACCAACGGTTGGGATATATACATGCTCGCAGAAAGGAACCCCGAGACCACGAAATGTAGTCGCGGTAAGTGTTGAACATAAAAACTGCAAAGCTTTAATTGATTCTGGAGCTGTTATATCCCTAGTAAAGCCGGAAATTGCCAAGGGGTTCAAGGTTATTAAAGAAATAAGTAATCTAGTAGACATACAAGGGAACAGTATCCCTACATATGGGAAGGTCACCCTTCCAGTAAATTTTGGGAAAGACAACCTAGTACGGCATGAATTTATGATAGTAGAAGCCATCAGTTTTCAGGCAGACTTCTTACTGGGCATTGATTTCTTACATACACATAATATAAAAATTGATTGGGGACATGGGTGTATGTATGCATGGGAAACCAAGATTGAATTAGAAGAAGAACAATCGAGGTCAGATGATGTATATGGAGTACAAAGAGAAATATGTGAGATAAAAAATGAGATCGGGGAGTTAAAAGAAATGATTCAGCAGATGAAAACTTTATTACAAGGTAACTCTACCAAGGATTCTTCGTTACGGCTAATAACTGAAGAATCGGATGTTCAAGCGTTTAGCCGACGTTTGGATATTCAAGATAAACATCTAGAAGGGATAAGAGAAACCTTGGAACCAAAGTTAAGGGAACACGAAGTGGAAAATGAAACCAAACCGACTAGCATTCGCGAAGCTAGGAAGAATAAAGAGGAAGTGCAAACGTCCGGACGCGGACATTCTAGGAAACAGGAAAAAGGAAACAGTGTACACTTAGTAGAAGACATGATTATACCCCCGAGATGTGAAGTTATTTGTGAAGCAGCTCTGAGAGGCGCATCTAGGGTTAAGGCCCAACACATAGTAATGGAACAATGTGCAGATATTCCTCAAGGATTGCTAGTTGCCCGAGTGTTATGCCGTAAATCAAACAAACTGCCAATTAAACTTACAAACGTGACCGACAGCGAAGTTCGAATACAAAAAAATACTGCCCTTGCAATAGCTTTTGAAGCTGAAATCGAATCAAAGAAGGACGCTGGAACCTGTATTAGACAAATTTCACAGAAAGACAGTCAGGACATATTAAAACAACTAAATCTAGAAAATCCAACAAATGGAGGTGAAGAAAAGGTTAAAAATCTTATACTGGAATATATCGATATCTTTAGGGCTCCCAGTCAAAAGCTGACTTGCACTACAAATGTGACGCACCGAATAATTACAGAGGATGTTCCCCCTATTGTAAAAAGACCATATCGAGTACCTTTTCACCGACAGAAAATATTACAAAACGAAATACAGAAACTTTTGGACGACGGAGTTATTATTGAAAGCCAGTCACCCTGGTCTTTCCCAGCAATTTTAGTTGAAAAACGAAGACACCCTGGTGAAGATATTCAGTATCGACTAGTGATAGATTTTAGGGAACTTAACGCCGTAACAAAGCCAGATTATTTCCCTCTTCCTAATATACAAGAAACTATAGATAAACTAAGTGGTTCAAGTCTGTTTTCTACAATGGATTTAGCATCGGGATATTTTCAAGTTCCACTTCATCCAGAAGACCGAGAAAAAAGTGCATTTTCGACGCCAGACAACCATTATGAATTTACACGCATGGCTATGGGGCTCAAGAATGCGCCTGCGTCATGGAGTCGTATGATGTCGCACATTTTTGGGAAATTAAGTTACTCTGAATGTTTGCTTTATTTAGATGACATCATAGTTTTCTCAGTGGATGACGTCGATATTCACTTAGAACGTCTCCGACACATTTTTGAGAAAATGCGAGAAAGCAACTTGAAGTTTAAACCTACAAAATGTCATTTTCTAAAAAGGGAAACGGAATACTTAGGTCATGTCATTAAAGAAGGTGGATACACAACCAATCCAGAGAAAACAAAAATTATTAAAAATTATCCTGTCCCCAAAACAGTTAAAGAAATAAGAGCTTTCTTAGGGCTAACGGGATTTTATAGAAAATTCGTACCAAACTTTTCCCGGATTAGTCAGCCACTAACATTACTTACAAAGAAGAACGTACCCTATAATTGGAAGATGGAACAACAGGAAGCATTTGAAAAATTAAAGGAAGCCTTAATGACTCCGCCTATTCTCAAATATCCAGATTTTGGAAAGGAATTCATTGTTAATACCGACGCCAGTGCAACAGCAATCGCAGCTATACTGACTCAAGTTCATGATGGTATGGAACATCCAATCTGTTATTCCAGCCGAACGTTAAATCAAGCGGAACGTCGTTATTCAACCATTGAGAGAGAATGTCTAGCCGTGGTGTATGCCGTAAAAACTTATCGTGTTTATCTAACTGGTACCCATTTCACAATTTTTACTGATCATAGACCCTTAAAGTACCTTTTAACAATTAAAGATCCAAGTTCTAGATTATCAAAATGGGCCATGTTTTTAATGGAGTATAGTTTTTCCATAAAATACCGCCCTGGACGTATGAATGAAAATGTGGATAGTTTAACAAGATTAAATACTGACGAAGTAAATATTAAGAATCCTGTACCAAAGCAAATTTCTCTCGTTACCAATGAACCTGACCTGAAGCCAATAATCTCGGTCATATGGACTAGAGAAGAACTTAAAAAGTTACAGGAAAAAGATCCATACATTCAAGAACAAATATTACATTTAAATAACGATGAATTTTATCATGACGAGGAAGGATTATATTACAGAAAAAGAAATAATAACGAACGACACGATAAGCTAGTAGCGCCTGTGTCTATTATACCTGAAATTCTACACACGTATCATGCATCTCTTTTTGGAGCGCATCCTGGACAGAAAAAGACATGCCAATTAGTTCAACAAGATTTTTTTTGGAAATCTCTTAAATTAGATGTACAACGATACGTAGAGAATTGTCACTCGTGCAATAGAAGAAAGATAAATCCCCAGCCGCCAGTGGAAATGCAAAAGATGCCTGTACCCTCCAGACCATGGGCTAGAATAGCTATGGATATAGTAGGTCCATTAAACCTAACTATGAATGGAAATAAATATATTTTAACCTGCATTGATTTCCTAACTAGATACCCTGAGTGCATACCATTACCCGATATGAAAGCAGATACTGTTGCAAGAGCTTTTGTGGACCACATAATTTTACGACATGGAGCACCACGAGAGTTAATTACTGACTGTGGCAGTAATTTTATTGGAAAGCTGTTTCAAAACATTTGTAAGACGTTGGAAATAAACAAACTTCAGACCACTCCTTACCATCCCGCAGGAAATGGTATTATTGAACGCATGCATAAGACCATTAAAACTATGATTAGTCACTTCACTAATGAAATCAACTACAATTGGGACGAAATTTTACCATTTGCCTTGATGGCGTATCGAAATCAGTGTCATGAAGCAACTCAAAATTCTCCATTTTTTTTGATGTTCGGCAGGGACATGGAGCTGCCTGTGCATCTAACAATAAGGGATAAAATAGTAAGGTACGACCTAGATGAAAATTATGTGAGTCAATTAATAACAAAAATGCAATATGCACATGAACAAGCTAAAAAATGCATAGAAGTAAGTGTCTCCAAACGATGTGAAAAACACAATAATAAACACTTAAGAAAAGAATACGCAGTAGGCGATCTAGTTTACATAAAATTACCATCTCTACCAGGAAAAAATTTGGCCAGAAAATTCCAACCAAAATGGTCAGAACTATATCGCATTTTAGAGAAAAAGGGACCAGTTACCTTTAAGATTAAGGAAGTAAATGGAAAGAAAGAACAAATGGTCCACGCAGAGAGATTAAAATTCTTTAAAGGAAATGTTAAACCGCCACTAGATCAACTTCCTGAATTAAAACCAGAGACAGAAAATAAACAAACAAAAGATCAACTGGATCACACCGAGTATAAAAATGATGACAGGGTAAACTCTGATGAGGAAGAAATAGGTAATACCCCAATAGAAAGCGATAACGAAGAAAACGACGACTTACAGATAAGCAGTGAGGATGAAGCAAATAGCGAACTATCTATAGACAATGAAAATGAAGAACTAGAACGTGACTTTGATGACCAGGAGAACAGTGACAGTCAGAATGAGGAAAGTAACCTAGATTCGGAATCAGACAACTACGAATCCTTTGAAGAGACTACACCAACGCCAGAAAACCAAATTAAAGATAATATTCAACGAACAAGAACTCGTCAAGTTAAACTACCCCTGCGATTTAAAGATTATGAATTAGAATAATCATATAAAGAGCCACCCACAAAATATAAGAATAAACTGCTAATAGTATTTTTTCGTTATAGTGAACAGAAAATTGGAGCTGTTGATACTAAGTATCCTGTATCTACAGGTTAGATGTTCGCTAATTGCATATGATTGCAGAAACCCGTCAACTAATATATCGGCTATATCCTTGCGGGATGTACAATCATGCCCTGACCCTGAGGATGGTTATAAAATTTCAACTGGCTATACACAAGTAATCGAAAAAAGAAGATATGAATATGTTCATGTACATACTTGTTTGATTGAGGTAACCAGATTAATTACCTATTGTGGCGCTTTCTCGCATGCCAGTATGGCCAATGATGCAATTGCAACATATGTGCATCAGGTAGGTGCTGAGGAATGCAGGAAAATTCATAGATACCGAGAATACCGTGGGTTTAGTCAAACAATTATCAACAAACTAGAGCCAAACTCAACAACTACTACTGCTGTGGATATAGCCGGAGAAATTGATAATAAATATAATTGCCAAGGAAGCCAATACAGTGAAAATGGAAACAAATGGAAAAATGTAGTCGTGCAGGGAAGTGTAAGGATTACTTTGCGAGATTATTTTACAAAGGTTACCCTTGACAACAACGAAATAAAATTACCCAATGGCGTTACCTGTCCATTTCTTGAAGGATTTTGTATGGACTATATTCTTGGAGAGTCTGTTTGGGATACAACTACCACTCAGCCATGTACTCATTACAATACAATCTATGAAGGAACCGCTACATTTCTCCAAGAAAAAGAAGCCAACTCTAGTGGAAATCGTTACGTAGTTATAGAAGACCGAGCAAAAATATTTGCCATACAATTAACAAAACGAAATAATTTATGTGGAATTAACGTATGGGAAAGCGAGCATCCAAGATTAATAATTGTAGAAAAAGAAAGTGCAGAACAGATCACTCCATGGACTATGCGCAGTGGTGAAAATCCAGACGCAGATTTAATAACTTATATCAATACAAAATTTTTATATGTTGAACAATCGTTTAAAAGAGGTTTTAATGAAATTATGGCCTATACAGTTCATCGAAGATGCCTACTAAATAGAGAAATTATGAAGAATCGTCTTTTGATGGCCCCTCTAGCCCCAGATTCGGTAGCATCTCTCATAAAAAATCAACCAGGCCACCTAGCTCACGTTGTGGGTGAAGTTTTATATATTGTACGATGTTTGCCAATCATAGTAGATGTGAGGAGGGATCAAAACTGTTATGTAGAATTACCTGTTACTGCCTATAACCGTAGCCTATTTTTATCTCCAAGAACTCGCATACTCCAGGAGCATGCGCAACAAATTGAATGCAATACCATGATGCCAGCCATGTATTATTTAGAGAACAAATGGGTCGGGTTTGATCCTTATCCAAATTTTGGAATTATCCCTCAGCAATTAAAAGTGGACGACGAACATCCATTTTCCTTTCAAACCATTAAAAGTCTAGGAACGGGTGGAATATATACAGTAAATGAAATGAAACAAGCCACAGATGATATGATGTTTAATTTTGAGAGATCTGCTTTAAATAATATAATCATTAGAAAAATGGCAGGAAAAAGCGTGAATTCACAAGGATACTCTGCATTATCCCTATTTGACCAATTAGATATCGAACAATTGGCCAATTCTACTATAAAAACACTATATGGATATTTCACGGTTTTGGGAGAGTTTACTAGTGGTCTTCTCGGAATTTATTTTATTTTTCGAGCTATCAAGTTTATTTTGGAAACTTCAATGAATGCCATGGCTTTGCACAGATTTAAAGGCTTTTCGTTTTACCTATTTGGAGCTTGCTGGACTTCGTTAACAAATTTTATTTTACATGAAAAACATTACCGAGATATTCAACGAAACAGTAAGAAAGAAAATGAGAATGTAAATACCTACTGGAAAAATGAAGAACCAACAGAAACTCAGACGGAGATTACACCAAATACTCAAAGTCCAAAACCTATTCCGGAGCCAACGCAGTCAACCGAAAATACGAACGAACTACAATCATGGTCGTTTGGCGGCCTAAGACAGGCTCTGCACAGCGAAGTACCAGGTCAAATATCGATTCCAATGCCGCTTCAAGGCGCTAACACGTGGACGATCTACGAAAAGCAAGCTGCCACAGCGAATAGGAAATAAGAAAATCGCCAATAGAATTAGTAGAGCCATCTATGAAGTAAATAAGAATCCACTACGTAACTACAAATAGAACTTTTCAAACCGACATTGTACCACCTAGCGGAAACGCAATGCAGTAATATGGTATTAAGCTACTTACATTCTGAAGTCTACCGTACCAGGATTGTTAAATAGGAATTTAGATATTAGATGGCGCTAGTAGGACTGTTCAAGGAAATAAAAAATTATATCAGCAGTGAACCACCAACAGACGCAAAAAGCGGAAATTTTAAGATAAACAAACGACTTAGTTCAAGGTGTGTTATTCAAAGATAAGATTTTTAGTTTAAAAATTGTTACGCACAATTTTGGAATGTCAGGGTCCTGCTGAATCTGCTATTTTAGTTTCCCATAGAAACCTCGTTCTCATCAGAAAAATTGGGAATCTGCTGAATTGTAAAAATTAGGAAATTTTAACAAAACCAGAATGGAAACGCTAAAAATTTTTAGTTTTGTCAGATCTTTCTACGAGTACTTGCAACCAATAACGAAAGTTACAAAGTGTCCTTAGGCTTAATTAAAAATGTCGTGGTTAGTGATCTTCATGATGTACATAGGGATGATAGAAGATCTCCCTACAGTGTCTATTTTGTATCGAATGGCGTTATATCATTTATGGGAACTCTTTAATTTTTATGACCGTGACTTTCCGTGTTCTCATGAATTGTGGCCCATTCGTGCGACCTTAGCATTATGGAGAGATATGGTACACACAAGCTATCAAGTTTTTAGGGCAAGGATGGCCGTACAGTCAAACCAAGCAATGGAGCCGCAGTGCAGCTGTGCACTATGTGTACACCCAAATGAACGTTTATTTACACCTGACTATTTCTGGCGCATCTGGAACTATGTCCAACTTCCGGGTTGTTGTTGCCCAGTTTGTCAACAACAACCCCGAAACTTACCTTCTCAATTTAACAACAGGGATGTTTCAACACAGACCAATTCTATAGAAACCCAAAATATGTCAACCCAAACAAGAAGACCAATCCGCCAAGAAGCCGAAAGCCAAACTCCCCTAGTTGCAAGTGGACCGCTCCCATTGCGGCCCCTCCCCCCTATTATTCCCATGGTATTTCAAGCAGGAAGGCCTCTTAGACCAGCAAATCCAATTCTTCCCATGATCAGAATACTGCCGGCAGAAGTACCAAATCAAGCCCCAGCAGCCCCCCAGGCCGGCGCCCACCCCGGTGCGCCGCCCTATCTACGACCAGGAGGAGCCAGATACCGAGTAAGACCCGTACCTTACCCTGAAGGAGGCATGCGCCTTCTTTTCAACCTAGATAGGCCGGAGCCTGAAAGCGACGACAGTGGTGTTGAGGACTAAATAAAAACTGTAATATGTTTCTGTAAGTAAAAAAAAAACAAATTTATGGAAAAGAAAAATATTTTTTTAAATTTAATTACAAAAAAAAAACGTATTCAGTTAAAGAAATTTTAAATTTTTTCGTCATAACCAGTCAGCAACAAGTAAAACGAATATTTTTCTTTTGTACAAAAAGATATATTATTAGAAAATTATAATGTATTTTATATATCAAATCAAAAAACGGAATTATTGGGAATAAAATAAAATAAAGGGTTTTGCGAGATTTTCAAAGCAAACATGGAGTGTGTTGGATTGGCTAACGAAAAAAGGAAATTTTATTTTGGGGATTGAAACAAGTCATTTTTATTTTTATTGGTTGTGTGAGCATTTTTTATTGCTACTATAAATCGTTGATCATTTCAAGTAAAAACCGCTTGCTTGTTTGATTCAGAAAAAATTTGAATATTTTTATTTTTCTTATGATATTTTTGGAAGAAAAATTTATCTTGTTTTGATTTTTAATATGGTATTTTTAAGAAGGAAAATTTTTCTTGTTTTGATTCTGAAAAATTAACTTTTATTCAGTATGATATTTTATGAAGGAAAATTTTTCTTGTTTTTATATTATTATGGTATTTTTAATGAATGAAAATTTTCTTGGTTTGAAATTGATTTATTTTGCACATCAGTGTTAATAGAAATCAATTTTGTATTAGAGTTTAGGCATAGGTAAAGTGATTATAATTTACAAAAAAAAATAAGGGACATAAAGTGGAAGTGCCGTAGGCTCACATTTCTGAAAGCTCATTCGCTATTTTATCGCCAAAAATGCAAATTAATAATTTATATTAAATAATACACCATAACCACTTTAATAAACACTTTATTTCTTAAGTCAAAATCCTGAAAAATTGTTTAAAAATAAAAGGAAAAACGTTGGTGACGAATTAAAAAAATAAAAGCCATTGTTTTCCAAGTTTTTTAAATATTTAACATGATTAGTATTATTGCAGAAAAAAAAAACTGATTTTTATGTCCAGATAGGTTTCCTTAAGAAACCAGGACACAAAGCTTTATTAAAAAAAAAAAAATAATAATACACCATACTGTCCCACTGACAATAGGACGTATGATCACTTTACGTATCATTTAGTTACATATTACTTGTTATTCTGTGTTTTTAAAAAATGTATTTTTTTATGGAAGAGATAAAACACTCCTTTTGGATTTGGTTCGACGCGATGAATACGATGAAATATGGCTTAAAAACATAAAAACATAAAATTTTTATTAAATAAAATTAAAAACTAGCTAAGTAAACCCAGTCATGAGAAATTTGCCAGACAAGAGACAAGGTCGCCGCGCTGGTATGTTGGGATAGGCGAGACGCGAAACATAAACATAAACAAATACCGATCAAGGTAAAATAACATTTCTTTCGATATGGGAAGGAAGTCAACGAAGAAAATAAATTAATTATTTGCTTCGTTTTCTTTGGGCAGAGAGTAATGTGATGTCTCGACATGGGTATAGTAGAATAAATAAAAAAAAATTATTTTTGAAAATAATTTAAATTTATAAAAATTTATTATAGAAATTCTTGATTTAAATTAACGGGGGCCGTGTTCTTAAAGATTTAAAAATTTTAAATGATACTTTGGAAATAAATAAAAACCATTCAAAAAGAAAACTTAAAGCACAAATGGATCACTAAAAGCTACCTTTATATTCTTGTAGTAAGCAATGATAGGACACAAGCGTTCACTGGAGCTTACAACTACCGACTAAAAATTCTTCAACAAAGTAAATCCTTTCCCAAAAACAAGTTGAGCAATCTTTTGGTGTACGTGACATTCAGTGCGAATTCCTTCTGGGTTTTGAACCCTAGTAACCTTCAAACACATTCTTGACATTTTTAATAACAAAATCTTTCGACATATTCGTAGAAAAAAATAAGAAAACCTTGAGTTAAATTCCATTCTCACACTTCTTCACCGGTCAAGTAGTTGGCCCTGACTTGTTTTCTAAGAACTCCGTGTAAACCCGCAGATTTGACCCTGACTTGTTTTGACAAAGATACTTCTAGGAAAAACAAAGTTCAACTTTTTGCGCAATACAGTGACCCCGAGTTGTTTGTCGCATTCCTTAAGAAATAGGAGGCCTCTCCCACATACCAAAAACTTCCTATAAATACTAGCGCGCGTCCTATCTAAGGCAGTCATCTAGTAATCCAGTAAGCCGTAAGATATCTAGTTCCTTAAAAAATTTCGAAAATATTATAGCTCCTATTCTAAATCAGTAAAACAAAGAAAACCATCAATCCAAAAGTGAGTGTTTTAAGTCCTAAGGTATAATAAAAAGGAAATTGTGAAATTAACTGGGTGGCTCTCTAACTTAAAAATTTAAGGCAGTGAAAGTGAAGTGCGGGATGAAGAAAAAGTGATTTTGCCTTAACCCATTGTATATTGTTGATTTTGCCCCTTTTTGCAACTCAACCTATGTATTCTATTGTTGCACCCTATTTTTAATTTTTTATATTTTTCAATATATTTATTTTTTTAAAATTAATATCTTGTTTTACTGATAGTACGTACTCTAGGACCGGCCCTGCTCCCCTTCAAATATTTGCAGTGCTCCTGCCTGACTAAAGTGAAAGCTCCCTACAATTAAAGATAGAAAAAGGGCAGGGCATTACACTCTCTACCGATTCGATTAAATCCATTATTTCTAAAGTAAATTTTCTCTTCGGTGGCATACTTTTTATTATTATTTAAACTGCACGCACTGAATGACAACACAGCACTAAAATATCGTTGGTAATTTCGTCGTGTGGGCTAGAAATCATTTAATCCAATAGGCGTTCAAAAGTCAGGCGACACAAATTCGCGCGCTTTTTAACCGCCAAATCGCGAGTTTGTGCGGCAACTTCCTGCCGCGACGGTATTAGATATTTTCGCGGCCAGTGGGCGAACACTGTATTTAATTGTATGACAAATTTGTGAATTTTGGTCGTTGCGATATCCCGTACGATTTATCGCGCGCGACAAATCGTGCCGTTACCGTCCTGTGGGCCACCAGCCTACAGTACGTAGGAAAGCGCGTTGCTGATTATTAAGGTGGGAGTATCAACATGCTTGCCAACCTATGACCTATTTCGCGTTTATTTATCTAATTTTTCTAGCTTTTATACAAAATTTAAATAAAATCATTATCGTCATCATATTTTATAGGTAATAATTAACATATCAAATAAATATCAAGGAATTTCAATAAATATTTTAGGAGAATTGTATAGCGAAAAATCTCGGGTAAGATTTTTTTTAACATTATTATGTCATTCTTCTTTCACTATATAATTCTCCCAAAATTAGCAATGAAATAAATTGATATTTTTGTAATATGTCAGATATTACCTAAATATTGTACCGACGATATTGATTTTATTTAAATGTTAGTTAATCAAATAATTAACTATAAAAAGCAACGCGAAATAGATTATAGGTTGGCAATAGATGGAATGACGCTGAGAATTCCACCTTAAGCAATTGTATAAAGAGTATATCTGAATTCTTATAAAGAATAGAATACTTTTTCTTAGTGTAGTGGAAACGAAAATTCCGATACTAAACCTCGCTGCGACATTGATAGAGGATCCATTGAAAGTTAGGGCTAGTGATGGCTTTGCCATTTTGCAGTTCCGTAAATTTTACCCTTCACTCAGTGATGGAAACTAACCCAGCTTTTTTCCAATGCCAATGCATGCCGCATGTATTGTGATACGGTTAAATCAAAACGGAATCGATAGATTCTTTGGTACCGAATTTATTTCAGTTAAAATATTCGCTCTATACAAACTTCCTTAATAATTAAGCGTAAACCTAGATTCGTTTGCCATAGTCTACCCTATGTGTTTCTAAAAGTTTTACCTAAGAGAAAATTTATCTCAGGTTAAAATAAATACCTTGTTTCCTTGATCCACAAAACATTCTAGGGTTCATTATCTTAACCAGTCTAATGTATCAAACTTTCTCCCAAAGTTTCAACGTGTTAAACGTAGGCTGTGACCTTTTTGGCCTGAAGTAATCAGTAAATCCCCAAAGACAACTTGTACGAGTGTTTTTCGCAGGTATACATTGTTTTGTTAATTTATAGAGCTATTTTATTCATACAAATTTTCGAGCCACAGCTGTCATATTAATTTCGTTATAATTTAATTAGGTGAACAGCTATTTATATGTATCAAGGGCAAAATGTAGAAGTTAAGTGCTGGAGGCGTAATTTAATATTTGATTTGGCCATTTTTTGATATTGTGATAAGGACTTCGTAATTTATTTTAAGTGGGCTAAGTTATGGCTAATTCTGAGTAAAAGCGCACTTTAGCTCAAATCCGTAATGATAAATAAATATTTTTTTTAGCCCACGCCCAACAGATAGTCGAGGTCTATCTGAAGGAGTCCACAGCTTTGCTCGACTAACATTCTATCCGAACAATAACAACGCTCTGATGTGCATGTTTTATAGTATACAGTGTGACCAGTAAAATCCGCATCATATGGGTTTTTTTATTAATAGCTTTATTCGAAATTTGACTTTGGCATCAAGTTTTGCTTCGATCGAGATGAAAATTAAGCAAAAAAATAGTAGTCACGTGATTCGCATTATCTGTCAAATTTTAATTTTTTCCAGAGAATAATTCAAAAGTGGGGTTATTTCTGAAAGTATTGAACAAAGTTATTGGAAAAAGTTTATTTAAATGCAGTTGCTAGCCCACACGCAAAATTTCAGCTGCATAAGATAATTTTTATTTTTCACCCGTATTTTGTAAATTGCACCACTTTTGCAAAATAAGACTCGACGCAACCTACATAAAACTTCTTAGTTTTGACAATGCTTTATTTCAGATACATTTTCTTTGAAGTAGCGCCATATTAAATGTGCGTTTTTCAACAAAATCGAAATTGGGCTATTAAAATTTGGTCGCATGTTGCATTTGTTTTTGACCCTGTATAAGGTAACTTCATAAAATAAGTATTTTTGAAAACGTAGTTTGTGTCTGAAAGTAATAAACCTTAATATTAAGACAAAAATAACACAGTGTCATCAGTAAAATGTTTATTAAGTGGAAAATAAATTTTAGTGGTGGGTAAAGTATCAAAATTACCTTATGCAGCTGAAATTTTGAAAGTTTGCTAGAAACTGCATTAAAAAAAAACTCTTTCTTATAACTTTTTTCGATATTTTCAGAAATAACCCCAATATTGAATTATTTTTTGGAAAAAATTAAAATTTGACAGATAATGCGAATCACGTGACTACTATTTTTTGCTTAATTTTTCATCTCGATCGAAGCAGAACTTAATGCCAAAGTCAAATTTCGAATAAAGCAATTTAAAAAAAATCCCATAATATGATGAGGACTTTACTGGTCACACTGTACAGGGTGTTTTTTTAAGGTCGACGAGCGGCCATATCTCGGAAACTACTGGGCATAGAAACTCAGGAAAAGAAAAATGATAATTAAAGTGGCCATGAGAAAATTCTGGAAATAATTTTTAAGTTCCGCATTTTGCAGCATTGAAAAGTAAATTTTAAAATTTTACATAACTCCGAAAATTCCACATTAAGGTATATGTTTGAAAACATCATTTTAAAGCTTGGACAATTATGCATCATTTTAGTCTTATGCTCATTGGCGTACCGACTTTAATAAGAGTAGGGGAAGCTGTTGAAAGTGTAATCATTTAAATCGCTGTAACTTATAAACGACTTATCCGATTTCAGCAAACTAAAGACTGTTTGGAAGAGAAATGTATGCACTTTCACCAATCGTATTTAGTTGTCCATAATAGTTCTCAAAAAAATGCTAGAGGGCGCAATTTGCAATAACAATACATTTTTTGATTTTACTCCGAAAAAATAAATCATACGGTATAATTATCATACCATAATCGAAAAGTAAATGAAATTTGCTAGAAAAAATATTAAAACCGCAGCTCGATATCTCCGTTCGTTTCAGCGTTATCGCCAATAGAATAATTTTTAAAACTTTAAATGAAGAAACGATTTTCACTTCTGCAAAAACCATCAGCAATACATTTTTCTTTCTCGGATGATGAACGTTTCTACGCTCAAAACATGTAAAGACCTCTGAATAAATTTTTGTTCTATTAAATTTTGTGGAGGAAGACTTTTAGTTTTTCGTTCCTTTTCATAATAGTAATTAGTTTGGCTCTAAACCTGTGATATTTGTAAGTACGTTTTTAAAAGAAATTTGTCATGTATTATCAAATTATTGTAATGTACAGCACAGTTGTAAATAACTAAGTAAATAAGAATATATCCATAGTTCGATGTTTAAAGTACATTAGAGTTATTAATAATACTAGTTCGATATGAACACTATAATGAAACGCGTGCAACGTTAAACCACGAGGCGTTAGCGGAGTTTCATTAACAAAGTTCATGTCGAACGTGTATCATTCAAAATTTAATCTAGGACAGTGCAAATAGATTGCATTCGTCTAAATTTCATTGATATCAGATAACGTTTTCATAATTTTTAAAATGTTCAGGTGTCCATATTAGTCGATATCATGGTAACCGCATTTTTGATTGTTTCAATTTCGATTTTGACAACGTCATTATTGCCGTCTAATTTTCTATTGTATGCAAAGTGTTGGCCAAAAATAATTTAAATATGGGAGATTCTGAATCCGAAAATGTCCCTTCGGATGTTTACAATAAATAAATGCAATTCGTTTTTCTAAGAAATAATAACTTTTTTTTTGTTTTTGTATCTTAACATTTAGATGTTATTATGAATTCATAATGGCACTGAGTGCTATTAATAATGAAGGTCATAATGACATCTAAATACGTCATAATGGATCTGTCGTAGATTAAGAGATTTAATACCACTACAATACCAATATAATACTATGTTCCATTCCATCTATATTATATTTTTTTTTTGCGTTCTTCACAATCCAGTCAGTCAGCTGTGGAGCTTAACAGTAACTTTTTTACAATATCTCGTCCGACACTTTTTTTTTTAATTAAATTTTAGGCTAACGAGACTCTATTATTTCTCTAATCTATTACAAAGCAGTAATAGCCCTAATGTTGGTAGATTAAGGGTAGGTAAATTAATAGATAATTAAACCGTATTAGATTAAACTATACCATATTGTCCAAAGTTCTATCTATTAAAACATTATTAGGGATATCCTTTAGTAGGTGTCCGTAAGACCCTTAATCCTAAATCATTAAAAGCGAACAGCTAAGTTGTAAATTCGTAATCCGCTTTTAATATTACAAAGTATGTACATTGATGAGATACATAATGGGGACTTACTCATTATAACCCTTTCATTTATTGCAAAAACCTCCATAAACTCATTTATACTTATATCATGAATGATGAAAGAGTTTTGTACTTCCATTGTCCTTATTTGTTTTAAATCACAACGTTTCAACTGTCGTCTTCAGGTGTATACTTATATCAGTTCTGTGACCTGTTCCTACAACAAGTTTATCTATATTATTTGTAAATTTTTACTATTATTTACAGATTATTAAGTTGTGTTATGCCAATTTCGCTTGTAAATTATCTTAACTTGGATATTTTTTTAAAACGTCCTTAGATATTCTCTTAACAAATTATTAATATTAAAATACCTGTACCCGTCTTCGTTTATCAGTTCTTTGACGTGGCCATTTAGTTCCAAAACAATCATAAAGGGGGCATGTAGCGCCTGCGTAAATGATTTAGTATAATTTCATAACCGCAAGGAATCTTACCTTAGTAGGGCGTAAAGTTAAAATACTGCCGCAAAAAGACAGTAGGAAAAAGTTTTGTCATCAGCAGGTAAATATTTTTATTAAGAATCAGTTCTGGAACGTGTTGCATAGTTGTAATATTTAAAAAAGCCAAAGAAATAACTGATTTTTATATTAACCCAATGGGTACCTTGCTTTTACGAGCATAGGCAACCAGTAAGGCAAAAACATCAACAATTAATGAACATATGGTTGCAAAAGTCAACGAATTGATAATTTTAATAAAGTTTGCCTATATAAATACATTAAAGTTTCCTTGTATTTTAATTTTTAGCCAGCTCGAGTCATTTCTGTGATATGTAAGGTAATTTCTGGGCCGCATAGTCCCTTTCTGTGACGGAGATTATTTAATTCGGTAACATAATTTTGATAACAAATTTAAAATTTTACATATTGAATACAAGGGTCAAAAACTTAATCTTTCGGAAAGTTTAGAAATAAATCGATTGAAAAATTCCGGTTTATTATTAAACGACCAATTAGAACTAAATAGTTCCCCTTTGCTAAATCTGTGTCAATAATCTAAATAGGGTTCTTTGGATTTCCCATAAGATTAAGATATATTATACCGACAATAATATTTAAGTTTGCAATACCTAAACAGTGTTAAGAACATATAATTAAATAATTAAGCTTCTAATGTGCATACCTGAATTATTGAGTAATTAAGTATCTAGACCATTTTGTTATTGTACTGAAATAAAATTAGTTAGCACAAGTTTTTCAATAAAAGTGGGAATTTGACAAAATAAATTGTCTTTCATTGAATTACTGTATACTTCAAAAATAAAAGGTAAAACTAAAAATCCATTACATGAGAAACGCAGCTTAATATCTTTGAATTAAAGATATTCGTATGTTCCAATTTGAAAAATTCAGTAATAGCCAAGACCATAAAAGTTGGTATTTTTTTTACAAACGGCGATGAACCCATAAGACTACTTTCTTCCGAATGAACGATATTATGTTATGATGATTGATGAACATTGTGTATAATATACACTTTACCGACTTTTAAATTTGACTTTCTCGGCTAAAGGCCCTTACAAGCACGCACTAAGCTGTAATTTCCTAGATCAAATTTTACTGACAATGGAATCTAAATTACAAATTAAAATAGCAAATTGTTAAAGAGGCTAACCGATGTTGATGTTCACACTGCCGATGCCCGGTTCTTAGAATATTCGACAATGTTGGATTAAATGGGTCAATTTATTAGAATGATGGATTTATTTGGGTCAGTTTAAACTGGGGCACCCGTTTATTTCTATTGCAATTAATATTGGGTTTATTTTATATGCATAATCGCATATAAAATAAACCCAATATTTGCCCTCCGCTGTCGCAGAATCTTTCCGAAACCGCACGTACGATTTACTTTAATTTAAAATATTGACTCTCGAAAAATGACATTTTTGAACTTTGACAGCTTATAACTTTCTAACAGTACGTCTTAGAGCAAAACGGCTTACATGTCCCTATCATCAATTTTTATTATCTTCCCAAAAAATCAACTTCCGGTTAAACCGGATGTAACTCGAAAGCAGGAAATATAGTTGTTCCAGTTTAACTAGAAGTTGATTTTTTCGGGAAGCTAATAAAAATTGAAGATAGGGACATGTAAGCCGTTTTGCTCTAAGACGTACAGTTAGAAAGTTATAAGCTGTCAAAGTTCAAAAATGTCACTTTTCGAGAGTCAATATCTCGGAAACTATGAGGTATAGACTAATAGTGCATTTAATAAAAAATAATTATAATTTTATGTGGAATTTAAAAATGTAAAAATATACAGGGTGTTCCATTTAAAAAAAAAATAATAACGTCAACACTTGACACTTGGTGACATTACTGACATATGGTATAATAGTCAAATAGTAAAATTTTAGTCCTATAGATTGCCCCAAACACGGATCCGATATCACTTTTCGTTCGCCTGTAATTAAGCCGTTCCGGAACATTTGCCTAACCCTGTATACAGTGAAAGATAAGAAATGCACGACCTATTCAAAAAGTTGGAAAACAATAGAATAATGGTAAATTACGATTTTTTGAAAGTAAGTTTTGCAATAGTGTGCAGGGAAAGAAAGAAACGTGTAATTTGATAATTGAGAATAATTAGAGAAGATTAATGCAATCAAAAAGAAGATTATAGACATCTAACCGCAAAGAACAGAGCATGAAGAGGACTAAAGACAAACATCAGAGAAGAATAACCACTTAATTAAGCAACACAACACCAATACATAATAAGAAATAAATATGGAATATAGAAGGAGAAGCTACTTTCAGCAGTACAAGAGGAAATATTCGGGTGGATATCACACTATCAAAATACGAGGAAATAGAAGATTGGAACTTGCTGACAGAAGAAAGCCTTAGTGATTATATGTACCTATACGTAACATAAACAACGACAGACGAAAAGATATCAAATGGTATACGATTTCTGTCGGACCAAATGAAGAAAATTTAAGGATGAAATAAATAAACATGTAGAGAAGGATATACAACTAATCAGAACCTAGAAGAAGAAGAAGAAGCAGAAAAATTCCAAGCATTTTGCTGGTGGGACGATGAAATAAGGATTTAAGAAACAGAAATTAGAAGACAAATAATAGGCTGGCCGAGAAAAGTAAGACAAGCAGGGAATATATATATATAAAAGCAAGAAATAGATACAAGAAGAACATCAAGGAAAAGAAGAGATTCGTTTCAGTTGTCTTTTATTTTATAATTTAAAGAAAACAGACACGATAATCTGATTGTTCTCGGTACTCTGCAAGTACCAGCGTTATCTTTCTATGCCTATATTACTAAAAATAAAAATCACATTTACGGTACGTTTAATCCAAAATACACAACACCGGCTTAAAATTATTTTAGGTTTAATATTAAAGTGGTAAAATTACGATTAGTCGTCCCTTTTCGAGATAATCCAAACTGCTTTTAACTAAACTAGAGATATTTGATTTAACAGAATCCAAGCTTTTGACCAACAACATCTAAAACACAAATAAACCACAAAGGAGGAACTTCCTTTATACATTGGTTTCGGATTCTGGCGAATTTTGCCGAAATGTGGGAATATTTGGGGAAAAATTAGCCTCAACTCTTGAACTGATTCCAGTAGTCCCTCTATTTGATATAATCTCGAAATATAAATGATTTAGGTTTGTAAATATAAAGAAGTTGTATACAGTTTACGGTTAAGTAACTTTGGTTTTTTAATAGGGTTTGTTGATTCCAAACATTTTTTGGTCTTTCAAAATTTAAATATTCAAAAAATCCAAGTTGACATAGATCTTCGAAACTGATAGAAACATTAAGGTGGGAGTATTAACATGCTTGCCAACCTATAACCTATTTCGCGTAGATTTATTTATGTTTTCTAGCTTTTACACAAAATTTAAATAAAATCAGTATCGACTTGATATTCTATAGGTATTAATTGACATTTAATAAATATCATGGAATTTTATAACTTATTTTAGGAGAATTTTATAGCAAAAAATATCGGGTAAGATTTTTTTGAACATTATTATGTCACTGTTCTTCACTATACAATTCTCCCAAAATTAGCAAGGAAATAAATAGATATTTTTGTAATATATCAGATATTACCTAAGTAATGTGCCGACAATACTGATTTTATTTAAATGTTAAGTCAATAAAATAATAAACTTGAAAAAATAAAGCGAAATAGGTTATAGGTTGGTAATGGATTAAATGACGTTAAGAATGCCACCTTAAGATTTCTAAAAAAGTTGTCATTGAGGCAACGTTCAAACTAAAAACGTATAAAAAATATGACTGGTTGTGTCATTATGAAAAATCCTCATCAGAAAATCTAGGTATATGTATGGGGTTAATTCATTATTACAACAGTCTATAATGTTTAACATTTACTTTTTCTCTGTAAGTTCAACAATTCTTCGTTTTTTACACAGAGTAATCGTCTACTACACTTTTAATTTTATGCTCTGTGCATGTGTGTCGATTCTGCCATTTTGTCTTCCTTTTCTTTCCGTCTTTTGAAAACTGTCAACTATACAGTAAGCGCATTGTACTTTTTAACTTTTCTAAGTTAAATATTTCTAAAATGCTTAAATCTCTCTCTCTCTCTCTCTCTCTCTCTCTCTCTCTCTCTTTTACTATGTATATTCATAGATTATGTGAACTACAGTAAGATTTTTAAAAAAAGTTTTTTAAAATGTTATAGGAAGAATTTTTATTAAACAAGTCCGACTGTCCTACAATATCTTTAAAAATATTTTTTTCTTTTTCAGATTATTTAATTTCTTCAACTATTAATTCATTGATTTCTTCCCCAAATTTTGCCACTTAACTTTTACTCGTAGTCCCTTCTCAACGTACTGAGTCTTTGGACGTCTTTCTCCCACGGCCATGTATTTCGTATTACTACATTTCTAATAATATTATTCGCATTTTTGTAATACTGGAACACACCTATTCATTTATATATGTTTATTCTTTTATTCATTTTTACCCCAATATATCATTTCATTTCCTTTTTGGACACTCGTTAAATATGTAATAATGAGTATTTTTCCTTCAAATTTTCCTTTTATATACTTGGAGCATTTTATCATGTTTCTCCTAACCATCTTAGAGCTACGTTAAGTCGATAAGCACCTTAAAACTTTTTATATAGATACAAGCCCCACCAATAATTTTAAAAGGAACGATAACCAGAATCTAAAGCAAATTAAAAGCAGTTCATCAAGGATATATTTTGTCCAAAAAACCTTTTTGAAAATATTTAAAATTTCAATATGTAAGTTTGTTATGATTGTTTTACACCTCTACACCGTTTGTTGTGTCTTCTTAACGTTGAAAGATCTACTGTGCAAACCCTGACAAAAAAGCACTAAAGATGGCCGACAGGCCGGAAGCGCTCTACTATTAAAATACAATTTACACCTAATACAAAAGTTTATCTATACAATTAAAAAAATTAAATAAGTTTTTTAACTTACATACCTTACCAGTCTTGTTTAGGAAATTAACGGTCCCACGTGGCCCTAACTAAAAATAGACCTTCCTTTTACAACTAAAATATACTTTTTAGGAACTAAATAGTTCCTTTTTTAAAATATGGAGAAATCGTTTAGGTAAGTAGGTAGTAAGTATATCCCTTACTACAACGGAACAGAGAGGGACAAACTAACTTAAAAAAGTGATCTGTCGTTGCTTCGCGTGGTTTAAGTTGAACGAAGTACTTCAAAACATAATATTTAATTGCCGTTGTTGGTGGGTGATTGATGTCTGATGGTATGGTGGTGTCCTTTTAGTGCAAGTGCGAGGTGCATGATAACCTAATTTTGTGTTCCGTGATATAGTGTTATGTAAATGTGTCCTTATATTCAAGGTTTATTTGTGTTTATTTTCCCCTTAACCATAAACTTGATCCTTTGTTATTATTAATATACTTTATAATAAATAAAAACTAATCTTATTTAGTTTTACGTGGTTGTAAAAATAAATGTTTTCATATAAAAAAACATGGTCGTTAATTTTTGTGGTTTATTAAGCCTTATCCCAACTTTAGGTAAGAACTTCTACGCCATTTTATTTTTTATAATGATTTCCTTACTTTATTTTCTCAAAATAAACATCAATGACGATAGTCTGGGGCAAAATACCAATAGATTAAAAAGTATTATACAGGGTGTTCCTAAATATGATGTAAATACGAAAAGGGGTAATTCCTTGGCTTATTTAATAACCAAAAATTCATATAAACATACCGCAAACGCTTCGTTGCCGATCTACAGGGTGTTGAAATTTCAAGATATTTTTTTTTCTTAATAGCTCTTGTAGTTTTTGAGATATTTACCTCTAATTTGGAATATAGATTACGCTGTAGGACTTACATTATTGGGCATACCAAATGGTTTTAAGAATTTACAGTGAGATATTTTTCAGGGGTCATGCCCCTTTTCTCCCCATGAACTTTTTTTTGGTGCGCCGCTGGTGGATTCTAAAATACAAAATGCATTTTTTGTTTTATTCTAAAGCATTTTAATCTCTTGTAGTTTTTTCGTATTTACCACCGTTATCGAGAAAAAAATTAAAAGGTTTTCTGTGTTTCGCTAGATGAAATTAAAATTTTTTAAATAGCCTAATAAGCTCTGGCTTGATTTAGATAACCTTTTGTTTGTATTTATTTGGACATTTTATAATAACAATAACAAGAAAACTACGTTATAAAAATTGTTAAAAGTGACATCCGCCTACTCTTATGCATGTTCCCACTCTTCTTCTCATTGATGCCCGTACTTCTTCAAAAACCCCCGGAGTATTTCTTATGGTTTCAAATCCATCTAATATTCGATTGCGGAAATCATCAACGTTATTCACTGGTGTTGTATACAATAGAGTTTTGAGGTGCCCCCATAGAAAAACATCTGGACTATTTAAGTCAGAGGACCTAGGGGGTCATGCCTGAGGCCCACCCCGACCTATCCACTTGTTCTCATACATTTCATTTAAATACTCCCGAGCCAAAATTGAAAAATGTGCTGGGGTGCCATCGTGCATATACCACATTTCATTTCTCAGCAAAAGAGGTAAGTGTTCCAGTAGTATAGGCAATTCTTGTTGCAAAAAATGCCTGTATAAGTGACCATTAAGTCGACCAGGCAAAAAGAAAGGACCAATCAAATGGTCCCCAATTATACCTCCCCATACATTTAACGAGAACTGCTCTTGAAAATGTGTTTCTACGATTCCATGTGGATTTTCTTCAGCCCATAGGTGGTTGTTGTGAAAATTTAAAATTGAATTTCTTGAAAAATTGGCTTCGTCGGTAAACAGTATTTTACAATCGAAATTGAGGTTAACTGCTAGCATATTAAGGTACCACTGGCAGAAATTAATCCTTAAAGGAAACTCTCGAGGAAGGAGCGCCTGCACCATTAGAATGTGATAAGGGTATAGCAGAGAATCACGCAGGACACGCCAAACAACTTGATGACTAATATTTAAATGTTCACCGATTTTCCTGGTGCTAGTACCTGCATTTTCTTCTATTTCATTTAGAATAGCTTCTTCGATCTGTGGTGTTCTGACAGTACGTGGTCTACCTGCATCATTGGTATTTTTATTAAAAGTTCCAGTTTCCACAAGACGCCTGTGAATATTTGAGAATATTCGATGATCAGGTATCATCCTATCGGGATAGCGTTCCATATACAGACGTCTGGCTTCTGTTGCATTTCCATTCGCAAGGCCATAGATGAAATGCATCTCAGCCATTTCAGAATTGGTATAATTTGGCATTCTTAAGTGAATATATCGAATATTTAAACAAACACTTTTACACCCTACAGTTTAAAATTTACACCTTTAATTTACAAATACTTGAGGACAAAAATTAATATTTTAAATGCGAACTGTCAAAATTAACAAAAATAAGAGATTACCCAAATAAAGCCAAGGCTAGACCAATTATGTAAAAAAATTTTAATTTCATCTAGCGAAACACAAAAAACCTTTTATCTTTTTTCTTGATAACGGTGGTAAATACAAAAAAACTACAAGAGATTAAAATGCTTTAGAACAAAACAAAAAATGTATTTTGTATTTTAGAATCCACCAGCGGCGCACTGAAAAAAAGTTCATGGGAGAAAAGGGGGCATGACCCCTGAAAAAATATCTCCCTGTAGATTCTTAAAATCATTTGGTATGCCGAATGATGTAAGTCTTACAGCGTAACCTATATTCCAAATTAGAGCTAAATATCTCAAAAACTACAAGAGCTATAAAGAAAAAACTAAAAAAATCTTTAAATATCAACACCCTGTAGATCGGCAAAAAAGCGTTTGCGGACCTATGTTTATATAAATTTTTAGTCATTAAATAAGCCAAAGAATTACCCCTTTTCGTATTTACATCATATTTAGGAACACCCTGTATATAAAAGATGGCCATCAACTGGCCATATTAATTTTTCCTATTATTCTTTAAAAGTAGAAACTTATACCTAGGTAACTGGCTCAAAACACCACTGTCACTACAGTGATTTAATTTGGCTAAAGAAGAGGAAAGAAATCTAATAAAATGGCGAATACGTTACTGTGGGCGAATGAATGTGGGCGAAAAAAAAAACTACCATATTGACGTTAAAAAGTCATTAAATGGACCTGTTTATTTGAATTTAAATTTCAAAATGGAGCACACTGGAGAACTAACGAAAACTGGCGCCTTTTATTTCAGGCTAAACACTGTTTCACTGAACATGTAAAATTTGGCCAGTGAAAGTTAAAGTTAGTAATACGAGTCATGATTTTATGAATCATAAATCCGGCAAATGCCTTAAAACGTTCATAAATACTGAATTTACTTTCTATTCAGTATAAAAGAAAATAATTTATTTTCCGACTTTAATATTAAAGAGCCGTAATGTGCATATTCCATGAAATCATAAAGAAGTTTAATGCTTTGTTAAAAGAAAGCAGGTGGGAAATTGATTTCTTTTATATTTTGTGTTTCTTAATGTTTTGTATAGGGTACAAAAAAAACTCGGAAAGAAAGGAAGCTTTAATAATTCAGTAGTGATTATTATTTTTAATTGAAATACTAGTAAACTAACTAAACAAGAATAGCAAACAATAAATAGCCAAGAAAAATAATGTCATGCGCTATATTTTATACATCATACAAGGACTCGTTGGAAAAATAGAGAAAAAGGAGTGTTTCGCTTTACACATTTTTACTGAACCAACAAAATACTGGAGGACCAAACTACGAATATAGTTAAACGTTTTTATGGGTAGAAATATAAAGAAGAGATAGATAGGGATAGCTTTTTACGAGACGAGAAATCTCGCATTTGTTAAAAATCTCTCGTCTCGTCTCGATTTGCGAGATATCCTCTTCATGTCGCCTCGCTAACATCTCGCAAGATATTATAATTATCTAATAAATAATAAAAAAAATCTGCAAAATTTGGGTATCAAAACGCGTTGGTTACAGGCTTGCCAGATTTCACAATTTTTCGCTATTTTGATGATTTTACCCAATGAACGCCAAATATTGGCGATACTAATTGTGGATTAATAATAATTATCAATAATAATAAAGCTGAGTTTAGTTAGTGGCGGTTAGTGATGAAAACACTGGGAGGTCAGTGTTTTTATCACAGTGTTTTAAAAGGATAATATAAAAAATAAATACAGTGTGACCAGTAAAGTCCGCATCATATGGGATTTTTTTTATTAATAGCCTTATTCGAAATTTAACTTTGGCATCAAGTTCTGCTTCGATCGAGATGAAAATTAAGCAAAAAAAATAGTAGTCACGTCATTCGCATTATCTGTCAAAATTTAATTTTTTTCAAAAAATAATTCAAAAGTGGGGTTATTTCTGAAAATACCAAAAAAAGTTATTGGAAAACGTTTTCTTAAATGCAGTTTCTAGCCCACATGCAATATTTCAGCTACATAAGATAATTGAGATTTTTTACCCACCACTAAAATGTATTTTCCACTTAATGAACAGTTTACTAATGACACTGTGTTCTTTTTGTCTTAATATTAAGGTGTATTACTTTCAGACACAAACTACGTTTTCAAAAATACTTATTTTATGAAGTTACCTTATACAGGGTCAAAAACAAATAAACTTTGCATCACATGCGACCAAATTTTAATAGCCCAATTTTGATTTTGTAGAACAACACACATTTAATATGGCGCTACTTTAAAGAAAATGTATTTGAAATAAAGCATTGTCAAAACAGAAGTTTTATGTAGGTTGCGTTGAGTCTTATTTTGCAAAAGTGGTGCAATTTACAAAATATGGGTAAAAAATCAAAATTATCTTATGAAGCTGAAATTTTGCATGTTGGCTAGAAACTGCATTTAATAAAACTTTTTTTTATAATTTTTTTTGATAATTTCAGAATTAACCCCACTTTTGAATTATTTTCTGGAAAAAATTAAAATTTGACAGATAATGCGAATCACGTGACTACTATTTTTTTGCTAAATTTTCATCTCGATCAAAGCAGAACTTGATGCCAAAGTCAAATTTTGAATATGGCTATTAATAAAAAAAAATCCCATATGATGCGGACTGGTCACAGTGTATAGTCATATATTTTTAGATAAACGATATCTGTTGTTACTTTTTATCGTGCAGTTTTCCGATTTCCTCTGGAGCAGAAAATATTCATGAAGGTGCGCCCGTAGGCAACAAAACAAACCGCACAGCCAATATAATATAGTACTTTTCACAGAGTTCCACTTTATAATTAAACAATCCTATAAAGTATCTTTTTGCCAGTTATGTCAGTAAGTTTAAAACCGGTTTAAACCGCCCCATATTTTTCACCCTTTTTAGGAGTAGACAGGGTCCTAGGATACTTTCAAAAGATTCCCTTAAAAATTTGACCCCAAATTCGATGATATTACCTACCATAAACATTTCGATAATATGTTGTAACACTGGTAACAATTTTAAAATAAACAAATTTCCACGATTTTTCAGATCAGTCGATAATTTTTCCGGGTTGCACTACGCACGTGCCACTGATTGATAATAAACCGTTTAGGCGTTTGCGATCAATTGTGGGAAAAGTCCAACATCACCTACCGGTTATTCAGCACATGAAATAGAAAAAGAGCAAATTTTCTACCCAATCAGGTCCTGGAATTTATGCCAATTTATAAAAATTTAATAGACCAGAATTGTCAGTGTCACGCGTCTTGGAATCCATCTTGCGAGAGGAATTAAAATTTTGACTATACAGGGTGTTTCAATAAAAACTCCCAGGCCAATTATTTCGAAAACTAAAAGTGACAGGTAAATTCTGTAAACGCCAGTTTTTAGCTTCTATGATTGGCTTCACAACTGTGCAAAAAATGTGTTTAAATAATACAAGATGTAGGTGCCACGGTGCAAAGAATTTTTTCGATGACAGGAACTTTTAAATGTTGTGGTTCTTAAAGATAATTAATTTTTAATCAAATTATGTTCCATAAAAATTTTTAATAAATCCAACATGAACGGAGATATTTGGGGTTAAGTATTTATTTAAAATAATTTTTAACGAGTATTTTAATTATAAATAATTTTACTACCCTTTAGCAGATTTTAAATAAATTTTGATAATGATAATTTTAGTGATAAAATGCTCTTGTTAAATTATTACGTAAAAGTGACGTCTCAGGGGGTGCCTTAACAAATAATATTGACAAAAAATAAGACGCCAATGAGTTTTGGTAATTTTTATATTTTTTTCGAATTAAGCAACTAAAAATGTATTTTTCTTGCCTGTTAAATTGCTTTCATATCTTGCTTCGTTTTCGAGAAATAAAAATAAAAACAATTTTATTGCATATTCCTGGAAAACAAAAATCATTAAATAATTAATACGTTGTATTAAGGTGGGAGTATCAACATGCTTGCCAACCTATAACCTATTTCACGTAGATTTATTTATGTTTTCTAGCTTTTATACAAAATTTAAAGAAAATCAGTATCGATTTGATATTCTATAGGTAATATCAAGGAATTTCATAACTTATTTTAGGAGAATTGTATAGCGAAAAATATCGGATAAGATTTTTTTTAACATTATTATCGATGCTTAAGAAACAATACCTCTTATCTCCAAAATGACAAATTTGCAGGAGATAGAAAAAACTGATTTACACACCTAAGCATTAAAATTTAAACACTACATTTTTTGTGTCTACATTTTTTGCAATGAAACATACTTTTTTAACGAAAATATCAACCTTTAATTGTTTTGTCGTTTTTAAATGGAGATACGCGGTATTATTTTTCAACAAGTTGCCCAATATAACGATACGAGGTATTACATAAAATAAGAACTACATAAAGTTGACGTTTGATGTTATTTATTTAATTTAAACTAACTAGGTACAACCCAAAATTAAAAAAAAAAACATAGATTGTTTGAAATGTAAATGGCACCTAAAATGAATGACAGGAGACATTTATTGATGCGGCAGGCTGTCATAAAAATGGTGACATTCTTTTGGTAAAACTGCTTTTAAAAAAAAATGTTGGAGCCGTTGCCATTTTGTATTTTTTATTTTTATCGGATTTTTATAGAATTTTGGTGGCAAATAATCCTGATTTAGCCTTTCCAAGTTTTTTATTCATTGGGGCAATTCCTTGTACTTGTCAGAAAAAACACACTTGTATATTATTTTACCTTCTGGCAAATATTTCAGACATCGTATTTCGTTAACTGTGAGCAAACCTGGCCTGATTGATGAACAAACTTTTTCGCTTGCATAATCTGAGAAAAAATCAAATGATAGGTATTTCACGTCATAAGGGTGGGTTTTGTCGTGCTTCTTTTGTAACAGCAATATAATCTGAGGGAAGATGAATAACTCTGTTTTTTAACTTATTTTCAATTACTGCATGTATTGAGTCACATTCCATCTGAGTGTGCTCACGTTCTAAATATTTTTGTTCTATAATAATGTTGTTATTTGTTGAAAACATGAGTAGGGCACTTGACATCACAGAATTTTGATTCTGGTAGGTGCAGCCGTCAGTTCAAATCACAATAGGTTTTCCTGAATCTTTGTGCTTATTGAGATAATCAATGAGGCAGGTAGCGAAAACTGAGGCTACGAGTTCACCCTGTGATTCATTCCACCAGTAGCAGGTAGCACTATGGGTAGCTAAATCATATAAAGTGTAGTTATGAACGCACAGCTTTGTTTTGTAGTATAGTGCACGCATTAAAAAAGGGAGCCAATTTAACAGTCTGTACGTCTGCAGTAACTACAATGCATTGACCATCTTCAGCTTTCTTTTTATCTTCACCTTTTTCTTGCCTGGCTAGTTGCTTCCTATCAATGTGCTTTTTATATTTTTCCTCTTTCAAACTAATATTGTACTTTATACAGCTGTCACATGTATCTTTCTTGGGGTGATATGGAGATTATTTTTTCTGATACAACGGTATCAAATACTTGCCTACTTAAATGGGACATTTGATTTTCTGTACAGTACTCTACATAATGATTAAAAAATGGTGTCATAGTGGTAAACATTGATTTCAAATAAAGTTTGTCAGTTTGTTTCCGGCAATAGTGAGACGGTAATTTGGGAATGGATTCTATAGGCTATTAGATTATCTTTTTTTTCCTTTTTTTTAGGTTTTCTTAAAGTTTCACTTCTCTCTTCATTTCTATTCTCTCTACTCATGTGAATGCCAGCATGATCCTTTTTTTCAGTCACCCACTTTCTGACTGACCATTCACCTAAACCAAATGTGTTTAAAAAAGTTTTCTTGCAGACTTGACTTCTTTTTCCCCCAATTTTTAAATTGTATATTAAACTTGTACTTCGTCGTGAATTCTTTTTTTCTTTTCTTCTGTTCTCTTTTTTCTACCAATGTGACAGTCAACTAGGGATGAGACGAAAATTTTTTCTTTGCTCCCAACTGTTAGATTTAGACTGACAAAATAACTCGTATATCCCTTCCACGTGCAACCATTTCCCGCCAAAATAGCACGTATCTCTAAACTTTCTAAAGGTTATGGAGATACGAGTAATTCTGGTCTTTGTCGTGATACGAGGTATTCTTTGACCTCGTTTTTAGACGTTAATATAAATATTGGACGTACGAGCTATTGGGAACTGTTCGATATTAGAGTGTATATTGTTTTAAAATAACAAACTCATTTTCAATGAAAATTGAGATACGAGGTATTGTTTCTTAAGCGTCGTTATGTCATTGTCACTCATTGTTCTTTCACTATACAATTCTCCCAAAATTAGCAATGAAATAAATTGATATTTTTGTAATATATCAGATACTACCTAATAATGTACCGACAATATTGATTTTCTTTAAATGTTAGTTATTAAAATAATAAACTCAAAAAATCAACGCGAAATAGGTTATAGGTTGGCAATAGATTGAATGACGTTGAGAATTCAACCTTAATAATAATTTACTGACACTGACACTGAGTGTTAAGAATGTTAATTATTTAATGATTTTTGTTTTCCAGAGATATGCAATAAAATTGTTTTTATTTTTAATTCTCGAAAATGAAGCAAGATATGAAAACAATTTAACATGCAAGAAAAGGATATTTTTAGTTGCTTAATCCGAAAAAAATATAAAAATTACCAAAAACTCAGTGGCGTCTTATTTTTTGCCAATATTACTTGTTAAGGCGCCCCCTAAGACATCACTGCACGTAATAATTTTGCGCTACACGAGCGTTTTATCAGTAAAATTATCATTACCAAAATTAAATTAAAATCTGCTGAAGGATATTAAAAATATTTATAATTAAAATACTCGATAAAATTGTTTTAAAAAACTTAACCTCAAATATCTACTTTCATATTGGATTTATCAAAAATTTTTATGGAACGTAATTTGATTAAAAATTAATTATCTTTAAGAACGACAACATTTAAAAGTTCCTGTCATCGAAAAATTTCTTTGCACCGTGGCGCCACCTACATCTTGTATTATTCAAACACATTTTTTACACAGTTGTGAAACCAATCACAGAGGCTAAAAACTGGCGTTTACAGAATTTACATGTCGCTTTTAGTTTTCGAAATAATTAACCTGGGGGTTTTTATTGAAACACCCTGTATACGCGTAAGTATATTATATATATTTTGTTTTTCTCTATTAAGTTTTGCATTATGTAGCCGATGATTTTATGAAGCAAATTATATATTTTTAAGGCAACAATAACCGCAGAAGTCGGCAAAAATGTAATATTTTCTGTACTTATAATGAAATGAATCCGTTCTAAAGCCTATTATACCATTCCTATTCCTATTCCATCCAATTATGTGCTCTCCCAGTACGCTATATCCAAGGACTTATATGAAGTAGTTGCCTTTCTCCGAAAATAATCTATAAAAGATAATGCGTGTGGAAAAAATAAAAACCTAAACCAGTAAAACCTATTTTACCACTTTGTACTTCGAGAAAAGGGTTTAGAAGAGAATAAATGGACCAAGTCTTAAAAAATACTTAAAAATGTCACTCTTAATAAAAGTGTTCGCTTGTTTAATAATTAGGAATCGCGTTGTGAAAAATTTAATTTTTATACATGGGCTAAAAAAGAAATACAATGTTATATAATATACAGGGTGTTTCATTAAGGGTGGCCATCGGCCATACCTCGGAAACTACTAGGCATAGAAACTTGGAAAAAAAATTATGATTAAAGCGGTCATGAGAAAATTCTGGCAATTACTTTTAAGTTCCTCATTTCGCCGCAAGGGGGCACAATTGAAATTTTTTTTTTTAAATTCTAAATTTCTCCGAAAATTCCCATATTAAGGTATAACTCTGATTACATCATCGAAAAGCTTAGACAATTCTGCATCATTTTGGTTCAAGGCTTATTGGCGTTCCGACCTTGATAATAGTGGGGAAAGCTATTGAATGTGTAAACATTAAAATCGCTGTAACTTCTAAACGACTTATCCGACTTAACTAAATTTAAGCTTGTTTGGAAGGGGGTAAGTAACTTCAATCGCCGTATCCAGCAGTACACGATAGTGTTTAATTAAATTGCCAAAGGGCGCAATTTGTACTAATAACAGTTTTTTCGATTTTATCCCGAAAATTCAAACCATACGGTATAACTGTGACATCATAATCGAAAAGTAGATGAAATTTGCAAAAAAAGATGTAAAGACCACAGTTCGATATCTTGTTCGTTTCAGAGTTATTGCCAAAACAATAATTTTTTATACAAATTGTGCCCTTTAGCATTTTATTAGAAACTATCGTGTACCATTAGATATGACAATTGAAGGTACTACCAAACAAGCTTAAATTTAGTAAAATCGGATAAGTCGTTTAGAAGTTACAGCGATTTTAATGTTTACACTTTCAATAGCTTCTCCCACTCTTATCAAGTGAAAGTGTAAACATTAAAATCGCTGTAACTTCTAAACGACTTAACCGATTTTACTAAATTTAAGCTTGTTTGGAAGAGAAAGGTAAGTACCTTCAATTGTCGTATCCAATGGTACAAGATAGTTTCTAATAAAATTGCTAGAGGGCGCAATTTGTATTAAAAATTATTGTTTTGGCAATAACTCTGAAACGAACAAAGATATCGAACTGCGGTCTTGACATCTCTTCTTGCAAATTTCATCTACTTTTCGATTATGATGTCATAGTTATACCGTATGATTTGAATTTTCGGGATTAAATCGAAAAAACTGTAATTATTACAAATTGCGCCCTCTATCAATTTTATTAAACACTATCTTGTACTGTTGGATACGGCGATTAAAGATACTTACCTTTCCCTTCCAAACAAGCTTAAATTTAGTAAAATCGGATAAGTCGTTTAGAATTTACAGCGATTTTAATGATTGCACATTCAATAGCTTCCCCCACTCTTATCAAAGTCGGTACGCCAATGAACCTTAAACCAAAATGATGCAGAATTGTCTAATCTTTCCAATGATGTAACCAGAGGTATACCTTAACCCATTAGCGCCCAGCGTCCTATTTATAGATCACTTTACAAATCACGTCGTTCTGCCGTCTACGATGCATCAAACGAATACATCCCCAGTTTTATTATCAGTTAGGACCACCTTATAATAACAAATCTTTATGATTAGTTTATACCGACTTGTTGAATTGAGTAGTGCAGCTATTTATTTCTGCTATTTTTAGTTCTTGTGCGCCCCTAGCTATTTTGTGGTATATCTTTGATTTGCTTGCAGGTAGGTAATTTTTTTTCTTATTTAGTTGTAAAAATAACAAATAAAGACTACCATAAATTAATATTGACAAAATTTTAAATACATTTTTTTTTTATACTTGAGAAAAACTAGTGATCTATCAAAAGATCACTGGGCTTTCCAGGTATAAAATTTTTAAATAGTTATAAAAATGTTCTAAAATATTTGTTCTTTTTTTTTAGAATTATTGCAATGGATAGAAATAAAAATGTTTTTTAAAACTTGGAAGATGCTGTTGACTATCTATAATCAGAACAAATTGACGCAGATCTGCTAGCGTTGCCTCCTGAAGTTGACGAACTCACGGATGAGGAAGTTATCAATGATGAAGATACTGGTACTTCTACGGTAAAGGATGTTGCTGGCTTTACAGAAGTACTTCCACATTACATTGTAGAAGGTAGTGATGAAGAACATAATCTACCGTTAGAACGTTTACTGCCGCATTTACAGAAAAAGCGCAAATTAGAATAACCGGAAAAACTTATTGCAAATTGGACTAAAATGGACCCTACATACGATGCTTTTGCGGTCATACCACTAGCATCAGCTCCACGATAGAGTCAAGAACAAAAAGCTCGAGTTCCAGTTCCTCAGCCACGATTGATTCAAAACTATAATAAATTTATGGGAGGAGTGGATCATCACGATTTGCTGTTGGAGAAGCACAGTATTGCAATTCGGAGCAAGAAGTGGTACTGGTGTTTATTTACGAGAATAATAGTAGATATGATACCATATCTAAAACTAGGTCATGGAAGAAATGTTTCCAAAGGTCGACCATTCAGTTTTCCTTCAACCTCTAAAACACTTGTTTTAGATAATGTACGACTAGACGAAATAGGCCATTTTCTCAAAAAAAGAGAAAATTAAAGACGCTGCCAGTATCCATCTTGTAAAAGTCGGCCGCTTACATTTTGCAACAAATTTAATGACTATGTACTAAATGTTTTTCGAATTTTCATAAAAAATAGTTTTTATCTAGAAATAAAATTCATTTAAAAATATATAAAATGATATTCTTTTTTGCCCAGCGATCTATTTATAGATCAGCCCTTTTTTCAAAAACCACCAATCACTTAAACTTTTGAAGGTGTAATCTAACTAACGATTATCATTTGTAACTAAAAAATTCATATTTCATAAAATTTTTCAAAAAAAAATTAATTTGGGCGTTAATGGGCTAATATGGAAATTTTCGGAGAAATTTAGAATTAAATTTTTTTTTATTGTGCTCCCTTGCGGCGAAATGAGGAACTTAAAAGTAATTTCCAGAATTTTCTCATGACCGCTTTAATCATAATTTTTTTTTAAGTTTCTATGCCTAGTAGTTTCCGAGATATGGCCGGTGGCCACCCTTAATGAAACACCCTGTACAAAGAGGCCAAATACTCATGATAGTAATTAAAAATAATAGATTATAACTAAGTATTAAACTTTGAAAGAAAAATATTTATTTTTTTAAATTATAAATTATGTGCCTGTAAAGACAGAAAACGGTTTTTACAAAAATAAAGTTAAATATTTAATTAAAAGAGAATATTGTGGCATATCGGACAAGTGTGTAACTATTTTTTTATATTGGAATACACAGGAAGTTTAATGGATACCTTGGGGCGGGTAGACCACGCGACGGCCGTTTCGTCCTTGTTAGGACTCTATGGGCAGCCATAACTCAAGCAATTCCAAGAACGACGGTAAAATGTACTAAAAGCCACTTTGCAACATCAAAGCGGCCATCAATACACCGTAGCGCCATCCCAGCGCAATTAACTCCAATATAAAAGGCAGTCACACTGGTAATAATCGAAAGGTAGACAACTAAATACACCACGAAGTGCATCATAATCCAGTATAGGGAACGCTATTTGCGTTTTCACCGAAAACATCTGCCATTTTGAAGGCCAGAAAACAGATCAACGCTGGCACCCACTAGAATGCGCGCAATCCGTTTAAGTTTTGAGCCATAAAAAGGTTAAAAGATGATATAGTGTCCGCGAAAATAATTAAAAGAGAATATTGTGGTATATCGGACAAGTGTGTAATTATTTTTTACATTGTTACAAGTTTAATAGATACCCTGGGGCGGGTAGACCACGAACGACGGTAAAATGTAATAAAAGCCACTTTACAAAATCAAAGCGGCCGTCAATACACCGTAGCACCATCCCAGCGGAATCAATATGAAAGGCAGTCAAACTGGTAATAATCGCAATGGTGTATTAATGGACGCTTAGATTTTGCAAAGAAGTTAATTTTACCATCGTTCTTGGAATTGCTTGGGTTATGGCTGCCCACATGGTCCTAACAAGGGCGAAACGGCCGTCGTGGTCTACCCGCCCCAGGGTATCCATTAAACTTGAATCTCTGTGTATTCCAATATAAAAAATAGGTACACACTTGTCCGATATGCCACAATATTATCTTTTAATTATTTTTGCGGACACTATATCATATTTTAAATATTTAATATTTAATTCCCGATTACCTGTAGATGTAATCCCTGTTGAACTCGTTTAGTTTTAAAATTTTTTAATTGACTTAAAGGACATAATATAGGTATGTATATATGTATTTCGAAGGTTTGCCAATTCGTTCCCATACACCTAGATATTTATTTTTAGGAAGGTTTTAGGAACAAAAATAATAGTTTAAAGATATTTTTTCCACATATTATATAGTATAAGATATTTTTTCCACATAATTCACATAAAAAGGCAATTTGTGTCAGTAGTAAATGATCTATCTATTCTCATTTTTATAACAAAATAAAGAACTGAAAAATCGTTTATTTTGTGACTGTAATATTAGAAAGCCATAATGTGAAAATGGCACCGAACATAAAGAAGTTTTATGCATTGTAGAAAGAATGGCAGTGGAAAATAGATTCCTTTTAATATTCAATTTTTCTCAGATTTTCTTAAAGGATAAAAAAAAACGTAGAAAGTTATTAAACTTCCGGTGGTAATAATTTGTTTATTACAATATTGATAGACTCTCTAAAATATTTTTTTTTTTTTCTGATATCCAGAAAACAAACAAGTAAATTAATGACTTGAGATATATTCTATAAATTTAATGGATCACTTATCGGGAAAATGGGCAAAATGGCTCACTTCTATACATTAAAATATAACGGAAAACTATTTGGCGTCGTGCAGACAAAGTTTTGAAAATAATTGTTTTGTCTCTGCTGGTATTTAAACCCAGGATCTCTTCCTTTAGTGCTCACCATTGATACTGCGTTAATAAGTCTCTAACTTTATCCCAGCTAATTGCGACCATATTATAATGTATTTAATTTGTCTATGCATTTGTAATTGTTTACAATTGGTAATCTCCAGCGATATCAAACCGGGTATGGTCTTGTTAATGGGAAGGATTTCACTCATGACCACTAATTATGATTAAGATCTGATTTAGGTATATGTTAACCAGATTTATCTAGACAAATCTTAATGAGTCTTTCATTGCACAGGAAGAAAAAATAATAACTACTTGTTATTTTTCACAAATTTAATCAGTTTCCTGACACGTGTTTCGGCCCTTGCGGGCCATTGTCAAGGAGTACAAGAAGATACTAAATTCTACGTGACATTACAAAGGTAAGATTTATCTAGACAAATCTTAATGAGCATTCCATTGCACAGGAAGAAAAAATAATAACTACTTATTATGTTTCACAAATTGAATCAGTTCCCTGACACGTGTTTCGGCCCTTGCGGGCCATTGTCAAAGGAGTACAAGAAGATACTAAATTCTACGAGACTACAAAGGTATTTATATCATATTATGGTAATTATAAACATGTCATAAAATTAAAGTTAGAATTAGTAGATTGTGGTTTTTTTTAAATTAGAAATTATAACCCAAATACATACGCAATAAAAGCAGAAAACTAAATTTACTAGAAACGATAGCTATCAAAAAAGCCATAAAAAACAAATGTAATGTTGTTAATAATCAAACCAAAATACCTTCAGGTGCTTCCCTAATTCTTAATAGCACACTAATTTAGGAATAAATATGCATTTGTACCTTAAAAATTAGGAAAACCCACAGTTGACCATTCAATCTTCTAAATCTAATTTTAATTTTATGACATGTTTATAATTACCATAATATGATATAAATACCTTTGTAATGTCACGTAGAATTTAGTATCTTCTTGTACTCCTTTGACAATGACCCGCAAGGGCCGAAACACGTGTCAGGAAACTGATTAAATTTGTGAAACATAACAAGTAGTTATGCCTGTGCAATGGAACAACAGTTTCACCAAGCATGTAGTCCAACACAAATTAATTATTATTTAATGAGTATTGGTTACCATTAACTTCATTCTCCCTAATAAGGCCGTTCCCGGTTTATTTTTTTGTTAATTTTCAACACCGTGTATCTCAGAAATAAAGCAAATAAAAGAATAAGATTTTTTCTTGGAATCATAAGTATATTAAGTATCAGCTTTTAATTATGAAACCCGAACAAACCCACCCTGTATAAAAACCCAAAAGTAAACGTAGTATTTAATCACTATTTTTAATTATTAAAATTAATTATCAAGATATGAAAAATAATTCTAATTTTAGAAAATTTTAATATCGCCAATCATATTTCGGTAAAAATTAATATTCACTGAGAGGGAACAGGCATCCCTTTCCTAATTTCCATACCAATTAAAATATCACCGCAAAATTTGAAGAGATTAAATAAGTGATCATGAATTAGACACGACTTTTGTGAAACACAATAATAGATTATATTTAAATATTGATTGCTGTGCGCTTTTGAATATGAATTTACTTTTGAGAGTTATTGTATTTAATTGTTAAGTGTACTTGGTTATTAAAAATATACAAAAAAATTAAAAGGCGATGGTATAGTAAATAAAGTACAAGTTTTATAAAGCATCACTTAATAGTGCGCGTGCATGTTAAAAGTTTTCTAAATAGACAAGTGCCCTACTAGCTTTATAAAGGGACCAATTCATTAGGCGATCATCGAGCGACCAGATTGTAGTCACTTGCGATCGAATTTCCTAAAGATTTCCCTGTCGGTGGACCATGGCAATCAAATTGCAAGCGATCATTTGATTGCTGAGCGATTATTTAATTTACTAGACGGAAAGTGACCTTGGTTGCGATTGAAAGCAATTTACACAGGTTGCAAGAAGATTGCTGTGCAAATGGATGTAAGAGCTCAACTTTCTTGAAATATTTAGTACATTAGTATGTTGCGAGCAAAAATTATTTGCATCAAAGAGGGCTTGGATTAAAAAACGTAGTGCTTTGTTTCGATCACAATGATATGGGGACGATATATCCAACCAAATCTAGGTTAACATTTTGTCAAATTCATATTATGACATGATATGCCAAATTAATGTGTAATAAAATAAGGAGACGAAAATACAAATTTATTTTTGTTGTTTACAAAATTAACAAAGTAAGAATATACAGAAAGAAAAATTTATTTATTTATTTAGCGTATGGCTCATTTACATCACAAAATCAACATAACAAACAATTATATAAAAGCATAAAAGACACATGAAATTAAATTCACAAACAGACATCTAAGGCACGTATATATTCAATTGCATCCTTAGTCGCTATCTGGAAGTCATATGGGTCGCCGGTGTAGGTCCTCAGTGTGCATTCTTCAACAATGTGGCGGATTGTCTGTATGTCATCTCCGCAGTCACACCTGGGGGAAAGGCTTTTACCCCATTAAAAAGTGAGTCAGCGCATCTCCTACATTTGGTTCTAATTCTATTCAGGGCTGACCATGTTTTGCGGGGAAGGTCGAATCCATTGGGCTTTCCGGATATGCAGGGCATGTTATGGTAGGCCAGTGGAGCGTTGTCCTCCCATTCTTCTCGCCATCGGGCAGTAATGTTAAAACCGGCATTATGCAGGGACTTTCCAGTTCTGAAAGAAAAAGAAAAATAATTACATAAATTACTGAAATTGGCCACCGCCATGCTCCAAGCATAAATTCACACGTCTCTTCATATTTTCGAAAGTGTTGACCAGCATCTCTGGAGAAATGTTACCAAATTCTTGGATAATCCTTTCTTGTAATTGTTCCAAATTTGCAACTGGTGTTTTAAAAATAGTCTTCTTCTGTTCTTGCAAATGGTCTTCCTGGTCATTTTTTGTGTTATATAGAACCTGTTTCCCTAAACACAGCCACGGTTCTTTTCAGGCAATGATAAAAATCCCCAGCAATAAAAGCAACGTTAGAAAAATGTTCGTGAAAATCGTCCATGAACAAACCAGGATTGTATTGCCACTTACCTTTACTCTAACCCCGTTTTGAAAATACGATTCAACCATGAATGTTTTGTGCTGTTCTGTAAAGTCCATCGTGTGAATTATTCAAGAAATTGGAAAAATTAGTGATAAATTAAATTACTTGTAACGACTGTCAAAGATGACGGAATAACTGATTGATTATTAATTCAGGTAGTTACTGACACTCAACAGGTATTAAGCTCTACGGGTAAGCATTACGTCCTTAGATGCAAGTCCCTCTTTGATGCAAATAATTTTTGCACGCACGGTACAACCCTATTTAATTTTACATTAAACAGATCATAACTTATCTCAGTCTCATTTTTTTCGTATTTTCCATCTATTATTGGTAAAGACAGCTTGACTTCTCAGTTGAAAAACTCTAGAACCTAGAAAAGGAATAGTAACTGAGTGGCGCCTTATAAGCATAAGCATCACTTGCCTGTAACCATCTGTTCTACCGACGAAAAGCTGCCGGAAGCACGTGAGTACCTTTTTAAGGAAAATTTAATTTTCCCCTAAAAATAATAATAAATGTAACGAAGTAAAAAATTCTCCGTACTAAAACAATATTTATTCCTTTCCCATGTTGCACATTTTATTCGAATGATAAAAATCGGTAAAACTACATTTTATTTTATTAAAGTAGCTAGTTTCACAAAGTTAAATTTATTTTACCGAAGCAAACGTGTATAAATTTTATTGAATACACAGATTAAATCATACTTACTAGGTATATATATATGCATAAGTATGTGCTGTGCATATATGAAATACTTTGTAGCGTATCCCTTTAAGGCCTGCTGCATTGCGCTTTCAACTCAAAAAGTAAATCGAAATTATATTGCCTTAAGCGCGGCTATATTTGCGATGACATTTCTGACATAAGATGTCAGTATTTTCCGTATAGGATGTTTTTTCTTCAACCGACATTGGATTACCTACATGATTGACGTTTTATTTATAAGAAGAGATTGATTTTATCTTAACCATTACCGTCAGATGCAAAAAAACTAATTATATTTTAGATTAGATTTAGAATCAAAGGGAATATAAGATACTAGCAAGAAATCAGAACTCAGGCTTATAAATTTTTAGAATTTATCGCCGAGCATATAAGAAGTTGCCCTATTAATTGGGCTATCTTGTAGAAAAACATGATGAACTTTATTACGTCAAAAAAGATAATAGTTATTAGATCGAGTATTTCAAGTTAGTATATAAGTCGACTGTCAAAGTTAAATACAGCTTATATCAAAAATATTTTCTTTACGTTCAAAATTATATCATGAAGTAACGATCTCAATCTTCCTTGTTATAAAATCTATAACCTTTTTTTAGCAGAATGTCGTGCTTCAATTATAATATTTAACAAAACCCAATTAAAACTTTTAATAACGCTCTCCAACGGTAAATTTAAACTATTTAGTAATTTCACTTGACCTACATTAAACGCTTTTTGTGCAGTACAGGTAATTGCTTTACTATTGCTGCATTATGCCATGTTACATAACGGCACTGAGAAAAATTTCTTTCTGGTGACAATTAAGCGATTTTTAACATTTAGTATTGGTTTTGTATAAATAAGATTATAGTTCACTACACTAAATTACTCTCGACATAATTTTGTAAAATATTTTTGATTAATTCGGGCAACTAAAAAATCGAATTGAAATATATACGGTTAAATTAACAAAAGCTTAATGCAATCAATTACAGTTTACTAATATTATTTACTTTCAATTTTCTTAATAAATATTTTATTCAAGGAATTTAGATATTTGTTAGCATAGTATGCTATAAGAAATCTAGAGATTATAATTTAATACTGGAAATAAGACACATATTCAAAAATAAATTTATTTTGCCAGAGTTCCGCGAACTAAATTTTACTGTAGGCAAGTTAGTTGGTGATTTCCAGAATTACGGCTCGAGTCTCAACGTGAAGACGACCGCGACGCGAAGCATTTAATTCGAAGCGCACGGGTTGGTGTCCGGTGTCGGTATTTTCTTTTGTTTGTCTTCAAGTGGTTCAATTATAATAATATAGGGGTTACCCATGTTAGTACCTGTGTTTGTCGATAAGTCAACAATTATTATACCTATTTTATTATCTAATATTTTAGTTGTTATCTACTAGGTAGGTATATGGTTCTAGAATTGCCGCGCCGCGCCGGGAAGATGGCGTACATTATTATATGTATGTGTTGCGAATTGCGCTACGAAAATCCAATAATTTGACTAAATTTTCCAATGCGCACGCTGTATAACCGTACCAATTTTTCTACAAATAACATTTATTAATGCATTTATAAATATTCAATGGAATTTAAACCAAATTATTTTCAATAAGTACCTAAGTAGTTTGAGAAAGCCTGTGTTAAATAATTGTATATAAAATATGGCTGCCAAAATAAATATGATAATAATTGTTTTAAACTTGACGATTATTTAAAATTTAATTTTTTAACCAATTAATCAGAAAATGGTAAAAATAAAATAAATATGCACATAGTAATTTAAGTAAGTGCATTATACAGGGTGTTTCACGGTAAATGGAACGTTAGAAGATTATAGAAAACGGGTCAATATCTCGGAAACTATTAAGTAAATATACTATAATAATATGCATTTTTATTAAAAAATAAATATAATTTTCCGTATGGAATATACAGGGTGGCTCATTAATAAGGGACGCCGGCTATATGTATCTCAGGATCCGTTAATCGGACGACCCTGAGAAAAAAAAATTATTGATAAATCAGCAAAGTTCACCGCTAGAGGGCGTAAATCCAACCTCGGAGCAGAAAATATTGTTTTAATCAAAATTGTTTCAAGTGAACCTATATTGAAATTTTTCTTTCGTAACCTACTGAAAATATCACAACTTTTTTGTATTTACGTTTTTTCCCTACCTTGTCAAATAAAGGGTGGGGAAGGGGTAAACGTTGGTTTGAAAAAAAGTCAATAACTTTTTTTTGGAATAACCGATTTCAAATAACTTTTTTTAATTTTAAAGCACTTTTATGGGCGCTCTACTAGAATAATAACATTTTAAGTTCAGTTATTTTTTGTGTCAGTAGGTGGCGCTTTATGACAAGGTCGCAGATTTTTATGATTTTCTCGAAAATTTGAAATGGTATTTTTATTTTTCTCTAGGAAGAAGAACATCAAAATATTACAGTTACTGGTGAAAACCGCTGTCCGAAATGTTTATTCCTTATACAGTGTCCGGCAAAAAGTTGGAACCATATGGGAAAGTTTTTTATTATTAATTTTACCTATATATTGTAACAATTATAAATTAATTTTAAAAAATACCTTGAGTGTTTTAAATGGATCTATAAATAATTGTTACAATTAATTTAACTTATTTTAGCACAATAATATATTATTTCTAAAACATATTGTTTTATTTCTTACAATCTGATATAATTGCGCCAATAAAATAATATTATTCTCAAATGCATGCAATAGTTGACTAAATAAAATCAACATATTGTTACAATTATAAATTAGTTTTAAAAAATATCTTGAGGGTTTAAAATGAATCTATAAATAATTGTTACAATTAAATTAACTTATTTTAGCACAATAATACATTATTTCCAAAACATATTGTTCTATTTCTTACAATCTGATATAATTGCGCCAATAAAATGATATTATTTTTGGAATAACGCATTACTTTTGAGCAAAATTGATTTCGTTTTGGCAAACTATAGTATAGTTGTCACAAAAATATTAGAATCTGTTCAAAAGAAAATATAATTACCACAAAGAATTATTATTCATTACATGAATTAAATCGTCATTGTGACAACAAAATTTTAATTTTGCTAAATATGCACTATCCAAAAATCAAATAAATTATAATTTACGCAATTTCATTTCTATTAAACATTTTTGGTATAGTTGTGGATTAATTGATCCACAACTATTTTATTGAAATTCCAATTAAATTATGTAATTTTTTGAATTCGGTGATTTAGTTGCTTGTTACCAACTCGATTATTTAGTTGGACGAAATATATGTGGGTAATGAGAATTAATCCTTTTTCTCAGTGGGTGAATACAGTTTCGGATTTAAATACAAATTTTATGCAGACTGGTTCAGAATTGAAAAGCCAAAGTTGAAAAAGGATAGTTTATGTAAACATGTAATGTGCCAAAATATGCCCCGCCTAAGAACAGATTACGATAAAACTCCGTTACAAAGAAATATGAAGCTACTATATTATGTTTTTAACAATGTACAACTAAAAATGGACGCCGACTGTATCCGGAAACCGTTTACCGTACGGCTTGCGGAAAAAAATATTTATTACAAAAGTGACTAAGAGAAACTGCTGGAAACTATTTTTAAGTTTCCAGGTTGGCCGCTAGGGAGCGTAACTTTAGTAACCAAACAAAAAAGATTCAAAATCTTCGGTAATATTAAACGCGTCGACAACCTCCCGCATGACAAACGTGGAAGAAAACTACTGGACCTCGTAGAAGGAACAAACCTTTTCTAACAAGACTGGGGCGCACAATAAGCCTGAAGGCTGCAGTGTAAGAAGCTTGGGCCACACGTTGAACCCGACCCCCGCCTTTAACCAACCAACCAACCAACCAACCAAACAAAAAGGGAGATTTTCTAAAAAATTACTATAGTAAACATGTATCAAAGGTGGCATTGTTTCAATCTAATGAAAATTCGGGATAACTTTTTGAGTTTTTGCTCTACCTTTTTGTTTAAGGGGGAGGGGGGGGGGGGGGGGGGTTGTTGAAGGCGATAAATATTGCTATGCAAAAATATTATTTACAACTTTGGTTTGACGGAATTTGACAAATTTGAACTCGCTAAACAGGAATTCTTTTGTTTTATAAGTTTAATAAAAAATGAAGTCGTTCTGAATTCCGTTGTGACATCTAGAGGCTGCTATTTAGCAGATTCAATAATTTCTCCTTTTTTCTCAAACATTTTAAATGCAGCGATTTATCTTTTGTAACTTAAGCAAAGAGAATACTAAATAGTAGCAACATGTTTTATTTAGCAAAATGCTACAATTAAATATTTTTTAATACATATTGTATCAAAGTTTACGTATCATTTTGTTTTTTAATTAAATGTAATTTTAAAGTTTTTTTAAATAGTTTTAATGATATTTGAGATTTAATAGAATTTTAAAACTTATTCTATTCTATCAAACCTTTCTGAAAAATAGACTTATAAGCTAATGTTTTACACTCTATCCACATAAAAATTATGATTACTTCTTGTTTTATAATTATGATGGTCATAATTAAAAGAAGAAAAATATTTTAAACAATCAGGCAATAAATTATTTTTAATTTTATTAAATTAAATTTCTAAAATTTAGCCAATCTAAATTTTTTAACATAACATTTATTTTTGTATGTTTGTCAGTAATTGTCGTTTTCTCCATCAGGTTAGAATGTAGCGTATTTTTATTTTTTCTAGAATGTTAACTATTTGAACCAATTTTTTTTATTTCTCCTTTATTTGATATTTATATAATATCTGTACATTTATAATTCTTTATACATATATATTTTTTATTATTATTTTAGCAAGCAGTGTGGGGTTCAGTAGAGTAGCCTTTATGGCTAGACTGCCCGCTTTTGCTTGTATCCCTATTATTATTAGTCTTTGTAATTGTTTTCTTTGTTTATCATAATATAAGACGTTTATTATTATTAATAATAATTTAAAATAACTAAACTGGGTACAAATCGCTAATCGTCAGCCGAGAGTGCATCTATTATTAGTACATACTAAAATAAATTTACAACTACAATAAAAGAATATTTTTATTTATTTTTTCTATATTTACTATTGCTCGTTTTTGCCTCACATTCCTGCGGAACGTGAAGGGGAAAAATATCGCCATATTGTCATTATAACAACTGACCAAAACTAGAAAATAAAAGGAAATGGTGCAAAATTTCCGTTTTCTCGTATAAATAATAATACGTATAGTGCTCGACGTCCTATTTCCAATGCCGTCTCGCTGGATTTGCTACGACTGTTCGTCACTGAAATATATAATTTAATATTATGAGAATGATATTGACATTGGACCTGTCGGCACCGGCTCTTTAAACTCGCACAGCAAAGGTGTGTTATTTCCTTATAAAGCGCAAGTATTCCAAGAAATACACGCCGCAGATGTCGAAGGACGCAAGAATTACTCTCAATGGTTTACCCAAAATTGATTAGAAATAAATGATTTATTAGACCTGACTTTTTTTCGGATGCAGCCTGGTTTGGATTTGGTTAGATATCGTTCCTATCTCATTGTATTCTAAACCAAGCCCCACGTTTTTTAATCCAAGCCCTCTTTGCTGCAAATAATTTTTGCTCGCACGGTAAAATATTTTAGTCCAGCTAGTTGTTATATCAACGAAACGCTATGCGCCAACGCGGCGATGGGTTCGCTATAAATTTAGAATAGATGTAAGACTGACCTCAAAATACAGTGCACCAAAAATATTTAATAAAATAGCATCATAAAAATAATTGCCCTTACTATAACTAACGAATAACTTTGGCAGCATTGAATTACATCGCATTGTTTTTAATTATTTATGTTCAGAAATAAATGTCCTGTGACCTGTAAATTAAAGCAAATATTAATTCAATATTCAGCAATATTTGTTTATTTTAAACAATACATTCGCATGAACAGTTTACAGCGCTCTGTACAAAAATATAAAAATTTATTGTCTCCGTGATTTTTAATTAGGTTGTATGTACATTTTTCATTTTCCCGCTTTTTCAATGAAAACTGAGCCAGTAGAGCTTGGTCAAATAAACATCACACTGGGGGCTAATTGCCAATTTTAGATTTTATGCTAATTGAATTGCAGCGGTTTTAGGACCAGTGGAGGTCAGTTTCAAATAATCAGTTTAACAACGTGGTATAATAAACAATTTAAAAAAAACGAAACTGCTGTAAAAGGTAAATATACTTTGCATATAATGCGTGGTCCAAAAGTGTTCTGTACGAGTAGAAAAGTCAAAAGCCAGGAAGTTCGTTTATTTAGTTTATTTATAAATTCTGCAGCATGCTATCGTGATATTCGTGATTATGCTTAACTTAAAAAACGTTGACCACATTTTTAACATTTGCATTGTTTTTGAAGAAGTAGTCCATACTCAAAGTGGAGTTGAATAATATAGGGAAAAGAAAACCATAAAGTCTTTCTCCACAATTTTAATTCAGTAGCTAATAAGCTAGAATCGACATGTTTCGAGTGTAGAAACACTCATCATCAGGATGTTAAAGTAAAAATTATGAACAGCTGATGTTGTTAGCAAAAGAGAAAATATAATAAAGTTAAGGTGGAACTAATCCATAATGGAGCTTTCAATAGCACGCATAGGGAGTGAGAAAATTTGTTTGTAGTCAAGAGGTGAAAATCTATCAGCACGCTGAAAGGTCCGGGACCAGTAAAAAAGCCACTGTGGGCGGGAAATGAAAGGAAAAACAGGACATATCAGTATGTTCCAATGTCAAATGAAGTGTTTTGTGGAAATCAGTTCAAGTGTGTGTGATAAGAAAAATATAGTTTGATTTGATTAGAAAAATTCATCCGTGTCAAAGAGGTGTGAAAGAAAAAGTCAGATATGAAGGGGGGGAGAAAGAAAAATTGTGTTTTTTTTATATTTTAGTATAGTTGCTTTCATTTAGCTTGAAGAAAAATGCTGTTGGGGTACTAAGCTTGTTACGGCCCAGTTACCCCAGCAGGAGTCAAAACTGACACATATTAAAGAAATGAAATAAAAGTTATCACATTATCAAAGGAAACTTTTGATATTTTTATAAAAAAATTTTTGCAAATAAATTTTTATTCGTTTTTCATGAACATCCTAGACGGAAGTTCGCTGCGACCAGCACGTGTCTAACCCAAACGGGAACATTTTCCCGTTTGGGTTAGACACGTGCTGGTCGCAGCGAACTTCCGTCTAGGATGTTCATGAAAAACGAATAAAAATTTATTTGCAAAAATTTTTTTTATAAAAATATCAAAAGTTTCCTTTGATAATGTGATAACTTTTATTTCATTTCTTTAATATGTGTCAGTTTTGACTCCTGCTGGGGTAACTGGGCCGTAACAAGCTTAGTACCCCAACAGCATTTTTCTTCAAGCTAAATGAAAGCAACTATACTAAAATATAAAAAAAACACAATTTTTCTTTCTCCCCCCCTTCATATCTGACTTTTTCTTTCACACCTCTTTGACACGGATGAATTTTTCTAATCAAATCAAACTATATTTTTCTTATCACACACACTTGAACTGATTTCCACAAAACACTTCATTTGACATTGGAACATACTGATATGTCCTGTTTTTCCTTTCATTTCCCGCCCACAGTGGCTTTTTTACTGGTCCCGGACCTTTCAGCGTGCTGATAGATTTTCACCTCTTGACTACAAACAAATTTTCTCACTCCCTATGCGTGCTATTGAAAGCTCCATTATGGATTAGTTCCACCTTAACTTTATTATATTTTCTCTTTTGCTAACAACATCAGCTGTTCATAATTTTTACTTTAACATCCTGATGATGAGTGTTTCTACACTCGAAACATGTCGATTCTAGCTTATTAGCTACTGAATTAAAATTGTGGAGAAAGACTTTATGGTTTTCTTTTCCCTATATTTGCATTGTTGTTTTGGTCTAGCATGTAGAAAATAACCCTTTTTAAAAATTATTTTGCTATATTAAATTTAAACTTTTTTTGATGCGATAATTAAATATTAAGACTTGGTCATTTTCTGATGTTACATGCATTGTATGTTTATTTTTTGGTCGTTCACGTGTAGGAAAGAAAATTATTAAATGCATCCTGTTATTATGAAAGGGTAGTAAAGTCTGTTTACACTTTTAACTAATGGATGAAGGAAACTTGTGTATTAGGTGTAAAGTTTATATTTCAATAGCACAGCGCTTTCGGCCTATTGGCCATCCTTAGTGCCTCCTGCAAAGCAATAAATGAGCTTAGTATGTAGATTATATAGAAAAGTATGAAAATAAAAAAAATTTAAAATTCTTTGTGAAAATAAGTAAAACGGTTCATCGCATACTTTGTCAGGAGTTGTACATAAGGTCTTTCAACATGAAGTAAAAAGGTAAAATTAAAAACAACGGTGTGAAAAAGTTGATATGTTATTATTGTCAGGCTCATTTCGCATTTTCGGAACCAGTTTTGGGTACCTAATAGTGCCGGGTTGGATGACGCCGATTACAATATCTTTGTGCGTAAAGTCGTGCAGCATCGGTTGAATTCTTTCTACATTCTACAAACATTAATATCATATCAACTTTTTCACTCCTTGTAAAACTATTATTTTCCATGTATTTTAAACAACAAACTAATTTACTTTGGAGAAGCTGTTTGCATGTCAATTTTCTTCAAGGCATGATTTTGTTTTATCAGTTTTACTGGTCACAGGCTACTTGATACATTTAAATCTAAATTTATTCTTAAAAGATGCTTCATTATAGGAAACTTCTAGGTTAACTTTTTAAAGTTTTTTAATGGCAGCTTTTCTAAAACCTAATAGTGTGTGTGTGGTATCAAAATAATCGTAATAAAATCCTCTTTTTTCTTAACCCGACGAGCAATCATGTTGCCGTTTAAAAAAATTAGTTATACAACTTTAAAGATTAAATTTTACATAGCACATAGCATTGGACCAAAAATAGTAAAATTGTATTTTTCCCAAGATTAAAGAACTGAAATAAGTGATTTTAAGGTATTCATAGCCCTCTAGATAAAACAATAAATTTAAAATATTTTCTTGGTGACAAAAAGTGAAAAGTGACACATCGTTGTATTAAGAATGTCATATGGAGTCAAAAAAGGGAAAATATACCAGGTGTCCCAATTAAAAATCGAAAGTTTATGTCACTACCGGTTAAACCGGAAGTTCCTTAATGTTGAGTCACCTGTCAAAAAATGCAGTTTTATGTCGTATACAAATCCTCCGAATTTTATTCCATTATCTTGAAAAACAAAAAAGTTAGAGGGGCGAACCAATTTCCGTGGACACCCGGTATATGCATTTTTTGCATATTTTGTCAATTTTATAATTAAATGCATATTTTTCATAAATTATTATTTTATGAGCAAATTTTTATTATAAAATAAAATTTTTAATGATCCAATAGACTTTTATGTCGGTGGTTCACCGCTAATACCTGATAAACAAATCAGTTGGTTCTCGCCTTGAATATGTTGAACTGCAAAAATCTTTAAAAATTAGTAATTCTTTACGCTGCCATTTGTTATGTTATAATCCTTTTACCATTATGTGTACTAATTTTATCTTTTTTCATTTGTTTTACTAGCCCTGAGAAAGAAAATATATTTTCCAAAACGTCTCCAAATTAAAATTTGGGTTTCATTTGCTTTTTAAGATCCTTAAACCCATAAAACCACCTACTTACATAAAAGTAAGTTTTTATGTTTTCGGCTTTATCAAAAAATTTAAAACGGTAAAGGTTTACTGTCCAGTTCGGTACTTATTTCAGGAATTTTCAGATCTGAAGATTATAATAATTATATTATTATTTACATTTTGGTTATACACAAGGTATTTATTGGGGGTTTCCGGGGTTTGCGAGTATATTGTTAGGGGTTGTTTATTGCCACTTAATAATGTTATATTATAACCTGCTTCACAAACTGAATTTATATCGATCTGTAATACCTACTTCTGTTTTAGATTTCAGTATTTTTAGTGTGAAACTAGTAATTTCAAATTTGTGTTCAGGATGTTCAAGGTGGCGAAAACGTATTCGTGGATTAAAAATTTCCCAGAGTTAGAGTTTAGCGAAGAAAAAGTTTTCTGCAAAGCTTGTACAAAAAATATTGTTTGTGAAAAGAAGTTCCAAATCGATCAACATTTGAAAACACCGCTGCATAACTCAACGGTACAAAAAATGAAATCTGAGTCATCTTTAGCTGAGTGTAATAAACGCATTTCAAAATGTTGGAGAAAAATCGAAATCTGAAAAGGAAATTTTTCAAGAAGACCTGTGCAAGGCTTTGGTCGCAGTAAACATACCTTTAAAAAAATTGCAAAATCCCCAATTTAGTGGATTTTTGCAAACATTTTGTAAACAAACCGTTCCTGACGAGCCCACGCTTAGAAAGAAGGATAAGAAAAATAATGCATACCAGTATGCATATTTGGTAAAAAAAAAACCGCAAATAACTGCATATTTTAAAGGCAACCAAGGCATATACCGGGTGTCCACGGCAGTTGGTTCGCCCCTCTAACTTTTTTGTTTTTCAAAATAATGGATTAAAATTTGGGGGATTTGTATACGACATAAAACTACATTTTTTGATAGATGACTCAATAGTATGGAACTTCCGGTTTAACCGGAAGTGACATAAACTTTCGATTTTTAAATGAGACACCTGGTATATTTTTCTTTTTTTTTTTTACTCCATATGACATTCTAAACACAACGATGTGTCACTTGTCACTTTTGGTCACCAAGAAAATATTTATTTTTCCAAATTTATTGTTTTATCTAGAGGGCTATGAATACCTTAAAATCACTTAGTTTAGTTCTATAATCTTAAGAAAAATACAATTTTACTTTTTTTGGTCCAATGCTATGTGCTATGTAAAATTTAATCTTTAAAGTTGTATAACTAGTTTTTCTTATTTTCTAATTTATCTTTTAATTTAAAGTTTTTTAATGGCAGCTTTGCTAAAACCAAATAGTGTATGGTATCAAAATAATCGTAATAAAATCCTCTTTTTTCTTGACCCGACGAGCCACCATGTTGCCGTTTAAAGAAAAATGAGTTATACAACTTTAAATATTAAATTTTACATAGCACATAGCATTGGACCAAAAATAGTAAAATTGCATTTTTCCCAAGATTAAAGAACTAAAATAAGTTATTTTAAGGTATTCATAGCCCTCTAGATAAAACAATAAATTGGGAAAAAAATATTTTTTCTTGGTGACAAAAAGGGACAAGTGACACATCGTTGTATTTACAATGTCATATGAAGTCAAAAAAGGAGAAATATACCAGGTTTTAAAATTGAAAGTTTATGTCACTTCCGGTTAAGCCGGAAGTTCCATACTATTGAGTAACCTGTCAAAGAATGCAGTTTTATGTCGTATGCAAATCCCCAGAATTTTATTCCATTACCTTGAAAAACAAAAAAGTTAGAGGGGCGAACCACCTTCCGTGGACACCCGGTATATGCGCACATTTTGGCTGAATTTAAGTGCATATAATCCTCCCTTTACACATCAATAATAATTAAATTTAAATGCGTAGATAGTGTGGAAATATATTCGCGGTCCTTACCATTTGCATTTTTTATTAACACGCAATAATAGCTTGGTATCATAACCTCAGTATGTGGTCGATTTACATTAATAAGTCGGTAGATAAACATTATTGCTAATTGAAACAACGATGCTAATTGCAAATAGTTAATTATACCATTAAACTTCTGATTAAATTGGTGTGTATCACAAAGTTTAAATTGCCCTATACTTCTGGTCATTTAAAACGTTTGCTAATGCATGGAATTGGAATTAGAAAGGTAGATTTAATTAAATCTCGGGGTTAAGTTAAGTTAACCCTTTAATCTCCAATTATCGGAGAGAAATCTCCCCATAACACCCCGAATCTAGCTGTAATTGGTTAATAAGGTGAAAAACTCTAACCAATTTCTACGAAATTACTTTAGTTAAAAACAAAAGTTCTTCTTTTAGGCGTAGGACGAGCTCTAACCACTTTCTTTAGGACACTTTAATGATCTACCATCGCTTTGCGGTATTTCCTACTCGTGCCTACATTGATGCAGTTCATTTAAAAACCAAAAAATAATGAAGTAAATTTTGTACATTTTACTTAAATATTACATAATTATCAAAATATTGCTTTTATTATATTTAAAATATTGGTAAAAACTATTTGCACAAATTGTGTCTACAGTATACCCTATATAACATTTTATTTTTCTAAGTTTAACATTTAATAATACATACAATTGAAAAAGATTTCAGCCTAGTACTAATACATGCTGTAATGAAAGCCTTAAATGTCATTACGAGAATACGTAAAACAACCTTATATCTATATAAATTCTAAATTCGACGAGCTCGTCCCATTTACTAACATTTGTTTCACGCATTTTTTAAAAGTTGTTTTAATCAATGTAAAAAAATGTTTAGAGAAAAAAAAAACCGAAAGATTGCAGGAGCAGCAAATTCCAAATTAATTCATTGTACTAATTGGACAACCGCAAATATAGTTTTTTTTCCAATTATTAATATTTTCGCTTTCGAAAACCAAACTGAAAATTTTGAGAATAACATTAACAATTTTGCTATACAGGGTGATTCACGTTGAGTGGCCTATTAAAAGATCTCGGAAACGAGTTAAGTCATATTTCTAAAAATTTGGTAGCGGGCATGATCGGCTTTGAACTTTTAAAATATTATATTTCAACGTTCGTATCACTTCCGGTTATACCGGAAGTTATGGCCAATTTTAGTATTTCAAATAGAATACCCTGTATATTTTTTTAGCATTTTTTGATACCTTATTGAAACCTAAGTAACTTTTATTAACAATGATCTATACCTATCTCTAACCGTTTTTGAGATATGAATTATAAAATGCATTTTTTATGTAAAAACCTTACCGAGATGAAAGTTCAGTAATTTTGAAATTAATAAAGCTAAACTTTTAAAATTTTGTAGGCTTTTAACTAAAACATAGATCTTTAGACTACATTATTTAAGTTTCATGTGTTGCATACAGGGGATTTTTAAAAGTGTGCCAATGTGACCATTTAGATAAATGTGCATAAGTCAATTTTTGCAAATGGAACGCCATATTTTTTATTTTAGTAATGTGTAGACAATCAAATTTTCCATCTAAATCTTTAATATGTCAGTATCAATATTTTTAGTCGTTTTGGAATTATGAGCAGTTTAAAAAAAATATCTTAAAATATGTGTTTGTGTTAAGTTCATATTATATAAGATATTATTTTTGTAAAAAAGGCATCTGGATAGGCATGAAAATATCCTAAAACAGTAATTTGCTTTTCTTCAGAGTTCAGAACAGGCATCAGAAATATCCTTTTGGCTTTTGTATGACCAAACTTATAAAAATTGGCCTCAATTCTTCTAAATTGTTTATCGCCAATTGGTAGTCAATGTGGATATCGTTCATTAAACACTCTGCATGTTCTGCTTATGATTCGTAGACACTCTTCATGAATATAAAATAAATTTAAAATATCGTTATTAGAATAATTATTATTATTTGCCATTCTTAGATTATAAAGAATGAAAGTAATTTTCAATACCTACCTATGTAAACTAGAATATGACAACAGACCTAAGGTAAGTGTCAATTTTAAAGCAATTTCAATCAAAGCCTACTTTACTAATAATTGGTAACCAAGCTCGGAATCAAAGCCTTCTTTACAAAAATAATGTCTTATGAACATTTAGATGGGAAATTTGATTCTCTACACGTTACTAAAATAAAAAATATGGTATTCCATTTGCAAAAATTGACTTATGCACATTTATTTAAATGGCCACATTGGCACACTTTTAAAAACCCCCTGAATGCAAAACATGAAATATCTCAAAAACGGTTAGAGATAGGTATAGATCATTATTAATAAAAGTTACTTAGGTTTTAATAAGGTATCCAAAAATGCTAAAATATACAGGGTATTCCATTTAAAATACCAAAGTTGGCCATAACTTCCGGTATAACCGGCAGTGATACAAACGTAGAAATATGATATTTTAAAAGTTCAAAGCCAATCATGCCCGCTACCAAATTTTTAGAAATATAACTTTACTCGTTTCCAAGATCTTCTAATAGGCCACTCAACGTGACTAGGGTGACCAGAAATTTTTAGACAAAAAAAAATATCCGATAACTTTAGTTTTATAATGTAGCAAAATTAGGTTTAAACAATAAAAGCTATTGTTTATTAGCATGTACTTTATATTAATCATATTTTACCGAAGATTTGGCTTTTTTTAATAGGTTTATATCATCCTTAATTTTTAAGCGAAATTCCTCACAACTTAAATTAATATTAATTTACCCTTATTTCTTTTTCCAGTGTTGAAACACTCATTGTACTTTTTTCATCTGTCCAATAATTGTTAATTATACTAAAAAGTCGTTCACAGTCTACGTTTTTACCCGGTAACTTAAAAAGAAACTCAATAAGTACTTTAATAATTTTTTACTCAGAGTTAGCAGCAATAAAATCCTTATAAATTGTGTTCCACTTATTTAGAACAGTTCCTTTTTGTTCAACCCACTTTTTAAAATGATTGTCCATACATTTGGAAATCATACAATATGTATCGAAAATTCATATTTGAAAAAAAGAGTATAATGAGCAAAATATTACTAAAAGTAAGAGTATCGAGTATTTGCCGACTCAAAAGAGTATAATACTCTTAAAAAGAGTACATCTGGTCACCCTAGAATCACCCTGTATATTTTGATTTATTGGATTCTAAAAGTGAAATAAAAAAGGAAGATTGTGGAATATAGATTATGACAAATTTGAAGATAATACCACAGGATTACAATACAGTTTGCCTTTCTATATTTTTTTCAAAAATATTTTGGATGGAACAGAATCTGCAGCTGAAATTGAATTTGATTTGAACACCAAGACAATGTATGTTATAATGAGGAATTTTTTATATGGAATATGATATATTACCTTATTTTCCTCTATGGTTAGGAGTATTATTAAATAAAGTAAAATTATTTAGAGATTTAAATAGTAGGTACAGTGGAAAATTGGATTAAAATTATAAAAAAGATATATTTCATTGCAAACGTCATATCTCTGCACCCAGATTTATTCAGATAATAGAAAATTATTTATGACTCCGACTGTTAGAACGGCAATACCGAACAGCAAAGAAAAAATTAAAGACAAGATAGACAAGGACGTGCAGAAGAACTGTGGATTCAAAAAAAAATCTTGAAGATGCTGCCCGAAAAATGTCTCGACGCGGTTCACCAGCACACAACATTTAAATGGAAAACAAGTCAAACTCGCTTTTACATCTATAGACATAGATGTTTTTCTATTTACTGCGCAAAACTACCCGAAGGACTTTCCCAAAAATTCCAATAAAAATACAGTAGGAGGAATTGCTTTAGGCAAAAATTTGGAAACGTTACTTCCATTTATCTGACTAGATGATCACATTATTAACACGTTTCTTTTATTAATTCACGAAGTCGCCAATTCAAATGGGCTTAAAATTATTAGCCTTTGAAACTTTCATGACGGAATGAATAATGAACGGCGCCCTAAGTATTTGACAAGATTACGGAAGTGTGGTCTTACGACATTTGGATTCTGCCTGTCCACCTACCGGGTCATTGTACACCACTTTTAGTAATATTTCCACATCGCTTGTTTTTATAGTAAAGCTTAAACAATAGTTTTTTTCGTCGATTTAATCCAATTTTCAAAATTTTTTAAATAAACCTTGTTTTCATTCGTTTTTTATTGTCCAGGTTTACAAGAAAAAAATGTGTAAATAGGCTTAGAATAATCCCTAAACGTCTATTGGGGTTATATAATTTGCGTGTCAAAAACACCCTTAGCAGACTGGTTTAAGCTCATTTCGAAGAGACATCAAATAAAAACCACATTTATTGAAAAAATCTCGTAATTTTTGATAAATATGTTTAAAATAATATTATTTGAACGCCGAGAAGATGTTGTAACTATACTTTTTCTACAACTGCATATTCTTATATATTTATATATGTATGTATGTATTACAAAAATGTGGCAATAATAAACTAAAAACTAATATTAATCGTAACGTTTGAACAGTCTTTTAAATTAACACCTAGAATGGCTTTATTTTTGACAATTTTTTCTGCAACCGAGAAAGTTCTCGACGATCTATGGCCTAAATTATCTTTTTGCCGTACTGCAGCGGGTCGTTTCTGATTTAGATAATTATAGTGTCCTTATTATAGCTACCGCTAAAATATCTGATTATTTAATAATAATTGATATAACTATATTCAATTATATTAATATATAATAATAAATTACAATTATTATAATTATAATAATAATATTATAAGATTACAATTAATCGCTCTGTTTTTAAACGTTCCATAGAACGATCTTAACCTATTAGCATGAAAGAACTTGTAAAAAGGACAAAGGCTCTAACAAGTGGCAAAGCCAGTGTTTAGAAACGACGTAAGAAAATTTTATGCGGTTCGCTAATGGACAGGAATAACAAATGAAATTCCAATTTGGACCTCATTCAATCCCATAAAGGGATTTTTAATCAAAGACAGTGAGAAAGAAAACAATTATGGAAAATTACTTTTTATCTTTTACTTGAGGGTATTGTTTTCTCATCATGCTGTTTACAGAAATTACATTTGACAATTTATTAAAATTGTTGAAATAAACACAAGTACAGATATACAAGTGGTCGGTCAAGTAGTAGATAAAGAAGATAAAATGATACAAAAAGAAAATAAAGAAAAATATATTACTCAAAGGATTGATTCAGATATACCAAATGAAGATAGATTGAAATAATTAATTTACCAAATTGTGCAGAAACAGGCAAAATACTGTCTTTCAAGTAATCGAAATACACGAAGACAGCAACGTTCAAGATATTAACAATATTGAAGAAAATGACAAAGTGGCAGAAGAAGGAACGAATAAACGATGCATTAAATGAGTGTCTTTGTCAAACTGGAGGTGAAAAGTGTGATATTTGTGTGAAGCAGTTCAGTATTTTGGAAAATAGAGCACAGGCTAAAAATGTTTAGAAAAACAAGCTAAAAAAATGAAGCGTATATCCAATAAGAAATTTCCATCTTGTTGCGTAGGGGATACCATCAGAGTCCCTATTTCAGATTTAGATAAAGAGCGGTGTGACTTCAATAATGCATTGATGTTTTACAAAAAAATGTAAATGTAAGTCAAAAAATCTGTTATGTAATTCTAAGTGCCATTCAAACCTATCCTGTTCCAATAAGTAATATGTACACAGACGAACTTTGCAATATGGTTCTTGATGATGTGGACATCCGAGATAGGATTATTGTGATAAGTATTCCTAACTCAAAAAATGGATTATCCAGGAGATTTGTTATTGTCGAACCGCAATGGATTATTATATGTGCTCAATTTCTGAAATTCATCCTGATTGTTACACTGGTCATTCTCTACGGCGCAGCTCGGCACCATGCACTTCTAGCAGAAAATGGAGGAACTAAAGGCAGGTTTTCCTACACCTTCGCCAGTAGTCGACGACTGCGACTGAGTAGCTTTGACCGGTAGTAGCCGCGATCATTTTCCGTCAACCCGTGTTCCTACCGCAGCCATTTTCAAGTGTTCTGGTTTGTTCTAGACTAAAGAAATATGAATATTTCTAAAAAGTCATTACTACTACTGTTAAGTTATCAAGAGCAGGAGGAAAATCTGTTTCTTCTTTTAACTTTAGAATCTGAAAAACATAGGAGCAAAGAATTAGCCATGTTTAAAAATAGACGGTCTGAAGGATTTCAGGCCATTTTAATAAAAAACCACTTGACAGACAATGAAACAAAATTCAACGAGTTTTTCCGAATTTCACAGCGTCAATATAAGTATCTATTGCGGCTCATAGAACATAAACTTGTTAAGTCATCCTGTAATCGTGTGAAATTTCCAATAACACCCACAGGAAACTGAAAAACAATGCGCTTTCGTAGACGAAATTAGTCGCAGCACCCCTCTCGGAGATGAGCGGCTACCACGATCGGACGAACGCGACTGCGTAGCGGGTTGGAAACCAGGCAGGTTTAAAATGCATAGGAGATGTCTTGACGAATCGGTCGCGGCTACTCGGTCGCAGTCGTCGACGACTGCCGAAGGTGTAGGAAAACCCGCCTTAAGCCTAAAAAGGCACGGTGAATGGAAGTCGGCGACAGTAGCTGAAGGAGAGCGAGAATAGCCAAACTAGTACATAAACCCATCTTATTCAACGAAAATTTAAGTATACCCTCCACTTATGATGATTTAGTACCAAGTGTTAATGAACGTTCGCAAATACTGAGACCTATAATAAATAATGGTAATTCTATTATTAGTGGAAATGCAGCAGTGCACATGACTTGTAATAACTGTACAATCAACTATTATTTTGAATGATTTTAATAGTTTTTGATAATTTTTATTACCTACCTTAGGACATTTTCTAGAGTTTATTTTTTGTATTCACTTCGTTAAATCAATAAAGTTCAGTCAATTTCTTTAAAAAGATAAAAAATCTTGATTATTAACCTAGATAAATAATGAACTATTTCTCATTAGACAAATGCGGTAAATAATAGGGTTTTCTTATGTTAGTAGTAAAAAAAAATTTTTTCAATAGCTTCGAATGAAATGGATATTAATCTATTTATTTTATTTAGATTTTAGACAAAGTTGCCTTTCTATTTGGAAGATAACAGTTGATTGACCAAATACGCGCTAAAACTCGTATGAAGAAATTCTGAAGAAAGAAAATGTTTGTATCTTAAGAGAAAGTAACCCCTTTTCCACAATGAAAATTGCCAAACGTTTTACTGGTCAAACGAAAAGAAAAAATAAAAATTAGTATTTAGAAAATAAATTCTACTTTAAATACCCCATCCAGAAAAGTAAATGACGATCGAAAATATTCCCAACATTTTTTTTAGAAATTTTTTTTATTTTTAGTAATTTTGTAATATCTTTAACAATTCTTTATTGATCAAAACCAAAATGACTTTCCCGGGTCTAGAATGTTGTACCAAACAATTTTTCTTAAAGCCATTTTTCAATATCGGCCTTACTTTTTTCTTAAAAACGTTGGGTGCGTAAAGAGAATTTAAGCGTGTAAAGTGGATTTACGCGCCCAACGATTTTGAGAAAAAAGTAAGACCGATATTGAAAAATGGCTTTAAGAAAAATTGTTTGGTACAACATTCTAGACCCGGGAAAGTCATTTTGGTTTTGATCAATAAAGAATTGTTAAAGATATTACAAAATTACTAAAAATAAAAAAAAATTTTGGGAATATTTTCGATCGTCATTTACTTTTCTGGATGGGGTATTTAAAGTAGAATTTATTTTCTAAATATCAATTTTTATTTTTTCTTTTCGTTTGACCAGCAAAACGTTCGGCAATTTTCATTGTAGAAAAGGGGTTACTTCCTCTTAAGATGTTTCCAGTTTCCACTATCGGACCCTTTTTACAACTTAATTACAATATTAATTAATAATAAAATATTCCTAAACTCGTATGTAATGTAACCCATTCATAAAAATATTGAGTAACAGGATTGTTTATTTTCAATCAGTCGTTATATTTCTTTTTCGAAGCAGTTTGTCTGTTATAAGTTATAAGACCGGTTACGTCGGTATGTTGTTCCGCCATATTAAATAAATATTATTTATGACAAATACAGAACTAAAAATACACTCGAGTGCTTTTTTTAGTCAGTTTTGGACGCCCTGGAGCCATACAAAAAATAACGAAATGCTCCTTTAAAAAATGTTTTTCTGGAAATTTTATTTACTTTTACTTTATTTGTATATGCTTTTACGGTTTGTTTGAAGTTACGCATAAAAAAATCATACAGTTCTTCTTTGGTGCATTCTTTTTATGATTTTTCCTGTTATAGGGAAATTTTTTAGAAAAATAATAAAGCTAATTCGATTCAATAATTTGATATTCTCATTTAATCGCATTGGCCGGTGTACGTTATTATACAGGCACTTATATTTAACTTAACACCAAAACTAAACAGTAATTACAGGGTGTTATTTAAGTATATGGCCAAACTTCAAAGGGTGCTTCTTTAGGTAATTTTAAGAAGAAAAGTTCATATAAACATGGGTCCGAAAATGCATAGTTTTTACGATACAGGGTGTCAAACTTTAAAAAAAAATCGGATGTTCGTAAATATCTCAATAGTATTTTATTCGATTTTGTTAAAACTTGGCAATCCTGTTTGTAATAACAAGAGGATAATTTAGCTTTAATTAGATTAAAATTATTAAATCCAGTGGCGTCCCGGAAGACAGTCCAACTAATATTTTTGACAAAAAAAATTGCCCGCCACTGACTTTTTTTTAAATTATGTATTTTTTTCGAATTAAGGAACTACAAATACAACTATTTTATATCCCGAGTTTTTTTCATATCTTGCTTTGTTTTCAAGAAAAAATAAAAACCACTTTGTTGCATGTCTCCGGGACAATAAGAGTAAAAAATTTAAACTACTTACAAACAATTAAGCGATTAAAATGACACGAAAGTCCTCTTTTGAATTTTTCACACAGATGAAAACTATTTTCGATAAAAAAAATTAACATAAAATAATTGCATAACGTAATAATTTATTACTGCCATGTTTTAAAAGTAACAGAAAAAGAATAAGAGTGCTATGGAAGGAAAAACACTTGCTGTTCAAACAAATTTGATTTTTACATAAACTGTCATAACTTAACCCTTAACTGGCGTCGTGAAATATTCTTGCGCTACTGGCGTCGTGGGGTCTATCGGACCCCTAGATTAAAAGTAATTTTTTTAAGGGAACTTTAATGTAATAATTTATTATTTACCTTAGTCTTTGTTGTTACATGTGCTTTTACGAATTAATAGTACATTATATACTTAGGTTGAAAAGTGAGCTATTATACAGCGAGCGCTTTTATATACTGAGGCGCGAAGCGCCGAAGGATATAATGTGCGAGGTATATAATAGCCTTCTCAACTTCGGTATATATAGAATTTTTTCTACTACTAACAATAAAATATTACATATTTTAATTCGTTTAAATCTTTGTTACCCATTTTCACCTAATTTAAAAAAAAAATTGAAAATCAAGTCACTTAGGATTTTACTTGTCAAATGCGATCTTCTGTCAGTATGTAGAAAATATTCGGGTTAGATAATAATATAAAGTTAAAATTATAAAATGTCTGAAATTGAGAGTGAAGAATTGGAAATTTGTACACCACCCGAGCTTAGAGAGGCGGCAAATAGCGCACAGTGCGATCTGTTACCAGAGAAATCTAAGAAACTATACTTGAATGCATACGCGCAATTAATGGACTGGTGTGTAAGAAAAAAAGCTGGTAAAATATCAGAAAATGTGTTATTAGCATATTTTCAAGAAAAAGCCGATAACAAATAATCCTGTTTTCCAAAATTTCTTTGTTTAAAATGGTCAAAAAAGGCTCAAAATCAATAATATGTTAAAGAAACGGTGAGTTAAGTTATAAAATTGTCTGCAACAACCTCATTGAACAGCTGTTTTTCATTATTGACCTAGGAAATTTTTTATTATTATTATTAACCTAGGTGTAGAAATGTTACTTCTCGATAAAGGAATGAAGTAAATAATGACGATTTCTCAAGTAAGTAGTAGAAAAAAATATTTTTTGTAATATTTTTTTATTATTTAAAAAATTTTAAATAACAACATGAACCTATCTCGAAAAAACAATTATTTTTCACCAGAAACTGAAAAATGAAATAAAGAACGCTGAAATAAATACTTAAAAAAAAATTACGATTTCTAGCTTTTAAGGTACCAATTAACCTAAAATCATAAAAAAATTCAACAAAATTGGATTGAAAATAAAAAACTGCAAGCAGTAAACTTTGTAAAAAAAATTAGGTACATTCTTTACAGGTGTTAGATCTACAGTCCCCGCAAATTGGTCTAAAACATTTTTCGCAGGACAGCCTTGTTTTTTTTTATCATTTCTTCGATCGCAGATACCACACCTTTTTCGTTTTTGGTCTGGAACATTCATCTCAGCAAGTGGAAATGGTTTTTTGGTAACTCTTGCAATGGTTAAACGGAGCTCTCTTGGTAACCGCGAGTTGTTAAATCTTAGAGTTAGATACGGTTCCGCTAGCTGCCTTGCAAGAATTTTGTAAATTTTTTTTTTCATTGTCCGCATCATTATACCACTGATTTAAAGTTTCCTCATAATTAGGGTGGCCATAAAAAACTTTTTTGGAAGAACCCGCCATGCCAAAAAAAAACACTAGTGGCGTTGTGGTGCCGCACGGACCCCAATAGATTTTTATTGACCGGTGGTCGGCTATCTACTAAACACTCCTAAGCGTGCAGCTAATATTTAGTTGCTAGTATCCTAACTCGAAGGTAGATGGCGCGACGAGGCTGAATCTTGTTACATATTCTTTTTATGTAGATGTAAAAATTCTTGTGGATCCGTTAGACCCCAGAACGCCAGTTAAGGGTTAAAAGAGTGCCAAGTAATTATTTCATCGTAATTATTTGAAGTGTTTTTTACAGTTTTAAGATTATAAATTTACTAATTGTTTTAAAATGGTTCAATTTACAAACTCAAAAATGGTCGATATGCATTTTGTTTATGGACTGACCCAAGGCAATTCATTCCAGAGAGGCTGATATTCACATCGTATTGTACCAAATAGACAAACATTTGTGAGAATACATGAAAGGCTCTGCGAATCAGGCACCTTTCAAAGGTAGGCTTTTTTTTCTGTTAAACACATATTTAAAGATTGTAGTAATAGATTATCATTACGTTATGCGATTATTTTATGTTAATTTCTTTTATCGAAAACAGTTTTAATCTGTGCAAACAAATTTAGAAGAGGACTTTCGTGTAATTTTAATTGCTTAATAGTTTGGTAAGTAGTTTAAATTTTTTACTCTTATTGTCCCGGGCACATGCAATAAAGTTGTTTTTATTTTTTTTTCTCGAAAACAAAGCAACATTATGAAAAAAACTAAGGAGATAAAATAGTTGTATTTGTAGTTGCTTCATTCGAAAAAAATACATAATTTTAAAAAAAGTCAGTGGCGCGCATTTTTTTTTTGTAAAAATTATTAGTTGGACTGTCTTCCGGGACGCCACTGGACTTAATAATTTTAATCTAATTGGGCTGAATTATCCTCTTGTGATTACAAACAGAATTGCCAAATTTACACAAAATCAAATAAAAGAGTATTGCGATATTTACAAACATCCGATTTTTAAAGTTTGACACCTTGTATCGTAAAAACTATGCATTTTCGGACCCATGTTGATTGAACTTTTCTTCCTAAAATCACTTAAAGAAGCACCCCTTGGAGTTTGGCCACATACTTAAATAACACCCTGTATATGGATGAAACCAGTATTTCAGTTTCTTTTTTCCTTTGAAATATTAGAATGACATGTAGCGCTGAGACAAAATTGTCTGAAATATGTTTTATATCGTCCGGCCAGATTTGTCTTTCTACCATTGCTTTTACTCGCGACATGCAATGATAGTATTTACTTAAAACCTTCTTAACCTAGCGAATTTATTTCAAGATATATTTGATTATTTAGAAATAATAAAGTAATTTTTGTACCTTTAACTTTTGTGTTATTAACGATTGCCAAGACGACATGTATTTTTTTAAATTAGAATAAAATAATCTTTCAAAATATACAGAGTAATACTTTAAAATACCAAAATCTACGAAGGTTCGGAAAATAACCTAATATTTTTGTATCTTAACCATTTTTACTAAACTCGATAAATAACACACAAACCCGAACAAACTAAAAATTTGTTTGTAGATAATTTGAGTTCATTATACGCAAAACTCGGTTTTTGACAATTTGTAAAAAATTTAATTTTTTAGTATGTTGTATACATTAATGCATTGTCTATATAGCATAGTCAAGAAAACTAAATGCAAAAGTCGGTCTTTTATAGAATAAAATACATTCAAAAGCATAACGTACTAACGTAGATGCAAAACTCGGTTTTTGTTTAAACCTGTCAGAAGCAAAACTAGGCATTTGCCCTTGTCTAATCATTATATTATATTATACTCATCACGTGACACTAGCCTGTTGATTATACCTGCTCCCTTATAGGTCAGATTTTTGTTCTGATGTTATAGTAAAAAGAGGGAAACAACTTTCAAGACTAAACCCTTAAAAAGTTATAACGGGACAAATCGTCAATTGCTAGTCTTTTGTAGAAGCACTATGGCCCTTACTGGAGAGAAATTCCAAAACTAGAGTCCTACAAAATTATTCTTGATTCTCCAGGCGAGCCGAGTAGCCACTTAAGTGATACTGAGGATTTAGAGGAAAACGTTCGAAACGTCATTTTTTAGAGTTTAGGAAGTTAAACTTTGTTAACGTGTTTTTATTAAACATTGTAAGTAATGAAGCAATTCTTTTTATTATTCCGATAGTATTCTGCATTTCTTAGTTGCAAAACTTGTTCTATGAACAAGAAAGATGCAATACATTGTTTTTAAATAATTTGATTTAAATTATTTACTAATTTAGTTAATTCTAAAGGATTTTTTTTACTTTTTTAGATAAAAATAACTACTTAATAACGTACTTTTATAGAATTTATGCAATTTTTTTTTTTTTAATAAACTTATCAGCGGTTTTTCACGTTTCTCTTAAAACAACCTATCCTGAAAAACTGAGCTTTGCATATAATGTACTCATATGCAGTTTAAACTTTTTAAGCCCAATAAAATGTTCATAGGCATGTGCCATAATTGTGCATTGTTTAGTTGTGTGCATTGTATTGTTGAATAAACCAAACTGTATTTTATCTACCGTCTATAACACAGGTATTAGGGTAGTTATGGTTTTTCAATTTTCGCTCTGGGGCTTTATTAGTACAATCGAACCTAAACGTGTACGTTTTGAGTTATTGTGTTACAAAAAGCATATAAAATTGTATTAGGAACAAAAGTTTGTCTACATAAAAGGGAAAAGTCGGTTGTACGCAGCTTTTTATCAAATTAAAAACGTTTTTGTATTCAGCGTCGTGTTCATTGTCATGTCCAGCGCTTTCGGCCTATTGACAGGCAATCATCAGCGCTTAGGTTTCGTAAAAATTATGTCCAGGAGACAAGAAACATAATCAAAATAATTAAAAATTTTAAAAACGAATTTTCCAAACGTAGTGTTTTTTTACCTTAGGCAGGTATTGTAAAAAGTTTGTCTAGTATAAATAGAAGAGTGAAAGCATTATTAAATTTAACAAATTTTAGGGTACGCAATTGCACCAGCCTTCTCCGAGCCCCAGCTTTAATTTACACTGAGAAACAGTCCTCCAACAAAATTTAATAATTTATTTTGTAAATTATTTGGTCTTTTTTGCTTAACATTGTTTTTTAATAATAAATAAACGCCCGATAAATTAAACAAGTTATGTTAAGAGAATATCAAGACGGTTTTAGAGCCGTTTCACACACGACTGATGGTCAGTGCTGATGATCAGTCCTAATGAAATCGGGCCATTACTTTAAATTGCACCTTCAATATGCAGAACGTATGATGATACGTCCGCCGCTCCAAAACGCACGGGCTGGAGACCGTATCATCAGGATTACTTGGAGCCGTTATTTTAAAGCTAGCGTTTCATATGCATGCGTACCGTCAGTTGCGTATTTGGTGCTGTGCTGCCATTTAGTTTTTGCTTCATTCTAAGTCCGGTAAAATGGCAAATGGCAAATGGCCGCTCAAAATATCGGTTTGATACTGAAATATTAATTAGCGCCATAGAGCAGCGAAAGCTACTCCGGAATTCATCGTCAGAAGATTACAAAAATCACAATTTAAAAGATAACGCATGGGCCGAGGTATCTGACATACTCGTATTAATAGAGAAGTTTGTTAAAATAGAAACTCTCAGGTTGTTTGATTAACTCATTTTCCAGTTTGCTATGCCGCAGTTCATCAAATGAGGTACTAGACATTCGAAAATACGTCAAAAACTTCTTAGAATCGTCCCTTAAATTTGAGTAGGGTGGCAAATCGATGGCTTAGAGTGCAAACTGTCTAACTCTAAAAATAGAAATTTTACAGGAGGGCAAAAAAACGATTCTGACTTCTACAAAATGCATAATATATAACTGAAAAACAGCTAACTCCATTTTTATTTCACGTGTAAAATGGCGCGAAATGCTAGAGTTAGATGTTTTGCCGTATGCAGCCGTATTCATAATTGTAGGTCATGGAGTTAGACGCTTTACGTGCGGTGGTTTTTAAAGAAAACCGTAATTATTTGGAGTAATCTGGTTTGGGTATCCATAGATCTAACATTAAGCTAACTATTTGCACAAAAATCGACATTTTCATAAAAAGTGGAGTTAGACGGTTTGCACTCTTAAGGTACCTATTCACGTTCAGTCGGCCGTCAGTCCGTGGACTGTCCGTCCTGGCCGGCCGGCCGTTATCGAAAGTCAAACTACACGTACAGTTTTATTCACCGATTACGGCCGGAGGATTTCTGCCGGATTCGATAGCGGCCTTCAGTTTTTGTTATTTCACCATACACGCGCAGTTATTTTGATAGGTCAAACATGTCACAAGAACAGTGCGCAGCGGCAATTGTTGTTATTGCACACGAACAAAGAAAAAGGAAAAGAAAAACAATTTGGATGAAAGACTGGCTAAAAAGACGTTGCACTTTCTCCCACATGGAGCTTGTACGAGAACTGAGGCAATCGAGTGCAAGTGATTTAAAAAACTTTATTAGGATGAATGATCATTGTTTCGAGTATTTATTAAATTTATTAAAACCGTATATTACAAGAAAGGACACCGTAATGCCCTTTTCAGTTCTTTTCTGAACGCACTTCTCATATTATTTATCTTATGTTTCACCGAGTCTTTAAGTAGCTTCAACATCTACTGTTTTATATAGTAAAAGTAATTCTTCATATTATGCTTTAATTCGCAAAGCCCTATTAGCATATGAAGAGTCTTTTATTTTCCACAAATATTTATGTTTGCGGTACAACTCAATAAAATTCTTGATGAAGTTACGATGATTCTTGATGGTTTGCGATTTTGTTCGGCGTTACTGAATGAAAACTATAAAATTTTAGAAAGGAGAGAAATAAGACACTTGAATCCTCTACTGGTATATTAAAATAAAGTTTTAATGAATGGTAAATTATCTACATGTTTCAAATGTATATACATTTGTAAATCTTGGCTCTCTAATGTGAACTGGAGCTGACAGTTCTGAAAAGACAAGGTTAAATGGATGTCTACATGACATGACATGACATGACATGGCCTGCAGTCCAATGCCGGCCGGTAAACTACTACACACGTTAAGTTTTAACAGACGACAGGCCGCCGGCCGGACGCGACTCGTCATTTAACTGCGTGTGTGTAGTGAGTACCGGCAGCCCGGCCATTATCTCTCCGGCAAAATACGGCCGGCCGACTGAACGTGAATGGGTGCCTTAAGCCATCGAAATGCACCTTTTATGGGCCTCTCTATTCATAATGGATGTACCCAAAAATTTCTAAAGCTTTTTCTTTTTCGCTTTGATAACCTTCTCACGCACAAAGCGTCAACAACGCGTTGCTCTGGGCTTTGCAAATACATATTTACAACTGATCAATCGCATCCATGTGAAGACAAGATAAACGACTGATGATCAGTTAATTGCTTTACGACCGATCATTATTACTGACCATCAGTCGTGTGTGAAACGGCTCTTATGCAAACCGTCAACGTTGCACTTTTATGCAATGTTATACCAATATCATTTTTGTCTCTCGAACTGAACGTCGCCCATTTGTATAAATCAAATTGTAACCATTTGTATAAACCATCCATCCTTCCATATAGGTTATGTCACAAGTAAACATCGATTCCAGCGAAGAAACCGAGAAAATCTGCAAGCATTGCAAGAAAAAAGTAAATTTTTCATTCGATTGTGAAAACTGTATTTCAAGCTTTCACCCAAGCTGTGCGAGATAAGCAAAAGTAGTGTACAGTGAAAATAAACTAAATTGTTGTTAGTCGCGTGCAAAAGGTGAGGTTAGGAACCAAGAAGAGATTGTTACACAGGAGGAAATGGATGAAAATGAAATAAAAAGTGTTTTGAAAGACTTATATTGTATTTGACACCATTCAAGAAAAAATATTTATTCTAATATCCCTATCAGAATAACAAGTGAAAATGACCTTTTATAAAAAGCAAGTGCTCTCTCAGAGTTTACTGTTTACTTGTTGTTTTATTTATGTTAAAATAAATATACGTACCATTTTTTCACAATGGCTAGCTTCAAATAGACCATGAAACCCATTGAAAATGGTTAAAAGTTAAAAAATAATAATAGTAGGATGAAACCCATTGGAAAAGGAAGAGAATATAACAAAAATGAAAGGAAAAATAATTTACGGGCGATCCAAGGTCGGGAAGTGGAAAGGGGTGAGTTTTTAAGGGTAGAAAACGATTTATATCGATTTCCCGCAAAACTACAAGTCCTATGGAAAAACGTTAGATGGCAAAGTTGTAGGTATAAAAAGATCTTTTGTATTTTCACCTTTTTCACATAACCTCAAAATTTATGTGAAAAATTCAAATAACCAAGTTTTTTTTTTATTTTAATCTTTTACAAAAATGTTTTTTTTTCACGAAATTTGGTGAAAACTTACCTTTTTATGTCCCAAACACACTGTAATTTTTTTGATTTAAAATATTCATTTTTTCACCTTATTTTGACTTAATATCGAAAAAGCACCCTAATTTTCAATAGAAAAATCTCAGGTCAAAATATCTGCTTTGTTCAAAAAGTAGGTGGGCTTTTTGTTTGTTGAAATCTCTACTTTCTGATGGTGTAAAAATATATACATTATTCCGATTTGAGTTTTTTTCGTTTCTTTGCAATTTTTGAGAACATTTACCATAGTAATGTATATATTTTTACACCATCAGAAAGTAGAAATTTGAACGATCAAAAAGCCCACAGACTTTTTTTTAAAAAAGCAGATATTTTGACGTGAGATTTTTCGATTGAAAATTAGGGTGCTTTTTCGATATTAAGTCAAAATAAGGTGAAAAAATGACTATTTTAAATCAAAAAAATTACAGTGTGTTTGAGACATAAAAAGGTAAGTTTCACCAAATTTCGTGAAGAAAAAAATTTTTGTAAAAGATTAAAATAAAAAAAAAACTTGGTTAGGTATTTGAATTTTTCACATAAATTTTGAAGTTGTAGATCTTTTTATTACCTACAACTTTGCCATTTAACGTTTTTCCATAGGACTTGTAGTTTTGCCGGAAATCGAGATAAATCGTTTTCTACCCTTAAAAACTTACCCCCTTCCACTTCCCGACTTCGGATCGCAAGTAAATTATTTTTCCTTTAATTTTTATTATATTCTCTTCCCTTTCCAATCGGTTTCATCCTACTATTATTTTTTTTGGTTTCAAAAATTATCGACCCTGGTCTAAAAATAACATTGTTCAATTTATCGCTGAATTTAATAAACTTTGGGAGAAACAAGAAAGGCCTTGTTTACTGATTGGTGATTTCAATATAAATTTGCTGAACGAAAATAATAAAATAATTACAGAATACAAAAACAGCATTGAAATGAATAACTTTAAAATATAAAACAAAATATCATTAAATTACGCAACTAAAGTTAGTCCAACTACGCAAGCTTTATCTATATTAGATGACATAATAACAAACAAAAATTTAGTCAGGAAACTGAACAGTTGATCATTTCATATCTGACCACAAAATAATCTATACAAAAAGCGTAGAGAAAAAATAGACAAAACCGGGATCAATGGATAAGATGGTAAATAAAGGAATTACACAAGAAGAAATATTGAGTTTTCAGAGATTGGCAGACATAATAAATCAAGAAAAAGAAGTTTGTACTAAGCTTTACACAATAAAGGTCAAGGAAAAGAACGATCGGATCACACATGCATATCTTAGCAAATTGAAGGAAAAAGATAAGCTATATGTTAGATGGAATAAAACAAAAATGTGTATTCAGAAAATGAATTTAAAAAAATCAGAAATGAACAATTTAGGGAAAAGGCTACGAAAGAAATGGGCAAAAAGACAATTTCAAGAGGCTAAGGGAAACTCTAAACAATATGGAATGTGTTAAACAATTTAAGCAACAGAAATCACAGTGGACCTCCTGTAATACATAAGCAGCGAAATGGTTGAAAATAAATATGTGGCCACGGTTTTTATAGATCTTCAAAAGGCATTTGATACATTCGATACACCGCTGTTATTAGAAAAATTAAATAAAATGAGATTTTGAGGAATGTGTCAAAAACTCCTAAAGTCGTACTCAACTAATCGAAGACATTGCACAATCATAAATAAAATATCAAGTGATGGAAAGAAAATTAGTGCGGGTGTAACGTCATGTTTTCAAATTTTAAAAATTCCGAATGCTTCCAACGATATTTGGATAAAACCGAATACTCGCGATTTCGTTTTAATTGATTTATAATTCTATTTAAATAGACATTTCAAAATAAATTTAACATTCTCATTGCCACTTTTTCTCCCCTACAATATGGTTTAATTACATTTTTGATCCGACGTTTCGTTTAGTCACAACCATCATCAACTTTGTTATTTTAAATAGGCTGAAAATTTAATTGTATGCTTAATAAATTCTACGTTTTATTCTAAATCTAACGGGGTATCACAGTTATTATTTATTAGACGTTTCGATATAGAAAAACACATCATCAATGAAAATAGGCACATTAAACATTTAAACAATTGCAAATAACGTCAATCAATTTCATAGCCACCCATATGATGCCGAATTTAAATGGTACGTTATGTTAGAATATTATCAGGCATTTTTTTAAAATAAAAAATAATTGTATTTAATAATTAAAATTAATTATTACTTGTTGCATTTTTCAGATAAGTTTTATTAGAAATATTATGTTTTGTTATAAGTTTATTTTACCGTTAGATTTAGAATAAAACATTAATTAATTTATTAAGCATAAAATAAAATTTTCCGACAATTTAAAATAACAAAGTTGATAATGGTTGTGACTAAACGAAACGTCGGATCAAAAATATAATTAAACCATCTTGTAGGGGAGAAAAAGTGACAATGAGAATGTTAAATTTATTTTGAAAGGTCTCTTCAAATAGAATCATAAATTAATTAAAACGAAATCGCGAATATTCGGTTTTATCCAAATATATTCGGAAGCATTCGGATTTTTTTAAATTTGAAACATGACGTTATAGGATTCAGTTATGCGCAACTTTTCTCTAATTTAACCGTCTCTGTATCTCTTATGGTTTACGAGATCCCTGTAGAGTGCATTCTTATCTAGGACACCCTGTATGTACCGGGTGGTCAAATAAGCGAGGACGTCGGCTTTATCTCGGAAACCATTAATCGTACAACTTTCGGAAGGATTTTTTTATGAGTAAGGTGGTCAAGAGAAATTGCTGGAAATAACTTTTAAGTTCCTCATTTCGCCGCAAGGGGGCACAATTAAAAATTGTTTTTTAAAATTCTAAATTTCTCCGAAAATTCCCATATTAAGGTATAACTCTGATTACATCATTGGAAAGCTTAGACAATTCTGCATCATTTTGGTTTAAGGCTCATTGGCGTACCGACCTTGATAAGAGTGGGATAAGCTATTGAAAGGGTAAACATTAAAATCGCTGTAACTTCTAAACGACTTATCCGATTTTACTAAATTTAAGCTTGTTTGGAAGGGAAAGGTAAGTATCTTTAATTTCCGTGTCCAACAGTACACGATAGTGTTTAATAAAATTGCTAGAGGGCGCAATTTGTAATAATAACAGTTTTTTCGATTTTATCCCGAAAATTCAAATCATACGGTATAACTATGACATCATAATCAAAAAGTAGATGAAATTTTCAAGAAAAGATGTAAAGACCGCAGTTCGATATCTTTGTTCGTTTCATAGTTATGGCCAAAAAAATAATTTTTAATACAAATTGCGCCCTCTAGCAATTTTATTAGAAACTATCTTGTACTATTGGATACGACAATTGAAGGTACTTACCTTTTTCTTCCAAACAAGCTTAAATTTAGTAAAATCGGTTTAGTCGTTTAGAAGTTACAGCGATTTTAATGTTTACACTTTCACTTGATAAGAGTGGGAGAAGCTATTGAAAGTGTAAACATTAAAATCGCTGTAACTTCTAAACGACTTATCCGATTTTACTAAATTTAAGCTTGTTTGGTAGTACCTTCAATTGTCATATCTAATGGTACACGATAGTTTCTAATAAAATTGCTAGAGGGCGCAATTTGTATTAAAAATTATTGTTTTGGCAATAACTCTGAAACGAACAAATATATCGAACTGCGGTCTTCACATCTTTTCTTGCAAATTTTATCTACTTTTCGATTATGATGTCATAGTTATACCGTATGATTTGAATTTTCGGGATAAAATCGAAAAAACTGTTATTATTACAAATTGCGCCCTCTAGCAATTTTATTAAACACTATCGTGTACTGTTGGATACGGCAGTTAAAGATAATTATTTTCCCCTTCCAAACAAGCTTAAATTCAGTAAAATCGGATAAGTCGTTTAGAAGTTACAGCGATTTTATTGTTTACACTTTCAATAGCTTCTCCCACTCTTATCAAGGTCGGTACGCCAATGAGCCTTAAACCAAAATGATGCAGAATTGTCTAAGCTTTTGAATGATGTAATCAGAGTTATACCTTAATATGGGAATTTTCGGAGAAATTTAGAGTTTAAAAAAACAATTTCTAATTGTGCCCCCTTGCGGCGAAATGAGGAACTTAAAAGTAATTTCCAGAAATTTCTCTTGACCACTTTACTAATAAAAAAATCTTTCCGAAAGTTGTACGATTAATGGTTTCCTCGCTTATTTGACCACCCGGTACATAATTTTAAAAAATATGCTGGTTTGAACTGTAAATATTTTATGTTCGCGGATAACATTGTACTAGTTTTTACCTCGGATAACCAAAACTCCCTTAAGTACACTATATAATAAAGTGAATTGGAAACTTATTATAAATGGCTGTGTCAAAATAAATTTACTATTAATACCGAAAAGACAGTGTACATACATGGTTTTAAAACAAAAAAATAGTTAGCAAATCAAGCTAAATATCAAACTAAATAACACAGTTCTAAAACAAGTTACACAGTATAAATACCTAGACCTAATCATTTCAAGTGACTTCACTTTGAGCGCACACATAGATCACGCCATTATTAGAAATATTAGAAGATGCGCTCATCAATTAAACAAAAATACACAATACCTCTTATACAATTGTTTTGTTGAACCACATTTAACGTACTTAATAAGTACTGTGTTGGGGGAACACAGGCGAATATAAAGTTGGACAAGCTGCAAAGGTATCAAAGTAAGACTATAAAAAGTATTTTTTTATAAACGACTATACGCCAACTAACTATATTTATAAACGTCATCCGTTCCTAAACATCACACCATTAAAAGAACTAGCACAAACAAAACGAATACACTGCTTAGAAAATAAATAACTAAAATCAAATGTAGTGTTGAGCAAAAATTTGGACTTTCATAAGTACAACTTAAGAACAAACATGAACCTTAGAAATAAGTTCTCTATATCCAAAAAGTATCAAAACTCAAATTTTCCAAAGCATCCAGGTGTATAATGAAATGCAGGAAGTCATCATTAGTAAAGCAGCCAAAAAGCTTACGTAAATTTTAAAAATTATATTAAAACTAAAGACCCTCCAAAGAATTATCTATACTTTAGCGACTGTTACCTATAAAAGATTTTTTATTTTGCTTGTACGTGTAGGCCTCGGTGCCAGTATCTCCGTCAAAATTAGTAAGGCGCTGTCCCAACAATCTCTGCACACTTGGTGCTCAACATCGAATCACCTTGTGTTGGGTTCCTGGATACAGCAACATATATGACGAGACTGCTAATGCGCTCGCCAGGGAGGGCGCAAGCATGCCTGTCGAACTAGCAGAGATTACTGTGGCTAGACCACTCGGATCAGTCAAAGAAGAGATAGATCGAACAGCTAAACAACTTGCGCAAAGCAGATAGACAGGGCTTATAACTTGTAGCATCTCCAGGCAATTGTGGCCCTTATTTGATAACAGGAGAACCGCAGCGCTATTACAGCACAGTCGGAAGGACCTAAAAAAATATCACTGCCGTGGTCACCGGACATTGCCTGTTCGGTAGACACGCTGAACGTATGCAAATACCAACTAACGACTTCTGTAGAAGTTGCAGAGATGAAGGAGAGGAGGAAAGTATTCAACACTTCTTGTGTGAATGGCCCGGCCTCGCGAGAAGAAGGTTCAGTGCCCTGGGCGAACCATTTTTTATTGATCTGAAGTAAGCAGCCTGCAACTGGGTCGACTTACTAAGTTTATTAACAGCAGTGGCTGGTTTGAATGAGCTGTAAAGATTCCTCTACGATCGCGTTAACCATCAGGAAGCTTATTTCTTTAATCGATTAGAAGAATGATAGAAGAATCATCTCCGTACAGACAGGTAGTCGTATTTGGTAAGTCAAGTGCCTTGTCCTGTCTCTCATTTTTCCCTGAATAAAAAATCTCATAGTGTTAGGTTAGAATTTTTTGCGAATAAGAAATATTGTGTTTCAGTTTCAGAATTTCAGGTTTTGATTTTATTGCTATGGATCAAACCCTTTTAATTATTTTAAAAAATTTTAATTACAATTAACATTGCAAATTAAATTTAAAACGCTAACTTGGTGAACCCAAAACCATAAATCTTGCACCATTTCCAGGCCCAATTTACCTAAAAGTTTTTAAAATGGGGTTTAAGGCTATATTTTACTGATTTTGAAATATTTATGGTGTATAAATTATGTGTTCCGGAAAAATTTATTCGATTCATATTTAAATCAAATTGTTACCCGTTTGTCGCATCAAATGTACCACAATGTTTGCGATAGTAAATCACCGTGCACTAAAACTAGTGCAGCATAAATATCACTCGTGATATAGCAGCACTTTTTAGTTGCCGACCTGAATATCCCTCGAGGGTTTTAAAGCTATGAATATTTAAATGCAACTAAAATTTTCGCCGTTTATTTTACATGTTATACATGAACGAGTATTTTTTTATGTAAAGTAAGAGTTTCGGTGGCTTTTTATTAGTTCATGAATGAATAAAAAAAAGTCGTAAGTCAATAAATAAAGGACCATACTCCGAATTATTTATAGTTTATTACCTTGTTCGTTACTGTTTATCATTAAAAGGCGGAATATATGCAATATACAGGGTCCGGCAAAATGATCTCCCACATTTTGCACCGCCACTGTGCGCGAATCACTGAAAAGAGGGGGAGCTTAACATAGTCGGTTGATAGCTCGCGCCTAGCCATTTCAGTTAGTGATGTTAAAGAGCAGGTAAATTGCTGAACAGGTTCGAACAGTTCGGTTCTCACCCGGGAACCTGTTCCGTAAACCTGTTCACCTGTTCTTTTGATCATAAATTATTGTCACTTACTCACTTGGTATATTAATATTATTCTTGATAGTATGGCGAAAGCGGTAGAAAAGAGCGGATATGATTTTTAATTATCTGTACTGTACAATACAATTTAGTACACAGAAAAGAAACAACTGAGCCGAGCCGAGCGAACGCGAAGAAAACAGCAAACACACCAAGATTCCCGGTAAATTTCAAAAATTTCTAACCGCGCCATCGCGTCGTTTAGCTTGCCACTCTTAGACGAGGTAAAGGAGGGGACGCGGCATCATAAACTTGCGATTGTGACCAGAATTTACTGTTTGGCACCAAGAAAATGGCGGTTTGCACTGAACCTTAGATAAGGGAAGAGAGGGGATACCGCGCACTCGTTCGCGCAAGGTTATCGATCTGTGACCGAAAACGAAGAGACGCCATTTTTTTGGTGGAAAACAAACCGTTTGGTACCAGTGTGATTTTTGTGATTTTTGGAGTGTTCTAAGACTTTATTATAAGAAAAACTGTGTTGTGCAGAATGGTGGGGTGTTCTGCTTATGGTTGTAAAAGCCACAGCAGTAGGAAAGAGCCTGGAGTTACGTTTCATAGGTATGAAAAAATAAAATATTTCATCCACAATCCTTTGATCGCAAATATCTTTCAAATTAGTTATTTTATAACCGTGGCTTTTAAATATGATTAATATTATACTATTTCAAAGCCACTAATAACATTTTCAGGCCTATTATTTAAAATTTTCACTCATAAATTAGCTTTTGTATGTGGTTTCTTGGATCAAAATCGCCATTTCACCAGTGGTGTGCGTACCTATTTGCTGATATTTTAACATTTTTATTTTATAAATTGTAGATTTCCGAAAGATCCTCAGAGACGTAATTCTTGGATTACTAATATGAAGGTGACTGATTGGGAGCCATCCAATAATGATAGACTTTGTTCGCAGCACTTTGAAGAGCGTTTTTTCTATCGGACAGATGAAAAAGTGTGTTTGGTAAACCAGGCAGTCCCGACCATATTTAACGAACTTCCAAAGTATCTCCAACCAAAACTGGTATGTTAGCTTAGTTATTTGTTTTTAACAGAAGATAAAATTATTATTCTACTACTGTTCTGGTTTTTTAATGTAGGTACCTACCCTACTTTTGTATGTTATGTTATTTTCTTACCCTGTGTAAATTCTTGAATTGAACATTACAGTACAGTATACTCTTTATTACAGGCTCAAAAAAGGACTCGCAGTATTTCTCCTGAGGAAATTCCATCAACCTCAGCAGTAGATCAAGATACACCTCGGAAGAAAAAACTTAAACGGCAGTTATTTCGTTAAGTGGCTGTGAGCAGAGCCAAATCAAAAAAAATTCGTCTATTAGGACAATCATTAAAAAGGTATAAAAAAAAAGTGGTTTCATTGAAACAAATTATTAAAGACTTAGAAAAGCAAAACTTATTGTCCCGAGAACATTTAGTCTTAATTGAAAATATGACCGAAGTTAACAAGGAGTTATTAAAAAGAAAAATTTCTAAAAAGGTTCGATATTCACCAGAATTAAGAAAGTTTGCAGTTACTTTAAACTTTTTTTCTCCTAAAGCTTACAACTATGTGCGACAAGTTTTTGACACATGTCTTCCACACCATAAAACAATTGCAAAATGGTTCCAAAATGTCAATGCAGAACCAGGTTTCACTAAAGAAGCTTTAAACACTTTGAAACTTAAAGTTGAAGGGTCTGAAAGGCCAGTCATTTGTTCTTTAGTTATCGATGAAATGGCTATTAGAAAACAACTAGAATGGGATGGCAGAAAATTTCATGGTTACATAAACTTTGGTATCGAATTAAATGATGATTCCAATGCTTTGGCCAAAGAAGCTTTTGTAATAATGTTAGTTTGTATAAATGGAACCTGGAAGATTCCTGTGGGATATTTTTTTACTGATTCCCTAAATGGCAATCAAAAACATTCAATTGTCTCGCAATGCATAAATTTGGTAGAGGGTACCGGAGCTAAAGTAATGTCAGTAACATTTGACGGTGCACCATCAAATATTGCTATGTCTAATATTTTTGGATGTTCAGTTAATTTTCCAAATATAAAGACAAGTTTTCAAGTTACTGATCACAATATGTATTCTTTTTATGATCCATGTCATATGCTTAAATTAATTCGTAATACATTGGGTGAAAAGAAAGTGTTGATTGATGGAGATGGGAATGTAATAAAATGGGAGTACATCGAACTTCTAGAAAAGTTGCAAAGTAATGAAGGGTTGCATTTGGGAAACAAGTTACGCCGCGCTCATATTAACTTTTTTAAGCAAAAAATGAAGGTTAGGCTTGCCGTTCAGCTACTTAGCGAGTCTGTAGCTGATGCGATTGATTATTGTGAGGTAAAATTGGGTCTTAAACAGTTTAAAGGTAGTCGGGGTACAGTAAGTTTTATTCGATTAATGAATAAAGTTTTTGACATACTAAATAGTAGATCATTAGTACCTCCAGGCTTTAAGAAAGCTTTGTGTAAAAAAAATATTGCTCAAACAATCGAATTTATTAATAATGCTATTACTTATATTTCTAAGTTAAAGTTTCCAAATCACGAGTTAGTAATTAAGTCAAATAGAAAAACTGGGTTTATTGGAGTAATAGTTTCATTAAAAAGTGCCATGGAGTTATATAAAGATCTTGTTTCTGATACTAATATGATGTTGTACCTTCCACTATATAAAGTTAGCCAGAATCATTTAGAATTGTTTTTTTCCTCAGTTAGGTCCAAAGGTGGGTGGAACAATAATCCCAAAAAATTTTGTGTTATCGCTTACAAACAAAATAATTTCTAGTTTTTTAGGAACTAATATTTTTAAAAGTTTAGAATCTCATGTATTAGAAAACGAAATTAATCATATATACTTTTTAATAAAATCAGTATGTACAACTTACCTAAATGTAAGAATTCATTTTATTGTCAAAAGCCAATCTCAACAAACAGACTCTGTGAGAAGTAAACTCACAAAATTAATTTTGTTTAAAGGACAATAAAATATTTGTAGGTCTGTTTGTTAAATATTGTTTAAAGCAGTAATGATAATATTTATTTCAAATCATGGTACAAATAATATAAAATATAATACCTTATTTTAGTAGGTACCGACTCGAAATTAGCATAGTACAAAATTTTTAGTGAGCTTTCATTCATATATCTGCTAATAACCCTAATGCCATAACAAATGGAGTTTAATTTTTTAATTATATTGATGATATGACATGCCCAGTTTAGATGTTCATCTACATGTATGCCCATCACTGACTATGTTTATTTTTTTGTTCTGGAAGATTAAATTTAATGACTAATATTTTTGATTATGATTTGTCCTAAACAAGAGTACCTTTATTTTTCTTTATTTACAAATCAAAACTTTTATGTAAATACAGTGTCTACAACGTATAGCCAAAGAAACCTTTTCCATAATGGCCTTATTCAGATCTCTCAATCAATAAAAAGTTTTCGAAAAAAATGTATAGACTATTGTAAAAGTAATGTTGGCATACAATAGATATGAATCTAGTTATCTTAGCAACCTGTAAAGTTTTGTAAATGTTAATTATGTAATTGTTAGCTTTGTTATTCAATAAAGATTATTATTATATTATTAAAATTAATTAATTGGTCATAAATCAGTTTGTAGCTACAACCAAAAAAATTCCTCAGTCATTGTTATCAAATCTTGTAGGGATTTATTTTCAATGATCAAATTTGTATCATCCGCATACTTTCCTATAATATATTGGTTGGGTGAGTTGATTAATAGATATAAATCATTAACAAACAACAGTATGTTATATGTAATCATGTTTTATATATTCTTGTTAAGATTTCAATAGTAAAAATATATTATGCAGTATGTTACATGTTTTATTACCTTTGTTTTATTTCTACCTAATAAATCTTGGAAAAACAAAATATTATTATTAACCATGCATACATTATAATAGTGCTAAACTGTAAACCAAAAAAAAAACAAGCAAACATATACCGACGGAGCTTTCCGACGAAATTTTACAAAAACTGGTATGTATAGATTTACATAATATGGTTTTTTGCATATGACAATAAATAAAAATTAAATAATTAATGATATTGCAACATATTCCTAAAAAAAAATTGAAATTTTCTGGTTTTAATTTCTTTAACACCAAAATAAATAATAATTTACGTTTCCTATATTCAACTCGCCTGCTACGCCACTGGCACTTTTGCTTTGGTGCCAACAGGTATCAGGCGCGCGCACACGATTATCCGTCCTCTCTCTTTCCTAGTCAAAGCACTGAACCTACTCAAAGAACAGTTGGGTAGAAAGAACAGGCTGTTTTTTCATGCGGCGTGTAGCAGGCAGGGAACAGAGAGCAGTGAGAGCACACACGGATGCAGCGGTGTTCTGTGAACAGAGCTCGCAGCGCCGCGTGGTCGGTTGAATAGGTTAAGCGAGCGCAATAATTTGTCATAAGTCTATCTAAAGAACCGGTTCAGTTCTTTTACAAAGAACAGTTCACTGAACAGGCTATCTCTAACCTGTTCTAAAGAACCTGTTCGGTTCTTTTCTTAACAACTCTAATTTCAGTATTTTCAGTTGTCATCATGAATTGGACGGGCGAGCATCGTGCCTTCCTTATCGAAACATTTCTGAAAAGTAACGAATCTGTGATTACGACGTAAAGAACTTTTCGTACTCACTTCGAGCTTGGTAGACATGCTCCGGTTCCAGATCGCAAAACAATACTGTTGTGGGTTTCAAATTGTAGAGCCACAGGTTCAGCCTTAAAAAGAAAATCAAGCGAAGGTTTTTCAATACCATCCCCGAACCATTGACCAATTGAAAGCAGCAATACTCCAAGAAATTGCAGGAATATCGCCTTAAATTACTGCTCGAGTGATGGAAACTTTCAGAAATCAGCTTCGAATGTGTATCGAAAAAAATGGTCGCCATTTGGACTCTGTAATTTTTAAAACTTAATACAAATAATGGCATAGCAAACATTTTCAGTTAATAAAAAAAAATCTAAATAGCATTTATAATGGCGTTTTTATTAAAGATTAAAATGTGGGAGATCATTTTGCCGGACCCTGTATATGCATTTTTTGCATATTTTGAATCGCTTGAAGTCAAAATGTAGGTAACTACTCGTATTTTCACAACCAAGTGAAGCTTGCAAATCGACAGTTTACTACCAATACCTCCCATCTACAGTTATTGTCAAATATGAGTTATTTATACCAGTAGGTAAATCTTTCTCCATTCTCTCCCTGAAACAGTGGGGTCCTCATAGCTGTAAAGAATGGGCACGTGTTATCTCTTTTGCGAAGCACAAACACGTACAATGCACCAAAAGCCTTACACCTACACAGACACCTTCACAGCAAGCTGCAAATAAATGAACAAATAATGCGACAAAACCGAAACCTAGGTACACCGGTACCTAAGCATAGGTGAAGTACGAAGTACAGCACGCACTAGAAGCAGGGCCGTCGAGAGCCAGGTCAAGCCCGGGGGCTGTGCGTGCGGCATCTCGGGCCCACTTCTAGGGCTGCCAGATATAGAATATTAAAAAGCAGGAGGTAGGGTCCTAGCCAGTGGCGGCTTGTGACTTATTAACTTGGGGGTGCACTAAAAGCCCGCGAAAATTTGTTAAGACCACGCCCAAATTTGGTCAATAATTTTTAGTAAATATTTTAAATATTTATGATTACCTACTTATTTTATTGAAAATGAAATAAGATAAAAAAAAATAAAAAAGGCCAATTTCTTTTCCATTAGTGTTTGTTATTGTTGCACATTGTTTAAAAGTAAAGTTCATTCTTTTGTTTTTATTTGCAGCCAACTTATCAATAACAATAAAGTCCCTAGATTTGCACTTTGTGGTCTGTGTCAAGTTAATTTCAAGTTTAGGTTTTCCCTCAATTTTAATTTCCATTTTTTGCTCAATACTTAATGAGCTAAAATTGTTTCTCAAATATTCCACATTCATAGTCGTTTTGGCATTAAAACTGTTCATTTTTATTAAAATAAGTTTTTACTACCCCAAAATTATAACAAAAATATAATTTTTAAATAGGAAACCCATTGTTGGTCAATTCTAAAATGTACAAAATTTTCGGGTAGGTTCTCCAAAAAAGATGAAAGTTTTATAAATTCTTCGAATAATAAATCGATGTTAATACACATATTGGGCCGGACGGGCGAGGACAAAATGTATCGATATTTGATACTTAGAAGATTAATTATTCGCCAACTCGCTCAACAATTCACATACCAATGTAATGTTTACGAAGTAATTTTTTGTCAACAGAGATTTTATATTTTTTTTTTATAATTTATCATATTTTTTTAACTGCGCAGCCCGAGCACGGGCCCTTAAAAGAGACGTGGGCCCGAGAAATTTATCCCCCCAGCCCCCCTCTTGTCAGTCCTGACTAGGAGTGCAAAGCGTAAATACTAAGCGAGTGGTCTGAAGGTTTATACGCCTATGGCGCGGAAACCGCAGGAACACGGGGAGTTTAGTCGATAGGCAGGCCCATCAGGGTTGAATCCGACACTACTCTGCCTCACAGGGTGCCATTCTTTGAAAGATTCTCCTCGAAAAAAAGATCTTTCTCAAATGTATGGAATAGAAATACATCTTATTGATAAAAGGTTTAAATTTTCGCCCATAATTTTCAAACGGAAATATCACCGGGCAAACACTAGCATTATAACGTGAAAGCAAGACCTATCTCTCATTTTGTTATGAAATATGAGTAGGGGTTTATTTACCACAACTTATTATTAAGGTTGCTGTATAGATAGATAATGATAGATTATGTTCTAATATTTAGCGTGTTTAATAAGAGATATTTAATTTTATTTTAAACAGTTTTTGTACTTCCTGAAAAATGTGGGGTTTTGCAGATGGGAGATAGGAGGATAGTAGTAAATAGTCAAAATGCAAAATTTGCATTGCGTCTTGAAAATTATTATAAATTTTTCGTATGTTAAACCAATAATAAAAAAAGTTATAAAATGTCTCTCAGAATTCAAAAATCCGCTCAATTATAGGATGTGTTATTTAAAAGAATCCATCGTTGTGACACCTTACTTTTTGAGCGCACTCTGTATAATTCAAATAATTTTTTAAATTGTGCAGAATATTCAACACAACAGCTTATTATTGACAAATCTTATCGTCAAGGCATAAACTTAATTCGTGCAACTCATCCGGTAGCTTATTTTCAAAACATACTTAAGCACAACACCAGGTACACCCAACAAAATAAAAAAATTTGGTAAAATAATAATGAAGTCGGCACTAGAAGGGTTTGTTGATATTTGTTTTAAATATTTTTTGACCATTAAAATGGCCTGATAGTATTTAACAGGTGACGCAATAGTGTTTTTTGCCCTCAGCCGCCATTAAAAGTCACGTATTTTGGATGCGCTGTAACCGCGTATGTTTTAAAAAATAGCGTTGTGCATATATATATTTTGGCAGGAATCTTCTTCTTTATGAAGTGTCCTGTAACCGTGTATGTTTTGAAAGGTAGCGTAGCACTTAAGTATATTTTAAAATTACCAATAGAGCGATCGGTGGGCGTGTCGGTGTTGTGCTTAAGTAGGCTTTAAAAATACGCCACCCGGTACACGATAATGTTTTGAGGACCCGTATAATTTATATGAAATAGTTCATATTATGTGTAACTACTTGTGAATTTCAAATCTTAAACTAAATATCTCAATAATACAATTATAATAATAAAAATACAACATCGGTTAGAATATTTTCAAAAGTAAAGGAAAAATATAACTGATTTTCTAAATGGAAAATCCCAATTACATCTTTTCTAACTTTAAAAGCAGTTAATTATTTTTTTGTTGGCAACACCTAAAAGGGTTGAGCTGATGATTAATTGGAACGACCTGCCCTAAGAGCTTTTTATTCTTTTATAAAGCTTTCACTTGTTTTTGGGTTAATACCCGTGAGTTGAGAAAAATTTATGAAAAAATATATTTTACCTAAATATTTCTGAATGCATAAAATATTTGGCTGATATATTATTATATTTTTTTATTTTTAAAGTTAATAATAGATGATGTTATCATAAAGAACTCCTTAAAACGAATATACCTAATTATAAACTGATCAGGGGGAAGTGAAGGCTTTACCCTTTTCTCTAAATTATAGAGAACTAAATTTTATCCTCTTACTTAAGATTTTTTTTCTGATGACATGTTGGATGTTATTGTTGAAAACACCAACAAGAGAATCCAGCTAGTTAGAGGTAATTATAGCCGTGATCGCGATGCCCTATGCTATGCACCGATATTGTATAGTTGAAAAAGCTAATTGGACTCATTTATCTTGCTGGAGTTAAATAATGTGCTCGCACGAATTTATAAGCGTTATGGAAAACGAATGGAACTGGTGTGGAAATTTTAAGATTAACCCTTTCAATCTTAAGAATCAAATTTCTTTTAATACATGTCAGATTTGATAACGCTGAAACTCGTGAAGAAAGAAAATTAGTTAATAAGCTTGCTGCCATTCGACAAATTTATGATTCGTTTGTTAATAAATGCAAGGATCCATCCATCCATCTGAGTATGTTACAGTGGACGAGAAACTGGAGGCGTTCAGGGGACATTGTGGGTTTCGTCAATATATCCCAAGCAAGCCCAATAAGTATGGGATAAAGATATTTGCCCTTTGTGACTCCAAAACTTATGACACTTGTAATTTAGAAATTTATATTGGGAAACAACCACCAGGGCCATTTGAAACCGATAACTCCCCTGGAAAAGTATTAGAAAGGCTTTCAGGACCCATTCGGAGAACTGGTAGAAATACTACCATTCATAACTGGTTCACAAGTATAGACTTGATCAATAATTTAAAAACCCACTTTAGGCTTACAATATTGGAAACAATCAGGAAAAATAAGGGGGAGCATCCTCTTTAATTTAGTAAACCATTAAAACGTCCAAAAAATACATCAATGTTTGCTTTCCGTAAAAATTGCTTATTGGTTTCATACGTTCCAAAGCCAAAAAGAAAATGTTTTACTGGTCTCAAGTATGCAATATGGTGATGATTTGGATAAAGAAATGGGTAAACCAGAAATAATTATGATGTATAACGCAATAAAAGGTGGACTGGATATGGTAGACAAACTTTGTTCTGTTTATAATTGTGCCAGAAATACACAAAGATGGCCCATGATAATTTGCTTCTCTATGTTAAATGTAGGTGATATAAACTCATATGTTATATTCAATTTAAATAACTTCCAAAGGGAAATCCCTAGAAGAGAATTTATAGAAAACATGGCTTTTTCACTAGTCTCGCAACAAATGAGAACTTGCATTACGATGACCAACATTCCGAATACCATAAAAGTTTGTATTCAGGAAATTTTAAAAATTCAAGTTCCTGATCATGCAGAACCGACTCCGGAAGGACGAGGAAGATGTGCCAAATGCGACAAAAAGAAAAACCGACCAACTAAATATTATTTTATCAAATATAATATTTCTTTGTGTTTAGAACATTCAACCATTATTTGTAACGAATGCCGTGAGAGGGCATGGCAAAAATTTTTTTTCACTTCTATTAAAATGGTTTGTTACACATGTATATTTTAAAAATCCTATGTTAAATGTTAATATTGTCACGGGGTTTTCTTCGTGGGCGGGGTCGAAGGGGGAAGAATGAAAGTCCGGAGATCGGTATAACGGCGTCTATTGAATACTTCTTATTTTACCCTAGGAGATGAACCAGCATGTCTTTCTCGGCTCCGAGTAGGACTTATTCACGTCACGGGGGTAGCGGTTTGCTAGGTGCGTCACTTGGCCTAAACCAAGGCTTGTCACCTATAGTTAATTAGAGGAGGAGATGCGTCACTTGGCCTAGACCAAGGCTTGTCACCTATTAGTAGTTTGACCGGGCAATGAACATTGACCCCGCTGCTAAATCTGGGCCGGCTTATATAGCCGAATTATTGCTGAGGTTGCGTTGTACTTGGCCCCGATCTGTGTACAGTGGGACGCGACCTCAACGTACAGTGGGCGGGAATCCTAAATATGCCGGGCTACCGTGTGTTTTAGTTGACAATATTGTACAATTATTTGTAAAGTTTCTTTTTAATAAATAAATATTTCATTGTTTTGTAATAAATAAAAAATAAACTGCATATGACTTCTGTTTGTAGTCAATAAATTATCTATTATTTGCCAAGCGGAGTGTGAGTCCGCAGCGACCACACATGTTTCAATATAAGAGCGACTCCTGCAGAGCTAAGAAATACATTGTATCTTCTCAATGCGACGCAATTTTCTTTTATTACAACTACCAGTCGGAACTAATACAATATATAAAACCAGATTACACACCCAATAGAACTTTATAATTACTGTAAGTATTCAGAGCAATAATGGCTATAAACCATTCTATGGTAGCATTAACTTCTATTTCCTATTGGCTAAATAACCGTGATATTATCGCTATACAACGATCTAGCAATTTTCGTTGTCTTATAGTAAGAAAGCGCGTTGCTGTCACATATAGTATTAAACAGTTGTATAAAGGGTATGTGAATTCTTATAAGAAATAAAAGGCTTTTTTCTCAGTGTACATCCTGGTCCTCTTCATTGCACTATGCATTTTTTGCTGGTAATCATATTATTGCTCTTGCAGGATACGGCAGCGGCATTAGTCGATATAGTAAAATTTATCAACAATTTTTACTGGATTCACCTGCTATTAATGCGGAAACCATGAATAACTTATTTCTAAATATAGCATGTACACCTTTTTTAAATTTAGTTCTAATGTTGCTTAAATAAAGTACCTACCAACTCTTGTGCTTCTTTAATTCTAATGTTCTGACATGGTCTTACATACCTAAAAATAAAATAAAATTTCTTTAATATCTAATTATAAAAGGTAAAATATTTTAAATTCAAAGAAGTAGTCCATTTCTCAAAGAGACCCGTTAAGTTCCAATTTTTTTTTCTACATTTATTTGCTCATTGTACGTAAGGCCTAAGATATTACTTGCAAAGGGTAAATAATTGGTTTTACTTAAATTGATGGTTAACAAATTATCATCCAACCACCGCACCATTTTTGTAAATTAAAATTAATTTTTTGTTCGACTCCTTCCCCTGAGTTACTCTCAACAAACAAAACTGTGGCATCCGCAAAAGCTATTACGTCACCAGTATAATTCTGGATTAACAAATTGTTTATGTAACTGTTAAACAGTATTGGACCCAATACTGTCCCTTGCAGTACAATATGGGTATTGGATTATTTTTTCTTTCCAATAGTATTTACGTTTCTACTAAATAGGTGAATGAAAATTTAATTGCATAATATACAGTGTCACCAGTAAAGTCCGCATCATATGGGCTTTTTTTATTGATAGTTTTATTCAAAATTTGACTTTGGCATCAAGTTCTGCTTCGACGAGATGAAAATTAAGCAAAAAAATAGTAGTCACGTAATTCGCATTATCTGTTAAATTAAATTTTTTCCAAAAAAGAATTTAAAAGTGGGATTATTTCTGAAAATATCGAAAAAAGTTATTAGAAAAAGTTATTTAAATACAGGTTTGATTTTTTACCTATATTTTGTAAATTGCACCACTTTTGCAAAATAAGACTCAACGCAACCTACATAAAACTTCTCAGTTTTGACAAGGCTTTATTTTAGATACATTTTCTTTAAAGTAGCGCCATATTAAATGTGTGTTTTACTACAAAATCAAAATTGGGCTATTAAAATTTGGTCGCATGTGATGCGAAGTTTATTTGGTTTGGATCCTGTATGAGGTAACTTCATAAAATCAGTATTTTTGAAAACGTAGTTTGTGTCTGAAAGTAAAAAAAAAGAAAAATAAAATAAAGGGGTTTTAAATTAAATCGTTAAAAATAGATAAACTTTACGTTAAGTAAAACTAAAATTAATTTTCCACTTAATGAACACTTTACTGATGACACTGTGTTCTTCTTTGCCTTAATATTAAGGTGTATTACTTTCAGACACAAACTACGTTTTCAAAAATACTTATTTTATGAAGTTACCTTATACAGGGTCCAAAACTAATAAACTTTGCATCACATGCGACCAAATTTTAATAGCCCAATTTTGATTTTGTAGTAAAACACACATTTAATATGGCGCTACTTTAAAGAAAATGTATCTAAAATAAAGCCTTGTCAAAACTAAGTATGGAGGTTGCGTTGAGTCTTATTTTGCAAAAGTGGTGCAATTTACAAAATATAGGTAAAAAATCAAAATTATCTTATGCAGCTGAAATTTTACATGTGAGCTAGAAACTGCATTTAAAAAAACTTTTTCCATTAACTTTTTTCGATATTTTCAGAAATAACCCCACTTTTGAATTATTTTTTGGAAAAAATTAAAATTTGACAGACAAAGCGAATCACGTGAGTAGTATTTTTTTGCTTAATTTTCATTTCGATTGGAGCAGAACTTGATGCCAAAGTCAAATTTTAAATAAAGCTATTAATAAAAAAAATCCCATATGATGCGGACTTTACTGGTGACACTGTAATGTTATGGGCAAAATATAATATAATTACTTTAAGTTTTAATTAATAAAACCACTGGAGTTTTTTTTATAAAAAAATTAAACAATTTCAGTATCACAAAAAAAGTCTTTTACGATTTAATGTCAAACTGTATCATTATTTTTATTTAAAAGAGGGAAATGTTTTTATTTGTTTTTTACTCCAATAATACTGGCATGAAATTGGAGTATTCAAACTTGTTATATTACTCGTATAAGGTATCCAGTATCCAATTAGACATTTAATTGAATCGGTTTTTTAATACCCGCTGTTAATAAATTTTTTTAAAACAGTTTAATTAAAATTTGATGGCAACATTAAGAACAGGTGTTATTAATTTAACAAGTACGTTCGGTTCGGTATATTACCTGTAATAGCTTTTTGTTATAGCTTTTATCTATAATAAAGAACGAGACTGTCGTAATGCTCTCGAATTATTTATTTTTTAGTGAGATCAATATGCTGGGGACGAATGGCAAAGTGAAGCATATTAAGAAAGTTACAACCTTGGTAGTAGTAGTACTAGTGGTAGTAACATGTTTTATTTAGCAAAAAGCTACAATTAAATATTTTTTAAAACATTTTTATAGATTTATTTTTAAATTTTAAAACGCAACCTTCTTTTAACAAAAACAGACAGAAAAGTTAAACATTTTGCAAATTGTATCAAATATTACGTATCATTTTGTTTTTTAATTAAATGTAATTTTAAAGTTTTTTTTAAACAGTTTTAATGATTTTTGAGATTTAATAGAATTTTCCAAATTATTATATTCTATCAAACCTTTATAAAAAATAGATTTATAAGCTAATGTTTTTGTCACTCTATCCACATAAAAATGTTGATTAATTCTTGTTTTATAATTAAGATGGTCATAATTAAAACAACAAAAATTTTTTAAACAATCAGACAATAAGTTATTTTTTATTTTATATATAAAGATACATACTAAATAAAAAATTAAATTTCTAACATTTACCCAATCTAAATTTTTCAACATAAAATTAATTTTTGTATATTTGTCACAATTTAAAATAATCCGCATTGCCTTATTTTGTAAAATTTGTAATCGAATATTTCCACACTAGCACATTATAAAATGGAAGAACAATAAAGAAAATGTGGTAATATAATAGTATTAAATACAGTTTTTTTAGAAAACAAACTTAAATTAGAACTTATTCTTTTAAAATAACCTACTTTTCAGGCAATCTTCGATATAATACTTTCAAAATAATTAAAAAATTTTAATTTTGAATCAATGATTATTCCTAAATATTTAAAACTGTTTACTAATTCCAATTTTTCACCCTTAATTACAACATTTAAATTTTGACAATTTAAATTATTACCCATAACCATACATTTAGTTTTGAAATATTTAATTTTAATTTATTTACTTTTAGCCAATTCAATAATATATTTATCTCAGAATTTAGAGTATTTAGACTATCAAAAATATATAAAACATTAATGTAAATTAAGGTGTCATTAGCACATGAGTAACTTAGACATTTTTAAAACTAAAGGCATATCGTTGATATATAAACAAACTTAAATTAGAACCGATTCTTTTAAAATAACCTACTTTTCCGGCAATCTTCGATATGATACTTTCAAAATAATTTAAGAATTTTAATTTTGAATCAATAATTATCCCTAAATATATACAAAAACTGTTTACTTATTCCAATTTTTCACCATCAATTACAACATTTATATTTCGACAATTTAAATTATTACCCATAACCATACATTTAGTTTTTGAAATATTTAATTTTAATTTATTTACTTTTAGCCAATTTAATGATATATTTATCTCAGAATTTAGAGTATTTAGACCATCAAAAATATTTAAAACATTAATGTAAATTAGGGTGTCATCAGCAAACATTTGTAACTTACACATTTTTAAAACTAAAGCCATATCGTTGATGTATAAAATAAATAATATTGGACCTAGTATACTTCCTTGAGGAACTTCTATATTATTTATTTTTTTATTTGAATATGTTTTTGATATTTTTGTTTTTTGTGACCTGTTACTTAAATAATTTTTAAACCATTCATAAACGTTTTCGCGAATACAATACTGACACAATTTACTCAATAATCTAGCCCTGTCAATTGTTTCGAATGCCCGCTTAAAATCCAAAAATACAGCTATAACATTTTCCAACTTCCATTGGTATCACTTGACCTTTCTACACTAAAGAAAATGATCAATAGGTTTGCTAAGATATAGTTTGTATTGACCCGCATTAGTGTTATATCAATTCCAGATTTCCTAGAACAGTATTTTAATTGGTAGCAGCACAGTCTTGTTGAATAATGAACTACTTTTAATACATCAATGTTGTTAAGAAATATATTGTATCCTTTCAATGCGACGTATTTTGTTCCCAGTAAAGCGCTTTTTGTACAATTAAGAAAGCAGAACAGCGTCCCTAAAAACGAATTGTTAACGTTAGAACCTATAATTCACAAGACGTTGGTGGGTGTTCGTAGCGATCGGCAATCTCAGCCCGCCGTAGTATTAGTTTAAACGTATTTGTTGCGCAGGTCACATCGTTGTTCGGAGTCTTCTAGCTGCCCTGTCTGAATTTAAGTTTTATTGATCGTACCTGTTTCAGTCAATTTATTTTTACTTTGTATTTAGGTTTTTTTAAACTTTGCATGTCAGATAAAGCAATAAAATATTCTTATTTCGCACAACCCATCATGAGTATTGGACTTTATAAGCTGCGGACGAATTTAACCATCTCAGTAAACCATGTTGCATAATAACTCATATGCGATGTCGGACGACAATAACAATATCACACTAGCTATTTAAGTTTTTGATAACTACAGTAGGAACTGATTTTTAGTGGTTAGTATATGTTTTATTAACCGTAGCAAGCAAATAATATAATTAATGTCAATTTTCATTACAACTGTCGAAATTAAAACCAGATTACACCCCCAATAGAACTTGACAATTAGTGTGAGTATTCAGAGCAATAATGGCTTTAAACCAATCTATGGTAGCAAATTTCTTATCGGCTAAATTACCGTGATATTATCACTACACAACGGTCTAGCAATTTTCGTTGTCTTACAGTAGGAAAGCGCGTTGCTATCACATTATATTATTAAATACCTGTATAACGAGTATGTGCATTCTTATAAGGAATAGAAGGGTTTTTCTCACTGTAAGGGTTACATAAAATATATAACTACCCAATTTTTATACATAGATATTACTAAGCCGTTGAATGCTGTTTATTTACGTGTTTTAACAAATTCGTGTAATTTAAGCTAGCCCTTTAATAGATAATAATATGTATATTATTTGCTATTTAGAAAATGAAGTGTTTATCCACTTCAATAATTAACAGGTCAGAGCACTGCAATAAACTTGCTCATTTATGTGGTATAAGTATGTCAAATGAATTTAATTGATTTCGTTGTCTGGTATTAAATAATATGGTGTGTTGGTAGAAGCTGTGTAAGTTTTGTGTCTATTTTATACAGGGTGTCTCACGGTGACCGTCCATTAGAATATTTCAGAAAGTAATGCGAGTTGAATCCTGCAAATTTGGATAATGGGGTTTTTTCGGCGAAGCACTCTTCAAATGAAATAACAGCGATCATATGCAACTTCTCGTTATAACGCAAGTTGTTACAAACTTGCTTATTTTCAATAGAACAACCTATACAGGGTGTCTCACGGTCGATGGTACCTTAGACGTTTCTGACGAACCAGTAAAGGAATCGTTCTAAAAATTTGGTCGCGTACATAAACGGACATGCTCTACCAACATAATATATTTTTAAAAATACAGTGTTGCCGCTTCCACACAAAAAATAATAGTAACGTCTATTTTTTAAATACAACACCATATATTTTATTTTATTTTCGAAACCCCCATTACTTTCCTTACAATTTTTAGTAACTCTACTCTATACTTATCTCTTACCGTTTCTAAGATATAAATTAATTTCCGTTTTTTTTGTCCGAAAACGTCACTTTTAAAAATGCTGTAATTTTGAACTCTAAAACACTGAAACCCTCAAATTTGGTAAATAGTTAACTAATACCATAGGGCTCTTTGCCCTAGTCCCTAATCTTAGTTGCAATATACAGGGTGGTTGAAAAATACACTTATTCTGGTAACTTGAAAAAGTGACCATAAGTCATTTTTTTCAAATGTAACACCCTGTATATTGTTACGGATTTGAAAAGCTGCTAAAATTTCACTTAATTCTTGTATATCCTAACTAACTAGTTTAAGCATTTTTTTGACGTATTAAGCATAATTTGTAAAATTTTCTATAAAATTCAATTTTTATTCGGTTATTAGTAAGTAGCCATGACAAAAACTGATGTTTACGTATGTTACTATGGTTATCGTTTTGACATTTCATTAAGTTTAGATACAATATAGAACTACACTTTTAAGTCATGGAAGAAAACTGTACAAATGCAGTTCTTCTGAATTTATTTAATTTATTTGGACAATGTGAAGAATTATCACCAGGACATGTATAAAATTTAACGAAATGTACTCTAATTTACCGCCAATGAATCTTAGAAAATTCATAAGGATCCAGGACAATTTTATTAAATGTTAACTAGGTAGTCAAATAATAAAAGACTACTAAAATTATAACTAGATATTAAAATGCGATTTTAACAGATGTTCAAAACGCTGGCCGTTTACATACAAACACTTTAATATGCGGGTGTTGACTGCATGGATTTCAAGAAAAAATTAGTTTTAATGTTTTTTGTATGTTAATGCAAACACACATTGTCCAAATAAAATAAATAAATTCAGAAGAACTGCATTTGTACAGTTTTCTTCCTTGACTTTAAAGTGTATTTCTATCTTGTATCTAAACTTAATTAAATGTCAAAACGATAACCATAGTAACATACGTAAACATCAGTTTTTGTCATGGCTACTTACTAGTTGAATTGTATAGAAAATTTTACAAATTATGCTTAATACGTCAAAAAAATGGTTAAACTAGTTAGTTAGGTACAGGTATGATATACAAGAATTAAGTAAAATTTTAGCAGCTTTTCAAATCCGTAATAATATAGAGGGTGTTATATTTGAAAAAAAGGACTTATGGTCACTTTTTCAAGTTACCAGAATAAGTGTATTTTTCAACCATCCTGTATATTGCAACTAAGATTTGGGACTAGGGCAAAGAGCCCTATGGTATTAGTTAACTATTTACCAAATTTTAGGGTTTCGGTGTTTTAGAGTTCAAAATTATCAGCATTTTTAAAAATGACGTTTTTAGACAAAAAAAAACTGAAATGAATTTATATCTTAGAAACGGTAAGATATAAGTATAGAGTAGAGTTAATAAAAATTGTAAGGAAAGTAATGGGGGTTTCGAAAATAAAATAAAATATATGGTGTTGCATTTAAAAAATCGAAGTTACTATTATTTTTGTGTGGAAGCGGAAACACTGTATTCTTAAAAATATTTTAGGTTGGTAGAGCATGTCCGTTTATGTAAGCGACCAAATTTTCAGAACGATTCCTTTACTGGTTCGTCAGAAACGTCTAAGGTACCATCGACCGTGAGACACCCATAATATAATTTGAAGAAATAATCCATGCATAAAGTGGAGTTAAAAATATGGGAAAGAAAGAAAAAACCTCAAGTCTTCCTCCACAAAATTTAATAGAATAAAAATTCTCTAGGGGTCTCTACGTCATGTTTCGAACGTAGAAACGTTCATCATCAGGAGATAGAAAATTTATTTAGTGCTTATGTTTTTAGCAAAAGAGAAAATGGTGTAGAACCTTAATGGAGCTTTTATGGAATTAGAAAATTGATGTGTAGAAGAGACATAATATAAAGAAAAATGATAAGGTTAAACCATACTGGGTATGTTAGAAAAGTTATTAAAGGGGGTCTAAACCAACCAAATAAACTGGGGAAGAAGAAAAAACCTTCCTGAAAAGAAGGTGTTGAGGATTATTTAAAAAAATTTATAATACTTTTCAATTTTATGTCAGTAAGACATCATAAGGATCAAATTGTAACATCACCATAAAATTACATTGCAAAAAGTGTTCCTCAGTAACCCCGAAAACACTCTCACACACACTCTCAAGACACATAATTAAAAAAAAAATCACACTTGAGCAGATAACAATTTGAGTTTTGTTTTCTTTTTGTAAGTCTGGCAGCTCAGCGAGAGGTCGGTTGGGGTATTGGTGTTCATTAGGTTGGCAGCGTAATACGAGAAAGATCGCTTAAATAGCTCTTTATGATGCAGGGAAATATCAAGTTGTTCTTTGATGCAAGAAACAACGATAAAAAAAAATTCCACAGCCCTGAAATTCCATTCCAATAGCCTTACCAACTTTTATAATTTCTTTGAAAAAATGGCTTTAAATAATTTTTTCAAGAATTTATCACTATTCGCCTGATTTTAATTTCGGCAACAAGGAAACAAACACTAATGTGTAACACAATTGTGTATTGCAATGTAATGAGAGAATGTTCTGGGGTGTCTTATAATAGACATAAACCATTAGTTTCAACAAATATCTATCGTTAGACATGTAAGTTTTGCAAAATAGTTGACTTTTTGAAGTTTCTTGCAATACGTGCGATTTCGGCAGTCTTTTGCCAATTATTATAGAAAGTTTTTTTGATGTTTACCAGCTAAAACTAATGCAGTCAGGGCGACCCTATCCCCAGCTTCTATTTATAAGGTCCATAGATCGGATTAGGGCTGAGCAAAAATTCGATATATCGATATTTTTATCGATATATCAAATAACGATATTTAAAAAATAAAATATCAATATTATCGATATTTATCGATATTATCGATAGTTATCGATATTTATCGATATTATCGCTATTATCGATATTTTTTTAATATCGATATTCGATATTGGAATTTCAATATCGCCCAGCCCTACTTATAACACATTTAAGGACCAATATTTAATTAAATATTTCTTCTTCATGTTTTCATAATTAGAGTCTCCCCTTGAAATGAAAGTACGAGTTTTACAGGACACATAAGAAAATATTAATATATTTATAATATAATATTTTTATGTTTTATCGATAATATATATTATTGATATATCGAATAACCATATTTAAAAAATAAAATATCGATAATTATCCATATTATCGATATTTATCGATATATCGACTATATCGATATTTTTTTAATATCGATATTCGATATTTGAATTTCAAGATCGCCCAGCCCTAGATCGGATCAGTTATTTACTGTGCGTGGCTGCTACTCTAGCTTCATTGCGTTCGTTGTAAATTTTTAACATGCAGTAAAATATTTTTGAACTAGCGCAGTTAATTCCCTTTACAAATTATCGGTTTGCAAGAAGTCGTTAGCACCTCATACAAGCTAAAGGTAAATTAACTATTTATTAATATTAGCCCATTATTTTGTGTTTGGACGCGATGTCATAAATATTTTTTATTAAAAACCAAGCCGAGGTATCAGGTTAAATATAAAAGCTTTTTGATTGTTTAAAACCGAAAACCAATTTTTTTCCCACTCAATTTATGGATGAATTTATGATTTACCATTACTTTTTCGTGAATATTAAACACGTTGTTGTTTAGTTTATGCTTTACAGAGGGAGACAGGAAATTGAAGTGGTACGCTACATTAAATGTTGTTCAAACGGTGCATTTTTTATTAATGGCTTAAAATAAGTCTGACCAAAGAATAAATCGCAAAAATGTTATTTTAATGAACATACAGTGCATGGAACTTCTTTAAAAGATGTTCTAGTAAAACAAAACTTTTTTTAAAATTCTAAATCTCTTAAAACTTATTTTTGCAGACAATAGTTGCTTATTATTTGACCACTTGTCTTGGCTGAGCTGACCTAGACTGACTACCTTGCCGTTTTATTTGACCAAGTAAGTCAGATTATCTCAGTCAAATTTCCTCCCCCCTTACCTACGCTAAGGTTACCGGATTTGTGACTGAGATCTTCGTTTTCGCTGATTTATGTGTCAACACTGTCAACTTGTCAATGGTTGTCTTATTTGCAATTTAGTCAAGAAATTTCTTTTAGTTAGCTCAGCCAAGACAAATGGTCAAATAATAAGCAACTATTGTGTAAGTTTTAACTCCTACTGGGGTAACTGGGCCATAACAAGCCTGGTACCCCAACAGTATTTTATTTCAAGCTAAATGAAAGCATCTACAATCTACAGGAATTTTACGAAAAACATTTTTTTCTTTTTTTCTTTCCCTCTTATTTTACCACCTTCGCATGTATCCGACATAGTTAAATTAAAGTAAAGATTTTTTCATTACTTGCACTTGAAAATGATTTTTACAAAGTATTTTTAAAACTCCCTAATTTTTCTTTTTTCTATTTATTTCCCACCCAAGACAGTGGCCTTGTACTGGTCCTTGACTTTTCAGTATGCTGAAGTCTTTTCTGTCTTTTTGACTATTCAAAAAAATTTTCACTCCTCGTTTGTACCATTGAAAGCTCCATTACGGCTTCGGCATATCGATATTTTTATCGATCTATCGAATAACGATATTTATCGATATTATCGATATATCGACTATATCGATATTTTTTAATATCGATATTCAATATTGGAATTTCAATATCGCCCAGCCCTATGCCCGGCCACTATTTTAAAGCTTATTTATTATGATTCTAAGTTTTCTTTTATAAAAAAAATGTATTCGTGTAAAAAATTACTGGGTTAATAGTTTAAGAAAAAAAGGATTTATTTAAATCATTTCATAAACTATAATTGGTATGTAAATCAAAAACCCTCGGACGGCCATAGCTTCCTTATAACACATTTAGGGAAGAATCACACTGAGCGACCATGATCGACCGTCCGCGATCGACCAGTGACGATCAAATTTCCAACACGAACATTCTTACCACAAAAATCACACTGAACGATCGTCCTCGACCGTCCGCGACCGATCTACGTCGACCCTGTTTGAAATTCCAACCTGCTGGAAATTTTGGTCGGTCTCGGACCATCCCACTTAATGCGCATGACTAATTTTTTTATTTTACACCAAGTGGAAGTGGCGTGCAACTCTAAAACCTAGCCCTACTTTTTCACGCTGGTTTTATTTGCTCTTGGTCATTTGTGTTTATATAGACAAAGTATTATCTACAAAAGACTCTTGACATTTGACAGGTTTGACATTTTCGTACGAGCGGTCGACAGCTGTAGTCGGTCGACCAGTGTGACTAGAACCCTGAATTTATGCTATTTTGATTGTTGGTCGTAGCCGGTCGATCGCGGACGGTCGATCATGGTCGCTCAGTGTGACTCCTGACTTAAGGACCGATATTAAATTGAAGTTTTTTTCTTCGTGTTTTTATAATTAGAGTCTCCCCTTGAAATGAAGGCATGGAGTTTTACAGGGCACATAAGAAAATATTGATATATTTATAATATATTATTATTATGTTTTATCGATAATACATATTATCGATATATCGAATAACGATATTTAAAAAATAAAATATCGATAATTATCGATATTTATCGACATTATCAATTTATCGATATTTAACGACATTATCGATTTATCGATATCATCGATATTTGTCGATATTACCGATAGTATTGATATTTAACGATATTTTTTTTAATATCGATAATCGATATTGGAATTTCAATATCGCCCAACCCTAATTATCACTACTCAACTTGACATTGAAAATTCTTTGTTAAATCGTTCATCGCCGTAGATGTTTCGTCTAAAATAAATAATACACTTTATTCTTCATCTTCTACTTTTAATTTAATAAAAATAACTAAATCCGTCAACCTAGTTTTTTCTACGAATACTAAACTACCTTTCCAAGTTATGTTAGAATAAAAATTAATATTGCTTTTTCCATCTCTCTTACTCGAAAGGCAATTGAATTTTCCAGTCGCTATTATTCGAGAATGTTATGCTTTTCAATGACGATCCAATCGTCGTTGATTTATTTTCCATGGGCGTCTTATTTAAGGGGTGCTTAGCTAACCTTCTAAACATAATTTTTAGCTAGCCAAGGAATGAGAAAGGCTATCGACCTAAATCAAAAATAAAATTTCGATAATTAAGTCTATTTTACTACCTGTGAAGGATATTGCAAAATTTTATTGAATAGGAAAATAAGAAAAACTGTAAAATTTTCCCTCTGTGTCACATTAGTTTAAAAGGGTAAAATCACTTGCCGAATAATAATTTGTTAGACTTTTGCGATAACTTTAAATTCAAAATGTACATTTCGACGCTACGAATGTCGTTTTTTTATAATTATGTTGTGAACGATATGTAATTTTTTTGCTGATATTTTTTCCTGTCCTTTCACTTCTTAACAACCAACAAAACTGTTTACCGAATTTTAAAAAACGTTGGTACACAAGTAGAGCATCAAAATCTGCGGATTTCTTTAAATAACTCAAATATATTTTTTAGGGTTTTATATCATATCAGCCAATTTTTAAAAAGTTTTCTGTTAAAAATTTAACTATGAGGATGGATAAAGGCGTTTATGGTTGACAACAAAAAAAAAATATAATAATATGAAAAAATAAATGTATTAGGGAAAAAACGGTATGTCACAGATCAGTAAAGTCTGTTCAATAATCGCTGACCGTTACGTCACGACTAGTGTTTATCTGTCTTAACATTCGTGAACTAGTTGAGATAGTAAATTTGCGTCAATAATGAATGTCGTATAATTTTACCAGTCAGAAACTTTTATTGTCATTTTTAATCAACATTATTTCAAAAATGTCGTGTCTTTTACCCTTTAACGAAGTTTACGAGGTAAGTAGATATAATTTGGATCTTGGAGAATTGACTTCTTCTTTGAATTTGGTTATATAATAAAGCAGGAATTGTAAAAACATAAATAATAAACATGAAAAATATAAGGCAATGTTTTTATTAATACCTATCATTTTTTGACATTTTTTTTAAAGTTTCTGATGCTTTGGGAGTTTCGTGTTCAACAATCCAACGAATTAAGGCAAAGGGGATAGAGAAGGTTGTAGATTTTAGGAATCGCAATAATTTAGCTATTTTGTCATCCCGTGGTCGACAACTTCACAAAATTCATGAACATACCATAAGAGAGCGTATTTATAGGATGCATAGAGCAGGTGAAAATGATACCATTTGCTCAGTATCACTAAACCTTAAAATCATTGATGGTGATGGTTCGTTAGCCTGTATTATTATTATTATTATTATTATTATTATTATTATTATTATTATTATTATTATTATTATTATTATTATTATTATTATTATTATTATTATTATTATTATTATTATTATTATTATTATTATTATTATTATTATTATTATTATTATTATTATTATTATTATTATTATTATTATTATTATTATTATTATTATTATTATTATTATTATTATTATTATTATTATTATTATTATTATTATTATTATTATTATTATTATTATTATTATTATTATTATTATTATTATTATTATTATTATTATTATTATTATTATTATTATTATTATTATTATTATTATTATTATTATTATTATTATTATTATTATTATTATTATTATTATTATTATTATTATTATTATTATTATTATTATTATTATTATTATTATTATTATTATTATTATTATTATTATTATTATTATTATTATTATTATTATTATTATTATTATTATTATTATTATTATTATTATTATTATTATTATTATTATTATTATTATTATTATTATTATTATTATTATTATTATTATTATTATTATTATTATTATTATTATTATTATTATTATTATTATTATTATTATTATTATTATTATTATTATTATTATTATTATTATTATTATTATTATTATTATTATTATTATTATTATTATTATTATTATTATTATTATTATTATTATTATTATTATTATTATTATTATTATTATTATTATTATTATTATTATTATTATTATTATTATTATTATTATTATTATTATTATTATTATTATTATTATTATTATTATTATTATTATTATTATTATTATTATTATTATTATTATTATTATTATTATTATTATTATTATTATTATTATTATTATTATTATTATTATTATTATTATTATTATTATTATTATTATTATTATTATTATTATTATTATTATTATTATTATTATTATTATTATTATTATTATTATTATTATTATTATTATTATTATTATTATTATTATTATTATTATTATTATTATTATTATTATTATTATTATTATTATTATTATTATTATTATTATTATTATTATTATTATTATTATTATTATTATTATTATTATTATTATTATTATTATTATTATTATTATTATTATTATTATTATTATTATTATTATTATTATTATTATTATTATTATTATTATTATTATTATTATTATTATTATTATTATTATTATTATTATTATTATTATTATTATTATTATTATTATTATTATTATTATTATTATTATTATTATTATTATTATTATTATTATTATTATTATTATTATTATTATTATTATTATTATTATTATTATTATTATTATTATTATTATTATTATTATTATTATTATTATTATTATTATTATTATTATTATTATTATTATTATTATTATTATTATTATTATTATTATTATTATTATTATTATTATTATTATTATTATTATTATTATTATTATTATTATTATTATTATTATTATTATTATTATTATTATTATTATTATTATTATTATTATTATTATTATTATTATTATTATTATTATTATTATTATTATTATTATTATTATTATTATTATTATTATTATTATTATTATTATTATTATTATTATTATTATTATTATTATTATTATTATTATTATTATTATTATTATTATTATTATTATTATTATTATTATTATTATTATTATTATTATTATTAACTGTATTTAATAATACTATTATATTATCACATTTTCTTTATTGTTCTTCAATTTTATATTGTGCTAGTGAGGAAATATTTGATAAATTACAAATTTTACAAAATAAGGCAATGCGAATTATTTTAAATTGTGACAAATATACAAAAATTAATTTTATGTTGAAAAATTTAGATTGGTTGAATGTCAGAAATTTAATTTTTTATTTAGTATGTATCTTTATACATAAAATTAAAAATAATTTATTGACTGATTGTTTAAAAAATTTTGTTCTTTTAATTATGACCATCATAATTATAAAACAAGAACTAATCAAAATTTTTATGTGGATAGAGTGTCTAAAACATTAGCTTATAAATCTATTTTTTATAAAGGTTTTAATTTGGAAAAAACTATTAAATCTCAAAAATCATTAAAACTGTTTAAAAAAATATTTGATACAATTTGCAAAATGTTTAACTTTTCTGTCTGTTTTTGTTAAAAGAAGGTGGCGTTTTAAATTTAAAAATAAATCCATAAAAATGTGTTAAAAAATGTATTAAAAAATATTTAATTCTAGCTTTTTGCTAAATAAAACATGTTACTACTACTACTACTACTACTACTACTACTACTACTACTACTACTGTTAAAATTTAAATAGCGTAAATGTACTGTATCAAACAGGTATTTTTTAATAGAGCAACCCCATATAGCATAAAAAGGAGTAGAATTTTTAAGAGAATGTAAGAATAACGGCAACTCTTAATTTTCCTTAAACCCGTTTTTCTAGATAAAACCTGGATATGCAGTAAAGTGGCTTTTAAACAAAGTTGGCAGGATGATACTCTTCATAAAGTTAAAAAAAATCATCAGAGGGTGTACGTATATTATTTTACATGCTGATTCAGAAAATGGATTTCTGAATAATGCAAGTTTGATATTTAAGTCTGGCCTGAAATCTGGTGATTATCATGATTCGATGAATAGTGAAAACTTTGAGAAATTGTTTGAATAATAATAAGAATATTAAGTTGGATGAATCTGATGATCCTTGCGGAGATAATTTATTTTAATTATTAAGAAACCGTATTTTGTTGTGTTGGCATTTTTTATTATATTTTATCCTTTATAATTTTATAAATAAGATGAAAATATTTGAAATAAAATTTATAGACTGATGCACTGGACAAAAAATATATGATTCAATTTTAAATTTTATAAATGAGTTTTATTTATTTTTCAGTAAATTTATATTAATTAAAAATTTTATACTGATTTTTAAAAACAAAATATTTAATTCCATGATACCTTTTACCCTACATAAACTGCCTATTTGTAACTTCATTAACAGTATAAAAATAGTAATTAAAAATTTGAAAAAACGCGCTTGTATTTTACTTGTTCAAATGCATTCGTCTAATTGTAGATTAAGCCTAAGAAAAGTCATAACCTTTGCCACCGGTAACTCAAACAGACTGAATTAATTTATGTTCAGGCTAGGATAACTTAAATGGTGAAGGTCGTTCCCTGTTCGTTTAATTTAGCCCCCCGGTCGCTAGTGGCGCTATTGTAGGAATTTTGTTTTATAAGGTTGTTCATCTCCTAACGTTGGTAGGAACAGAATATTCATTTAGAATTAACATGGCCAACATTCTGTACCTCTCTCTCGCTCTGTACCTGCATAATATGTGCGAGAAAGATAAAAATATGGCTTGTTGTGACAGATCCTGAAGTCTTACCTGGACTGGTGAAAGATTTTCATTGTCATTTTATGATTGATTTGTAAAATATATAAAAAATAAAGTTATTATTAAATAATTATTCATATATAATTTATAAACTTAACATGGCGCAGTCGGTAGTTTGAGAATCGTAAATAGGTATATATTTAATATGTCGCGACCAAAGAAATCGGGAAGAAAAACCAAGGCAATTAACAAGAGCGTGGAACCTCCTGAAGACTTCATTAATGTCGCCCAACGATTGGAAAGTACAGCGAAAGCTATTAAAGATATAGAAAGAAACTTTACTTCACAACTTAATGAACTACAAGGTACAATAACTAGTTTATTAAATAAAAACTTTGAAAATAACACGGAATTGTTAGAAAAATCTACAGAAAATAATAATATAATAATGTAAGCTGTTTTTTTATGTAAACCATATTTATGTAAATATCTAATATTAATAAATCTTGTCGCCATATCATTGTTATAATTTCCTTTCGTTCTCCCAAATTATTTTAACTTGAATCAGATGTTTCGCGCTTCAAACTTTTCCGTTAAGGCGGAATTATCAACGTCATTCAATTTATTGCCAACCTATAACCTATTTCGCCTTGTTTTTCTTAGTTTATTATTTTATTGACTAAGATTTAAATAAAATCAATATCGTCGGCACATTATTTAGGTAATATCTGATATATTACAAAAATATCAATTTATTTCATTGCTTATTTTGGGAGAATTGTATAGTGAAAGAACAATGACATAATAATGTTAAAAAAATCTTAACCGATATTTTTCGATATACAATTCTCCTTAAATAACTTATGAAATTCCTTGATATTTATTTAACATGTTAATTATTACCTATAGAATATGAAGACGATATTGATTTTATTTAAATTTTGTGTAAAAGTTAGAAAAAATAAATAAATCTACGCGAAATAGGTTATAGGTTGGCAAGCATGTTGATACTCCCACCTTAAGTGGGAAGCGCGAAAATTTCAATTCAAAGTAATAATAAAATTTAAATTTTTATGCTTGGCGCCTACCCCCACCATGACTATATTTATTTAGTTTTTCCCCCGGTCGCATGTGGCGCTATCAGGGAACCAATTTAGTATGTTAAGTTGCCTATCTATCATTGAAAGCGCGCAACTCGCTTGTCTATGTTTATGTTACAGAAACTGCAGAACTAGACATTTATTTAAAATTGGCAGTAATATCTTCTAGAAAAAAGATTATATAAATTAATCAGAATTTTATCATATGAATTGGCTTTGTAAGACAAGTTCGAATAAGGCATCTTAGAATACCTCTCTGATTATTATCGTAGAATACTTTTCTACTTTTCCTACCATAATTTATAGTAGATTTGAAGCAATAAAAAATGTTTTGGTTTTTATTGCTACCTTTAAATATAAATTAACTTTATAGCATAAAATATCAAGGTAAAAATAAACAAGAATTAACCCTCGGCAGGCATGCTGTGTTAATGTCTACAATATAATAAGGGCTTTTGTCGGTAAAAAACTTTTAAGTATGCTAAAATATGGAAAAAGGTATGTTTACCACGATAATTTAATGAGTGGGTTTTTAGAAAACATTTAAAATTTTCTGTGAACAAACAAAATATTTCTCATAACAGGAATAATTCCAGAAACTTGAATTCGGGGTTATTAATATGCCTACTTAATGCGGTAATATTTTTGGTTTTAGTAGACAGTGTAACTTCGAAGATATTAATTGCCAAAAACTTTTACAGTTCATTGCATGGAAAGTGACAACATAATATACAAAATAATAACCAATTAAAGAAAACAATAAAAAAGTTAATCCAATTTAATTCATTAATAAAAATCAATTAAAAAAAAATAATATAAATAATTTAATTTAGTAAATATCTCTTTAATTACTTTTATGTCATACCAGTACATTATTGTGTTTTTATACCTTTGATACCATCTACATAATGAATTACTTTATGCCCGTGCGGGCATTAAGTATTGCATTGAGTGTGCATCTTGTTCCATTTTTGATTTTTGACTTTGACACATTACACATTTTAATACTGTTAAGGGCCAGAGCCATAGGCCCTCGGCTTTATAAGACTGTCGCCCTCAGGGCATAATCATCTACTTAGTACCCTTGATACATAAATAACTATTTAAAAATTGCCAATTTTTTAATTTTTCTGATATTTTTTGGAAGATTGTTATATTTTATTATTCCGTCATATAAAAGCGATTTTTTTCCGAAATTACTTTTTACTGGTAGGTATAGTTTGATAATTTATACATCTGGTGTTATAATCATGTAATGTCTTATTCTCCTGAAGTGGTATGTTTGATTTTTTTTCTTTTAAAATAATGGTGTGAAGTAGAATACAAATTTTTAATTTATAAATGTTTTGAACGTGTAAATACCTCTTCTGTCTATATAGATTAACAGTTGGTTCTAAATGTGGTAATTTGTGTATACAATTAATAACTTTATTTTGCAATTTGTGTAATAGTTTTAAGTTTGATAAACAAGCAGATCCCTATACAGAAGCTAAGTATTGTAATTTTGAATATATTAATGAAAATAGATATTTTTTAAGTATTTCAAAAGAATGAAATATCTAGCTCTGCACAAAACACATACCAAAGAAGATATCGAGTTAATAATATACTGGATATGGCCTTTCCAATTTAAATTTTCGACTAAAACTAATCCTAAAAATGTTGTCGTTATTGAATATTAAATATTATCATTATTTAATGTTAAGTTGGGAGTTTCAACATGCTTGCCAACCTATAACTTATTTCGCGTATATTTATTTAATTTTTCTAGCTTTTACACAAAATTTAAATAAAATCATTATCGTCTTCATATTTTATAGGTAATAATTGACATATTAAATAAATATCAAGGAATTTCATTAAATATTTTAGGAGAATTGTATAGCGAAAAATATCGGCTAAGATTTTTATGTCTTTCTTCTTTCACTATACAATTCTCCCAAAATTAGCAGTGAAATAAATTATTGATATTTTTGTAATAATATGTCAGATATTACCTAAATATTGTACCGACGATATTGATTTTATTTAAATATTAGTTTATCAAATAATAAACTAAAAAAAGCAACGCGAAATGGTTAGCAATAGATGGAATGACATTGAGAATTCCACCTTAAGGGGTTAATAATGGAATTTATTTTATTTTTAGTTATGAACATAAAAGAAGATTTTATAAAATTAAACGAAAATTTATTTGATTGAAGCCAAGAAAGAAGTATTTTTAAATTATTATTAATATCAAAATACATTTATGCAAAAGTCTCAGCAAAATAACTAATTGTTGTATCATCTGCAAATAGCTTTATATTGCCCTTTAAGTTTAATTTGGAAACGGAATTAATGTAAATTAAGAATAATAATGGACCTAATTGCTTTCACGGATCACCATGGCATAAATGCGTGTATTCTCAATACCAGCCTAGAAACGTATTTAGACTCCCTTCACATCTATACAGATGCATCAAAATCTGAGCAGGGATGTGGCGGGGCCTTTTATATCCCCAAATTAAAAATTGAATACAAATTTAGATTAAATGGCAGTTTCTCCGTTTTTACTTGCGAAGCCATCGCTATCCTAGAATCTCTAAACTACTGCACTAAATTGGACCATAACAAGTTTTTGATCCTGTCGGACTCCTTGTCGGTTTTAAAAGCCCTTAAAAATTTGGATAGCTGGAGCTATAGTGTGCGTTCAGTACTTTTAAGGATCAAACAATCCCTTAAAAAGCTTAGTCAATATAATAAATCAGTGGTGTTTATGTGGATAAAAGCACATACAGGGCTTGTTTATAATGAAGCTGTAGATCAACTAGTCAAAGACGCTATTATTAGTGGCACCAATGAACTACTCTATTGGTGTACCAGATTCTTATCTTATTTGCAAATCTAGAACATTAGAACAATGGCAATTTAGATGGAGTAGATACAAAAGAATCAATAAAACAAGATTTTCACAGATCCACCCGGACATTCCTATAAAATACTGGCACTCCACTCTTAACGTTTCGAGGAGATACGTAACCACTTTAATTAGGCTTAAATTTGGACATGCAAGTTATCCTGTTCACCTTAAAAAAATTAATGTGGTTGAATCAGAACTTTGTGAGACTTGTGCCGTTCCATGTGATTTGGATCATATATTTTTCGAATGCCGAAAATACTCCAACAACATATATAATATTATAATAACGGAATGTCATATCATGGCTCCCCTAAACTTACTCCACGTCCTGTCGGAGGTAAACAATGTAAAGGCGCAGAAGGCTATCATGTCCTTCTTACATAGAAATAATATTAAACTGTAATTATTAAGTTATAATCGTAATTTTATATCGGAATCCTTAAGAAATGTAGATATCCTAAATTCCTATTGTTGTGTGTTTTCCCAGGGCCCTCCTGCTTGTTTATAAAATGCTCTGATCGGCCCAGAGCGAGAAGCGAGTAACCCTGTCTCTTTCCTTTTAGGTTTTTTCCTTTTATTTTTTTGTTCCTTTTTCTTATGATTTGACGTATTAATTATCTGTAACCCTTAAAAACTTAGCGGCTGGCTGAATGGCAGACCTGCCAAAGCAAAAAAAAAATTAAAAATTGTATGAATAGCAGAATGACATGTAAGAATAGCAGATTCCCATGGTCTCTGCTAAACTTCGCCTTACTATACTACAATAATTATTGTCTCCCTTACTATCTTTAATAAAAGTCAATTATTATTATTAATATTGATCTTTGTGGAACTCCACATATTATTTCTTTTTCCGAACTATTTCTTTTCCCAATTTAAACAAATTGTTTACGATAGCTTAAATAATTTTGAAGTAGTTTATATGTATTTCCCCTTATTTCAATACAGTATAATTTTCTTAATAAAATATCATGGTTTACGGCGTCAAAAGTCTTACATTGTCAGGATCGAGTTCATATGCATGTAACATCACAGTTGCAGCAACAGATGCCGATTCACGAAGGCTACTGCTAGCTATTCTGTACATCAATACTCAGCTAAACATTTGCCATATCACAGTTTTGGAACTTCAACTATATATATTTTACCTTGGTTGGTTTTTATAGAACATTTACTGTGAACCACTCTGTAGATCTACAGTTTCATAAGTATTTTTCAAATATGCTCCTCGATAGTACCTACTTCCATTTGTATGTAACTTATTGCAACAGGGAAAACTTTTTATAAGTATTTTATATAATGTTTGATACCTTTCTCGTCGAGTTCAACAAAAGTTTTTCCATTTATTGTTTTCCTGCTTTTCCTTTGTATTATTTTTTCATTTTGATGAGTGTGCATTTAACTTGAAAATTTTCGAAGTTTTATTGCAGTATAAGTAGAGTTTCGGGACGTAACAGAAGTTTTTATCGTAATCTTGTAAAATTGGCAGTAAAAGTGTTTTATGCTCTCGAATTAAACATAATGTGATCTTACAAAAAAAACAGTTTGTAAAGTTCCCCAGTAGGGAACGTTATAATATTCCTCTGATTACTGATTAACTACGTACGGTAATTTACAATTTGTTTTAGCATTTAATCTATATAAAACAAATAAGTTATTCATAACTACAGTGATTAGTGATGGGAATATATGTGGTTAAACATTTTTTAAACAGTAAGTATTAACTAATTTTTTAACAAAGATACAAAATTATATGCTATAACATATGCAGTAAACATAACTTAAATATACAGGGTGTCCGAGAAAATGTGGGAAATCTCCCGGATAGGAAAAAAACACGTTAAAAGAATACTACAAGTTCATATAAACTTATTTCGTATCGGTCTCCTCTTCGGAGATATGGGCACAGAATATCACAGCAAACTAGAAGCGACAGCTCGGCGTTTTGCGTGTCCTGTTTTGCTAGGCACATGTGGCAAATAAGTTGTGTATAGCTAAAAACCCTGTGCTCGTCTAAGTTGCGTTTAGTCGTTTAGTCCACGAGCTGACGTTGCGCCTAGCTAATTGTGATATTATTTTGTTTTCGTTCTGTTGCATTTGCATCTGTACTAAAAAGTAAGGTCGCTCAGTGTAGAAAATAAGCAAGTTTTCTCGGAGTATCAAGCTGTGGATCGACCGTTATCGTTGTGTGAAGGTCACTGAAAAACGACCAGTCGATATCAAAGGTACCGACAGGTATTGTCGCTTCTCGTTGGCGTTGAGTTCTCTGATATGGGCCCCCACAGAGCTCCTATCGAATTAAGTTTTTGACACATAATTATTAAACCAACAGGTATATTTCAATTTCTTTTTCATATGATGTATACCAGGTTTATGCCTACATTTTTAACATATTTACATCATGTATATTTTTAGCGTATTTCAATAAAAGATACATCTTTGTTCCTATAAAATATAAATGTTCACTTTTAACTGATTAATATTAATACATGATCGCAATAAAATGACGTTTTTCCGAAAACGGTAAGGATTAGCGACATGAATGAAGAGTACTTAATTTTTAGTCAATAGTTAAAGGTATGTAAAAAACGTTGTCCAAAGTTTTTATCATACAGGGCGTAAAATGGGCACATTAGTGTCACAGCTAGTCCGTGCCTGCAGCTGTGAGTAATTCGCAACACTTTCTGGGATAGTAATTTGAAGGGTCCTACCTCGTATACATCATATGAAAAAAAATTGAAATATACCTGTTGGTTTAATAATTATGTGTCAAAAACTTAATTCCTTGAGAGCTCTTTGGGAGCCCATATCTCCGAAGAGGAGGCCGATACGAAAGAAGTTTATATGAACTTGTAGTATTCTTTTCACGTGTTTTTTTCCTATCCGGGAGATTTCCTACACCCGGAGACACTGTATACTTTGTACAAGTAGTAAAAGCGGTAGATGAATTGAGCCAAGCGAGTAGGCCTGCGCGGCCAAATGAGACCTACAGTTTAACATGGACTCCGAAGCACAATTATTTTACCAGCAGATGTTATTCTCGCAACAGTTTTTACGGTCTCGTAACACCTCCTGTTCACCACAACCAAACGTATTTAGTGACTAAAGGATTTTTTTTGATTTGTTTAGACGTTTTTTTCATCAAGAGTTTTAGTTATCCGACTATATTTCCTATAATATTATTCGCTGACAGCTTTTTTTTTGATCCATAATATGCTCTAATCTTTTCCAAACACTTTTGCATATTATCTAAAGTTAATAATATGTTTACTTTTTTGAGAAAAATCGATATTTTCAGAACGGAATACGAAATTTTTTACAAAAAACATAATTTCAACATCTACATTGGGTCTGAAGAGAGAGCTGTGAAAATTATTCTGTCGCTTGAAATTAATAGAATTGGAGCTGTAAGAAATGGGTATTTCGACTTTAATTTATGAAGTAGTTTTAAGGTTTTGAACTAAATGTTGGACGTAATAGATTGAACTTTTAGTTTTTGGTTTGACCAAATATGACTTAATATTGTTGGTATATTTCCGAAATCTGCAATATTAAGGATGGTCTGCATTTTTCGTATGGCGGTATTTATTGCTGCAAAATAACGAGATTTTTTTATATTTTCTTGAAAATAGGCAAGATTTATAAAATAAATAATAATGGCACTTTAATAGGGCACAATTTCAATTTACGTTTTATGAACAGTGTACCCCACTACCCTTTTATGGTGGATTTTTCGGATGGGATCTTATACTATCACAAGAACTTAGATATTTGCCAAAATAAAATATTAAAATAGCTATTTACCTAACAAGTGCGGAAAACATTTTCCGCACGTGTCAGGTACAATAGTTTTTCTACCGACGAGACGTGCGGAAATAAGTAATACATATTTCAAAGATATTTAATAATTTTTAATTAACTATAACAATCACATACATATTATATGTAACAGTCACTAATTCTGAGAAAAAAGTAATAACTACGTTACTATAAACTAAGTATAAAAAAAACTTATTCTTTGTTAAAATTAACATGGTAGGTAACCAAAAAGTGATAAGCATTATTAACTAAATTTGCAGCTTCCAAATTATTAAATTATTTCCAATTATTTTGTTACTTTTGTTTTATATGGAGTAAAACTGTTGACAAATGGCGTAGGTTCCGAATTTTAACTGCATAATACAACTAAAAACATCGTATAAATTTAGGCTCTATTGTCGCCACTGTCTTGTATAAAGTCGCTGTAAGAAAAACGAAATGCATTATTGGGCAGCTATGGTTTTTGTTAATACAAACAATTTTAATTACGGCGATAATTGATATATTATTGATTTTGACATAATCGTGCCGAAAAACTTTTCCGCGCTAGTGTGGAAAATAGGTTTTTCCACACGTCTGTAGAAAAATAATATATCGACGAAATGCTAGATTTTCAATGCAACAGTTAAGTATATCAAGAAGCTTAAATATCAAATCAATATATATAGTCAGTCTTGCTTAATGTATTTGCTTAAACATCCTGAATTTTCAAAACAACAACAATTTTTAATGTTTAATTCGTACATTGGATTTCTACCGATTTATTTATTTTTATTATGGTTGTACATTTTGTAGTGGTCTTGGATTATTGAGGTAGGTTGAATTTTGTATTACATATACATTAACTGAGAATATAACATATGTTAACTTAAAATTGCAAATATTAAGCCAGTAGCGGCAAAGCATACCAAGAAAGCAAATGGTGAATGCTCTCGGTTATTACAGTAAGGCGACATTAAAAACTACTTTTTTTAAAACCGACCAGAAAATATACACTTTCTGGACAATTTTTCGTCCAGAAAATAACGTTTTGTCGATCGAGACCGGAAAATAGACGTTAGAGAACGGAAATAGTAATTTACGTTACAAGACAGGAAAGTAGTGTTTTTCAGGTCGAGACAAGCATTTCCAGGGCGAGCCATAGGCGAGTCCTGGAAGCTTGGAGAGACCTGGTCGGTTGCGTGACGTACAATATTTTTTTTAAGACCGACACTTCGATATATTTTATAATCTACGCGAAACAAGTTTGACATAAAGAACAAAAATAAAAATCAACGAACTGTCACTCGACAATACATCGAAATGTTGTTGTCATAATAACGAAATCAAGGTATCTTGTATTATCAAAGAGCGATTGGAAAAACAAAAAACAGGGTGACAGTGACATTAGAGACCGGAAAAACTTTATTTTCTAGACGAAAAATTGTCCAGAAAGTGTAAATTTTCTGGTCGGTTTTAAAAAAAGATTTTTCCAGTCCCTGTTTTTGTTTTTCCAATCGCTCTTTGATAATACAAGCTACCTTGATTTCGTTACTATGACAACATTTCGATGTAGTATTGTCGAGTGATAGTTCGTTGATTTTTAATTTGTTGTTTATGTTAAACTTGTGTTTGTTTAAAGGTTGTAGACAATGATGTATCTTGAGTAATATATGTGTTTTGGACTTTCATTGCCTTTAGTTTTTCATATCACAACATTTCAACTGGTAAGTATCTCCAGTCGTCTTCAGGTGAATACTGAGTAGGTTGCGTTTGATCAGGGAGGTATCCTGGGATACCTCATCTGAACTTCGCCTTTTTCTGAGGACCATTATTTTAGTCTTTAACAATGTGTATACATATAATATGTACTGTGGAAGTCAGAAATAAAGACATTTATTATTTATTATTATATAAAAAACTAAAGGCAATGGAAGTCCAAAACACATCTATTACTTATGTTAAACTTGTTTCGCGAGTGCGCAAATTAAACAATATGAATTCAGATTTTGAATTATCCGACACGGAAAATGAGATTTTAGAAGATTTTGGAAGCAGCAAGGAAAGCGACTTACGGTATATTGCCAGTAAAATAAAAGGCTGGTTACGAGAAGTCATTCGGCGCATTTAAAAATAATATAAAATAAAATAATTTAATGTACAGGGTTATCCAACCAAGACTAGACAAGGCGATTTTTTGACTTTTCCTGTACTTTTATAAAAAAACTGAAATAGCCATCTTAAGTCATTTTCTCCCGCGAATTCGAATATCTTCAGCAAAAAACAATTGAACATCAAACAAAAGTACTAGGGGTCACTTTGATATTTTTTTAAATGGAACACCCTGTATATTTTTACATTTTTAAATTCCACATAAAATTATATTTATTTTTTATTAAATGCACTATTAGTCTATACTTCATAGTTTCCGAGATATTGACTCTCGAAAAGGGACATTTTTGAACTTTGACAGCTTATAACTTTCTAACAGTACGTCTTAGAGCAAAACGGCTTACATGTCCCTATCTTCAATTTTTATTATCTTCCCAAAAAAAATCAACTTCCAGTTAAACCGGAACAACTATATTTCCTTCTTTCGAGTTACATCCGGTTTAACCGGAAGTTGATTTTTTTGGGAAGATAAGAAAAATTGAAGATAGGAATATGTAAGCCGTTTTGCTCTAAGACGTACTGTTAGAAAGTTATAAGCTGTCAAAGTTCAAAAATGTCACGTTTCGAGAGTCAATATCTCGGAAACTATGAAGTATAGACTAATAGTGCATTTAATAAAAAATAATTATAATTTTATGTGGAATTTAAAAATGTAAAAATATACAGGGTGTTCCATTTAAAAAAATATCAAAGTGACCCCTAGTACTTTTGTTTGATGTTCAATTGTTTTTTGCTGAATATATTCGAATTCGCGGGAGAAAATGACTTAAGATGGCTATTTCAGTTTTTTTATAAAAGTACAGGAAAAGTCAAAAAATCGCCTTGTCTAGTCTTGCCCTGTACAGGGTTATTTTTTTATATTTGCGTACCCACCTACAGGGCTTAATATAAGTGACATAAAAAACTTTTCATACAAAAGTTGCATAATGTTTCCCGTCATATCTTTCAGACTTATAAGAAAAAAACATCTGCACATCGGAAAGTTAAAAAACAAATGAAAGTCTTCTTTTTTTAAATGGAACACCCTATATATTTTTTACCAGGGCAAAAGATCTCTTTCTCCTGATTTCAAAAATATATATCTAACATGTCATCATTTAATCCAGTCGTTTGTGAAATATTTGCGTTTTTGATTAATTCAATTGACTATAATCTAGTCGGCGTTCCGCATACTTCAACGTGACATATTTGTCACTTTACTTTAAATTGAAACATGCAGTAAAGAAAATAACTTACGATTTATAATTTATAATATAAAGGTAAGTAAATGATTATATTATGTTTTCTATATACCCGCCACGAGCTCTGACACATTTTTCAATATTTTCTCTCAAAGCTTGTCTGGACCTGAAAAACACTACTTTCCGGTCTTGTAACGTAAATTACTATTTCTACGACGGGATTTCAAATCAGGATTTACGGGTTTAAATATATTAGGTGAATTCCATAATACCATGTCTGGAAGATAATAATATACAGTGTGACCAGTAAAGTCCGCATCATATTGTTTTTTTTTTATTAATAGCTTTATTCGAAATTTGACTTTGGCATCAAGGTCTGCTTCGATCGAGATGAAAATTAAGCAAAAAAATTCTAGTCACGTGATTCGCATCATCTATTGTTTTTAATCTATATCTCAGACCTACCAGAAAATATGACATGCAACACAAGTCTCTTTGCGGATGACACCAAGCTGTTCTGTGACCCATCGTCTCAACATGGAAACCTAACCAATGACTTAGCAGCACTTGAGGGATGGAGTGAAGAGTGGTTAATCAAACTCAATGCCGACAAATGCTCGGTACTGCATATTGGGAGCAACAACCCTGAGCTGGTGTACTACATTAACAACCAACAACTCGCCTCAACCAGCCAGCAAAGAGACTTGGGCGTCGTTATAAGAAGAGACCTTAAATGGGAAGACCAAGTTGCGGGAGTTATAAAATCGGCCAACTCCATCATATACAGAATAAAAAAATCTTTTAGGAGAATCACAGAAAAAATGCTACTTGTACTTTATAAAACCTACATTAGGCCGGTTCTGGAACATGCTGTTGTTGCGTGGTCACCATACTTTGCTAAGGATGTCGAGGCTTTAGAGAGGGTGCAAAGACGCGCCACAAAACTGCCATTTACCCTTAGACATCTACCATATGAGGAACGTCTGTTGAGGCTAAAACTGACTACTCTGAGCCAACGACGGAATAGAGGGGATCTTATCGAGACCTATAAAATTGTTCATAATCATTACTCGGTGCCCCTAAACATATTTCAACGAACATCTACGTGGCAACAGTCATAAACTTCAGAGTGAGAGGTGCAATCGTCTCCCCAGACGAAACTTTTTAACTAACAGGGTAGTGCGTAACTGGAACAGTCTCCCGGAAGAAGTAGTGACAGCAGTGTCAAAGAACAGTTTCAAAAATAGACTAGACTCTCTGTGATAACTCATTAAAGCAAACAAAACAAACGTTCATTAAAATCGTGCAACGTATCGGCTGTGCCGCCTGTTGCTTCTGGAATAATAATAATAATAATAATCTGTCAACTTTTAAATTTTTTCAAAAAATAATTTAAAAGTGGGGTTATTTCTAAAAATGTCGCAGCTGAAATTTTGCATGTGGGCTAGAAACTGCTTTTAAAAAAACTTTTTTTAATAACTTTTTTCGATATTTTCAGAAATAACCCCACTTTTGAATTATTTTTTGAAAAAAATTAAAATTTTACAAATAATGCGAATCACGTGACTACAATTTTTTTGCTTTATTTTCATCTCGATCGAAGCAGAACTTGATGCCAAAGTCAAATTTCGAAGAAAGCTATTAATAAAAAAAATCCTATATGATGCGGACTTTACCGGTCACACTGTATAAATTAAAGTTTTGAAACAACTAATTTATTAATCAATAGGTTGTGCTTTCTTTGTTTTGGCTTTACAGATGTTCAGCCAATCACCTATAGCCCATATAGTGGATGTTAAGTTCTTGGCAGTAATCGCAATCCTTATATAACCCGATTGAAGAATAGTACTCAAAGTCGTAACTTTTACGTTATTGTATTAATTTACGGTTATAAAAGAATTTCTAAGTTTTCTTGTTGTACAAGCTAGTTTACAGGAAACGATTATGAAATTGGAAAACTAGTTTAAGTACTGCAGTCATTGAAAGCAAGACCCAAATAAACAGTTAAGAACCGGGTTAATAAAATATCTGATTCTGATTATTTGGCGATATTTTGGCCGCTTGCCAGGTTATGATAAGAACGGAGAAGGCAATTTACTCAAAAGAAAAACAAATAGACAAAAGAATATTCAAGAAATTTATTAACTTGTCCGTTACTTTGTGCAAATACGTTTTAAATGAAAATTGGTAATACTTTCACAAAGAATTAATTTAAAAAAGGAGTGTACACTACATTTTTAAAACGCTAATACATAAACTTAAACTAAGGGTATTTATACTTTCAAAAGAATATTATGTTGCTGATGTAACAAAACTATTAGTAGGGGAAAGTAGTGACCATTCGGCAGTGGTGAACATTCGTCACTTCAATATACACCCTACATTGTTTGAATTTACCGCCTGTTTTTAAGATATAATGCTGGTAACACTGTTCTCAAGAGTTGCAAAGGGATATTTTATGATTAAGACCATTTTAAAAAAAAATTTCGTGAAAGTTGTCGTATAAAAGGTAAGATTTTGAAGAATTTTAGTTATAACTTTTTTGTGTCCTATTATTTTAAAATTATATAATAATATGGCCCATTTTGTTTCTTATGCATTGCCAAACTTTGTTTTATGAAAATATAACCACGTGTGATATGGTATTTCTGAAATAAGTTAGTACAACACGGTGGTGTAGATTCGGCACATGAAGGTGGTCATAATTCGGCAGGTGCCGAATGATCACCACCACATTTTTGTCTAAGATGCGCTTTATTTTTAGATGCCAAAGGTTTATGTTAAAAAAATAAATCACGCAAATATTAATGAACAAAATATGAAACTGACAGAGCATTCCGTTTTAACCAAACAACTTAGTATGTCGACTGCTGCAAGAGAATATAGAACGAAGAGAACTACATTGCAATCTAGAATTAAACAGGTCTTGAGCAAATGCACTTTGGAGGAATTCCTTAACAAAGATGATTCGGAAATGAAATTGAGGAAGAAAATACGCTAACAAATAATACTGCTCATAGCAAGTTGTCTCAGCTGATGAAGAAATGAAGCTAACACAATATATAAAGCGCTGTTCCAATCTAAATTATGGATTAAACTATCTTCAGATAAGAAAAATATCATATGAATATGCTAAGTCAATTCCTAATTGCAGTAATATGCCAAAGAGTTGGGGTGAGAATAAAATTGCAGGTACCTCCTACAAAAATAGCTAAGAAATAAATATAATAATGTAATATTCTGGTTTAAACTGTTTATGCTTTATTTTTATTATCATAACTGGAATTACCAGTAAGTTTTATACTATAAATGTTGCTAAAAAGTTTTGAATATTATTATTTAATTTTAGGCTTAGACTGGTTAAGAGGCTTTATGCGAAGACATACTGATTTGTCTCTACGAAAGCCGGAAAACACCAGCCACGCCAGGTCTATGGAATTTAATAAACTGGCTGTGGACGTCTTTTTAAAAAAACTTTGCAGCATTTTGGAAAAATATAAATTTCAAGCCAGTGAAATCTGGAACCTAGACGAATCGGGAAAAAGGAAAAAAACAGGTAGCCCAAATTTCATCGGCTGAAAGAGGCGAACAAGTGACATTTGTTGGCCTAGTAAATGTCTCTGGAGGAGCAGCCCCACCAGTATTTATTTACCCCAGAATAAGGAACCCGAAAGAATATTTTGGTGAAAATTACCCGAATTCCGCTATAGCTCTTGGACACAAAAAATCATGCTACATGACGACTGAATTTTTCGCAAAAGGTTTAAAACATCTGTGCATGCATGCATGCAAAATGTTTAACTGAAAATAAGATATTGCTGTTGAGTGGCTATATTAATTTATGGACCCTTCAAATCTTACCTGGCGGTAGCTCAAAATGACTGGTTACTCACAAATCCCGGAAAGTTTTTAACAATACGTCATACTGCCAGCTTAGCAGCCTATGAAAGCCTATGAGTCTGCGTTTACAATAAAAAATATTACAAGCTTACACAAAAAACCGGTCTTTGGCCAGTGAATCGTTTTATATTTAATGAAAATGATTTTCTTGCAAGCATAGTCACAGACCAAAAATTACAGACAAGAAGAAATATCTCAAAGACATAGCGGGATGGCTATAATTGAGCGGAACGAAAATACTCCGCCGCCAGGATCGTTATGCAAAAATTTAATTCCCGATGAAATAATAATCGTCTCCTCGTCCATCGTGTTCCTCCACCCTTTTAAGCCTGAACGAAATAAGACCATATCCTACAGCTATAAAGTCTGAAAAGAAAGTAAGCAAAAGGTCTAGGGCAAAATCTACAGTGTATACAGATACACCTGAATTTAATTTACGCAATAGTCTAGAAAATGAACGCCTAGAAAGCTACAGGCTCCAAAAAGAAAGCTGTTAAGAGAAATTTAATAAATGCACATAAAGGCAAAAGACAAACCGAATATTCCAGCGACTCCAGCATTAGAGTTTGTGTAGTAGACGAGTCCTCTGGAGATGAGACTGCTCTTGAAGATATTCATTTTTTGACCGAAGGTGACACTATTTCCGTCAACAATTTTGTTTTAGTAAGCTTTAAATCATACAAAAGCGATGTGCATTATATGGGAAAAGTATTGTCAATTGAAAATAACGAATATGAAATTGTTTTGATGAAAAAGGAACTTTAAGAATGTCATCTGTATTTAAATTTAACATGTTGACAGTATTAAAGTTCGATAACTTGGTTTTTCTAAAGTGTTCATATTTAAATTTAAGTTTATTTACGGTAGCGTTAGTTCAGTTAAATTCTGTTAATTTTTGTATTTATTTGACACAATAGTCTACTAATAGTTTCCTTATATTAATGTTACCTACATTTCGTATGATTTTTAAGCAGTTTTTGTATTAATACAATTACATAAAATTAAAATATAATATTTTTATTGACATGACGAATTTCCAAGAGAAAGCGCAAAGTTGCACTTTTTCGAGGAACGAGAGAGAGAGAGAGATTACAAAACTATACTATATTACACTATTGGTGCACTAATATGCGAAAAGTTATAGTTTTCAAGATAATTGTAAATTGAAAATTTACAAAAAAACATCTTTTTGTATTGAAAACACTTACTTAAATTTTAACTCCCAGCGATTCATAATTTTCCAAGTCATAAGAGCATATTATCCACTATGAAATATTTGACATTTCATTTATTTCTGCGTCCAAAGTCAGAAAACTTCGAATTGAAAAAGTCGCTTTTATTAAACAATATTATATATTTCATTGCCATCTTATAGTTAATCAAAAACTCTTAAACTTTTATAAATAATGTCCTATACCTTTCTCAAGTAGTTTCGGAAATATTTTGATTTTCCGGGATTTTCTTTTGTTAAAAATAGTAAATTTAGGATAAAAATTATGAATCGTTTCGAGTGAAATTATCCTGAATATAACTTTTCGCATATAACACCAATAGTAAAAAAATGATTAAATGGCACGTGGAAAATCCAATCAAATACAGGGTGTCCCCTTTTTGAAAAAACTAACTTTTGACACCCCACTTATTGGGCGCACCCTGTATAATTAAAAAAATTTTGAATTGAATTTGAAATGAAATTGTGCAGAATATCCAATCATACTATAACACAAAAGCTTATCATCGATAAATCTTATCTTCAAGGCATAAAATTACTCTGCGCAATCGTTGGCTACGCTACAAGAAGAAACGAGGAAAAATACCTAATTTCAATAATGCAGTTTATGCTAATATATGCAATTTATTCAAGCCCAAATTTTCTATACGACAAATTCTTTATCTTCTTAGGTAAGTTCGAAAAAACTTTTTCCATTTATTATTGTGTTCTCCTCGTAATATGTCCTACTTTTTAAAGTTAAGCTTTTAAAATTTTAAGTATTTTATTGGAGCTCAGCGACAGCTACAAATTTTGCTACGCTGTTTTATGAAAAGAAATAAAGTATATGTTGTTCGGGGTAAGAATGTAGTTTCGCAGAATTCGTAATTCGTAAAAATTTTTTGGTAATGATGGTTCTGACCAACTAAGGGAAAGGAAAAAATATAGAATTCTTAGAAGGAAGATTTCAAGAGGGAAAGTCTAAGAGATTTGGTAAACCATTTTGAATTTGTTTAAAAAAGCTTAATTTACTCTTGTTGAGTGAGAGAAGAAAATAGTTATTTATACTACAAGGGATGTAAGTTACACTTATCAGTCGCGAACGATTTTGCGCCCGAGCGATAGCGAGGGCTGGCAATATAGTTCGAGACTAGTAAATATACTTACATCCCGTGAAGTATATAACATTTTTTCTCCTTCTGCAGAATTCATTCTTGGATTTTTATTAATTTAATTCCATACTTTTCGTATGAAATTATGGACAGCTTTGACCGGTTTCTATAGCATCAAAAGCATTATTATTTTAACAACAACATCAAGCTGGCAGTTTATTATCAAAAATTGAGAGAAATTGAAATTATTGATTTGAATAACAGCCAAATGGATATAGTAGAATCAGCAAATATCGCTTGTCTGTCGTTGCTGCCAGAAAAATCGAGGAAGAGGTATGAAGCAACGTATCAATACTTCAAGAAATAGTGCAACCGCAGTTTCAGAAACCGTGCTTTTGGCGTACTTTTACGAAAAATCTGCTGTATTAAAGTCTTCATCAAGTGTACCTATGGTGTGAATATTCCATGCCGAAGTCCACCCTTTTTATAGCGGAAAACATAGATATTTCCAAGTATCCTAAACTTCGAGCATTTTTAAAAAGAAAAAAGGACGGATATAAACCCAAAAAATCTAATGTGATTGACAGGGAAGATAAATAAATTCCTGTTTGAAGCCCCCGATAATATTTATTTATTGATGAAGGTTGTAATGATAATGGGAATTGCTGGAGCGTGCCGTTCTAGTGAACTCTGTGCAATGAAAATGGACAATGTTGAATTAAGGCATGAAGTCATATTTGTTACTATTCCTGATTCCAAAACTGGAATGGCAGGTAAATTTATAGTGACTAAAAGTGACGATGAGAAGGTTTGTTATTTCAAAATAGTTCGAAATTACATTGATATAAGATCCCACATGACGAATTTTAATCCTCGCTTCTTCATGCGATATCAAAATGGAAAATGCTTAAACCAGCCTGTCGGGAAAAACTCGATTTCTTCAGTTCCGAGTAATGTTCCGCTATACCTGATCTTGAAGTTTCACCTATTTGATAATGTTTCAGATGTTCTTTAACTCATACGGAAAGAGGTCTTTTTGTTTCTCCAATGTACGGTTCGCCATACTGGCAAGGGATTTGATAGATACATTTTTTTGTGTTTTCATTACTTTTGTAAGAAAGCTTCTAAGTGTATTTCTGGATTTGAAGGCTGTTTTGATATTATAGTTTTTGGTTATCCTTCTAATATTTTCAGAAATCCCTTTGACATAAGGTATTGTGACGAATGCTTGCTCCTCTTTCGTTTCTGTATTAGTTTTTACTTTGCGATTTTTAAATTTTGAGATGGTATTAGTTACAAAGGTTTCAGGATAACCATTCTGTTTTAAATCTTTTTTGATGTTTGAAATTTAAGGTCTTCCGGATTGTTGCAAACATTAGATGCTCTGTGATAAAGAGTTTGAATTATACCCTGTTTTATGGAGTTTGAATGATTCGATCCGTGATTAAGGTATTGCCCTGTGTGAGTGGGTTTCCTGTAAACTGACGTTTTTATGTTTTCAGCACTTCGTTTGACGAGAACATCGAGAAAAGGTAGAGTAGAATGTTTTTCTGTTTCCATGGCAAATGTAATGGATTGTCTTATACTATTAATAGGTTCCAAAAACCGTATCAGCTCTAGGTTGTTGTCTGTCCAGATAATAAAGGTATCATCAACATATCTAAGCCAAAGTTTAGGTCTAATCTTGGCAGTGTTAATAGCCTGGGACTAAAACCATTCCATGTACAGGTTAGCCACCACCGCACCGGAGAGAGAGAGATGAACCCATTGAAAGACCGTCGTCTTGGGCATAGAACTTATCTTTTACTTGAAAGTAGGAACTACGTAGACAACACTCCATTAGTTCCATCACTCCATCCAGCGGCAAACTAGTGCGTTCTGAAAGGGTTGGGTCTTCTTGTAACTTTTGATTGATGATATGCAGTGATTCCGGAGTGTTGCTAAGAGTAGTACCATATCTACTAAATTTTTATAAACCGTGAAGTAAATACTCAACAAAAACCCACAATATTGGTAAAATAAATAAAATCTATGATTAAAAATTCGGAATTACAGCAATACAGGGTGTTCTCAAAGTTGAGTCATTTATTTTACCAGGTTGTAGAACTCGTAAAAATAAGTAATTGTACCAAAAATAATTTATATAAAAGTTGCAGAATAAAGAAGTCATTAACAATTGAAAAAATGTAAAATTTAAAAACTTAAGACCTGCTCTTTGGTATTCTCGACCACTAAAACCCGTAAAATGAATTAATGGTAAGTAATAATTTATATCCTACAAAAAATAAGCCATACCCAGTATCGCCAGTAAACAAAACATTGATAACGCAGTGGTCGAGAATATCCTGAATAGCCTGAAAAATCAGGTCTTCCAGTTTTTAAATTTTACATTTTTTCAATTGTTAATAACTTCTTTATTCTGCGACTTTTATATAAATGATTTTTGGTACAATTACTTATTTTTACGAGTTCTACAACCTGATAAAATAAATTACTCAACTTTGAGAACACCCTGTATTAACTGCGTTACGTAACACAACTCACCCACAGTAATATTTCATTGTCAGAAACGTTTGCTATTTTTGTATTTTTCAGCAAAGCAATATTTTCAATTTGACTATGATAAAAAGCCTTTTATTTGTTTTGCATGAATAATTGGTGGTCATTGCGAAGGACCAGGAATCTCCCCTTTAAAGATTAATGCGGGTTAAGCTCGGCCTGACATGTTCTCTAATGCATTGTTTAGCAATTTCAGAGTGTTATCCAATTATTTTGATAGGTATATCTTTAGAAGTAGTTTTTTATGTGTGTTTCAAATAAAAAATAAAATTTTCAAAAACAAGATATACAGGGTGTTGAATTAAACAAAAATAAAATCAGTCTATTTTTTGAAGTCCGGACCTGAATTTCAAAAAAGTTCATACGGCATCTTGAAGCGATAGGTACTTAAAATATTTCCACCGAGTATGAACATATTATACCAGGTGCTAAAAGAATGATGGCAAAAACAAAAATGAGCCAAACATGACAAAACACTCTGTATCTAGGTAACGAGGGAAGATTGACCCACTAAAGTTAGATTATTTAGAACCCCAAGATGTCCACTATCTCCTGGTGACGTATGTACATTTAGATCCGAGTCACCCTGTATTATAATAAGTTTTAAGGTTTATGAAAGGGTAAATTCTCTACATGTTTCGAATGTATATACATTCACCATCAGGAGAATATAATAGGGATTATAAGAAATACAATAGGTACAAACAGTCCTGACGGAGCTACGAGATGATGGAAAAAACAAGCAAAGTATTTGGAAAAACTTCCACCGTAATGATAGACCTAACGAGAGGCCATTCGTGAAATATTGGCAAAAAATAAGTTATAAAGTTAACATAGCAGTAAGCTAAGTGTCATATTAGTGAGACAGCACCATAAAGTGTGGGGATAGAAGAAAATTTAAACTGGACCCATTCGTAAACCTTAAAACTTATTTTAATATACCAGTGGTGGATGACTTAATTACTCGCCAAAGAAATTCCTGGCTGGAACCAGCACAAGGACACTTTTCAGAAGGGCAGTGGATAAAGTCCAAATAGCTTTGATGATCGCCAACGTTCGATAGGACACGGCACCATAAGAAGAAGAAGATGACTTAAAGTGTCTTATTTCTTTCCCTTTTACTAATAAAAAAAATTAAATGAAATATTAAAAAGATAAATGCGGCAAACGTTTTATAGTTCCTGCGACAATGGAGAGCCGAATAATCGTAGCATTAAAACTGGATACGATGATGATATGGCATAGTAAACTAAAAACTGCTCAAACTATTCTACATTTTTATAAGCAACATTTTTAAATATTATAATAAACAAATTTAAAATTTAGTATACCTATTGAAAAGTTATACTTACGTACTTATATATATTAAATTAACTAATTGTGGGCATTATGAATTAAACTTACAGTATTTGTGGAGCTTCATATTTAGTAATAAGTATTTTCTAATAAATTATTACAAAAATTTTCATTTTGTTACCCTTATCTTAAAATTATTAAATAAGCACTGTTAAGTTTATCATATTCATAATTCGATATCTCGAAAATGATTAAGTTTATAGATATGTAACTACTATAAACAATTTTTTTTTAGAATTTGAAACATAATTTACACTTAGAGTAATAGCTGATGTTTCATTAAAAAAAGGAGCTTAAATTTTACGACTGACTATTTGATTTTTCTTTATTCGAATAGACTTTGAAAACCTCTACAACTTTTGTGTTTAACATTTTTCGCTTATCTTACTTTAAGTAATTATCGACTGTTACCAAACATATCAGCGATTCTGTATGTTTTCCTGTTTAACCGATACATTAACGTCACAATCTAGATTTGTGATATGGCATACAATATACCTTCGTGTTTTAATGAAAATGGACTTTTGGTTTGGTTGTGTTTGGCCGTCTGATATTCTCTACGTTGTTAACTTGAATGTATGAGGAGCCAGATTTATCGACCTCACAACGCGAACTCAGAACCACGCCGATTAGTGACCTGATGGAACTACAACAAGATCATACAAGAACGTGCAGCAAAGTAGAGCCGCAGCCTTCAACCTCCCAATGAGATTTGAAGGTCACACATAATATAACAGAAAATACAAATTTTTATGTTATTCAAAGTCCTAGCCCAACAAGATCAGTGTTAAAAAGGGCGTTAACAGCAGCCCCTAAGTCTCCTGAAAGTTGTTCAGGTTTTTCATCCGGCTCAGACGACAATTATTACGATCCAGAAAGCAGCGAGGAATCTTCAAGTTCCGGGTCATCAATAGCGAATCAACAATTTCTGGGTGAAAGAATGCTCACTGAAGAATCTACAACAGAGAAACCTAAAAAAAGAGCACGTAATGTAAGCTCGTGGGACAAAGTAAAAGAAAAATGTAAAAAAATTCAGGGAAATCTTATACATCAAGAATGGGAAAACTCGTTTAGGCTCGAAAAAAAACGTATCCTCTCTTGCTCAAAGAAAATGGCAGAAGACTAGAGAGCTCAGGTGTTCACGAATTACTGGGTATTGGGCTCGTTGCAACGACAACGGGATTTTTTAAATTCGTTCATTAAAAAACTCGTCCTTAAGTACCGTCGCGTCGTATCACTGCCCAAGAACCTAGAAAGCCGAATTACGCTTGCTATCTAATGAACAATGATCAGAAAATTCATGTGTGCAAAAAGTTCCTTATAAATACGTTAGGAATAACAGAAACAACGATCCGTCCAAGGCAAGTTGACTGACACCGGGATGGCACCTGTGGATAATAGAGGGAAACATAATAATCGCAAAAAGACTGATCCCGAAATTTTGGACTCAATTAGAGCTCACATAAACTCCGTTCCCAGCATTGAAAGCCACTACGTAAGACGTGAAACCAAGAGAGAATTCATCGACGGCGGTTTATCTATCTCAGAATAGACATTATTCTTCAGAACGGTCTTCTGCTAACCTACCAGCTGCAAACTACAACAGCTATGCGCGCATATTTAATACGAAATTCAACACTGGATTTTTTTTTACCACGAAAGGATCAATGGGATTAACGTGAAGGTTACAAAAACGCGACAGATGAAGAGAAGGCAAAACTCGAAAAAAGTTTTCAAAAACATCAAGAAGAAAAGGTATTAAGTAGGACAGAGACAGACGTGGACAAGGAGAAGGCCAAAAACCGTGAGATACAATTAGCTGTTTATGACTTGCAAGCAGTTTTACCTGTGCCAATATGACAAAATCGACTTTTTTTGTTAGTCTCGGCTGAATTGCTACAATTTTACAGTAACCTTTGGGTCTTCGTCTAGTTCTCCATATTACTTCTAATTATAATGTATATTATTAAACTATCTAGTGTATTTCCTTCAGTGTAATATTCGCGTTTTCGAAATTCATCGTAACCTGTGCTGTTTAAAAGTTTTCTTACTATATATGACAAGTTTGAAGAATGACGCTTTTATGAATTTGTTGCTACAAATAAACTGAAAGGCCTAATTTTTCTAAGTTGAGCTTGAAGTTTTTCGTTATCTTCATTCGCCGATATTATTATTGGAATTATTTCTATTTTTTCAATCTTCCATATAATTTTAATCTCTATAGACAAATTTGAGTACCATTGTTTTTTCTTCGTTTCGGTTTTATAAAGAGATTGTGTGTTGGTGGACAACCAATATCGATTATAAAAACTTTTTTGTTATACTTTTCAATTAGAAGAATATCCGGACACTTGTGGTCTACTGTTTTATCCGTTATTATTGAGAGTTCCTACTATAAGAGCTATTGGGGGATTCAATAACTGGTTCGGGTAAGTATTGACAATATTGCAAGAGGTTTTGTATTAGGCCTAATTTAAAAGTCAGTTCTTTGTGGATTATCTTTGCCATCTGAGTATGTTTTCCTAGATAAGCGTTGGGTTACAAAGTACCACGACCAGTCGAAATATATTCTATCGTTTCTCTAGGGAAATAACATTTTCTGCACACATCGTCCACATTTCTTTTTAAGATTTTTTTTCATAATTTCTTATTCGAACGACAGGGTCTTGGATAGAAATTGTAAATCCTTCTTTCTCAGCGTGTGGCTGCCTTCTTTCTAACCAATTCAGTGATGTTTTTATTAACATTAATTTATTAAACAACCCCGAACAACCTGACATACAAGTTTAAATTATGAGATGTAAAGGTTGATATCTAAGAATCGCATATATTTTACAATATTTTTTATTTGTACTTTCTTTTAAGAAAATGCTTTTAAAATAGCAGAGTAACAAATCTCCCATAAATTAAAATACGAATTTGGGAAACAATAAACTTTCTTAAATATGTCAGTACCTACTATGAGTTTTTATTTGTTAGTTAAGAAGTCGAAAATGGCAAAGAGAGAGCAAGATGGTCTACTGGGTCTTGTATTAAAAAATATGTTTCTGATAATTTGATCTGAGTGGCTTTATATTTTTAATTACACTATTAAATTATACTGCATTAAAACAAATAATATGAGACGATAAAGTTTCTAATGAGCCACTTTAAGTGGGGTTCCAAAAGTTAAACTTTAAATTCCAAAGACATAAAATTTTATCGTCACTTCGACTACAAGCTCGATATTTCCGATCGGGAAAATCCAAAGGCGGATATCCGGTTCAGAATTTTTAAGAAGCGTTGGGAACTGAACATAAAAGCTTTGATTTAAAATGTTCTATTTACATGAAATATGGGTCAATATGTATTGAAAGACAATTTCGAGATAAACAATCGAGCACGGTGAAAGAGAAGTCCTTATGATTATTAATAATAATTTGATGTGTAATATGACTAAGGAAAATATCAAAGATTTAATTTTAAATTAGAGGCCCTTCCACCAGAAACACAGAGAAGAAAGTAACGAACAAAGTTAATGACTCGAAGTCGATCAAAAACTCGACTTAACGCATAAATAAAATTTCACGGCAAAGTTATATAAATAAAGGCAATTAAAGCACCAAATTGAAATTACAGAGAGCTATATTTCCAAGCTAGACATTTAATCCAGCATAAAGTTCCGATAGGAGTACCAATAGAAATTACCATCAAACCAAAACAAAACAAAGCTGTAAATTTACTTTAATATAAAAATAAAGAAACAGATAGATCAGAAATCACTTATATTACCTCAAAAAACTCCACAAATACCTGCATTTATAGCAAACACCTACAAGCTGCTTTGTCTTCACATACAAAGAGAAAACAACAAAGAAATAAATAATTGTTATCATAAGTCTTGTAATGTTGCAAAAATACACACACCTACATTAACACCAGTAAGCTCTTAGCAGCTTCTTACTACAGCTTCGGATCCGCACTGCAAGTTCTCTCCCTGTAACAGTGGGAATAGCTATGAGGCATGCGCACGTATACCTCTTCTGAAGCACAAACAGCTACACTGCACCAAATCAGACATCTATCACAGTAAGTCGCTAACAAAACACACAACTAACACTTCCACAACAGCTTACTACTGCTTCAGATCAGCACTGCAAGTGCTAAAATAGTGGGGTCCTTATAGCCGTGCAGCATGGGCACGTGGTATCTCTTCTGAAGCACAAACACGTACACTGCACCAAAAGCCTTACACCTACACAACAAGACATATAGTAAGCTGTAAACAAACGAAGTAGTACTATGACATAACCGAAACATAGATGCACCGGTACGTAGGTCTAGGTAAGGTACGAAACAAAGCACGCACTAGGCTTGCAGAGCAGAAATACTAATCGAAATATCCAAAGGTCCGTGGCCTATGGCACGGAAACCGCAGGAACACCGGGGAGTTTGGTCGGTAGGCAGCCCCATCAGGGTTGAATCCGACACTACTTTACTGCACAGAGTGCCAGTCTTTATAAGATTATCCTCAAAAAAAAAATTGCAATTTTATTTTTGAACCATTGGATGCCAAATTCGGACCTCTGATTGTTGAAACTTCGTCATATATTTCTGTCGTGAGTATCACGGGCTTTGGCATCTCTGCATGCTTCTTTTAGGACTATGTCGACATGTTTTACAGTATACATCGGTGGATTAACATGGTAGAAATATTCTCTCACAGAGTTTAAAAAGACTTCTAAAATGGCTACCTTTTGTTGATTAAACCTCAAATTGCATTTACATTTTAGTGATCAACTCAATATTACACCTTTTTTAGGTAATTGTGGTTGTCGTTTTTGTTTCCTATTTCCAATGAGAAGCAAATTTACTTTAAACGAAAGCCACGTTCGTTTCTGTTTCCCGATTACACCGAGGCCGGTCAAGAACGATTGATTTATTTTATTATTTTAACTAGATAAAAGAAAAACTTTGTTAGTAATGGAATTAGTTGGCAAAAAAGTTTTAAAAGTATAGTCTCTTTTAAGAGACGGAATAATATTTATGGTAATTATTACCTTATTTGTTAGACCAAAGCTTGAGGAAAACTTGGAAGTTTTTTTTATTAAAAGTGTTTTCAAGATATTAACTAAAAGTAATCAAAAAATTAGTTTTCACGAAAACCAGTTCGAAAAAGCAAGTACACTATTTGTAACATGTCGCCTCCTTTAGCATTTTTTAAATATTCCAACTAACATTAAGACTATAATAAAATACACAGTCAGGATTTCCTTTCATGTATTCAAGCCTACATTATTATTAGAATTTAATTTAATTGTTCAACCTACTAAAAATTAAAATATCGTTATACCGTGCGAGCAAAAATTATTTGCATCAAAGAGGGCCTTGAATTCAAGGACGTAATGCTTAGCTGTAGAGCTTTATACCTGTTTGGTGTCAGTAACTACCTGAATTAACAATCAATCATCTTTGACAGTCGTTACAAGTAATTTGATTCATCGCTAATTTTTCCAATTTCTTGAACAATTCTCACAATGGGCTTTACGGAACAGCACAAAACATTCATGGTTGAACCGTATTTTCGAAACGGGGTTAGAGTAAATGGTGAGTGGCAATACAATCCGGGTTTGTGCATGGACGATTTTCACGAACATTTTCTTAACGTTGCTTTTATTGCTGGGGATTTTTATCATTGCCTAAAAAGAACCGTGGCTGTGTTTAGGGAAACAGGTTCTATACAACACAAAAAAGGAGCAGGGAGACCATCTGTGAAAACAGAAGAACTTGTTGCAAACGTTCGTGAAATAATGCAAAATACGCCAACAAATTGTATAAGACGCCTGTCCCAAGAAGTGGGAAGATCTTATGGAACATGCAGGACTATTCTTAAGAAGCAGTTAAATCTATTTCCTTATAAAGTGCAAGTATTCCAAGAATATACAAGAAAGGATTATCCAAGAATGTGGTAACATTTCCCCAGAGATGCTGGTCAACACTTTCGGAAATATGAAGAGACGTGTGAATTTCTGCTTGGAGCATGGCGTTGGCCAATTTCAGCAATTTATGTAATTATTTTTCTTTTTCTTTCTGTATATTCTTACTTTGTTAATTTTGTAAACAACCAAATTAAATTTGTATTTGTCCACTTATTTTATTACTCATTAGTTTGGCATATCATGTCATAATATGAATTTGACAAAATGTTAACCTAGATTTGGTTAGATATATCGTCCCCATATCATTGTGATCTAAATCAAGCCCGACGTTGTTTAATTCAAGCCCTCTTTAATGCAAATAATTTTTGCTCGCACGGTAGGTACCGAAGTAAAAACTGGTAATAAAAAGTAATATGTTTATATGAGTATATATTTATTTACAAAAAGCGCATCAACCAGCTAGGGAAACGGTAAGAGATAGGTATAGGATAATATTAAAGAAAGTTATTAGCAAATTAATAGTGGTTTCGAGAATAAATTAAAATATAGAGTGTTCCATCTAAAATATTAAAGGTGCCCCTAATTATTGGTAGACGTATGTATCGTCAAAAATATTTAAGATTAATAGAGCATACCATTCCCCGTGAATCACCCTATATCACCTTATGATATATCTTAACTTTATGGATAATAAAACATCAAAGGAATACTAACTACATAGCAGGGCCCTACTTAATGTTTTGAAGACGATAACAACACCACGTTGACTGCAGTATCCGATGGGGATACAGCCAAAGCCGAAAAACCTAAGCGAATGTCTGGCGCAAAATCATCACAAATGCAGTCAAATTAAAGAATTAATTTGCCATAAATACGTGAATGGTTTAGGTTCGATTACTATTGGAATATTCCCATAGCCCCAATTAATAAATTAGCTGCCTGTTTTATTATGCCGCTGTCGCTATCTGCGAATACTTTCAACAACTATCATACAATAGTTGGACATTTACTTAGGGTAGTATGGAAGCTAGGGCTTGGGAAAATATGGAAAAATTCGCAGCTGAATTTATTTTTAACTTTAACGCGGCCTATATTAGACCATGATGCAATGTGTCGCACGCCCCAACTAGGTCCATTGGACCGAGATCATTTTTAGTTCCCCAGGGGCAACGGGCCTGTTCTCATCGGGGAATATTCGCTGTGATAGACCGAGCTGGCGCCTGGGACAAGTTTGCACCACTCAGTTAGAAATTCTGAGTCCGTAAAGCGATTTTTTTTAAATTGACACCAGTGCCCATTTAATTTATTCTACTTTATGCAATGTCACAAATGGCCTCTCGGAATTTTTTTGGCCTGGCGTCATGAACAAAAAAGTGAATATGACTTCGGTAGTCAACGTGTTAATAATGTAGTAGTACTAAGAAACTGCAGTCACTAATTATTCTTAAATAAAGTTATTATTAAAAACAAAGTAATTGCTCTCATTTCTATTGTTTACTGGTAATATTTTGGGACAGCCTTTAACTATTTTTGGAATACAAAATTAAAGTTATTCCGGCATTTCTCAATAAACAAAAATATTTTTTCAAAATATAGCTTTGTTGACTACACGGTATCAATGCAAAGTGCGAGTAGAAAATAACTTAGGAAAAACGAACTATAAACGTTTTGTTTTAATTACTAAGCATAATTTTTAAGGGACCACACAATAAATATGCTACTTTAAGCCGCTTATAATTTGGACTGGGGCTGGGACCTTTTATTCCTTCATGAAAGTGGAAACGCACATCAAATGGGGCTAATTAGGCTTAGCATTTAATACGAAACAAGCTAAAAAGTATACAAATGAGAAGAAAAGGAAAGGCAGAAACGTATTCATTTTATAAAGGTCTTAGGCAAATTTGGGCCAATCATCACAATTATTTAGAATATAAGTTAAGCTGGAAGGTGGAATGAAAAACTTAATTCCCCATGTGCATGATATTTTTCCAAAAATCGCACTATAGAGAGGGTGTAGCCTATGTGTGTGTGTAAAAAATTTCAATATCTCAAAACGGAAAGGCTTTATAGGTATGGAAATAATATCTGTCTCTATAATGTCTAGATTGTCTAATCCAGCTATACTCTAAGTGTGTTCCGCGGAACCCTAGGGTTCCGCGATACCTCTGTAGGGGTTCCTCAAGAATTTAGAAAAAAAATCAAAACACCTCTCTCTGGTCGAACGTTTTGACTCCGCGGCCGCGCGTAGGTATATTTATTTATTTATTTGTATTTGTATAAACATGTGTTACAATAGCTGGTACAATATCTCATAAGTTTGGTATCAACATGTATACTTGTGAGCGCGCAGTCCCTTTGATAAAAGCCGCCTCTGAATTGTTTATAACGCAATTTTTATATTTTTCTTTTTATTTTTGCTTTTTGTTTATCAAAGGCGCCGACTCGAGTATTTTCGAGAATATTCGAGATCGAGTCTAGGACTAAGTATAAAAGCGGCGATCGCGCGTCGCGCCTCGTCAGTCAGTTGACGATTAGCGTTCGGAGCGATAAGTTCCTACCTACCTACTTACAAGCTCGCTAGCGAGAAACTAGTGTTCATTGTTCTACTGCCTGCTGTATTCTGTTGTCTCAGTTTTATACATTTCTTCATTGTACTAAACTTAGTCTCTTATACGCAGTAACGATTGTGCATTATTTAGACCCCACCATCCTGACGTGTAACATTATAAATAAAGAATAATGGAACGTTGGCTTAAAGGTGTTAAACGTGTTGCAACAACATCTTCTAATGACGCTGAATGTTCAAAAGCAGTACGCGCGGAGAATATAGCAATCACCGATCCAGACGATGATGCCACGACGTCAAGCTCGACGGTTTCAAAGACGAAAAAAAGGAAGTATGATGAATCATATCAGTTTCGGATTTGTTGATTCCAGCGGCTCACCTCTCTGCATGCTATGTAGTAAACTACTTCCTAATAGTTCCATGGCACCTGCCAAATTGCGCCGACATTTACAAACTGTACACCCCGAGTCTAAAGACAAGAATAAAGAATTTTTTGTTCGTAAAAAAGATCAGTTATTGGAAAGTCAAAAAAATATGATGCATGTAACAAAAACTATCAACGAAAAGGCCACGGAGGCATCATATTTAGTTAGCTATCGCATTGCACAAGCAGGTGAAGCGCACACTATCGCTGAGAATTTAATAAAGCCATGTGTATTAGACATAACAAAATGTATGCTCGATGAAAAATCTGCAAAGCATCTTTCTACTGTGCCGCTATCAAACGATACTGTTTCACGGCGAATCCATGATCTGGCAAGCTACGTCAAACAAGAACTAGTTACACGTCTACAAAAAACACGATTCGCCTTGCAAATGGACGAGTCAACTGATGTCGCTGGTTTGGCTATCTTGCTGGTTATCGTGAGATATCCATATGAAAGTTCTTTTGAAGAAGACATGCTTATGTGTTCACCGCTGCTCACAAACACTACCGGGGAAGAAATTTTTAATAAAATAAATATATTTTTTGAAGAAAATAATCTCAGTTGGAACAATTGCATTGACATTTGTACAGATGGGGCCAAGGCGATGACAGGTAAAACAGCAGGAGCAGTGTCACGAATAAAAAATAAAGCGCCTAATTGTAGTTCCAGCCATTGTATTCTGCATAGACAAGCACTTGCGATGAAGCAAATGCCGTCAAATCTAAAATTAGTTATGGATGAAGCGGTAAAAATAATTAATTTTATCAAATCACGACCACTACAATCCCGATTGTTCTCATTATTATGTGAAGATTATGGCAGCAAACATAAAACACTGCTGCTCCATACAGAAGCTGTCTCGGGGTAAAACTGTAACAAGGCTATTTGAACTTAGAGCCGAGTTACAAATGCTTCTTTCAGCAGATACTTCTTTTAATTTGAAGGACCGTTTGTATGATAAAACTTGGTTGTTCCGATTGTCTTTTATGGCGGATATCTTTCAAAAACTGAACGAATTGAATTTATCATTGCAAGGTAAACAGACAACAGTGTTTCAGGCCTATAACAAAATAACTGCCTTCAAAAGAAAATTAGATTTTTGGATTATTTGCGTTGGTAAGAAAGAAATAGAAAGCTTTACGTCACTCAGTGAGTTTGTTAGCGATAACGACTCAGAAATGTTTCAAGATGATGTGTTTGAAGAATTGGTCCAATATCTCAGTTCGATGCGCGCATCTTTTGAAAAGTATTTTCCCGAAGAACAGAATACAAAAATGAAACTGAATTCATGGATTCATAATCCTTTTTTACCCAACTTGGAAAAGCCCGAAAGTATGTCAAACGAGATATATGAATCTCTTTTAGAAATGTCATCAGACACAAGTATGGAGTCACTGTTCAAAACGACGCCTCTCAACGATTTTTGGTGCAGAATCCGTGATGAATATCCAATGCTTGGCAAAATGGCTCTGAATATTCTTCTCCCGTTCCCAACAACATATTTGTGCGAAACAGGATTCTCAACCAATGCAGCCACGAAAACAAAATATCGCAATAGACTGGACGCCGAACCTGATATGAGACTTCAACTGTCTTCTATCAAACCTGATATCAACCAATTGATGAAAAATAAAAAACAGTTTCATACCTCCCATTAGTTAGATTTTTTCTTTTTTAATATCTTCTATTATTGTACCTGCCATGTGGTAAAGTAAGTAATAATTAGTAACTGTTACATTGTACTTTTATTATGCTTATTAATAAAGAATACACTTTTAAAAACTATTGTTTTATTGTAGGGTTCCATCAAGTATTTTGCTTCCCAAAAGGGTTCCGTCACCAAAAAAGTTTGAGAACCGCTGGTCTAATCTATCTGTTAATGCTATAAAATTGATAACGCAGAGTTTGCTAAAGTACCAATAATTCGTATCCTTTAATGACACAATTTTGTTTCAATAATATAATTAGTAAAAGTTCTAGTATTGGTAAGATATACTGTTGTCTCTATAGATGGTCTGCCTAGATACTTGCTCATATTTCTGCTGCGGCATCGTCGCTTGACCCTGATTTACAGTTCGCACATAGAAAAACAAAAGCAACACTTTTTTATTCTGTTCTCTTTCTTATCTGTATGCATCTAATATTGATGTAGATACAACTAGTTAGTCAGTTTAAGGATTTGGTCGAGAGAACACTGAGAACAACCAATTAACATACTAAACATTTAATTGCAGCAGCTTGTAAGTAAATCTATGCTTATAGTATATGTAGTTTATATTTGGTTTCGGTTATAGAGGTCGTAATATTGTGATGCTTAGTTAGGTACATGGTGTTTTGATACTTGTTCGCCTCATTGCCTTTTCTGTTGTTTTATTTTTTTAAATACTTACCAGCTTTAAGATGTATCTGTAATTGGCACCAGTGCAGTAAATAAGTATGAATGAATAAATAAATAAATTTACATATAACTGTTTTGCACTGTTTATTTATGTATTTTCTATTTAAAACTGACTCGCTGTTCTTGAACGGCCGAGAGTACAATTCCTGACAAACTGCGTAATGAACCTCATCTACTTGTACAACAAGTTTCATTTATTACTTAGTAGTGGGCATTGAGTATGGCCGATAAATTAAAAGCGTTCTGAAAAGTTTTACACCTGATACGACTATTTTCTTAATTGATTTCCTAAAAGCTTTCACTACCCTTTTTAAGTTTAATACTTTGAAATTATTTACGGTAAAGTATTTAAAATCTCAAATACACATAGTTTGTTCAAAAATAATCAATTGTTCTTTAAAAAGCAAGACTGGTTATGACCGTAGACCCAACGCAGACCGATAATAAATCCACCCATGATGGTTTGCATGGCGAGTATCTATGTGCTCTGTTACCAGTGATCAGGAAATGGTCCGTTGTGTGTTCGTTAACGTAGAAGCCCTATTCGAAGTCGATCAGCTAATGATATATTCTCTTCAATAAATTATTTATATTAATAATTTAATGGCGGTTGTCATTGTCACTCAAAAAATCTTCGTCTTGTTGGCAAATGCCTATCGAGTTAGTAAAAAGTATGCGAATATGACGTCATAAAGTGCACATTTTAGACCTAAAAGTACTACTGTGGTGATTTGTCAAGGAAAGTAAAGCATGTATAACTTAATATTAGCAATAACATTATGCAACCATGACCTCAAAACGCCTTCTTTTGTGTCGGGATCGAATGCAGGTCTTAACAAAACTACACACAACATCAAAAGTCTTGGACCCCTGTATATAATCTATTTGCTTTATGTTTATTGCGTTTTTGTTGCTAGGCAAAAAAGTTGAAGTATTTGGTGAATAAACAAGATAATATTTAATAATAAAAATTGACAGATAAAATATTGTTGATTTGTTATAAATTGTGACGAGTTTATATTGAAAGTGTCATCAGGCCCATTATTTATCTATTACGCAACGATTTGGGCGAGAATTTCATCTTCATGGACGACAACGCCCGGCCACATCGCGCAAGAACGGTTCATGAGGTACTTGAACAAGGACATATTACTCAACTAGATTGGCCAGCTAACTCGCCGGATATGAATCCGATTGAAAACATGTGGGATTTTGTCTTTAGAGCTGTTTACAATCGCATTAACTCACCCCAAAAAGCGGAAGAGTTAGTTGCAGCGGCAGTAGAGGAATGGAACAATATTCCTCAAGAAACGATCAGCCGCTTGATTGATTCAATGCATACTCGTGTCAATATGCTACTCAGTAACGGAGGAGGTCATACTGACTATTGATTGATGTTAATTTTGGATAATAAAAATGTTTTATCAATTTTCGTTGCAATAAATTTACTTAAAAATTGCAATATTTTTTGTTATGCTTTTTCAATACCTTCAGAAATAAACATACTTTAAAAAACATTCACTATTTTATTTTAAAATAAACTAAATTACAAAATACCGGTGGGGTCCAAGAATTTTGATGTTGTTTGTACTAATGACTAGGTCTTGAGTGAGTCAGGACTCTAGTAACAACGTACAAAATTTCCATATAAATATCACAAGACTGTAAACGTTTTGGTAGACAAATGATACAAGCTCCTTCTTTCCTAGTTCCATGTAATATTTTATGCTTAATAATGACATGTATAAACCCATTTTAATATCTCACAAGATAATGGGGCTCCGCGGAACGCTCAATGTGTGAACTCATTTTAGTTAACTGTTTCCAATGCCTTAAGTGCCTTTTATGTACAATCATAAAACATAAAGGACATAAAATTAAACTACATAGCTTTGTAATGCCTTTTACTCAGTATCATTTGGATGGATAACTTTTAAAAATGTTTCACCATAAATATCCTTCCTTTATCGATTTTCGAAATTCAGTCCGGGCCCATGGCAGTTCTTATTTCATTATGAAATATAAACGTGCAAAAAATATGCTAATTGAACTTAGTATTTTATGCTAAATAAGTTTAATGTGCCAATTAGTAGGAAAGGGATTACAGGTATTAATTTTAAGAAGTTGGATGCGGATTAAGTAAAAATATTACAGTTTTAATAAATTGCTATTCCACGAGTTCCTGTTTTATTACTAGAGTAACAATAAAAACTTGACAAGTCTCGCTTTATTCTAATAATTGGCAATCACTTATCACTTTAGAATAACGCTAAATTATTTACGTATTGACAATAACCAGCTTTATGATGATAAATTAAAATATCACGATTGTACATTTAAAAAATTGAACACGTTAAGAAAATCTCATTGAAGTCTACAAAATAACTCATTACCGGAACACTTAAGTATGTGTTTTTTACTCTAAATTTAAGTCTTTCGAGCCATAATTACCAGGATGATAATGAAGTAGTGAAAATTCCAACATTCTGGGCCCATAAAATTAACATGCAAATTTTGCATGTCCTACAAAAGTATATCCACCGGCGCCGACGTAGTAAAGCTGCTCCTGGGGCCTTTTTGGTGTTTTTAAATCGTTTTTAGCCGTTCATTAGTTTTTATAACTTATATATACAGGGTGTCCGGAAAAATGTAGGAAATCTCCCGGATATGAAAAAAACACGTGAAAAGAATACTCCCATGGAATTAAGTTTTTGACACATAATTTATTAAATCAACGGGTATATTTAAATTTATTTTTCATATGATCTATACCAGGTTAGACCCTTCAAAGTACTATCCCAGAAAATGTTGCGAATTACTCACAGCTGCAGGGACGGACTAGCTGTGGCACTAATGTGCCCATTTTTTTTTACGCCCTGTATGATAAAAACTTTGGACAACGTTTGGGCACATTAGTGTCACAGCTAGTTCGTCCCTGCAGCTGTGAGTAATTCGCAACACTTTCTGGGATCGTAATTTGAAGGGTCTTACCTGGTATAGATCATATGAAAAATAAATTGAAATTTACCCGTTGGTTTAATAATTATGTGTCAGAAACTGAATTTCATGGTAGCTCTTTGGGAGCCTATATCTCCGAAGAGGAGGCCGATACGAAAGAAGTTTATATGAACTTGTAGTATTCTTTTCACGTGTTTTTTTTTCATATCTGGGAGATTTCCCACATTTTCCCGGACACCCTGTTAGTTCACTAGTCGTTTACAGATGTACAACATTAGTCGTTTATAGCCGTTCATTAGCCGTTGAAAGCCGTTTAGTATAGCCGTTCTAGAACGACTTTAAACGACTAATGAACCACTATAAACGGCTAAAACGGTTCAAAACCAGCAAAAAAGGCTCAGAAATAGCTTAACAAGGCCGGTGGATATACTTATGCAAGATATTAGGCCCCATGTTAATCTTATGGGCCCAGGATGTTGGACTCTTCCTACATCATCTACTATTACCGCGTTTTAAAACTTAAAAATCAATCAATTTATGTAACAATTACTGTCTAACATAGTTAATAAGGACCCGGAATGATTCACTCAATAAATAATTTAATGCCGAAACAATTAACGCCATTAAATGACCCATTATATAAAGCTAAATGTTGCAAAATAATAGTAGATTCTGTAACGAGGTTGGAATGAAAATCCGATCCGAGTGGATGATTCCGAACGCGAGCGTAGCGAGCGTGAGGAACCACGAGTATCGAATTTTCATTCTAACCGAGTAGCAGACTATATTTTCTCCACGACCATCCAGTTTCATATCTGATTCATCCGATTTTTCAGTCATTTTTTGACTTGCACTAAAATTTGTCTGAAAATAATTATTACAACGCGGCCATTTTTATCTGACACTGACAGTTTCGAAATTCATGGCAACCTATGTCGTTTATATCAATTACAGAATATTCATTCCGTATCTTGTTATGGAATGAAAATACACGCAAAACGCATAAGAAGCAAGTGTTTCAGAATAAATATTCCAACTCAAGAGCGAGAATTTTTACATTCTATTATCAAAAATGATTTTGGAATTATTGCATTCAGTAATGGTCGTGGAGAAACCTAATTCGTAGTTTCATAGTCTAGAAACTGGTTTAAATGGGCAATAGTAATAATACTTACAGCATTAGTAGTAATCACTCGCCAAAGACGGCGCCAAAGTGGAAGTAAGGAGTAGAAGAGAACAGACCGTACGTTCGTCTACCAGCGCTAAAAAAAATGCAAGACCATGACAACTTTCTTTTCACTTGACGTCGACATGATTGTCAGAATAGTATTTTTCATGGCTTGCAAAACTAAAGTAATCGCGTAGGAGTAGCGTAAAGCTGGATCGTTAGTTGCCATAACGTAAGCTTTAAGCAGTAACATAAGCGGTAAGAGAAATGAATATTATTATCAGTAAGAAGTGGAAGAGACCATTGATCAAGGGGAAAATGTAAAAGGTACAAAAAAGTTTATTATTTCTTTTGGGGATGAGAAGGAGAGAAACAATTTGTATTAGCAAAATCATATAATTTTTTCCTCGTACTTTTAATCAAGTAATAAAAAAATCCTTCTTTTTAGTGGACGATGTAGAGAGGTTGTGGAAGATCTTACGACAAAAATATGCGAAGGAGTGAAGAATTATAAAAAACATTCCCTCCGGACTAGAGCCTCCAGCCCAGATTGTCATTCAAATATATGATATTTATGGAAAAACATATTGCAAGTCGAAAGTAAGTAATTTGTTGTATCATTTAGTAATATGTTTGATAAGGAGTTGAAAAGTGAGGAGTGCTATAAAGCAAAACTAATGAGGGTGATAGTAATGTACATAAATTTAAATTATTTTTAGAAGAGTTACAAATGTGTCACAACCTTCGTCAGAATGTTCGAGTGTTTCAAGTAAGAATTCAACTCCCCTTGTTTCTCCAACAGGCGATGCACCGAATATGTGGAATAGTTTAAAAATTATTGTGAATAAAGATGTCATTGATGAAGCAAATGAAGAAGAAAGTTTTGACAGCACTAGTGAACGACAGGAAATTGAGGAGTATTTAAAAGAACTAAGTCCCTCACCAAAAAAATTTAAGGGGAAATCTTCAACTGCTTCAACAAGCACATTCAAAACTATCAAGAACAAAACTGAAGCAGCAGTTGAAAGTACCTTAGGGATGCTGACAACTTATCTTGGAGAAAAAAAGAAGCCAGATAAAAATACAGCATTTGGGAATTATGTGGGTTCGTCATTAAGGTTGAATTCTCAACGTCGTTCAATTTATTGCCAACCTATAACCCATTTCGCTTTGTTTTTTCAAGTTTATTATTTTTTAAACTAACATTTAAATAAAATCAGCATTGTCGGCACATTACTTAGGTAATATACTGATATATTACAAAAATATCAATTTATTTCATTGCTAATTTTGGGAGAATTGTATAATGAAAGAACATGTCATTGCAATGACATAATAATGTTAAAAACATCTTACCCGATATTTTTCGTTATACAATTCTCCTAAAATAAGTTATGAAATTCCTTGCTATTTATTAAATAAGTACAACTATTACCTATAGAATATCAAGTCGATACTGATTTTCTTTAAATTTTGTATAAAAGCTAAAAAACATAAATATATCTACGCGAAATAGGTTATAGGTTGGCAATCATGTTGATACTCCCACCTTAACTGACATGCCTACTGCAGAGCAAAACTATAAAAAGTTACAAATTGTCAAAATTTAAACGAACCTTTTGAGCATGAATTATAAATAAAAATAATCGTTTTTTGTAGTATTTTTCTTAAATAAAAAATAAGAAGATAATATTTTGTTTTTAATGCTGATCGCCAAGTGAATTAAAAATAATAGGTATGTAAAATGAAACTAATGTATACTTTCTTGCTTTTCTTCCTTTATTTATTGGTCTTGTTTTGTATAATCGGTTTCTTCGTTTTTTTAATAATAAATAACAACATTGTTCCAGCTATAACAACTACGTCTTGCTCATCAGTTAAATCCATTTTAAATCAGATTTGAAACAAAAGCTAAAATTTTAAATTATAACCTAACTTACAAAACAATTTGTTCTTACTTCTTAACTAATTAGAATCTATAAATGGGTTTCTCGTTACGGCTTAATTTTTACTTCTTACCGACTACTGCTTACTTCTTACGGCTTACGTTACGGCAACTATAAATCCAGCTTTACGCTGGTGTACGACTTTGTAGTTAACCATTCGCCGCACATACGGGTATTTAGCCGATCTAGGCGGCCAAAAGTCTAATATTAAAATTTTAACGCAGGTAGAAACTAATGACCGATAAATAGGGCCAAGGGTTGTACGCTTATGATGTCACACTTCCCCCGCTTCCCACACAACCCAAGCGCTCTTACGACTAGTCTGAACTTGGTCGTTTATAAGAAGAGTATCATTTCTCGGTGTCTCTTGCGTAAGCGAACGTTTCATAGTGAATTTATTATTTTAAAGAAGCAGTTATACCTAATTAAAAGCCATGGATTGTGATCGTACAGATAAGTGTGTCTATTTTTCAAAGCTGTTTGTTTCAAATGCTATATTATTTGCTGCGATATTTGATTTGAACATGTGTAATTTTTTTTTTTATTTTTTTTTTATTTTTTACTTGTTAGCGTTTAAGTTGTATTTCCCAAAATTTCCCGGCAAATTTTTTTGGTAAAATAGGATACCCAGGGCTATTTCTTTTTTATATTTGCTAAAAAATTTGCGGAATGCTGCGATATTGCAAGATAGGGCATTTTTTGCTGCCTATGCGAAGGAAACTGCTGAGCTCTATATTCAACTCTACCCGTGGCATCCGATGACTCCTACTATGCATAAAATACTAGTTCATGGGTCCGAGATCACGCGCTGATTCCGAAAGGTATCGAGGCAATCTTGTAATATGGATGTTCTGAACAGGCTACTACTCAGTTCGGATCCATTTATAACAGGAATAAGACCGATACCTAAAAAGACTAGCAAACCATTCTTAAAAGAAACGATAGCCATGTTGCTTCCAGATGAACCTTATCTAGATACAACAGATTATGAAGAATCATCGGACGAGGAAGTTAGTGCCTCAACTTCGGATGAAGAATCATGGAAAACATCCTTATTATAAATTTTAAAATATATTAATAAGACTTATTGTTCATTTCCCATTTTTTTGATAAATAAAATTAAGTTTTTTCAATACAAGGTATTTTGTATTCATTATAAACCTATAAACAGTCTAATAGGCACCTTTGGAATTAAGTAAACTGGTAAAATAATTTTGGCCGCCTAGATAGGGTAAATACCCCTATGTGCGCCGACAGGTCCATTTTCTTGAAAACTCGTTGCCGTACCGTAGTGCCACTGTACGAACTGCTTAAGAGAGGTTTGGGGAATGAAAATTATATTTATAAATATACATGACAGTAAAGAGGTCACTGAAATCCAAAAAAATCAAAATGTTTAATAATAATAATTTGTAACCATAAAAATGGAGATCGAGAGTGTCTTCACAAAAAAAATATAATAATTTACTCGATTAAATAATACATTAGGTATTGCCCATGTTTTCAAAATTTATTATACAGGGTGTCTCACGGTGACCGTCCATTAGAATATTTTGGGAACTAATGCGATTTGAATCCGGCAAATTTGGATATTGGGGTTTAAAGAGATGCTCTTTTCAGAGGAAATAACGGCGACCTTGTGCGACTTCCGGTGATGCCAGTAGATGTCTCAAACTTGCTTATTTTAAATGAAACACCCTATATAATATACTTTTTTTGTATTCCTTTCTTCATTTCCAATAACTTTTATTAAAAATATTTTTGCCCTACTCAATCCGTTTCTGAGATAAAAATTATTTTCCTCAAATTTTGACCTTTCACAGGGTGTCACCTAAATTTGAATATCTTTTCAAAGATCAAAGAGAGAAACTCGAAATTTAGGTTGTGTCATTAGATAGTATGGTGCTTGATAATGTATTGTCGAAAAATAAAATTTTATATACAGGGAAGTGGAAAAGTAACAATTTTTGATCTTTATCAAAAAATTAACAAAACTTAATTTTTTTAAATACGATGCTATGTTGTTAGTTCATTGAATGGATAGGTGATAACATTTCCTATCTATCCACATATGATATCCCTATACCTAACTAGTATAGTTTTAAACTTATTTACGATTTTTCGCAGAATCCTCCAAATATCAAGCAGTTTTATTGATTTTTGGCAAGAAGGCCATGATAAATAAAAAAGAATGCCTGGGTAAAATTCTTTCTGCATTAATGCATAATTAAGATGGTTTTTCATAATGTTTCTAAATTTTGCTCTGGTCATTGGTGTTAAATTCGGATACCTTTCGTTGAAAACTCTGCATGTTCGGCTTGTGATTCTGTTGCACTCGCCATGAATAAAAAATAAATTTAATATGTCAGCATTTGTATACGTATTATTTTCCATTTTTCAGCAATATTTCTCTGGAATAAACTCGGTATCAAAACGTCGATAAATAAATAATTGCAACTGACAATGACACGCGTCTGTATAGATGCGTATTCTTTTTTTATTTATCATGGCCTTCTTGCCAAAAATCAATAAAACTGCTTGATATTTGGAGGATTCTGCGAAAAATCGTAAATAAGTTTAAAACTATACTAGTTAGGTATAGGGATATCATATGTGGATAGATAGGAAATGGTATCGCCTATCCATTCAATGAACTAACAACATAGCATCGTATTTAAAAAAATTAAGTTTTGTTAATTTTTTGATAAAGATCAAAAATTGTTACTTTTCCACTTCCCTGTATATAAAATTTTATTTTCCGACAATACATTATCAAGCACCATACTATCTAATGACACAACCTAAATTTCGAGTTTCTCTCTTTGATTTTTGAAAAGATATTCAAATTTAGGTGACACCCTGTGAAAGGTCAAAATTTGAGGAAAATAATTTTTATCTCAGAAACGGATTGAGTAGGGCAAAAATATTTTTAATAAAAGTTATTGGAAATGAAGAAAGGAATACAAAAAAAGTATATTATATAGGGTGTTTCATTTAAAATAAGCAAGTTTGAGACATCTTCCGGCATCACCGGAAGTCGCACAAGGTCGCCGTTATTTCCTCTGAAAAGAGCATCTCTTTAAACCCCAATATCCAAATTTGCCGGATTCAAATCGCATTACTTCCCAAAATATTCTAATGGACGGTCACCGTGAGACACCCGTATATAATATGTTAAAATGACAAAATCACTGAAAAAGCAGAGTAAATATTCGTCACTGTTTAAAGCAATAATGGTCAAAAGTTTATTCGGGGCCCAGATCATTACTTACTATGCTTATGTGGATAAACCTAGAATAAAGGCAGAAAGGCACTAAATTGCAAAATCAATATACGCAAAAGGGGAAAAAGAGTAAATGGGCAAATACATAAAGAAGCGTATCGTAAATCAAGGTGAAATAAAATTGAAACGAAAGAAGCGTTTCAGCAAGAAAGTTAAGATAATAATCATCTTAAAAATTATATTTAGAAGGCCTAATACAAAATGAACGTTCTTCGTTCTTAAAAAGGTTCTATTACTGCGTAAGGGTAGAAATTATCACAATTGGTCTGGAGAAGAAACTTTTAGGTTCGCGATTATAATAAGAGTTGGTTAAATCAGAAAATATCGTAAGATTTAAAGGTAATTGTAGCCAATTAAATGCTGTTCTTCTAAAACGTAACCATGATAACAAAAAAAAAAACCGGAAATTTTTGCTTGGTAGTGTATTCTGAGTGAAACTATGTTGGACATTTTTTGACCGTTTAAATGATATGATTTCATGACATAAGGTGGTTTAAAATCTAATATTCCAGACACTTTTATTTCTTATCTTGGAAGTAATTTTCTTACAAGATTAATTTCCTGGCATATTAAATACCTACAATTTACAATTCCCATCAATTACAGTGTTAACAACATGGCCGCCTTGTTACAAAATACAATAGAGAAGATGCATGAAAGGGTACATGAATTTCACATATGTATATCTGCACTAAACCATGCACGCGGTGCATAATTATAATATTTTTAAGCTGAAATTTACCTTTTATTTTAGATGGGTTATCTCCTTCCCCTGCAACTTTTAAAAAAAGTTTTACTTCAATGGCGACAAAAGAGAGAGTTCGTATATTTTTCCTATTTTTTTTCAAATTTGTTACTATTAAAAAAACAATGATTAAATTATCCAGTGTGACCATCATATGGTATTTTTTTTATTAATAGCTTTATTTAAAATTTGACTTTGGCATCAAGTTCTGCTTCGATCGAGATGAAAATTAAGCAAAAAAATAGTAGTCACATGATTCGCATTATCTGTCAAACTTTAATTTTTCCCAAAAAATAATTCAAAAGTGGGGTTATTTCTGAAAATATCGAAAAAAGTTATTAGAAAAAGTTTTTTTAAATGCAGTTTCTAGCACACATGCAAAATTTCAGCAGCATAAAATAATTTTGATTTTTTACCCACCACTAAAATTTATTTTCCACTTAATGAACACTTTACTGATAACACTGTGTTATTTTTTGTCTTAATATAAAGGTGTATTACTTTCAGACATAAACTACGTTTTCATAAATACTTATTTTATGAAGTTACCTTATACAGGATCAAAAACAAATAAACTTTGCATCACATGCTACCAAATTTTAATACCCAATTTTGATTTTGTAGAAAAACACACATTTAATATGGCTCTACTTTAAAGAAAATATATCTGAAATAAAGCATTGTTAAAACTAAGAAGTTTTATGTAGGTTGCATTAAGTCTTATTTTGCAAAAGTGGTGCAATTTACAAAATATGGGTAAAAGATCAAAATTATCTTATGCAGCTAAAATTTTGCATGTAGGCTAGAAACTGCATTTAAAAAAACTTTTTCTAATAACTTTTTTCGATACTTTCAGAAATAACCCCACTTTTGAATTATTTTTTGGAAAAAAATTAAAATTATTTTTTTGCTTAATTTTTATCTCGATCGAAGCAGAACTTGATGCCAAAGTCAAATTTCGAATAAAGTTATTAATAAAAAAAATCCCATAAGATGCGGACTTTACTGGTCACACTGTACTATTCAAACTATTTAATAAAATCACAAGCAATCGCCAATAACAAAACTGCTATATTTGAATTTAAATATCTCAGGCAATGTTAAAGATATTTAACTCTCCGTCGGGCGCGCCCGCGGCAAAATGCCGCATTTTTTAGATTTTTCTTTGTAAATACTGGGCATTTAAACTGACGCCGCCGTCCTTCCAGGTATTCGTACGCGATACATTTGTCCCCCCACTCCTATATCGAACAGACCCTATTTCGGTCGGCATTAGTTGCAGTGCATGATACAAAGTTCGTTCTTTGTATCATGGTTGCAGTGTGGCGTTTAGTTAGAGTGTGCAATTTTTGCGGCTGATTTACCGCGGCGCGCCTGTTCATGTAATTATAATAATATGTTCAAAAGCTGTTCGAAGCTATTTAAGAGCTCTTCAAAGCTGTTCAGGAGCTCTTCAAAGCTGTTCAAAGCTGTTCAAAAGCTGTTCAAAAGCAGTACAAAGCTGTTCATTAGTGGTTTATAGCCGTTCTAGAACGGCTATATTGAACAGCTTTGAACGACTAATGAACAGCTTTGAACAGAAGTAGAATAAAATGCTAATCTGAATATTTGTGTAATAAAACGCTGTTTATTTTTGTTTAAGTAAGAAGATTTTTTCGGTTTTTTCATTTTGTTAACATTTTTATTGTAAGAAGATTTTTTATGTTTTTTTTTTATTTTGTTAGCATTTTTTCAAGTATTATTTATAGAATAACATTTATTTTTGGTTATTTGTTTTAGTTTCACTTATTAAAAACATTTCAAAGTATTAAATTAAGTTTTTTTTAAGGAAACAAATTTGCGGTGCAATAGCCGCGGCGCACCTGTTCATGAGAATATGAAAGGAGCGCCCGCCGCGGAGGGTTAAACGCTGTTTAAAGCATATTAGGGCTTATTATTTGGTCTCAAGATAGATTAATTAGTTTTGTTTCGTATGAACTCTAATTCCACAATACTGTACTGGTAACTGAACACAGGGTGTTACAAATTCGATTCATTAACATTACTTTGTCGGTAACTATAAGAGATAGAGAATTGGTTACACGGAGACACGGTTGCCTATTTTAATGCTATAATTTTTGTTTTCACAATAAAATACTGATTATTACTTACTTAAGGCATTTTTTATGTTCAACAAGCAAATAACTTTATTTTTCAGATACGACGTTTTATTTTTTAGATACCCACATCAACTTAATTTTTTTAAATACGGATCTAATTTTTTTTTGTTGAGTTGACCTCATAAAACTAATGTGTTACACTTGTCACTAAATTGGTTGCTATAGGAGAAAGAATTGAAGAGTAAGTTGCCTGTGAAACATAACAAAGTGTTCCTTAAGTTTGATAAAAGACAATAGTGCTTTTTACCTTTTATTAACTTTGACATGACTAGCTTCAGTGCCCTTTTAAATCAAACAATCATAACAAATTTCTGTAATATAAACAGCAAAATGGAATGTTAACCCGACACTGGAACCTCATATGGGTGGAACATGAGAAATACTTATTCAGTGTGTCAAGAAGGTTATGTACGAGTTATTGGATACCACATATCCTCAAAAGTAGGTAATCAGAACAATATTTGCAGAAGCAGAAAACATGGTGATGTCTAACACAAATATCTGTCGACTCTGATGATTTGAAACGAATTACCCCAAATCATTTTCCAATAGGACCATAACACAATGCATTGCCTTGCACAATAACTAATGAAGCAGAATTCAATCTTCTTTTAAAGTGGAAAGCTGCACAGAAACTGTCAGACTATTTTTGAATCTTGAATCTCTGAATTTATAACTTTCTTGAAAGATCAAAATGGCAGGAAGAAAGAGTCCCTCTTAAAGAAGTTATAGTTGTAATAGATTCTATAGGTCCAAGGAATATTTTACTCCAAAGGTAAGCTTTGTAGGGTGTAGATTGTTACTAGCCAAGAACTTACTTGTATTAGTGTGGGTGTGCATTATTGGTGTTAAATTCTTGTGAGGTGAGGTAGGTATATTTTTTTGTGGGTTTTTTGTTTACTAACTACTTAAACTAGGTATGGCAGCGTCTAGTTTAGCGACTCCTTGCTAAGTATAATACTTCTTGTTTCCCTCTTCTTTCTAAGTTCCAGCAGCAATTTCCTTTAAGCTATTACAATATCTGGTTCCTTGGGCGCTTATATAACCTCATTCTTTCCTCGTCCTGTACTGGATCACAGTCCACTATTCTTCTTAATTCTTCATTGGGATGAGTTCCTGCTTTTTTAAAAAGTTTGGCTGCTTTCCTTTTCATGAATGTTGTTATTGTTTCCCAATCAAGATCTCTACGGATTTGTGCATTTCTTACAAACCATGCTGCTTTTCTTACATAATTATTTTCTGTGGCCTCCAGCCGTTTTATATATGTATTTGCTGCATAGCCCCATGCTGCTAAGCCGTAGGTCAGCTGTGGTCTAGCTACTGCTTTTATCATTTGCGCTTGGTTTTGAGCCCCAGTGTGCTCTTTGGACCTATCAGTGGGTACAGTCTGCCCATACCACCCTTTCTCTTCTTAATTACTTTCTTGATGTGCTTTTCCCATGTTAGACCAGAGTCTAGGGTTATTCCTAATTCCTTTGCAGCACAATAATGAAAATAGAGAGTGCTTCCGCTTAAATAGACCCAGCTGAGTAACGTGACGATGGTCCAGTGGTATCGTGCGCGGCGCACCGCATCATACGGGTACTGTACGCGCTTTTACATCGCATCGATGCCTATTAGTACTAACGGGTGTACCGGAAAAATCCGTTTCTCGATTTTTCGCAACGAATTTGTAAATTTGTATTAGGAAAAATAAGAAAGTTAAAAACGAACATGCATACTAACCTTTTAAAAGTATTACAAACTCGAATAACTTAGTTACAATAAAAATATATGTTATTTATTTTAATTGGTCATTTGTTTATATATGTCTCTAAAAGTTAGGGACGCATCTGGGACACGGATAAATTAGATTTTATTAATTAAAATAGATAGTTGGTCGAGATAATTTACGGTCTTTATAGCAACGCGTGTAATAAAAAAACTCTTTTAATTTTAATAGTTTACTTTAGGAAAATCAATATAATTGGTTTACAGGTACATTATGTATTATTATCGTCGTATATTTTATCATAATAAACTAGTATACAGTCAATCGTCCATACTTGGGACTGCTGTCTAAATTGGGGCAAAATCATCAGTTTTTGTGCGTGCTATAATTTGGCAACCATGCCCTTCAGAACAACGTGTTTTGGCGTAGAGTTCTTAAGCCTCGTTCTCAGAGCTACGTTTGTCGCTAGCGACACATCCCCACTTCTATCTTAAGTGGGTGTCGCGGCTAATGATAGGGTGTCGCGGCGACTGCACTGGGCTGTCGCCGAACTGTCACCTGTTATTCGATGAGAACCTAACCTTAATTAATTTTTTGTTGTTTCTGTGAACTGAAAGCAAATTTTTGTTTGTTTATAATATATTTGGTAAACCGTTCTGAATAATTTATTATAGAAAATTAAAATGAGAACGATACCTGATGGAAAATAAAACAATAGCAACAGATTAAATAATGAATTTATTTATTTACATTATTGTTGGTTTTTTAATAGGCGGATTTGCATTATATAGATACAAATTCTCCATCTCGGTTAAGCTTTGGAGAAAGTCCACTTGAAGTTGGTTCCTTATCCTTGGTGGAAGTTTGTCCATCCCATCTGCTAATCTAATCTGTTACAAAAGCTTTAGGATGGTGTTAATTCACGGGGTGTCGGAAGGTCCTGTATGGCTTTGAGAAATAACTCATCTGCAGTTGAAACAGTCGGTCCCTGGTTTCTGGATGTGGGCCTCGACGTGGTTGGAGTTGCAGGGGAAGAAAATGTGGTGATCTTACTTCATCCTCATCTAAATTTGATGTAGTTCTAAAAATAATATTTATTTATTTTTTTTAATTTAGTGCTGTTGGCTTCAGAAGAGAAAAGTGCTCGGTAAATATTACATAGCTTGCTGCTCAACCTAGATATAGATTATACTTTTGTGAACTAAAAACTTACATAGTGATAAAACAGTTCCAAACAACTTAATGTGTGTTACATTAATATAAGAAAATTTAAGGGTTTTGGAAAAATTCAAATAAAATGTGTTAAAATATATCAAGCTAATAGTTTTACAGGACAGAAATTAAACCTTTTAGCACCAAACCGGTCATGCAGAATCAATGTTAAATTTTTGTTAATCAAAATGGAACTGACTGGTTTATGATTGTTGTGGTAATAAAGCAAATTATGTCCATTGTACTAACCTTCTAGTAGTTAAGTTTTCACTATTTTTTCGACCTTATATTGCTCGTACTGATTGCATAATTGGTACAGCCTACCTAGTTTATTCTTATTTTCTTTTAAAAAATGCAAAGTGAAAACCTAACCTCCAAGGAGAAATGACAGAAAACGTTGGCTGGGCGTTTGCTAAGCGACAAATTTTGTTTTCATTTTCGTATATCAATATAATTACCTTTGTTTAAAACAAAACTGCAAAATAAATCTCAAAAACACAATATTCAAAAATGGCGCACACACAAACAAAACAAGAAACAAGACGACAAGTAGAAATGAAGTTGAAATAATTCAACGACAACGCCACCGACCGAGCGACACTTGGGTGGGGGTTAGGGGTAATGACGTTAAACGATCCTGATTTGTCAAGATGATGTCGCTGGCGACAGAACGTAGCTCTGAGAACGAGGCTTTAGGCTTACTGCTTAGTGCTTAGGTTAGTACGAGTCGATCAGCAGACGTAGAACGGTCGCCTTTTCCTGCTTCGGTAAGTTTTTATACTTAACTGTCACAATTTAACCTAAAATTATTTACGAATTCTCGATAACTAGAGTGATCCATAACTTTCAAACTAAATATTTTCTGGCTTAATCCTGTTCAATTTTCTCTGCGGTATTTATGATTTGAACATAATGTGTAAACAATTTCGTTAAAAAACAAGTTAGGATACAAAATTTGGCTATAATTATTTTCTTTCTATACTTATAGATAAAAATGAATACAAGAAAACGAAAATATCATGACTTTTCAGAAGAACTTTTAATCCGTGCCATAATGGATATCAGAGAAAATTATGTGTCAGTGAGGCAGGCTGAGACAAAGTATGGTATTCCCAAAAGTACTTTGAATAGATGGTACTTGTCCGACTTGTCCGACTCAAGCGAAGGCGACGAAATAAGTCTTCATGATTCAAGCAGTGACTGTGATCCTGAGGATTTTACGGACCTGGAAGCGCGTGAAATTACTTAGACTAATAGCTTAGAGGCTGATAAATCAGAACAAAACAAAAAAGAGATTAAGAGCATCATGGGTTTAAACGAGACATTATATAAGTAAACCGCAGACATCGCTGAAAGGTACACAATATTTACGGAAAAGACGATTTCGTTCGTGTATGTCTTATTTATAACGAGGGCTCTAAGAAACAATTAACGAAAATATTTGTTGGCCAAATTGTTGAAATACAGAATGACGGAAGAGTTCTGATAGATTTCCTCAGAAATTATAAAGGATGCGATGACATGTTTAATTTTAATGACATAATAAATAAATCACAAATTATTAAAAAAATGGATTTAGTTTCTGTAAACCGAAATGTTTACAAGTTTAGTATGTAGGTAATGCTGTCTTGTTAGATGTTCAATTTTCAGTGTAGGTTTAAGTTAAAAAATATGTTCTAAGAGTACTTTAGAGTAGGTAGAGAAGATTTTCAGTTCGTTTAATAGACAATTATCATATATATACGTATTCTTTGTTGCTAAAATGTCCTTAATAGCTAATTTAGATTATTTAAAAATCAGGATATTTGTAAACATTTTTTGTATTAATAATAAACCAGTTTTTCTGGAAAAAAAAATGCATTTTTATTGATATCAACACATAAAAAAAATTATATTTTTTGAATGTGCTGTCCCATGTTAAATATACCGTTCCAAAGTAAGGACAAACAGCAAAATAAATATATGTCCCAAGTTAGGTCACATCATCCTAACTTATTTTTTTTTGGAATGTGACTTATTTTTTCAAAGGGATTTAAACATGAAAACTAGACGCGGCAACTCAACTTTTAGCATGAATAAGTTTGTGTCAGAAAGAATTATAAAAAAGCTCTCAAAGTTGAAAACTGTCCCAAGTATGGGCGATTGACTGTATTATACAAAAAAAAACTATATTTGATTGAACAAACCCGACCCAGCTGTAGCTATTCCTATTTATTTCTAATATAAATTTCAAATTCGAATCCTTAACAGTACAAAAATCCATCTGGAATCTATCCAATTTCACATACCGGACACAGTAATGCAAAAAGTCTGAAATAATAGGAAGAACAGAAAACAGCGAGGGGATTTTACGAATACAACATTCATTAATGAGCCACTAGAATTCACATCAGGTGTTTTGCTTTCTAAAGATAAAAACAAACAAATTCACTTTGAGTGATATAGTAAGAAAGAATAAATAAAAAAGGAATATACAAAAAATTACAGACACATATTCGGTTAAATTCGGCAATATTTAAATGCATGTAGCTAATTAAAATATAAATTTGGTCGTCTGAACTTTATTTTTTTTTTATGCAACAGTGAGAAGCATCAGTAAACCTTATTTGAACCACATTATATATGTACTAACAAACACATTATGCTTCTATTATTAAATAGTCGTAGATAATAGTATATTATTTAACGACCGTATAATGTAGGCCATAATAAAACGAGGATGAAGTTTACGGCACGAGCCAAAGGCGAGTGTTGTAAATCATCCGAGTGTATTATGGTTCATTAGACGCGAGTCAAATACTATACTTTATCTAAAACCATCCATTTATACAGTGCCTGAAAAAAAGTTGAGTTCATATGGGAAATATAATAATTACACTTGTTGTTTTATGATAATTACACTTGTTGTATTATGGATGGCATAATGCTCTTATTATCAGAAGTATTATGCACCTATTATTAAATCGTTGTAGATAAAAGTATTAAACTGCTGAGCCACTGGGTATACAAAAATTTTAATGGGTAATCAGTGTAATCTTTTAAATTCAAAAATATTATTATTAATAATTGGTAACCTAGAATGGTTTATTGGACCTACTTACCGTTTAACTTAAATAAAAAAATCAAGAAAATGTAGTCTCTCAAATTTATAAAGTACCGGGTGACCAAATAACAATTATTGATGCCGGCCATATTTTAGGAACAGTTTGCAACAAAGATTTAAAATAAAACATTTTACTAATCAATCAACCAAGAGTTTTTTTTTATCTATATAATATGCGAAACAAAAATATATCAAAAGTGTAAATTAAGGTATCGACATGCGGTTTTATTAAGATTTCTTCGTTTTTAATCCATTTTGTATCTAAACAAATATTCTTATATGGTCCTATTTAAACTTTTTTTTAAATTTTAAAATCTGTGCCACCAAATATCATAAAATTGGAATGGAAAACAATGTTATTAAAATCTCACCTATAAAACAAAAGTGTCCTATATGCGAATATCGTAATTCCTCGAAAAAAGTAACTCATTTTCACTGGTTTCAAAATAACGATATTGTTCCTAAATATCGTGATTTTGTAACAGACAAAGACTTTGATCAGTGAAAAATGAAAATTGAAAAAGAATCTAAATGCAAATATAGAAAAGGATTTTCTGAATTGATTTCTGGAAAAACATACATTCTGGTGTATTTAAATCTGAAGGAAAAGAGATTCGGAGGCAATAAAATATCTTTAAATATTTACAGCCGTATTCACAACAGGGTTCTAGTTTTAAAACCGTCTTAAATTGACAGTTCTAGGATTCAAATGACAAGTGTCAGAATAAGTCAACTAATTATTGTTTTGTAAATGTTATATATACAATACAATCTGCAAAATACAAACATACAATCTCCTGTTCTTGATCTATATCAACGATCTACCAGAGAGCTTTGAATATCTTGAATTTAATAATTTTGCTGACTATACTAACATATCTTTAAAAAGCAAAAACTGTGATGAGATAGCCATGAGGACACGCGAGGCGCAATCGAGAGTTGCTAAGTGGTTTGCAGAGAATAGTCTCGTCTTAAATCAAACAAAAACCCAGCATATGATTTTTTTCTTTGCGCCAATATGACATTGATCTGGAAACACAGAATGCAGTGCGATTCTTGGGAATAACTAAAGATTCGAGGCTTACATGGGATGCTCATGTCGACTGATTGGCAGCCATGTTAAGCAAAAATATATATCTGTTGTCTTCATTATCGGTTTCCATTATTCTGTTCTGTGGATTTTCCTGTGGATTTTCTTCTATTGGGTTGTTTTCAGTGGTTTGGGTGCCAGATGCACCCTCTGGATTACTCATTCTTTAATTGTGGGCGTGTCCGTTTTTTGTTGTGTTTCTTATGGGCGTTTTTTTTTTGTAACGCTTTTTAACGAACTTTTTAGGATTTTTGGTTGACTAACTTGTAGAATTTGTAGGTTTACGATTGACTTTTCGCTTTTTTATAGATCGTAGTTATCAACAAATGGCATGATGATTACGACTAATCTACACTGCACATTTATTGAATTATTTAAATTTACGCTTAGTTCGCATTTAAGTTATTTAAAAAACTATAAACACTTTCCACTATCGCTGTACGCAAAAACTTTGTTTATATCTCGCTAAACACATCTGCATTCAACGACGGTCTAAAGCAAAATGCACTTGATCTTGATACATATCTTAAACAACAGAATTCTTGAATTGAATCACTATGATAATTAATAATTTTTTTTTGTAAAAAAAACTTTTTGTGCATTAAGCTGTAACAAGGGTTGATTTTTAAGGGTTGAAAAATTATGAAATTGTATTTCAGAGTGTGTATAAGATAATCATTATTTAACTAATCCAAACCAAATTTCACCATATCTTAAGGTTTACAATGTTATTTTATATTTTTTTACAATTAGGGGTTGTTTTCACCCCTAAGAAACAATCAGCGCTCATCGGCATGACATAAAATATAAAGTAGAGGATGAGTTTAGCCTAATCTCAAATTTTTATGCAAATCGATCCAAGGCGAAATAATTTTTTTAGAATTAATAATTTTTTTTACATTAAGCTCTAACAAGGTTGCTTTTTAAGGGTTGAAACATAATGACTGTATTCCAAAGCACGAAACAATCATTATTTAACTAATCGAACTCAAATATTTCCCATGTTCAGGTTCAAAATGTTATTTTATAATTTTTGACAATTAGGGGTAGTTTTCACCCCTAAAAAACGTTTAGCGCCCTTTGGTGCGATATAGATTTTGATCTGTGGGCTATTCCCTACCTTCTGTTAAAATTTCAAGTAAATCCATGATGGACGAAAAAATTGCGAGGTTTTACCTTTTTTTGAGCTTCATTTCCTGTACTAAATGTTTACCACCTTCAAACAAACGAAGTAAATTAGGTTTCTAATTTTTTTTTTACGCCATTGTAACTGGCCCGAAAGGGAAAGGCAACTAAATACATTTTTAATGAAACTTTAAACCTTATAAAACTTATAAACCTTTATTTTCCTTTTGAAATGCACAAATACAGTTTCATCAAGCAAGTAGCTCTACACACATTAACCGGTTATAATATAATATTTCAGAAAAGGCATTTCCATTAAATATAAGTATTATGCATCGCGTCATTCTATTTTACTTCTTCATGTTAACTTTTTACTTCTACTCGTATTATGCCACCGAAAATTAAAACTGATTACATGTTTAACTATGCTGACAAGATCCGAGTTACTCTCGAGTGCTGTTAGTTGGCCACCGCTTTTAAACGAAGAGGATTATTTATCAAAACTTTAGAACATATTCAAACTTTATTCAAAAGGCTAGAAAATTGACTAGACAAGACAAAAGATAAATGACTACACGTTCAACCCTATGTTAGGTAATTGTAAATGTATTTTTGCAATATCTATAAACAATAATAAATCGCCCTTCACTAGTTTGTTGTAAAAAATATATTAATTACATTATTTGCAAATGTGTTAAGGACAATCTATTACCTACATCCTTGAGCGAAGAAGTGATGGACAAGGAAGTTTCAGTTGTTAAATATGCCGATAATACAACCATTTTCACGGATGCGCCCACTGTGGATGATGTCCTGACTAGTGAGAAATGGGTCAATGGTAATAGGCTTGTGCTTAATACCAGCAAGTCAAACTTTATTTTTCAGAACTAGGCAATCGAATGTTGTTTGTTCAAACCGGATATGGCCGCTGTCTAAGGACCTGACCGTCGCGTCGGAGAAGTCGGCTAAGTCTGAATCTACTTGGAATGCCATCTCAGCTGGGAGAGGAAAGTCGAGTACATCTCTGGAGGGTTGAATGGCTGCTGCTTCTCGCTTCGGGTTCTGAGAAGCTATGTGGATGCTAATACCCAGCTTATGAGTTACCACGTAAATTTTGTTTCTATCCTTCGTTATGAAGTCATGTACTGGAGAAGTAGTGTGGCAGCATGGAGAATTTTGCTTCTTCAGAAGAGGACGTTGCTCATAGTTCTGGGTATGGGTGGGCTGGAGTTTTGCAGGGGAGTATTTAGAAGACACAACGTGCTTACACTAGCAGGCTTATGTTCTTGACTAACTTACCACAACATGAATACGATACCGGGTCACTTGATTATAGTATACCTTTGCGCAGGCTGATTCTCTCTAAATGCAGTCTTGCCTTTTCGTGTAGAAAATATTACCATAAACTTCCTTTGGAACTCAAGCAAGCGTCGTGAAGTTATGGGTATGTTTTAATTTTATTGAAAATTTGAATAAGTCGTAAAGTTTTGCTATAATAATTTGTAAATTAGTAACCATTTAAGTGACGCAGCTTTGTTAAATACAATATATTTTTCTGAATATAAGGAATGTCTGAATTTGATTTCTGTGAAATAAATGCCTGTTTAAACCATAATAAGTTCCATATAAAGTTATCTAATGCTGACGCTAAATCCGACAAAGTTAGTAAATTAGAACTTATTTTGGCGTATTTTAGAAAGCCGCCTAAATCTTGGATAATCCCTTACAGTGTTATTCAAGCGTCTTTATTAAGGGAAAGAAATTAGCTTAGGATGTAATAACGCCCTAAAGGGGGCTAATATACGTGTTTGTCAAAATTTAGGGTTTTTTATAAAACCATAAGTATTAATATTTTAATACAAGAATACAACCTAGATGAGGTAATTTTATACATACATACACACTCATTTTCCCAGGGGAAGGTGCCTCTAATTTAATGTCAATATTAAAAGGCTATATCTCAAAAACGGTAGGGCAGGAAGCTGCAATTTTTGACATCGACATTTATGTTGGATTCAGTGGCACCATTTGTGGGGGGGGGGGAATGTTCCCCCTGTACTTTTAAATATGCAATTGTTCTTGAAAGTGTTTTACACCTACCCAAGTTTTTGTCAAATGGTAAAAATCAATACAAGTTATATACCTACCAACTAATATTTGACTAGGTTAGGTACGCGATAACTTCAAAGATTGGTTATTTTGCTGGTTTTGTTTATTTTTTATATTCGATTTTATAGGTTTTATAGTTTAATTGACTTTTTCTCTTCCTTTTTGAACTAAAAACAGGACGACGAATCATTTTTAAACAAATTTTAGAAACAAACCCTTAAAAATAATTTTTTTATCCTCAAAATCTGATAGGTTTGCAACTACGAAAAATGCCAGAAATCACTACCTTATTTCCCAACTTGATTAAAAATTGAAAAGAAATTCCAATTTTTTGGCAAGAATTTGGAGCAAATTTTAGCTGTTAACAGGTAAAAATAAATTAACGGTCAACTTTTACAATTTATTGAGTAAGAATTTAAATTAATTTTAAAGCCTGCACCTGTTTATTTTCCCATTCGTCAAATGGCCCATTCGAATTTGCATCCCGAAAAAGGTGTTGTTACCTAGACTAGAAAAGGTCACAACGAAATTGCATCCCAAACAGAAAAGAGTCACCTGTAGTCGAGTGGTCATTATACCATATAAAATCAATGCAATGTTGCCAAACCCCTATAGAAAGTTTATCACGACAATTTAGTTATTTTAAATAATTTATCTAATAATACTGTAATATACAGACTTAGTATAAAATATAAATTGATAGAAAATTCCTAAAGGATTTGACTTTTTTTGAGCCAGTTCAGTTAAAAAAATATTGATTGAAAAACGTAAATTAAAAAAATGCTCTGGGTAACAACGAACAAACCGGTTACCAATACACCTTTTAGAACCGATTGCAAAGTATGTCAAGTTCAGTTAAAAAAAAATATTGGTTGAAAAAGTAACTTAAAAAAAAATGCTCTGGGTAACAACGAACAAACTGCTTACCAATACACATTTTAGAACCGAGTGCAGAGTATGTCAAGTTCAGTTAAAAACATATTGGTTGAAAAAGTAACTTAAAAAAATGCTCTGGGTAACAACGAACAAACCGGTTACCAATACACCTTTTAGAACCGATTGGAGAGTACGTATGTCAAGTTTAGTTAAAAAATATTGGTTGAAAAAGTAACTTAAAAAAAATGCTCTGGGTAACAACGAACAAACCGGTTGCCAATACATCGTTTAGAACCGATTGGAGAGTATGTCAAGTCCAAGTTGGATTTTCCTTATCGACAATTTCTAGAAATACAATCTTCTAAAGAAAACGGCTCGACAACACTGTCAATATTTAGCTGAATCTAATCTTATTTATAAAATTCACCTTCGGGATGCAATTTCGTTGTACCCGGGATGCAACATGTGTTAAAATTACTACCTGCCCATTTCGGGATGAAATCTCGAATGGCCGCCTTGAATAATACACAGATGGACTAAATAATACTTAAATAAAAAAATTAAACTTTCCAAAATATGCTTTAAATAAATTCTTCGTTTCGTAAATAATTTCTGTTGTATGCTCCAAGTTCCACTTATAAATTTTGGTTAATCGGTTAATCTTCACTATGTTTAAAAGCTATAAACTACATAAATTGAAATTGATAAATTCATAAAATTAGACTTTTAGTAAGACAATATTTAAGTTGAGATATTTAAGTTGAGACTGAGTGACTCAAAGTAATTTAAATTAAAATATTACAACAAGCATAACATTGACATTGGAAAAACTAGTTTAAACAACAATTAAATTCAGGCTGATAAGGTGCTTAAATTCTGTGTCCAACGTTAATTAAATTTCCCTTACTTTAAATATCTCGTTACAAAGCGAAAGCAATTTTAAGAAAAGCAAAAATACTTTAATTTAAATTTTAGTGCATTTTTATAAAAAGTAATTACTGTAAACAATTAAAATCTTCTTGTATGCTCTGTAATAGCTATTTATGATATAACGGCCAATTTTATAGGTTCGGATTATCTCCAAGGTTACAGTTAAACTAAAGATTTTTTGAAATAGCCGTTTTATAGATCACTGTTACCTTGAATATCAAGTTTAAACTTCAACTGGTGGATTGGGTTAGGTTTAAACTCTAATCTATGGATTTGTACATGCGCAAAGCCAAAAATAGCAATAAAATAATATTTTATTTCTATTATTTTCTAACCTCACTATTGTAATTTTTAAATTTGTTTATGTTGAGATAATTATTTATGATGGAAATGCTCGACGTTTTACATGAAATTATTGACGATGATAATGATCTTGATGACATCATTAGGCAGTTGAAGTGCGGTCACGAACGTTAACGTATACGTACAAATTGACAGCTACGCATGCGCAGTAATCAAATTTTGACGTACGTGTTTTAAGCAGTTCAACGGGCGTACGTTACCTTGCGTTGTTTTACGGGCATGAAAAATTAACGTTCCGTTACCCGAAGGACCTCCGAATATAACCGATTATTTCCGAAATGTCATTTTTTGACAAACAGTTTTTTCTGTGGTTCTAAATGAATAACTTTTTCTAACCACAAAACATAACAATCAAATCCCAAATAATTTTGCAGTAATCAAAAAAATCAAAATTTATCAACAATCCGGATTATTTGTTTTTTAGTTAAAAAATAAAAAGTTTTTTTATTATCGTAAGTTTTGTGATTCAATTGTGATTTTAGTTCATCAGAGATACTTTTGAATTTTTTTTTCTCGATAAGTATAGATTTAAGTTTGTTATCGATGGTATTGTTCCATTTTATTTGTATCTTGTTTTGTATTTCTAGAAGATTTAAAAATGAAACAAAGTTTTATACTCTTCCATACTCTCCTTTTTGCTTTTCTTCCTTCTTTATGCAATTTTCTTAACTTTTAAAAAATCAACAGAAAAATAAAGGTAAAAAATTAACATAATAATATGACAAATGTCAAATTTGCATTTTTTGTAGGTTACGTTAACGGACACAAAAGATAAGCACTTCAACTAAAATTCTTTCCACCGGTTCGTCACGTTAACTCCTCAACTAACGTGCGTAAATTTGCTTACGTATTGGTTGTACTTCAACTGCCTATTAATATATCGTCGGCTTAATTCGCAAAATGCGTAACTCCACATTTGGGTAAAATTAAAAATTTGATGTCATTCGATTTATATAAATATAGCGCATATTATGAAAGAATAGTTCGGATCTCCGAAAATGTATTGCCTTTTTTAATATCCGCACAATAAAAAACTTCGTAATTCCATCCCTACCAGTTCCGCGATAGCAGAGTGCGTAACTCCAGTAGTAGTCCCCATACTGTTGCATATTGCGCACATTGTGCTCCTCAAATTTATGTGATTATTGCAGTTCTTTAAGTGACTTCTTGTATAAGTAAATTGTTACTAGGTAAGTGACACTTTTAATTATTTGATACATACTTTTAATCTTACTATAGTTGTTAAATAATGTGCAAATTCGCCACATGTATGAGTATTGGAGATACGCGGTTTGCCTATAGTATATTTTGGTGGTAAACACATCCAGAGTACAGGAGATGCGAAAAATCAGTTTTTAGCGTTTCCTGGACATTTTTAAGAATCGGAGTTGCGCATTTTGCGAATTAAGCCGACGATATAGTGAAGCCAATAAGAGCCGTTCGTACTTTTCGTGAGAGATTCAAAGTTAAGTTTAAACTGTAAGTTAAACTTAGGTTTAAACAAAAGCTATAAAAGTGTCCGTAAGTGTGAAAATAACTCGTTTAAGGCACGCATATGAGAATTTGCGGAACGAGCGATGCGAGTTTCGCAATTCATATGAGTGCCTCAACCCGTAGCTGGTGAGCCGGGGTTTATTAAACCCCATAAAAACTTAAAAGGTTTGCTGCGCTGTTAAGAGGAGTGGGATATCGGCCACCGTTTCTTAGGATACCTGGGCGGTACAGATACGCTGAAATAAATTCGGATTTTCGTCTTATTTTCGTGAAGGTTCAATTTGGGGTGTGTCAAACCCCATCTCACTAAATACGTTACTTTTTATGTGTGGATTGTGTCCAATAAGGTCTTCATAAAAATATATTTTTTTTATTAAACGTGCTACATATTGTTTGCCATAGTAGACAAATTTCCTATGTGTGTATTAACTAGCTTCAATTAAAAATGTTTAGTTCTACTGTATAACTTTACAATGTTAAATGTAATCTACAAAAAAAATAAATCCTGTAAAAATTTTGATTTATTTTTTATGTCATATAAATCCGTTAAGACATTAAAGTCAAACAAAATAATTAAAAAATAATTTTTTTAGATATGTCTTCCTCAAAAACGCTAATTTTAATTGGGGTTTGTCAAACCCCACCTCACCAGTTACGTCTCAATAAAGTGACCTCACCAGCTACGGGTTAAACGAGGTATTTTCTTACGTATATCATACAAGATTTTTTTCTACGAGCATATGAAAATTGACTAATTTTCGTCTTTATTTAAATTGTGAAATATAAAGTATTTACCTGAATTTTTCTAACTCGGTATCATAACAAGTCTATTACGATACGCGTTTTTTCTTGATTTGATGTTGGTAACATTTAAATGTTTTATTTCATTGACTTGTGCGGCCTTTGTGATTTATGAGAAAACCCATTTTTCCCAGAGGAAAAATAGCTTGCTAACCTACTTTTTTATTCTGTGTGGATAACAGTCATGTATGTTGGTTGCATTAATCTATAAATCAATCTTTTGTAGATGCTTCAAGCTATCATTTTCTGCCAAATCCTATCCAAAATTCAATCTGCTAACCTTCCAATGTCGATTTTAACTTCAACTTTATTTGAATTTTCCATATTCCCTATACTAAATTGCAATGCCATGATGTAAAATCACGTCTTTTGAAATTCGAGAAAATATAGCAAAATTGCCCGAATTTCCGAACGCTCTGTATATGTACCGAATGTACAAGGATCACGCAACGTATTCCGTCCAATTTCAAATCTCATATCGCTAAAATAACTTTAGAATCTCGTGGTGAAAATGGGTCAATAAATCAAAAAATGACAGTTCGCAAAATAATTTTTGTTGTCCAGAGGCTACTATGATAAAAAATAGTATTACCAACGTAAAATTTAGACATAAAAATTTACAAAATTTGAAGGATTAATTTTTTTTAAAATATGTGTTGAAAAACTACAAATTAGAAAAAATAGTATAACGTACGTGTTATATAGTACTATAGCAGTATAGTAGTATAGCAGTTTTAAGCACTTGTCCCGTTATAAGACTCGCCGCAAGCGGCTCGTTTTTTAACATAGACGCGTGCTATAAAATGATGCTTTATAAAACGTGTACGTTAATATACTATTGTCAATTTGATTGTTATGGTTATCCCATGTTATTTGTTTAATTGTTTTGTTTGTGTCAGTCAAGTTGACAAACTCCAGTTCAACCAAACTGTGTAAAACAGTAAATAGCGAGATATTTGTGGATAATAAACTATTCAGACACCCAAAATACTGAAATGGCTTCATCGGATGTAGAAGAATCGGCGAGATTGGCAATAGATTCCCTTTTACCTACGCGGTCCAGAACACAGTATGAAACTTTATATAAACGTTTTGAAATGTGGTGTAGTGAGAAGAAAGTGGGGCATCTCACCGAGACTGTTTTATTGGCATACTTCCAGCAGAAGTTGAAGCAACAAAAGCCGTAATCACTTTGGAGCCATACTCCATGTTGAGAACAATGATATCCAAGGAGAAACACATTGATATAAGCAGGTAGGTACAATAATTTAATTGCATTCCTAAAGGGACAATCTGAAGGGTATCAGGCAAAAAAGTCGTTAAATTTAAATGTTTGTGATGTTTGAATAAAATGTGTTTAATTCAAATATTTGCATTTTTGAAATAATTCATTATACCTACTAATTTTCACAAGAAAAACTTTTCACCCGGCGTGTGAAAAGTAATTTACTTTTCACACGCTCGTAGAAAAACTTTTTTAAATTGGGTATCATTAAGAAGCACACACAATGTTCATTTACTTTTAATTAATCAAACAAGTTAAAAGTAAAATAAATATTGATAAACTTTATAATATATGTAATTATATATTATGTTTTGTCTAAATTGGCCGTTAATTTAATTACATGCTACTAAAAATAAAGCTTCCTTTGTGTTTTCACAAGCTGATGGGATTTGGGTTGATCCCTGATGCTGGTAATTGGTCCTTGCTTACAAAGCAGGCGGATTATCCAAACAAAGTTTAATACAAGCTTACTAACTAAGTTTAAAATAAAATGTAAAAAAGAACAGGCTTTACATCAAGTATTATACGTACGTACGTAATACGTATGTACCGGATAAAAAAGATGGGAAATTTGATTCTCTACACGTTACTAAAATAAAAAATATGGTGTTTCATTTGCACAAATTGACTTATGCACATTTATCTAAATTGCCACATTGGCACACTTTTAAAAACGCCCTGTATGCAAAACATGAAACTTAAGTAATGTAGTCTAAAGATCTATATTTTAGTTAAAAGCCTACAAAATTTTAATTGTTTAGCTTTATTAATTTCAAAATTACTGAACTTTCATCTCGGTAAGGTTTTTACATAAAAAATGCATTTTATAATTCATATCTCAAAAATGGTTAGAGATAGGCATAGATCATTGTTAATAAAAGTTACTTAGGTTTGAATAAGGTATTAAAAAATGCTAAAATATACAGGGTATTCTATTTGAAATACCAAAGTTGGCTATAACTTCCGGTATAACCGGAAGTGATACAAACGTCGAAATATAATATTTTAAAAGTTCAAAACCAATCATGCCCGCAACCAAATTTTTAGAAATATAACTTTACTTGTTTCCGAGATCAACTAATAGGCCACTCAACGTGAATCACCCTGTAGAGACCAGATTGAATAGATCAAATTATTTTTAAGAGTTCTTTTTAATGGTAACTTTAAAGATTATGGTCAAAGTTTCAATTTCTCGATATTTGTAATATTTCTTAAACAATTTAAAAAATTATGCCAAAACTCCTTTATTTTTATAGCATTTAAGTTTAAATCAAAGTTATTGTCTGCTACATCCAAAAAACTGACTAATACTTAAATTATTTTTTATAATTAGAAAGATTTTTAAAGTTATTTAAGACGATCCTGAATATAATACCAACATAAACTTTGGTTAAAACCTAGTTGCTCCAAAAATAAACGAATTTTTGCATAATTTTTTTTAATGGTTTAAGAAAAATTAGAAATAAAGAAATATAAATTTTGACCAATATTCCGAAAGTAAACAATAAAAAGAACTAAAAATTATTCTTAACACGAAAAATAAAAGTCCTTGAGCACCTTTTAAAAAATTGAATCTCCCTCGGATGCTCTACAGTTTCTTTCTATTTTAATAAGCGCTTTTTAGTTTAAAAGGAGGCAGAAACTTTTATCAAGAATTATTTTTTTAAAGAAATCAATAAAAAAAAGTTTTCCATAGGGAGCCAGAATTCTGCCGCTCACTGTATAATAATAAAAATATTATTTAAAATATGCTTTAGTCGCTCTTTAACAATAATTACATTCCACCAGCAGGTCTCGTCGGTTTGCCGGTAAAACCGGAAGCGAGAGGCAATTGTTCTTTATGCAAAAAAATGTGTTTTTATCCATCAATCCTTCGACCCCAATTGCAAATTTTTACCAGAAGTAATAAGTAAAATAAGGTATGTAAAATAATTTCGTGAACACCCGGTATAACAATAACCCATAATCTTACTAACTGCAGTAATAAAAATATTCACACAGTTAGTGGACTATTTAATATTCCAATCACGTCTCACAAACCAAGTTATTGAAACTACAATTATTTCAATGTAATTATTGGGACAATGGTCACAAGTGTAGTTGTTTGTGACGTTTTATTGTTACCTGTCTTGTACATAGTAGTTTAAACTTCGGAGGGCTGAGAAACTTTTGAATCTAAACCGAAGTTTGAAATTTAACCAAACTACTAAGTGCCACCAATGCCTAAGGGTATTTCGGGGTAGATTGTTCAAATTAAGCTAAGTAAGCTACTCAAAAAATGAATAGAGAACTTACATTTTTTTGCATTGTTTTGAGGATAAATATTTTATAGCAGAAATCAATGAGGGGGATCGCTCGTCCAGGATTGGATATAGAGAATTTTATCGATTTTGATATGACCCTAATTTATTATCAAAAAGGGCTATGTTTCTGTATTACACAGGATGTTTTAAAAAGTATGCCGAATGCACTGTAAGCAAATTTTGCGGATTAGTTAGGCAAGCCAGGATTAGGTTAAATGTTTACATGCACCGCAAGAAAAATGTGGTCTAATCGGTCAACGAAGCGTGGATTAGCGATCGACGTCTAACCTCGAAAGTCAAATTTTGGCACTATTTTTTTGCATCTTTTTTTTGTTATTTCGGGATAAAATGTAGTTTATAGAGGACGAAATATTAGATATTCCCGACATCATCAACTTTTGTTTTCCTCACAGAATCTACAAAAGAAGTGATTATTTTGACTCAATGGACAATTATTCATTTTTTCGAAGATTTCGCCTCACAAAACCTACAGTTCTCAGCTTCCTGGAAAATATATAAGGAGAAATAAAATTCCAAAATGACTTGTAAGTTTATAAATAGAATGGAGTGTAATGGGATTAGATGGACCCTTGGTGACTACTCATAAATCTACTATAATCTTATTTGTTTTAGAAATAATAGTATAACCCCTATGAACCAGTTCCTGGCCACATTGCGTCTGAACTCTTATGGGGGGTATCAGACTACAATTGGAAATTTTCTTGGCTGCCATCAGATTACGATTTCCAGAATTTTAAATCGGGTTACAACGGCCATTGCAAGAACAATTAAAAACAAAAATAATTCTTCGTGAACTCGCTTCCAAGCTTCAGATTTATCACCATTCGAAACTGTGTTTGTTTTTTTTTCTCTTCGAAATCGAAATTTGCATGTTTTAGCAGTATCCTCATGAGACTCCTGGGAAAAAATTGGTGATTCTTTTTGCGTTTTCACTCATTTTTGAAAATTAAACCAAAAAAAACTGACAAATTTTTGACGTTTATTCCTCAACTGTCGAAAAAACTTGCGATTCCGACGTTGTCAGATTTCTAATCCGGATTAGGTACTCTACTGACTGTGCACTGCATAGCTACGGACAAAAGATTACAAAAACTGGATCGGGGAACTGGGATTACAATCCACAAACGGTGCATTCAGGTGTGAAAGTGCAAATAAAAAAAAATTATGTGCTACAAAATTCAGAAAAAATAATTCTGACTTATACTAGGGTATCATTAAAAAAGCTAGGATCTGCAGAAATATCTTTGGAAACATCGATTTATTCCGCAAAGTCAGAAAGCTATTAATTTCTAAATTAAACCATACAATTTCGCAGCTGTTGTGTTTTAAAGTGTTCAATACAGGCCGTTCCCATAGAAACGAGTTTGAAATGTGAAATTTCATGAAAGCTCTTAAAATTGGCGTTATTTGTTTAATTTGAAAATATGGAAAGGCAACATTTTTCTAAAGAGCAGCGTAATTTTATTGTCACAATGCACCAACGTGGATTTAGACAAAGTGAAATTTTAGATATTTTTGTTAAAAGTAGGAGTGTACTTTCAAGAATCATTATAATCCCCACTGGACTGGAAGTGCTAGCAGAAGACTAACTATAAAGAAGAACACATTAGAATAGAAGTATGAAGAGTCCCTTTTAGTAAAGCTCGGCAACTTCAACAAGAGCTACAAACTACAACAGGAAGAAGCTTTTCTGACCAGACTCTATAAGGAACCGACTCAACGGAGTCGCAATATGCAAATTGCATATTTATGCATTCAGTGCATAGTTTGTCAATTTTATAATAAACTGCATATTTTTCATAAATTATTAGGTATATTAAGACCATGTTTTTATGTTTTCGGATTTATCAAAAAAGTTAAAACGTTAAAGGTTTAATGTCCAGTTTGGTACTTACACAAGGTATTTCTTGGGGGTTTGCAGGTATATTGTTAGAGGTTGTTTATTGTCACTTAATGCGTTATTATTACCTGCTTAACAAACTGTATTTATATCGATTTGTAATACATATTTCTGTTTTAGTTTGTCCAAAGATTTCAGTATTTTCAGTGTGAAATTAGTAATTTCAAATTTGTGTTCAGAATGTCTAAGGTGGCGAAAACGTGTTCGTGGATTAAAAATGTCCCAGAGTTAGAGTTTGGTGAGGAAAAAGCTTTGTGTAAATTATTGCTTGTGAAAAGAAGTTCCAAATCGATCAGCATTTGAAAATTCCGCTGCAAAAGTCCAAGTTACAAAAAATTAATCTGAGCCACTTCAGCTGAGTGTAACATACGTATTTCTAACTGTTGGAGAAAAATCGAAATCTAAAAAGAAAATTTGTCAAGAAGACTTATGGAAGGCTTCGGTCGCAGCAGCAAACACAAACACACCTTTAAAAAAATTGCAAAATCTGTAATTTAGATGATTTTTTCACAAATTTTGTAAACAAACCAGTCCTGACGAATCCACGATTAAAAAAATAATGTCCACGAAGCAATGTGTTTATTTTCCTCGTTTTACTATAATAAATTAAGAAATATTGCATAACAGCAGGGCCGATCCTAGCAGGTGTGCAGCGCGTGCACTGCACGCGGGCGGCCAAAACAAGGGGCGGCCGTAGGCCGCAGATAGTTCTGTTGATCAAGCAAAACTTTTTACGAATTTCTCGAAATAAAAATAAAGTGACATTTATCAAACTATAAAAGATAACTTTAAATTAACGTCGAAGAAGAAAACAATATTTTTGTGAATTATTTCAAATGGATTTATTTATTAAAGATTTTCAATCAAACCAGCCAGCGCCAGTGGTGAAATTTCTAGTTTTTTTGATGTGGTACAAGAGGTATATAACTACTTTTCTGCGCCCCCATATCGATGGGAATTACTCAAAAAACACGTGAAAACTCTTACTTTAAAACCGTTAAGTAAAACAAGATGGGAAAGTCGTATCAATGCTATTAGACCTCTAAAATTAGAGCTAAAAAACATTATTACCGCATTAAAGGCCTTAATTGAAGATACCACCAGAGACACGAAAACAAAAATGGGTGCTAAATCAATAATTAAAAGTCTTGAAACATTTAAGTTTTTGTGTTCAATTTTAATTTGGCATGATTTATTATCAAGAATTGATGTATTGAGTAAAATGCTTCAAAATCCTAAATTAAACATCGCGGAATGCATTAAAGGCTTAGATAATCTTAATAAATATTTAGTTTCCCAAAGATCTAACGATAATTTTAAAATATTTGTCCATTCAGCAACAACACTTGCTAGAGATTTAGGTATTAATCCCGAATTTCCAATCTCGAAGCTCAGAAAAAAGTTAGTTTATTTAATTACGAGGGCAGTGATGAACCAGTTTTAAATCCCTTCCTGCAATTCAAGATTGCTTTCTATTTTGCAGTTCTTGATTACGCGATCTCTTTGATAAATGAAAGATTTACCTTATTAACTGAGTGCTATTCAATATTCTGCTTTCTGTATGAGTTTCACACCATTTCTAATGATGACCTCATGAAAGCCTGCATGAACTTAGATATTAAGTTACAGGTTCAGGAGGAAGGAACTATTGTGAAAGATATAGACGGTATACAACTCTTTAATGAAATAACTTCATTTAAAGATATTTTTCCAGGTAAAAAACAGCCAATTAAGATATTAGAAATTTTAGTCAAAAGTTAAATGATCTCATTCCCTGTTTTCCAAATTTTGCTCCAGCAATAAGGATTTTTTTTAACCTTACCTATTTCCGTGGCTTCAGGTGAAAGAAGTTTCAGTAAATTAAAAATTATTAAAAATTACTTGAGAAATAATATGACACAAGAAAGACTTTCAGATTTGGCCATCATCTCTATTGAATCGGAAATCTCTGAAAAAATTGATCTCACCGCAATAATTGACAAATTTGCTTCTCAGAAAGCCAGAAAAATAATTTTATAGTTAATTATTAGGTAGTCTTCGAGGAAGGACTGATTTATATACTTTTCGTTTCGCGAGATTTATTCTTTAGTACTTTTTGTTATTTTATATTTTCTGGTAAATACTGTTGTTTTACATTTCTAATTATAAAATGTCTATTTTTGTTGGTTTATTATTTTGTTAAAGTAAAAAGAAAAAAAGGTGTCGCTAATATAACATATTAGCTGGCCCAAAAATAAAGTCTTTCCCGTAAAATTTTATTTGTAGTTTGCATTTTTATTAATGTTTAACTTTTTACTCTTATGTACATGTAGATGAGTTTATAACATCAACGTTAAGTATTAGTCAAAATAGGAAAAAATCTTTAGAGGGGCGGCATAATAGGTCTTTACACGCGGGCGGCCGACACCCTAGGATCGGCCCTGCATACCAGTATGCATATTTGGTAAAAAAATGCAACTCCATATTTTAAAGGCAAACGAGGCATATATATGCGCATATTTTGGCTGAATTTAAGTGCATATAATCCGCCCTTTAGAAATAACTATTACAGCGAACCATCGGCGTCGACGCCATAGGCTTGCTTGGGCTAATAAAAGGGTTGAGAACCATTTTATTTGGGAAGATGTTTTATTTTTAAATTTTTGCGCGATATAATAAATGTCATGTGTTGTTCTTTATTCATGCAAAATTAAAATGTTTTATCACTATGCAAAGATCAAAAAACAGTGTTTATCTACGACTATTTAATAATAGAAACATAATGTGTTTGTTAGTACATATACAGGGTGATCCTTAAGTACATGAAGAAAATCTAGGATATGATTCCTGGCATCAATTTAAATTAAAAAGTTCATATGGGCTTATGCCCTAAGATGCAGGGTGTTAAAATATTTTTAAAAAATATTTATTTTATTTAACTTTGGAAAATCCTTAAAGATACGGTATTGAAAATTCGTGCTTATCTATTTTGGATCAAACTACACCTTTTCATTAAAAAAGGGTTTGCTTCCTTCTACCAGTGGCGTGCGTACTAGATACCATCAATACTGTTTTGGTGAAAATATTTGATACACCACTGATTTTTTAAATTCTGATGCACTTTTATGTATTATTGATACAAGCTAAACAAGAGTTGCCTCTACTATGTTTTTGAAAAAAGCAGTAGATTTAAGGAAAATTGGAAAAAATAAAAAAAAACGTTGTCATAGCTTATTCGACTTTTTTTCCAAAGTAGGCGTCACAGATTGTGGAAATGTCACAAAACTAAATAAAAAACAAAAAAAGATGATTGAAAGCTTAAGTGCGTCGTTTTTGTGGACTGTTGGTCGATCAAAAGTTTTAAAGTTATGGCTGATTTACAAAACAATGTTCATTTGGCAGATATGCATTTTGTTTATGGCTTGGCTAATGGAAATGCATACGAAGCAAGACGCATTTACCAGGCAAGATATCCGAATCGTGTAGCACCGTGTGATCGGACCTTTGTAAGTCTCCATCGCCGTTTATCAGAAACTGGAGGTTTTGCGAGAGTTTCTGATATTCCTGGCAGGCCAAGGACGGTAAGAACACCACAATTAGAAGAAGCAGTATTAAATAGAATTGAGGAAGATCCAGAAACCAGTACTCGAAAAATTGCGCATGAGGTAAACGCTAGTCAGCAAACCGTTTTAAGGATTCTTCACGATTATCAAATGTATCCTTACAGTTCAGGCCCTTTTACTACGTGATTTTCCTCAACGCGTTAATTTTTGTCAATGGTTTTTGGAAAGGTTGGCCAGAAACCCACAATTTTTAGATAATTTTCTTTTTACCGATGAAGCTAATTTTTCTAAGAATGCCATAACAAACTTTCATAACAACCATGTTTGGAGTCGAGGAAATCCACACGCCATTAGCGAAAGACATTTTCAATATCAATTTTCGTTAAAGGTAGCAGGAATAGTTGGTAACAGACTAATAGGCCCTTTCTTTCTTCCCCATTTGAAAACCAGGAAGATCTTGGAAACCGTATAATAATGTCATGCGAAAGTATTAAAAACCCCAGCAATTTTTGAAAATGTTAGAACTTCCATGAGAACACGGCTAGATGATTGTATTTTAGCAGATGGTGGCCACTTTTAAAAGTTTCTTTAAAACCAGTATGTTAAATTATTTGTTAAATTACTTGTTAAGTAACTTGTTAAATTACTTGTGGCATAAATAATTCATAACATGTTTTTTACTTATTTAATAAGTAAATTAATTTTGTCCCATACGGCATCAGAGTTATCTTTAAATCTACTGCTTTTTTCAAAAACATAGTAGAGACAACTCTTGTTCAGCTTGTATCAATAATGCATAAAAATGCATCAGAGTTTAAAAAATCAGTGGCGTATCAAATATTTTCACCAAAACAATATTGATGGTATCTGGTACGCACGCCACTGGTGGAAAGAAGCAGAACCTTTTTTAATGAAAAGGTGTAGTTTGATCCAAAATAGATAAGCACGAATTTTCAATACCGTATCTTTAAGGATTTTCGAAATTTAACTAAAATAAATATTTTTTAAAAATAATTTAACACCCTGTATCTTAGAGGGTAAGCATTTTAGGGCATAAGTCCATATGAACTTTTCAACTTAAATTGATGCCAATAATCTACAACCGTGGATTATGAGATTTCATAATCCACGGTCCCAACAATGAAGGTTATATTATTGCTGATTCAAAAAAAAAAACTAAAATAATAAAATTTTAAAACAAATAAACTCAAATTTATGCCCATCTACATCTTCCACTGTAAATAATGTTAGCTCCGAAACTTTTTCCCTTACTAATAAAAACGATATGAATATAAGTAATATTCCTGCTCTCATTCATTTTCATAATTGCTCTAATGTTACAATCAATTTCATGAAAAATTAGAAATAAGTAATTGTATTTTGTTTAATTATTGTTAACATTGTTGAATTGTATTTTTTAGTTAAGAAATACCATTAATAATATTACCTTGTAATGTAAAAATATCCTATTGTAATAAAATTTGTTGCTCTGAAAACATTTTCTAATTTTTTGAATACTGAATAGTCGTAGATAAAGTATAGTATTTAACTCGCGTATAATGGCTATATTACACTCGGATTCTTAAAACACGAGCCGAAGGCTCGTGTAATAAAGCCTACATTGTACGCTCGTTAAATAATATACTATTTTCATCTGCTGTAAATTTAACTAAAATGGAGTTAATTGATTCAGCCGATACTAGGTGGAAATCCATAATTATAGTATTGTGGGATACAGTAAAACAAAGTTCAACTTTATATTATAAAATGGAGTTACACGCTTTTCTTAGTAAGACGACGATATACATAATATATTTGTCATTTACATTTTAATGGTTAAAGTTTACGATTTTAATATTTTTGTTTACATTGGGTATATTCAGGATTTACACATCTTCTCAATGTACTTTTGCTATTTCATTAGCTTTCCTATTTATTATTTGTCTCTTCGTATGTAAATAAATGTCGGTGCTACTGAAACCTAGCCAGGTCCAAAAATCCTTTTTAAACAAACCGTAGATGTATTTGTTGTTTAAATTAGGGTCCCCAATACCACTATCAGACCTAATTCCCTGGTCAGTTTGACCTACATTACCCTTTATTTTTAGGGCAAAAGACCGACACAAACAATGATTTTATAGGGCTTTGCTCGTAACAGATTACGACAGTATTTCTGAAATGTTAGTGTATTCTTTAGCCCAACAAATCAAAAATAATTCGTTCGTGTTTGATCGAATGGCTAGGTTTTAGTTAAAACCGATATACTAAGAAACTAAGGTAATAAATGGAAAATAAATTTAAAACTGTATCTGTATGGCAAAATTAGTAAATATTGGTGAATATCAACAGTGAGTACAATGATTAGTTTATAAAAATCCCACGTGACTTTCCACTACGTTTTAGTTTTTGCCAATGATTCCTACAAATGCTGGCCCAAAATCTGTTACTTGAAAACACTATTTTATTTAGCGATGAAGCAAATTTCTCAAGGAATGCCATAAACAATTTTCGCAACAACCATTGTTGGGCAGAAGAGAATCCGCATGCGATACGCGAAAATAATATCCAGGAACAGTTTTCAGTAAATGTGTGGGTCGGCAGTATTGGAGATTATTTGATAGGACCATTTTTCCTACCAGCAAGGCTAAACGGACAATATTATCGTCAATTTATTGAAGAGGAACTCCCAAGGCTGCTGGAAGAGGTACCAATTCTTGTCAGAAACCAAATGTGGTTCATGCACGATGGTGCACCACCGCACTTCAGCATAAAGGTGAGAAACTTTCTCAATTAAATTTTTAACAACCGTTGGATAGGTCGAGGGGGACCTCAGCCATGGCCCCCTAGATCCCCAGACCTGAATAGCCTGGATTTTTCTGGGGACACTTGAAAGCATTAGTGTATCAGACACCAGTCCAGACAGAAGAGGTTTTAAGAAACAGAATAATAGCTTCATGCGGCATCATTTAGCAAGAGGCGGACATTTTCAACAGTTTTTATAATTTTGTTTTATTTTTATTTGATTAACTAATAAATTGTTTTGTTACACAGCTTTTTACTCTGCGTTATTTCGGCTACACTTATTTCCATCGATGGCTATTTTTGCAAATAAATCGAAAACGGTCACAGATACGACAATAGTGCAAGAAATCAGAACGCTAAACAAAGGAACAGAGAGTTCAAATTTTATATCGGAATTCATACAAGGAGTCAAAAAAAAAAGTTCTGAAAGATAAAATTCTAGCCGATTCAAGAAAATGTAACACCCTGTATACTGCGACCGACAATTTTGATACTTTATTGTAGAGATTTTAAAAAAGGGTTGATGTTCCAAATTTGAAACAATTATCGTAAAATATAAAAGAGAAAACGCAAAATACGAGCAAAAAAATTGAAACTTTGCCATCCTGTACGAACGAAAATAACGCATTTTAGACCATGCATATAATATAATTGCATTTTCTCTTATTTTGACTATCACCCCCTGTTATATCTGCATCCCATTAATTAACACCCTGTATACAATATTAGTGTTGTTCTTCATATACTTCTTATTTACATTTTCTATACAAATTATTGTATAAGGAAATTGGTGATTCTACTATTGCTAATTAATTTTAATATTTCGTCATATAGAATAAGAAAGAGGAGAGTGTTATAAGAAATAAATATACAATTTAATTTTTATAAGAAAAACATTTAATGTTAGAATTTACAAATATATTTGTAAAATAATACAATAATTGTTTTGTTTTAGTGTACAACAACATTGAGCGATAAATCGTTTTAAAAATTTCAAGAAAAAATTATAATTAAAAATGCTAGAGCTCTGGAAATAAATGGTACATCATTATAATGGCAATTTGGGGAGAATATTTTGAAGGAATCCAAGTATAAGAAAAAATAATTAATATAAACTCCTAACGTTCTTTTAAATCATGTTTAATTTGAGGGATTTTAGAATGCCTTGGAAGCGGTTGACGCATGCGTAATAAACAATAATTTAATTAGTCACGAGCAACGAATTCAGAACTAGAATCAAAGAAGCATGTGTATTAAACTTCCATAAGAACGATTCCCACAAGATAACTGAAACCTGGAACTTCGCGTTGCCAAATCCTGACTTGGGTCTTGAAAAAATTTTTGCATAAGTAAAATTTGTTATAAAAAAAGGTTACATACTAACCAATTTACATAGCTGATTTACAATTAAGTAATATTTAGATTGCGATACATAGTAACAGCTGTCCAAAATAAAATATTGTCCTTTAAAATAAAATTAAACCAGCTCCTTGCTGGTGGAAATCTTTGAAAATTTTAAAAACTTTTACTTTTGGCAATAGCACTGCGACTAATACCAAAATAATTGGAATTAAAAATAGTATGTCAAAAATGAAAAGGGAAATAACGGCTCATAGGCGCCTCGTCGGAAATATTCGGAGTTAATAAAATATCGTATATAGGTATGTATAATATCATAAGAGAGAAAATTTTGCCGGTAAAATTTTCGATTGGTGTGAAACTTTGTTGCTTGACAATTTAGCAAATGAAATGTTTGTCAAAAATTTCATGAGCGAAACTACCGAAAAGCAGCAAAATTGAATAAAACCAAGAGAAAATTTTGCCGATGCAAAATTTTTTTTATTACTAATATTAAACGTACAGTTGTTATAAGTAATAGTTTGTCCATTCTTTTCTATCAAAGCATGGTTGTGGGTATGATTGACTTGCATTTGAGAGTCGAAGGTCCATATGCTTCATTTGTTCTTAGATTTTCGATGAGCTTTGAATTTGCGTTTGAGTGGCCTGTTAACTTAATCAACTCTTGTTCCCCAACGCCTTGTTTAAATAGGGCAGACACAGCGGAAGATCGATGAGAATGATTTGTTATTTTTTGCTTCTTCGTGTCTATTCCATTTCTTTCCGCTGAAGTTTTGGTCCACTTAGATACTGTAATTATTCCTAGTGGAGTATTTTTGAACCAATATCATTTCTGCCAGTTTGGATGAACGAAGAGAAATAGTCTGTATGTGGAAATGTTTGGTCCTCTTTTTTCCAATAATTTTAAAAATAATCTTACAGTGCATGAATCTTTGTTTGATAAATTTCTTAGCAACCATTTGCTGTTTGCCAATCCTTTTGACCCACCTTGAGCTGTCTTAGAAAATATGCTGTTATATTCAATTCGTCCGGTAAATTCTCCTATCATATCAAACTCCTTTCGAAAATATTGAATTTTGCAATTTACGGCCTCATTGCCTCTCCCAGCTAGTTCAAATGAACAGAGATGGAAAAACTTTTTTTGTGCTTCATCGGGGTTTTCTTCAATTTCTTCATTGTTGCTTTGCATTATTTATCATTGTTGCAATTGTTAGTAAATTTTCGTAAAAGGGTCAATCATTATTTCGTATTCTGTAATATACATTTCTTTAATCATTTTTGCTGTAGTGTTCCATATTGCCTTTACAGAAGATTCTTTATAGTCTTCGCCATTCCCTTCTTCATATTAAAGGCGTAATCTTCGAGGATTTTCGCCAGTTCCATCTCACAGTTTTTCCAGTTTATAATTTCTTACCATTAGAAACTCTGAGAACTGTTCCCAAATTGAGTTCTTGGATTTCTGTGTGTTAAGTGGAATATTTTCTGCTATCGATTTTTTTATTTCTTGGATAGATTGGCACCCAAATCTGGCATTTTCGTTTAAATTGCTCATATTATCTTTTTCAAACCAGGATGACATTTGTCAGACTAACAATAGTTTTTACCTGACATTTATCAAAATTAAGCCGCTGTAAAACCACCTTGTTGATTTTTCAGGTGTATAATTAAGAGTTTTTCCTTTAGAAAACAGGCCGTTGCTATGATATTTTGCCAGTATAAAACACTCTAGTGAAATAGTCCATTTAAAGATATTTCTGCAGTAACTAATAAATTTTCACTTATAATCTCCCTAGCAGCAGAATTATTACCGATAATTTTTTTCAAGGTCACGAATGGTTTTGTTAATAGATAATTTTTTATCATCAAAAACATGAGTGAAACCGAGAAAAAATTTGTCGGAAATTAATTCTGCTGCGTGGGAGATTCGGTAAGAAAATTTCATAAATTGGAGTTTCTTTTAATACTTATGATGAGATAATGAGACCTACGACCTATTCTCAATAAAAATTATAAGTTAGCAACAAAATGTATTTTGATTTTATTCTGAGTGACGTTTGTCATAAAAAATAAAGCACTTCATTTTTGACAGAAAAATTATCACTTATTAATTTTATTAGGTTAATAGGCTACAGACTATCGCGATAGTCTTCCGTCGCTATAAGTAACGCAAACAAAAAGGAACCTTCTAATTGGTTGAAAATAAATTTATGAAATTTTCGCGATAGTCTCCCGTCGCTATAAGCAACGCAAACAAAAAGGAGCCTTCTAATTGGTTGAAAATAAATTTATGAAATTTTCTTATAAGTATTTAAAAAACATGGTTTTCGCAAAATATATAAGTAAATATTTTTTTATTTCAATGACATTGTATATTATAACGAATATCTAATATATATTATATATTATAATTATTATTACTCATTAACTACTCAATAATAAACATTTGTCGGAACAATTACAAATATTTTTAATACATCCCCAACAAACAATTATAGTCTAAAAAAGGTGAATTTTACCTAAGTTTTTAACTATAAAGCTCGACGGACCGCTTTACATAGTCAGAAGTTAGTCATTTATACCACTTTATCACCTAGTGGGGAATAAAACCAAGGTAATAAAGTGGTAAGAAACACCTGTCATTAGGAGAATTGTTCTTCATAGACGAGGCCAAGTAGTCTTCTCCGTGGTAGTAAAGAGGTGTTTTTTACCCGTATTTTACCTATGTGGGCCTATGTTGGGCCTGTTATGGGCTATGAAGTTTATAGAAAATCATAACCACAATTTTAGAAAAAGATGAAAATAGTATTTTGTTTTTATTTGTATCAAAGCACAGGAGGCAGGAGGGTTCTTAAATCAGAACATGTCATGTCAGCCGCTATTGATTTTTAAAATGGAGTGGTAGTATATAGATAGGTATGTACTTATAAAAATCATTATTTCATCGATGTGAAGTGAAAAAATGGGTGCGCGTAAAAAATTTTCGTATAGATTTCAATTTTACCTAGAAAAACTAACCGCGCCCCAGAAAAAAGGCATTTAATTAAGAAAAACAAGGTAAATTAAAATTGAAAATACCAAAAATTTTAAATGTAGCCAATATTTAGTGCTTGGACGAATAAGTTAGCTCGTTTCTGTGCTCGGTTTTTGTAATATATTTGTTGTTGCTTTAGTGTTACAAGTAATCTAACAAAATTAATTGAAAATAATACACCATGTTGAAAAAAATATGGCGTCAGTAAAATATTTTTCCTAAAGGTCGTGATTTTCCTGTGGTTTGGGCCTTAAAAAAAATTGGACCTATAAGTCAACCCGTATTAGGTTACGCTATAGGAGAAAATTTCCTATTTTGTATCTTCCGTCTTGATAGGTCTAAATTAGGAGAAATATTCGTTTATATGGCATAACTTTGTAATAATGAGTGTTTATGAAGCCTAATTTGGGGTTTTTAAGAATACTGCAGGCCCTATGTACGGCCAATTACTCCATAAAATGCGAGATAAAATGTTTCTATCGGGGTTCCTGCATTAATGCCTCGCAACGGATTAATAGCCACTATTATAATGTAACTAACCTTACTTTTTGGCCGAGTTCGAATATAAACGTACAACGTTTTTTTCGTTGTTCCGGCGTTTTGTATAGCTCCTACCCCTTTTATTTCGCCGAAAAAATGGAAACTAATTATTTTAAAATGGAGAGGGTCAAGCTCCTCCTTGGATTATTCTTATGTTCCCCACAAGTGGGAAGATTACCACAGTGCAATAAACTTAACAATCATCATTCAAGTTTTCTAAGCCAGAATCTCTTTAAAGACATAATTTTTGGAAGATACGGCTTTATATCCAGTAAAAATCACTTTGAGGACAAAATATTAGGCTATAAAGAAATTATTTAACTTATAACTATAACCTATTTTAAACTTTAAAGCCTTCTGGGCTTTAAGTACAAAATGTAAGACTAATATAGGGTATACATCACCTCAGAAAGTGTTCACATTATAACCTGACCATGAAGATATATTGAAGACAAAACGAAGTAATTTGTTCTTCATTTATGGGCCTAAAAGATTATTGGGCTTTAAGGCCCAATCTAAGGTAAAAAATAACCTGGTTGGGCGTTTATTACTGACTTTCCTTAGACCTAACTATCAAGTCGATTTACAAGGTAATTATCTACTCTTTTGGACCATCTCTTGGGCCTCTTATATTTTCCCACTTTGAACCCGTATTAATAAGTTCGAATTACTTTGTTTGGGCCAAACTGTTAGTCTCTTTGGCCGTTTCGTCTAAAAAGCCGATTTGAAGGTAAAAAATAGACTATTTTTTACTTAAATAGGTCATTTTCTCCAAATGAGAGGTCGCCAAGGCTTTAAATGTTTGTTGGGTCGCGTGTGCCATGGTTAACGCAAATTCAAAAGTTATTAGGTATATTGTTTGCAAAATATCGAGAGTGCCATGGCTTCAGATTTTGACAGAATTTTAAATTCGAAGAAATCGTCCATTTTTCTCAAAGAGACCTGATTTTGAATGTATTGAAATGTAAAAAAGGCGCAAAGTCACGGTCTCACATAAACCTTTATTTAAGTAGGTACCCGAGTTAGGTTAAGGTGACATGTTTCGCCTTATCGGCATCATCAGACCTAAATAACAGAAGTACCCAATTACATAGGCAACATAGGCAACCAAACGTGTTCTTGTATTTTATTGTGGTGGGAGTCTATTGTTCGTTGGCTGTGATGTGGTTGTTTATATTTTAATTTAAATGTTTTATTGACTTTTTAATTGTTCATAAGGTAACCAATCCTGTTTTTATATATTTGTGCTTATTGAAATTGGGTACTTCTGTTATTTAGGTCTGATGATGCCGATAAGGCGAAACATGTCACCTTAACCTAACTCGGGTACCTACTTAAATAAAGGTTTATGTGAGACCGTGACTTTGCGTCTTTTTTACATTTCAATACAGAATTTTAAATGTTAGTTATTGTTAGCATAATATTATCACTTATAATCTCCCTAGCAGCAGAAATATTACCAACTAATTAATTTATTTCCCAATAGAACTATTTAAGATAAAAATTTGATACTATCAGGAAAAGGTAATGTTGATGGAAGGAATCGAATTTAATAAAAAAATTAGTAGTGTTACATTTGAAAAAAAAATATTCCTAGAGTTACAGAAAAAACTAAAATTCTGACAACGTCGCAATTGTCAATTTTCAAACCAATTTTTGAAGTTATCCACCTGTACCAAATTTCATTGATTTAGCCATGGTAGTTTTGAAGAAAATTAGCCGTTCCGTTTATTTCAACTAACACTGTATATTATTAAGGAAAAATTTAAAAATAAACAAATTTTGGTGATTTTTAGTTTTAATTCACTTTCCCCCTCCCAAACTGGGTTTTGATAATTAGGCATTAGTTATGTTTTTATGCAAGCTATAAATTATTATATTATTCTACAAATAACGCTCCATTTCAAATTCTATTTACATGTTTATTTTTGTAATCTGCTTTATGCATTTTCTTTTGTAGATACCAAAAAAATTGTTCCTAAGTTAAATTTAGGAAATAAAACTATTAGCCTACCTACTGTTTAAAAAAAAATAGTATAAAACTGAAAATACTCGCAGATTCAGACTATAATTATTTACCTTTGCGTTAATTCGTTGGATTTATGAACACGAAACTCCCAAAGCATCAGAAATCCTTTAAAACAGATAGGTAGTTATAAAAACATTGCAATATTCAATTCAATTTCATGTTTATTATTTATGTTTTCACAATTCCTGCTTTATTGTATCTACTTACCTCGTAAATTGCGTTAAAGGGTAAAAGAGTCTTTCTGGCATCACTTTCTCTTTGAAAATAATCAAATAATTTTAAAATTATTGCTTGTTTTTTTTTAAACCGACCAGAAAATATACACTTTCTGGACAATTTTTTGTCCAGAAAATAACGTTTTATCGATCAAGACCGGAAAATTGACGTTAGAAACCGGAAAAGATTTTTCCGGTCCCTGTTTTTTGTTTTTCCAATCGCTCTTTGATAATACAAGCTACCTTAATTTCGTTACTATGACAACAACATTTCGATGTATTGTCGAGTGACAGTTCGTTGATTTTTAATTTGTTGTTTATGTCAAACTTGTTTCGCGAGTGCGCAAATTTAACAATATGAATTCAGATTTTGAATTATCCGACACGGAAAATGAGATTTCAGAAGAAATTTTGGAAGCAGCAAGGAAAGCGACTTACGACATATTACCAGTAAAATCAAAAGCCCGTTACGAGAAGTCATACGACGCATTTAAAAATAATATAAAATAAAATAATTTAATGTAAGTATTTCGAAGTGTCGGTCTTAAAAAAAATATTGTACGTCGCCACCGAAAATTAGTGTTGTGCAGGTCTCTCCAAGCTTTCAGGACTCGCCTACGGCTCGCCCTGGAAATGCTTGTCTCGACCTGACAAACACTACTTTCCGGTCTTGTAACGTAAATTACTATTTCACAATACCGTGACATTTTTGAAATAATGTTGATTGAAAATATTACTGTCCAAATTGACAATAAAACTAGTACACGAATGTCAGAAAAGATAAGCACTAGTCGTGACGTAACGGTCAGCGGTCATTGAACAGACTTTAATTAAGTGCAGTCACACATATTATTGAATAATAGTAACTGAAGTACAAGTCTTGTAAAGGAAAATATTTTATGTTTCCCCAACAAAAAGTCAATTATGCATTTACTACCCTGTACCAATTTCGTATTTTTCATCGGTAATTTCCCATAATTTTTAACTCGTTAGTGAAAAGCTTGCCTTAATAGGTTGGAAAGAACGATTGAAAGCCCCTATGCCATCAATTTCGTCGACAAATATCCGTCCCGGGCGGTAAAATTAATCCTCCGACATTTTAAACCTTCCGCAGGTGAATTCCCGGTATTTCCGAAATGTATTTTATTTTTTAGTCAGAGATGTAGTCAAATTTATAGTCATTTTTAGAAAATTATTTGTGTTGGTGTGCAGATTGTTTACATGACCGCAGGATCCGTTATATCGTTCAAGACTATTCAAGAGTTTACGAATATTTTGAAAATTATTAGTCATTAATTTATAGAATAATTGCTACCATACTTAAAACCCAATATTATATGCAGTTACGTAGCAGTCAAAACCATGGAAACTGACAAAATACTGTGTTATCATTGGCGGTTTGCCTTGCCTGCATATAATATTGGGTTTTGAGTATAATTATATATTTAAATTAACATTTTAAAAATCATTAGAATCAAGGTTTTATCTACAGTGTCGCCAGTAAAGTCCGCATCATATGGGATTTTCTTTTATTAATAGCTTAATTCGAAATTTGACTTTGGCATCAAGTTCTGCTTCGATCGAGATGAAAATTAAGCAAAAAAATAGTAGTCACGTGATTCGCATTATCTGTCAAATTTAAATTTTTTCCAAAAAATAATTCAAAAGTGGGGTTATTTCTGAAAATATCGAAAAAAAGTTATTAGAAAAAGTTTTTTTAAATGCAGTTTCTAGCCTACATGCAGAATTTCAGCTGCATAAGATAATTTTGATTTTTTACCTATATTTTGTAAATTGCAGCACTTTTGCAAAATAATACTCCACGCAACCTACATAAAATTTCTTAGTTTTGACAATGCTTTATTTCAGATACATTTTCTTTAAATTAGCGCCATATTAAATGTGTGTTTTTCTACAAAATCAAAATTGGGCTATTAAAAGTTGGTGGCATGTGATGCAAAGTTTATTTATTTTGGACCCTGTATAAGGTAACTTCATAAAATAAGTATTTTTGAAAACGTAGTTTGTGTCTGAAAGTAAAAAAAAAATAAAAAATAATTTAAAGGGGTTTTAAATTAAATCGTTGAAAATAGATAAACTTTACGTTAAGTTAAACTAAAATTTATTTTCCACTTAATGAACACTTTACTGATGACACTGTGTTCTTTTTTGTCTTGATATTAAGGTGTATTACTTTCAGACACAAACTACGTTTTCAAAAATACATATTTTATGAAATTACCTTATACAGGGTCAAAAACCAATGAACTTTGCATCACATGCGATCAAATTTTAATAGCCCACTTTAGATTTTGTAGAAAAATACACATTTAATATGGCGCTACTTTAAGGAAAATGTATCTGAAATAAAGCATTGTGAAAACTAAGAAGTTTTATGTAGGTTGCGTTGAGTCTTGTTTTGCGAAAGTGGTGCAATTTACAAAATATAGGTAGAAAATCAAAATTATCTTATGCAGCTGAAATTCTGCATGTGGACTAGAAACTGCATTTAAAAAACTTTTTCTAATAACTTTTTTCGATATTTTCAGAAATAACCCCTTTTGAAATATTTTTTGGAAAAAATTAAAAGTTGACAGATAATGCGAATCACGTGACTACTATTTTTTTGCTTAATTTTCATCTCGATCGAAGTAAAACTTGATGCCAAAGTAAAATTTCGAATAAAGTTATTAATAAAAAAAATCCCATATGATCCGGACTTCACTGGTGACACTGTATATTAATATTTGCATCAAAATAAAACCATATTTTACTACCAGTGATAGAAGTTTAAAATGAAAGGTAAATTTAAGTTTAAAAATATTATAATTATGCACAGCGTCTTTTAGCGCAGATGGCTGTGACATCAATTTACATGCATTATCCCAATTGTATTTTGGAACTAGGCGGCCATGGTGATTATTGTTAACAGTACAATTGATGAGACTAAATTGTAGGTATTTTATTTATTAAAAAATTAATCTTGTAAGAGAATTACTTCCAAGATAATAAATAAAAATGTATAAAATATTAGATTTTAAATCACACTAATGTCATAAAATCATGTCATTTAAACGAAAAATGTCTAGTATAATTTTACTCAGGGTACCCTACCAAGCAAGCAATTTCGGAAATTTGTTTCGTTGACATGGTTACGTTTTACAATAACAAACATTGATTGGCTGCAAATTGTAGGTGTGAAATTTTTAGTAAAATAACTAGCTCAAATATTTTTAAAAAAAGTTGTTTATTATGCGGTGTTTTTAAAAACATCGAACATTAAATGAGGGTTAAAATAATGCTCTAACTTTACAATATTTAATGATATTGTATATAAATTATGTTTTTATTTCGGAATGGAAGTCTGCTAGCTCCTCTGACGAGCTCCAAGAGTTCAAAACCGGTATAGGAAGTGGTTATCTTTTACCATAAACACAACCTTATCCTTTGAATATTTTTTATTGGGCTTGCATCAAAGAATGTTTTTCTCTCAAACCTTAAATCCAATTAAAACGTTAAAAATTCAACTGTTTCTCAAAGAGTGAAGGCGATAATAATTATCGCGAAAAACAAAACGCTTTCGATATTTTTTTACACAAAGTAGTTTCTTTGACAAAAAACATGTTTCTAATTTATTATATTTCAGTTTATGAGCTAATTTATCAAATGAGACAAATGTATCAACGGAGACAAATTTTAAGTTTTTCAGCCATTAAGAAGTTCTTGGGTAATAGAAAATATCATTTCAAATCGCAATATTCAAAGAGTTTCATGCAGGTTGGTTAAATTAAAATAGTTTGTTTAATATTGAAGTTTCTGAACGGGAGAACTAAATATCAAAGTTTTAAAGTATACTTACTAACAACTCGAAACTTCCAGAAAAGGTGTAGACAGATTTTAAATCTGTATCGATTTAATCTGATTTAAATTAGGATTTATTAGTTGCAAAGTTATGCTGTAACACGCACGCCTCTCAGCACTGTATTTGATGCAAAATTTTAATAATGATTTCATTAATGATCCTGATTTCAAATCTACAAACAAAAAAACGCAATAAACAAAAATCTGCAGCTTTATTCCTGTCAAGTCCTTAATAGCCTTGTATGGCTTTTAAAAGATTTCTTGGAAGACTGAAGACTAGTTGTCCGAATCAAGAGAATTTACCTCAGAACAAGGTATGCCTCAAGGATCAGCATTATCTTCGATATTACACAACCTCTTTTGCAATGACTTCCCACATACGCCAAATCCACCAACCTATATTTTAAACGTGCTGACGACATAGCAATCATAGCACGTGGAAGAAATGTTAACAAGGTGTATATCCAGGCCAATTGGGAAGAATGATGGTTCAACTTGGCAACAGCGGAAAAAAAACCAATTCCGACACGGGACCAGACCGAGGGCGCTTTATCTTCTCTCCTTGGGCTAAAGAAGCACGCGTCTTTTGTTGTTTCCTCAGACCAAGCACCAGTCTGAGGTTGTTACCTACAATTGTTATTAAAATATGGCGCGCAACTATAATCGTGGCTTTTCGGTTCCGCGTTTTAATTGGCCATTTTTGAATCACGTGTCTTTGGTTCCCACCTGATTCGCGTTTAGTGATTTTCGTGCGTCATGCGTGGTAAAAATTCCACTGGTCTTTTCGAATCTTGATTTCAACGAATCAACTTGGTTATATTTTGTCCTTTTAAATAAAACATCGACCTGCGAACCCTTATGTGTCCAGCTTGGCTTTGTTAAGATTACAACGTGCCTGGTCGTATGTTTTAGGTAATAACTTATTACGTAAATGAATTGCTTTATAACATTAAAATGTTAATTAGTCATAAATTGAAAAGGCCAATTATCAAATTTAACGATGCACGTGTCTTCCACTAAGCGAACTTCATGTTTGTTTTAGTTGTGGAATTAAGCGGAAATAAAAGCGAAGCAAGAAACACTACTGTTGTTTTACTACCCAGCTGACCAAACCCAAGTGAGATTTTTCAAAGGCCTATCGTTTTGTTGAAGTACAAGCAACTTTATTATGGTTTAAAAAATGGAGACTGCAAGTTAATCCAACAAAATTTTAACTGTAAATATTTAACCATGTACATAAGTTTACAGTCAACACCAAAGCTAAAAGAAATAGCCATTTTTTACGTTCTGTGTAATAATGGGTAACAAATAAGAATTACGAAGAGCATCATTGCTTTGTATGTTCTCCTGCTTGACTATCTACATGCTATTTGTTTTTGATTATTATATCTAAATGCTTTAACTTATGGAACAGAAATTTGTATACTTTTTTATTAAATATTAACAATGGCTAATAAAACTTTTAAAATTCATACACCAGATTTTTGAAAAACCGTTAATAACTGAGACTGTTTTATTTAAGCATAGGATATGTTATACAAAATGTCCTTAGAATTGATCAAGCAATCCAAAAATATCATAATATATAGGGTGTTCCATTTAATTTGATATGCCCTGGCTATTTGAGACACTCTGTTTAACTCAAAATGATTTTAAATTGTAGGCCTAATGCCTAACTATAACTCTCCTATTAAAAAATAATAAAAAGTTCATTAGTTTAGATGCTATAGAATCTTGCGTTGAGAGTAAACCACCCGGTATATATTTTTGCTTGGACACATAACCTTTTACACAGGTACGCAGGGGAGACAATAATGGAAAAAATTCGATAAAAATATGATTTCACACAATATGTTTTTGTGACTACACAACAATTTTCGGGGGTAATTACACGAGTGCTTAAAAATTTTCTGAAAATTTTTTTGGAGGAGTGTAATTTATGGAGAAAATTACTCGAATTAACAAAAGTTAAATGCAATAATGTATTATATACTTTAATAACTATTAATAACGTAGTTGTAATAATTAATATTAGAATTTGACTCGCAATTTGAAGAATCTCTTAAGGTTGGGTTTTGGCATTTTCGAGCAACTAAGTTCGGCATCCATTTCATTCGTTATCATTTGTTGAATAGCAAGCTTATGGTGTTCCTCATCCATTATAGATATGACGAAATCGATTTTGTGTTCGAATGTCCCGTGATTTTTATAAGCTGCTGCTCGCTTGGCTAGTTTTGAAACAGCTGTTGCGCGTAAAGAATGGTTGGTTATTTTTACGTTTTTTGTATCTAGACCCATTTTCTTGGCCTGGCTGTTGGTCCATTGACCTATGGTATTTTCGCCAACTGGAGTGTTCTTATATACCAGTTTCCTGATGTTTTCCAGAATGGGTTTGCTGTTAAAAATAATCGCTTATGATTAATCTGGCTTCTTTTTTGTATAAATTTTGTCAAAAAGACGTATAGGACAAGTATCAGAATTCCTCGTGTTTGAAATTAACCATTTAAAGCTTGTACAGGGTTTATCTCCTCCCTGTGCGGTTTTCGAAAAAATAGGATTGTACTCTATGCGCCCTGTGTTGTCCCCACTACTGTAAGTTTCCCTTTTAAAATATCTTATTTGACAACGAGCTCCTTCACCTTCTCTCCAAGCCAGCTCATAGGATAGTAAAAAAAAGTTTTTTTTCAAGACCATCGGGAGTACTTTCATCGCAACTATCAACAATTCTTTTAAATTCATCATATTTTAAAAAAACTGAACTTACTTTTCTCTTTTCTGGTAGATACTGCACTTGCTTGCGATCAAACCTGATTTGGTACTCGTTATAATACATATTATGCTGAAGCATTTTCGCTGTTAAGTTCCATATTGTTTTTATTGTAAAATCTTTGTATTCCTCACCGTTTCGTTTTTTCATAGTTTTTTCATATTGTAAGCCCAGTCTTGGAGTATGTCCGCAAGCTTTTTAATCTGAGTCTCCTTGCTAAAAACATACCTTATCTCTTCACAAAACATCATAAATTGACGCCAGACACATTGCTTGCTATTTTTAGTGTTTTTTAGGACACTGTGCAATCTTTTCTTGAATTACTTCGATTGATTCCTTTCCAAAACGTGACATTTTAAAACTAAACTCGGAACAATAAGAATGACATATTATTCCAATAATGGCGTTGTAAAGAGGTAACTATGGTTTTGTGTTCAATAGCTAGAGGGGTTGTTTTCGATAAAGGGTATTGTTTTCGATGTAATCAATCGAAAACAACACCTCTAGCAAAATGCATGAGGGTATTTTTTTTTATAACAAACTGCTGGTATCCAGGTGAATTGACACTAAATACCAAAAAAAAACCTAGTTTTCTACAGCTATACATTTTTACCTTATTGCGTATTTTGAATTTAGTTTACATTTATTACTAAATGTAGAATCTTGTTTACTTTCACTTAAAATTCTGCTCCGTTTTAAAAGGTAAATTTAATTTCCAATTAAGTAATATTTATCTCTTAAATTGCCCTCGCTATTTAATCTGCATCTCAGTATACCCCAGGTGTCTATTGAGCTTTACGGCGAAAATAAATCCAAATATTTATCATCCGCATGCTTCGTCGTAATGGATGTCACAAATTTTCAAGAACGTTTACGGAATAAATACAAGGGTGTTACGAAAATACCTCTTTTTAATTGGTAAAAGAGAGGACGCATAAAAGAGTCATATTTTTATAAATCCAAATTTGGCAAAAGCCAGTTTTAAAACATTTTCTCAACATTTCTTACTTAAATCTCATTAATTTTTGTATTGCTGAAATAGTTAGTTTCCTACGACCACCTATGAAAATGAGAAATAAAGCACGCCTAACTTGGCTAGAAAGTCGTTTATATCACACGCGTGTTGAAATATTTTCTTTCAATACGTGTGTTGAAATATAAAACAACTGATGGCCGATGAATTTGACAGCAAAACTATTTAAAAAAATAATAAACTTACGGGACCCGTTGAGCGAATTGGGGTGCTGGGTGGTGTAAAGTACACTAGGGCATTACTGCAATAATTATAAAAGATCCTTTTTTTTTCGATATTTTTGGGGACCTAAGAGTTTTATTTGTATTTATGATAAAAATAATAATATATCAAGAAGGGAAAATACGTCAGGCAACCCACCAAACATGTCAACATTGTCAACTGAGTTGAACCACAGCAAAAAAAGGGGCAGATATAGAGCAGAAATAGAATACCCTAGGAAATACCGATTTATAATTTTACAATTATCTCGGATAAACATATGCATATAATGTTAAAGGATATGGGACAAGTGAATGTGCTTTAAGTAAGTAAATGTATTTTACCAATATTCAAAACAAATCACATATAGATAGAACTTTTATAATTAACAAGGTACCTATCGATATTTAACTCCGTCTCTATCTTTCCATAATGTTGAGGTTATGTTTACGTTTTGTGTTTTGTTGTTTTTGTATGTAATTTAGGTATATTATTGTTTTATTGAAATAATGCAAGCAGCTAAAAAATCAGAAACGAAATTTATTCACTGTACAGTGTACATAGGTAGTAGGTATGATGTGCGGAAGCAAATAGGAGAACAAGTTATAATTTTTGTTTAAATCTAGGTAAGTTAAAATGTGTAAGTGGGCATTGTTTTTATTTCTTTCAACTCTAGTGTTGAAAAAATTTGTTTAACCCTTAATTTGATATTGTGTCCTATAATATACTGTGTATTTACGTCACCATAACTTATTGCAATTTTTATATTTTAAACGATAATATTGCATGAATCACTCAAATAGTATATATTTTATTCAAAATAACTTAGTGTCGCCATCTATTGACGTTTGGTGAAACCATGCCATAAATATTTAGAAATGGCGGCCGGCTGCAGTAAGTGGTCAAACGGTCCGGTAAGTTTTTTCAATTTTTATAAAAATTACTATTGTTTTTTCCAAAAAACTGAGATATTGTTTTTATAACTTTACAAAGTACTATGATATAGGTATGAATGTGCAAAATTGGGTTTTTCTGTCAAAAAATACTATATTATTTATATGTATCCTATAGTCTACATTACCAACTATATAAGAAAATAAGTCATTTTTATTTTGTATCCTATAATCCACATTACCAAAAACCGCGTAAAGAGAAAATTATTTGTGTTGTATTCTATTGTCCACATTACCAAAAACCGCGTAAAGAGAAAATTTATTGTTTTGTATTCTATTGCGAATGAAAATATTAAATATTAACCTATTACGCAAAGTAAAAATTAAGTGCCCCATAGTGAATGATATTGTATAGAGGTAATATTTTTTAGATAAACGACATAGCAAAAATACCTGTGACGCGCAAAGATAGAATTATGGCCCTTATCCCACCTATTACGTCAGATTTAGATGATTCGAGTGATGAAGAAGAAACTATTCTAAGCCAAAATGAACAAAATAGGTATTCTTTTTCATCGGAGGCACCTTCACTTCCAAAGTCAATTGCAGAACAGTTAGAGAACGCAATTTTTAATTCCTCAGACACAGATACTGCTTCGGAAGAATCCGATGGAGACTCTGTTTGTGAATTAAAAATATTGAAAACACCAGCAAAAGATAATTTAGAGTTTACTCCAACAAATAAATCAATTTTCACACCGCTAAAAACACGGTCACAATCAAAACAGAAAAGAATGGAAAATAAGCAAGAAAAAGGAAAAGTCGAACAAAACAATAATGATACTGAAATAAAGCTTACAAAAAATGCAGCAAATAAGAAAAAAGAAAAATTAGATATTAAATATAGTTGGTCAAAAACCGAATTTGAATATCCACTGAATATACCAGACGACACGTTTTTACCGCCAGAAGAGATAAAAAGTCCATTTGAGTATTTTAAAATGTTTTTTTCGGATGATCTGATACAACATATAACGGAAAATACTAACCTCTACTCTGTTCAGGAAATTGGCAAATCCATCAATGAATCACCAGAAGATATCAGTGATTTTATTGCGATACAAATTTTAATGGGCATAGTGGTAATGCCATCTTATTTAGATTACTGGAGTCGTAAATTTATATACGAAAATATTGCAGAAGTAATGACATTAAAAAGATACCAAAAAATACGAAGATATATTCATTTTGTGAACAATAGAAATCAGAACGATGACCCATATTTTAAAATAAGACCTGTTTTAGACATAGTAAGGCGAAATTGTTTGCAAGTCGAAAATGAAAAAAAGCAGAGCATAGATGAAATAATGATGGTACCCTTTAAGGGGAAAAAAGCTGGTTCAAAACGACAGTTTATTAAATCGAAGCCCAAAAGATGGGGATTTAAAATCTTTGTCAGAGCTGGAGTATCCGGCTTTGTTTATGATTTTATTGTTTACGGAGGAGACGGCACATTTATACAACATCAAAACTTTTCGACTGTAGAATCAAATATGGGTTTAGGAGCTAAAATAGTTATTGGTCCATGTCAGTCAATAAAAAGCGCTCCCTACACAGCAATTTATTTGATAATTTTTTCTCTTCCTTGGGGCTATTGTAAATTCACAGATACAAGTATGGAATTTTATCTTTGGGTACGATAAGAGGAAACAGATTGCAGAACTGCGACCTAGAGGACGACAAAATTTTAAAAAAGAAAGGCCGAGGGTCATTTTGTCGTAAAAGTGACAATCAAAATAAAATAACTTGTGTTAAGTGGTATGACAATAAAGCTGTGTCGCTAGTCAGCACGTATGTATCTGTTGAACCAGTTACAACGGTCAAGCGGTTTGATAAAAAACCAAAAGCAAAAGTGGATGTTCCCTGTCCGAAAATCGTTAAAGAGTATAATGCCCATATGGAAGGGGTAGACTTGATGGATATGTTAGTGTCTTTATACAGAATTAAGTTGAAGACACGTCGCTGGTATTTATCAATATTTGCTCAGATGATAGATATATGCATAAACAACGCGTGGTTATTATACCGAAGAGAAAGAAAACTTCTTTTACTTTCTGAGGACAAAGAACTATCTTTAAAAGAGTTTCGCTACGATATAGCACAAAGTTTAAAAATTAAAGATAAAATCAACAAGAAAAGAAAACACGCACAAACTTTAGACATTGTCAAAAAAATTAAAGCTGTAGTTGTTCCTAGACCACCCGTAGATGTATGCATGGATAAAGTCGACCATTTCCCTGTTTATTCTACTAAAGGTCGCTGTCGTCAGTGCAAAACAGGAGAAACGCACTGGATTTGTACAAAGTGTAATACTAGACTGTGTCTAGTAAAAAACCGAAATTGTTTTTATAATTTTCACAATTAAATATAGTTTTAGTTAGTTACTTTTATTTAGTTATTTGTTTGAGTTTGAGAACACTTATGCAACGTTTATTACATGTAATATAAAATTTTTGTCTTAAAAAAATACAAAGCATTATTTTATTACATCATTAATTATGTGTCTTATAGTATACATAATATAGCAAACATATTGCGTCGATCTTATGGCAATGTATCTTATAAGATACAACTCGTAATTTTTTTTGTTTACAAATTTGTACAGTTTTTTCTTCAAAATGCTTCAGGACCATCGTAACCTAACTACCTACTTAAGTTTTTTCATTTTTTTAAACCTACAACAACTCTTGCCAAATTAAGGGTTAACACAATGGTGATACCTACAAACTGTTAAAAACAAATCAAACTCTTTTTGATTATTTTGTATGGTCGTAGGAAAAATTGTGTACATAACTCGTGTGAAAGTGATTCTCTCACACTCGGAGAATTTCCTCACTCGGCTGTAAATACCTCCTCGTTTGGGAAGTACCACTTTCAACACTTGTTATATGTAATATGCAATATACTATTTCGTAACAAGTGCGGAAAGTGATACTTTCCCGCACGCGACTGCAGTTGACCAGAACGACGCGGAGCGGAGCAAGCGGTTAAGGGCGGGAAAGACACTTTACGCATGAGTTAGGAACTTTATTTTTTCTACGACCGTATAGATATACAAAAAAGTTTACATTCTTATTTTCCAAAAATTATTTTATTTCAACATATTATAATATATAAAATTTTAACTAAAAAGCTACTAATTATTATGAATATTAATATTCTCTTTCTTATAGCTTTTCGCCCCTTTGTCCTTACACAATGTAACAAAATGTTCGTATTGCTTTTCATACCTTAGTCTGGATTTGGCAGGTAACAGCTCGGAATTTACTTTATCTGCAGCCTTCAAAATAGCTTCGGGAAGTTCTTCGTCGGATGAATTCATTAAATATTGCTTTGATTCGGTTTAATTTAGAAAAAGACTGTACTGTCACTTGGAAGACGCTTTTTAAACAACTGACACGGCTTGGTAATCATAGCAAATGATATCAAACCACCCGTCACAGGTTGGTTTAATATTTGTTTTATGACATGACTTTAAGGAAATGTACAGGGTTATGTAAAAATATCTTCATTATTTTATATTTTCAAAAAATTTAAAATACAACAAAAAGCTAGAAAAAAGGTAGATTTTATTAGATGGACTATTTCGGATTTCGTAAATACTTATTTACCTATTGTAACAATAGTTATAACTTCCGAGGTAAAAACTATCTAGTAAGGTAAAAATTTGTATAATTTTACTTTTGCACTAGTGCGGGAAAGTGACACTTTCAAAACTAAAATGCGTGCGGGAAAATGGGTTAAAACGCACGGTCGTAGAAAAAGTATTTTTGATAAGCTTTCCAAAGAGATGTCACAAGTGGGGTAGTGCTATTTGAGAATTTAAAGTGAACAAGGGTAGGGCTTCAGGGGTGGGTGAGGGTGTTCCACAAAATACCCCATATTTGTTGCCCCACGTTCTTGTAGAACGGTTTTAGCCTTTTATAAAATTATTAGTCTGTGGGTTGTTTTACAAAATTTGATAATTTGTATATGTCGTAGTCTTATAGTGAAATCTGTCTTTTCATGAAGAATCTAGTCATATCATGAAGCGTCGGCATATTGAGTAAAAACATGAAGCTACACAATATGCCTAGGCTTTTCAAGAAGAGTCCATCACATTTCGGCGAATTGTGTATACTACAACCTGCCTAACTTTAAATATTGCGGTTTCGTGAAATTTCCACAAAAGCAAGGCATATTGTGTTTAAGTGAACTTTGCGAGCTTGTAATTGAGACATTGCTTTATATAGAGTGTACCAGTTTCCATAGATATGAGTATCTAGATATTATAACAAAAAAATTGACTTCAATAAGAAGAATAACATCAAATATTTGTTTCTATTTATTAACACAGGGACCATCACTTTTGTGACATCGAGAATTACACTCCAATTTTGCTTTAAAGCATTGACATAGGAGGCGATAACTAGAGGAACAAATTCCGTCTAAAAGGTATATTGGCAACCGGTTTGTTCGTTGTTACCCAGAGCATTTTTTTTAATTCAATTTTTTCACCTAATTATTATTTTATAAAAATAAAATTTAAATTAAATTTAAAAAAATGCTCTGGGTAATAGGAGGCAATAACTAGAGGAACAAATTCCGTCTAAAAAGTATATTGGCAACCGGTTTGTTCGTTGTTACCCAGTGCATTTTTTTTTTCAATTTTTTCAACTAATATTATTTTATAAAAATAAAATTTAAATTAACTTTCAAAATGTCTTTATTCCAAACTAACTTTTACAGTTCATTACATGGAAAGTGACAACCTAATATAGAAAATAATAACCATTAAAAAAAAAGTAACAATAACAAAAAATGGAAGTTAATACAATTTAATTCATTAATAAAATCAATTAAAAAAAATAGTATAAATAATTTAATTTAGTAAATATCTCTTTAATTGTTTTTTAAAAGTTGCCAATTTTTTTATTTTTCTGATATTTTTTGGAAGATTTTTATATTTTATTATTCCGTCATATACAAGCGGTTTTTTTTAAGAAATTACTTTTTACGGGTACAGTTTGATAATTTATACAATGTCTGGTGTTATGATCATGTAATGTCTTATTCTCCTGAAGTGTTGTTTGATTTTTTTTCTTTTAAAATAATAGAGTGAATTAGAATACACATTTTTAATTTATAAATGTTTTAAACGTGTAAATACCCTTTCGGTCTATATAGATTAACACTTGGTTCTAAATGTGGTAGTTTGTGTATACATTTAATAACTTTATTTTACAATTTTTGTAATGGTTTTAAGGTTGATGAACAAGCAGATCCCCATGCAGAAGCTAAGTATTAAATTAAATTTTAAAAAGTGCTCTGGGTAACAAGGAACAAACCCGTTGCCAATATACCTTTTAGACGGAATTTGTTCCTCTAGTTATCGCATACTTTACAAAGTGTCGCTCTTTAAATTTAGCCAGGTTATGTTACGACGGTATATGCCGAAGTGCTACGGGCTCTTCCTGAAAAACCTAGGCAGATTGTGTAGCTTATGTTTTTACATAATATGCCGACGCTTCGTGATATGACTAGATTCTTCATGAAAAGACGGATTTCACTATAAAACTACGACATATACACAATGTTTTGTTAGCCATGGCGTAGTTGTATTTGTTCAACTTATTTCCACAACATTTCATATTTTAGAAAGAGCTTAGAATTTTTATGTCTGAATCCATTCCGAAAATATGAGTTATAGGTACCTTATATTTTATCTGAAGACGGCATTTTAAACATTCCTTTGATTTATTTTATAAGCTTTACCGGAGCACTCGAAGAAAAAATATATCGTTTTAGCAGTTCCTCTTTTCAAATGAATCATACAGACGACTGGGTTATTTCTTTATGATGGTTTTCAAGTTCAGTTCTTTACATTTTAGTCAATCGAAGTTTGGTAATAAAAACGTTTTTGCACAACAAAATTTAACTTTGACCTTTTCAGTAAATTTTAATTATTTTCTAATGGCTTGTGATAAGTTTAGATTTATTTTATTTAGAAAAACAATTTTTTTTTACATATTTTTTAAACGTTATAGGCAGACTACAGTGACCGGCAGAATTTCCTCTCCATATGGAAACCTTTTTCATTATCGATTTCTTAGAAAATGTTATACTTGATTAAAGTTTGGGAGTCCGATTAAACTAAAAAAGCGTTCAAAGTCAAAGTCAAAGTCAAAGTTTTATTTGCTACTTACATAAATTGTTTATAGCGCGTCATAAATAATAATATACAGTGTGGTTGTTTAAGTGTGCAACATACAGTTTCACCATTAAAGTCCGCACCATATGGAACTTTTTTTTATTAATGAGGTTAGTTAAAATTAAATATCAGCAATCGTTTTTGCTTCAAATTAGACTAAAAATTATTTATTCAATATAGTATCTGTCAAAAATGACATTTTTGTCAAAAAATGCTGAAAAATGGCATTGTTTTACCGAATTTCAAAAAATGTTATTAAAAAAAGTTGTTTCTAGTACAATTTTAGGCCCAAAAACCAAGTTTCAGATGTCTAGCGCAAAGTTGAATTTTTTGCCATTTTTTCAAAGTAACTTTTTTTTTATATAATGTAAGTTAGCTTAATAGATTTAAAACTATTTGTTTATACCATACTTAATATTTTATTTAGTTTGTATGCTTATTTTTTCACTAGAATACCATTTTTTTTCGAAATATGGAATTAGAGGCAAAAACAATTTACACGGGTGGTGCAGAGTTATCATAATTTTAAAATTTTAACAGATAGACGTCATATGTTCTATTTTTTTGATAGTACATACACGTAAAAAGTTTAAAAAACTTATAATTAAATTCCCAGATATCAGATTAGTTCACAAATTTCAAATGACAAATTATATTATTTAATATTTCATAAAAATGTTATTTTATTCTAAGTATAATTTATTATAACTATCATTATTATAGGAGCAAGGAACAAAAAGGATCGTTAATAATAATTTTAAATAGGTAACACAAAAGCAATATAAATGTCACATTTTAGTGTGACGTCCTCCTAATAATGATAGTTATATTAAATTATACTTAGAATAAAATAACATTTTTATGAAATATTAAATAATATAATTTGTCATTTGAAATTTGTGAACTAATCTGATATCTGGGAATTTAATTATAAGTTTTTTAAACTTTTTACGTGTATGTACTATCAAAAAAATAGAACATAATATGACGTCTATCTGTTAAAATTTTTAAATTATGATAACTCTGCACCACCCGTGTAAATTGTTTTTGCCTCTAATTCTATATTTCGAAAAAAAAATGGTATTCTAGTGAAAAAATAAGCATACAAACTAAATAAAATATTAAGTATGGTATAAACAAATAGTTTTAAATCTATTAAGCCAACTGACATTATATATAAAAAAAAAGTTACTTTGAAAAAATGGCAAAAAAATCAACTTTGCGCTAGACATCTGAAACTTTGTATTTAGGCCTAAAATTGTACTAGAAACAATTTTTTCTAATAACATTTTTTGAAATTCGGTAAAACAATGCCATTTTTCAGCATTTTTTGACAAAAATCTCATTTTTGACAGATACCGAATGACAGATGGTGACAATTGAATATATAATTTTTAGTCTAATTTGAAGCAAAAACGATTGCTAATATTTAATTTTAACTAACCTCATTAATAAAAAAAAGTTTCATATGGTGCGGACTTTAATGGTGACCCTGTACATATGGGCATTTTTTTTATTACCGATTTCTCAGAAAATTTTATTCTTGATAAAAGTTGGTGCATGTTCGACAATCATATTAGGTGCACTTGGAATGGTTGCAAGCCAAACGGCGTACAGGGTAGGCCAAAAAATATAAAACTTGTACAAGACTAAAGTTTTTTAATAAACATTTTAAATAAAAATTTTGCACTTTAAATAGGTAATACTTTTTTAATTAGCATATTATCATTACTAATGTTTTATCTTTTTAAAAAGAATTTTTAGGATATTTTGAAGTTGTGCTTAATATCGTTGCAACAAACATGAAGTTTGTGATTCCTTAATAAATTAAAAATTCAAGTAAATTTTACGAAAATATGCTTGAATTGGAAAGAAAGATATGTGAAATTAATTTGATTTTGATTAATTTATGAAGGTCTTTATGGTGAAAATTAAAAAAAAAATTTTTGGGAAATTATTATGTTTTTTAAAAAAATATATTTTTTTATTTTAGGAGGTCACGTTTTTGATTTTGTGCATAACTTTTAATTCTTAAGAACTTTTCTTAATAACATTATGCTGAATTTTCTGAAATAGGGGTACTTTATTCTTGTACAAGTTTTATATTTTTTGGCCTCCCTATACAGTTTGTAAAAATATAAACACAGGGCAGCGGCATTATGCCAAATTTTTTGAACAGAGCCTGACAATGGTCCCTATATCCTGCGTTAGCCAAAAGTCTTACAGCTCTCTTTTGGAGTCGAAAGATCTGTTGTGCGTTTGCACTGTTTCCCCACAATATTGCCCCATACGCAATATCGTCGCCCATAAGTCAATACCTCGTATCTCAAAATTTACCAGCTTTGAGTTACGTGTTTTATTGCGACTATGACTTTATATTTCATCGATTTAAAAACCTTGTAACTCAAGAGTCCAGCAAAGCGCACGCTAAACGTTAAATTTAAATACCTCGTATCTTGCGCCCTCTAAAATTCACATGTCAAAACCTCGCATCTTATTTTGTTTCAATGCAAATTAGAATAAATCACTTGGCAGAAAACTATGTTAAATAAAAAATAGCTAAACATATTACAAGAAGTTTTTTCCATTTTCTGAACATTGTTTGTTTTTGAGATACGAGGTTTTGACATATGGGCGACGATATGGGAATAAAAAAGGCCGAAGTAAAGCGATTTCAAAACGTCCAAAGTGAAACACTTACGCAAATTTCTTAGAAGAAATATCGTACTCGACAATTTTTGCCCCAGTTTAGTTATGTGGGCCTCCCAGGATAAGAAACTATCCAGAGTGATACCCAGTAATTTACATTTTTTGTTTTTGTTCAATAGTCGATTACTCGAGACAACCAGTTCTTGAGTCTTACTCGTATTAAGCTGCAAGAGATTGCAAAAAAAACAGTTTTCTGCACAGTTGTGACGTCATAATCAGATTCTCCAGACTAGAAGCAGAAGTAATAAAAGTAGTGTCGTCTGCAAATATGGTAAAATTGCAAAACCGTTGCATGTAATAAAAACATATCATAGATATAAATTATAAACAGGAGGGGCCCAACGACGGATCCCTGTGGCACTCCATATTTTATTTAACATAGCGTAAGTCAGACTTGACACCTCCAATCTCCACATACTGCCGCCTATCAGACAAATAAGACTCAATAAGGTTTAGGGGAACAACTCTTATACCATAGTGGCATAGTTTTTTAACAGCAGTTTGTGACAGACACAGTCGAAAGCTTTTGTTAGATCACACAAAGTTATTGACGTGAGCTCTTCAGACTCCAAGCCCTCGACTATGTCACTCACAACCTGTAAGACTGCTCCCAGTGTCGATCTCTTTCTTCGAAACCCATATTGAGAAAGGTGAAACAACCCATTAGTCTCAAAATAATCATAAAGACGTTCATTAAAATAGAAAATAAACTGTAGAACATACGAGGGACATATTCTACCCTTCCTGTATTTTCATGCCTGTAAACCTAAACTGCACCAAAATCCACTAGTCATATTTGTGTGAAATAAACCCACCGACTATATTTATTACCAACATGAAACAAAATTTAAGCCGAAATGTGGACACCTTTTAAGTAATAAAGTAAAATTAAACTGACATATCGTATAATTTAAACCTTTATGCAATTGCCAAGCGCTTTTGTTATATCTCTAGTTGCTGATGAGATGTTTTATGGAAATAAAAGCTTTAATAAAAAATGCTTTATTTTGCTTCAGCCGAGTAGAACAATTTTTAATAATACAAAGTGTTAAAATTTTTTTGAATGAACTGCATCCTTCTGGGATTGAGGTTGCACTAACCGTCAAAGATGTGGTATTACAACGAGACTACGTGAAACTTAATTTAATACGTTAATAGGCTGGAAGCAGTACAAAACAGGTTTCTCAAAACCATTGCATTTAAAGCGCATTGCACAATAGATCTTGTAAAAGAAAAATATAAATGTATTCCTCTGTCTGACCGCAGAAAAATTTCTGACATATCTTTTCTATATAAGATAATTAACTCGGATTTCAGCGTCCCAGAACTATTATCAGCACTAAACTTTAACATTCCCACCAAAGAATTAAGACATACAACTTTATTTAATTTACTTTACAGACGAACTAACTTGGGTTTAAATATACCAGTGGATAGACTGCAAAACCTTTTAATTCATACTGCCATGAATTTGACATTTTCAGTGCAACCTTGCCGAGTTTTAAAAGACTTTTAAAAGGATATTTTGTAGAACAAGTGTTTGGATAGCCGTAGGTAGAGTTAGTTAGGTTAAGTACCTATTGCTATGTTAATCAGTAAAATGTTTCCGCATGAACTGTTTATTGTATATAGTGGATGCTTCCTTGGAACTTCTAGTTCTGTCTGCATCCCAAATGTAATAATAAATAAATAAAAAACTAAACAAATAAACTGTTTGGACAATTCTAACGGTTTATTACTCTATCCCAGTCGTTCTCAACCGCCGTTTCGCGAAACACCGTTCCGCAAACCTCTTCCTGGAGCTCGATTCTTGAGGGCGATAGAATGGAACGCTCGCCGGGGAGCGTTCCCCGCTTCTACTCTACTACTTGTTCTCTCTCTATCACAAAATGCAGAAATCCGTATTTTTGAACATAAAGGAGGGAGCTTAAAGCGGGGAACAAAGCCGCCGCGTTGCCAAAGTTATTGTCCAATCACAATGCAGAATTTTTCGACAGACATCAAGGATTTTTGGATTTACCAACACAATCTGACAGGTGAAATCGTGGGTTAGGTGGTCTTGGTGTTTGTTTACGCTGTTTACGTATTAATTTGTAACTTCGTTATTGTAATCTGTGATTAATTTGTTTAATTTCCCTTGTCATAAGATTTCTTGGTAACTACCAAGGCCAAAGAAACGTAGAGCCGCTAAAACCTACAAATTATAAAATAAGTTTAAATAGGTAATAATAAGGTTAGCTAGTTTAGATATCAAAGAATTAAGTATCTGGAAATATCAAAAATCCAATGCCCAATTAGAACAAGATTACTTCAATATATGACAGAATCATTGAAATTTTTCATTATATAAATAAAGAATCCCTGCCAGAATTTATTACCTGTGTGGAATTAAACGTACCTTCGTTTGTATAGTTAAAGCTGAAGTCCTAGTTGGTTCAGGAAAGAAGGGTGTGAGTAAGTTTATTAAATTCTCACACATGGGTTTTGTAAGCCTAAATATTTTAATAAACTTCTCGTCAGATAGATCAAACGGATCTGCCTTTGGAAGTATTACCCTTTCAATCTTAATAAACTCGACTGTTTTTTCCACGTTTAGGATTATTTCATCCCACAAGACCAAATCGTTATTCATTGTCCATTAACACGGTCAAACAAGGCAAACGACACACAAAGAACACTTAAATTTAAACAAACCCACTTTAAAAAATAATAAAAACAAGTTAAGAAGTTGGGTTATGATGCATGCTCCCCGTCCGTTCCTCTAAAATTACCCAGTAGAAGCAACAGGGAGCGATCGTTCTATCGCCATTGAATAGAACGACGTTCAAGAATACGATTTATCCATTTTCAGTAGAACCACGCCTACTTTCTCTCGGCTGTTCTACTTCCTGGTTTTCAAGAATTGGGCTCCAGGTGTTCCGCGAAATAATTTAGTAATATCAACTAATCTGAACCATGAGATAGTATTAATTTGATAAACTGATTACTTCACTGCAAATATGTTGACAAATGTGGTGTTCCGCCATTTTCCTATTGCTACCAAAAGTGTTCCGCCACCACAAAAAGGTTGAAAACCACTGCTCTATCCTAACCAACATAACCTTTGAAATACAACGTTACGAGTTACTTTTGATACTAAATTGTAGTACAGTTCTGTTCATAAAAAACCCGTACAAGTCTTATGATTAGTTTTTGTATTATTTAAGCAGTTTAAAACAGGCTTTTGTGATTATTTCTTTGAGGTTATCAGAGACGTATGTTTAAGGTTATATGCAATAAATCGAAATCATTGGCGTAGATGAAGAAATTAAAAAAATTAAGAAAAGGAAAGAAAAAACACAAAGTCTTCCTCCACAAAATTTAATAGAATGAAAATTCTTAGTTTAAAGGTATCTAATGTTTCGAACGTAGAAACGTTCATCATCAGGAGACAGAAGGTATATTGCTGATGGTTGTAGCAAAAGAGTTTTCTCTTTATATAAATAGATATCTTTGTTACATATTTCAATTGTAGTTTTTATTTCATTTAACACGAGTTCACTGTCTGTACCTATGTGTAAAAAATACATTAGATTTCAATTTACAATAGTATGTCGCTCCAGGCCAGGGCCGTGATTTATTCCTTTTGGAGAGCCGCCAATCCTAGCACCTGATGCCTTAGTCTTCCCAAGGCCTCGCAGATGCTCAGAAAATGCAGCGGGGTCTCTTCTTCCTCTAAACATCCAGCGCAGATTGATCACACGAATCAGTGCTAGGTGCTTCCTTAGCTTGCAGTGTCCGGTCAGTATCCCAATTAAGGGGTTTAGGATACTCCGTCTTTTGTTAAAAATTCACCCTAGCTTAGCCTTGCTCGGCCAAGCTCTAAAATCCTTAGCTTGTTTACACCCTTGAACCATCCGCCATTGCTCCATGGTGCGGCGTTCAGCCGTTTAATTCGTAAAATTTAGGTAAGTATTTTTACCAAAAAACGTCGGCAACACTGATTAATTTGTTGTCCATATTGCGGACATCTAAACATATTATTCACTCTCTCATACCCACATAAAATGCCATTGTAAGGTCGAGGTTGTTGTTGGTTTTTGTTGCCATTTACTTACTTTTGTAACTCTATCTAGCCTTGTAACATTCCCATATCAGTGTATCACGTTTCTAAGACATAATTTTGGTTTAGTTTAGTAAGATCTCGATTGAATTTTGCAGGATATGAGACCGGTAAACAGCAATTGGCTTAAATACAAATATCTAGTTTCAATAGACGGTATCCGGTTATATTGTAAGCTTAGTAACATGAATTTGATTTAATTAGTTAATAGTCGCGTAGGGTGGCAAATATGTTTTGTTCTACCTTTCATATAAGGTTTAAATTAATAATTAAATACCTATAATATACCAGAACTAGGCTAAAGATTAATAATTTTCAGTTAAATAAGAAAATATATGAAAAATATAATGGCAACTACTTTTAAAAATAGTATTACTAATGAAAATTAAAATAATTAAGTCCCCTCCTAGCTGAAATCTTTATGGACAATATAGAGTCCATTATTTCGAAACAGGCTCTGTTTAAAAAATGTCTTTATTGGTATAGATATGTAGACGATGTATTGGCTTGTTTTATAGGCACTGAAAGGCAATTAGATCAGTTTTTTGAATTCATAAATAATATTCATAACAATATAAAATTTACAATTGAAAAAGAAATCAATAATTTTATTAACTTGTTAGACCTAACCATCAATAAATCCGAAAATAAACATGATTTTTCAATATACCATAAACCTACTCACACTGATACTACTATACATAACACATCTTGCCATCCAGTAAAACATAAATTAGCCTTTTTCTTTAGTATGATACATCGACTAGTAACATTACCTTTAAACAAAACTAATTTTCAAACTGAATTAAATATTATTAGGCAAATTGCAGTAAATAATGTTTATTCCGCGATAACAATAGATAAAATACTAAATAAAAAATTATACAAAAAGGCTATAAACTTAGTTTTTCCAACAGCAAACAATAATAAAAATAATTATAAAGTTATTTCTTACATACCTAGGTCACACATTAAAAAAAATAAAAGTAAATTGAACAAAGGAAATAAATCTGGTGTTTACAAATTAAAATGTGCTCTAAAGTTTATATCGGACAAACAAGCCGAAACTTCGAAAAACGGATGAATGAACATCATGCTAGTTTTATAAAAAACAAAACAGATTCTAACTATTCTAACCATTCTAACCATCTGTTAGAAGTAAATCATACATTTAATCATAACTACGATATCTTGCATATTGAAAACAAAAGTACAAAATTAAATTTGCTTGAATCCTTAGAAATAAATAGGCTTAAAAATAACAATACTCTTCTTAAAGATCAATTGGATTTAAACGGATCACCTCTTTTGAATCTCTTTAATTAGTCTATAAACATTATTATTGGTTTTTCCAACAATTTAAACAACCGGAAAATTACCTGCAATTTTATTGTTACACCAAAGTTATAACTTTTAAAATACCATTTTTAAGTACTCCTTTGAAGAAGCAACTGTGCTGCGAAACATGTTGAGTCAAAATAAAAATCTGTGAAAAGTGTAAAATTATAATTTTTTAATTTTTTTTACCATTTATTTAACACAATTAAAATAATTTGTATAATACACGTTATTTATCAAACTACAGTCCACCAGAAATTTTTAGTCCGAAAACGTCATGGTGGCTGCCAGTACTTAGGAGATACTTTAATAATAGTTAAGCGTTTCTATAAACTGAGATAGCTTAGACTCCTTTCTATTCCTTTATATTGTATAGGTATTTGTTATATTAAAATTTTTGTTATTCTACTTTCATTTGTTTTTAACAGCCATGTAATATCTTAAATTTAATAACTTCATATCAAGACGAGTTGGTGAGCCATTCAATTTGAATAATAGTAGTCGCAAGACATTTTACTGACAAGTTAACAGTTTTTGAGAACTCAATTTTGCCTGACCTTTACTTATTTCTGAATTTATCAATACATATTTATGATTTTTTTACAACATATTTTTTGAATATTTTCTTATGATAATGTCATACTCAGTTGTCTATAAAAAACGAGAATGCTTTTAAATCTTGACGATATAATAAAAAAAAAACTGGTGGATTATACCAGATCAGAGACAGAAAACGCTTTTCAAACTTTAAATTGAATTTTCAAGAATAAGTGAAATTATTGGTATAAATGACAAAAAATTTCGAGTTTGGCGTCTAGTCCTGCTTGATTAGATAATAAAATTTACCATATTTTCATTTTTAATAAATCAAGCTGGCCTTTACCGGAGCATTCTTTGTCTATGGTTCTTCACAAAATATCGAAAAATGTTATGAAGATAAGCCTACCGAATTTAATAACCATGAGGTCATCATGGCAGTGAACTATTTAACGTGCTTGGTTGATAAAAATACGACGATTGGTCGTTTACACTTAAAAATGACCGTGCAAAAATTGTTTGCATCAAAGAAGGCTTGGATTAAAAAACGTAGGGCTTGGTTTAGATCACAATGATATGGGAACGATATATTTAACCAAATCTAGGTTAAAATTTTGTCAAATTTATATTAGGACATGATATGCCAAACTAATGAGTAATAAAATAAGTAGAGAAATACAAATTTATATTTGTTGTTTACAAAATTAACAAAGTAAGAATATAGAGAAAGAAAAAGAAAAATAATTACATAAATTGCTGAAATTGGCCACCGCCATGCTCCAAGCATAAACCCACACGTCTCTTCATATTTTCGAAAGTGTTGACCAGCATCTTTGGAGAAATGTTACCACATTCTTGGATAATCCTTTCTTGTAATTGTTCTAAATTTGCAACTGGTGTTTTAAAAATAGTGTTCCTTAAATGAGGAAAAACGAAGTAATCCATAACGGTTAAACAAGGTGATCTAGGTGGGAATCTGCGGCTTATATTTCTTGGAATACTTGCACTTTATAAGGAAATAAATTTAGCTGCTTCTTAAGAATAGTCCTGCATGTTCCATACGATCTTCCCACTTCTTGGGACAGGCGTCTTATACAATTTGTTGGCGTATTTTGCATTATTTCACGAACGTTTGCAACAAGTTCTTTTGTTCTTACAGATGGTCTTCCTGCCCCTTTTTTGTGTTGTATAGAACCTGTTTTCCCTAAACATAGCCACGGTTCTTTTCAGGGAATGATAAAAATCCCCAGCAATAAAAGCAACGTTAGGAAAATGTTCGTGAAAATCGTCCATGCATAAACCCGGATTGTATTGCCACTCACCACACTAACCCCGTTTCGAAAACACGCTTCAACCATAAATGTTTTGTGCTGTTCCGTAAAGCCCACTGTGTGAATTGTTCAAGAAATTGGAAAAATTAGCGATGAATTAAATTACTTATAACGACTGTCAAAGATGACGGAATAACTGATTGATTGTTAATTCAGGTAGTTACTGACAGCAAACAGGTATTAAGCTCTACGGCTAAGCATTACGTCCTTAGATGCAAGGCCCTCTTTGATGCAATAATTTTTGCTCGCACGGTACTAGTGCTTGAAGGACTTAGGAAGTACATTCAGGGTTCAGAGCAAGAGACGACTTTAGTGGCCTAGGCAAAAGCCAGAAAAAAAGGTCAATGATGCCATTTTTCATTTTTGATCCTCATATTCGATATACAGGGTGTAAAAGTTTTTAAAATTAAAATTTATTTTTTATAATTTAAGTACTATTTAATAAGATATAAATTTCAATTTGGTACATTGCATTAACATAAGGAGTTAGATCTTTTAAGAAGAACAAAACAAAAACAATTGTTAAATATTCAAAATATTCATTAGGTATATATCTAGTATCCGCTGACTTCTGACAATTGTTTTATGTTTTGTTTTTCTCAAAATATGTAATAACTTTTTATGTTGAACGAATGTACCAAATTTGAAATTTATATCTTATTAAATACTCGAATTATTTTTAAAAATTCAGTTTTTAATTTAAAACTTTGACATCCTGTATATCGAACATGAGGGTCAAAAACAACAAATGGCATTAATTATTTATTTATTTGCAGGTTTTTTTTATAATAATATTAAAAATCAATAACATTGTTTTTTTTTAATAAAAATAAATCCAATGAAAGCATCATTACAAATCATAGATTTACAAATCTTTCCGATTTTGTAATAAAAAAATATACACCCATTTAGATAATTAATTTTAATCACATAATAAATATATTTAAAAATATAAGTAAGTACTTCAAAAATATTTCACCCAAAAAAAAAGGAAAAATTATAAATAAAGGAGAAATTATAATAGAAAAATTGTAATATTTAGTATTATTATTATATTACCTATATATAAGTTGGCTTACCTTTATATAATTTTGCATAATCCATGATTTCAATTTTCTTTTAAATTTCAAAAAACTTATAGTTTTCAAATTAGTAGATAATATATTAAAAATTTTGATGCCAACAAAAAAAGCATTATTTTTTAAAAGTGTTAAATTAAAATTATCATAGCATAAACATAGGTTTGTTTGGTCTTGTTTGGTATATATGAGTAATGTTATGTAATAAATTTTTATTTTTATATGTATACAAAAATGGAAGTTTCGTAATAAGGTTGTTTTAAACTTAACATAATTTTATTAACCAATAGTATTTTTGAAGAAAACAAAATATGTAAATATTATTTTTAAAACATATTTTTGTATTGTTATAGACGGTTTCAAATTCGAGTCGTATGCACTTCCCCAACCAATTATACCATAGGAAAGAATTGATTGAAAAAGTGCATAATAAAACATTAAACAAAGTTTTTGATTCACAATATTTTTTAGAAGTCTAAATTTAGATAAAGTGTTTCCTAATTTTTTTGTAAGAGTGTTAATTTGATGATCCCATTTTAAATTTTGGTCAATCAATATTCCTAAATATTTATCAATTCAACTATTTTAATTTTATCTTTGCAAGAACAGTTAGCATAATTAATTCTAACTGTATCTGATATTTTTACATGAATTTTAATTTCTTTTAAACTATTCTAAACTTTATAACAAGAAAAGGTCATAAATTTTGTTTTAGTTAAATTTAAGTTTAATATATCATAACTCAAATAATTTTTTATTATTGAAATGTCTAGTTCTGAATTTAAAATGCATTCATTCCAAGTGTTAGCTGGTATTATTAATACAGTATCATCGGTATATGAAAATAATTTTCCATTTAACTCTGATTTTAATATATCATTAATATAGAGTAAGAATACTTAGTCCCAAAACAGTTCCCTGAGGAACACCACAAATTAAAGTAGTTTTTTTACTACTGAAATTATCTATTTTTACTTTCTGTTCTCTATCTGATAAGTAACTTTTAAATAAATTATAAAAGTCATATTATTTTGGCTCAAGGAATATATTATGGTTAACGAGTTGACCTCCTTTTTACGGACACCCTGTATATTCATCCTTGTATTCGCACATAAACGATGTCACAACGGCGCAGGAAGTGTGGAAAAGCTTAAAAAGCCTGTGTGACGACAATGGTTTTACAAGAAAAATAGGCCCTTTAAGAAGCCTTATATCAGCTAGATTAGAAAATCATGACTCGATGAAGGCGTATCTCAGCCAAGTGGTCGAAACGATTCAGCAATTGAGAAGAACCGGATTCAAAACAGATGAAGAATGGGAAGGGTCTGTTTCATCCCAAAAACATTTGCTCCGATGATAATGGTCGTCAACACAGGGGACTGACAATTACCACAGATTCCATATCTAAGCTGGATAATAATATGCAAACAGATGGCGCCAACGTTTGCAACGAACTTAAGAAACCAAGCGAATCAAGGCTCCGCTCCCAAGAGGATCTAAATGTGACAGAGTTAAGATTGTGGTTATACAAAAGTAAAATTATTTGTATCAAATTCAGACAGCCAGGCCAGAGTACCTGTCCAAACAAAAATTTTGACAGTGGTTTTGGCGCACTACTGGACATTTTGAAAATTGGCAGTGGGACCAGTATTCATTTCACCGCGAGACAAGACTCGTTATTGAATGAACGTAGTCCAGATTTATCTAAAATTGTTGTAACGAATAAATCAAAAATTCCAGTAAATTCCGCAGTACTAAAAACCGTTGTATACAGGGTGTCCGGAAAATACGTGTACAACGTTTGACAACAGACTCCTGACGTCAAAATAGGTCGATCTAAGCCGACTTAGTTATATCCAAAATTGTCTCGTTTAGCCGGTAGAGGGCGTCAAAAATTTGTAAAAATATTGATTTTTCCTAAATTACGTGAAAACCTGCTAATCGATTTTAATGATTTTTAGTATGTAGACTAATACTATAAAATGACGTTTTCTAGTAGTATAGTCACCGGCTATAAATAAGTGGAAGTGTTATAAAAGTGATATAATACGTCAACATTTCTCCTAATTTTTTATATGAACGGCGTTATGACAACCCAGATATTTTTGTAGAGTGACTGGATGTCGTCAAACGTTGTACACGTATTTTCCGGACACCCTGTATATTGTTGTGTTTAGTGATTGCCAAGTACAACATGTTTCTGAATTAACCACAAATCTATTGCAGCTGAAATTTTGCATGTGGGCTAGAAACTGCATTTAAAAAAGTTTTTCTAATAACTTTTTTTCGATATTTTCAGAAATAACCTCACTTTTAAATTATTTTTTGAAAAAAATTAAAATTTGACAGATAATGCGAATCACGTGACTACTATTTTTTTGCTTAATTTTCATCTCGATCAAAGCAGACCTTGATACATAAAGCTATTAATAAAAAAAAATCCCATATGATGCGGACTTTACTGGTGACACTGTATGTAGCGACATCTAGTGTTGGGTCATTGTTGATTTAGTTGTGTTTTTATTTTGCTCCTGCGGTATAATATTTATTTCGGTTTATAAATAAAAATACAATATAATTTGAATTTAATAACTAAAAGTTTGAGACTACTGAAATTTCGAATTTTTTTAAAACAAATTAAACTATCTACTATTATTCATTTAGCATTTTAAATTATTTCTATAATTGTGCGAAACCTACAATAATAATTTTAGTTCGCCGCCAATCTTTATAACCGTTTAAACAAACATATATGTAAGTTAGGTTTTCCTATGTCAAGTATGCCACGGAATATAATATAAACCAAAATAACATTAAAGCAAATCTTCTATATTCATGAACAGCTGGCGAAAGCTGAGATTCCCCTGATATTTTCCTTCTGGAATATACAAATATGTTGCCATGCTTGTAAAACGTAAATTATTAAAGCTTTCAAAAATAAGTCACGTTTATTTGGTTGGGCTGGCTTCTCGTTTTTGATAAAATATGCAAATTTGTCCATCTGTGTTTTGGTATTTCTTGCTCATTTATATTCTACTAGTATGTTTGGTATTTAATCTTCTGTATACAAATTGCTCTTTAACGCTTAAAGTTACACTTGATGACACTGCAGTATGTTGCTTAAATTAACATGTTTAAATAAAATGTGCACTGCATGCATGGGCTCTTATGAGCTTATTGTAAAGGGCAAAAAAATATTTATTTTATTATTTGGACTTCTACCAGATGCCCAATAATAATTTTAAAAATAATAATAGTGCCTTTTATTTTATACAAAAAAAATAAATAAGAAAAAGTTCTAGCAAAACAAATACTATTTTTAAATACGAAAAGAAAAAACGGATATACCTATTGTAGCCCAAAGTACTATGTATATAAAAGATAGATATTTATGTATTGGATTAAAAATATAAATTAATTTATAATATAAAAAAAATTAAAAGATTAAGGTATGCAAAAAGTTTTTCATGAATACCTTGGACATAGGCGACAAATTTATAAGAACGACATGGAAAAAATCTGACGGCAAGAGATCGGTGCAGAAAGACAAGAGAGGAAATTTTATGAAACGGGAAATAGTCGCACTATCTCAGGGCGCAGACAACAAAAGAATACATAGATGGTTCGCTGACATTGGCGCAAATGTACAGATATACCAGAACAAGAATAAGTTCATTGTGACAGTATATAGCAAAACTCGATATAAAATCCATAACGCATAAATTTCTTACGGTGGGACATATCCAAAATGATACGATGCACTCGACCATTGAGCGACAAAAAAAGAAAATTCTTAGAACAGGCCCCATCTACGTGCCAGCACAATGGCTTGTTACCACTGAGACATAAGAATAGGAAGTGCCAAAAAAGAAGGAAACCCTTACAATTTAAGAGAATTGTCTACATCAGAGTTCTATGATTTTAAGGATCTCAGCTCTAAAATGGGAAAGAACTTTACAAAATCTACAACAGATAAAAAAGTTGTTTGGAATGACATCCAAGTTATTAAAGTAGATAAAAATAGTCCGAGTTCATTTCTTACAAAACCAATTTTAATGATGAGTTTGAAGAAGTCTTCATTAAAGGAACCACAAGACAGTGTTCTGTGTTTTCTGTTCGACATTTTTAATAAAATAAAGGTATATTACTATAATAGTGTATTTGATTTATGTGCTATATGGCCATAACTAAATGAAATAATATAATAGGGTCAGTGCAGTATCGCCAAATCTATCAAAACTAGTCTTGCGTTTAATTTTTTATAATTTTTATTAAAACTCAAATCGAAATCTAATAATTACGTCAACATATCCCAACTTTAAAGGGATTAAGTCATAAAATGAATATTTTATAGGCAATAATACAGTTACCCTGTATTGTTTTATTCATTTCTCAACATTTCCATTATGCACTTGTGACACTAGGTGTGCGGAATGTTGAATAATACGAGGAAGTGAGGAAAAAAAAAACTTTTGTTCAGTATTATTAATTCTCATAACGTTATGAGTTAAACAGTGATAGCCGTGCATTGCATATGGCATATGCCAGTCAAACGTATTATTCAGTTGGCATGGGTTGGTCTATTCTGTAGACAGGTACTTAACGTATGAGTCCTCTCGACATTGTTATGACGTTGTATGTAAACAAACAGCTCTGCATTGTCTTTGACATATGCCCCTCAAATGCATCATTCATTTGGCATGGGTTGGTCTATTTTGTAGACATCTTAGTTTCTGAGATTAAGGGGCGCCTGGTTTTTATTTATAGGCGACGAATCTAACAGGTCATCAAGCTCGGCCGACACAAGCCGCTCCTCGCATTCTAGCTCTACAAATTCAGATAACCTACAGCCACGCAGTGCGCTTGTTAATATTATGGGTGCTGACCCCACAAATAATACCTCATTCGGGCCAGATATGGCTGAAGAGGTCGTTCTTAGATGGAAGAGCTACCTGTCTGTAGGGGTAGACATAGAAATAAAGAATAAGCTCTCCGAAAAATATAAATTACCCAAAAATTGTCAAATACTTCAAGGACCCAAGCTTAATCCTAAAGTGCAAGCCCTGCTATCACCCGTTGAGCAGAAAAAAATACACTTTCCTCTTGGAGTTGCAGACCGTGATGGATAAAGGCTTAACAGCTTCAGAAAAAGTCATTTCTCAACTCGCTAAAGAGAAAGGAGTAGGGGAAAATGGAGAACCTGACGAAAACCTCTTGGGATTAGCAGAATCGGCACAGTTGTTTTGCATTGCCCACAAAATCGTCTCTGCGCATCGAAAGTTCCAAAATCATCACCAACCCGAAAACACAAAAGATAGCAACTGCGCAATCTGCGGATACGCTTCTTTTCGGCGGCGATTTTGCAGAAAAATGCAAAAATGCTAAAGCATTCGAAACTACGGCGAAAGAACTTTAAAGTCGCCGATTCCACGTCAAAAACGCACCGGCTCCTGCCTCGAAGAAACGGAATAAAGCAACATAGGCATGGCAGGACAAAGGATCGGGGAATTAGGAAGGAAAGTACAAACCACGCTACTACAGAGCTCGGAAAAAACCTCAGTCCAAGTCCTTCACGAAGGAGGGGAGGAAATACTAAAGATAAGCAGGAATATGCAATGTGCGGGGAGAATAAAGTGTTTTTTTCCTGAGTGGAAGAAAATAACTAGTAATAAACTTGTCTTAAGTTGGGTAACGGGCTATAAAATTCCATTTCCATTGCTTTTCAAGTTTACCCGCCCAAAACTCCAAAGCTCACAGAAAATGAAGTCAAACTTCATTCGAAAAGCATCCAACATTTGGTGGAAATAGGGGCAGAAATGCGAAAATTAGTTCTTATCTTCATTTTAAATCTTAAAAGGATAAATAAGTTTTTATCACCTTCACCTCACTTCAAATTAGAAGACATTATAACTGCAAAAAACTTAATAACAATGAACTGTTTTCTTGCCTCCATAGATTTAAAGGCCGCGTATTTCTTAGTTCCTATTTTTGAACAGCATGAATAATATTTAAGATTCGTCTATTATAAACAGATTTTCGAATTTCAATGCTTGGCGTTTGGCTTAGCAACTGCACCTTTCTGCTTTACCAAACTATTAAAAGCTGTAAAAAAACCCTTAAGAGAACGGTTTTTTTGTCTGTCGTCTATTTAGATGACTGTCTTTATATTGAACCAGTAGGGTTCAGTGTGAACAAAACGTAGTAGAAACCACTATACTACTTAAAAAACTAGGTTTTCTTATTAACAAAGGGAAAAGTCAGACAGAACCTACAAAAAACATTTTTTAGAATTCACGTTAAACACAAAACGCATGGAAATATCAATTACACAAAAAAGAATAGTTAAAATTAAAACAAGTATTCAGCATCTCCTTAACAAAAATAGGGCTAAAATAAGGGATCTGTCTAAAGTAATAGGATGTCTAGTCGCGGTATGTGTGGCAACTGAATACGGCTGGTTTCATTTAAAATCCTTGGAGCGAGGAAAGTACATTGCATTCGAAACAAATAGGGAAAGCTACAACGCAAACACGGCTATAAGTTCTGATATTAAAAATAAGCTTCAATGGTGGCTAAAACAGGTAAACTATGCAAAACAAACAATCTTACAACCAAACTATAAAGCTACAATCTTTTCGGACGCCTCACGGTCGGGGTGGGGAGCGTACTCCAATCATACAGCAACTAAGGGGTTTTGGGAGAAAAGAGAAGTAGCCGACCACATAAACACTCTGGAACTCAGGGCTGCACTTTATGGTCTACAAAGCTTTGCCAAAGATTTAAAAGACTGCCGCATTTTACTAAAAATCGATAATAAAACCGCCATTTCTGTCATAAACAAAATGGGCAGCGTAAAATATATAAAACTTAATAATCTGGCAAGACAATTATGGCAGTGGTGCAAGGACAGGCGTATATTTGTTTTGCGATATACATATACACCATGGACAATGTTATAGCGGACAAAAACGCCAGAATTAAAAATGTCGATACTGAATACTCGTTAAATAAGGAAATTTTTCTTGACGTCACTAAAAAATTGGGTGAACCTAAAATATACCTTTTCGCCAACTATCTAAATAAAAAATGTCAGCGGTTTGTATCTCGGTTCCCGCACCCTGAGCCGGAGTTCGTAGATGCTTTTACAAAAAATTGAAAAAACCTGAAAGCCTACATTTTTCCTCCATTTTCTCTTTTACCAAAAATCCTAAGCAAAATTGAGTATGCTTTGTAGCTTTTCCTATTTGGGAAATCCAACCATGAGATTGTGTTGTTAAATCCAAGGCCTAATCTACTTTTATCCCCTTTCAGGCAGCCCCACCCCCTCTGGAAGAACCTTACCCTGGGTGCAGCAAGTTTATCAAGCTTGCCTTTAGCATGAAATACGTCCCAGGTGATACCATAGATGTAATGACTGCCTCGATAAGAAAGAACACACTAAAACAATCTAATTCTACTTTCTCTAAATGGTGGGACTTCTGTGGGGGGAAAATTGAGACAATCCTGCAGCCTAGCGGGCAGAAAATACTATCTTTTCTCAAAACAGAATTCGATAAAGGTGTACACTGTACAGTATTCGACACCCAATACGTATGGATAGGCTTTAAATATGGTTTGCGATGTGGAAAAATCAGAAATCGTCGAAAGGTTTATGAAAGGCACTTTTAAGCTGCGTCCTCGTTCCCAAAATACCAAGAAACCTGGGACCCATCGAAGTATAATTATTAAGGATTGGACGATTTATCTGTGTGTAGTTCAATCCTAGTTATACGAGATTGGTCACATCCGAGTAGACTCCCGCCGCTCCAAACTTATATTCAGGCATAATTGCCATCATTACAAGAGAAACTTATAATTGTCCCACCCGAGGCGATCTTGAGCAAGCTTCAGAAGTATACTGAGGCTACGATGGGTGTAGTGGGGCGGTGAAAGGAACGGTTCAACTTGCTCTTTAAGACTTGCGTGTGGCGTGCTACGGAGTATCACTACAGGGTCACTATTCGGATGTGACCATAAATATATTTTTTAAACAATGCTGCAAAGACAGTTTTTCAAGCATACCAATAAATGCTGACAAGAACGCACCGGTACCGTCTACCAGATCTAGGAATCTCCTTGCTCTGCCATATACAGGATGTTACTTCTACTAAATGTGTTGCCGGATTATTTTTTAAAATGTTTTATTGTTGTTTCATTCAAAAAAAAGCTTAAATTATTTCCAACGCAGAACTGTTCCAATAGTGTTTAAATTACTCTGGTGCTCTTTCACATCCATTGTTCATAAAATTGCAAATGCAATTGCCTCGTTATATTTAAACATAATACCTGTATTCATAATTTTTAACTAATTTTATCTACGACTATTTAATAATAAAACATAATGTGTTTGTTAGTACGTATATAATGTGGTTCATATTACCAGAGTTACTCATAATCTACAACCGTGGCTGATTCAAAAAAAACTAAAATAGACGCTGCTAATAAAATATTAAAACAAATAAACTCAAATTTATGCCCATCTACATCTACCACTGTAAATAATGTTAGCTCCGAAACGTTTTCCATTACTAATAAAAACGATATGAATATAAGTAATATTCCTGCTCCCCATTCATTTTCATAATTGCTCTAATGTTACAATCAATTTTATGAAAAATTAGAAATAAGTAATTGTATTTTGTTTAATTATTGATAACATTGTTGAATTGTATTTTTTGGTTAAGAAATACCATTAATAATATTACCTTGTTATGTAAAAATCTCCTATTGTAATAAAATTTGTTGCTCTGAAAGCATTTTCTAATTTTTTGAATACTGAATAGTCGTAGATAAAGAAGTATAGTATTTAACTCGCGTATAATGGCTATATTACACCCGGACTCTTAACACACGAGCCTTTGGCTCGTGTTTTAAAATCTCGTGTAATATAGCGTACATTATACGCTCGTTAAATAATATACTATTATATAGATAAATATTCATTTATGACTTATCTTATGTACACATTACTTTACCAGAAAGATAAATAAATATGTGTATTGAATAATGTATGTTCTGAGGCTAACGTAGTATTAATTTTATAGACTGGTTATGAATTCGGTGTACAAATCCTAAAGATTTTAAAAATCGTTCACTTTATTTGTATGAGCTGGCTTCTCGATCTTGATCAAATATACAAATTTGTCTATCTGTTTTAACAGCATTTGTTGCTCGTTTGTATTCTGTGGGTAGGGTTGGCATTTCATTTTCTGTATACAAATTGCGTTTTAGGGTTTGGAAGTATGTTCGATGCCGTTGCAGTTCGTATTTTCATATTGACGTGCAACGATATTATACATTTTAAAAATAATAGATTTTATTTTCGGTTTAGGTTCGTCTTGTTTTAACAAATTACAACATAAAATTGCAACAACAAAAAAAAGCCTTATGTAGGTCTGGCAAGCTCTCTTTTGGATCAGAGTAAACTATACAGGGTGTTCATTTGAAAACTCTCCACCTCGATTTTCCTGCTTTAAATTGAAAGTGTGGAAAATCGCTCGGACCCGTCGATTTTTATTTCGAGGGGCACATATTTTGCGTATATTGTCAATCTTGTTACTTCAAGCCCCTAGGAAGGAGGGGAGGTAAGATCTAAATCTTAAATGGATACCCCTATTTTATATAATTTTTTTGGATTCTGCATAAAATTCTGAACATTTTTTAATAAAAGCGTTATTAGTCTATACTTAACAGTTTCCGAGATATTTACCAAAAAAATTATATAAAATAGGGGTATCCATTTAAGATTTAGATCTTACCCCCACTCCCTCCTAGGGGCTTGAAGTAACAAGATTGACAATTTACGCAAAAGATGTCCCCCTCGAAATAAAAATCGACGGGTCCGAGCGATTTTCCACACTTTCAATTTAAAGCAGGAAAATCGAGGTGGGAAGTTTTCAAATGAACACCCTGTATATAATTGCCAAGTTAAAATGGCACGGACTGCAATGAGCAGCGCCATGGGTAGGGGCAGCCAGGGCGCAGACAGTAAAAGGTGGGGTAAACCTATAAAAAAAACTGTCGGTAGTCTCGTTCCGCGTTTTGCAACATTGTTGGAGTTATCAGGCATCCCAGTCATTTAGTTTTATTAGTAAGTACATTTCTTACTTCCTGACAGTACATTCATGAAATTACAAAATTTATATAAATCATTTTTATTTTTTTTAAATAGTTACCAATATATTTATTATAAATTGTGTTTTGAACTAAAATCTGTATTTAGTTTTAGTTTTCAATAATAGAGGACAACACTTGTGTTATATTATTCTTCTTAAAAAAATTCTATTAAAAAATTAGAAAATAAGTGAGGTTAGGTTAGGTTAGGTTAGGTTAAAAGTGAGTGGGTTACAGCTAACCCTCCACTGCGACCATGCGATCTATTGTGGCTCACACCTTATTTATATTTCCCCCAATAGGCCTAACTTTTTGATGAAGTTAATGATGGTATTGGGAGAGACATTTTTCATGTCGTCCGGCAGCAGAGTCGTCTCGCCGAATAGAGCGAATCTGATTCTTCCTGCTGCGGGACAGGCGCACATTACGTGTTCTGCTGTTTCTGCATCTTCCATGCAGAGCCGGCATTCATCAGTTGGGGCTAATCCAATTTTATACATATGGTGTCGCAACCTGCAGTGGCCGGTGTACAATCCTACTAGTGCTTTAAGGCATGATCTGTTGAGCACAAGTAGTTTGTGAGTTAGTTGTTGGTTTATATGGCTGTATATAAATGCTTTAGAGTGTGTTAGACCTGGTAGATTTAACCAGTGTCTTTCCCATTTGCTTTTTGCTTCGGCTATTATTGTTTTCCTGGCCGTAGCATGAGATATACCTATTACCGGCTCGGGTCCTGTAAATTGTGTCTCTTAGCGAGCTTGTCGGCAGCCTCATTAGTCTCCAGGCCCATGTGTCCCGGTATCCATATTAGGGTTATTCTGTTATTCAGACTTAGTTCGGATAGTGTTTTGTGACAGCTCCACACCGTTTTTGAGGTACACCATCTCGATTCAAGAGCTTTTAATGCAGCTTGACTGTCGGAGAATATCTTGATTGATCTGTGTGCATACCGTCGGTCTATCACCAGTCTTGCACACATTTCAATTGCATAAACCTCTGCTTGAAATATGGTTGTCATAGTTCCCAGGCTGACAGTTATTTCTATCTTTGGGTTTTTGCCATATATTCCGGCTCCAATACCTTCTTTAGTTTTGGAGCCGTCTGTAAATATTCCAAATTCTGCCTTTAGCAAGTCAGCACTGTTCTTGACCCATTCCTCCCTTCTTGGGTGGATGATTTTATAAGGCGGTCATTATGTCAGAGGGCATATTTAACATGCCACAGGCTGTGAGGTTACACAAGTTACATGTAAAGATAATTCTTTTGTATTGTGGTTCTAAAAATGGAGGTATTTAAAAAATAGAAACAAACAAAGAAATTTCTAAGGGTTTTTATTTCAAATAACATCAAGTTGTTCATCTATGGATGTAAAAAGAGCGTTGGATGATAGGGGGGCAGATTTCCCTATACGCTGTAGCGTAGGGCGACAATTTTTAGAAGCGGCAGATTGGAACGGAAAAATATTGTTTTTATTTTACAACCAGAATAGTATTTTGTTTTACTAGGCAAAACAGCACAAGATTTAAATATGCTTTTCTGCAGTTTGAAACAATATAATTTTTTCTCCAAATTTGTTCCAATTTCACGCAAATTCATCTTTTTTATATTTATATACCGGATAAATCAAGAACTATATATGAACTCACATACAGCAGATTCATAGAATATAGACAGAGTAAAAATGTAGGACCTTTCCTTAACCACGGAGAGTGGTAGAACTGTGAAAGGCATTTATTTTTTAAGTTGCTTAAATTATACCGTTAATATTAGTGTTAATAAATAAAATAATAATTAATTTTCGACGTTTGCTTTCAAAATTTGACGATTTACTCTTAATACTAGTGCCTCGAAGTAACATTTTTAAGGTTACTGGGGGTGGTAAAAATTGAATTTTTAACAGGTTTGTAGAATTTTTTTTTAAATGAGCACTCATAAATCTATAAAATGTAACTCGTTTATTGTGATAACCATCTGCGTAATATCCTTAAACCTACATACATCCTTAGAAATCAACATGGTGTTAATGAGCTATTGTGGCATCTAGAAAATTATATTTACCTCAAATAACTCTAAATTTGTTATGCTTTGCGCCTTATGTCTAAACATTTTAGCAAATATTTCTTAATTATCTTACTTAATGCTTTAAACATGTACTGCTAATACACTTTAGTAAGCGTAAGTATAAGATTTTTCACTACAGGGCATGTGTAAAAGTTAACTATAAACTAACATAAAATATGCTGTACCTATAGTTTAACTTAATGCCATATTGTGATTAAGACTTTACAGGTGATTTCCATCTACCGTTTGACACTGAAACATTTAAGCCGTATTTTTCATTACTGGCATAATCCTAACGATTATTTTTCAGAAGATGCCCGAATGGCTTTTTTGATCTCAAAACTATCTTCTAATAAAGTGGGTAATGAAAAATTGAGAAAAAAGAAAGAAATTTCTATGAAGTACATGAAGTAGACACTTGGATGGAAATGTGGAAAAACAAAACTTGGGACGAAAACTGTGAATTTACAGATCTACTTGATAAAAATTTAGAATTCTTTGCTTCAATTAAAAAAGTCATAAATATTTTTTGGCACTATCTCCTCCCAGCGTCACATTTCATATTTTAGCACCTTGAGATGGGTGAAAACATGGTTGCGATTGAGCATGTCGGAAGACATGCTTCTCTGGCCTACGTCTGCGGCTGTGCATGGACAAAATGTTACAAAAAGTAAGGAATTTTTTATAAACAAAGTTATTGACACATTTGGGCAAAACAGAAGGAAGATACTATTTTTGTTTACATAATGATAATAATTGTGGATGTATTTGTTTTGTATTGCAACATACTCGACTATTGTCAGCGCCGGATTTACGCCTAGGCCCACCAGGCCCAGGCCTAGGGCGGCAAATACGTAGGGGCGGCAAATTCTAGACAATCGAATATCACTAAGTCTTATTACACATTTTAACTACAGTTCGATTTACAAAAATGACAACCCGCGCTGCCCTCTAGCCTATTACCTAATTTCACCTAATCTAATTCAGATGATTACAAAGTGCTCGGCAGAACGCTCTTTTTCAGCACTGAAACGAATAAAAACATATCTAAGATCAACCATGGCAAAAGAAAGACTTAATTATCTTGCAGTTTTACATATAGAATCAGAAGTTTTACGTAATATTAACTACGATAAGGTTATTGATTATTTCGCTAAGAAAAAATTACGTCGCAAACCTTTGTAAATTTGCATTTACATAACATAATAGTATATTATTTAACGAGCGTATAATGTAGGCCACAATAAAACGAGGATGAAGTTTACGGCACGAGCCAAAGGCGAGTGCTGTAAATCATCCGAGTGTATTATGGTTCATTAGACGCGAGTCAAATACTATACTTTATTACTTATACTTAATTACACTTGTTGTATTATGGATAGCATAATGCTCTTAATATCAGAAAAAAAGTTGAGTTCATATGGGAAATATAATAATTACACTTGTTGTTTTATGATAATTACACTTGTTGTATTATGGATAGCATAATGCTCTTATTATCAGAAGTATTATGCACCTATTATTAAATGGTTGTAGATAAAATTAATAATTTTTACTTTTGGCTTTGCCTTTGCCTGTATGATGCTATTAATGATATCGTTAAAGTATTTTAAACATAAAGACCAATTGGACGTAGTTATGCATAACTAGACCAAGCGCCAAATTCGATTTTTTGGTATTATTGCGCCACCTAATGGCCAGAGACATTATCTATTTAGGATAAAATCGTGGAACGTTAGAGATCTATATTTTAGGTGATATTTCAAGTTAAACTAAGCGCCAAATGGCTTAAGCTAGTAGCTGCATTTCGCATAACGCGACCAAACACCACGAAATTTGCAGAAGTCGACCAAATGTCACGATTCTGGCGTTTGGTCTAGTTAAGCAAATCACGTATCCGCTTGCTAAGCATTCTGGATTCTTCTCGAATTGTTGAAAAATCCCACTTTGTCCATAAAATGGAAAAGGATCATTTTTTTTTGGTACTGCTAACATAAAAAAAGTATTGTTAACAGGAAAGTAGATGTGACAAATAATAAAATTAATTGGCTGACATTTAAGGAAATTGAAGTTCGAAAGGACCATCCTTGCAGAATATTTGTTAAGACTTCTCCTAAGGATGAAACTCATCAAGAAAGAAATATAGAAAAAAAGCGTGGAAGACCACAGAATATGGATACTGAAAAAATAAATTCCTTTAAAAATTTACTTGAAAATTTATGGCCGGCCAGACGGAAAGCCTATTGCAGAGAAAAAACTCGAAGATCTAAAGTTTCTGCTTCCTCTGATACCAAAAGATGCAAAGAGATTTTACAAAAACCTGGTGGGTGATCCAATCAACTATTGAGGATGACTTAGATGGATATGGGCAACCGGATTTTGACGTCGAATACGAGGCAGAATATTAGGTAGTTATTTGAAATTTATTGGCATTAAAATATTTAGAGTACTAGTTTGGGTTAAAAATAACAGTTTCTTATTTTATTTGAAGTTTGTTTGCAAGGTACGACATACCTATGGAGGTTTCCTAGTTTTGTAATTTCTTCAAGTATAGTTTTTAGTAAATAAAGTTTTTAAAATATGTTTCAGTTTTACAGCTATTTTGATGTTTGTCTTAATTTTAGATAAAAATGGACCCATAAGAGTTTTAAAAAATGACTTTTTATTTTTAGCCACTTTTCCTAACAACTAACTTTATTTTATTTATTTATTTATTTCTTATTTATTTATTTAAAAATAAAAGAAACGGCTTTGCATAAACGTCCTACGCGATAATTTTTACGTGGGGATTGGTTTTGAAAAATTAAAAAACATCATAGCATATAAATAGCATAACCAGACTAAGCGCAATTTTTTAACATAACTTCTAAAATAATATTTTTTTCTGCTAAAGGTTTACAAAGACCAATTTGCAATAGTACCTTAGATATACCTTGCGAAAATTGGATCTCAATCATTAAAAACCGCTTTTTAAGGAAAGGGAAAAGTTAATCGCCATTTCCCAAAATTCTAATTTTGGCGCTTGGTCGAATTATGCATAACTACGTCCAATTTATGTTATATATTGACGTAACAGCATTCGTTTTTGAACAATTTTCATATTTCTGTCTGTGCTTTTTTGTTTCTTTGTTTGAAATATTGTTTTTTTAGAAATATATGGTTAACTCAAAGAAATTTATTTCTTGAGGTATTGTGTGTTTTAATATTTGTAGTAAATTGTTAAACATTTAATATAATATTCTAGGTGGGGGCGGCAACATTTCTTTGGGCCTGGGGTGGCGGTTACCATAAATCCAGCCCTGACTATTGTGGAGCATTAATTTTAGTTGTCAATTTCTGAATAAAAATAATATTCCTAAAATAGGTACCTACATAAATTTTTTTTGACCCCGTACCTTTTTTTCTAGCGGCGGCCCTGGTTGTATTTCTACACTTTCTACTACATTCAGTCATTTTCAGCCAGTATATGCCTAAGCACGTCTAAAAATAGATCTAACGACTTTTTGGTTAGTTTTTCTATTTAGATATTAGTGACCTTTTTGCTGAAAAAATTATTCATTAACCGTTTTGGTATTTTTGGGCCGCTTTTAACAACTTTTTTTTTATTGCTTTATTAAGGCTTTTTGAAAACATGGACTTTTCAGTATTGGTTGAATTTTTTACTTACATAATATGTACGGATATGATACGTAGTGGCATCGCATCTATTGTCATTAATAAGGAACGCACATTCTAACGTTCTACTATAATAGTAATTACCTGTTTTCTGAATTCATCACAGCATTTTCTGCAACTTACCTGAAAAAAAAATTCAAATAGTTAATAGACAAAATAACATGTTGTTATATAGGCTTGCCAAAACTAATTAATTAAAATCCATAAAAGTGTAAAGACTAAGGAGGATCGAGTCAAAGTAACGCACTCACGAGCCGACACATATTTTATAATCTATTTCGCTAGCAGTGGGCAGCAAGCCCTTAAACCGTTTTTGCCCGAATATTGCGAAGTCATAAATATGATTATGCAGGGCCCGAATTTTTTAAAATTAAAAACTTTTCTTTTTTTCTTTACAGAAATGTTAATTGGAAGGTAAATAACAAAATATAAATGTCAAAATATGTGTGTATCGAAGAGTCTAAGCAAAAGGCAAATAGAGACCAACACCACTTCTTGGATCTGATATACTGATCCTATAATTATTAATATTTTGGTCCATGCGGTCTACACCACCCATACTTTTATTATACTGTCCAATAACAAAAGGCCGAGGCACTGGCAACTTTTTCTTTTCGGTAGATATCCATCTGGCCCAAAATATGAGCTAGTGTCCTATTTAAGAAAAAAAAACACTGTTTCATTATTGGAACACTGGGAAAAACATACTACGTAGTAGTAGTAGTAGTAGTAGGAGTAACAAGATTTATTTAGCAATGTGCTACAATTTAACAAGTTATATAAAATATTTGAACTAATATAACAATATCATCTTTAAAAAAATTTTATCAGTCACTATTTTGTTTTTTAAATAAATAATTTTTCAATGATTTTTTAAAATTTTTCAAAGAGGTCTGCGATTAGTTAAAATATTCAAGTTATTATATTCACTTAATCCTTTATAGAAAACCGATTTATATGTCAAATGTTTTGATACCCTACCTAGACAAAAATCTTTATTATACCTGGTTGAATAGTTATGATTTTCAAAATTTTGAGTTATAAAATCTTTCAAATGAGAAGGCAGTAAGTTATGTTGTATTTTAAAAATAAAAGTACAAATCAAAAGAAATACTAAATTTTTAACATTTAACCACTGAAGTTTCTTTAACATTAAATTTATTTTCGTATATTTATCCACATTTAAAATTATACGCATAGCTTTATTTTGCAAAACTTGGAGTCTATTAAAGACCCCATCATTTGCTGTGTATAAAATAGTTGAACAATATAAAAAATGAGGTAAAATTATAGTGTTATAAATTGTTTTTCGTGAAAATAAACTCAAATTTTGATTAATTCTTTTTAAATAATTAATTTTTTTTCCAATTTTAGATACCAGATTTTCAAAATGTAATTCAAATTTTAAGGTAGAATCTAAAATTACTCCCAAATATTTAAGAGTCTATAATTTATAATTTTTCATCATCAACAAAAATATTTATGTCTGTTTTAATCACGCTATTTCCAATAACCATAAATTTTGTTTTAGAAACATTTAATTTTAATTTATTTACGTTACAATAAGTGGCTATATAAAAATTTTATTATTCAGAATAAATGTACAAAACATGACACAGGATAACTACAATACATGAAAAGGTTTAAAAAATAACTACAATACATGAAAAGGTTTTAAACATTGTTCATGAAGATTTACTTCACATTTTTCACACATTTTGGTAGTATTTTTCTGACAAAATGTGCAGCGTCCTTGCTTATGAGCGGGAATCATCCAGTAATTTAGTCCGTCATATCGCATATTTCCGTGAACTCTCTTAGATAGAGGTTTGGAAGACTTTGACCGTCCACCCCCTACCACGGGTTTTCCGTTTTTTTTTTTTTAAATAACAATGTGTTATTTCGCGACGAAATTTTAAAAAGTTAATTTTGGCTCCTATAAATTTGCCACGCGTTATGTATCGAAGAGTCTAAGCAAAAGGCAAATAGAGACCACCACCACTTCTTGGATCTGATACTGATCCTATAATTATTAATATTTTGTTCCATGCGGTCTACACCACCCATACTTTTATTATACTATCCAATAACAAAAGGCTGAGGCACTGGCGACTTTTTCTTTTCGGTAGATATCCATCTGGCCCAATAGGATTAACGGGATCACATGAACTTATTGTCAGAACGGGATGGTTGTCATTCCATGAAGTTATGGTAATTTCAGTGGTGTATGTATATGTACCCTGGGTGTTTTTTTAACTTCATCCTTTAAAGGTAACGGACATTTTTCTGTTCTAATGTATCCGCTTTAGCCCAGTGTTTTAATATTGGAACATACGTAGAAGAACTTACACATACCGTAAAAACTTTTTTGGTCAAATTTTAACGCTATATGGTAAGTAAGGAACTATAGTTTAAAATAAAATCAGTCATCTAATGAATTTATAAATATAGGTTATAAAAAAACACTTACTTTTTGAAAGCCATTTTCCGTTTTTTTTAAACAAATTTAATATTAAGCAGAAACGACGTAATAGCTATTTACCTAACAAGTGCGGAAAATTAATTTTTCCGTACGAGTCTGCCGTTTACCGAACGACGCGTAGCGGAGTTCGGTGAAGCAGCCGAGTGCAGGGAAAACATTTTCCGCACGTGTCAGGTACAATAGTTTTTCTACAGACGTGTGGAAATAAGTAACACATGTTTCAAAGAAATTTAATATTTTTTAATTAACTATAACAATCACATACATATGTAACAGTAACTAATTCTGAGAAAAAAAAGTAATAACTACAAGTTATAATTGATATACAGGGTGGCCCTTTAGTGTGGCAAAGTACAATAGCTCCGTTACTATTTCAAATACATTAAAAATATTAATACAAAAGTTGAAGGGCAGTAAGTGACTTATAACGTAAAATTATTTTTAACTCTATAGGGTGGCTCAAAAAAGTGGAACAATAAAAAATGTACTTTTTTCAAATGGAACACCCTGTATATTTTTTCATTTTTAAATTCCACATAAAATTATAATTATTTTTTATTAAATACATTATTAGTCTATACTTTATAGTTTCCGAGATATTGACTCTTGAAAAGTGACATTTTTGAACTTTGACAGCTTCTAGCTTTCTAACAGTACGTCTTAGAGCAAAACGGCTTACATGTCCCTATCTTTAATTTTTATTATCTTCCCAAAAAAATCAACTTCCGGTTAAACCGGATGTTACTCGAAAGCAGGAAATATAGTTGTTCCGGTTTAACTGGAAGTTGATTTTTTTGGGAAGATAATAAAAATTGAAGATAGAGACATGTAAGCCGTTTTGCTCTAAGACGTACTGTTAGAAAGTTAGAAGCTGTCAAAGTTCAAAAATGTCACTTTTCTAGAGTCAATATCTCGGAAACTATAAAGTATAGACTTATAATGTATTTAATAAAAAATAATTATAATTCTATGTAGAATTTAAAAATGAAAAAATATACAGGGTGTTCCATTTGAAAAAAGTACATTTTTTCTTGTTCCGCTTTTTTGAGCCACCCTATAGAGTTAAAAATAATTTTACGTTATAAGTCACTTACTGCCCTTCAACTTTTATATTAATATTTTTAATGTATTTGAAATAGTAACGGAGCTATTGTACTTTGCCACACTAAAGGGCCACCCTGTATTATTGATTTTGACATAATCGTGCCGAAAAATTTTTCCGCATTAGTGTGGAAACACCAATTTTCCGCACGGATTTTTGACATAATCGTGCCGAAAAAATTTTCCGCACTAGTGTGGAAAAACCAATTTTCCGCACGGATATCAGTGCGGAAAATTGATTTTTCCACACGTCTGTAGGAAAAAACAGTTTCGTTTAAATAAATCTACCTATCTATACATGAGTTCCTAACAAGGGCGAAACAGCGTCTACTCGGCGGCCCCAGGGAGTCCATTGTTTTTATTATCCCTGTGTACTTCAATGCAAAATGCAGGTTTTTTTCACACTTTAAAGTCCGCTAGCCGAGAATAAATTTTGTTTATCTATACATAGGTACGGGCATATAGCGATTCGTACCGCTCAGGTAAAATGAACCCATATGATAATTTTTACTAATTTCTTCATATTGCGATTCGTACCGGTATACAATTTTTGGGATTTACTGCATCCACCCACTAATTACCCCATTAGTAAAATTATTATGATATACCATAAAGAAGGTTTTATTACATTTTGTCTTTTAGTCTCTTTTTAGATATTGACCATTAATATATATACGAATATACTTTGATGGCATATTTGATTATTGCACACAATATTTCTGTCAATTATTTACTATCCATGGATTTTTTAACGGCCACTATATTCCTATATTATTCTGCTTATTGCCAAGTAAGCAGCTCATTGTTATAGTAAATTATTTTCATTAATAGAAAACGAGTGTTTAAAATATAACATTTCATTAAATATTAATGAAGTTGTCGTGGACTTTGAACAAGGCATCCATAAAGCTGTGATTGAAGTTTGGCCCAAAGCTCAAACAATTGGATGCAGGTTTCATCTCAGTCAGGCTTGGGTATAGAGAAGTGCAAAAATTAGGTTTAGCTAAGGAGTACCAAGACAAATCAAGCTTGGTTGGTCAATGGATGCGACAGATTTTCGCATTACCTTATTTGGATCCTAGCGAAGTAGGAGATATATAGCTTCGTTCTTGATTTGTTTGATATGATGCCAAATGATAAAAGACTTTCAAGATATGCTGATTATTTAACAGACAATTATATTTCCGAGGAATTGGCTTTTCCCCCTACAATCTGGGCCAAAACATCAGCAACACTCACACGTACAACTAATGCGTGTGAATCGTTTCATAGCTATTTCAATTATTCTTCAATATACAAGACGCATCCAATTTTTTTTTTTTTTTCATTTTTGGACAAACTAAATGAATTTCAAATAAGTACGCAAGTTTAAATTTAGAGCGTCAATTCCACTGAAAAAATTTATAATAATAAAGTTAAGAAACAACAAAAATGTATCGAAAAAACTATTAACCGATACAAAACCAAAGAAATCAGTAAACTACATTTATTTAAATGTATTTATTTTCATGCCGCTCCCGCCTGATTTTAATTTGTTTAATTTTTTTTTTAAACCTAATGTAAATTTCTTTGTCAACTAATTAAGATATGGTAATAAGATATTATTTTTAATTGTAACTAACCCTACTTATGATATTTTGTGTATTTAATCCTTAATCTCCATATAAATAAATTAGACAACTATAACAATTATTTCTATCCCTTATTAGTCATAGACTTTACCTGCCTGAAGCCCGGTACGAATCACAGGGTTGAATAAATTATAAAATATGTGTTCAGTACGAAACACATTATCCAATTAATACCTTTATTGCCTTCGGTACGAATCACACAACACAGATAGGCACATAAAGCTGAATGTAACAAAAAAATTACTGTTTTTCCAGAAAAAAAACTATTTCCAGTGGGAAGTTTTCCACATTTCTAGATACTACTAATATGTAGAAAAAAATCTGAAATTCCAAAAATTTTAACCATGAGTTCAGTTATAGAAGTAAGAAAATACGATATATTTCTTGACAAAATGGCGATGGATTTCCCAAAGGAAAGTTATGCCACGCAAAACGTCTCGAGTCGATGTAACGTAAAAGCTCGGCCGGCGAAGCGGGCGGGGCACTGCTAATGTATAAATAATGATAGAACATCATATTTAATAAATCTTTAAGGTAAGAAAATAACATTTAAATTTCATGGAGAAAGTTTTCATTTACGGAATAAAATTCTGTAAGCCATAACAATGAGATAAACCCCGGAATTAAATAAATATAAATTTAGGATATACGAAGTATTCAAAATTTTGTGGGTTCAGTTACCTTCTTAACCCCAAGCCAAATTCCAGCAATGTTAAGCACGACTATAAAACGAAATAGTCGACAAGGATTTTATGGTTAAAGGGTTTCTAAAAAGTTAGCCGCAATTTGAGCAATATTGGAAAAACAGCGTAAAAGACAAGCGACAGTAGAACTAAAATGTATGCAGTTTTTACCGGTTTGGGACTTCAATATTTGTACATCATTATTTAGTACTGAAAACAATTTATTAAAGTACATATTTGCATATTTTTTTAGACATTTAAATTTTATAAATAATTAAATTCACTATTAGAGTCCATCAATCAACCTATTAGTGTATTGACGTTGTTCTTGTCAAACATATTTGCATGATTTAAGTTCCGTAATTCAGAAAACCGCTACCAGATACAAACATTAAATTAATTGACAAGAGATAGATGTATAACTGGCTGTATATTTACGACACGACGAATATAATACATTGAATACTCCAGTCTTGTGGCGTCAACAACAGGTATATAATTTGCAGTATAATATATCCAATGTCAGTGTGATGACATTCCAATCATTCCATACGGCGGTAAACGTCGGTCTCTTTGAGACTGTTTACCGCCGTATGGAATGTCATCACACTGACTTTGGAATAACAATACCTCTTTATATAATAAATTTGAATCATGTTTTTATGGTTGCATACTATGTATTATACAAAACTAAAATTTTAGAGTATTGAAAGATAGACCCTTTTTAAGTATTTAATGCACAAAACGGAAACGCTGGTTGCCTGCACGTGGCGGAACAGAATGCACACAATGCAAAAATAGGTCAGTTACCGGCGTTAGACTTCTAAAAACATTGTCTGTTTTGTTTATTTGTCTTTTTTTGGTAAAAATATGTGTAATATATCTTAAATATAGTGTAAATTATAGGTTAATGTTGTTTTAACTAGTTAATTAATAAATCGAGACGTTTCCTTGCGTTTTTTTTCCATAAACCATTATGGAATCTTAAGTTTTTATTGCTCGTTGCAATATTCGTTTCGTTCTTGTGCGTGTGTAATAACCTAACAGCAAAAAACAATGTCGGTATTGTCGTTTGAGATAATATTATTGTCTGTATCTTAACATAGTATAAAACCAAGTCGCTGTCGCTGTCTGTCCGTCCCTACCAGCTATATATGCTTAAATCTTTAAAACTACGCAACGGATTTTGAAGCGGTTTTTTTAAATAGATAGAGTGATTCAAGGGGAAGGTTTTTATGTATAACTAGCGACCCGCCCCGGCTTCGCACCGGTGCAATTTCAGAAAGTGGCATGCCGGGTACTAATATATCGGGTTTGTTCGGGTTTGTATTTATACCAGCGGGTTGCAACGCATGCCGGGTACACGCTAGTTTTATTATAAAATTGACAAAATACGCAAAAACATGCATATGTATATGCATTTTGCATATATTCCGCCCTTTACTTATCATATTCGAAGGGTCAGGTATTCAAAACCGCCGGATACACGCTAGTATATATATATATAGTGAAAATAAAGCTAGATTGTTTTGATTGACAACGGCATTATTTTCAAATAATCATACCAAAAACAAAATTTGCAGTGTTCCTGGGTGCAAATCAAATTACCATAGCTCTTTTTTGGATTATATTTGGCCTTTTAACCACAACAAAAATACAAGGCGAATAAAATATGACATTGCTAACATTCCGAATGCAAAGAAAACAAAATGTCAACGTAGCCTATACTACACTGCGCCTAAAATATATAATATGTTGCCTAATAAGATCAAAAGAAAACCTTTTAAGAAAATAAAGAATGAATTACATAACTGGTTGATAGATAAAGAAGTGGCCTGGTTTAGTAGCTAGGCATAGTTAACTCCCTACTTTGGTTTAAATGGATATTATGATAATTATTATATTTATAAATTAAATTAATTTAATATGATTAAAGAAATTGTGTATTTTATATTAGTTTAGTAACTATATACATGTGTACACACAGACACTAAAATAGTCCATTGTGTACATAAATTCGTAGTATTATGATACCAATGTAAAATGTAAATCTATCTCAGTATTATTTATCCAATCTCAGTTTAAGGACATTCCAATCATTCCATACGGCGGAAAACAGTCTCAAAGAGACCGACCGCACAACCAAGGTTGTCAGATCTTTCTTCTTCAATTCTTTAAGTTTTTTTATTAAAGATATTTCATTTATATCAGTATTCAATTGTTAGTCAGTAACTTTTTTTGAAAGCTAGTTTGCAAATATACTTTAAACCGAGGAGTTTTGAGTGTGACAGAAAAAAATAACAAGCCATTCATTGTTATAATAATACATTCTTTAGTCCTTAAGAAACAATATTACTGAAATCAAGAAGTGTTTTCAGTGTTTAAAAACAACTAATTAACAAACCCTTGTTTCTTGTATATACTTACATTGTGCTTACAAATCCAAAAATTTTGAAGAATTGGCAACACCATGTAATTTGTTGCGATTGTAAGCGCCAGGATATAAGCTGAACCGGTACCCGGCCCGTCTGACGATCGATTCTGCCAGACAGAGATAGGCCAGTGACCGCCGATGGCGTGGAAGAGACGGAGATAAAATATACGTGGTTATGCCTTGATGAACGGGCCGGAGTCTGGTTGACGAGAATAAAGTTCTGGTAAAAAAATTAAAGCATTTTCTGAGCAGTGTCAGGTTTATTTTTCTGATTTTAGTTTTGTATATATAATTTTTGAGTTACCTTATATTTATTATTTTAATATAATATTATTATATATACAGTGGGTTTATAAAGTGTAGTATGTACAAACACCTAATGTAAAACAAACTTATAAGTGTGTATACGCATATTAATTATTTGTGTGGATGGTTAGGAAATTCCCACAGTTTACTGTCATTAAATTGACCTAAGAAACACTATAATATTCTATTCTATAATTAGCCCTACTTAAGTAATGTTAAGTTTTGTGTGTTGTTTGTAAAAAAATGAGTCCCGTTTTTCTATTAACTTACTGTTGTTCATATTATTATTAGTCTTAAGCTTAGTTTAAGTCAAAAAACATAGTCTCCCTGTAATGCCAGCCTTTCAGGGCCCCATAAAACTGTGATTTCAACTTATCTAGTGTATTTTTTATAACGTTTTTATAATATAGAAGAGAGATTTTTATAATTTACCACTACCACTTTTTTGTGATGTTTGATTTTTATGAATAAAATTCGAGATTCGAGATTCTTTAAAACAAGGTAAGAAACTTTATGTACCTTAAAATCTCCGGTCAGTTATGATTTATAGAAAAATAAATGAATAAAAGCCCAGAAATACCTGGAGACAATTAAAATAGTATGTAGTTTACTCCCTACATTTTGCTAAAAGTGGCATAATATTATACAGCGTATCCAGAGAAGTTCTAGACATATAGGAATTTTTTTTATTGTTCATTTTACGAAAAAAAGTTATTTTTTATAAAAAATTCTGCTTGATGCTCAAATAATATTGACATATCAAAACTTAAGATATCATGTACAGGGCTGCAAAAAAATATAGAAACACAGAATTACGTTAAGAGGGAAGTACCCTAGATTTTAATTTAGAACAAATTATTATAAGAAAACTTTACTAAGGACTACAAAACGCGGTCAGATACAATTTTTCGTTGAAATATTTTAATTTAAAGGGTACCATCAAAAACACGATGAGTATTCATTACCTCTTGTTGGAAACCAATTACGTAAAAAAATATTGCGAGATTATTTCATGTTCTAAAATCAACCTATTTACCTCAGGAATATTAAAAACCTTTAATTTCCTTAGAGCAAAATTAAATTATGCATATGAATAATAAACAATATTTTAGCAATTACATGATAAAAGTGATCTAAAAAAAAGTAATTTAAAGTGATAAATTATGTCTCCACTTGTCCCCTTCCTTTTTCCATGCAAACTATAGTGCGCCTTGTAATTTCCCCTAGTCGCCTGTATCATATTGGGAGTGATTTCTTGGACACAGGTTGTTATTACTGCTTCAAGATGGTTAATATCCTGAAAAGGTCTATGCTAATACACCATTTCTTTTAATCGGCCCCATAAAAAGAAGTCCAGGGGTGTGATGTCCGGCGACCTGGCTGGCCAAGGAATATTTGAACGTCTGCATATCCAACGTTGCGGAAATACTTCATTCAAATACCCAGTTACTGTGTTGGTACTATGGCATGGGGCTCCATCATGTTGATACCAAATTATACGTCTTATAGTTAGTGGCAGTTCGTCAAGAAATTGAGACAACTGGTTCCTTAAGAAGTCTAGGTAAATGGAAGCATTTATATTTTGTCGGAAAAAGTATGGTCCAACGATCCGATCATTAAAAATGCCACACCAAACATTGGTTTTAAATGAATATTGACTACGGCATTCGATTAAAAAATTTGGAAACTGTAAATTAAAATATTTCAACGAAAAATTGTATCTGACTGCGTTTTGTAGTCCTTAGTAAAATTTTCTTATAACAATTTGCTCTAAAATAAAAATTGAGGGTACTTCCCTCTTAACGTAATTCTGTGTTTTTATGTTTTTTGCCGCCCTGTATATGATATATTAAGATTTGATATGTTAATAATATTTGCGCATCAAGCAGAACTTTTTATAAAGAATAACTTTTTTTCGTAAAATCAACAATAAAGAAAATTCCCATATGTCTAGAACTTCTCTGGACAAGCTGTATTTAATTCGCGAAGACAATTATCTTTTCTTAAATGGTTCTCTGTATTGAATATTTCCACAACAACTATAAACGTTATAAAAAGGTTCATTTTTTCTTTTGGTCCTTTTTTCTATTGTTTTTCGGCAACGTGTCCCAATTTTTACTATACTAACTGGATTCTTTTAAAAGTTGATCGTAAATCCTTATCAAAATCTTGATGTTTTGCAAGATTTCTCGTTCTCGCATATTTTTGTCTCGTTTCACGAGATTATCGCAGAAAAACTCTCGGCTCGTTTCGCAGGACACCGGACCACTCTCGTCTCGTTCTCGTCTCGTCTCGCGTGATCGAGAGTGAAACACTAATCAGGGTAGAACTAAAATATGCTCAAACATTATTCCATTTACAACACGAAAACGAAAATCATGAGAAAACATGTTAAACCTATGTTGCTGCGTAGCTAAAAGAACACACTTTATGTTTTATAAAAGAAAAGTTTTTTGGTATTTATGAAATATTTAACGTTATTCAAATTTCTTTAAAATAATAACTTGAGAAAAGTTCGACCAAGATGTTAAAATAAAATTTTATAATATTTCCGATCCTTAAAGCCCGACGTTTCATCTGGGAATTACCAAGTCGTTGATCTAAACTTTTTCCTTTTTATGTTCGTTTTATTAGGTTTATATATATACATAAAATATAAGAAAAATAGGAAGGCAATAACCCACTCCTATTGATTAGAATTTAAGGAAAGATAGTTTAATAATATTACTGCAAGCAAAACGATATTATAGAGTTGTATAATGTTTTAATAATTATATGAAAATGGACTAGAATCAATAAACAAATATTTTTTTAAGTGCAATAAAAGTTATACCTAAAACTAATGAAATAAATTCGTGCCACAATATTACATAAAATCATAAACATTTTCAGGGATGTAGTAATAAAACAATAGCCACTGTTTATTTACACTAGTGCTTCTGGCTACCGCTTATCTAAAAGGAACCAAGCGCCAAAATAGCTAAATTGACCTAAATAGAAACGACTTTATTATCTGTTTTTTTTTTAATCTTTAGTAAAATATTTATACTGAAGAGAAATAACCGCGGCGCCCTCTATGAGCCAATGAACCAAACGCCTTTCGCTTAAAACATAATTTTCTATTTATACAGGGTTCCCCATAATTGACTACCCATTTTATATTATTAATAAATTCCCTACGAGATAACTAAATAGGTTGTTCTCTGTGGTATTATCTTCTGTAGTCTTTGGGATTTAAGTAAATTATTAATGAAGTAGGCGCCTGTCACAAATAAATTTTAAATTAATAATTTCGTGGAACGTCATATTTCTACGAGAAGTTTGTTAGTTTTTATCAATAATTATTTAATTTTTTGCTTTGAGACATTATTTTAACATCCGTTTGAACTTTCATGGATTACAACGTGTGTTTTGTGTAGAAACTTACATAAGAATCAATTCGATAGAAGAAGTTAGGCGTGCATTCTGGCGTCAGTTTAATAACAACAATAGGGGTCACGCGCCAAATCGTAAAACTGTTAAGTTATGGGTTCGTCATTGGCGTGAAAATGGTTTTGTACAAAATTTGAAGAAGCCTGGACGTCGAAGAACAGTTCGTATACCAGAAAATATTGAACGAGTTAGAATTGCGTTTACGAGAAGTCCTAAAAGTCTGCTAATCGACAAACCCTTATCCTAGGAATATCGCAGGGAAGCTTAGATCGAATTCTTCAAAGGGATTTAAAATTTCATCCCTATAAATACCAAATAGAACAGCACCTTAGCAATCAAGATAAAGAAGCAAGGTTAGCATTTTGTCAAGAATTTTTGGATTTACATCAAGGAGCAATTCACAGCACCGGCGTATACAAGGGGGGGGGGGTAATGGGGGTAATTACCCCCCCCCCAAGATTACTTAAGTGTTGTTTAATTTTTGTCCTTACTCCTTAAAGTTGCTATTATCTAGTATCCTAGCCAGGCACGTAGCTAGGGGGGGGGGGTACAGCCCCCCCTCCCGAAACTCGAGCTCTGATTTCGGCAACATAGGCAACACATTAAACATTTCCTACACTATTACATTTTCTTCACCTCAATTATTATCGGGTTTGTTTTTGTGCTTTTCTTGAGGATTTTGTGTTGTGTTTTTTATTTTTCCCACTTTGAAAACCAAGCACCATGATTTAAAAAAGGGCGTGGCACCCAAATTTTTTTGTCTGCGGTGTGCCTGATCCTAGCCGATCGATTACGATTACCCCCCCCCCCCCCCCAGACGCATGAGCTGGATACGCCGTTGATTCACAGTCTCCTAATGACCGACGAAGCAAATTTTTATTTGAACGGCATGGTCAATAAACAGAATTTTTGATACCTACTGGTCAAATGAAAATCCTCGTGAAATTTTTACACAGAACCTTAAGTTGTCCAAAAGTTGTTGTGTGGTGTGGAGTAGGATTTTTTGGTATTATTGGCCCTTATTTTTTTGAGGATGAAAATAACCGCGCTGTAACAGTAACATCCGAGCGCTACGTTAATATGCTAGAGACATTTCTCATTCCAGAATAAAATAGACGAGGATTACTAAACAATGCCTTACTATTCCAACAAGATGGGGCAACAGCTCATACCGCCAGAAACTCAATGAGGGTTCTGCGAGAAATGTTTAATGGCCGACTCATTTCTCGATTCGGAGATTTGCCTGTTTGTTCCTGTGGGGATATTTAAAAGCAAAAGTGTTTGCGAGTTGTCCAGGTACAATCGAGGAACTGAAAGTCAAAATTCGTGAAGAAGTTGAAGGAGTAGACGAAGGTTTGCTACGCCGTGTAATGAACCACTTTTTATTTAATATTGAAAAATGAGTTTCGTTGTTGGTGGAGGTCATTTAGAAGACGTGATTTTTAAAAGTTAGAATTAAATTAGCCAAATATTTATAAGTTATCATAAATCCCAAAGAGTTAGCTGTAATTTAGTAAAATAAAAAGTTTGTTTTGTTAACTAAAAAAAAATTGAATTCAAATATTAAAATGGGTAGTCTATTATGGGGAACCCTGTATAAACGGATCCAAAAGACCAGTCCTATTTAGATGAACTAAATTAGTTTTTAAGGCGACGCTTAGTTCGTCTTCCATCTAACCTAAAAAATACTAAATTTGGTATAATATTGGGATAGTTTGTGGTGTGTTTTGTCCGTGTGCAAAGTTAATAGCCATGGTTTAATGTATAAATCATAATTTCGAAAAAGACCTGTACATACTGTAGAAGGGCAGAAAAATTGATGATGTCAACAAATAGCCCATATTACTTCTTTCGGAAAGAAGGAGTAGCAGGTCGGGGTGCGCAAAAAGGTACTTTTAAGGGTAAATTTGCTTTTAAAGTTTTTCAAATCTTTTGGTCATAAAGTTTTATTCTTTCTACTTAGTTATATTTTTGGACTATATTTTACTTGGCACGTTAAAAGATCCTGGAGAAATACCTTAAACAAAATTAAGACCAGAGATACTCAGGTATAATATGCTTTATGCTCTTTTATCATTTTGAAAACCACTGATCCTATTTACCCAATCATTCATCTGGTATACTTATGGATATATTTTTTTCTGTCGATTTATAAAAACGAAACAAATGCTATCAGCTGATCATCAGGATAAAGGAATCTTTGATGATAAGTCTTTGATGAGATCAGCATTTCCGAAAGCAACTATAACAATACATATTCCTAAATTTTTTAAATTTGTAGGTTGTAATCCATAAATATTTACGAACACTGTGACCAAATGCTATGTACAAAATATTGGAAGAATTTATGGTCTTTATTTCGCTCCATGACTTTTTCTTATTCAGAACTTTGAGAAAGCACTTTTGTAGTTGGTAACCATTAAAAAAATGTTGATTTTTCTTTCTAATAAGACACCGTTCCCTGATTTTACAAATAAAGTATAATATTCTTCAAATTTTTTGAAGTCAATTGTCATATTACTTTTAGCATAATCTGATAAGCTTTTTGATAACTTTATTTTATGGCTGTACTATGTATGTGCTCGTTTTCTTTAAAGTCAGGACCCAAAATTTATATGTGCTTGTAGCAGACAGAATAGTTAATTTATACAAGTACGGATCATGTATATTCATTACCCTGTAAATTTCCTATGTTTCCACTTTAGACCCAACAAAAGTTAGCTAATTAAGAGTTTGGTTGAAAGGTTGTAAAATATTAATAATAATAAAAATAATAACAAGAACTTATTTATATTTTACAATAAGAATCATGTGTTATCCTATATATGTTTACCCTTACCCAAAACTCCGGCGTCTTGTTAGTATATCTATTTGGAACAGCCGACCGGAAAACTAAATATCCTAAACAGTGTCCCAGTGATTATTTAAAAAACAATATATTGTATAAAAAAAGATGAAAAGGCAATGACAAAAGAAAGTTTATATATTTACTCTGATATAAGAAATTATTATTAGGTAGAAAACCTAGGAAACCCGTCTGGCATATTGGACATTTTCCAGTGCAATTGAAAATTACTTTGAAAATTACTTACATACACACATTACTTTACAAAATAGATTGCATTTGTGGAATTTTAATTAAGTACTTCAAGATTGTTTTTATAAGATTAATTTAGCTACTAATAGATGTAGTATCTCTCGATCCCTTACCACTAATCTTACACAATGCCATAATTAAGAAAATGCTTTTAGATTGTTTATTTGATTTTTTCAAACGGCTAAACTTTTTTTTTAGTTTTTAATTTATTACTACAAAACTACCAAAGCAAAAGAAAAAAATTATGAATAATTATAAAGAACACTAATACAAACCAAAAAATACAATTTTATGTTTCACACATTTTTGGGCCACACTGTATATGCGAAAATATTTTTCTGCAACACATCCCTTGGTAAAGTATAAGACAGTCTATGAATGAAATTTCTCTCAATTCGTACAGGAGTTGTGGAAGTCTGACACCTTGTTGTAGGACCATTTAAAGAATCACATTAGCACCCTAGGAAATTACACAGATAATTATTATCACCAAAGATATATAATTATTACTTTTTTTATTATTTTCTTCATGTTTAAAATGTTAAAGAACTTTATATAAATTTAATTGAAAAGTTTTAAAAATTAAAACAAAACTGCACCAGAACGATTACTCCAAAAAAATAAATAAACCTGGAATATTTCTTTTCATACTTCGCTTGCTCTATAAAGTTTTATAAATCAGAACAGGGAATATTAAAATTCTTCTCGTTTTACTTCCGGTCTTATTCGCACCATTTCCAGCTTCCTTCTTTTTAAGATGGTCAATTTAAACCACCAATTTTAAGTTTAAATTATCGTATTACTTTATGCAGTATGCCACTACAGGGCCGTAGCCAGAGGTACGCCAGGACAGGCTCAGAGAAAACTATGAGCCAGCCCTAGCCACTATCCAGAGCTTGTTAACGATTTCAAAATTAGTAAAGCATTTTCGATTACTTATAGAAAAATCTCGGGAAAAGTCTTCGTTCTGCTTAAAGTTTACTAATGGTTCAGTTAATATGCCAGACCTGCCTTGGTGCAGCTAGGTCATTTAAACGTTACTTATATGGTTTTCCAATATGAGGATCAAACATGAAAAATGGCTATATAAAAGTCATATTAATTTTGGTCCAGTAATATATGGTTAACGGATCGATCTCCTTTTTACAGACACAATGTGGATGGTGACTATGTTGTAGAAAGTACTGGACTGTTCAATATTGTTCGATCTAAAGATTTCTATCCAGACTGCTGAGAAATTACTTCAAGCATACGTAGCCAGTTGGAAAGACTCTGCAGTTGTCTTAGCCTCGGTAGTGGATTCCTTTGCCTCTTACAGAGATGAGAACGTTTACAAAGAGATTGATGCCAAAATCGCCACCGATTTCAATGTAACTGAAGATGACATTTCCAAAAAAAGAAAAAGACATATCTAGTATACAGGGTGACAATTTAAAAACTTGAAATGGCCGTATCTTAGGAACGAAAAACTGAAGAAAAAATCGCAAAAAACAGTTTCTATAAAACGAAGGGGGAACAAAAACAAGCGTATTATTCCACCCTTATCTGCAACCCCTTGGACAGGGTGAGATACACCCCTAAAATCTTAAATAGAAAGGGGGGTCGAGTGATACATCATTTTGAAGCTCTTGAGAAATGCTTTCCAATGGTACCATAGAAAGCTACATTTCAGGAAATTCTTCTCTGTTTATTTAGGAAAACAATAAATGAAAACACAATTTTGAAATTTTTTATTATTATTTAATTAAATGTTCAAAATGATTTCCGTTGTTTTGAAGACAATAATAAAGCCTAGTTTCAAATTCTTCACGTACATTTGCAAATGTTTCTCTGGATATAGCACGGCATTCCTGAACTATTCTATGCTGAAGTTGCTCTAGTGACTCAGGTTGCGTTTTAAAAACCACAGATTTTAGGTGACCCCACAAAAAGAAGTGAAGAGGTGTTAGGTCCGGGTCCAGGTCCGGTGGCCATTCAACAGGACCTCTTCGTCCAATACACTGGTTGGGATAATTATCATCCAACCACTGCCTAACGGGAACTACATAATGCGGAAGGTGCTCCATCCTGTTGGAAATGTAGTAAGCGTTGTTCTAAAGATAAATTTCCGAGTATGAACCTCTGATTTTCTAATTCTTGCACTATTAGTGGTTCGATAGACCTCTGTAGCATTTAAGCATACCTGTCGCCATTTAAATTTCCTTGTATAAATATTGGGCCGATAATACCATCTCCCAATATACTAGCCCAAACATTAATTTTCTGGGGGTACTGGGTATGCCCTTCTCTAAATACGTGGGGGTTTTCGTCATTCCAGTAACGACAGTTTTGCTCGTTACACGCCCATTTAAATAAAAGGTACACTCATCACTGAAGCAAATATTTTTAACTAGTCGAGGTTCTGCCGTAATTTTATCTGTCATTATTTCACAAAACTGAATTCTTCTGTCCGGGTCGTCGTCACCAAGTTCTTGCAGTATGTGCAGTTTATAGGGATAAAACTTATGAAATTTAAGTACCTTTCTTATTGATTCACGAGATAATCCAGTTGCTACAGCTGCTTGACGAGTTGATAAAGTTGAATTCATTGCAAACTGCCCCAGAATTTCAATTTGCGCTGCTTCGTCGGCTAGTCTCGGTTGATTTCTCTATTTATTCGCGACAGAACCAGTTTCTTCAAATTTGACTACTAGTTGTCGAACATACTCGGGGCTTACATTTTGACCTGGATGCCTTTCGTTAAAACGTTGAGCTGTCCTTAAGAAACATTGATCCTGGAAAATATAAATGAAAATAATTTCTACACGTTCAGCTGTACTGTACACCATTGTTAAAGATAAGAAGTGCTGCTTTTCGTTTAAACTGAACCGAAAGTCAACTGTTCTTAAAATAACATTACTAGTACAAGTTACTTTTAAAGTAAATTCTGTGATAATAAAATGCGAGTATTTATAAATAAATTTTTTTTTCAACAAAAAAACCATAGCAAATAAACCAAAACAAAATACCTAGGCTTAAAATGTTTAGATTTCTTAAGAGATATCTCTTAATATGCCAGGATATTGGTAGCAATCATTTTGAACATTTAATTAAATAATAATAAAAAATTTAAAAATTGTGTTTTCATTTATTGTTTTCCTTAATAAACAGAGAAGAATTTCCTGAAATGTAGCTTTCTATGGTACCATTGAAAAGCATTTTTCAAGAGCTTCAAAAAGATGTATCACTGGACCCCCATTTCTATTTAAGATTTTAGGGGTGTATCTTACCCTGTCCAAGGGGTTGCCGATAAGGGTGGGATAATACGCTTGTTTTTGTTCCCCCTTCGTTTTATAGAAACTGTTTTTTGCGTTTTTTTCATCAGTTTTTCGTTACTAAGATATGGCCATTTCAAGTTTTTAAATTGTCACCCTGTATAATAAAATTGGTAAAAAATAAGATGTGGAGCAAGATGAAAAACCAGAACAATATTTTATGGCGGGATATGATCTTAAGCGAAATGAAAAGAAGATCCGTGGAAAACTATAAGCTCCTAAATGCAGTTTCCAGTGCCGAAGAAGAAACCCTTGATTTAGTCAAATTATTGCAAACTTTGGGCATAAAACTTCCATCTCTACCAGAGCTTACTTACAGTGGTCAACAGATCTAAACAAACACAAAAGAAAGAGAACTCTGATGAAGCTGTGCTCGATATTGTTTGCAGCAACGAATGACATTCTCAATTGTTCCTTCTTGCCTATGAAGCAAATCGTTTTGTGACTTACTTTTAAGAACATTTAATCAGCAGAAGAACCAAAGAAATTTTTTTTTATGCACAATTATAACTAAATATGTGAATAAATAGAAAGTTATCATGTTAATGCGCTTCCTTTTTTATGTATAAGTACCCACTATCAACAACAAGTAAAAAACCTAGCGAAAAAATGTTCTGTGTATATAAATACAAGGAATGTGAACAATTTTTACTTTCAGCGTGCCCTAAATTTTTTGGGCATATCCTAATTACACAACACAGTCTGACTACGGTGTGCTACTACGTTTTAATACTGATGTGGCAACTTGTCAAAGCAGCATGTAGCGGAAAATATGGATTAAAATACTAATAAAACATACGCTAAAATCTAAAAAAAAATGCTAAAATCCACCGTCCTACTTAAGGTAGCTTGCTTTCTCCGCCATTTTAAAACAAAATCATCTTTTGACTTAATTGAGTACAACTTGAGAAGCGTCGAAAGTGGTTTTTTAAATTGAAGAGGGTGAGAGTACGAACAATTTCGGTTATATATTATTTTTATAACTAACTTCAATTTTCATGAAATTTAAACTTTTTCCTTAAAACCATAAACGCGTTTACTTTTAGACTATTATACAGGGTGTTTCAGAATAAGATGCTAATCCTTAATGGTGTGAATCCTTAGGTGATTTTAAGAAGAAAAGTTCATATTAATATATATCCTTAACCTATCAACTTTCGAACTACAGGGCGTTAAAGTTTTAAGAAAAAAATCGCTTTTCTATCATAACTTTAAAAACTTTCTAGCTATTTTTAGGAATTTTTCACACCTAAGCACCAATAGCCATTTTTTGGTGTGGAAAATTTTTTAAATTTTTTAACCAGTGGCGTCCTGAAAGGGTTTGGACTAGACATTTTGAGAAAATATTATGTACGCCACTGCTTTTTCTCAATATAAAAATTATTTTTAAAATACTCATTCATTTTAGGCCAAATTTAATATCTTGCCTTTTTATCGTTCGACAAACAGTTTCCGACAAAAAAAATAAAAATATTAAATGCGCATTCGCTATGTGCCTATGGTTTGTTTTGACACTATCAGGAATACTCCAGGAATTTTTCAAAGGGTACGAGACTCAATGAAGAGAAGAGCTGAAGCATGCATTCTTGCAAGTGGTGGCCACTTTCAATAGCTAATCTAAATTATTTTTGTTTTTGTTCACACGTTATTTAAAGTTAGCTGTTTTAATTTATTGTTAAAAAATAAACCATAGGCACATAGCGAATGCGCATTTAATGCTTTTTATTTTTTTTTGTCGGAAACTGTTTATCGGACGATAAAAAGGCAAGATATTAAATTTAGTCTGAAATAAATGAGTATTTTAAAAATAATTTTTATCTTGAGAAAAAGCAGTGACGTACATAATATTTTTCCAAAATGTCTAGTCCTAACCCTTTCAGGACGCCACTGGTTAAAAAATTTTAAAATTTTCTACACCAAAAAATGGCTATTGATGCTTAGAGGGCATGTGTGAAAAATTCCTAAAAATAGCTAGAAAGTTTTTAAAGTTATGATAGAAAAACGATTTTTTTCTTAAAACTTTAACGCCCTGTAGTTCGAAAGTTGATAGGTTAAGGATATATATTAATATGAACTTTTCTTCTTAAAATCACCTAAGGATTCACAGCGTTAAGGACCAGCATCTTATTCTGAAACACCCTGTATTATAACATATAAGAACTTTTATAACATAATATACATACAGGGTTAGTTGAAATAACCGGAACGGCTAATTTTCTTCAAAACTACTATGGCTAAATCAATGAATTTTGGTACAGGTCGATAACTTTAAAAATTGAATTAAAAATTGACAATTGCGACGTTGCCAGATTTTTAGGTTTTTCTGTAACTTAAGGAATGTTTTTTTTCAAATGTAACACTACTCTTTTTTTTATTAAATTCGATCCCTCCCCCCAACATTACCATTTCCTGATAGTATCAAATTTTTATCTCAATTAGTTCTATGGGAAAGAAAGTTAATTAGTTACAACTCTAATTCTAAAAACAATCTATTTCCATTTCCACAACCAACGGTTTCATAATCAAATTAATGTAGTGTACTATAATATGTAAGTAATTTTTACTAGCTATGTTATTGTTAGTAGTTGTTTGTTGTTATTATCGTTATCGATACTATTAGATACATTATGTCTACCAACCTTCCTTTTTACATTATTTGAAACGTTTTTAAAGAGAAATAGATGATTTTTTTTTAGTTAGAATTGTAACAAATTAACTTTTTTTCCCATAGAACTATTTGAGATACAAATTTGACACTATCAGGAAATGGCAATGTTAATGGAAAGAATCGAATTCAATAAAAAAAAGGGTAGTGTTACATTTGAAAAAAAAACATTCCTTGAGTTACAGAAAAAACTAAAAATCTGGCAACGTCGCAATTGTCAATTTTCGATTCAATTTTTTAAGTTATCCAGCTGTACCAAAATTCATTGATTTAGCATTGGTAGTTTTGAGGAAAATTAGCCGTTCCGGTTATTTCAACTAACACTGTATATTAAAAATGTTTAATAAATAAAAATAATCTACTAGAAAATGAACCCTGTAATATACATAGTTTGGAACCATTTTTAATCTTTAAATTAAAGGGGTGACTTTTAGAAAACGTACAATGGCTAGATCCACTTAAAAATCTTAAATAGCACTACCCAGACACCTCTCTGAAAATCTTTCCAATAATGCTTTTCAGCAATACTTAAATCAATGAGATGTAAGTGCGAAATGTTAGCAAAATTTTAAGGAAATGTTTAAAACTGTCTTGTGCAAAATTTGGCAGGAAAAATTAGAGACAAAAAGGTAAATGATGAAAAATGGTCCGAAGCCTAAATTAACATTTTTGCTCTTTTTTGTGAAATCTTAAATAAAACTTGCATTTTTTGTCATTTCGTCATTTAGCAACATTTACCGGCGCGGCGTGTCCAGATATTCTATTAGGAAAGTATAAAAAAAAATGCATAAATTTCTTCACCCTTACAAAATTTAACTTTTGCAACAACTTGGCGATGATGATCCAAACGAAATAGTTCAGTTTTGTGAAACCATGAGAGGGAGAATTACGGCAACTATATAAAAAAAACATTGGCTTCAGTCATGAGTCTTCTTTTTTCTTAACCACTCGCGTTATGAGAATTTCTCTCACACTTTTCGTAGAATAGTAATTTGGTCAAGGCCAAGTTGTGGGCAGCGTCTTCCTTCTTTCGAGCTGACTTCTTTTATATTTGTAGGCGTGGCCGATTAGTGCATTCAGTGAATTGATATGGGAAGCTCTCAAGTCACTGCGGACGCTCGTGAGAATTTTTACAATTTTAAAAATGAATTAACTGTAAAGAGGATGATAAGTTATATATAGGATGGCTAAAGACATAAGTTTTATAAGCATATGACAAAAGCTCGCGGAATTGAAGCGGGTACAATACGAACTAAATCGGCAAGATGATTTAGCCAGTGTTTCATGGACTAGGGCAGAAGAACCAAATCAGGTTGAAGTTTTGGATGATGACAACGGATCTGATAGCGAAAATGATGCACCCAGTGGGGACAGTGAACATCATAATGACTCGGAACAGTCAGAGGGTGAAAAAGATGAACAAATTGAAGAAGATAAACAAATATATGTACAGAAAAAGAAAAGCACGAAGTCTTTCTCCACAATCTTTATTAATCGAAAAACTAGGCGAACCAAGTATCACATCGACATGTTTCGAGTGTAGAAACACTCATCATCAGGAAACAAAGTAAAAATTAAAATGCTGATGTTTTTAGCAAGAGAAAATAATGGTGAGATTGAGCCGTAACTTTTTCCACACAATGTGTCTGCTTTGACTCTGGCGGGGTAACTGGGCCGTAAAAAGTCTGGTACCCCAACTGTTTTTACTTTTACAATAAAAGATGCTTTGACCAAAAAACAATTTTTTCTTTTTCTCTTCTTTTCTTTACATCTCACCCCAACATTTTCAAATGTTTCTGACTGGGCTCAATAAAACTCAGGATGTTTCAGTAATTTATTAATACTTTTAACAGATATGTTTTTCAAAACTCCCTAATTTTTACTACCCTATCTTTTTCTGCACGACAGTGTGCTTCTACACTTAACCCTCGACTCTTCAGTATGCTGGAGTCTTGATTTTTGACCTTCTGATTTTTCAGTTTTACATCTCTTGTACACCATTAAAAGCCCATTACGGCTCAATCTCACCATTATTTTCTCTTGCTAAAAACATCAGCATTTTAATTTTCACTTTGTTTCCTGATGATGAGTGTTTCTACACTCGAAACATGTCGATGTGATACTAGGTTCGCCTAGTTTTTCGATTAATAAAGATTGTGGAGAAAGACTTCGTGCTTTTCTTTTTCTGTATCATTTAACTCCACTTTGAGTATGGACTACTTCTTCAAAATATATGTACGCATAGAATCTATTGCGTATGCAGGTGTGCACTACTTTACTAGCAAAGGCAGATCAACCCACTGACACACGTCCCAAGATACGGACACCAAGGAAAAATATTGTCACTCCCTGTGAGTAAGGTATATTCCGAAAAACGCAAATACTGGTCAGGAATGCTGGGAGTTATTTCTTTTAAGGGATATGGTGGAGCACATCGTAAATTGCACAAACATATACATTCCTATGTACGCAAAAGCGAGTATCGGAATACGGATATTACTGAAATCTATGCTTTGATTGGACTTTTATACATGACCGGCATAAAAAAGGCTCAGTATTTGAATACAAGGGAGTTTTGGGCCGATGAGCTTACAACACCCCCAATGCTTCCATTCCAGAGAGGTATGACAAGTGGGGAAGTGTTATTTAAGATTTTAAAATGCATGAGGGTTTTGCTTTAAGGGTGGGTAAGGGAGGTGGAAAAAATATCATCTCACTTTTATTCCCTCGCGTTTTTGTAGAAATGGTATTTATTGGTTTTTGGATATCTTCGTTTGTGTAGAAAATATAGCCATTGTAAGTTTTCAAGAACTCACCCTGTATAATATATGTTATGAGGAGATATAAATACTAATAATTCCAACGTTTAAAATGAGAAGGAAAAAATAAGGAGGAAAATTATTATTTTTATGCATATTTTTAATTTACGTATAGTGTCAATGTTGGGACCCCCCTCCCGAATACACTACTAAACAATAAGGAACGCTGATATCATTTTAATAAATTTTTTTATCTTCTTGCAATACTTTTAAGAAATAACTCACAGATATCTACGTATAGGGCTGGTTATATTAAACGGCGGCGCAACAAAGCAAATTTGTTTCGTTCCTTTACAATTTATCTTTGATCTTAAGACATGCATAGCGTATATAAAACGTCTTTAGAACGAGACCCTTGCTTTTGACCAGCAATATTGAATTTTAAATACTAATCTGGTAGCGAAGAGGCATGGAGATTTTTTCTAGTTTATTTGGACTACATAGTCATAAAAGGAACGTATATAATAAGTATAATATATAATATATATATAAATACCATAAATGTAGGTAGTGTGGACAACAACGGTTGATTTAATTAATAAAAAAATGTCCAGATATGCGTGGACTTGGTTTTTATGACAGTAAAATTAAATTATTTTTACTGAGTTATAGTCCGTGGCACGAATCGTTTTGTTAAATAAGGAATGTTGTATCTTTCTTTATCGCGCCATTGCAGGCATAATTTTTTTTAAATGTAGATACATATAGTTGTATTGAAAGAGTATTTAAAAAAACGGAGTAATATTCACCACTATCTCTGTTACGAATTCTATTAAAAGTGAATATTAAAAAGCCGTATACAATTATCCCATTAAAGGAAGGTGATTTTAAAGATTTTAAAGCATGTGCTTCGTTGTACAACTACAAATCTGTTCCTTTTAGCCAGGTCGTTGCATTAAAGTTCACAAAATCTCAATTTAAAATAGAATTTAAAATTAATAATGCACTGGAAAATTGGAAAAAGTTTGTATTCGTAATTGTCGACCTACAAAATCTGATGCGGCAACAATCAGCAATAAAATGAAACTCCCTGCGCGTTTATCTTTTAACAAATCCATCATTCATCATCATCATTCCCGATACCTAATAAAATTCAAGTCATCAAAAGTATGTTTAAATGGATGCCGGAAGTTGACCAAACCTAATATATTATACTATTTCCAAAATAATTTTCCTCTGTCCTTTATTTTATTACATTTAATAGACTTCTAAGACTTTTTCCGAAAAATAAATGTTATTAAGATTATTTTTTGTTGCGTTTACAAAATGCAAAGTTGTATGTTACAATAAATTTAGACAATAAAGTTTTTTATTGAGATAACATAGTTGTATCTATGTTTTTTTTTAATACCTGAATTTTAGCACAAAAACTTTTTTTCACAAAGTTTTGAACATGAACCTTAGTACCTTGTGCTAAAAACAAGCTAATTTAATTATCTTAAAAAAGTATCTTTAGCGCCGCCGGAGTTATGATATCCAAAATTTTGTTTTTCGTTTTTCTCAAAACTAGGTTCAATGCGCTTACAACAGTATAATTCTGAGGTGACGTAGTGTCAAAACACTCTGTGGAATAATTATTAGGAAGCAAAATAACTTCAAAATATCAGTTTCCATTAAGCCGCAAATATTCTTTGCATTTTGGTTTTTGGTTCATGTCAATACGTGTATTTGTTCTCACCCAAATGCAAAATGATCTTGATGATGTCAATAATTTAAATTTTTCCATAGTTTTCTCATTGCCATTGCTTTCAAAATAAAATATACTATTAAAATGCAAGAAAACAAATGTTATTGTAATAATCAAGATTTAATAAACAAATAAATTTACGGAAAAAGTGCGTATACCTTAGATTTAAAAAATAACGTGTTCGCAAAACAAACTTAATAGGTATCAACAACAATTTTTTCACTTAAACACATCTCAATAATGTATATTGCCTCCTCTAGCCCGTACTACTGCCTATACACGTCGGTTCATGCCATCAACTAGCCCGCAAATATCATCCTGGGTAATATTTCTCCATACTTGACTCTTATGACGCGGTTGTAATTTAGGTCCAGTTGCCGGTCTGCCTAATTTTAAATTACCATCGTGTAATCTTCGACGAACTGTCCAAGAACTGACATTTTCAATTCGAACATCTCGAAGTTGGTTTTTTGCCTGTACTGACGTCAAACGACGATTCCGAAGAGTTTTAAGTACAAAAAATCGGTCATCAATAGCTTTAGTTTTGCGTTTCCTAAATTATTGACATCATCAAGATCATTTTGCATTTAGGTGAGAACAAATGCACATATTAACATGAACCAAAAACCAAAATGCAAAGAATATTTGCGGCTTAATGGAAACTGATAAAGAGTTGTACTCGTCAATGACACCAAACAGAGAACAAAAACCTAAATGCAGAGTGTTAAACGTAGGATCGGAAGACATGCCGGAAATATCACTCGACGAAATAAGATCAGCCTTGAGAAATATGAAAAACAATAAATGTCCCGGAGAAGACCACATTACAACGGAGATGTTGAGATTGGGGGGAAGTGCGGTGGAGAGAAGTATACAAATCTTATTGAACAAATGCCTACGAGAAAATGAAATTCCTACAGAATGTTATAATCCTGTTTAAAAAAGGAATCACCGAAGACATCGAAAACTACCGCCCTATCAGTATGCTTTCGCAATTGTACAAGCTGTTCACAAAAATCATCTGCAACCGACTCAAAAACAAATTAGACTCGTATCAACCAGTAGAACATGCAGGTGTCCGTAGTGGCTACAGCACCATAGACCATCTACAAACACTAAGAACACTAATAGAAAAAGCCACCGAATACAATATCCCTATTCACCTGGCGTTTATCGATTTTCACAAAGCCTTCGATACCGTTAAGTCGTGGTCAAGCCTACAATCCCTAGACAATGCGAGAATGGACTCAAGATACTCCGCCATCATCAAGAAAATCTACGAAAATGCGACATTCCACGTTAAGATCGACGAGAATCACACTACCAACAAAATAAAAATGGGCAGAGGAGTACGACAGGGGGATACCATCTCACCAAAACTATTCACCGCAAGTCTAGAGGACGTCTTCAAAAAACTCGAATGGAGCTCGAAAGGCATAAAAATAGACGGGATGTTCCTCAGTCACCTTCGTTTCGCCGACGACATCGTCATAGCCTCGAGCGACCCAATGGAGCTAACGGAAATGATGCAACAACTTAACCAAGCAGCCAAGGAAGTCGGACTAAGAATGAACACCGGAAAAACGAAGGTAATGAGCCAAACTAACCTTCATATATCGCTGGACGACGTAACTATCGAATGCGTAAACCAATATACCTACCTTGGCCACACGATGATGTTGGGAAAACCAAACCAAACAGCAGAGATCAACAGACGAATAGGACTCACGTGGGCGGCATTTGGTAAACTTCGTTACATCCTGGGAAACAGTAGCATACCTATAAACCTAAAGAAAAAAGTCTACGACTCATGCATCTTACCAGTGGCTACATACGGCCTAGAAACAATGAGCCTCACAAAAAAGAGTGTAAACAGGCTGAGAACATCACAAAGGACCATGGAACGTATAATGTTAGGAATCTCGTTAAGAGACAAAATAAGGAATGAGGTAATCCGAGGAAGAACAAAAATTACAGACGTGGCAGAGCGAGTAGCCCGACTTAAATGGAGCTGGGTAGGACATGTCGCAAGACAAAGCAGCGGACAGATGGATAGCCAGAGTCACCCATTGGCGACCAAGAGAAACTAAGAGGAGCCGAGGCCGACCACAAAGAAGATGGCTGGACGATGTTAAAAAAATCGTCGGAAGAGACTGGCACCATAAAGCCCAAAATCGACATGAATGGAAGACGTATGGAGAGGCCTATGTCCAGGAGTGGATGAGGGAAGGCTGAGAAAGAAGAAGAAGAATAGATACTGATATTTTGAAGTAATTTTGCTTCCTAATTATTCCACAGGGTGTTTTGACACTAGGCAAAAAAAACTTTTCGTTTATCCTTGTATAATATGTGAAAAAACCAATATCTCTTAAAATTTGTATAGGCATGTTAAAACTAATAAATGTATCTAGAGCTTTCTAAAATAGTATATTAAAGTATAAGTGGATATTAAGGTATTTAAAACACGCGCGATTTTGCAAGCACCGACGGCGCAGCCGGAGTGATTGAAATAGAGCAAGTGTTTTAAAGACTAGTTATCCACGAATACTTTACATTATTTTTTTTTATTGGTACACTTAGAAATCATTAATTGATTGGTATTTATATTACAAAAATGAAAATAATAACTTAGTAAGTAAGTGAAATGGTCGAATTCGTGATCTGATATACCTGTCGTTGTCATGAAAATGAGGAGAACAAAAAATAACTTCCAATCTGTCACATAAGATTCATTGTTATCACGCTAATAAAAAAGAATACGACAAGTTCATTAAATGGATGGAAGAGCAAAATGTAACAGATACAGATGAACGAGTTGTGCTTGCGTACCTTCAGAAAATGTCGGAGTAGTACAAGGCGTCGACTATGTGGGCTATCCATTCTAAATTGCAAAGTATGTTGAGGATAAATAAAGGGGTCGATATAAAATAATTTACGAAAGTGCATGCATTTATGAAGGCAATTAGCAAGAATGACGTAGTCAAGAAGTCTTATGTATTTAAGGATGACGATTTGCGGAAGTTTTTCATAGATGCACCGAACATTACGTATTTATTTTTGAAGGTGGTAGCCATTTGCGGTATCTTTGGCTCTTGTAGAAGATGTGAATTGTACGATTTACGCTTACATGATATCAAGAAAGAAGGAAGCGTATTGCTTATTACTATCCGACCATCTAAGACAGTAAAGGATCGACGTTTTACTATTGCCGACAATGATGGAATTGGATATGCGCATTTGGTGAAGCAGTATTTATCATTGCGCCCCCAAAATGTAAGTACCGACAAAGTATTCTTACGGTATGATAAGGGAAAATGCACCAATCAAGTCGTTGGTTTTAATACATTTGGATCATGTCCCTTGCAAATTGCACGATACCTTAAATTAGACGATTCTGAAAAATACACGGGACATGACATATTTAGTCACATTTCACGGGTTGTTGATGTTGCCATGGTAACTTTAAAACACGCGCGTTTTTGAAAGTGGGATTTAAACACGCTGAGGCGTACCTACTTTAAAAAAGCGAAATAGGGTAGGATATGCGCATTTGGTGAAGCAGTATTTATCATTGCGCCCCCAAAATGTAAGTACCGACAAAGTATTCTTACGGTATGATAAGGGAAAATGCACCAATCAAGTCGTTGGTTTTAATACATTTGGATCATGTCCCTTGCAAATTGCACGATACCTTAAATTAGACGATTCTGAAAAATACACGGGACATGACATATTTAGTCACATTTCACGGGTTGTTAATGTTGCCATGGTAACTTTAAAACACGCGCGTTTTTGAGAGTGGGATTTAAACACGCTGAGGCGTACCTACTTTAAAAAAGCGAAATAGGGTATCAATAAAAAAAAAATCACTTAAATCGGAGTAAAAATCAAAAAGTTATAAAGCCATAAACTTAATCCAAATTTTATGATGCCCGTTTTTTTTGCACGGGAGTGTATTTCAACATAAAAAATTTCTTCGCTATTCAGTGTTATAGCGATACACCATTTTATATTCCATAACAGCTCCATTAAGGTTTGATACCTGCTACCATATTTATCTTTTGATAACACAATCAGCAAAGCTTTTTTTGTCTCATTACGATGAACGTTTCTATTATATGTGCGAAACATGACCTTTGAAAGAATAATATTTTACAAGTTAAAGCATCTACACAAAGTTATTTGGTATCGATAGATATATATTCAAAACAAAATAAAAATTACTAACTTTAGTTAAGCAAACTATTTAAAAAATTGTAAAAGAGAGCCTATTCTGTAGTTGCGTAACAACAAGTTTTAAAAACTTATATAGGTATTATTATATTCCAAGTTTAATTTAGTTTAATGTATATTATATGATGAATTAAATAATTAATGCTCAATAAGTGTACTCGATCATTTTGTTTCCTATAATTTTCAGTGACAACTTGTCAAAAATCCAAAGTAAAAAGTCATTATTTCTAAAAACAAAAGATGGTTGCTAGGCAATACTTTACAGTACCTGATACTGTAATGTTCCACTTACCGGCCGCAAATGAGTACATGGTAAGTTGATTTACCGGAGAAAATGAAATAAAAGTATTTTTTCTACCAACTTTAGTAAATGAAAATTATTACGCAACTAAAGAATAAACTGTCTTTTACAATTATTTAAATATTTTGCTTAACTAAAGTTAGTAATTTTTATTTTGTTTTGACTATATATTTATCGATCCCAAGTAACTCTGTTTAGATGCTTTCACTTGTAAAATCATTTTTTCTACCAACTTTAGTAAATGAAAAATATTACGCAACTACAGAATAGACTCTCTTTTACAATTTTTTGAATATTTTGCTTAACTAAAGTTAATAATTTTTATTTAAACTTATCCAGTGATACCAATTAATATTGACAATAATATTTTAAAATTTGTAATAAACATTTTTATTAAATCTTTTTAAAAAGGATTATAATGACAAAATGAAATAAAATATCATACGATACACGTCCGTTAGGTGTTATTACAGCAGTCGTTTATATTCCAGACTCGGCTCCTAAGTCGCCTCGTCCGTAAACCAACTCGTACTGTGATAAGTCTACCGGCCTTGTAACGTAAAATACTATTTATTCTAATAAAATTGTTGAGAAAGACTTTTAGGTTTTTTTTCGTTCCTATACTTTTAACTCCACTTGAAGCATGGATTATTGCATCAAATTTTAATGTAAAAGTTCTTGATTGAGTTTTTACATAAATGTTCTACGTGTTATGGCACATGCAAGTATTTTAAAACGTGGATGCCTTGTAAACAGACTTTATTATCGGTAACTTTATTGACCTAACTCGCAGACACAGAACTGTAAAGACACTATTATTGGATACTACAGGAAATGAAATCCAGTTAAAGTTCTTTGATGTCATATTATCTTAAAAGAAGATACTTAAATACCATTCTTTAATATACTTTTGCCAATTTAAAAAAAAAATATGTTGAACATAACAAATTCTAAAATACATTTTCCAAGAAGTAATTTCCCAAAACAATGAAATTTTATTAATAGTACCTCGACAAGGCCATGTTAATGCTGTACGTATTTTTAATTTAGATCCTCCATCTTTGTTATGTTATTATGAGGATGTTAAAACTTACAAATATGGTGCAAATATCCAAGGGTATGAAATTTTATTAATTTTGAAAACAAAATTAAAATCGACATACTACTTTAACTTCTTCGTTCAGGCCACAGCATAAAATTTCATGGATTATGTCCAAAATACAGTTAAAAAAAATATGATCTATACATCTATCTATACATACAGGGTCTCTCAAAGGTAAAGAACATCGCGAATATCTCGAATACGAGGCTTATCAAAAAAACGCTCAGACACGTCGATTTTGTTTTCTTTTACCGCATATTTTAATATTATTTCGAAGTATACAGAGTGACTCATAAAAGCCATACAAATATTGACTTCATTTTTTTTTTAATGAAACACCCCATACAAATAGTTGTAAGTATTTTTTATGAGACTTACGGTGAACGATGGATTGGAAGATGCGGACCAGTTTTATGGCCACCCAGGTTACTAGATCTAACGAAAATGGATTTTAGTATTTAGGGGTACGTGAAAGATACAGTTTATAAAATTTCTCCTTCAACAGTAGATAAATCAATTTATAGACGTATTGAAATGTGTTTAGAAGTAAATGGAGGCCACTTTAAACATTTTTCCACGGTGTTGTGTAGTTACTAGTATAGTTTGTCACTAAATTCCATGGCGTCGTATAGTTACTGGTATAGTTTGTTACTGGAATCCATGGTGTCGTATAGTTACTTGTACAGTTTGTCACTGGATTCCATGGCGTCGTATAGTTACTGATGTAGTTTGCTACTGGATTTCATGGTGTCGTATAGTTACTTGTATAGTTTGTCACTGGATTCCATGGCGTCGTATAGTTACTGGTATAGTTTGGTACTGGATTCCATGGTGTTCCGTGTAGTTACATACATAGATAATTATAATTAAAGGTGAAATATAGTTCTGGTTTTGCTTTAAAGCTTATTCAAAGTATGTATTGTTTTTTGGATTAATTTAGGTTATAAATAAATAAATAAATACAGAACTATTGTTATTAATTTAATTTAATCTGACATTAAAGGTTTCAAATATATTTTGTTTTAATTTTGCTGGTTATGGCTAACTAGAAAATGTCAAATCATAGTTCTTTTACTAAATTTTAAATAAAAACCGAAATATTATCAAAACTACTAAAAATAGGTATAGGGATAACTTAACAAGAATAAAGGAGACTTAACATATCTATAGGACGAGCCTAAAAAATATAGGGTGTTTCAATTGATTAAACAGAGTTATTGAGTTTTTAAATTATTTATATTTGGATGTCTACAGGAAAGGCTCTGTACAAAATTTTGATTACTTTATGATTTAAAACAGTTTCTCAATCACTATACATAAGAGTTTATAAGAAATTTTTGATTTTAGATTTTCTAATTGAAAAATATAGGTAATTTAATGCTATAAGTCGGATCTGGTCTTATCGTGCGGGTCATACGATTCAAGAAAGACATACTCACAGTTTTTGTTTTCTTTACTTGCGTTTAATTTTACCCTCTAAATAAAATACGTAAGATAAATGAGACATACTTATTCCATTTTGACATGTAAAACAAGGATATGTATTTACTTTCCAGCGATTCTAAAAAAGCTTATAATAGCACCAGCTACGATTTATTTTAAATATGCCAGTTTTGTGACTTTGACAGTTTGTGACAAAATGAAACAATTTTCTGGGTTTTTGCATCCCCAATCAAAAAAAAAAATGGTACTTAATCTGATAAACTAGTTCGAAAATGAAAGAAAAAGTGGAAATTCGCCAACCAATATTCAGGAAACAGTAGCCAGTGGAAATTAGTTTAAGGACTGTGCAGAAAATTGTGCATGAAACAAAACATAACATAATACCCAAGAATACTAAAAAGTGTAAACGAAGAAAGCCAAAGACTGAGGATTTAAGCAAAAATATTAAAATGGGAGTTCGAAATGTGATTTACGATTTATACAAATCAAAAACCAATGTAACTCTTCCAGTTTTACAAAAAACATTAAAAACTCTGGGTGTTTTGGAAATTGGACTTGAAGCGTTATCAAAATTAATAAAAAATTTAGGTTTTCGCTATAAAAAATACTGTAACCGAAGATTTTTATGTGAGCAGCCACAGATAGTGAGTCAGCGTGTTCAGTTTTTAAAAAAATATACGGATAATTACAAATCGAAATTTAGAAAAGTGGTATTTTTAGACGAAACGTGGATATTTTCGAATGGAAGTGGTTCAAAATCGTGGCAAGATGAGTCTGTAAAAAGTGTTAAAAGGAAAAAGGGGTGCGGTACGGGAAAGCGTTTTATTATTTTGCATGCCGGTTCTGCAACAGGATATGTTGCAGGTGCGAGTTTAATTTTTTCTTCAACATCAAAAAGTGCTGACTATCATGATAATATGAATTGCGAAATGTTTGAAAAATGGTTAAAAGTTCAATTGATACCAAATTTGGATACTCGGTCTTTAATTGTATTAGATAATGCATCATATCATTCAAGAATTTTAAATAAACAGCCTACTTCATCTTGGAGGAAAAGTGATATTTATGGAAAAACACAACCAAAATCCTTTACCAAATATGCTTAAATCGAAACTCCTATCAATAGCAAAGTCTCTTAAAAAACCCAAAATATACGCGGTAGATGAAATACTGCGTGAATATGGTCATGAGGTTCTACGACTGCCGCCATATCATTGCCAGTTTAACGTAATAGAATTAATATGGGCTGGTGCAAAGTCTTATTATAAAAAACATGTAGGTGATGGTCTTAAATCCGACCAAGTACAAATAGTTTGGCAATATTCGTTAGATCATATTACACAAGAGTACTGGAAGAAATCGGTGGAACATACAGAAATATTAATAAGGGATTGGTGGGATCGAGAACAAGTACTAGATGTCGAAATAGCGCCAATGATAATTGCTCCATTCGAAGACGACTCAGACGACGAGGACTTTTCAGATTTTATAAGTGACGATGAGAGTTTTTAGGCTATAATTATAAACGGTGTTTTTCGTTTACATTTTTTAGTATTCTTGGGTAATATATTATGCTTTTTTTTCATGCACATTATTCTGCATAGTCCTTAAACTAATTCCCAGTGCTTTCATTACGGTTTCCTGCATATTGGTTTGCGAATTTCCACTTTTTCTTTCATTATCGAAATAGTTTATCAGACTAAATGCCATTGTACTTTTAGGTTTTAGTAGTAAAATTGTTAAAATAAATTGCACTGTTTATTATTGCCGTTTTTAATTAAAGGGTACAGTAGGTATATAATTAACGATTATATAATTTTTTTGTAACTTTTTCAACTCCCCTGTACATAATTTTTACAAAACTAATAATATTAGGTATATGTGGCTATCTTCGCGATAGCTAAAATAATGAAACTATTTTTCCTTCCTTCGGTATATTTGTAAATAATCTCACAACATTTTGATAGCCTCTGTGTTGTCTGATTTGACGCATATGATTAGTGACCTTTGGACCCGCACGTTAAGACCAGATCTGACTATATCATGTTTTTTCCAAAATTTTAGGAATTTTCTATTTTTCTTGGCAACGTTGCAAAAAAATTAAAAAGTAAATATGGTGTCATATAAACAATTTTGTAGGAAAGACAAAAATGCAAAAATATATATATATAGGGTATCCCATTAAAAAAATATATATATTTTTGTTGTCCTACTTTTCTGGACCACCTTGTATAAATAAAAATAATTTCAAAACTTGTATTTGTTTATACCTTACAACTTTTGTAAAAACCTTTTTTGAATAACTCTAATAGTAGAGCCGATATATTACTTTTGTCACACAAATTGGCCACCCTGTATAAAGAAATATCTGAAATTTCACAGAAATAACTATTTTCTATTTGACGTTCATAATAAGTTCATTATGAACTTGAAATGAAGTTCATAATGAAGCTATTTCGATACGCATTTTTTCTTTATTTGATCTTGGTAACATTGAAATTGAAAAATTGAAAAATTGACGTAAAATCAAGTCTTTTGAAATTCAAAAAAAATTAGCAAAATCGCCCGAATTTCCTAACGCTCTGTATATGTACCGAATGTACAAGGATCACACAACGTATTCCGTCCAATTTCAAATCTTATATCGCTAAAATAACTTTAGAATATCGTGGTGAAAATGGGTCAATAAATCAAAAAATGACAGTTCACAAAATAATTTTTGTTGTCCAGAGGTTACTATGATAAAAAATAGTATTACCAACCTAAAATTTAGACATAAAAATTTAAAGGATTTATTTTCTTTTTAAATATGTATTTTTATTGAAAAAACTACAAATAGAAAAAATAGTATAAAGCACGTGGTTTCGCCACTTCGTGGCTCGTTTTTTAAAATAGACGCGTGCGCTAAAACCGCTTCTTATGAAACGTGTACTTTAATATACTATTTTAGGTGTTTGATGGAAAATCGGGTAGGGAGTCGTGGAAGATTGTTTCGAATGATAAATTTAACCATTAAAATAGCCCTCTACAAGGTTTTGTTTTCAGTGGAAATGTGGTTAAAGAGTTGTAGACGGTGTATTAGTTGGTGTTGTATTAGCAGGCCCCACATGCATATACCCAAAAAGTGTTTTTTAGATAGGTGTTGACACTGTCGAATAAAAAACGCAATTTTTCAAAATTTGGAGGGCCTATAGATTAACTGACTGGGCGTCTTATCTGTGAATTTATTATTCTATTTCGATTGATAAATAAAATATAGTCTTTAACGGGCCTTTAATTAAAGTCAATAAAGAAATTTTAAAAATCTAAGTAGCTTTTAATTATGTTTCGTAATCTCTGGATAAACGTTAATAATGGCGTTAAATTCCATATTTCTCCAAGAACTTAAACGCAAAATAAAATGACCCAAAAGAAACTCGAAATCTAGTTTATGATTTTATTTAGGTAAAAAAAAGTATGATTGACAGAATGAATAGAAAATTATATTTGATCAAGGTTAATAATTTCTTACTTCGCTTCTCTTAAGAGTCCTGTTGTTTAGTTATCCCTATTCACGTTTCATGGACTCGAGACGGTTTCCGTATAGTAGCTTAACTGGCAGTATTCAATGCCGGCGCGGTGCGGCGTCCCTTTGACATTCCATCACTATTTTATCAAGAAATATATTGCAATTTTGAAATTTCAGATATTTCTTTATATGTTGGTAGCATGATCTAGATATGTGGAAAATTTGAACTTCCCATCTCATCTGGAATTCGGTTATCTTTTCCGGACAAATACAGCTCTTTTTTGTTACATTCAGCTTTATATTACAGGTTCTGTCACAGGTCAGGAACATTGCTAATATCTCAGTAATACAAGGCTTATCATAAAAACAGCTCTTGTTATATGACTTACAATAAATCTTAAAGTTAGTCAGCTAAGTCTTTAGAGCACGGCATCAGGCACTGCAGTACCCCCTCGCACACCACCAAGTCCAGACCTGAGTAAGCAAATAGATATTAAAATTGCAAAATATTTACTGAATACGCTTATAAGCTAAAACAAAAATACAACTTCGAAGTAATCCTTCTCAAGGAACATTTTATATTTACTTTATTCTTGTGTATATAAAATAATCCCACAAAGTAATTTGCTTACCTACTTAAAATCATAAACAAGATTTCCGTTTTCATTAGGGCTATTTTGTTATACTTGTGTACTAGTTCTTTAGAGAATTTTGAATTTAAAGCTCTTAATAATATTTATCAGGGGATTACGAAACGTAATTTTCAATTTGGATGAGTGAAACCTATTTAGTAGTCATAAATAGCTTTAGTTAATATTGAAGTAATTGCCAGTGTAATTGGGGCAAATATTTTGGTGTTAATTGTTATTAAACAAGCATGGTACAGTAGTCTGGAATATTGGAAATATCTCGAATATGAGTAAAATTAAGTATAATATGCAAAAACAAGTCGCTTTTGGTTTTAAGTGTAATGGAATTGAATCGTTTGTTGTTAAAAGATGCCAAGGTAACATTTTCGTGTTTTGGCGGAAATACACATTTTCGTTTAGTACAAAAATAATCTAAATATGTAGGGGCACCAAATTCGGACACATATACCTTTTTAATTAAATATTAAGGTTTTTAATAATGAAACCAGAAACTTTGTGTGTCAAAGAGTGTTATTTTTATTCCTTTATCAATAAAACAATTTAAAAGTACTGTTTTACCGACCATTTTTCTATTTTGACAGTAGAAAGTTACGCATGTCGTGAATTTGTGTTGTTGCCGCTATTTTGTTGAGAGGTAAGTTAAGAACGTTACGCTCTATTAATCCATAAAAAAAACTTCAATTCTGATTTTTCTGGTAAAAGTATGTTATTTTTTCCAATTATAGCCTTAAAAAGTGATATTTTACAAAAAATTTAAAGGTGTCAGATATAGAGATCCCCATTTATAAGGTAATCCTATTTCTGAGCGAACTGTCAGAAATAGGAGTATTTTCAAATATCTTCAGTTGCTATATTTGACATAATCTACACTTTTACTTGATTTTTTTTGCAAAATGGCTTCAAAAAAATATAAAAATTATACAGCCAAAGATTTAAAAAATGCTGTGGAGAAAGTTACGTCGGGAGAGCCAATTTGAAGGGCCAGCAATAATATGGTATATCCCCGCAAGACAATAATTTTGTTTAAAAACGTCTAAATATGGTGATGTTTCGAAAGCGCCAATAGTTTTGTATTCAATTGAATTTGAGTTTGAAAACGCATTGGTGAGGTAAATATTGCATTGTCAAACCTTCGGAATACCAATAACCAAAGAAAACTTGCTAGTAGTGTCGAAATTATACTTGAAAAGAAAAACAATTTGAAATCTCATTAGTGTAAGGTCATCGGTGACAGGAATAACCATAAGAAATTGGTTTAAAGAAATTTCAACTTATCTTCAAAACAATATTTTTTAAACTGCATATTAAATGAAACTAAAATGAAGGAAGATAGAATAGCCAAAGTTCAATTGTCAATTTCAAAGTGTGATCACTTAGTTTATGAAGAAGATAATATGATCAGAGCTTCCGAAAATGTGAATAGTTTTGTCTAGCATACCATTTCGGATTTACGTCAGCCGCGGACTTCCAAATCAGTCCTTAAACTTCCTAAATAAAAGGAGTACAAGTACCTATAGAAACTGTCAAACTTGACAACCGGAACACATTACTAAGCTGGGTTGATGGAAGACATAAAGAATATTAAAAAAATTAAAATTTTATTCATTTTTTTCATAAAACGTTTTAAATATAGTTTAGGAATGTAAAAATGTTACATTTTCTTTCAATTTGGAAAATTATTTTTTTTCATTTCCAAAAGTTACTTGTTTTAACAATAAATTATTCAATTATTTGATACAAGCTTTTTTAAAATTTTGACATCGGTAAAAGTTATGACTATCATTGGACTACCATATATTTCGTTGGTTGCAGAACAAAATATTTTTTAAGGCTTAAATTAATTTTAAAACATGTATCACAAACTAATTCGCCATTATAGTGACGATTACGAAATAACTTTAAAAGATGTCAAAAAAGTAAAAAAAAATCATTAAATTTTGTAGAACAAAATATGAAAATAGACGTGTTTTTACATATTTCTGGAATTTCAGTCTCCAAATGTCGGTTACTGGTGGAAAAAAAACTACGAAAACGTTTAAAAATATGCAATTTTTAAAGGTTAATTTTTTAAAGTTGTTTTATTTTTTAAGACTATGTCGTGGGCCAGTGGTGTAGATACCTACCTAAGAAAGAAAAATAATTTTTACTTATTTTTCTTGACTATCGGTACTTAAAGCTATACAAAGGCGGGGGGCTGCTAACTCCCTTAAATCTGTGTACTGTGTACATTATTTAGTTAAATCATTTTAAAGCTAACCCAAATCACTAGATTTAAAAAACATACTTTAATCAATTTACACAGCTTAAATTAAATCAAGTAAAATGACTTTAAATTGTTAAATCGGTTTAAATCTACAAAAAATCACCTACATTTTTGACAAATCATCGGCGCGTTACAGCGTAACGCATAAGACTTTAAATCCTAAATCTCTATTTAAATCATGTTAAATCAGATTAAATCAAAACTGATTTAAAATTCGTGTACACTTTTTTTGGGAGTTAGCAGTCTCTCGTACAAAGATAATTAAAACTCAACCAAAGTCATAACGAAAGGCAACAAAAACACTTAACACTTTTAAACCGTTATTAAATGCAACAAAAAACACAAAAACTCGATTAATAACTCGGCGTGTGGGCTTCTTACGGTCTACTACTAGGCTGAGGGTATTGTCATGTCCCAATATCAGCTGATCGATGACAGGTGTCGTCTGTGGGAAAATGAGAAAGTTGACTGTAGGTTAAGAACTCACAAATTCCCCCGTCAAGGAAAATGTTCCATTTATTCTATTTTAAAATAATCTAATAGAGTACTTTGTTTTTCGAAATAAGTTCCATTTTCCCTCAAGAAATTTTGTTGTTTTCTTAAATATTTAAAGAAATTTAAATTTATAATTTTTATTCCAGATATTATGTAATTTAACACATATTTTAAATAATTTCAAGTTTATATTAAAATTATCACATTAAATTTATAATTCTCAGCCGAGATTTAATGTGTGTGAAAAACAGTCTCCGGGGGAAATAAACTTAAAAGCAGACACGAATGCCCTTTTAAAGTTTTAATATAGGTGCGAAGGGAGGATAAAGAAAAATACATTTTTTACAGCCTTACTTGGGCCTCTTTATCCTTTTTATTAAAGAATGGAAATGGGAAAACGCCTGCTACATATAGTCTGGATAAAGGCTTTATTTATAATTTGTTTACGTTTTTGTAAACTTTTAGAAAAAATTCTTTTTTTTATTGATACCCTATTTCGCTCATTTAAAGTACGCCTCAGCGTGTTTAAATTCCACTTTCAAAAACGCGCGTGTTTTAAAGTTACCATGGCAACATCAACAACCCGTGAAACGTAAAGTCTAAATATGTCAACTTTTTAATTATTGATTTGACAGAATTACCTTTTAACGTCAAATAAAATATCTTTCACAAGCAATGTCAACGGTGACAACAATGAATCTTATGTGACAGATTGGAAGTTATTTTTTGTTCTCCTCATTTTCATGACAACGATAGGTATATCACATCACGAATTGGACCATTTCACTTACTTTACTAATTTATTATTTCCATTTTTTGTAATATAAATACCAATTAAAAAAAATAATGTAAAGTATGCGTGGATAACTGGTCTTTAAAACACTTGCTCTATTTCAAGCACTCCGGCTGCGCCGTCGTGCTTGCAAAATCGCGCGTGTTTTAAAGACCTTAATATCCACTTATACTTTAATATACTATACTTTTACTAATAACAAATAATACATTCAGAAAAAGCCTACAAAAAAAAACAAGAACTTACTACAAAAAAACACTGCTACCATACACACACCTACACTAACACCAGTAAGTTCTTAACTCAAGAAACCCCACCTTACTACTGCTTCAATTCAGCAATGTAAATACTCCCCTCTCCCTGAAACAGTGGGGTCCTCGTAGCTGAGAAGCGTGGGCACGTGTACCTCTTTTGAAGCACATACACTACACCAAAACCATAGACATACACAAACACTCTCACAGTAAGCTATAGTGTAGTAAAGTAGCTAGAAGATGAAACCTAACCTAGATCCACCGGTACCTAAGCTAGGTGAAGTACGAAGCAAAGCAAGCATTAGGCATGCAAAGCGGAAATACTAATCAAGTGGTCTAAAGGTTTATACGACCTAGGCGCGGAAACCGCAGCAACACGGGGAGTTTAGTCGGTAGGCGGCCCCTCCAGGGTTGAATCCGACTACTCTGCGTCACAGGGTGTCAGTCTTCAGAGAATTCTCCTCGTTAAAAAAAAATTCTTGGTCGACCGTTTGTGTGACAAAATAATATCGGCTCTACTATATTGTTTTAACTGGGTGCGCGTCAAGAGCAGCATTCCAGTTGATAGCTTCTTCGAGGGCCTATCGATAACGGCCCACGCGTGTGCCTGGCCAGGTGCACCGTTCCATCGAGATAGATGTTGTTTCTGTCTAATGTTGTTTTGGTTACCTGCTTTGATATTCCAAGGGCGAGTTCGGGGCCCTGAAATTTTTAACTAATCCAGTTCTTGCCAGTTCATCTGCTTTTTCGTTGCCTTTTATCCCTGAATGACCAGGAACCCATAGGAGTTCAACCATGTTGTTTCTGGCTGCCAGGTCTTTTAGTTCGTTAAGGCCCTCCATTGTAATTTTCTAGGTAAATTGTAAGGAGTTCAAAGCCTTAAGGGCAGCTACTATGTAGGCATTATGTAATTCCGTTTTAAAGATCTTGTCATAGAGTCCCACGTGATAAAAAAAAAACGAGGTTGAACTCCTATGGGTTCCTGGTCATTCAGGGATAAAAGGCAACGAAAAAGCAGATGAACTGGCAAGGACCGGATCTGCTCAAAATTTCAGGGGCCCAGAACCCGCCCTTGGAATATCAAAAAAGGTAACCAAAACAACAATAGACAGATGGGCGCAAAAGCAACATCTATCTCGATGGAACGGTACGCCTGGCCAGGCACACGCACGGGCCGTTATCGATAGGCCCTCGAAGAAGCTGGAATGCTGCTCTTGACGCGCACTGGGCACGGGCTATTGCACTGGACATCTCTAAAGCCTTTGACCGTGTCTGGCACGAGGGGCTCCTAAGCAAACTGCGTTCTTATGGTATGCCCGGCCGATTTTGTTCATGGTTGTCTAGCTTCCTCAAGGACCGCTCTCTGCAAGTGGCGATTGACGGGTTTCTCTCAGACACCTTCACCATCAATGCTGGTGTTTCTCAAGGGTCCATATTATCCCCCACTCTCTTCTTACTGTACATTAACGACCTTCTAGCGAAAACAGAAAATCCATTATATTGCTTTGCTGACGACAGCACACTTATCTCATCTTTTACTTTGAAATCTCAAACATCGGCTGCTGACGCACATCTTCGCAGACAACATGAGGTATCACGCCTCCATAAAGACCTGGAAGAAATTTTGTCTTGGGGTGGCAGTAACCAAGTCGAATTTAACGCTCAAAAAACCCAGGCTGCAGTTTTCTCTAAGAAGGTCAACATTGCAGAACCCGATATCGTTATGGCAGGACACGCAATTCCACTGACTTCGTCTATTAATTTGCTGGGTGTCAACCTGGGAGGAAATATGTCTTGGCATAATCACGTTGTGGCAATCGCCAGAGCAGCTTCTCAGAAGCTCGGTATACTTTTCCGTACCAAAAAGTTGTATACACCTCAACAACTTTTGACACTCTATAAAGCTCAGATTCGACCATCACTGGAATACTGCTCTCATATCTGGAGTTCGGCACCGAAGCATACCCTTCGGTTGTTGGATTCCATCCAAAGGAGAGCCGTTCGTCTAATCGGCGACCACGAGCTGACTAAGAACCTCGACAGCTTAAAACATCGAAGACAGGTTGGTGATTTGACTCTCTTCTACAGATATTTTCATGGCAAGTGCTTGACAGATATTGCCCGCTCGATGCCACCTAGAGTAATGCATAGCAGAAACACACGACGAACCACTGCCGCCCATCCCTATGTGGTTCAAATTAGTACACCCCGAACATCATTGTTTCAGAACTCTTTCATTTGGAGGACGTCATCTTTGTGGAACGGCCTTTCTGAGACCGTGTTTCCAACCGAATATAACCTCCAACGATTCAAGAAAAACGTGAATCGCTTTCTTCGCACACGCACACGCACCGCTCCCAGAGCGCCTTAAAGGATTTTTCCTATAGTGCTTGTGCTCGATCATAAAAAAAAAAAAAAAAAAAAAAAAAAAAAAAAAAAAAAACTAGTGATCGGCCTACTAACAGGCCATAGTCATTTAAGAAGGCACCTTCAACGAATGGGAGTCTATAATAGACCCATTGAATGTAGACTTTGCGGCAAAGAGGACGAAACCGCCTCCCATATAATTTACAGCTGCGAAGCGCGAAACCGTAAAAGATTCAAAATCTTCGGAAACATTCGACGTGGCGATAACCTACCGCACGACAAACTTGGAACAAAACTACTGGACCTCGTAGAAGGAACAAATCTTTTCTAACAAGACTGGGACGCACAATAGGCCAGAAGGCTGCAGTGTAAGAAGCTTGGGCCACACGTCGAACCCGACCCCCGCCTTTAACCAACCAACCAACCAACCCACATGACCTAAGTTAGCATTTAAACAAAAGGTAGGGTGGCTACAGGGAAAGGGGTTGCAGGGAGGGACTAAAGATATTACAGGAAGATAAACAACAATTTAAATCAATAAAAAATATTAATTATATTCCGGGCCCTTGAACAACCCTCAATAATTTATATCTACAGGGTGGCCCTTTAGTGTGGCAAAGTACAATAGCTCCGTTACTATTTCAAATACATTAAAAATATTAATACAAAAGTTGAAGGGCAGTAAGTGACTTATAACGTAAAATTATTTTTAACTCTATAGGGTGGCTCAAAAAAGCGGAACAAGAAAAAATGTACTTTTTTCAAATGGAACACCCTGTATATTTTTACATTTTTAAATTCCACATAAAATTACAAATATTTTTTTTAATAAATACATTATTAGTCTATACTTTATAGTTTCCGAGATATTGACTCTCGAAAAGTGACATTTTTGAACTTTGACAGCTTCTAACTTTCTAACAGTACGTCTTAGAGCAAAGCGGCTTACATGTCCCTATCTTCAATTTTTATTATCTTCCCAAAAAAATCAACTTCCAGTTAAACCGGAACAACTATATTTCCTGCTTTCGAGTAACATCCGGTTTAACCGGAAGTTGATTTTTTTGGGAAGATAATAAAAATTGAAGATAGGAACATGTAAGCCGTTTTGCTCTAAGACGTACTGTTAGAAAGTTAGAAGCTTTCAAAGTAAAAAAATGTCACTTTTCAAGAGTCAATATCTCGGAAACTATAAAGTATAGACTAATAATGTATTTAATAAAAAATAATTATAATTTTATGTGGAATTTAAAAATGTAAAAATATACAGGGTGTTCCATTTGAAAAAAGTACATTTTTTCTTGTTCCGCTTTTTTGAGCCACCCTATAGAGTTAAAAATAATTTTACGTTATAAGTCACTTACTGCCCTTCAACTTTTGTATTAATATTTTTAATGTATTTGAAATAGTAACGGAGCTATTGTACTTTGCCACACTAAAGGGCCACCCTGTATAGTGCGAGTTTGTAACTTGGAATAAAAATGCAGTAAATCCAGTACAGTTTTTTTTACTTAATATTTTCAGTTGTAATCTATTTTATAAAAAAAATATTGATATAGTGTGTCCCAAATTAGATATTATGACAATATCGAAATTTTTTTTCCATGTCATCCCTAGTTTTTTATTGACAATTTTTTTCAAATGCAATTTCAAATTTTTATTTCTTGTAATTTCTTTAAATAAACAAACAAAAATTAATTTAATTAAAAAAAAACTTCCCTCAACTTTTAATTAAATGCTCAAAATGTTGTCCCTTCACTATTCGGCAATGTCCTAAACGCAAGTAAAACTCGTTTTGAACATTTCTAATTATTTCGGGAGAAATTAATCTACCCTCAAGTCTTACTCGTGCTTTCAACTCCTCAACATTTGACCAGGAATAAAAATTTGGTACTTACATATAACTTAATATGCACTTTAAAAAAATTTAATTATACCTAAATTATACTTTTTTAATTTAATGTAATGAGTAAAGAAAAGTATAAATATAAACAAAAGTTTATAGTGACCCTTTAATAAATAGTAATAAATAAAACGAAAAAACTTTACGTGTAACGTTCGTTTACAATTTATCATCGATCCTAAGACACGTAAGGCATACAAACAATGTCCCAAGGGTAAACTACACTTCTTGGGTCGGTATATTCAGTGATTTTATTTTTAGATGCCCGACCCTGAAAGCAAAATTCTCAAAAGTATCGAAAGGAGAATCGCAAAAAACCGGTGAAGACGATAGCATTATAGGTATATTTTATTTATAAGAGCTACTTTCGGAATTTGCATTTAGATGGATATATACTAAATATGTAGAGATAGTTTTAATTCGTTTATCTACGACTTTTTTATAATAGAAGCTTAATGTAGTTCATATTACCATAGTTACTCATAATCTACAACCGTGGATTATGAGATTTCATAATCCACGGTCCCAACAATGAAGGTTATATTGCTGATTCAAAAAAAAACTAAAATAGACGCTGTTAATAAAATTTTAAAACAAATAAACTAAAATTTATGCCCATCTACATCTACCACTGTAAATAATGTTAGCTCCGAAACTTTTTCCATTACTAATAAAAACGATATGAATATAAGTAATATTCCTGCTCTCATTCATTTTCATAATTGCTCTAATGTTACAATCAATTTCATAAAAAATTAGAAATAAGTAATTGTATTTTGTTTAATTATTGTTAACATTGTTGAATTGTATTTTTTAGTTAAATAGTCGTAGATAAAGTATAAGTATAATGGTAATAATAATATAAAGTATGGCTATATTACACTCGGATTAAAATCTTGTGTAATATAGCCTACATTATACGCTCGTTAAATAATGCACTATTTTATTTTTACAGGGTGTACAAAAGGTAACGCGAATCCTGGAGTGGAGATAACGACATGACGCAATCCGAAATAGGGGACGCCCGCCGACGAGATGGACCGACGACATTAAAAAATAAAGTCCAACTGGATAAACACAGCACAGGATTGACAGCGATGGATTAGATTACGGGAGGCCTATGTCTAGCAGTGGACACAACTGGGTTGATTGATGATGGTGATGATTATGATGATGACGGGGAGGGAGGAAATCGAGGAAAATTATTTCGCAGTAGAAGATGACGATTCTAATGCAGCCTGCATTTACTGTAATGAAGTGATTAAGTTGGGTGTAGCTGGAAAGTGTTGGACCAGGTGCCAACTCTTCAGCCAGTGGTGCCACGCTGAATGTGCAGATGTAGATAAGAAAAAAACAAAGATATTTGCTTGCGAACTTTGTTTGAAATACATATTATCGATATTATGTACATTTTAATAATATTCGGAGTCAAAAAAATTTTAGTTTCTATTTTTCAAGTTGCTAACTTATTTGTACTTACTTTCTTATTTCTATTACAACTGTAACGACCATCCTAGGATCTTCTCGTTGATTCATGAGTTTTAAATCATTTTGTTTGATAATTACTTTATTGTTCTCTTTATAAAGTTCTTCTACATAACACTGTTTTGTAATAGGCTGAGGCCTTACTAAGAATATACCTACATTGCTCTTAGTTAAAACTTTTAACCGTTAAATAAAGAAATTGAAAAATCATTATTTTTTAAAATTTGTGTATGACATCATAGGCTCAAGTAACGTATCATCATAGAAATATTCATTCAAATCTAGTCTAAAAAAATGTTTATTACTAAAAATTGGTGTTTCAATACAGCCAATTATATGACTTATATGACCCTCCTTGTACAATAAAGCTTAAGATTTTAAACTTCAGTTTCTCTTAGAGGTACCATCATAGGGCACTTTCCCCTATTGACTATAATAAATATATTAAAGTACATACTGATCACCATGATATAATTAAATCTATTTTTATTATTATATTGTCACGAAGGGTAGTTTTTTACGCTTCCCAGCGGCCGACGCCTGGGTTCCCCCCGCTCTATGACGCCAATGGCTAGGCGAGAGTGGGGAACCCGGTACGACGGCCGCTTGGAGCGGCACCGGGGTCGCCCAGCTCCCGAACCGGCGAAATAGATCGCGCGCTGACACTTTTCCCCAACCATGGAAGTAGAAACTAATTAGTCAAAGGTAAGACTGGGTATTTTCTGTGTTAATTGTTGTAAATACTAAATTGTGTGTAATAAATAAGTAATAAAGCATGATGTACTGCCTTTCAATCAAGGACTCGGTGCCCTCGTGCCAATTTGGTGGAGGCTCCTAGCTTGATTATGAGGTCGGTCTTTTTCTTTGAACAGTGCTAATTTAAAAGTTTTTAATTGTGCTATGCAAATTTCATTATTTTCTCGGCAAAATTTTTTAATTTATTGGGGAATAAAAGTGTAAAAATTGATCGTTTCATATTGGTATGCAGAAAGATAAGAGTTCAAGGTGACACAAAAAAGTGTTTTTCAGATTTTTTATTTTAAGCTAATCGTTCGCATTGACTTTTTTTTACGAATTCCTGTGTGAAGCAAACTGTTCTCTGATATTTTTGCGGAAAATTATTGATTTTATTTTGCATTTTTGCTGAAATTATTAGTGTTTTATGATGAATATGGTTGCTAGTACGAGTTGTTTTTTCCGATTTGATTTAATTTTGAAAAATAATTATTAATATGGAACTGTACATGATTTTTAAGCAGGATTTTTATGAAATTTTATTGATTATTTGGATATTTAGGTTTCGAAATTGAAGTTTTTTTTTAAAGATATGGTTTTCGGTGTGCAACGCTTGCTAGTAACTGCATATTTTTGGTATAATTAAAGCCGTACGTTCTATTTTTTTGGGTTGTACTGGTAATTTTGCTTTTTAAATTTACATAAACGAAATTTTTGGTGAAAAATTACTACAAAATTTTCCTAGTTTGGTTTGAGTCAATTTTATATTTTTTTTTAATCGTAATTATTTTTTTTTAATTAAGATACGCGTAGTCATAATGTGCATTTTTCTCGTTAAATGGATAAATTAATGGTTTTAAGAAGTCACGCGAAAAAGACAGACAATCAAAACGAGATAGCAATTCAGGTGCAGCCTGCTTCCAGTCAAAACCGTGCCTTTTCAACACCAAATAAAACCAACGCTAGGCGATCTTTAGTCTTTAACGAATCATTCGAACTTTTGGAATCCACAATCAAACCGAATAGTAGTAACAATAGTTCTGCAGACAGCGCAGCTTCACAGAACGAGAAAATTTTGAAAAATTCACCTGATAAAAATTTAGAAAACCAAAGTACACCGAAAATGACGCAGTTTAACGCAACTTTAGGTAATTTGTTAAATCCCGACAGGAAACCCATTGCGCCTCAATTTATACCACCGCGCTATTTTAATCCTGATTGCGACGATTTACCCAATTTTTTGCACAATTATGAACAAACGGCCATTTTAAATAATTGGGACGAAAATTTTAAACTATGTTATTTATCGCATTATTTGTTGGGTCAAGCGCAAACGTGGCTACAAATTTATGCGGTTCGTAATCCAAATGCCGATTGGAAAACGACGATTGCAGCGTTACAAGCAGAATTTTCTTTTTCATCATACGTGAATGAAGCAAAATTAAAGTTAAGGTACAGGCGACAACAACCAGGCGAAAATGTTATGGTGTATTTACGAGAAATCTTGCGGCTTTGTGATTTGGTGGACCCGAAAATGAACGACGAGGTAAGAAGAGAGCATTTTGAACAGGGCCTTCTTCCAACGTATGCATACCAGGTTAAGCTGAAACAGCCACAAAATTTCGAAGAGGTGCAAAAATTAATTAAAACCATAAATGATGCAGAGAATGAAATTAGCCAGGCAACGAAGGTTTTTGCACAGCTTTCCATGACACAGAGCAGCCAAAAAGAAGACGAACCTGAGCAGCTGACAAAACCAGGGATAATGGAAGAAATCACACAAGTCATAAAGAACGAAATTGAAAAGGCAATGCAAAGCAGACCCCACAGAGACAGCAACGCGCAAGCGCGCACAGTAACAAGCCGTCCAGTCTGTTTTCAATGTGGAAAACCAGGCCATAAAGCAAGAGTATGCTACAAAAATCCGCAAAACCAAGACAGAACCCGCTACAATGGACAAAGAAACCGAAATTTTCAGCAAACATGGTCGTCACAACAAACCGGTAACCAACGAAATTCGGAAAACTCCAACGGGCAGTATTAACACAAATCAGTACTGCCCCAAAACACGAAGAAACAGATGTTCTTACCTTAGCCGGAAGTTTGAACGACGAAAATATTGACATTATAGTGGATACGGCCTCAGTAAAAAATATTGTAGATAGTAAATTTGTAAATAGAGAAAAAATAAAGTTTTGCGACAATATGCCTTTTATTAAAGTAGCAAACAGTTCATTGATAAGAATTTTGGGAATTACAGAAATAAATGTGTGTTTTAATGATTATACCTTTTCCTTACAAGCTTTGGTGTTGGAAAACCTACCAAAACCATTGTTATTAGGTTTAGAATTTTTGAAAGCCCATGAAGCGACTATTAACCTAAAAACGAATATTTTAACCCTGATAACCCAAAATAATAAAATTATAGAGTTACCCATGAACCAAAAAGTTGGTATTAGTACGGAAGAAACGACAAGTAATAGTATGGATAGTATTGTAAATAATGTAAATAGTAATAGTAGCATAGACAGTTTTATGGAAGAATTCAGCGAATTTGATATCGAGTTAGAAAATGAATCGGAAAATTGTAAAATTACATTGTGTAATGACATTTTAATTAAAAAAGACTTAGTAAAGTGCGAAATTAATAATTTAAAAAACAATGGTGACGATAAAATAAACTATGTTCCAAATTATGAATTTTTGTTAAAAAACGGACTTGAAATTAATAAAATTTATAGTGAAAACTCAACTTTTTATGCAGAACTGAAAAACTATAGACTTAATACTAAAAAACTTTTTGCTGGTACGTGTATCGCGCATAATTTGGGAAGTAAACATTTAAATAATGATAGTGACTTTGAACAATTTGAAACTTTAATGACTTTAGAAAACAATAACCCGGATAAAACGTACAATGTAAATAAAAATTTAAGTGAAAATGACTTTCAAAGTGTAAGCAGTTTGGTATATGATTTTGAAGATATTTTTGCTTGGAGTATGAAGGACCTTGGAAGAACACATTTGGTGAAACATCGTATAGACACAACAGACGACGTTCCAGTAGTTTCCAGGCCATACAGGGTGTCTCACAAGGAAAGAAAAATTATTAATGAACAAGTAGAAGAGATGTTGACAAGTGAAATTATACGAAAATCTTCAAGTCCTTATTCCAGTCCAGTAGTACTAGTACCTAAGAAGGATGGAGCCATGAGATTTTGCGTAAACTACAAAAAATTAAACGCAAAAACTGTCAAAAATGTGTACCCGTTACCAGTCATAGATGACATTTTGACATATTTGGGAGAAGCACAATACTTTTCAACATTGGACATGTTTTCTGGGTACTGGCAAGTGGAGATTGAAGAAAAAGATAAGCATAAAACAGCATTCGTAACAACAGATGGATTATTCGAGTTTAATCGACTAAGTTTCGGACTTTCGACAGCACCAGGGTCTTTTCAGCAATTAGCAGACGCAATTTTGGGTGATTTAAAGTGGAATGGAGCTATGACATACCTAGATGACATTTTGGTATATGGAAAAGATCTGGAAGAACACAACAAAAACCTTAAAAAAGTACTGTTAAAACTGAAAGCTACAGGCCTTAAACTAAAACCATCTAAGTGCCAATTTGCTTATAAACAAATAACAGTGCTAGGTCATACTATCAGTGATCAAGGTATTTTGACAGATTCTTCAAAATTAGAAGCAGTGGAAAAATTTGCAACACCTATAAACAAAAAATCACTCCAAAGTTTTCTTGGCCTTGCAAATTATTACAGAAAATTTGTTGAAAAATTCAGTGTGATTGCCAGACCGTTGTATAATCTGCTAAAGAAAGGAACACCGTTTTTATGGAAATCAGAGCAAGAAAATGCGTTCCAGACAATCAAACAGAAGTTAATTTCACCACCAGTTTTGACACACTACCTGCCAGAAGCCGAAAAAGAACTTCACGTCGATGCATCAGACTTTGGAATCTCAGCGATACTTCTACAAAAAGTACGAGATGAAATGCACCCAATTTGTTACATTTCCAGAACGCTGACTAAAGCAGAAAGAAACTATGGTGTAGGAGAAAAAGAAGGTCTCGCTATAGTATGGAGTTTGACGTATCTTATAAGCTACATTTGGGGTCAGCATATAAAAATTTTTTCAGATCATCAACCACTATGTTATTTGCAGAGTATAAAAAATGTTACAGGAAGACTAGCTAGATGGAGTTGCAAACTGCAAGAATTTGATTATGAAATAATTCATAAGACAGGCAAATGTAACCAAGACGCAGACTGTCTATCTAGACAACCATGTTTCGAAGCTACAAGCACAGACGAAGATAGCGCCAATGAGATACCTACTTTTTTGCTACCGTTAGTGGATATCACAGAGTTTCAAGAAGAGGATCCAGTGGTTTCAGACTTGTTACAGGCTGTCCAAAACCCAAATTATGGTAATTCACATCTACAACGCCGTGCTAAAAACTTCAAGACCATAGATGGTGTTTTATACAAAAAATCAGTGATACCACACGATCCGGACAAACTAGTAATTCCACAAGGACTCAAAGCTCAACTTATGAACCAGCTACATTGTGAGCCTTTATCAGGACACCTGGGATTCGCTAGAACGTACGACAGGGTGAATAAACGATATTATTGGGACAAAATGCATATAGACATCAAAAAGTTCATTAGAGGATGTCCAGACTGTCAAATAAGAAAAGGTCCAAATAACGAAAAACCACCAGGTGACTTGCAGCCAATAAAAATCGACCTTTGAAATGATAGGAATCGACATACTAGGACCGCTTACAAAAACAAAAGAAAATAACAACAATATAGTTGTTTGTATAGACTATGTTACACGATTTGCAATAACGAAAGCCATGCCAAGTGCAAAAGCCGAAGAAATAGCAGCATTTTTAGTGGACTTTGTAATAAGTATACACGGTGTGCCAAGAAAAATATTGAGCGACAGAGGTCAGGTCTTCAGATCAGAAATGGTGAGACAAATGGTACAGAACATGGGAGCAGAAAACATATACACCACTTCGTATCATCCACAAACAAATGGTTTAACAGAACGTTTCAATCGAACGCTAGCAGACATGCTCAGTCTATATGTATCAACAGCGCAGGACGACTGGGACAAGTACTTACCGCTAGTTACGTTTGCATATAACACTAGTAAACAAGACACGACGCAGTTTTCACCATTTTATTTAGTTTTTGGAAGAAACCCTAACCTCATTCCTGACGCAATGTTCTTGAAATCGACAACTTTGGTACTACCAAATCCAGATATAGCAGCACACAGGGAACAAGCAAAAAGAAATATCGCACAAAAACAGATAAAGGACAAAACCAGATATGACGATAAACACAAGGAAGTGACATATGAAACAGGAAATAAAGTCAAATTGAGGGTGTATATAAGAAAAAAGGGAAAAAGTGACAAGTTACAATGTAAATACCATGGACCATTTGTAATAGTAAGAAAAGTATCACCCGTCAATTATGTAATACAAGGAGGAGAAGGTGCAAGAGCAAAACAAGAAACAGTGCACGTCAGCAGATTAGCCCCATATTACGAACCATATAATTTTTCTAATTAATTAGAACAATGCATTATAGTAATTTTAAGTTTTTTCTTAGTATACCACTATGAAAATGCAGTAGTAAATAAAGTTTTTTTTTGTTGTTTTCCCCCAATAAGTAAAGAAATATAAGGTAATAGTCAAGGTAAAAAGGATCAAATTTAAATGTGTAATGTTTTCGAAAGGTAAAAAAATATTAGGGATCGTGAGCAGCTGCACGAGGCTCTGAAGCAGTTGGGTTTTGGCTAGAGCGCATGTCTGATCAACATGTTACGTAAGGTCAATTTTCAACTGTCGTGTCGCGTCTTATATGTAATATGTGTCTGGAAGTAAGGAAAAAAATTTTTTTTTCCAGTAAGGGTGGGGGGAAAAACGAGGAAATAATGAACTAAAATTTCAGAGAAAATTTTTAAGGTAGTAAAGAGCGCATTGTTCGGAGAAAATGGTTCGGCCATGATTGAGCGGTGGCCAAAATTGCCAAATGTAGGGGGCAAACTGATTTTTTTTTTTGTAAATAGTGTGTTGTCCAAAGTGTTGTCTTGTGTTGGTAGTGTCTAATCCTGTTTATTTTGTCTTTTCATGTACGATGTAAAATGCCAACTAAGGGCGAGGAGGATCCAACCCCAGCCAGATAGCAGGCGACCGGAGACAGGGGGACCCCCATGGACAGCCGTCCGCCACAGGGTCCAGGAGCTGTCACCACCCCCCGCCACACCGGGAGCCTGACGTCAGCGCAGCCATCATGACATCGGCATGACGGGACAAGGAAGGAAGGGACACGACGATAGGACAAATGAAGACAACACACAAACAAAGGACGAAGACATTAAGAAGAACAAAATTTTTTATTTTTTTGAATTGTAAAAACCCAGTATTTTTTTTTGTTGATGTAAATAATTGTAAATATTCTTTTAGTTAGTGTACAAAAACCCGTTGGGTTTTTGTTTCCGTGGGGGGGGGAAAGTGTCACGAAGGGTAGTTTTTTACGCTTCCCAGCGGCCGACGCCTGGGTTCCCCCCGCTCTATGACGCCAATGGCTAGGCGAGAGTGGGGAACCCGGTACGACGGCCGCTTGGAGCGGCACCGGGGTCGGGAGCATCATCACGATTCTCGCAGCGAAGCAAGCACGTCGCCCAGCTCCCGAACCGGCGAAATAGATCGCGCGCTGACACTTTTCCCCAACCATGGAAGTAGAAACTAATTAGTCAAAGGTAAGACTGGGTATTTTCTGTGTTAATTGTTGTAAATACTAAATTGTGTGTAATAAATAAGTAATAAAGCATGATGTACTGCCTTTCAATCAAGGACTCGGTGCCCTCGTGACAATATACCGGTAAGTAATTTACAAAACAAATTATTTTGCATGACCCGGAAGCACAATGACATACACAAAGCTTTCTTGACAGTTTTTGTTTCCATAATTCCTATACTGGTAAAAAATTTTAAACCTCTTGTAAATAATAAAAGTAAAAAAGTCGACATACTTTGTTTACCTACCCCAAGCTAAAATTTCGTGTAAACCCAATGGAAAAAATTAAAATATATAAAATGTATTAGTTGTTGTAAAAAGTTTTAATTAATGAGGAAAATACACTAAAAGCGAAAGCAAAAATCTACACAAATAATTAACTACACAGAATGGATCTGCCAAGGTAAAAACGTAACAAGTCTGAAAGAACAGCTTTAGGTTTCATTAGTAGGATACACTGGGGAAAGTTTTTTGTATAATAGATTTGTGTAGAGGTGAGAAGGATACAAATAAAGTGAAATTATAAAGGCCGTAATGGTATTTTTGTCATTTATTTCCTTTTGAGTATGTTCTTTTCTTACTTCGTTTTTTTACAAAATTTGGATAAATAAATAATTGTAAAGTTACTGCCTTTTAAAACATGCAAATTTAAGCCGATTGTACTCGTACACACAAAATATATTACACTTAAAATTTGAATCCTGAATACATTTTATTAAAGTGTTTGAACTCGGGAATGAAGACTACAAATAGTCAAAATAATATCTCCAGTTATCACTGCTGTCTAAAAAAATAGCATCGATAATGGACTACTTAGGTTTAAAAAAATGGACACTTTAATTTACTTTGCTGCATCTGAAACTTATTTTTGTAAAATGGCATAATATATTGGGGACTACTCTTCATGACAATGTCGTCGCCATTACCAATCGAAATAACTGTATTTACTATGTTCGGACAACGCATTGTTTGTATTTGGGCTAAACATCATTTTAAATATAATTTCATCCATGGCACTATGAAATTTATAGTAACAATTGTAACGTAACGTTTATTTTCGGTATTAAATTATGCATACTTATCAATCAATATTCGTATGTAAAGCAGTTTAATTCGGTATAATATAGATTTATTACTTTTCCAACCATATCTCAGGCAACACCCCTTAAATTAATCTGATAAGGGGCCCACGTGCACCGGGAGCTTCTTACAGGGGAGAAAATTAACCCAGGGGTCAACTACGCAATATGCGACGCTCATTTCGAGCGTCCCGAAGAAGACAGTTTCGGAATGGAATAACTAAAACAATCGCAGAAATCCGGTCTAACATATCCAAAGAATCGATCTAGACAGGCAGAGCTACATGGCGTGAGTCCAAGAGCAAGATATGTCTTGTATACAAAAGAAAAAAAAAACATATGAACGACCCGGCATTGCCGGCATCCGGCATGTGTACCAGAGAGAAAAGTAACAGTACCTACCTCAAATGTGTGAGTAAGAGTGAGAACAAAACCTTTAACCAGAACGTGCAGAACAGCAGAAGTATACGACAATACAGACGGCGAGGGGAAACGGTGGGCTTGTAGTCTGGACGAAGGTTCTTACTATTTTGTAACAAAGAACACTCATAATAACCTTGTAAAAGTATTACAAATTCGGTATAAATAATAAAAATCACGCAAAAATGAAATAACGTTGTTATAAATACAGGGTGTTTTTTAATTGAGTGCCGATACTTAAGCTTGTGAATCCTTGGGTGATTTTAAGAAGTAAAGTTAATATTAACATATCGTCGTTAATCTCACAAACTGACGTATCTCAGAAAATCGCTATTTTGAGATACGATCGAAAACGTTTACCTTATATAAACTTTTTTCATCTCACAAAGTGTCGTAACTTTACCTGCTATACTTTTCTCGTAATTAACATTTGGTCGGTGACGAATCTCATAATAGTAAACTTTATAAATCTCACAAACCGACCTAACTCGAGTTAGGTCGGTTTGTGAGATTTACTTTTTAAAGAGATTTGTGCAGGTCGCCGACATAACTCAATTTGACGAGTTAGAACTCGTATTATACTTGACCGGGTCTTTTATTTTACGGCAATTATTATGCATTTAGTCTAGTTTTAAACGTATCCGGGTGCAGTAAAGCAATATTTGACGGCGAGATTAATACATTTTTACGATGGATGCACTTGTACTATGGAGGATGGCACAAAAAATGTTGTGTTATCAAGTGAACTTATGTTTCGTGGTGCATTGAAAAAAGGAACTAAAGTAAAAATGTTTTACGAAAAAAAGTGGTATAATGGCAAAGTGATCTTAACGGAGTGCGACATTAATATTTTCGATGAACATAATTCAGATTATGTACCTGTACCTACGCAGGAAGTGAACAAGCTAGATGTCAAGTTTGTGAGTGAGTTTAGAAACCACGTGGACATTTCAGATGTCGATTCCTTGTCGGATTCTTCGGACAATGTATCTCTAGCCCAAATCAGGGCTTTGATTTTGAGTGAATCTTTAAGTAATCAAAAAACGGCAATTTCTGACAATAAGAGTGAAATAAGTGAAGAGCCTGTTTACGACTCCGATGCCGATCCTCCGTATACAGCCACCTGTGAATATTACCGATGTAAGGGAGAAGTATGGAGTTCCTGTCATCGTTGTTGGATTCTTTTGTGCTACGATCACTTCATGGATAACCCACATTGTGACTACCATACAACACGTATACTAAAAAAGAAAGCTACAAGAATAACCAATGTTAATAGGGACTTGCAGCTTAAACAGCATCAAGTGGAAGGAAGTAAAAAGGAAGGCGAACCGAGTCAAAGAAAGAAGGGAATAGTTAACAAACAAAAACTTACTACCACATTAAAAAAATTAAATGTTCACGATTTTTTTTTACCCATTTTTACGTTTTCATATTTCTTTTTGTATTTTTGCTAGTTAATGTAGCCTCAATATTTGCATAAAAATGCCTGCAAAGTTTCATTTACCAGTTTTACATACTACGTCAAGATAGTTTTGTATATTTATATTCTAGTTTAGGTATTTAAAATAAAATTTGTTCATTTCGAAGGGTTTGCCTTATTTTTCTATTATAAAATAATATATTTTATCATAAATAACAAAGACATATCTCAACATACAGGTAAAATTTTATTCTCACAAATGGTCGTATCTATTTTTTTTCTTCTTAACTCAGGGTAAAAAAATCATATCATATGTTTTATCATGAAACTACAAAGAAAAGTCCTAACACTATAACACAAGACCGAATAAATATTATAAAACAAATGCTTTTTTACTTTTATCGAAAGCCAAAACTTACGAAAATCTTTAAACCTCTGTCCTGAAAAATTACAATAAATGAGATACGACACTTTGTGAAATTAACGACGATATGTCCTAAAGCCCTTCATTTTTGAGCTACAGGATGTTAACATTTTAAAAAAAATATAACTTTTTTATCATAATTTTATTATTATATCACTCTTAGATATTTTTATGAAATTTTGTACACACCTTTTAATCATTAAGGAGCATTTTTGACTTAAAAGAGATTTTTTACAATTTTTATCAGTGACGTCCGTACTGTGTTTGAACTGAATATTTTTAAAGAAAAAAATGGTACACCACTGATTTTTCTAAAAACAAAACTTATATTTAAAATCCTCATTTATTTTGGAGCAATTTTGGTCCATAGACTTACTCTCGTACGATGCACCCTTTTTACATAAAAAAATAAAAACAAAAACACAAGTTTTTTCTTCGGTTTATTGGGACTGCTTTCGATATTTTGTTGAAATTTGGTAGGCACTTACCATGAGTGAAAACACTTTTTTCATGGTTTTATTTTCTACTTTCACTAGTGACGTTCACGTAGGCATGATATTGAATGTTTGAATAGAAAAAAAAAACGGTAAGAATATTAAATGCCCTTAAAGCGAGTGAAATAAAAATTAGTAGGCTGGGTAACGCTTCATAAATTTTGACGTTTCTTTTCATAAAAACAATAGGATTGTCATTGGTTTTTCATTATTAAATAATTAGTATTAGAGTGAGACGTAAAATCTGATAAAAAATGGTAAATTTTACAAACAGTGAGTTAACTGACATGCATTTTACTTATGGGCTTGCAGACGGAAATGCATACGAAGCCAAGCGGTATCCAAATCGCGTACGGTACTACCCGATCCGAGAACATTTTCTAGGATTCATAGACGTCTTCACGAGACCGGAAATTTAATAGTAAACCATAGAGCTAAAGGAGTCCATCAAACAGTAAGAACACCGGAACTTGAAGAAGGAATTTTACATGAATTTGAGGAGAACCCCGGAACTAGCACGAGGAAAATCGCGGCAACATTTAATGTTTCACATTTTCTTGTTTGGAAAATTCTCATCGAAAATTTATTATACCCATATCACATTCAAAGAGATTTCCCGTTGCGCATTAATTTCTGTAAGTGGTTTCTTCAAAGCCTGTTGGAAAATCCGTTATTTGACAGGCACATTATTTTTACCGATGAAGCTTTTTTTTCTCGAAACTCAATAAGAAATTCCCATAATAACCACTTATGGGCGGATGTAAACCCTTATGCAATTGTGGAATCGAATCATCAAGAACAGTTCTAATTAAATGTTTGGGCTGGCATAATTAATAATTAATTGATAGGCCCATTTTTTCTTTCAAGAAGACTTGATGGACAATCATATTTACACTTTCTTGAAGAAGATCTGCCGCCAATGCGTGAAGACCTTCCAATTTTATTAAGAAACTAGATGTGGCTAATGCACGATGGTGCGCCTCCCCATTTAAGCTTACGAGTGCGTGAATTTTTTAATCACACCTATCGCAATCGGTGGATAGGTCGCGGAGGAACGCAGTCATGGCCGCCTAGATATCCCGACCTTAATAGTTTAGACTATTTTTTCTGGGGGCATCTAAAAAGCTTAGTGTACGCAGTGCCGATTCAAACCGAAGAAGAGTTACGAAATCGTATAATAGTATGCTGCGAAACCATAAGAAACACCCCAGGAATCTTTGAAAATGTGCGTCAGTCTATGCAAAGAAGAGTAGATGCTGGCATACGTGTGGGTGGAGGACACTTCCAACAACTACTGTAATTACTGTGGGTTCTTTATTTTGTTTTTCTTCTCTTGTCATTTCGCTTCAGATTTAAGATTTGGAATTTATCGTTTTACTAAATGAATTGCGATTTTTAAAATAAAATTTTTAAACATTTTTTTGGTTTTTATTTTTTATGCAAAAAGGGTGCATAGTACGAAAGTAAGTCTATGGACCAAATTTTCTCCTAAATAAATGAGGATTTTAAATAACAGTTTTGTTTTTAGAAAAATCAGTACCGTACCATTTCTTTATTTTAAAATATTCAGTTCAAACCCCGTACGGACGTCACTGGTAAAATTTTTTTTAAATCTTTAAAGTCAAAAAATGCTCCTTAATGATTAAAAGGTGTGTACAAAATTTCATAAAAATATCTAAGAGTGATATAATAATTATGATAAAAAAGTTATATTTTTTTAAAAATGTTAACATCATGTAGCTCAGAAATGAAGAGCTTTATGTTAATATTAACTTTACTTCTTAAAATCACCCAAGGATTCACAACCTTTAGTATCGGCACTCAATTAAAAAACACCATGTTTATTATATCCATATAGCTGAAAGAAATAAGCACTGCAAATATTTCTTTCATCAAAGTGGTGTGTATGGCAAGCTAACTAAATCCTGAAGCTCACTTGTCACCTCAAAAATAAAGTGGTCAACTCCAGCAGAACAACTACAAATAAGGGAACACTTTTCAACAAATCGTTTTCAGAGTATCGTTGGCGTTTTAATCAAAGCCATGTAAGGATCGTTTCGTTTCTTTTCATAAAAACAATAGGATTGTCATTGGTTTTTCATTATTAAATAATTAGTATTAGAGTGAGACGTAAAATCTGATAAAAAATGGTAAATTTTACAAACAGTGAGTTAACTGACATGCATTTTACTTATGGGCTTGCAGACGGAAATGCATACGAAGCCAAGCGGTATCCAAATCGCGTACGGTACTACCCGATCCGAGAACATTTTCTAGGATTCATAGACGTCTTCACGAGACCGGAAATTTAATAGTAAACCATAGAGCTAAAGGAGTCCATCAAACAGTAAGAACACCGGAACTTGAAGAAGGAATTTTACATGAATTTGAGGAGAACCCCGGAACTAGCACGAGGAAAATCGCGGCAACATTTAATGTTTCACATTTTCTTGTTTGGAAAATTCTCATCGAAAATTTATTATACCCATATCACATTCAAAGAGATTTCCCGTTGCGCATTAATTTCTGTAAGTGGTTTCTTCAAAGCCTGTTGGAAAATCCGTTATTTGACAGGCACATTATTTTTACCGATGAAGCTTTTTTTTCTCGAAACTCAATAAGAAATTCCCATAATAACCACTTATGGGCGGATGTAAACCCTTATGCAATTGTGGAATCGAATCATCAAGAACAGTTCTAATTAAATGTTTGGGCTGGCATAATTAATAATTAATTGATAGGCCCATTTTTTCTTTCAAGAAGACTTGATGGACAATCATATTTACACTTTCTTGAAGAAGATCTGCCGCCAATGCGTGAAGACCTTCCAATTTTATTAAGAAACTAGATGTGGCTAATGCACGATGGTGCGCCTCCCCATTTAAGCTTACGAGTGCGTGAATTTTTTAATCACACCTATCGCAATCGGTGGATAGGTCGCGGAGGAACGCAGTCATGGCCGCCTAGATATCCCGACCTTAATAGTTTAGACTATTTTTTCTGGGGGCATCTAAAAAGCTTAGTGTACGCAGTGCCGATTCAAACCGAAGAAGAGTTACGAAATCGTATAATAGTATGCTGCGAAACCATAAGAAACACCCCAGGAATCTTTGAAAATGTGCGTCAGTCTATGCAAAGAAGACTAGATGCTGGCATACGTGTGGGTGGAGGACACTTCCAACAACTACTGTAATTACTGTGGGTTCTTTATTTTGTTTTTCTTCTCTTGTCATTTCGCTTCAGATTTAAGATTTGGAATTTATCGTTTTACTAAATGAATTGCGATTTTTAAAATAAAATTTTTAAACATTTTTTTGGTTTTTATTTTTTATGCAAAAAGGGTGCATAGTACGAAAGTAAGTCTATGGACCAAATTTTCTCCTAAATAAATGAGGATTTTAAATAACAGTTTTGTTTTTAGAAAAATCAGTACCGTACCATTTCTTTATTTTAAAATATTCAGTTCAAACCCCGTACGGACGTCACTGGTAAAATTTTTTTTAAATCTTTAAAGTCAAAAAATGCTCCTTAATGATTAAAAGGTGTGTACAAAATTTCATAAAAATATCTAAGAGTGATATAATAATTATGATAAAAAAGTTATATTTTTTTAAAAATGTTAACATCATGTAGCTCAGAAATGAAGAGCTTTATGTTAATATTAACTTTACTTCTTAAAATCACCCAAGGATTCACAACCTTTAGTATCGGCACTCAATTAAAAAACACCATGTTTATTATATCCATATAGCTGAAAGAAATAAGCACTGCAAATATTTCTTTCATCAAAGTGGTGTGTATGGCAAGCTAACTAAATCCTGAAGCTCACTTGTCACCTCAAAAATAAAGTGGTCAACTCCAGCAGAACAACTACAAATAAGGGAACACTTTTCAACAAATCGTTTTCAGAGTATCGTTGGCGTTTTAATCAAAGCCATGTAAGGATCGATAAGCCTTCTAACGGCCCTGATTCCTACATCAATAGAAAACATTACAATTTAATGTAGGTAGGTTTTTGTACTTTAAAACAAAAATAATAAGGGATATCATAATTCCATTTCCAGGTTAGCCCCATATTAGCAGTGTGTTTGAAGCATCTCGCTTATTAAGAGCTTACCCAAAAAAATTTCATGGAAATTATATTTTAGGAGATAGTGATTATCTTTAGACGAGAGTGCAACTTACTGTTATATGGGATCTGAAGAATTGGACCTCAATACTTTTGAACTAAAAAACTCAGCAAGTTCAGTAATTTAAAAGAGTCCTTAAAAAAAAAACAGTAATATGTGCGGTATGGAAAACAATAAGTTTACTGAAAAATTGTTTTGCGAACCCAAACTGGATGTAAATAAATATGTACAGATCAGCAGAATATACAAAATCCCAGCTAAAAGAAATAAAAGCACAAGTATCTGAAGAAACGACTGCCATAATAAGGGTATTCACTGGTGTAAAGACTTGTTTAGAAGTTCTGGAGGTGTAAAAAAGAAATACAGGAGGTCATAAAATCAAAGAAAAAAATTATGGAGGGATGTGCTCCCGTTGTGGGCATAGTCACAATGCTTACAATGTCAATGCATGGAACTGAATATTTTAAGTGTAAAAAAGAGCCATTGTTCAATAAGGTGTTGTGGACTTAAAATTAGATACATGTGTCCAAGCTGATAATATTTAAAGTTATTTATTTAAATTATTCCAAATGTCAATTTATAAAATTCAAATGTTAACTTAGTTATTTTTAACTATAATGGTTCAAAATTTAAACTTCTGGGAATATGCAAGTTAAATTGTAAAATTAAAAATAAACCTGAAAACTATGAACTTGAATTTTATGTAGTGGTAGAAAATGTTCATAGTTCAGCTATTCTGGGGTTAGCCTCATGCCAAAAGTTAAATTTAATTAAAAGGTTACATAAAGTAAAAACTATTGGAACTTATTGGAAGGATTTAAAGATCGTTTTCAGTTGCCAGTGGCTATGTTCTGCGCCCGCCCATACATGTCCACTATCTTAAAAGTGGGTTTATTTTTTAATTGATTTATGTTTTAAGTCAGAATATACTATTTATTTACTGACAATAGTAAGTGAGCTCGGAACTGTAAAGCGTATGTATTTGTTTTTCATTTTGACTAACAAAAAAATACGCCTCGGTTCGTTTTTTGCCTCGAATAAAATCCTTTCTACTTCCTAGCTTTATAAACACAGTTTCAGTCCCTAGTAAAGGCATCTCCAGCAGCGTGAATCGATGAAACCCTTAATTATTTTTTGTTGTCTTCACAATAAGGTCCATGGGACAATATCGTTAAATTTAAGGATGCATTTGACAGTAAATCTATCTAATAACGTAGCAATATTTTGAGATATTGTATGTAGGGTACATGTTTATAAAAGGGTAAGCCAAACCCGCTCATTTTTGGTAGTTTTGCAAATTATATACCGGGTTATTGACGTTATTCGACACGACATATTATGCTAAATTATTTGTATTCAATAAAAAATATGTTTCGGGATGAATAGGGGCTTGTTAGAGGTACATTTTAAATTATTTTCATAATGTACAGGTTGTCCCAAAAACATGAAAAGTTGTGTTTTTTAAATGGAATGCCTTGTGTATTATATTATTTTCGGTTTCTACGATCAAAATAAAAATGAATTTCATTGGGGTTTATTTAGTTGAACCATCGGGTTTTTAAAATACTTCGTGCTTTGTAAAAATGTAGTAACAATTTTAATCATTAAGGTGGGAGTATCAACGGGAGTATCAACATGCTTTCCAACCTATAAGTTTTTTCGCGTAGATTTATTTATGTTTTCTAGCTTTTACACAAAATTTAAATAAAATCAGTATCGACTTGATATTCTAGGTAATAATTGACATATTTAATAAATATCAAGGAATTTTATAACTTATTTTAGGAGAATTGTATAGCGAAAAATATCGTTAAGGATTTTTTTAACATTATTATGTCATTGTTCTTTCACTATACAATTCTCCCAAAATTAGCAATGAAATAAATTGATATTTTTGTAATATATCAGATATTACCTAAGTAATGTGCTGACGATACTGATTATATTTAAATATTAGTTTAAAAAATAATAAACTTGAAAAAACAAAGCGAAATAGGTTATAGGTTGGCAATAAATTGAACGACGTTGAGAATTCCACCTAAAATTTCAAATAGATATTTTCTTTTTTCAAACTAAATTTACACTAGAGTACTAGAGTTTACTAACTGATTAAGTTTTATGTTACACTTATGACAACATGATTAACTTATACAAGTTATCTAAAAATTATAACAAAATAATTACAAGTTTGAAATGATGTAATTTTCATAGCTTCTTGCTCACGTTTTAATGAAAAATGCAAATATTCATAATACCGACTGACTGATTTTAACAAATTTAATATTAATCAAGTCTCCTGTGGCATTTTGACAGGTCAGAATTGGTTGTAAACAAGAAAGGGTTTACAGTAAATGCACTACTTACTAGTTAAAGTAATGTTAAGGTAACGAGAAAAAGAAATGATGGAGTGTCAACAAACAATTGCTTATAACACGTGTTCAAAATTGCGATCATCCTACTCTAAACAGAAACATGTCCTCTTTTTAAAACCTTCATCAACATTTAACAACGTTGCTGGGCTTATGGTTCGGAAAGCTTCTCTAATGCGGTCCTTCATATTATCCGGTGTTGTTGAAGTTGTGTTACAAATGATTACTTTTATACATCCACATAAAAAAAATCGGGTGAAGTCAAATCAGGTGATTTTGGAGGCCAATTCTGAGGTCCATTTCTCCCATCGATTTTGAAATTGGACGTTTAAAAATTCACGGAACTTACGATAGAAATGTGCAGGTGCTCCATCCCTTTGAAGCCACATCGTTTCTCTTATGACTGTAGGAATGTCTTGTAATAATGGCAATTGATTTATCAAAAAATCTAAAAACATTTCTCCGTTTAAATAGTTTTCGAAAAAGTAAGGACCGATTAAATATCGACCCATTATTCTGCCCCCAAACATTCACTGACTATCTGTGTTGATTATCAACAATTCTAAATTGATTGATTGAAAATTAGAATAGTAATGAAAATGTCTATTAACGGATCTGTTGTTCTGAAACGTGCATTTGTCCCTAAAAAAAGGAAAATTAAAAAGGTTTTTATTTTTTGTCACTTTGTCTAAGACCCACGAAATTTGTATATGGGGATTTTCGATTATGAATTACAGCAAATTCAGTTTCTTTGTTTTCTGTCACAGGTTTCTATTTAGTGGATTTTTTTTACTGAACTAAATTGAGTCGACAGTCTTTCGAAGTTCGTTCTTATTCTTTTGGAAATATTGGAACAGGGTAGTTTTCACGGATGAAAATACTTTCCAATCTACTTATAACGGACAAATTCGGGTGTATCGAAGAGACAGAACAAGATTTGAAGAGCGGTATACTAGCAACCTTGCTTTTAGATCTGGGCGTTTTTCTGTCAATATATGGGGTTGGATAAGTGCCCATGGGCTTGGTGTATGCTGGCGATTGGAGGAAAGATATTTTATAATTCTGAAAATTATCTTAATGTTCTGGAGCATATTTTGCTTCCATCTGTTAGGTTCATGTATCCCAATAACTCTTTTATTTATCAACACGATAATTGTCCGGTGCATACTGCAAATGCTGTTAAGAGCTGGTTTGAAAATAGTAATGGAGAAGTATTACCGTGACCTTCATTCAGTCCGGATATTAATCCAATAGAAAATGTGTGGGTTATAATTGTAAAAAAAATTTACAACCGTAATTTTTTGCCTCAAAGTTCTACTGAATTGTGGGAAATAACTCATGAATGCTGAGAAGAGTTTGGCCCAATTATCATAACAAATTTGATTAACTCGATGCCTAATAGATTGGCTCAAGTGATCGAGAAACAAGGCTCAATGACCAAATATTAATTTTTATACCTACTATCTTAATATTGTTCTCGTTTAATATAATATTCAATTTGTTCGCATTGTTATACTGTACGTTATTATAAATAAAAAATATTACGTTACCATTTTACTTAATTTTTTAAATTACTTCATCTACGCCAATGATTTGGAATTATTGCATGTAACCTTAAACATACGTCTCTGATAACCTCAAAGAAATAATCACGAAAGCCTGTTTCAAACTGCTTAAATAATAAAAAAATTAATCATAAGACGTGTACGGGTTTTTTATGAACAGCACTGTATCTGGAGTCTTCTTCTTATTTCTGAATACTGATTATTCACCTGAGTCAAATAAAGACAGTACAAGTCCAAAACTTTTATATCCGTGAATATTTGTACAAATTTTAAGTAAAATAGGTTTAATATCATTAATACACCAAGGTAATCGATAATAACGAAAAACAAGTTTAGCGGAGTCTGGACAAAGTTTTTTAAAATTGAAAATAGTTTTATTTCTTTACTGGGAATTGAGACCAGAACCTCTCTAATACCAATCGAACGCCTTACCAATAATTGTGCTAGGAGACTCTAAAAGGTTCGATTCCCAGCGAAGGTATGAAACTATTTTCAGTTTGAAAAAACGCCGCTATATATTTTTCAGTTATATATTTAATACCGACAAAAAAAAATCATTATAATCGATAATGTTGGTTTTTGCCCAAGTTAAAAACACCCCACTATGAAATAATTAAGACATTAAAGTTACTTTATTGTGGCAAAGCTGTAGCTCTTGTGCAAGATGGACGAAATTATGGGAGGTATGTGTCTAAAACATTCAAATAATGAACTGGCCAACACGAGCATGTCCTTCGACTTTAAACCCTATAGAGCTCGTGTTAGAGATGCTAGAAAGACAACTTAGAAGTCGAGAAGTGGACCAGCGACAGTAAGCAAGCTTCGTGTGACACTTGGAAGAGAATACCGTGCGAGAAAAAATTATTTGCATCAAAGAGGGCTTGGTTTAGATCACAATGATATGGGGACGATATATCTAACCAAATCTAGGTTAAACTTTTGTCAAATTCATATTATGACATGATATGCCAAACTAATGAGTAATAAAATAAGTAGACAAAAACAAATTTATTTTTGTTGTTTACAAAATTAACCAAGTAAGATTATACAGAAAGGAAAAGAAAAATAATTCCATAAATTGCTGAAATTGGCCACCGCCATGCTCCAAGCATAAATTCACACGTCTCTTCATATTTTCGTAAGTGTTGACCAGCATCTCTGGAGAAATGTTACCACATTCTTGGATAAGCCTTTTTTGTAATTGTTCTAAATTTGCAACTGGTGTTTTAAAAATAGTGTTCTTTAAATGAGGAAAAACAAAGTAATCCATAACCGTTAATCAAGGCGATCTAGATAGGAATTCAATGTCTGTTGTTGAAAATATCCAAAACGTAGTTCGTCGTCAAGTAATTGCTCCAGAAATGGATTCAAAATATTGTCTCTATATCGCTGTGCTGTAACTGTGTCATGGAAAAAAATAACACCAACAATTCTTCTTTGGGAAACAGCTAACCAGACACCAATTTTTTGAGGGTGCAATAAGGACTCTACAAAAAATATGGGGATTTTCACTACTCCACATGCGTGTATTCTGAGAATTCACATAACCAGAGAGGTGGAACCAGGATTTATAAGGAAATAAATTTAGCTGCTTCCTAAGAATAGTCCTGCATGTTCCATAAGATCTTCCCACTTCTTGGGACAGGCGTCTTATACAATTTGTTGGCGTATATAAAGTTATTTATGCGTGTCAGCTTCGGCCGTCTCAGCCTTGCCATATACAGTGTATCTTCTTCAGAATATCGTTGACAATCCACGTATTACTCTGTCCAACTGCGTTGCAACATTATGAATTTGTTCATTAAAAACTATTTCGATGGAGCACAACACAAATTTATTTATTTAAATTTAGGTGCTCCTCTTTATCAACTATTGCTATATCTCTAGTGTTAAACAACGTTATATTATATAACAGTAGTTTTAAGATTTCTAATGTAACAAATTTTAGTAATATATTTGAATTTGAATTTGAATTTAGCATTATTTCACGAACGTTTGCAACAAGTTCTTCTGTTCCTACAGATGGTCTTCCTGCTCCTTCTTTGTGTTGTATAGAACCTGTTTCCCTAAATACAGCCACGGTTCTTTTTAGGCAATGATAAAAATCCCCTGCTATAAAAGCAACGTTAGGAAAATGTTCGTGAAAATTGTCCATGCACAAACCCGGATTGTATTGCCACTCACCATTTACTCTAACCCCGTTTCGAAAATAAGTTTCAACCATGAATGTTTTGTGCTGTTCCGTAAAGCCCATTGTGTGAATTGTTCAAGAAATTGGAAAAATTAGCGATGAATCAAATTACTTGTAACGACTGTCAAAGATGACGGAATAACTGATTGATTGTTAATTCAGGTAGTTACTGACACCCAACAGGTATTAAGCTCTACGGCTAAGCATTACGTCCTTAGATGCAAGGCCCTCTTTGATGCAATTAATTTTTGCTCGCACAGTATTTCGAAAAATGCTACTCGCCGACGAATGAACCGAAGCACCCAGGAGTATTTACATACAAAAATTTCTCGTGTATCGGCTCTTACGCAAACCCGAATTAAAACCCATATCTAACTTATATGTTTGCAATGAAACAAAATTTCCGCTTACCATTCAACTATTAAATTAATCCTAGATTGTAACTACGTAGTTAAAGTAAACAACCATTCGGTTTTATTTGCTTTGTGTAACCATAGTTTTCTAAAGCGTCCGTTTGTGTTTACCAGACTGAAAAATTTTCAATCCCGTAAACTTCGGAAAATCACCTATAGAAATCCAATAAATCGCTACAGTCGGGTCAAGTGAGCTCCCTAAAGAGGCAATATTTTCGGAGTTGTACTACTTCTAGTTTTATATTTGGCACATAAAGTTACTTTTACAGAGTTTTCACAGTTAAATAGTGCAATATTTACTCATGTAGGTAGTGAGTGTTATATCTGCATAGAAGTGATGTGTAAGTTTGAAGTAGTTTTATTTTCCCATATGACAAGGTTGTATTTATCTAAACCAAAACAACCCTAAAAAATCGGCAAATAGACTTTTAAAAAATTAAAAACAGTAGGTATTTAATTAAAAAATAAATAATATAGGAGTTCCTCAAGGAAGTATACTGGATCTAATATAATTTATTTTATACATTAACGACATGCCTTTAGTTTTAAAAATGTGTAGGTTACAAATCGTCGTTAATTTAACTAAGTGGCGTAAATGCAAAAATGCGATATTTCGATTTTTACGGTAGTATAATATAATGTAAATTGACATGGGGCATGCGCTCGCTCAGTGGCGTATTTCAATTCCCAACGGTTTAAAAGTTATTCCGTTTTTTCGTTTAGGCGGACGACTAATAAGCGCTAGGATCGGTTTCGCTAACGCGAATATATGATATACGTCTATCAGTAAACCTACGTCAAATGGCAATATTGTACTTTATGAGACGTATATGCCTATATCCGCCTGTTTGAGGACGTAATATGCCAATAAGGTTTTAACCTCAAAATTAGCCGTTATTTTAAATTAACGTGACAAAGTTTCATTGTTTTGGTGTTCTATTGCATAGTAGGTATATATTGACTTTATTGGTAAAAAAATGGATGCAGATTGGTACTCGTTAAGTGGACGAATGGGACACAAAATGTAGTCAATTTCAATAAGTTGGTAGTGTTCGATAAGACTTTACAAGAACGGAGCCAGGGTAAAATGTTATATAAAAAAATGGTACTATGGAACAGCAGTGACAGTCGAAAATATAAATGATTACGATTCGGAAGATGAGTTACCGCTAACTCATTTTAAAGAGATAATAAGTAAGAATATTAAAGAAGAAATTGGTCATTCAAGTGGCAAGGATTTAAATGGTTTAAAAATATCACCAGTAGTCCTAATGTATAATAATGTATGATACTTGCTTAAGAAATATACCGCCTATATAAAAATTGGGCAATAAATTATTTTACTAATAGGCGTATATTGGTAATTGCAATTGGCGTAGGGGAACGGGGGGCAGGACCGGGTAGCGAGGCAGAACCGGGTACCCCCACTATAATGACGCACAGGCGGGTTGTTGCCGCGTAATAGGAACACGTGTTTTCACGCCGTGCACAGTGTTGCCAACGCTACCCCGAACGGGGTATATCTACCCCTTTTCAGAGAAATCTCGCTCGCTCGCTCCCCTCACGCAAATCTACCCCGATTACAGTATCAAATCAACAAAATTTGTTTAAGTAATAAAAATACTTACAAATAATATAAAACGCAATTGAGCAAGATCGATTACAAAAATCTTTAAAAAAATCGATCGAATCGAACATCCCTAAGTTGCGCGAGTACGTAGTGCGATACTTGCTTACTAGATGACGCGACGTAAGCTATATTTTATTATTTTAAATTTCGGACTATGACAACGGTCCAACGGTGTTGAAAGGGGGAAGTACGTGTTCAGGATGCGTTTTCGCGGTTAACTTTGTATGGGTTAGTGTCTAGCGACCATAATTTTATTTTATAAGTTGGTTTGTGTTTTAAGTTTTTTTTACCTACTCTAAAAGTAAATTTTTACTGTGACATTACATGCTAGATATGTATTATTGTGTATGATATAAATTTGAGATCCTTGTGCTGATTTTTTTATGAAGCAATGGATAGGTACGTAATTTCTTTGCAACTTAAATGGAGCTTTTAATAAAAATATATTTTTTTCTCGTTTAAAGGTTTGTGATAAGAACTACGAAAGCAAATGAGACAACTAACATTCGCAAAGACACGCTTGGACGACCACCAGTAGATCCATATGAAAATCCAAAACCTGGTACCTCAAAATCTACTGAAAATTATGTACTAGTAGCAGAACCATCAGTTCAATCTGTTTGTTCAAGTCCGGAACATATCCCTAATTCAGAATTGTTAGAGGCTCAAGCAAATGAACCGAAAAAGAGAAAGAGGTATCACCAAAAATTTAAATCTGACTGGAAAAGTAAATATACGTGGTTAAAGCAGGGAACAAATGAAAAACCGGTATGTGTCGCGTGCAACATACAAATACATTGTAACACATATAATCTCAAAAGACATGAAGACAGCACCTCCAATAAAAAAATATGACGAAAATTGAAAATACTCCAAAAATAAAAGAAATAATCTCAACAGAAAAACAAACTCGTCATGATACATTAGTAAAAACTGCAGAATTAAACATATGCGTGTTTTTACAGGAACATAATTTGCCATTTTTGCTTGCAGACCATCTAGTGAAATTGTTACCACATATTTGTCCCGATTCCAAAATAGCCAAGTGAGTGTCATGCAGTCGAACCAAAGCAATATATGTCACTCAGAAGTGCTTGGCCAAACAACAACTACTAGACCTATCCGAAGTTCTAAAATATACAAAGTTTTCTTTAATTATTGACGAGACGACTGATATCGCCACCGAAAAGTCTCTAGCTATAGTTGCTAGATATTATGACAACAAAAACTATAAAGTGACGGACACATTTTTCGGACTTATAAAGATGGAGAATTCTTCTGCGGAAGCCATTTTTAACGCCATTTTAAATTACGTTGCAGAACTAAACATTCCCATTCAGAACTTACTTGATTTGGCCGCGGATAATGCATCAGTTATGATGGGCAAACATACTGGTGTCCAGGCTCGATTTAAACAGATAGGGTAAAGTACGGATAGTTGCCCCGGTGGGATAGTTGCCCCACTTCTCAGAACTCCATGATGAAATTAAGTGCCACGGTAACAACAACTGGCAACCTGTAGTGCTCAAACGCCCTGCGCGTCTCAGTATCAAAGCGACCTTGGCGAAGCATGCATGCCCGTTTAAACAGCGTTTTTAGAACTACGTTGTGTAAAAATCAGTGAAAAAGTTTTTTACAGTTCGAAGATTCTGCTAGATTACGAAAAAACTTTTAGATGAGTTGATGTTTTTCGATTTTTTTGATGAAATACCTTTCAAATTTGTGCAGTACATCATTATTTAAACGTAATTCTCTAAGAGGTTATAAAACCGAAGTGAGGCATCTATCCGTACCAAAAAGTATAGTTGCCCCAGTTCAGCGCCCGGATAGATGCCCATAGAGGATAGATGCTCAAATAGTTGCTGGCTGGGCGATAGTTCGGAGGATGATTAGTTAGTTTATAAAACATTACAATAGCCAAAAAAAGCCAAAGAAATTGTTTTTTGTTATTCAGAAAAAAATATATTTCTTAAGACATCATATTTAATGGAAGAATGTGAGCCTTTTGAGTTTTTTCTTCACTCTACTTGGCTTGTCCAGCTCTGCTTGTCACGTTGTTGTTAAGGTGGGAGTATCAACATGCTTGCCAACCTATAACCTATTTCGCGTAGATTTATTTATGTTTTCTAGCCTTTATACAAAATTTTAAAAAAATCAGTATCGACTTGATATTCTATAGGTAATAATTGACATATTTAATAAATATCAAGGAATTTCCTAACTTATTTTAGGAGAATTGTATAGCGAAAAATATCGGATAATATTTTTTTTAACATTATTATGTCATTGTCACTCATTGTTCTTTCACTATACAATTCTCCCAAAATTAGCAATGAAATAAATTGATATTTTTGTAATATATCAGATACTACCTAAATAATGTACCGACGATATTGATTTTCTTTAAATGTTAGTTATTAAAATAATAAACTCAAAAAATCAACGCGAAATAGGTTATAGGTTGGCAATAGATTGAATGACGTTGAGAATTCAACCTTAAGCATCATTTCTAGTGATTGGAAACGACGTGGTGACAGACAGCACGACAACAATAGTGCTACGAGTCAGATCTTAGTACTGGCATCTATCCGTACTTAGTAAGGCATCTATCCCACCCCATCAGGATAGTTGCCCAATTGTAACATCTTCACAATCTTGGTGATAGTTGTTCACTCATCATCCGTATGAAACTAAATTGTTGGTAGAATGAACATGAAAGGCAACGTTACCATATGCATTTGAAAGGACCTGTCTATTTTTAACAATAAAAATTTAATTCGATTTGTTTCAAAAGTAGGGCATCTATCCGTACTTTACCCTACTACCAAACATATTTATACTAGGTTGTATATGCCATTCATTTCATCTTTGCTCCTCCGCTGCCGCCAAAAAGCTACCAAGAAGCTTAGAAGATTTTGTTTGAGAAATTTACAACTACTTTGCAAATAGTAGTAAAAGAATTGAAAAACTTGATGAATGCCAAGTATTTGTTCACTTGAAGCCACACAAACTGCTTCACCCAGCTCAGACCAGGTGGCTTTCATTATCTTATATATCTTTTTAGTTAAAATTTTATGCGCCTTTTTTATATAAAAATATAATAAAAAGATTTACACGTGGTGAAAAATTTTATAACAAATTTTAAAAAAGCGATTGTGGCTAAAAGTTAGTATTAAAACTCGAGTTTTTGTTACAAAAATGCAGCTTAGTGGTCATGTTTAAGTATCTACACTCATTAAAGACCTACACTGTTAAAAGAAAAATCAAATTTAACTTTTTTTTATGTCCCAGAAAGTCCACTCCCGCTTTTTTGTTAATTTAACTAAAACCGCTTCAGTCAATCAGTAACTCATAAAATATGTTACTATTTTGACATTAATCTGATTTTATTGTGCAGTAAATATTACAACTAAATTAGTTAATTTACCACATTTTTTATATTAGTATTAACTTATTTTATAAATCGTATTTCTAAAGCAACTGCAAAAAAAAATTACCTTAACTAATTTCGAAAATGTACATTGAAACAAATCTGCAGTTAACTTTATCATATCAGTATATTTTACTGTTTCTTTTAATCAAATTAACAGCTCGCCCTGAACTTTCATACGTGATTTATTTCGATTTTAAGGCGGAAGTAAAGACAAATACTTAAAAAAATCACTTTAAATAAACCAAAGCAGTAGTAGCTTAATTAATGTTTGGAAAAGTTGTATTTATTAAATCAAATAGTCGTTTTGCCTAAATAAACTTAATTTTTATAGTTAGTTTAGTTCTTGAAAAATTGCTTTACCCTTATTAACTCAACCAAACCAAGATTTTCCTTGTAAACATTGCTGCTGTAAAAGTCAATTCATCAGTTTATGAAATAAAAAGGCCATTAAAATGTGTATAACAGTTTAATAAGTATACTAAAAATAAATTAGACATAATATAATGTTAGAAAACTTAGATTTAAAAAATATAGTGCTTTAAACAAATATTCTGTATTTAACTTATCTTAAAAAGTAGCATCATTTTTTAACAAACTCTTAGAACGCTATTAACTATGGGATATATAGGTAGTTATCCTATCTATTTTTTAAAAACTTACTTAAAAACTAATACTGTTTTAAGCAAATATTCTAACAATACAAACTTACAATATTAGGTATGTAAAATAAGGTACCTAAGCCGATTCACTGGACAACAGCTAAAATGTTGCAGAAATAAAATCAACTAAATCTTACTATTTTAGGTGTGCTTAAATCGAAAATAAACTTTTTTTTTTAATATTAGTTCACGTTTAAGAGATACGTGACGTCATGTTCCCCTAATATATTAACACTGTAACCGCGAGAACGCACGTAGTATATTTGTATTGTAATAACAATATATGGATTTTATATTGCCAAATCTACATTTTCACCAAGTTAAGGAATGGTGGATTCTTAGGGACGATCCCCTATATTCGAAATCCTAACCCCCTATTGCTTAAAATAAGAGCGATAGCCATTGAAACCCATGTAAATCCACTTTCATGTCTGCCTTGTACTGAACAGTCCCTATATAATAAAAATCTGTTTACAAAAATAAGAGAGCGAACGAAATGAGTTTTACATAAATTTACCTAAATTGGGATATTAACACAATGGCGACTTAGCCGGGACCACCCTAAAACAGGGATAATATTGAAATATTTAATTAAGCGGCAAATAAATAATGCTTTACTACCCGATTTTAAATAACTAAACGACTAAACGGATAAAAGGACCCTTGTTTATCCTCATTTCTATGGTTTACCTGAGCACAGTACTATAATGTAGGCCAATAAATCCATTAGTACCTGCTCAGTCGCATTGTGTCCTTTATCCCTATTTAGGTAATAACAAATAAAAAACTCATTATGTTGGTTTCTTAAAATTGTATATAGACTACTTATAAGTATAATTATAATGAAATGTATTTAAAAATCTATAATCCATATTTGGGGATATAAACAGGTAGGTAAGCGGAGAGGTTAGTCAGTCGAAGTTAGTAATTCAAGTCGAATAGTTAAGATTGTAAAATGCCTCGAAAGTGTGTAAAAATCCAGATCACTTCTGTTATGTTTGTGGTGAAGTGACTTTTGCGTCTCAGAAGCGATCTATGACTCCATTGATGAAAAAAGCATATCCTCTTTATTTCGGTTGCAGAATAGGAGATCAAGACAAACAGTGGGCGCCACATATATGCTGTAATGCATGCGCTTCAAGTTTGACAAGCTGGTTAAATCGTAAAAACTGATCTATGCGGTTTGCTGTTCCAATGGTCTGGAGAGAGCCTACAAATCATGTTAATGATTGCTATTTCTGCATGATACCTCCTGTTGGGCAAGGCACCGGTATATCCAAGAAGAAAAAGTCTGTTATTAACTATCCAAATATACCATCTGCCATCAGATATTGAAAAAAACGCCTGGAAAGACTTTCGCCTCGTGGTAACTAATTTCTTGGGAAATAAAAAAGCTGACAATTACGTTACTCTGGTTGAAAATATGCTGTCGTCGTATCAAAAAATGGGCTGCAATATGTCTCTAAAGATCCATTTCCTACACTCTCATCTGGACTTTTTTCCTGACAACTGCGGAGCTGTAAGTGATGAGCACGGCGAACGCTTCCATCAGGACATATCAACCATGGAAAACAGATACCAGGGACACTGGAATGCTTCCATGCTTGCCGACTACTGTTGGACTCTTGTTAGAGATGCTCCAGAAACAGTTCACAAAAGAGTAGCAAAGCGACAGCGCATTTAGTGACTCTAAAGTGTAAAATTATGTAGTTTTTATTATTTTATCAAAAATAAAATATAACCACTTTTTTTTTAAAACGGCAACTAAGTTTTGATTTCATTATCATTTTTGTATTCAGCATCACAAAGTTAACAAAAAAAATGCATTTTGATACACGATACAACCAATAACCTAAAATTTGTTGTCCAGTGATATTGCCATGTTCCTAATATTGCCACCCAAGCCAAAATCATGACGTCATTAACTCTTGCGGCCGGTATACGTTTTTACTAAACCATTCTTAGGAATGATATCCCATGGCCCATTCGTTTACATTCTTGTACTCCATTATTACCATGAGGGAAGGGGCGGGTGGAGAAACGGTATTATTGATAAGGTCCATTGGAAAGACTAAAAGAAAATAAGAGTAGCAGATGTCAGCAAAAGGTTTTTTTTTACATTTGTAACTATATTAAAGGCCGGTTTATGCAACATAACCGTCAGTTAAAATCAATGTCAGGTTAACGTATACACATTTATCTTGTCCGAACGTGTCGAAGACTAAGACTCGAAGAAAATAGACTTCCCTTCCTTGACCAGCGAGCAGAGGGTTTTCTTTGATTGACTAGATAAATATTTAGATTTACTCCTTTTAAATGTAGATTTTACTACTAAGCAGTTCTTAGCAGCATATTCGATTATTACTAAAATGTTGATTTGACATACTGGGTTGTTATTAAAATAAACTTTACTTATTATTTTATGTTTAAATAACTGAGAATAATTTGTTGTATTAAATCTCTTTTAATGTAAAAGTTTAACTAAAAAGATATAGATAATGATTATAAACTTAATCAAAAGTTACTACTATTTGATTTATTTGAACCGTAAAAGTATTTATTGCATGTTAATTTTAGTTAGCTGTTATGTTAAGGCCCGTTACTTTCACTTTCATATAAATTTCCATTATCTGGCAAATAACAATCTGGTAAATAAATAAACGAGCATTTGCTATCTGGAGGATAACCTATTTGGGTATTTTCAGGAGAAGTTATCCGTCAGATAACAATTTTATGATTGTAGCAGTAGACACTCCCATTTGTAAGAGCTGCCAACAGCAAGATACAAAAAGAAGAATATAGGCATCTCAGAAATTCTATCTGTTAGACAGAAATAGAACATACTCCTATCTTGATTCGCTTACGTCAAGTGTCAAATCAAACACAACAACTTTTATTTTGTACCTTGCATGCTGTGTTTTGATTGCCATAAAATTAATTTTTCTGTTTTTTATCGTGCTAAATTTGCGTTTTGTGACTTGTGTATTGTTTAATCATGTCGAGTAATACACTGGGAAAGAAGAAGCGATTCAGAGCCGTAAATTTCACTGCTGAAGAGGTTCGTTTATTAATTAGATTGGCTTTAAAAGAAAAGCATATTTTAGAAAATAAACAAACGGACTCAGAGGTTTGGAAGCTAAAAACCAAAACCTGGGAAAAAATTGCAGAAGGTTTTAATGCATCTTCAGGTAATTTTTTTATGTAATTTTCATATATTTTCACATTATTCCCATTGAAAAACAGTTATTTCATTATAACAATCTATTTTATATATAGTAAGTTAAAATGTGATTTTAGGACAAACATTTAGGTCAGTGGACACTTTAAGGCTGAAATATGACGGCTTAAAAAAAGACCTAAAGAAAAAGGTTATTAAAAATAAAGCCGAAACTATGAAAACTGGAGGAGGAAAGCCGGACTACATCATTATTGATGGACCAGAAAAAGAGTTACTAGAAATTCTCAGTCTGTCGGTACATGGTTTACCTTCATTAGTTGACTCAGACAGCATCCTTCCCCACACAAGTAAGTATAAGGTATAGTAACAAATTGTAATATTACTAGTACACAATGTATTTATCAATGACTCTCTTGGGTAACATTTTTTTAATTTTAAGAAATCACTGGTGAAAAAAGTAACAATTTGTTAAACGATGTACCAATCACTGAAGAGGAAATAGAAACATATGACCTGCCTGTGGTAAGTTGAATTGAATAATTAGGTTTTACAGATAATGTTTTGAGGCAGATAAAGTAACAGAGATCGATCCAACCTTAAACATAAACTAAAAACATCAATTTGAACTGGCATTTATGGTCTAAAACCTAATATGCTTTCAGGTCATTGAAGTCACCGATGTGTCAACTGATGGAAACCATCAGGTGGTTATTGCTGAAGGTGATTCTGTACTGGATACACAACACTCAACGGAGAGTATTGTAAAGAATATTGAGGTAAGAACACACGATACCACTAGAGTTATGTAGTAAGCAAAAAGTGAATTTTAGGTTTTTATCACTGTGATAATATTTATAAAAATGTAGAAAAAAACATTTTCTAATTTTTTACTTTTTAGGATAAAAAGCCACATGAAATTGCCAGTGGCCCTGGGGCATGGAAAGAATGGTCACCTGCGGCCCTAAAAGCTAAGAAACATCCTCTTTTAACCCCAAAAAAGAAAAAGGGAAACGATAAAAATGAAAAAATAGAAAATCTGCTAGGGCTAAGGGAAGAATTGGTTAGGGCCCAAATTTACCATACAGAGCAGGAAGAACGACGTGCCCAAGAAAAACATAAGAAGGAAATGAAGCTTTTAGATTTAAAAATTGAAATAAAAGAAAAAAAATTATGATTTTAAATAGGTACATCTTTTATTGAGTTTAATATAAAAATATTAAAATAAAAAACTAATTGTTTCTATTATTTATCAAGTTTTGAAAATAATTTATAAAATGCATATGAGCACCATGATCTTCATTTATCTCTTCGTGAATAATATTTTCTTCGAAATCCTCAAAATTTTCCTCCATTTCAAAGTTTTCTTCATTCTGTTCAATTGCTATATTATGCAATACAGCACAAGCTGCAATAATCATTTGAGCTAATTCCAATTTACATCTTATTCCTACTGATAATATTGGAAATCTTCTCTTCCATATTCCAAATAGACGTTCTATAACATTTCTTGTTCTAATTTGTGCTTCATTGTACAAAGTCTGAGCATCATTTTGAGGGTTATCTAATGGGGTAAGAAGATAAGGTTTTACTGCATAGCCTCGATCGGCAACTAAGACACCATTTCCAATTTCATGGTTTTCTAATCTTATTTTCAAAGCCGAATTTTCAAAAATGTGGCTATCATTTGCAGAGCCAGGCCAACGACTTACCAAATCAATAATTTTTAATTGTGCATTGCAAAGGACCTGACAATTGAAGGAAAAAAAGCCTTTTCGATTACGATAGACTTCTGAATTTTCTCCTCCAGGAGACTGAATCTTTATATGAGTACAGTCTATGGCTCCTATAACTCTAGGAAAATGAGATATGTTATAAAAATCTCTTTTTCCTGCTTCTAGCTCCTCTTGTGTTCGAGGGAGGTAAACATACTGCTGGAATAGGTTACATATAGCAATAATTCCTTGCTTAATTATTCGACCTGCAGTAGTTTTGTGAACTCCTACAAAGTCCCCCATGGATATATAAAAGTCACCAGTTGCCAGAAACCTAAGTGTCATTAGCAATTTATCCATTCTAGTAACAGCACGATTTAAATTCCTAAAATTAAAAAAATAAATTACTTAGTTTCAATTAATTTAAAAAAAAAATGTATGCCTACCATTCAGTTCGATTTTGAAGATCTCTTTCAATTTGTTGTAAAATAAATGCAACTGTAGCTTTGGAAAGACGAAATCTATTGTAAAATTCATTATCATTCCAAATATTAAAGTGGTCGGTTCTTGGTCTTAAATCATACTCTCGATCAGGAATTATATCATCAATTAGCTCAATGTCAGGATCATTAAGTATTTCAAAATCCTCAAATATATCCATTCTAAAATCCAGTTGAAATAAAGTACATAAGCATCACAATTTGTATATTGTGCAAATGCAAATTATTCCATGTTTATATAATGGCCCTAATAATAAAATAATACTATTATAATGAATTTACTTTATTTGTTTCAACATACCTGCAAAGTGAAAATTTTTCAGTTAAAAAGCAGCAAACAAACCAGACTGTATTAAGCACAGAACAGATAGAACAAATTGTTAAATAGAAACAAACTACAATGCACATCACAAATGTTAGGTTAGGTTGTGCTTTATTTGTCAAATAAATCCTTATTTGTGAATATTACCGACGAATAAATTATCTGGCGGATAAGTGGAATTTATCTGAGAAATAGCACTATCCGGATGTGATAAGATATCATTTTTACTTATCTTATAAGTAAAATTTACTCTGTAGAATAAATCCGGTTATTTGCACGTGAAAGTACCGGGCCTAAAACGACTTCCAGAAAAGTTAGTTCTTAAAATCTGATTTTTACTAAACACAAAAGAGTTAAAATAACTATACATTTTAAGTTAAATTTGATTTATTTTAATTGATTATAGATTTTTTTGATTCTCACGTCCAGAATTTCTAACAGTGTATTTACGCTTTGAATCTTTTATTTTGAAATGGTCCATCTACCCCTTAAATTTGGGAAAGATGGACCACTGTAGATTGGGATAGATGGACCGGTTCTAATTGAATTATTTTTTAGAATGCCAACAAAATATCAACGAAAACTTCAGTCAAAAAGAGGTGCTTGGACAGAAGAAGACCTTAAAAATGCGATAGAAGCTATAGAGACTAAAACAATGGGGGTAAATGCTGCAGCGGCACACTTTAATGTCCTCAAAGCTACTTTACTAAGAAGGAAAAATTCTGGGAAGGTAAAAAAACAGGAGCATTGGGTCCGTCATCAACATTAGGAGAGGAAAATGAGGCATAATTAGTAGAACATATCAAAAAGCTTCAAAAATTTGGATTTGCCCCAACACGAAAAGCTGTGCGGTTTATGGCGTAAAGTAAAGTACTAAAAAGAAACCAGTTAGGGAAAAAGAAGTATTAAGTAACACTTTTAAGTCCGAAGAAGAAGTATCTTTTAAAGATGATAGCGAAACGCCTGAGGAATGGGAAGAAAATGATTGTGCTGGATGTGGGGAAAACCATTCATAATGCCACACAAACGACTGACGATAGGATCCAGTGCATCGTGTGTTCACGCTGGTTACATAAGACATGCTTGATATGCGATAATATGTGCGATAGATACGGTAAAAAGGTTGTCGTTGCTTCTTTTTAGTTTTAGGAGCAATACTGTAGTTACAGTATTTTTTAGTTTAGTTATATTTCTAATTTACGTTCACCTCTCCGTATGGTTCAACTATCCCGTATCTAGTGGTTTAACTATCCCGTATATATTGGGTTAGTTGGACCATAATGGGATTTTTAAATACATTTTTTATAAAAAAAAGTATGTTAATTTTTTAAGTTTTTGGATAGAGTTACCATTACAGTTAATTATACCGTATGTAATAACTGTTGTTTCATTAAGATAATGTTATTTTTTTTTAAATATAATAAAGGCAATTACCTAAACCCGTCTGCTAGACGGAGCAGTACCAGTTATGTTACAAATTATAGCCGTACCAGTTAAGGGTTAACCAGGCCAACAAAAACAACTTATCCCCCCCAATTAGATACTTTAAAGGAACATAAAGCAATGTTTTTTTCTTGTGAGGCTTTCGTTTTTAAAATAAACGTTTGGACGAAGCTACTAATAATAATATACTGTATTGAAATTATAAGAAAAAACAACTTTTTCCCCCAATTATTTGCTTTAAAGGGACATAATATACAGGGTGTCCGGAAAATACGTGTACAACGTTTGACGACAGACTCCTGACGTCAAAATAGGTCGATCTAAGCCGACTTAGTTATATCCAAAATTGTCTCGTTTAGCCGGTAGAGGGTGTCAAAAATTTGTAAAAAAAAAAAGGTTTTTCCTAAATTACGTGAAAACCTGCTAATTGATTTTAATGATTTTTAGTATGTAGACTAATACTATAAAATGACGTTTTCTAGTAGTATAGTTACCGGCTGTAAATAAGTGGAAGTGTTATAAGAGTGATATAATACGTCAACATTTCTCCTCATTTTTTATATGAACGGCGTTATGACAACCCAGATATTTTTGTAGAGTGACTGGATCTATTTGGAAGCTATTTTACTTCTTTAATATTTTTCGTTGAATGAGCTGTTTTGCCAGAAGAAAATATTTACAATTACCTGCATACATCAATTATTAACAATAAAAATAAAACAAAGTACAACAAAGTTGAAAGTATGTATTGTAAGTTGTAAGAAACTAAGTAAAACAAAAACATTACCTAAGCAAATGTGTAAAATGACCGCCATCTTGCTGTATACACTTATTAACACTCCTTAAAAAATTATATTGGACCCTATCTAATGTCTCTGGGTTATTAAAATGGTTTCCTGCATTTAAAATCCGCTGCAATAAATCATGTAAACCTTCTCAGAGTTCGTATAATTTTCCATTTTTAATGGTAAAATGAACTTGTAATTTAAGAATGTTGATCGTATACTTGAGTAAATTTCATAGACTGGTGACAATTTGTCAATAATTGTCAAATTATTAAATGCCATAGCAACAAGGTCACTTAAAAAATTATTGTTACAGGTAATTTGATTTTAATATTATTACTAATAATACTAAATATTGTAAATATTTTCTTCTGGCAAAACAGCTCATTCAACAAAAAATATTAAAGAGGTAAAGTAGCTTCCAAATACATCCAGTCACTCTACAAAAACATCCGGGTTGTCATAACGCCGTTCATATAAATAATAAGGAGAAATGTTGACGTATTATATCACTCTTATAACACTTCCCCTTATTTACAGCCGGTGACTATACTACTAGGAAACATCATTTTATAGTATTAGTCTACATACTAAAAATCATTAAAATCGATTAGCAGGTTTTCACGTAATCTAGGAAAAACCAATATTTTTACAAATTTTTGACGCCCTCTACCGGCTAAACGAGACAATTTTGGATATAACTAAGTTGGCTTAGATCGACCTATTTTGACGTCAGGAGTCTGCCGTCACACGTTGTACACGTATTTTCCGGACACCCTGTATATTTTTTTCAAAATTGTTTTTTCTTATTAGGCCCAACGTTTTATAATCTAAATATTATATTTTTTTTTAGTTTGTAAGTTACCGGTTGTGTGTCAAGCCCAATATCTCCCAAAAATTTAATAAAAAATAAATGGTAGGGTCACGCCTTCCGTATATTTGTTCATCCTACCACAATGTCCACATAAACATTAACTCCTGGTAGAAATACAGTGTTGCCGTATCAGTACATTTGTACTAAATCTAGTACATTTTAGACAGCAAAGTACAAAAGTACATTTTACCATAAATTACCTGAATTCTAGTACATTTTCCCATTTTCGAAGGGGAACAAAATAATTAAAAATAAAATAATTTAGAGAATAATTTCATTTCATTAAAATGTTGATATGATATATTATTTAATACCAACCAACAGTTCATTTTTAAAACGATGATTATTATTTTTTATCATATCGTCCAACACTATCGTCTATATTCACTACTCTGAACGCGCCGTTTGTGGATAAAATATGTCTTCTGTGATTGTATAAAAATGTCTCTACCTCTGGCAGCAGCCCTGGTTTTGTCGTCACAAAATGTGATTCCCCTGTTTAGTGTAGGTTAATGCGATTTATTATGTTTAGTTAGTTTAGTCTCGTTGGTGTCTTGTGACTTGTGAGTCACATGATAGACTTAGGTATAATTTAGCCAGTAATTTGGCTGACATGGACAAGTAAGTTAAATATATGTATATTGGTAATTTTTCACTTTACGTGACAGGCCAATTTATTGATTTTTTCCTGAATAACACACAAATTGATTGTTTTTACATCGTTTTTAAACTTTGGCGGAATAAACCTTATAATTATCAACTGTCTTACGGGACAGTGGAGTAAATAGGGATGCTGGGTGCGCAAAAAATACCTAAAAACAGTGTAACAAAAAAAAATATATCGATTTTTAAAAACATATTTTTTTTAGTACATTCTAGTACATTTTCCAGCTGCTTGTCAGTGCATTTTAAAATCTGGTTGCGGCAACACTGTAGAAATAGCATCAAGTTATTAAATAATAATAAAATCCTGTGATTTCCCGTTTTAATTTTTGTACACTTGCCGCTATTTCAAAGTTACCCCGGATAAATCATCTGTTGCAAATTTATTTTCCAAATATGTTTCCCGCCATAAATTTTCTCGCTGTCAAACGTTTTAATTAATTTATTGCGGACTCTGTTTTTCCACTTTTTAAAGGTAAGGTTTGTTTGGGTGCTTAAAGCTCGACAATAAACTTTTAATGCAAAATGATACATTCACCCAAATAAATACTTACCGCTTAAAGGCTTAGGTAAATTAAGTGTGGAAATTTTGATGAATTATAATTAATCGATATTTTATTTGTTTTGAACAATAATACAATGTTTTAAGCATAGAAGATAATGGAAAGAGAAATGACAGGTAAGGAATAAGTTAAGAAATTATAAAAATATAAATCAGTTTCTTCACGCATAATATGAAAAGATTTTTTTCTACGAGTGACCGCAAAGAATATACTTTGCGCACACTTTTGCATACGCAAAGTAGCACTTTCCCGCACACTTATTTTAAAGCAAAATTACCATATTATAGACGCGTTTTTTTCTTCTATTTTATTATTTTTTTAGATATTTATGCAAAAATATTGTAACAAGACAAAGTTGACAGGTGGTTTATGTGTTGCCTTATAAACTATACCGAAGTATTGTGCCGTGCGGGTTAAAATTTTTTTGAAATCTGCATTATTATATTTTCCTCTAATTTTGTTCAAGTTAAAAAAAAACAAGTATTTCTGTGTCAAATGCGGTTTGTTCCCTTAGCAACCAAAATACATTGTCATACAACGCTTTCATGTCAGTTTAGAGGTCTTCTTCAAAATTTTCACTAGCATTTTCACCTATTTAAAATAAAAAAAAAACTGTTTTAAAAATGGATATCACTGAAGAAGAACTTCCAGAAGATGTCCTAGAAGCCGCCAACATGGCTAGTTTGCAATTGCTGCCTGCCAAATCGCGAGAAAAATACGAGAGACAGTACGAGTTGTTTTCCAAATGGTGCGAACAAAGGAAGATAAAAACGTTAAAGGAAGTACTGGTAAGTACCTACAATTATTATTCATTTGATCAAAAACTTACAGGTTAAAATTTTTTAATTATTTTTAATTATTTTTCATTAGGGATCATAATTATTAATGTGTGCCTTGCTCGTTAGATAATTTCATCGATAAGTAATAAGTTTCATTTCATCTGAACGCCGTTTTTTTCTAAAAGTTACTTTGTGAAATTTTTGTTCCTAAAATGTTTGTTCGTTAAGGTTAGGTTTCTAATGTATAATTTTTGCATTATCTAGTTATCCTTTTCTGTTTCAAGAAAAATAAGTAGAAATTATTTCTCTGACTTAGGAGAGTTGGACAAAATCGGATAGGTTGATAAAACCGGGTACCGCCTAGTTCTGCCAAATGCTAAAACATCTTTCAATGTTAATAACCTTTCAAAATCAGATATTTGATTTCGAAGGAACTATTTTTATTATTATTATTAATATTATTATTATTATTATTATTATTATTATTATTATTATTATTATTATTATTGTTTGGCAATAGTAAGGTTAAAATAACCTATTTAACATTATGTTAGCCTATATAGTAGTTGTAAAAGGTAACCATATTAATATGTAATAGGATAGCGAACAAATATATAATTGAAAGGGAAAGAAAAACTCTAAGTCTTTCTCCACTAATATATTCCAAATAAATCTTATTTAAAGATACCTCAACATGTTTCGAACATAGAAATGTTCATCTTCAGGAGAATTAAGATGTTATAAGCAAGAAAAATAACTAGTATTAACGTTTTAAGCTAGGCTTTAAGATAGTGAGAATGACACATTAACATTCTAAGTCAGAAAAGCACCAAAAAACAAAGAACCGAAGTATTAATTTGCCAGGTGTAGGGTAATAATAGTAAAATTAGAGGAAGCAAGGCCCATATGTGAAGCGAAATTAGTACAGCCGTAGAAAAGAGTAAAATTTGAATTTGAACATGCTGATGAAAGGGGAAGAAAAAGTGATCAAGTGTGAGGAAAGTAATGTATAAAACAGTAAAATTAAGAGTGGAAAATAGTGTTAAAATTTAAGGAAGGTCGTCATAATGTGAGTAGTAGGTTAACTGTAAAAGAGAAAATTCAGGTTAGTGAAAATACAATATGTGTATATGCAACTTACTTTCAAAATTCTTAGGAATAAAAATAGTAGTAATCCCTGAGTCTTAGGTTCAACATAATTAAAGAAAAGTTCAAAAACTAAATAATTTTCAAAAAGTGAGCACTGAGCCAAACAGCTGAGGATTTGGAAGTGACAAGTAATAGTATAAGATGGCTGAAAAAGAACACGGCACAGAGTAAAGAGAGTGTGTCGTGTGAACGACACAGAAAAGTTAGACCGCACCAAGTATGCCTTGTGGCAGCATAGAGAAGTGATTATGGCGTTAGAGTCACAAAATCTAATTTCATCTTCCAAAAGTTAGTAAAATGGTATCAGGCAAAGATTCACACACTCTGAAAGCCTAGGTAAAACATGACTTAAAGTTAAATAAATTATCAAGATTAACACTTGTATTAAGGGGAAATATAAGAAAAACCGTAGATGATATCACTAATAACTAATCACTGCGGGTTAAAGTTCATTGGTAAGGAGGCATAATAACACAAATAAAGAACTGTAAGGGAAGTTATGAAATAAAACCTATGATAGACCGCAAAAAGAAGAAGAAGAAAGAGACAGAAATCTTATCAGAAATCTAGAGCCTTAAAAAACTGAGTGCTGTTATGTTGAATTTGATCATTTAAGCAAACTGAAATGGGATTATTAAATAATTTGTTAATTTCTAAAATTTCCAGAAGGTCCAATTTGTTACCTTTATTGCAAATATGAAGGTAGTTGGTATTGGTATCTGGATTAAAATTGTGATCATTGGTAAAAACGTGTCTAGAGAAATTGGATTTAATTTTTGACGGGGAGAGATTCTGATTCCTGGCTCGAGCTAATTCTTTACAACAAAGTAAATATATAATTCTATTTTCTGGGTCTACGTACCTTACATAAGTAAAATTATTATTAGATATTACTATTATTATTATTTGTATGGCAATAAAATAAAGTATTTAACATTAAGTTAGCCTACATACAAGTTTAGAAATGTATCCGTATCCATTGCATTTTAACGAACAAATTCCATAAAAACCACTTTCGGGTCTACGTACCTTACGCAAGTCAAAAACTGTTTAAGTAGGGTTTTCACTGACAGAAAAACTTAATCCCTGGCTAAATTGAAGCTTGTAACTTTATATTAGCCCACATACAAGTTTAGGAATGTAACTGTATCATAACCAACAAATTCTATAATAACCGTATTTGGGTCTTCGTACCTTACGTAAGTCAAAATCTGTTAAATTAGAGTTTCTATTGACAAAAAAATTAAATCCGTGGCTAAATTGAAGCTTTTAATTTTATGTTAGCCCACAATATACAAGTCTAGAAATCTAACCGTATCATAGCTAACAAATTCTATAAAAACTATATTGGGGTCTACGTACCTTACGTAAGTCATAATATATGGGGATTTCCTTCACAGTAAAAAATGTAATATCTGACAAAATTCAATTAGTTTATGTTAAACTGTAGGTATTGTATTTTACCTATAGGTAGATATAATCTAAACAAATAAAACAAAAAAAAAATTTTGTTGTAAATATTATGAGTGACAGAATCCTATTTAAAGTTGCGTTTCAGTTAATTTAGTATTTTCAAGGTTTGGATAATTATAATATTACATAGTTTTTAAATTTATTTTGACACTTTATCTTTAAACCATATTAAAACTGATGTTTATTATTACCTACCTACCTTAAATTATAATATTTATAAAACAAAACTTTCAAAAGAAATTATTATTATTATTTGGCAATATTAAAGTGGTAGAACCGATGAGACTATTGCATCAATTGTTTTAGAAGGTATCACATGTATAATTTTCAAGTTCAGTCCTGAAATTCATGCCAACTTATAAAAATTTAATAGACCAAAATTGACAGAGTATCACGTGACTTTGCCTCCATCATGCGAGAGTATTAAAAATTTTTACTACAGTTTTTCATTTTATGTAGTTTCATTGTGCCAACATATCAACCAATATCATGAAAAATGTATTATTAAGTTTCCCATAAACTTTCTAAAAAGCCACTTATTACCTCCTTCATGGAATATAACTAAACCTCGTTATATTACAATACTTACTCTGTACAATAAGCAGAAAACCAATCAAATTATAATTAGGAGCTATCTGGCAAGACTATTATTGAAATATCTCCCAAATTGAGAGACAATTTTCACCAACGCCCCAAAGACAAATGAGGAAACTGACGCGGCTAGAGTAACTTTATATCAACCTCGCAGATTTACTAAGCGCTATAACCTCATTAAACTATTTACTCTCTAAGCATCCTCTGGTACAAAAGGTTTATAGAGTCATTCATGACATTACCAATATGGAAAAGAAAGTATGTTTTATGTAGGTACCATCACAGATAGGAATTATAGGAAACGAGGATGCTGATAGAGCCGCTCCGGCGGCAATTAAAGATGCTGATGCTACCTTCGTGCCAAAAACAATGACCACTGATTTCAGTTTTTTTATAACTAATTTGTGTGTGGCTACATGGTCAGTGAAACTGTTTCTTCCTCCAATCCTTCCATGAGTGTCCGAAATTTGACGGGATAAGGTACCAACACGATATCAAAGACAGTCTGCAACATAACCTTACAAAATCGTATCAAAGACATTAAACATCATTAAAGACTGCGGTTTACTTGGCCAAATATAACTCAGAGACAGTAAATTAAGCGTTTTTTTTAGAGATCCTAAGCATTTTTTTTATTGAATTTTAATATTTGTTTGATGTAGGCACGCACGTTTTAATTATGTTTGTAAGATTAGCATGTTGTTTACTATATTTATTTACTTGTGTATTGTATTGAAATGTCATGTTACTATTATACATCCATTGGCTGTAGACTGGCAGCCATTGTTTCTAATTTGCGTTAAATAAAAATAAATATCAAGGTTCGGTTATGCTTGCAACGGTCAAAATCTAAATGGCGCAAAGATCGATGTCCAGAACATCGTTAATTTACCTAAAAAGTAAACGTCGTTTCTATATACACTATAATTTTCTTCGTTGTTTCAATTTTTCAATATACTTCTCTCATACTGTTTCAAGGGTATATCCAAATAAATCATCGGTAGCAAACGTATTTTCCAAATATGTTGCCATGCAGCGATAAATTTTCCTTTTGTCAAACGCTCTAATTAATTTATTGCAGAATCTGTTTACTAAATTTTTTAAAGATATATGGTTTGTTTTCGGCGTTTAAATCCCGACAACAAAGCAGTAATGCCAAATGATTGATGCGATAAAATAAATAAATACTTACCGCTTAAAGATGAGTGGGTATGAAAGGCTTGTTTTTAAATATTCTGGACAAAATGATATTGTAAACAAGCCTGTTTACAAATTTAACAAAAAGTATGTAAAATGATGGGAAAACTAATTTCTAATATCTACAAATGAAGAAGGAGGCAAAAGTACAAACTACAAATTGATTTTCACTGTCCAAAGCTTTACAAATAATATATTTTCCTACGACCACCTACGAAAATGACAATAACATCATGGTTAACTTGGCTAGAAAGTGCTAAATATCACACGCGTGTTGAAAATAGCTATTTACCTAACAAGTGCGGAAAATGAATTTTTCCGCACGAGTCTGCCGTGAAGCAGCCGAGTGCAGGGAAAACATTTTTCGCACGTGTCAGGTACAATAGTTTTTCTACAGACGTGTGGAAACAAGTAACACATATTTCAAAGAAATTTAATAATTTTTAATTAACTATAACAATCACATACATATGTAACAGTAACTAATTCTGGGAAAAAAAGTAATAACTACAAGTTATAATTGATATATTATTGTTTTGACATAATCGTGCCGAAAAATTTTTCCGCACTAGTGTGGAAAAACCAATTTTCCGCACGGATTTTTGACATAATCGTGCCGAAAAATTTTTCTGAACTAGTGTGGAAAAACTAATTTTCCGCACGGATATCAGTGCGGAAAATTGATTTTTCTACACGTCTGTAGGAAAAAAATATTTCAACACGAGTGTGGAAATACAAAGCACACTATATTTAATTTAAACAGGTGTCAATTTGACAACAAAACTATTTATTAAAAATAACAAACTTTCGGGACCCGTGGAGCGAATTGGGGTGCTGGGTGGGGAAAAGCACACGAACGCATTATTAATGTTGAAAAACGAGTTATATACACACATTATACACTACATTTTGTGTCTGTTTCTATTAATTTCTGAAAATAAGAAACCACCATTACACATGTCAAGTGTCTGGACACAAAGGAATAATAGGTTTACAGTTACAACAAAGGAGGTTACAAGGCGCTCTCGCTGGACGCTTGGTAGAATAGAAATGGATTGCAATATCGATTTATTGACCTATGTTCGATATTTAAAATAATAATTAGGTATGTGGTATGGAATATCCATACAATGTTTGTTAATGATGCGTAGTAAGTAAACGTACTTTATGTGATTAAATTTAATTTAATTAACAATGTAAGCAAACGTTCATAATTAACATGCTATCGATATTTATGTCCACCTTTAATTCTCTTTAGTTATTGATTGAGGTTATGTTATTGTTTAGTCTTGAATTTTTGTGCTTTTTAGTTTTTGTTATATTATTTGCTAAAAAAATGTAAGGAGCTAAAAAAGTCAGAAACTAAGTTCTATGGTACATAGATACTATCATAGTAATGAGCGTAATCAAATAATAGAAAAGCTGATATTTTGATTGAAAACTAGGTAAGTTAAATATGTAAGTAGGTCTTATTTAAATTTGTTTTCATTTGTTTTAAAATTTTGTTGAAACATACAAGTATGTACTTTGTCGGCGTCACCGTCTTTATTTTACACTGATTTTGTAAAAACTGAACAACAATGGATAGCGACAGTAATACCAGTGATATTGTACTAACTCCACCGGATGTATTAGAAGCAGCACAAGATGCATTATCAAAACTACTACCCGAAAAATCTAAAAAGAGGTATGAGTATGCCTACAATCAATTTTTGGAATGGCGCAAGACCAAGCAAATCAAAATATATTTTTCGGAAAATGTTCTTATGGCCTATTTTAATGAAATTTCGCGCAAAGTAGCTAATATTCTATGCTGCGCAGTACCTTGCAAGTTAACCATAATGTGGATATTACCAAGTACCTAAAATTAAAGGCCTTTTTAAAAGGACAATCTAGTGGATACCGACCCAAAAAAGCCAAACCGTTGACGCCAGAAGAAGTACAAGAATTTCTTGTATATGCTTTAGATCAAAAGTATGTTTTAACCAAGATAAGATTTTTTTAAATTACTTTTTTCAAAAAAATATTGAATTTTATATTTGTATTGTAGGTACTACTAATCTTAGGCATCTCAGGAGCTTGCCGGAAGCAGGAACTATGCCAACTTACCATAGATGATATAACAGATGTGGGTTCGGCAGCAGTGGTTAAAATCAAGAATTCAAAGAATTACATGCCTCGAAGTTTCACAATAACAAGTACATTTTATGAAGTATTACAAAAATATAAAAGACTAAGACCAGATACAAACCAAAAACGTTTTTTTTTAATTATCAAAATGGGAAATGTGCCCAACAAGTGGTGGGCATAAACAAAATTGGTAGTGTCCCAAAAACTGTAGCTACATTTTTAAAACTCGAAAACCCAGAGCTGTATACAGGACATTGTTTTCGAAGGTCGTCCGCAACAATTCTTGTTGATGCTGCTGGAGACCTAGCCACACTTAAAAGGCATGGTGGCCGGAAATCTTCGGCTGTTGCAGAACAATATATCGATGATTCCGCAACAAACAGATTGAATATTGTTCATAAAATAATGGGTGCTATAAGTGGTCCACCGCAACATCAACCGCCCAGCCCAAAGCCATCAACCTCCAACCAATGCCAAGTGCCTGAGGATGAAGAACTAGAAACACGTCTAACAATTCAAAATACTGAAAACTTACCACCAAGTACGGGAAACGAACAGAAAGCACTACACTTAACCAAAACTCTTACACAAACACCAGTACAGTTTACGAGCTGTAATAATAATAATTTTGTTTTTAATTTTTAAATAATCATTTCTCCCGCGAATTGTTTGTAGTTTTTTGGATTTTTTGGATTGTTTAGAATAGTTTAGATTGTTTAAAGATTTTTGGATTTTTTGGATTGTTTGGATTGTTTAAAGATTTTTGGATTTTTTGGATTGTTTAAAGATTTTTGGATTGTTTAAAGATGGTAAGTCTAAGAGTTACAGAACTTTTGTATAATATTTTTTTAAGTAATTACCCAAATCAGTTCGTATTTTTTCTCCTTAGATGTTTCAGCAATCGGCACTGAAATTTTAAACATGAAATTAAAATGTTTTTGACGATACTTAAAGGCAAAAATTTTCAAATTAAAATTTTTTTTTAAGACGGTTTTGGGTTTTGATCAACTATCCGGATACAAAAACAAGATTTTTGCATTGTCGATTCTTATGGCAAACGATAATTTGACAATTTAAAAATATATTTAGGTACGGATCGATATCTTAAGTGGTCCTCCGCAACATCAACCGCCCAGCCCAAAGCCATCAACCTCCAACCAATGCCAAGTGCCTGAGGATGAAGAACTAGAAACACGTCTAGCCATTCAAAATACTGAAAACTTTTCACCAAGTACAGGAAACGAACAGAAAGCACTACACTTAACCAAAACTCTTACACAAACACCAGTACAGTTTACGAGCTGTAATAATAATAATTTTGTTTTTAATTTTTAAATAAGTAAAATATAGTAGTTTTAATAATGTTAGTTTTCTTTTGTAAAAGTACATAAGTAGTAAAACATAAAAAGAAATATTTAAAACATATGGGATTTTAATTCAATGAATGGAAAACAATTGTACATAATATGCAGATGTAGGGTGCAGTTTAAATACTTAGTGTGCATGTGTAGATTGAAATGAAAAAGTTAAACAACAAGGAAAAGCTTATTGACCAACTATGAAATATGATATTAAAGAAAACTTGGTTTGCTTTTTTTATATTGTTTGTGGTATTAACTATAATATGACCCTTATCAATTTATGTGAAAATCTACGTCAGACAGGTTTTTCTACTACTTGGCTGTTGCAAACTTTACAGTTATACAGCGTAACATTACATGCGTACTCTCTTGGTGTTTTCATTTTTTGGTGTAGATAAACACCAAATTGATTGCAGAAATGTGTCGTGAGTCAATTTTAATATGATGTTAGGAATAGTGTAAACCTAGTTGTAAATATAGTGTAGCAACAAAGGTTAATTCATTTGCATCTTACGAACATCTATCTTTAGTTATGATAAAAAATTTTGATATGACATATAAAATAAATGTAAAGTCATATTTCATTCACGCGCTTTGGCTGACAAGAATAAATTATTTTCAAAACCAATATACGTACGCAAGGTTAGGCAATCTTGTTAAAGAACGAGTAATTCCATTCCGTTGAATCTTTTGTTCGGGTTTGTGAGTTGAGATAAATATTATTTTCCTATACTCATACGTAAAATCATACCGTGCGAGCAAAAATTATTTGCATCAAAGATGGCCTTGCATCTACGGACGTAATGCTTAGCCGTAGAGCTTAATACCTGTTGGGTGTCAGTAACTACCTGAATTAACAATCAATCAGTTATTCCGTCATCTTTGACAGTCGTTACAAGTAATTTGATTCATCGCTAATTTTTCCGATTTCTTGAACAATTCACACAATGGGCTTTACGGAACAGCACAAAACATTCATGATTGAAGCATATTTTCGAAACGGGGTAAATGGGGAGTAAATGGTGAGTGGCAATACAATCCGAGTTTGTGCATGTGCCTGAAAAGAACAGTGGCTGTGTTTAGGGAAACAGGTTCTATACAACACAAAAAAGGAGCAGGAAGACCATCTGTAAGAATAGAAGAACTTGTTGCAAACGTTCGTGAAATAATGCAAAATACGCCAACAAATTGTATAAGACGCCTGTCTCAAGAAGGGCGAAGATCTTAAGGAACATGCAGGATTCTTAAGAAGCAGCTAAATTTATGTTCTTATAAAGTGCAAGTATTCCAAGAAATACAAGCAGCAGATTTTAAAAGACGCAGGAATTACTCTCAATGGTTTACCCAAAATTTATTGGAAAGAAATGATTTATTAGACCTGGCATTTTTTTCGGATGAAAGTAATTATTTTTATTTTTCTTTCTGTATATTCTTACTTTGTTAATTTTGTAAACAACAAAAATAAATTTGTATTTGTCTACTTATTTTATTCCTCATTAGTTTGGCATATCATGTCATAATATGAATTTGACAAAATTTTAACCTAGATTTGGTTAGATATAATATCGTCCCCATATCATTGTGATCTTAACCAAGCCACACGTTTTTTAATCCAAGCCAATATTTATGTAATCTTTTTTGGATAGGGAATGGTCCAACAAGAAACTTAATGTCTCTTCATACTTTGGATTTTGTCGTTGTTGTTAGATTTTGTTCAAAACATTGGCTAGTTTTTTGTTTTCAGAACGTTTTGCCGTGTATTTACAAGCTACCAATATTCTATCAGGGTCGTTTTTGGCTGGAATTGTAGCTGCAACTCTGGTTTTTAACCTATCGGATATAGCTTGAAACGTTGAAACCGACCTTTCTTGGCCTGATTTAAAGGAACTAGCAACTGACACCATATCATCTCGTTCTAATACCAGGGAAGAAAAATCGAAGGATGACTCAGGGTTCTTTACTTCAAATTTCTGATTACTTCTTCTCACAGCTTCCCACTTTTCTTTCCGCCTGCTTTTTAATAATGTACTAGCATGTTTTAAATCCGCTATGGCAGTTTCCTTAATGCGAGAATGATCCATATTGAGGTTAGTAATTATTAAAAAATAAATAAATAATTAGCAGTGTCACGGAGTGATTTCCTCCGACGTCACCATTAGGTCAAGAAGCCCATTTGTGGTATGGGTGTGCGTTTTATTTGCGAGAGTTAATAAGTACTCAAACAAGACTGGCAATAGCTTTTGTTTTCATTTTATTTCTACTATTTTAATATAAAAATATAATAACCCTTATTTAAAACGAAACTGGAAATTCACAAAACAATATTCAAAACACAAACAAAATTCAAAATTAGCTGCTGCAAATAAACGACACGACGTTGAAGTTGAAATCATTGAGCGAAAACGACCTTGCGACACTTATGTGACGGTTAGGGGTAATGACGTAAGGCGGTCCTGATTGGTCAAGATGATGTCGCTGGCGACACACCGTAGCTCTGAGAACGAGGCTTAAAACGACACTAATTTAGATTTATACAGCACCACGGTGAAACTTTAAATGGGCGATTTTGCATCACGAGGTCATATTTATCTCAAGCTGCGGCCATCTCGCCATCAGAGTCAAATTGGCGCTGTTGTCGCGTGATGATTCTCCAGCTGTCCGAGTAACCGGGTTCTGTCGCATATTTTTGACGTATAGAAGAGAAGGACAGTTATATTCTGACCTACTCTAATGCTTCCCAAAATGCGCCAGGTGCTAATTGAAACAAACCAGCCAGCCAGCCATGACAAAACTGTCAATTTTTCTTGTCCACGTTTTTTTCTCAGGAAATTAAATCAATTTTTATTATCCTTTTAATATTTAATACAATTCTATTAGCTTCTATTCTAGAAAACTTCGCCGATTTTCAGTTATTATTCCAGCCTACCATGCAGGTAATTATTTTTTATTGTTTATCAAATTGATTTTACACTTATACCAATTTTTTATATAGGAAATGTAAGTTTACAATAAATAAATTAGCATGAAATGTTTTACATACGTAATAGGTCTTGGTTAACAAGCCAATCTTAACAGAATATCACTGGGCAGCCTGCAGATAACTGCAACACATTTGTGCCCGAGGTAATACCTAACAATCTATCAGTTACGAACAGATAAGTTTAGTCTCTTGAAATGATAATTTAAACATTTTTGTTTTACTGAGTAGATTAGAAGTATGAGAGAACATGATGGCACAAAGATAATAGTTTGAGCTAACTTGATAAGTAGATAGGTACTTGGCCATTGGCCATATTTTACAGAGTAATTTAATGTCTACCCGATACTGTTTATTTTGTTTCAGAGAATGCTGTAAGAATTACCTGATAGTTTATGGATGTTTTAGTACGTGTCTCGTGGCATCCTAGTACTTGTGTTTTAGAGGTGTGACGATATAACTGTCACGGTTAAAAGTAACCGGTTATTAAGAAATAACAGTCGCTATCGGTGATTAAATATGATCTGAAGCAGTTACCAGTTATTCAATATACCAAGCGCTCGCACATCGCACTGCCGACTGAGTTCGCCGGCTCATGGCAGCCTTCTTTCGCTGCACGCTGTTATTTTCTAAATAACTGGATAAAGAATAACATGGTTATTTTAGTAATAGGATGTGAAGCAACTACTAGTGATTCATATACCAACCGATCGCACAGCACTGCCGCTGCTTAAGTCGCCGGCTCATGCAGCCTTCTCGCGCTGTTAAATAACTGGATATTAAAAAATAACATGGTTATAATTAGTAATCGGATAATTTTCATATCACTTTGTGGGCGGTAACGGTAAGGTATGATTAATTTCCAATGAACGTTATTTCTCTGATATTTGATAGTCCTGGTTTGCAGGATGCTTATGCTTAAAGAAAATGTGTTAAATAGTTACAAGATAATTTCACGTCTTCACTACTCTAAACAGCTATTTTAATTTGGCGCCAATAAAATATTTAAAAAGAGAAAAAGTCGATTATTTAAATTGACACCTTCACCTTAGTTAATCTCATTTTTTGAAAATAACTGGTAACTGTTTAAAATAACAGTTAATTTAAAATAACAGTCACCGGTATACCGGTGATTCAAAAATAACTCTTAAGCCCACCTCTATTGTGTTTCATACAGTATTTGTAATATATTATATATATAAATTGAGACAATTCCTGATGAGTGAGACCTGTGAGACGTAACCTTAGGACATTAGTTTATTCTAAACAGTTATTTTTTGTTATGGTTGTCAATACAGTTTTTATTTATAAATAAACGTAGAAAAAAGAATTTACGATAAAGTGTTTCCATCTTTATTTTCCAAATCTTGGTTAATTATATAAAAACGTGCATTATTTATTACTTATAAAATAAATACTTTTGTGCGTCTTTTTATTGATTTAATTTGTGCTTTAATAATACTTATATTGAATCACAAATCAAATCAATAAAAACTCGTTCAAAAGTTAATAATAAAATGGAAAAGTTCTAAAACCGCTGTTGAAATTTCCCGCCATTGCGCCTCTGATGGCCAGCAGGCACACTAACACCCCTCTCTCTCTCTCTCTTCTCTCTCTTTCTACTGTGTTGCGATTTTTTAACAAGGAGTTAACATTTCTAACCCTATAAATTTTCTTTGTTATACAGTTTACAGTAGTAGCGGAGCGTGACTTTTTTTTGTCTTACCAATGTGTTAATTCCAGATTGTACTTTGTACTTGGAGTAAGTTTAATATTATTTACAGGGAAGTTAATTAGTTACTTTTAACCATCTGACGAAGGCACTGTGTGTCGAAGCGATTGCTATGGTTCATAACAATAACAATAAAAATTAAGTGAAGACCTTACACGTTTGTGCTAACATTTCGAAAGCCATAATTGTCAAGATTATCAACTATACCAGGACTGAAATACATAATACACATTAAAGGACCCAAAATGGTGTTGTACTCATGATGAATAATTTATTTACATCGCTGATTGTCCACCGAACTTCATTTGTGGTCGTACCCTTAAGTAAGAATTACAATTTGTGTACGATTATCTGAAACTTTAAACAAGCTGGGGTTACTAAATTAAATTTTATGACCCATGATCTTAAAACATCCATAAATGTAACATATACCTAACAGTTCTGATCATAGACTTTAGCAACAAATTGTGCAAAACAAATTAGATTGTATGTTGTAAATTTTTGCAAGTGTTGGCTACAATTAAATAATAATTATCTTCTCATAAGCAAGGTAGGATGTCAGATTCTATTATGATTAACATAACAGACAACGAATAGAATATTTCGATACTTCCATTAATTAATATAAATGAAGCGCCCTATGGCGCAATGAACTATTAAACAACAGATCGTAGCAGCATTTTCCGCAGGGCTGACACTATTGTTTTCATCTTTAGGACTAGTTTATTTTGATTTGGGTTTGCCAGGTTTACTCGTCGCAACTTAAAATATAAAGTATTTAATATTAAATATATTGTAACAATTTCGGGCATTCAACTATGCTCCTGGATATACCTAACAGCTTTAAAGTTTTTACTACTAAAATTAAATTTTAATGACATTACAAGCTGTAAACAAATTGCAGTTTTGAGAATACAAAGTATTGTTAATAGGCCAATAAAAACTTAATACAAAAATTATTATATTTTTATGAGCTAAATACCTACAAATTGGGCGAAAATTTGCTGTATTGTTTTTTTAACAGCGGGTGATATGGTTTAAGAGAACCGCAGTACAGATAGACTACCGATACACCGCACGGAATACCCGATAAGACCAGACATCGATGATCCCTTCACTACCTCCACCTTCTCCAATAGAATCATTGTAACCACATCGATCATGGAAAATTATTTGCATCAAAGAGGGCTTGGATTCAAAAACGTAGGGCTTGGTTTAGATCACAATGATATGGGTACGATATATCTAACCAAATCTAGGTTAAAATTTTGTGAAATTCATATTATGACATGATATGCCAAACTAATGAGTAATAAAATAAGTAGACAAATACAAATTTATTTTTGTTGTTTACAAAATTAACAAAGTGAGAATATACAGAAAGAAAAAGAAAAATAATTACATAAATTGCTGAAATTGATTACCGCCATGCTCCAAGCATAAATTCACACGTCTCTTCATATTTTCGAAAGTGTTGACCAGCATCTCTGGAGAAATGTTACCACATTCTTGGATAATCCTTTCTTGTAATTGTTCTAAATTTGCAACTGGTGTTTTAAAAATAGTGTTCTTTAAATGAGTAAAAACGAAGTAATCCATAACCGTTAAACAAGGTGATCTAGGTGGGAATTCAATGTATGATCGAAAACTGATCAATCTGTCGTCGAAAAAATTGCGTAAGTAGTTAATAGTTTCGGCGGCTCTATGCGCGGTTGCACCGTCCTGTTGAAAATATCCAAAACGTAGTTCATCATCAAGTAGTTGCTCCACAAATGGATTCAAAATATTGTCTCTATACCGCTGTGCTGTAACTGTGTCATGGAAAAAAATAGGACCAACAATTCTTCTTCGAAAAACAGCTAACTAGACACCAATTTTTTGAGGGTGCAATGTGGACTCTACAAAAAATGGGGATTTTCACTACTCCACATGCGTGTATTCTGAGAATTCACATAACCGGAGAGGTGGAACCAAGCTTCACCCGAAAAAAATGTTAGGTCTAATAAATCATTTCTATTAAATAAATTTTGGGTAAACCATTGAGAGTAAATCCTGCGTCTTTCAAAATCTGCGGCTTGTATTTCTTGAAATACTTGTACTTTATAAGGAAATAAATTTAGCTGCTTCTTAAGAATAGTCCTGCATGTTCCATAAGATCTTCCCACTTCTTGGGACAGGCATCTTATACAATTTGTTGGCGTATTTTGCATTATTTCACGAAGGTTTGCAAACAAGTTCTTCTGTTCTTACAGATGGCCTTCCTGCTCCTTTTTTGTGTTGTATAGAACCTGTTTCCCTAAACACAGCCACGGTTTTTTTCAGGCAATGATAAAAATCCCCAGCAATAAACGCAAGTCAACGTTAGGAAAATGTTCGTAAAAATCGTCCATGCTCAAACCCAGATTGTATTGACACTCACCATTTACTCTAACCCCGTTTCGAAAATACGCTTCAACCATGAATGTTTTGTGCTGTTCCGTAATGCCCATTGTGTGAATTGTTCAAGAAATTGGAAAAATTAGCGATGAATCAAATTACTTGTAACGATTGTCAAAGATGACGGAATAACTGATTGATTGTTAATTCAGGTAGTTTCTGACACCCAACAGGTATTAAGCATTACGTCCTTAGATGCAAGGCCCTTTTTGATGCAAATAATTTTTGCTCGCACGGTACCATTTAGTTTTTATGTTTATTGTATTTGGAGCTTTCGGCAATTGTAAACGGAGACGGTTGTTGTATTGCTGTTTTAAGGAAAAGGAACAAAGTTAAAGGTTAGTTTCTTTCTGTTTTAACACTTTCCAACGTTTTAAACGTTCTAGTTTCGAAAATAATTACTACATAAAAATTCTCTCAATTTATGTCGCACTTATAGTAGTAGTGAGTCTATTTGGTAAACGAAAAGTTTTTAGTTTTATTTCCAGTGGTGGTTTATAACTTTTATAATTTAAAAAAACTTTGTCTGCTGCAAGCTAGATATTTTTCGACGAAAATAATAGATCAGTATCTACAAAATAATACAAAGTTAAGTGCAACTACATAAATTAGTGCCAAAACTTATTCTATACTCTTACTCTTTTATCGTAAAAATTCAGGAAAATACATTGCCACAAGAAAAATTATTGATTTTGTGCTGAAACATGAGAAGCTTCTTTAAACAGGTGTTCATATTATCGAAAAGCAGGGCATCCATCATTGAAAACTGGGGTGCTGATAGGCTGTCGTTTACCTTAAAACCGTACTAAGTAGACAGGGATAATTTATACAAATACTTTCAAGATTAAGTCAAACTTAAAAACAAAGTTTTAAGAAAATAGTTTTTGGTTTATGACCAATAAAAGCATGATTTATATTTCTCCCAAAATATTATTTATTTAGCAAGAAAATTACTTCGATTTTGAAATTCACCCTTAGGTATTATGAAAAGGACTGTGGGGTTTTCATCACAAAACATTACACAACTGTTCCATAATTTAAATCCTCAATTCAGTGTTTCTCATTTAGTTATCTCACTTACCTAAAATATTGGTAGTAACATTTAAAGACTATTTCAATACAAGGGAAATTTAAAAATTTATATACCTACTCCTAATAAAAAAAATGTAATATGCGTTGCCTTGTAACGTGACAATTTTTTTGTACTTGTAAGTCAAATTTGCTTTTTAAATCTCTTGTTAATTAATTAAAGGATTTTGCTTTAAAAATGAGTTTTATAATATAAGAACATGGCGGTTTGTGATAAATGAGAATTAACATTTTACAAGAAAATATTAGTGGAGTATTAAGTTTAATAAAGACAACACAACAAATGGAAGGTCTTCGGCGCAACCAACTTTGACAAATAAAGAAAAGTGAAAAGGTGTGGATCTAGAAATGAATAAAGTTTGGTTCCAAGATTGAAATTGAAATAAAAAGAGATGATAACCAATTGGAAGAGGATTTATCGTGGAAGGCCTGTCGTTTAGCCAGTCTCATTAAGCGAGGATAATAATGCCTACTTTAAAAGCTAACAGTCGAGTCGTTGAACAAACGAACAAACCCAAATAAGAAAAACAATAGTATTATTTTTGCTTGTTAATATAACCCTTCGTAGGCAACCAAAAAATATTTGAAAATCTAGGGACCCTTATTTTTTGTGTAACAGGGTGTCTAGCAAAAATCGAAAACAAAATTCCCGACTAATTCCCGGTTTTTCCCGGTCGGTTTTTGAAAATTTCCCGGCTGGGTTTTCCTAAAGTAACTACACTTTCGTTGTTAAATTTTAAAACATTTATTTGAAAAACACATGGCTTAAGCACAACCAAATAATATAGTTACTTTTTTAATTTTACGATTTCTTTTTCTATAGCTGCCAAATCTTTTTGTGATTGTTCGATATAATTTTTTTCTTTTTAGTTTCCAGTTCTTCTGCTTGCTTTTGAAGCTTCCTTTTTTCTGCTTTTTTCAAGTCGCTGTCAACCTCTTTTGCCTTTTTATCTTTTTGTGCTACCTTGAATAGGCATTTCTCATGGAAAGTATCATGGATTTTGTAATGTCCATAGTTTGAACTCCTCCAATTTTTTGTAGTGAATCGCACACTAATCTTTGGCCTATAAGTGACTCTTCTTTTAAATTTTTCACCAAAATCTCCTTATTAACAGAAAATCCCCTTTCTGCTGTGGCATTTCCATGAGAAATTGTTAGAAGAAGTTGCACCACGTTTTTTAAACTGTCATTTGTGATGGTTTCCATCCAAAAATCATCTACTCTGTTACATCTGGAATAATTTTTTATTTTATTTATCATAGTCTGATCAGTAAGAATGTCTCTAAATATACTCTATCTGCTTCTTCCAATTTAGTCGCATTGCATCTGTTTGAATTTAACAAAATTTCAAATGCTTTGGACATCAGTTGCAAGGATTTTCTTGAATCTCTGCCAGTTTTATTGGGGTTACGGAAACTTATAGTTTCAGTTAATTCATATGCTAACGGACATTTTTCCAAAAGTTTGGAAACTGTATACATCAAGCAGTTTCGACAATCCTGGCGAAAGATCATCATTTCTTTATCTTTAACTCCGACGCATTTTTTGATAGCCGCTCTAGTCCCATATCCTAGATCAATCTCTTGGACCTTTTTAAGGTTGCAATATAAACCATTCTTGACTTTTTTTTAAAACATCTATTTTGAAAATAGGAGTGCTTTGTAGAACTTCGTCTGTAACAAAACGTCTCATTAAGTTATTTATAATGGATAATAGGTCTTCATAAAGAAATATAACTAGAGGCCAATCACTTTGAAATTGTCTTAGGAATGGTTCTAATTCTTCAGAGAGTGACCGAAAGAAGGCTAATTCAGCTAACAGCAGTTTATTATCCATAAACTTTACTACAATTTTGTAATTTTCACACGATGGCTTTTGATTCGTATTTTGCACAGAAGATATGAATTTTTTCAAGTGAGGGTATAGCGACTGAATTTTTTGAGACACAGGTATGTTTTCTAGCCATCTTACTGAACAGAATTTAGGAGGAAAGTCGGAACAACCAGTTATGGACAAGAATAAACCCCGTCGGGAAGGACTGTCTTTGAACAAATTGTAACAAGCTCTTAGAAATGACACAATATTCCAGTCTGTTTTTTTAATATCGGTTTTAAATGCAACATTTACGGTATGTAAACCGCAGGAGCCTATGTTTAAAATTGCAGAAGTGTTATCGGTTTTATCTTTTAATTCAGCCTCTAGAAGGCGTACCAACTTAAAATTTACATTAAGTCCATCCATTGAAATTTGAAGCAGTTTCTTTAAACGAAGACCTTGCAAACCATCTTTTAGACCTTCCAACAAATCCACAGCTTTCGCATGATGTAAAAACACAGATGAAAAATAACGATCTTAAACCTGATTTTTCACGAAATCCCAGTATCTTACGTAAATGTCCATTTGTTGTTTTTGCGCAACCTTATTTAGGCTTTGGTCAAAGCAAATTACAAAAGTATTGCATTGTTTAATAATTGTACTTAAGTCAGTTTTGAAATAAGGAGCCAGACCATAAACAATACTGTAGGAAACCTTATCTTTTACCTACTTCAAATTTTTAAGTTCGAAATTATCTGCTTATTCAAAATTCCCGGCTTAAACTTAATTTTCCCGTCGAATCCCCGGTTTTTTCCGGCATTGTTAAATTCCCGTTTTTTTCCCGGTTTTCCCGACTCCTAGACACCCTGTGTAAGATTAAGTAGGTACTTTAGCACAATGAGCGACCGATAACGTTAAATTTAGGAATTAGGTTAGAAATTTATAAGCAATTTATTCATTAATAATATTGAAATTAAGACGTTGTATCTTGTTTTGGATAAAACCCGACATTGCATTTTCAAATTTATTAAAAAACCTGCATTTTAATGGCTTTCATTATATGTTATAAAGCTCATATTATATAGCCACGTGCCTAGTAGGCCACAAGTAATCCGATGTCAGCACATCGCTATGATTAAGAAGCTTTCTAATCCGTTGTCTCATGTTGCAATACTCACTAACTGAGCTTGCTAAATAACCATTTATTCACTATAAATACCATAATGTTTAGTATGTTTGTATTCGTTAACTTAAGACCGTTACTCTGTCCATTTAATTTTTGTTACAGTGCGTTTTTTAAAGTGTATTGTGTTTTATGAAATATTAAAAATAAAAAGTGAAAATAGATAGAAGAAATAAAAATATGGCGCAGACATAGGTAGAATTCGTCTAACATAGTTATAACAAGAAATGGTTAACTGGTAGCTGCGGATTCGAATCCCTCAACGAAAAAAACAAAACTTTAAGACAGCTCTTATTCGTTATTCTAAGGAAGGAACACCTAGTGAAGGATGGCGAAAAAGTACGTTGAAATTACTAAACAAATGCTTCGCAAGGCAAGTTCTACAAAGGACTTACAGTTTTTACTATTTGAGTACAGAAATACACCGTTATCAAGCATGGAATTTTCTACATCACAGATATTTTTGAGTAGAATTTTAAAATGTAAAATATCAATATCAGAACAAAATCTTAGACCAATATTACTAGATTATTTATTAATACAAGAACAGTTAAAACAGAATCAGAATACTCAAAAATATTATTATGATAGAGACGCGAAAAATTTAGAAATACTTCAAAAGGGTGACAGTGTATTAATTCAAAAGGGAAACTTGTGGATTAAGGGAAAAGTAGAAGATAATGTTAATGACAGGTCGTATACAGTGTGGTTGTTTAAGTGTGCATTTTTTTTATTACCGATTTCTCAGCAAATCCGTGACTAATTTTAAAATTAATAGTCTTAGTTTATGACTCCTAAGATATCTAATAATAATTCTGATATTAATCCTAATGATGATGATGACAATATTGTTGAGTATTATTCAGACATATCAATATTGTTTGAACCAGCTGTTAATACTGATAATGATTCTGTAGTGATAAGTAAAACCGAAAAAGGTGAGACTAGAGTGCTGGGCTTGTTATTAAAAGAGTACCTATGTAAACCACCAGCTTATTTAAAGGGCTATATATTATTTGATTATATATTCTTATATTATAATGTAAATATGTTTGTTACCTTGTATACTAAAGTAATATTTTTGTTAGTACCTGTAAGTTAGATAATGAACTGAAAAAAAAGGGAACGTGTAATGACTAGATGTTTAATGTTCCCGCCAGGATTATTAGTGCCCGACTTCAGGGCAGACAGTTAGTTCCTAACCAGCAAGCTAGTGAGTAAGCATGTAAGAACATAAAACAAATAAAAGGAAGTTTATAAACCACAAGTTTTATATATTATACCTAATTGAATAACTAAACAAAACAGTAGAACCTACATAACTGCAAATCATTAATCACCCGCACCAAAATCTGATCCACCCTTCAGTATTAAATCGATAAAGTGATATACCATGTGTGAAGCTCAACTACTCAAATATTTGGGCAAGCTACCCAAAACGTCCCAAATTTTACTTTTTCTTGCCAACGACTACAATGCTCAAGAACTCAATCAAAGAGGACTTTCGCCAGTTCCATCACAGTAGTACATTTTTCCAGTTTATAATTTCTTACCATTAGAAACTTTGAGAACTGTGCCCAAATTGTGTTCTTGGATTTCTGTGTGTTAAGTGGAATATTTTCAGCTATCAATTTTTTATTTCTTGGATAGATTGGCATCCAAATCTTGCATTTTCGTTTAAATTGCTCATTTGCAAATTGCAAATTGCTGTTTTTGTTGTTTCAAACCAGGATGACATTTGTCAGACTAACAATAGTTTTTTCCTACGATCACTAATTAAAGTAGGCCTTTGCGCATCGAAAAGTCACCAGAAAGTTGGCGTTTTCCCCAATTTGTCATATCCACCAAAGTAACTTTGGCGCTCGCCTAACTTTATTTGCAAATAAAATAAAGGCAGTCGTTGCTTTAAAAGAAACTATAGCCTAATAATAAATATTTTAATAAATTTTAAATATGTCAAACCATCCAAACAGCAGTTTTCAAATAATTAAACGATTACAGCCTTCAATAATATATAAACTTGTCGAGAAATGTGATGATAAGTAGGCAACACAACATACACAAGAGGTTCTAATGGCTATTTAATTTCTATAATCAAGGAGGCACATGTCAAACAAAGCGGTAAATATTGTAGTAAAATTTAAATATTTGATCATTTATTTAAGTACCTATTATCTAATTAGTTTATGGTTAAATTAAATAAGGGATGTCGTATCAAGTGATAGTGAATTTTCTAATACACCTCCGGATATCGTCGAAGCTGCAAAAAACGTATCGTTAAATCTACTGCCCTAAAAATCCAAAACAAAGTATGAAAATGAATACATTCTTTTCATAAATTGGTGTCAATCGCAAAAAATCAAGAAATATTCTGAAAATGTACTGTTGACCCATTTTGGACAAAAAGCACAAACTTTAAAGTCATCAACTCTATGGTCAAAGTATTCAATGCTCAAACAAACTTTGAAAATTAAAAATGATATTGACATTAGTCATTATGCGAAATTTATTGCATTTCTGAAGAAGAAGTCAGGGGGATACAAAGCAAAAAAATCATTAACATTATCCAAAGATCATATAGACAATTTTATTCGCAATGCACCTGATGATGAATATTTATGCAAAAAGGTATGCTTTCTAATATTATTTAAAATGTATAATATATCACGATCAGTATTTACATTGATTTTTGGTTTATAGGTTGTCTTGATTATGGGCATTGCTGGAGCGTGTAGAAGAGACGAGTTAGTAAAAATGAAAATAGATGATATAGGATGTAAAGAATCCCTTTTAATAGTGTGCATTCCAGATTCAAAATAGAATCAAAGTCGGAAATTTACAATTATAAATGACACCGCAGAAAATGCCATTGATTACGTTGGATATTAAAAAAAATTCATCCATTTGAGAGAACAGTGCAAGAATAATTTAGGACGCCGCTTGTTTTTCCGATATTCCAAGGGGCGTTGCACAAACCAGGTTATAGGAATGAATACCATTGGTAAAGTACCCAGTGATATTGCCAAATATTTAAACTTATCGAATCCTAACTTATATACTGGGCATTGTTTTCGACGTACTTCTGCTACGTTATTGGTACATGGGGGTGGTGATTTAATACAGCTTAAAAAGCATGGAGGTTGGAAAAGTAGCAACGTTGCCGAAGGGTATATTGATGATTTAATGACCAACAAAATACAAACTTTTCAAAGAATATCTGGCCAATCTCAAACCAAAAAAAATCAGATTTACCATTTCCTGATATTTGCAACACTTCTGATCCATCAACATCAGGAATAAACATTAAAGGTTGTAAAAACTGCACTTTTAATTTTAATATAGTAAATAATAAAAATAAGTCAATTTTATTGTATATTATTAATAAGTATAATATTGTATTTATATTTTCAATGTTCTTTCTGTATTCTGTTCCAATAAAAGTTAAATACAAAATACATAATATAGGTACCTACAAATATTTATTAAAAAATTATAAATGATAATATAAGGAAAACTTGGTTTTTGGTATTTTATTGTGTATTACATTTATCAATTTTTTAATAAAGCTGTGTGTTTTGTTTGCTTAGCTTTGTTAAGAATTTACGACAAACTTGTTAATAATACAAGTATTTTACTTAATTTTTTCAACCTACATTTTGAGATATACTAAATAATATCCAAAAAATGTACTGTCGCATTAAAAATATTGATTTGCCATTTAATGGGAAATATGACAACACTGGACAAAATAATTGTATTTTCTATTTTTGTTCGTGTAAGTTATTTTTGCTTTAATAACTACCTAACTCTTTAAATAAAAAAGTTGGCCCATGTCAGGTTTAAAAAAAAAATTACACTAGTATATACTATTTTTCATATATATCGTGATCGTAGAAAAAATCTAGTGTGTAATTTGAGCGGAAAGTCTTTCGTTTTCGACAGATTGCCGAGCTCCGCTGACGCGTCGCGCGGCAACTTTCTGTCTCAATCGGCAAAGTATCACTTTCCGCTCTTAATACACAAATAGCTATTACCTGACATCTATCAAAATTATGCCGCTGAAAAGCCATCTTGTTAATTTTTTCCATGCAGGTGTTTATAATTAAGGGTTATTCAACTGGAAAACAGGCCATCGTTATGATATTTTGCCAGTATAAAACACTCTAGTGGAATAGTCACTTATAATCTCCCTAGCAGCAGAATTATTACCGATACTTTTTTCAAGGTCACGAATGGTCTTATTGATAGAAAATTATTCCGAGTCGAAGACGAGGAAAATTTTCTATCAACAAAAACATGAGTGAAACCGAGAAAAAATTATCGGGAATTAATTCTGCTGCGTGGGAGATTTGGTAAGAAAATTTCATAAATTGGAGTTTCTTTTAATATAATGAGATGATGAGACTATTCTCAATAAAAATTATAAGTTAGCAACAAAATGTATTTTGATTTTATTCTGAGTGACGTTTGCCATAAAAAATAAAGCACTTCATTTTTGACAGAAAAATTATCACTTATTAATTTTATTAGGTTAATAGGCTATAGACTATCGCGAATATTTCACTCATGTATAAATTTTCCCATAAGAAACGTTAAAAATAAAAAAATATCAGCGGATATACAACGTTGCCTAGACAACGTTGTATATCCAACACACAACAATCGAACCTATTTACTGCGAACGTGATCGTTATTGTTATGAGTTCCCTTCGGGAAATTCATTGCTTTTGAAAAACAAACCCTCTCAACAGATAACGACAAAGATATAATTATGGCATAAATGAAAAAATATAAATATTATTTATCTAAAAAAAAAAAACCCCAACCCGGGTTTGAACCCGGGTCGTCCGGGGTCGTCCTGGCGAAACGCAACTCCTTAACACTTGAGCCATCAAAGGCTTTACATATTATTCGTCAATTATTCAAGAAGAGTTGTCTTAGGTGCAGCATTGTAAAGCAGTTTGACAACAGTCAGGTTTGGTCGGGCGAAATACTGTATCCTAGATACCTGTTTGTTTGTATTGTTATTATTAAAAAAGTCAAAATGAACCGATTTGGTCATGCACTTAATGAACAAATAGACAAAGAAATTATAAAAACGACCCCAAAAAATACAATCAAATCAAATAAGAGTGTTTGGAAGCAGTTCATGGAATTTTGCACCGAAAAAAAATATACTTTTGGCCGTGATACTTCGGCATCCGAGCTTGCGTCAATTTTAAAATGTTGGGCTTTTAATATGAGGAAAAGAAACGGCGAAGAATATAAAGAACATACAGTAAAACTCCTTTGGAATGTTACAGCGAAATTACTAATGGAAAAGTACTTTAATGAGTACAATATTAAAATAAATCCCTTCCATCAAATTGAATTTAAAGTGGCCCGAGACGCAAGAGATACAAAAAGAAAAGAATAACAGGGTATGGATGGTAAGCGTAAGGAATCAGCAAATTTCTTGACCTATAATGAGTTTGAAAAACTTATCCAAACTTGCGATGAACAAACCCCAGAAGGTATCCAAAAAAAAGTATTTTTTTTGTTGTCTTACGAACTTGCTTGGAGAGGTGGAGAGGGCGCAAGAGCCGATACAACATTTTTTAAAGAAGAAACCGACAATAGTGGAGAGAAAACAGGTAGGATCGAATATAACCCTGTATTTTCAAAAACTACGCAAGGGGGTAGCCGAAAACTAGCCGATTCAAAGTGGCTGGTGAAAAATGACACAGATCCTAAAATTTGCCCCGTCAGAATGTTTTTAAAGCTCCAAGAAAAAAGAAAAAATGTCACCAACACCCGACTATTTTTAACTCCAAATCCATATTGGAAAACATCCGGAAATTGGTTTAAAAATAGCCCCGTAGGGGTTAATGAGATATCGGCTTGGACAAAGAGGCAAGCAAAAAAAACAGGGCTTGACATTACCAAAAAAATTACAAATCATTCACTTAGGGCTACTGCTGTATCAAAACTGGCCAAAAGCGGAGTTTCAGAACAAAACTTGATACAAATCACGGGTCATTCCAATGCAAAATCCATATCCAGCTATTTACAAATGGATGAAGACCACCACAGAACTATCATCGAGAAAATGAGGAAACGCGGAACGGAACTTCAGCAGACTCCTCAGACTCCAACTTCTTCTATGACGAGCAGCAGCAGCAGTTCCATGTCATCACAAAATCAAAATGTAATTAACAATTACAATAATTGCAATTTTTATTATTCAATCAATAATTAGTTAATATTTTTCAATTGTTTGTTGCTATTTGTTAAGTTTTTTTTATAAAATAAAAAAAAAATTGTTATTGGATTTCAGTTACAGTTTTAATTATGTTATATGAAATTGAAAATTGAATGACAAAAAAAATTTTTTATATATATTTCATTCTAGAAATATTCTCCCTAAATACCGCTCGTGCATAAAAATTAACCAGATAATTTTCATTCAAGCTTGTTATACTAATTCCACTCGTTCTTCGAACTCGTGGAATTATAAATAACAAGCTTTCATGAAAATTATCGGTAATTTTTAAGCACTCGTGGTATTACCCCCGATAATTTTTTTCAAGGTCACGAATGGTCTTGTTGGTGGAAAATTATTCCGTGTCGAAGACGAGGAAAATTTTCTATCAATAAAAACATGAGTGAAACCGAGAAAAAATTATCGGGAATTAATTCTGCTGCGTGGGAGATTCGGTAAGAAAATTTCGTAAATTGGAGTTTCTTTTAATATATTGAGATGATGAGACTTACGACCTATTCTCAATAAAAATTATAAGTTAGCAACAAAATGTATTTTGATTTTATTCTGAGTGACGTTTGCCATAAAAAATAAAGCACTTCATTTTTGACAGAAAAATTATCACTTATTAATTTTATTAGGTTAATAGGCTATAGACTATCGCGATAGTCTCCCGTCGCTATAAGCAACGCAAACAAAAAGAAGCCTTCTAATGGGTTGAAAATAAATTTATGAAATTTTCGTTGTAATCTTTCATACAAGAAAAGGTTCGTTTAAAAGAATGACGCAATTTTCGATAAAACCGTCCTTTTCTAAATCGAATTTATCACATAATATGTAAATATGGAAGCATAACAATATAAGTATTAGAATATTTCTGGGTATTTTGCATCTACCTATTAGGTTTCCATTTGAGCTACCGCCAGTTAGCCAACTTTTAATTTGATAATATTTAGCAAATAAATAATAATCACAAATCAAAAAAATTACCTTGTCGGACTTCCATTGTCTTTATTTTGTTACTTAACACAACGTTTCGGTTAGTTAGTATCTCTAACCGTTTTCAAGTGTAAACTAAATTATAATTCTAAGGCTACTGTCTTAAATACTATCCATGTGCAATGAAGCTTGATGACTCCGCCTACGTGCTTATTGGAGTGTGAAGTTTGAGCTGTTGGTTTTGGACAAGAAGTGGCTTCCAGATATTGGGGATATCTATACTTGGTTTACTGAATATATGTGTATTTTGATTCATAAAAGCTGCTTCCTTGAATTTTCGTTTTTTCCAGTGCTGTTCCGTGTCCAAAACCCTGGCTTCTGACCACTGTATATTATGTTGGTTAGTCCATACATGTTCCGCTATACCTGATCTCGAAGTTTCACCTCTTTGAGTATGTTTCAGATGTTCCTTAACTCGTACGGGAAGAGGTCTTTTTGTTTCTCCAATGTACGATTCGCCACACTCGCAAGGGATTTGATAGATACAATTTTTTGTGTTTTCATTACTGGGGGGTTTTACTTTTGTAAGAAGGCTTCTGAGCGTATTTCCGGATTTAAAGGCTGTTTTGATATTATAGTTTTTGGTTATTCTTCTAATCTTTTCAGAAATCCCCTTGACATAAGGTATTGTAAGAAATGTTTGCTCCTCTCTAGCTTCTGTATTAGTTTTTACTTCGCGATTTTTAAATTTTGAGATGGTATTAGTTACAAACGTTTCAGGGTAACCATTTTGTTTTAAATCTCTTTTGATGTTTGAAATTTCAATATTTAGGTCTTCCGGATTGTTGCAAATGTTAGATGCTCTGTGATAAAGTGTTTGAATTATGCCCTGTTTTATGGAGTTTGAATGATTCGATCCGTGATTAAGGTATTGCCCGGTGTGAGTGGGTTTTCTGTATACTGAAGTTTTTATGTTATCAGCACTTCGTTTGACGAGAACATCGAGAAAAGGTAGAGTGGAATGTTTTTCTGTTTCCATGGTAAATTTAATGGATTGTCTTATACTATTAATATGTTCCAAAAACCGTATCAGCTCTTCGTTGCTGTCTGTCCAGATAATAAAGGTATCATCAACATATCTAAGCCAAAGTTTAGGTTTAATCTTGGCAGTGTCAATAGCGTGTGAGATTAGAAGAATAACCAAAAACTATAATATCAAAACAGCCTTTAAATCCGGAAATACGCTCAGAAGCCTTCTTACAAAAGTAAAACCCCCCAGTAATGAAAACACAAAAAATTGTATCTATCAAATCCCTTGCGAGTGTGGCGAATCGTACATTGGAGAAACAAAAAGACCTCTTCCCGTACGAGTTAAGGAACATCTGAAACATACTCAAAGAGGTGAAACTTCGAGATCAGGTATAGCGGAACATGTATGGACTAACCAACATAATATACAGTGGTCAGAAGCCAGGGTTTTGGACACGGAACAGCACTGGAAAAAACGAAAATTCAAGGAAGCAGCTTTTATGAATCAAAATACACATATATTCAGTAAACCAAGTATAGATATCCCCAATATCTGGAAGCCACTTCTTGTCCAAAACCAACAGCTCAAACTTCACACTCCAATAAGCACGTAGGCGGAGTCATCAAGCTTCATTGCACATGGATAGTATTTAAGACAGTAGCCTTAGAATTATAATTTAGTTTACACTTGAAAACGGTTAGAGATACTAACTAACCGAAACGTTGTGTTAAGTAACAAAATAAAGACAATGGAAGTCCGACAAGGTAATTTTTTTGATATTACTTCATTGTCTACCACCTTCAAACAAACACAATAATCACAAAGTTTCACTTCATTCGGAAGGAAAATTATGTTTAAAAATAGTGAAATCATAAAAGAAGTATTTTTATTATTGACAGCTCATATTAGACAAAAAGTAAAATATAGCACATTTCGAAACATTTTTTGAAGGCCTGTGTTGTGTTTTTCATGACATAAAGGGGTGACATGCAAATAAATCGAGTAGAAAAAAGGGACAAATAATAAAAAGAAACAAATAGAACATCGAATCAACATAAAAGGCCGTATATTTTAAGAAATAGAGTAAATGGGTTTTATTGTCGCTTTTATTTAGAATTTATTAAGGATCCATTCTCATAATTTGTTAATCCATACATTTTTACAGAATTAGTTAAAAAAAAAGTAGAGGCTAACAGCAGCACGTTAAGATAATGTATTTTTAGATTATCGCACTATAAAATTAACTAACCAGCAAATTTTACTGTGACATAAATGACATTGACAGAAACGTTTTTCTTACAATTAAGGTGGGAGTATCAACATGCTTGCCAACCTATAACCTATTTCGCGTAGATTTATTTATGTTTTCTAGCTTTTATACAAAATTTAAATAGAATCAGTATCGACTTGATATTCTATAGGCATATTGACATATTTAATAAATATCAAGAAATTTCATAACTTATTTTAGGAGAATTGTATAGCGAAAAATATCGGGTAAGATTTTTTTTAATATTATTATGTCATTGTCACTCATTGTTCTTTCACTATACAATTCTCCCAAAATTAGCAATGAAATAAATTGATGTTTTTGTAATAAATCAGATATTACCTAAGTAATGTGCCGACGATACTGATTTTATTTAAATGTTAGTTTAAAAAATAATAAACTTGAAAAAACAAAGCGAAATAGGTTATAGGTTGGCAATAAATTGAACGACGTTGCGAATTCAACCTTAAAGTGGTCTTATTAGCTTAGGTATTTATTTAATAATCAGGAAACTATGATTGTGATGCCCGTATGCTTTTTAACGAATCAATCAGGGTTAAACCTTAACCGTGATTTTTAACAAACATCGCTATGGACCAGCCAAAATTGTCGGGCCAATAATAATTACGGTCAATCACTTATAATTTGCTGGCCATAGCGATTTTTCTCATAAACCACGGTTACAGTTTAACCTTGATTAAGTTGTATTGGTGCATATGATTCACAGTTCTTGTTTTATAATTATGATGGTCATAATTAAAAGAACAACATTTTTTTAAACAATCTAGCAATAAATTATTTTTAATTTTATGTTGCTTCGGCTAAATTTAACCTGTTGGCTGTTTACTTATTTATTTACAGATAGGGATACAAAAGGCATTGAGCCCAACATAGTATCCACGTTGTGTTATTGGCTAGTGGAAATTAATAATATTTAAATTAAGTAAGTACATACATTTAGGTTAACATAAAAATTTAAGAAAATTCACAGCAATGATTTTATACATTTTTTTTTAGTTTTCTTAGTCTAATGACCGTATGCACCAAGGCCAGTTAATCATGATTAGCTTATAATCATGATTAAATATGTCAATTAGGAAAATTTCCAATGCGCCAGCACTGCTCAGGAACTTAATCAAGATTAAAGTTAACCAGCCAATCATGATGGGTTATATAAAGTTGCCACAGTGGATCTTTGCCCGTGCGTCATCAATCAACCATCAGGACTCGACGTGGTTAATAACTCTGCATCCTTGTTTATTACAGTAACAAGTTTGAATAAAAGCATAAAAGAACGTCTCCAAAATTCCGCAATAATATAACGTGCTAGACAAGGATAAAACTATAAACGTCAGTTAATTACTTTCTTTATTTGTTTAGTTGACAACCGTTGTATTTTAGAACGTCATTGTCAACCTTATTTTGATCTGCCAATCTAATTCGTATTTTGTAAATCTGTGTGCCTTAGAACTGTTTCTGTTTCTAAAAATAGTTCTTTTTAGAGGTAATTATACCCACCATCTGTTTTGGCGGTAAGTATTTATGGATTTTTATAATAACTAATTTATTTATTTTAAATATTCTAACCGTGAAAGTTGTTAAAAGTGTTGAAAGGATGTTAAAAATTTGACTTTTGCGATTTTAATAGTCAATAAAACACCAAACTTTTGTAGATTTTAAACTTTAAAAATAGTATTAAATGTATAAACATTTGTTTGTCAATTTCTTTTAGATAATAGAGAATGCCGGGCAAAACTTAAAATAAATAATAATTTTTCGTGATATTATGTAGGTACGTCAAACGGTAGGCAGGCACGTCCATTTTATGAACTTAACTTAGTTTTGACTTTTTTCGTCTCGTAATTTTGATTTGATTCATACGATTTTGATGACGTAAAAGTGATGACGCACGGGAAAAGATCCACTGTGGCAACTTTATTTTATCATGATTAAAAGGTTATATTCGTGTTTTGTTTTGAAATTTGTCTCGAATTTTCAATAATAAAATTAAAATGGGAGACGAAATCATCTTCGATGATGATTTTAATGTAATGGATATTTTTAATGATGGCTTTCCGAGAGCTAGAAAGACCTCGGAGACAAAATTATTTTGATTTGATAGATAAATAGGGTTTGTTCAGCTAACACAGTTCTTTTCTTTTTCGCATCTAATATATTATTTTCTTCCTCACCAGTCAAACCTTTTTTTTTCTGTGAGTCAAACTCCATGACTCTAGATGCCGAAGTGTGAAATTGGGGAAAAAGTTCTCGGAAAAGTTGAAAAAACAACAAAAAGAAAACATAACCACAACTGTCAATCTGCTTGGTGTTTCTGGTCACAGAAAAATAAAGGGTTTATTTTTCTGGTTGATGGCACGAATTTTTGCATCTGAGCTACGTTGCCAAATCGAGGTTTTAATTTTACCCTGATTACAAAACCCACATATCCTTTTAGTTGGTGCATAGGCTGTTTTATTTAATCACGGTTACCTGGTTAATCACGATCACCTAATCATGCCTAATGGGTAAAATGATGCATACGGTCATTAGTCCCTTTAGTTGTATAATATAATATACTTATTGCCGGCTCAGGTGCAGTAAATGTTGATGCTGCTTTTCTCTTAGCGAGTGTGCCAGTACGTCGTTACCCTCTAGCTAGACCCATGAATCTCGGAGTCCATAATATTAAGACAATTTTGTTATTTAGGCTTAGTTTGAATAGTTCTTCGCGATAGCTCCATAGCGTTTTGCACACGTTTCAATGTCATAAACCTCTGCCTCGAATATGGTTGTCATTTATCCTAGGCTAATACTATAGAAGTCAAAAGAGTTTTATTTCAGACTCATTTTATGAAGGGAAAAATGTAAAATCCATTTTAATTAAAACCTCGTTATTTCGAATTTCATATGGCATAATGGTTAAATAAAGAAATAATTATTTGCGTTCCCAATTAATTTATAATACGTTATTTGCCCCAGTTGCATAATTAATTTCAAGTTGTGTATCTGCATAATTGGTGTATGTTTACATGAAAAAAAGGAAAATTAATTTTGTTTTGTGGCATAATGTTCTAAATTAAAAGTAAAAAAATATTAAAATAATTAAATTTAAATTAATTGTGGTTCTAGTATAATCGGATTTTTGGTCGGTGATCGAGTTCCGGTTCTCTTTGTAACAAATAAAAATTATTTTAAAATAATTATTTAAATTTTTTTTGGAAGAACGATAAAAACGCCGCCACCTGTGTCTGACCACCTGGATATGTGGTCAAATACCTAGTTAAAAATTGAATTTTTTTTTTCTTTGATTTAATTTAATAAAAATTATAATTATCCTCAAAAATAAAATTGTGAGGAACGCCTTCGCCAGGGCAATCACCGGAATACTAGTTCTAAGTTTTTGGTTAAACTGCAACGTAAAATAATTTCAAAATATTAACAATTATGTAAAGTATATCTCAAAGTATTAATTCAATAAATTTGTGCTCATAAAGGCCTTTCGCAGAAAAGTTTTGGGGTAGTTTTGATTTTCTTCATTCTCCATATTTTTTGGGATGCTGAATCAGAATCTGAGGTTTGCTAACAAAATTTCGTGACGCAACATTGAAAAAAATGCAAAAAAGTTTTTAAAAAAGGTAATTTTGGAAGTTTTTTGATTATAACTCGAAAATCATCAATTTTTCGGTAAAAATACTTCTAATCAAAATGAAAGTACATAAAATTTTCTTTAAATTTCATTATTTTTTAATTTTCTCTCAGACAAACCGTTCGGGCTTAATCGCTAGTTGAAAAGTGGCGTGTTTTATTTGCCTCTTCAAAAACCCACCTTTTTTACTCCAAAACTCTAACATATTTTTCTGAAAAATCCGGTAACTATGGTAACGCTGCACAATAATTTCATACGTCAAGTTTGGCAGCGCTGAACGAAGCAAAATAGTGCAGCCTCTTGGAATCATGAACAGCTCTATTCAGATAAAAGACAGGGCTGCAGTCATTAATCCTATCACACATTTCCAACGAATGACCATCGTGAAACATACAGATGAAGAGCTACGAGAATTTTTATGTTTCGAACTAAGCCCCTACCCCCTCTCACTCTTTGATGAGCATGGAATGAGGAAAGGAACCAAATCGAGTTTGTACAAGGCTTTTGTACCGACTGAACAGGCGAACTTGAACGATACAAAATTTGTCATCGACGGAGGGTTTTTATTACACCGGGTCAAATGGCACCACGGCCAGACATATGCAGAAATCTGCAGCAGTTATGTTTTCTATGTAAAGTCAAATTACAAATGGAACGCCGTGATAATTTTCGATGGTTACCTAGAGGAACCTCGTGAAAGCACCAAGCGAATAGAGCGATTGAGAAAGGCACAAAGAAAACATTATGCGGCAATATTATTTACTGAATCGATGGTGCCCACTGTTTCGCAGGAGAGTTTTCTTACAAATTCCACAAACAAGAGCCGGTTGATTTTTATCCTTATGAAGAAGTTAAATGAAGCAAACATTAAGTCACAGCAAGCAGTGGAGGATGCTGATATCCTAATAATCACAACAGACAACAGCACTTAAGTTAGCTCCTTCAAATAAACACGTGACAGTAGTGGAGGAAGATATCGACCTTTTGGTGATTTTGATTGGCCTGTGTAGTCCTGATATAAAAAATGTGTCTTTCATGAAACCAGGAAGGGAAAAGGTTTCTCAAGCCATCTACGATCCTCACCTATCAGACAAACCCCTGTCAGATCATATATTGTTCCTGCACGCATGAGTGGTTGTGACACTACTTTCGCTCTATTTAATCAAGGGAAATTAAAATTTCTCAAAGTCCTGCAAAAGAACACTGACTTGGTACCAGTTATTGAGGCTTTCAAAGACCCTCGAGCTCAACAGGACGAGATTGCCCAAACAGGCAACATGTTTCTCATGGCTTTGTATGGAAAAGGCCGAGAGACTAGTTTAAACGATTTGAGATACAGACACTACATATCATCATCTTACAAAAGCAAACCCAATATTGCCGCACTACCTCCCACTGAAGTTGGTGCACGAGAACATTCATTGAAAGTTTAGTTTCAGGTGCAGCAATGGTTATCTGGCAAAACCATATTCAATGAACAACCAAGAGACCCGAACCAGTGGGGGTGAAAAAAAACAAAAAGTGGTCTTGTTCCTGTTACAACCACGTCCAAACCAGCACCGGACTTAATACTTCAGCGCATTTCTTGTAAATGCAAGAAAGGCTGCCAGCGAAATTGTGGATGCAGGAAAACTAGCCTTTATTGCTCTCCAATATGCACAACATGCAACGGGTTGTGTGAAAACGTCTAGCCCCCGGACGACAGCGTTGAGATAGAAGAAGAAAGGGCCCAAGAAAGTGACCAAGAACTGCCTGAAAAAGAACGCTTTGTCGATGTGGAAGGTATGTCTAATCGCAAACTCACAAGTTAATGTTTTTTCACGATTTCTCTTATTTTTCAGCTCAATCTCCGATGCTGTTTATGGAAGAACCCGATCCTTTGGCAGGACCTTCAGCCATCGAGAAGCCTCAGCCAGGAACTTCCGCCATCGAAGAGCCTCAACCAGGACCTTCTAAGAGAAAACGGATCAAATAATATGATAATATAATAAAGTGCTGAAGATAATGTTATTTGTTAATAAATTAGAGTATTGTTTATAAAAAGTGGGCTTTTTTGGAGGTAGATAAAACACGCCACTTTTCAACTAGCGATTGAGCCCGAACGGTTTGTTTGAGAGAAAATTAAAAAATAATGAAATTTGAAGAAAATTTTATGTACTTTCATTTTGACTAGAAGTTTTTTTTACCGAAAAAATGATGATTTTCGAGTTATAATCAAAAGACTTCCAAAATTACTTTTTTTTTACCTTTTTTTGCATTTTTTTCAATGTTCCGTCACGAAATTTTGTTAGCAAACCTCAGATTCGGATTCAGCATCCCAAACAACATAAAGAATGGAGAAAATCAAAACTTTCTTACAAGAAATGCTATATTACTGCACTATATATCGTATTGCCTTTTTGACATCAAATAACAAAATGCAAATTTCTAGCCAAAATTTATTATTTACTGTTGGTAACAGATATTCCAGTGACGGATTAAAAAAAATTTTAAAGTCTTAAAAATATACTAATAACATTGTGTTCTAACTAATTTTAAAACAGTAACAAAAAAATATATAATTAATAAACTTCTAAAAATCTAAACCTAATTCTGTTACACTGTCAGAGTCGTCATTTAGGTTAATAACAATGGGTCGTGTATAAATATACGATCATTGACTTTTAAAATACTCATCCCAATGAAGAAAAATAATGAGGGTATATATACTATAAGCGCCCAAGGAGCCAGCTTTTGTAATAGCTTCAAGGAAATTGCTGCTGGAACATAGAAAGAAGAAGTAAACAAGAAGTATTATACTTAGCAAGGAGTCGTTAGACTAGACGCTGCCATACCTAGTTTAAGTAGTTAGTAAACAAAAAAAAGCCTACACAAAGCATACAAAAAAATAGTACTACCTAGTTAGAACACAAAGCCAGCTTAGTACACCGGTACCAAAGCCTTGGCGAGGTATGACGCAAAGCATGCATTAGGCGTGCAGAGCTGAAATACTAAGACGTGTGGTCTAAAAATTTATACGCCTATTGCGCGGAAACCGCAGGAACACAGGGAGTTTAGTCGGTAGTCAGTCCCGTCAGGGTTAAATCCGACACTACTCTGCCTCACAGAGTGCCAGTCTTTAGAAGATTCTTCTAAAAAAAAACTTTTTTCTAGCTTTCGGCCAGTAGGTATATTGTTTATAACAGTTTCAATTTTAACTTTATAACACTCGCACTGTGGGTATAGGGGAAACATTCTTTGCTCACTCCTTTGATTTTACTTGGTGCCACATAATAATATGCTCTACAGTCGCCACCGTGGATCTTCTCCCGTGCGTCATCAATCAACGATCAGGACTCAACGTGGTTAATAACTCTGCATCCTTATTTATTACAGTAACAAGTTTGAATAAAAGCATAAAAGAACGTCTCCAAGATTCCGCAATTAAATAACGTGCTAGACAAGAATAAAACTATAAACGTCAATTAATTACTTTTTTTATTTGTTTAGTTGACTACCGTTGTATTTTAGAACGTCATTGTCAACCTTGTTTTGATCTGCCAATCTAATTCGTATATTGTAAATTTGTGTGCCTTAAAACTGTTCCTTTTTCTAAAAATAGCTCTTTTTAGAGCTAATTATACCCACCATCTGTTTTGGCGGTAAGTATTTATGGATTTTTATAATAATTTATTTATTTTAAATATTCTAACCGTGAAAGTTCTTTGAAAAAAGTTAAATTCCCTTAAATGAAAGGATGTCAAAAATTTGACTTTTGCGATTTTAATAGTCAATAAAACACCAAAACTTTTCTAGATTTTAAGCTTAAAAAATAGTAATAAATGTATTAACATTTGTTTGTCAATTTCTTTTAGATAATAGAGACTGCCGGGCAAAACTCGGAATTATAACTAATTTTTCGGGATATTATGTAGGTACGTCAAACGGTAGGCAGGCACGTCCATTTTATGAACTTAGACTTAGTTTTGACGTTTTTCGTCTCGTAATTTTGATTTGATTCATACGATTTTGATGACGTGAAAGTGATGACGCACGGGAAAAGATCCACTGTGGCGACTTTATATACAATGATATGGTGGAAGACGTAAGACAGTATGACCACCAGTTATCACATACGGTATGTGATAACTTGGCGGAACAGATGACATACGTATTGTTAAATTCAAAATAATAGTATATTGTGTATCTAGTAGGAAAAATAGCATATTCTCGGACGAGGATAAAAATTGGTGTACGAGGCGCAGCCGAGGCCAGCATGTGTCCGAGGCCGAGAATATGATTTTCCTACGAGGTGCACATACTATTTTTTCTGCAATCGAAAAGAGATTAGAATAAATTCAAAAATAAAATGATTGTACCTAATAAAAAATTAATTAAAATTACCTAATAGACTAGCTTGACAACCGCTGTTTTATTATTGTTAAAGATCGACCAAAGATTCGATTTCGGCTAGTTTCGGCCAAAAAATCTAGTTTCGGTGACAGTTTCGGTTTCGGCCAAAAATCGGCCGAACCTTCGACTGTGCCGAAACTCAGTGTTCGAGGTCGTTGATAGTAAATGAAAGTTATATGCCACTATATAGACAGTATGCTGAATCTCGCCCAGAAAACTTTGAAAACTCTCGATAATCGATGTTGCAAACAGGATCCTTAAAGCAGACAACCGAACCAATGAAAATGTAAATGCCGCATCTTCGTATGTTGCAGATATTTCTTCTGGGAAGAAGCCTTTGTTTAACAACTGCAACAACTGCACTATAACAATATACCGTGCGAGCAAAAATGATTTGCATCAAAGAGGGCCTTGCATCTAAGGACGTAATGCTTAGCGGTATCAATCAATCAGTTATTCCATCATCTTTGACAGCCGTTACAAGTAATTTTATCTAAACCAAGCCCTACGTTTTTTAATCCAAGCCCTATTTGATGCAAATAATTTTTGCTCGCACAGTATGTATCAAAAAATTAAGTAATAAATGCTCAGGAATAATTATAAAGAATAATAATTTTATTTGATGTTTGCAAGATTGTATGTATATGTATGATGTGAATAAACGAAACTCTGCATGGGAATAAATTATTCCCGGCTTAGGCCGAGAATATAATATTCTCGTATCTTTATATGTCTCATTGCTTAGCAATACTGGAAAAATTACGTGTGTGGCGTCAAATCACGCCAGAAAGATGTCAGTTTGTGGACGATTGCAGAAAAATATCATTATTTAATAAATATTCTTTTGTTTCAGTTTAGTCATCCTTTGAACACTGCGTCGTGTGTATCAAACCATGGTTCATTCAGGTAAAATATAGATCTGTTTTCTCTCCACAAATCTCGCATATTGAAATTTTAAAAAATGTTTTTATTTTTTTAATATCAAAAATATGGGAGTTTTTTGTGATTGTTTTACAGCGTTTGTTGTATCTTCTTGATATTGAAAAACCTACTGTGCAAATCCTGACAAAGAGGCATTAAAGATGGTCAATAGGCCGAAAGCGCTCTGCTATTAAAATACAATTTACACCAAATACAAAAGTTTCCTTTATTTATTTCTTAGGAGGTTTACATAGCCTTCACTGTCAACAAAATATCGCAAACATTGTGCAAACCCCAATTACGTTTAAAAACATTTTATTATTCAGATTCGTAAATATTTCCTTTAAGGTGGGATTAACGACGCCATTTTCTATCGTCAATTCGATTTGCCGAACTGTTGACGATTCGCATGCGCACTGCAGTGCTGTGTTGATCAGAGTAGTTAGTAGTAATAGTAGTAGTAAGGCAGATGTTAGTCAGCCCGACCAGAAATCCGACAACCTATCTTCAATCCATATTTTGAAATTTTAGCAGCAATTTGGCCTGAAATTGTAAATAAATAAATAAATAAATAAATAAAGAATTTATTAAATATAAACCAATTTATAAAATAATTATGTTTAAATTACGGCGAGATCTAGCAATGCTATTCATCTAACCGTTGTGGCAGGAATAAATAATTAAGTAAATTAACACAGAGAGAGTTGTTAAAATAAAGATGTATCTACCTATAAAATATATAGTCATGGGAGCAAAGAGAACTTTTAAATATTATAAAAAATTTTGACAGCTTTCTTAAAGCTCACAACTGAAGTTAGCGACGTAACTTTTAGTTGTAGTGAATTATTAATTTTCACAGCATTATATGTGAAGGAACGCTGGAACAGTGCGGTCCTGTGCTTTGGAACATAAAACTTTGGCAGTGACGTGTGGGTCTATCATGAATGGCACTTCCACGATTAAGTTTTTTAAGTAGATATTCTGGATTATTCGATAAAAGAGTTTTGTGTACCAATGTGGCTAAATGTAAAGAAAATCGGCTTTCTAAATTCAGCCATTCTGAAGCAGCAACATGTGGTGTGACGGGATTAAACTTTTGAAAATTGTAACAAAATTTTAAGCAAGTATTTTGCAATTTTTGGAAGGTATTCTTTTCCCTAATAGTCAATGCAGGCCAGTAAACAACATCACAATAAAATGATAGCAGTGACAAAATAAGTGAATCACAAAGTCTTAACTTGATTTCAGTGGTTAGAGCATCTCTGTGCATATACAGAACTTTTAATTTGTAATAATTTTTTTTTATTAACTCAGAAACGTGGTTTTCAAATCTTAACTTTGTATCAAAAACGAGACCCAAATTTTTGCAACTTTTAGGGGGAAGAAGTGCTACAGTATCAATACTTACGTTAAAAGCATCCCCCGTGGATAGTTCTTCGCTATTCTTACCAAAAAGCAAGAGCTTGGACTTTGAACTATTTAATAATAGGGAGTGTGCTCTTGATAAAATAAAGATTATTTCAAGATTTTCGCTATATATGTATATCTAATAGCTCAGTGGTAGAGATACCGCTTACGGCCGTGGCGATCCGGGTTCGATTCCCGGAGTAGCATACGCATAATGGAAAAAGTATGACCGAATTTTAGTTGGTTGGTGTAAGATCGTCTTTCGGAGGAGACGTAAAGCTGTCGGTCCCGGCCATCTCTGGTCGTTAAGTCACGCTAGAGGCGCTTGCGCGACCTGAAAACTCTAGCACCAGACTTGAGCACCACAAGTTACACGAACTTTACTTTACTTTTTTACGCACAAGAATATAATTACAAAGACTAATAATATGGACAGACAAGTGTAATTTAAAATCTCTGAAATTGTTCTGAATTGAAATAAATTTCTTGATATTCATTTCTGGTAAATTTGGATACATTTCATTAAATTTTCTAAACGTTCTGTCTATAACCTTATCACACTTTCCATGTAAAATGAATAAATTCATTATTACGTTTATTATAATCTTTCATTCTTTCAGCAACCAAATTTTCAAAAAGAAAAATTTATCACCCGTTTTTTATAAACGTTCCATCCACCGTATAACACCCTGTATACTAGCAGATATCCCCGATTTCGCTCGTAAAATTCAATTGTTAACAATGCGTAATAGGTAGATACTTTTATATACCGGGTGTCCACGGAAGGTGGTTCGCCCCTCTAACTTTTTTGTTTTTCAAGGTAATGAAATAAAATTTGGGGGATTTGTATACGACATAAAACTGAATTTTTTGACAGGTGACTCAACATTATGAAACTTCCGGTTTAACCGAAAGTGACATAAACTTTTGATTTTTAAATGGGACACCTGGTATATTTTTCCTTTTTTTTGACTCCATATGACATTCTAAATATAACGATGTATCACTTGTCACTTTTTGTCACCAAGAAAATTTTTTTTTTCCAAATTTATTATTTTATCTAGAGGGCTATGAATACCTTAAAATCACTTATTTCAGTTCATTAATCCTGGGAAAAATACAATTTTACTATTTTTGGTCTAATGCCATGTGATGTGTAAAATATAATCTTTAAAGTTGTATAACTCATTTTTTTAAACGGCAACATGGTGGCTCGCCGGGTTAAGAAAAAAGAGGATTTTATTACGATTATTTTGATACCACACACTATTAGGTTTTAGAAAAGCTGCCATTAAAAAACTTTAAAAAGTAAACTTATGTAAAATATAAAAATGGTAGATGCTGGCCCACCCGGCATCGCCCGGTGAGATACCATTGCATCGGCTTAGGCGGCGTGAAGTTGCTCTTGAGTTATTCTTTGAGTCAACGTTTCGTCGCTGTGCCGATGTTCCCGGTTTCCAGGGTGGGGAGAAAAAGCATGATGGAAGCTCCAGGACCAAAATACTCCGGAGGTAAACTCGCCCCCCGATCGGATCTCCGGGTGGGGGCTGATCCTGTGGCCTCATCAAGCGATACTAACCGAACATCCACTGTCTCCGACAATATATTGGGTTCCCCTAACAACACTCAACGGAGAAATAGTGTGGCACCTACAGTTGCTGACACACCCAAAAACAGCAGCTTTAAAATTGATTTCTGCAATATCAGAGGGCTTAATACCAACATCAATTCAGTCCACCAGCACTTACAAACATCCAAGCCCCATGTGCTCGCACTGACCGAGACAAAGGTCAGATCGTCAACGAACACCGTCAGCTATTTATATCCTGGATACGATTTTCATTTCCGATTTAGACGCAACTTTGGGGTCTGTCTCTTTATCCGAGATGATCTTTGCTGCCAACGAGAGGACACACTTGAACCAGCAGAGTTTGATGTAATGTGGTTTAAAATATCAACGCAGAAAATCACCAAGTTTATCTGCTGCCTTTATCGTCCTCCAAGTGACACCCATTACAGAGCACTCTTCTCGTCACTAGCAAACACAATTGACTTCTTGCAAACCAACCATCCTAATGCCGAAGTCGCTATCTTTGGTGACTTTAACGTCCACAATATCAACTGGCTCAAATACTCAAATACCAACGATGAACAGGGTCGTGAGGCGGAATCTTTTGCGATCAGTTCTGGTCTAACTCAACTCGTGGAAGAACCAACGCGAATTCCAGACCGAGATGGAGATTTTGCTAGTCTTTTAGATCTCTTTTTGACATCCAACCCTGACCTATACACAGTCACCGTTCATCCTCCATTAGGATCTTCCGATCACAAACTTATTTTAACTCTAAGCGAGCTGCCAATTTGTTCTGAACAACCTCCTAAACCTCGTAAAATTTGGCACTACACATCAGCTAGTTGGGAAGACCTAAGGGACCATTTTCGCACTTTTCCTTGGCTGGAAGTATGCTTCTCTTCAGATGATCCATCCGCTTGTGCTCAAGAGGTCTCCGATGTCATTCTTACTGGCATGGAAGCCTTTATTCCTTTCTCCAAGAAGCGCCCTTCAAATGGCAAGCCCTGGTTTAGCAAGAACTGCGAGCGTGCTGTCAGAGCTAAAAATCTAGCTTACCGACAATGGCGTAAAAATCCTACCGATGTGAATCGCACCATCTTTGTTACCGCTCGAAACCAGTGCAAGCAAACGATAGATCAAAACAAAGAGGCTCACAACATGAGGATCAAAAATAAACTTCTCGCCAGTCCTAACGGATCTAGGTCCTTTTGGTCAGTCGCTAAGGCCGTCAGTCAAAATTTTACCAAATCAAATATTCCACCGCTAACACGTTCTGACGGCACAATAGCAACCACGGCTGAAGATAAAGCGAACTTACTCGCAGAACTCTTTGCTTCACACTCCACGGTAGACTTTCAGGGAAAAACACCCCCGAACATTCCAGCAGTTCGATCGGAAATGACTGATATCGTATTCCGTCAGCGTCCTGTCAAACGAATTCTGAAGGGGCTCGATGCCAAAAAAGCTTCTGGTCCAGATGAAATTCCTATTATAGTGCTCAAGAAATGCGCCGATGAACTCACACCAGTACTTTGTAGACTTTTTAACTTATCCTACAAAAAAGGAATATTTCCATCTTGCTGGAAAAAGGCGCGAGTCCAGCCTATACCAAAGAAAGGCAAGAAAACCCTGCCAAACAACTATCGACCAGTCGCATTGCTTTCAGTTATATCAAAGGTGATGGAGAAAGCTATTAACCAACAACTTATAAAATACCTGGAAGGCCTTAAAATTATCAGCGACCATCAGTATGGTTTTCGTAAGTCCAGATCAACAGGAGACCTGCTAGCCTATGTCACTCATCTTTGGAGCAACGCAATCGAACATCATGGGGAGTCCCGGGCTATTGCACTGGACATCTCTAAAGCCTTTGACCGTGTCTGGCACGAGGGGCTCCTAAGCAAACTGCGTTCTTATGGTATGCCCGGTCGATTTTGTTCATGGTTGTCTAGCTTCCTCAAGGACCGCTCTCTGCAAGTGGCGATTGACGGGTTTCTCTCAGACACCTTCACCATCAATGCTGGTGTTCCTCAAGGGTCCATATTATCTCCCACTCTCTTCTTACTGTACATTAACGACCTTCTAGCGAAAACAGAAAATCCATTATATTGCTTTGCTGACGACAGCACACTTATCTCATCTTTTACTTTGAAACCTCAAACATCGGCTACTGACGCACATCTTCGCAGACAACATGAGGTATCACGCCTCAATAAAGACCTGGAAGAAATTTTGTCTTGGGGTGACAGTAACCAAGTCGAATTTAACGCTCAAAAAACCCAGGCTGCAGTTTTCTCTAAGAAGGTCAACATTGCAGAACCCGATATCGTTATGGCAGGACACGCAATTCCACTGACTTCGTCTATTAATTTGCTGGGTGTCAACCTGGGAGGAAATATGTCTTGGCATAATCACGTAGTGGCAATCGCCAGGGCAGCTTCTCAGAAGCTCGGTATACTTTTCCGTACCAAAACGTTGTATACACCTCAACAACTTTTGACACTTTATAAAGCCCAGATTCGACCATCACTGGAATACTGCTCTCATATCTGGAGTTCTGCACCGAAGCATACCCTTCGGTTGTTGGATTCCATCCAAAGGAGAGCCGTTCGTCTAATCGGCGACCACGAGCTGACTAAGAACCTCGACAGCTTGGAACATCGAAGACAGGTTGGTGATTTGACTCTCTTCTACAGATATTTCCATGGCAAGTGTTCGACAGATATTGCCCGCTCGATTCCACCTAGAGTAATGCATAGCAGAAACACACGACGAACCACTGCCGCCCATCCCTATGTGGTTCAACTTAGTACACCCCGAACATCATTGTTTCAGAACTCTTTCATTTGGAGGACGTCATCTTTGTGGAACGGCCTTTCTGAGACCGTGTTTCCAACCGAATATAACCTCCAACGATTCAAGAAAAACGTGAATCGCTTTCTTCGCACACGCACCGCTCCCAGAGCGCCTTAAAGGATTTTCCTATAGTGCTTGTGCTCGATCATAAAAAAAAAAAAAAAAAAAAAACTTGGAACTTTCCTAAAATGAAGCATCTTTTGAGAATAAATTTAGATTTAAATGCATCCAGTAGCCTGTCACCAGCAAAACTGATAAAACAAAATTATGCCTTGAAGAAAATTGACATGCCGACAGCTTCTGCCAAAGTAAATTAGTTTGTTGTTGTGATATGTTATTAGTGTTTCGTAAATGTAGAAAGAATTCATTTTCAATTTTTGTTTTATCTGTTTTGCTGGTCACAATTTATTCTCAAAAGATGCTTCATTTTAGGAAAGTTCCAAGTTAACTTTTTAAAGGTTTTTAATGACAGCTTTTCTAAAACCTAATAGTGTGTGGTATCAAAATAATCGTAATAAAATCCTCTGTTTTCTTAACCCGACGAGCCACCATGTTGCCGTTTAAAAAAAATGAGTTATCCAACTTTAAAGATTAAATTTTATACAGCACATGGCATTGGAGCAAAAATAGTAAAATTGTATTTTTCCCAAGATTAAAGAACTGAAATGTGATTTTAAGGTATTCATCTCTCTCTAGATAAAAGAATAAATATGGAAAAAAATATTTTCTTGGTGACAAAAAGTGACAAGTGACACATCGTTATATTTAGAATGCCATATGGAGTCAAAAAAAGGAAAGATATACCAGGTGTCCCATTTAAAAATCGAAAGTTTATGTTACTTCTGGTTAAACCGGAAGTTCCATAATGTTAAGTCACCTGTCAAAAAATGCAGTTTTATGTCGTATACAAATCCACCAAATTTTATTCCATTATCTTGAAAAATGCCCCGTATCCGTAGGGCTTATTTTTGATTATAAGGGCAATCCTTCATGGGCACCCATAGAGCCAATTTCAGGCGTGGCCCTCAGATGCCAAGCAGAAAATATTACATGTTAATCTTACAATTAGCTTATCTTCAATAATTTTTTTTAAATACATAAAGAACATTCTTAAAAATTTGGTTTTTGATATATAAAATAAGGCTAACTTATAAAAATAGAGCAACGTAAGTGGATGTGAGACAGTTTTAAGCACTTTAAGATAAAGAGTCAGAAATATGAACCATGTATGCAAAAGTCAAAAGCAAGTGCCTTACATTGCGTATATAACTAAGGTACCTATACCATATATTGCCATGTTCCTAATATTGCCACCCAAGTCAAAATCATGACGTCATTACTCTTGCGGCCGGTATACGTACTAAACCATTCTTAGGAATAAAATCAACAAAAAAGAAAAGTGCCCTGCGTAAAGCATCGGAACCGTAGATACTGCATTTTGTTTGCCCCTGTTATAAAAAAAATTGTCATTTGTTTGACGTTGTATCGGCTTTCCAATTTAAATAAAAAGTGCAAGAAATTAGACAAGGAAAATCCTTAGGTACTTACACGTTTTGTTGCTGTAGTGTTGTTATGTTTAATATAAAGGTGTTTCTTGAAATCCTTAGTTTTGTCCAGTAGATTCACGGATACCTAATATTGCCATCCTTAGGTAGACCAAATATTGCCATGGCAATATATTTGGCATATACGAGTATATACATATTTTGGCTTATGTAATTTAATTTATAATTAATATGTGGCAAACAAATAATTTGTTGACCACAAATTAATAATAATATATTATTTTTCAAAAGAAATGTGCTGATTACCCAAGGATGATAACTAACGCTTATTGCCAAAAGTGGGGTAAATTTATCGAACCCCACAAATAAAGAAACTGCATACCTGGAAAGTGATTCATATCATCAGATTCAGAAGCTTCCCCTTATAATGCGTCCTACACAGAAAGTGGCAACGAACCACTAATAAAGTCTCTACAGAAAATATTACGAAGGAAGAAGTAACTTTGTGATGGTTTGAATACATCGTTCAAAGACATGGGCTTATTGATTACTCCTGAAATAAAGTTTCATCGTCACAAAGGAAGCCTGTTATTTATTCAAGGGCCGAAACAGTAACAAGAATTTTATTATCTCCTAAGCCAAAAGTCGTACAAACGAAATCTGCTCCAAAAAAGTCGTACAAGAAAAATCTGTTCCAAGAAAATTGTCGCTTGTGGTTGAGTCTTGGTTCTGTTTCCTATGCAAAATAGAAAAGCAAATCGATATGAGGTTGTGTTATCTATGTAACAGATATGTCCACGAAGAATGTGTTGGCCTGACTAAGACTGACGAAGAAATCTTTATTTGTCCAGATTGTCAGACTTAATGTTTGTTTTTAGGAATGTTATATTTTATTTTAAGTTCCTTTTTATTTTGTACCTGGGTAGCATTTACGATGTTATAAAGTGTACCTACCCAAATGTAAATAAAGTTTTGTTTGTTATTTTGCTTATTTCAGTGTTTTAATGGTATTCCTAATATTGCCACTACATGGCAATATTTGGGTTACATGTTCCAAATATTGTCATTTCACAATGTTTTTAAAAATGATAAAATAAAAATAAATAATTGAAATCACAAATATATGGTATGCCTTCCATGTAAGAGGACATGCTGTAGAATGCTTTTCATTACGTACAGGTTGATATAGTTGAAAATCTTGAAATGAAAAATAAAAATTCCTTAGGGTCGCAATAATTGGCTTAGGTACCTTATATAATAAGTTAGAATTCCACTAGAGATCCATTGACCCTTGTTTAATTTTTATAAATATGTAAAAAACACAAAAGAAGATTAACAAAAGAGAGTTGATGATAACAAAGTCACTGTTTCTCAGGTCAAATATAATTCGAAATTAAACTTTTTTCATTTAGAGCGTTATGAATTTTTTAAATGGTTGAATTCAGGAAAATATAATAAACCTTTTCCATCGCATGAATGAATCATTTTTAGCACCTAACAAATTTATATTTGGTTATTGTTGAGTCGTTTTTTTTTTTCGGTAAGAACATGATAGCTGGTTAGTTTAAAATAAAATATATTTTGACCCACACATCACACTTATATACCAACTAAAAACCATTCCAGAAATTTAATTAAAATGGAAATGCTATAAATCTTCTAGTTAATGATGAATGTACGGGAGTTAAGCACATGGAGCAATAATTGTTTCTTGGCGGTGTCATCATATTCTCAAGACTAATTGACATTTTGTAGCAAATTGTAAATTGTATTTAATATAAATTATTAATTATTGTTTTTAGGCAAACTAAAGAAAAAACTTTAATTAATTAAGCCAACAAATAAGCCAACCTATTTCTTTAAAAAATATATACTTACAATAATGATAAAAATAACAGCAGAAATCTTTGAAATGGAAGTAACAATTTATTTATACAATAAACTTGTATATTATATAACAAGTGTTGAAAGTAACATTTTTTACACAACTAGGCAATAGCCGACTGCAATAATACCATGAGTGTGCAAAAATTACTTTCATATGAGTAGGTTAGAGTGAGAGACCTCTGGCACAGTCCAAATAGTCTTACGTAGTCCTATAAGGACCGTTATGGGAGCGTGTTCCGTGGAACCTATCCGAATCATGATGGCTAACGCGACGTAGCTCGTAGAAGAATCTTGACAGCTCATTCAAACCAGCCACTGCTATTAATAAACTTAGTGAGTCGACCCAGTTGCAGGCTGCTTACTTCCTCCAGATCATTAAAGAATGGCTCGCCCAAGGCATTGAACCTTCTGCTCGCGAGGTCGTAACGTTTCTCTTGGTATTTGCTTAAGTTCGTCGTGTCTACCAAAAAGGCAATTTCCGGTGACTACGTCAGTGATATTCTTAGGTCCTTCCGACTGTGCTGTACTAACGCTACGGTTTTTCTGCCATAATGTAGGGGCCACAATTGCTGGAGATGCTATGGGTTGTTAACCCTGTCCCTCTGCTTTGCGCAATGTTTAGCTATCCGATCTATCTCCTCTTTGACTGATCCCAGTGGTCTAGCCACAGTATTCTCTGCTAGTTCGACAGACATGCTTGCGCCCTCCCTGGCGAGCGCATCAGCAGTCTCGTTGACGTTGACCAGTAATGAAGTATAATAGTTTTCCTTCGACTACAGAAATATTTACCAAAAATCCCAATTTCTGTCACGCATTTGCTTGTGGAAAGTAACGCTTTTCCGCACTAGTGCGTAAAAACATTCACGTGAAATTGATGGAAACTGACGATCCAACCTCGTTCAAGATCATTACTGATAATACCGAATGCAAAAATTCAACATCGACTAGCAACCTCGTGAATACGTGATGGAACGTTGTACATACATGATTTATTCTTGTATTATAGGAAAAATAAACAGAGTATTTTTATACACAATTTTACCAAGTTTTCTCTACATACGAATGAAAAGGTTGTAAGTATAATATAATATAATAAATATATATACAGTGTCACCAGTGGGATTTTTTTTATTAACAGCTTTATTCAAAATTTGACTTTGGCATCAAGTTCTGCTTCGATCGAGATGAAAATTAAGCAAAAAAATAGTAGTCACGTGATTCGCATTATCTGTCAAATTTTAATTTTTTTCAAAAAAATTCAAAAGTGGGTTTATTTCTGAAAATATCGAAAAAAGTTATTAGAAAAAGTTTTTTAAATGCAGTTTCTAGCCCACTTGCAAAATTTCAGCTGCATAAGATAATTTTGATTTTTTACCTATACCTATTTTGTAAATTGCACCACTTTTGCAAAATAAGACTCAACGCAACCTACATAAAACTTCTTAGTTTTGACAAGGCTTTATTTCAGATACATTTTCTTTAAACTAGCGTCATATTAAATGTGTGTTTTTCTACAAAATCAAAATTGTGCTATTAAAATTTGGTCGCATGTGATGCAAAGTTTATTTGTTTTTGACCCTGTATAATGTACCTTCATAAAATAAGTATTTTTAAAAACATAGTTTGTGTCTAAAAGTAATACACCTTATTATTAAGACAAAAAAGAACACAGTGTCATCAGTAAAGTGTTCATTAAGTGGAAAATAAATTTTAGTGGTGGGTAAAAAATCGCCTTGCTCGGCCAAGCTATAAAGTCCTTAGCTTGTCTGCACCCTTGGATCGTCCGCCATTGCTCCTTAGAGCGGCGTTCAGCCCACTCGTTGAGTGCGGATCCTACCTGCTTTTTTGTTATTCCTATAGCCGGTTCTGGTCCAAGGAATGGGATCTCAGCTCCACGTCTGGCAAGTTCGTCTGCCAGCTCGTTACCCTGAACCCCTTGGTGTCCGGGGACCCAGACCAGGCAGAAGATGAAAGAATTTATTTATAATAATAACCTCATCATGAAACCAATAAATTATAATGTGGCAAAATAAAGAAAAAATTGTAATCGCATCTGGGACTTTTATGGTAATGATAAAAATTAGATAAAGAATTAAAAATACTTTAATTTATATCAAATTTAAATCAACTTTTTATTAATATTTTTACAATTTATTCTGTCTTGCATATAATTGCATATTAATTTTTTGTTCCAAACTTAATATATTTTTAATCTTTTATTTTTAGTTTTTCTCAGCTCTCAGTAATCACAGATTGCGACTTTGCTCGACATATCCGAACAAAAAAGACGTACAGTGTTATAAAGTATGTATATTGAAATTGAAAACCGCTCTTTGTCGAGTTGTTAATATAAACGAAAGGCGAGATACCACGAAAAACACCCAGCACTTTTAAGAGGTGACCTAAAAGCGATTTCGCTGGAGTTTCAAAAATTGTTTATGTTTTAGTTTTTCGAACTAGACCAAGGCAGTGTAAGTTAATAAGAATAAGGGCGAATATTTCCCTCATATGTTAAAGTTCCCATAAGAGAAATGCAATTTTCGCAAAATTACAGCGAAAACAGCACTGCCAGAAATCGAAAATTGCATCGAAAGTTTATATTGTTGACGAAACGTCAAAGCGGGATTTTACGTCAAAAAATGTAATATTCTGACAATTAACGTCATCTTATTTAATATTATACGAGCAACCGCCGTATCAAAACTTGCCAAAAAAGGTGTTGGAGAACAACAGTTAATTAAACTAGGTGGACACTCAAATACCAAGTCACTGACGCCTTACATTCAGATGGATGAGAACCACCATATGCTTTTGATTGAAAAAATGCGGGACAATGACCAACCGTCAAGCTCAAGAGAGTCCCCCGCCGAAATAAGGTCTCGCTCGTTGACTGCATCAACCACCATGTCTACGAATTCAAAGCAAAATATTGTTAATTACAATAATTGTACTTTTCATTGCAATTCTTGTAATTTTTAAGCATTTTAATTTTATTGTTAGTATTTTCTGTTAAATAAAATATTTAAATTTACTTGATTCGAGCTCTTAATTAATTTGGGAAATATTCAAATAAATTACACTCGTGCATAAAAATAACCAGATCATTTTTTTATTCAATGTGTTTTTTTTACAAATTGCAATCGTTTGTTTTTATATTTTACGAAAATGCTCTCCTCCTGCGGAGTCGGGCTTTTTCGCGAAAATATGGAAACAAACTCTTGCAATTATAAAAAAACACATTTCATTCAAAAATTATCGGTAATTTTGATGCACTTGTGCACTTACCCCCGAAAACAGACGGAGCGGTTTTCGCCCTTAGTGATCGGTCGACGGTTCCGAGCTTATCTTAATTTTTTTTCGTTTGTCATCGTTGTATTTTCCTCACCATTTTTTTTATATTGTACCATGTACTGCAAATAACAACCACTGGACTAGTATTTTTAATATAAACCGGACTTTTATTTACGTGAACCGTGTATTCGGTGTAAAATGGGTAGTTTTATGTCGGTACAATCGACAACTATTATAAGAAAATAAGTAGGTATTATACGGATGTAAAAACGTTGTTAACTGAAATAATTTAACCATATACAATACAGGACTTGCTTAATCGGGATATATGTAAAGCCTGGAGAAATCTCTCTCAAGGCATCATTTCATTTTATATGTTGCCTTCCCTATACACGTAGGGAAAATGTTTGTCCGCCCATCTCTTAGTAATAAGTTAGAATAGTACAAATATGAAGTATCGCAAAGTAAACAGAAATAGGTAGATTATGTTTCCCCCACTCCATCGCATTGGATCTGGCTGGCTCGATGCGTTTTGCTTGATCCTGATCCTTTCATTCAGGCGGCAACCTACGAAAGAATGAATATTTATTTGATATTAATAGAATCGAAGCGGCGCGCCGTGCCACCAGCGAGTGCCATGAGCGAGATGCAATACGATGGAGCGGTGGAAACATAATCTACCTACCTCTGTTTGCTTTGCGATACTTCATATTTGTACTATTCTAACTTATTACTAAGAGATGGGCGGACAAATATTTTCCCTACTGTATGTGATGGTAATTTGTAATGAAATAAAGAAACTTTTTATTACTATACAAATAAATAAATATAGTTTAATAAAAACTAAAAAACACGCTTTAATAATTAATCTAACTAAAAAGCGGAAAATAAATATAGTTTAAAATAATTCTTAAAATTCTTAATATTGGCAGAAAATAATAATAAACGATAAACATTAGTATTATTAAATTCTAGGTGTTTTCCGGGCTTATTTGCTTATTAGTATTATTGTGAAAAAAGCGTGGGGTGCTCGATATACGAAAAATATAGCACAAAGCGCCCCACGCCTTTTTTTTACTATAACACTAATGTTTATCGTTCATTAATATTTTCTGCCTATATTAAAAGTTTCAAGAATTATTTTAAACTATATTTATTTTCCGCTTTTTAGTTTGATTAATTGTTATTAAAGTTGAATTATCAATGTCATTCAATCTATTGCCAACCTATTTCGCGTTGATTTTTTGAGTTTATTATTTTAATAACTAACATTTAAAGAAAATCAATATCGTCGGTACATTATTTAGGTATTATCTGATATATTACAAAAATATCAATTTATTTTATTGCTAATTTTGGAAGAATTGTATAGTGAAAGAACAATAAGTGACAATGACATAATAATGTTAAAAAAACTCTTATCCGATATTTTTCGCTATACAATTCTCCTAAAATAAGTTATGAAATTCCTTGATATTTATTAAATATGTCAATTATTACCTATAGAATATCAAGTCGATACCGATTTTCTTTAAATTTTGTATAAAAGCTAGAAAACATAAATAAATCTACGCGAAATAGGTTATAGGTTGGCAAGCATGTTGATACTCCCACCTTAAAGCGTGTTTTTTAGTTTTTTTAAACTAATTTATTTTTCATTTTTTAGTTTGAGTTATTGATAAGAAAAATTTTTTTTTGAGTAGATTGAGCTAGATTAGTAGATTATTGTATTGTCAGCGGTTCTTGATAATTGTACAAAATTTAAATTAAATCTTACCGTTTATAGTGGGTCAAAATCGGGTTCAAAAAAGTCGGTTACAAACAAACATACATACAAACCCAAACAAACGACCAAAATTTTAAAAATTAAAAAAAAAAATTTGTCAAACTTTTATTTTGACGGGTAGAATTTTTTTTAAATTTTTCTCTATTCTTAGCGATAATATCTATACGATACCACGTTTGTTTTATTACTATCGGTTATTGTAATAATTCTGACATATTGACAGGTGTCAAATTTTTACAAGAGAATTTTTTGCGTATTTTTTTCAACTTTCCACCGTCAATATACATACGACCTTATAGTTTTTTCATTAATATAACTTTTTTTAACGATTTGACATATTGACAGCTGTCAGATTTTGACAGGACAATTTTTTACTTACTTTTCCCGAAGTCTTCGCATCGAATACTGTGTGACCCCATAATTTGTTTCGTCAAAATCGCTTCTTCGTTTTATACCGGACAGCTCTCAAAATTTAACAGGAGAATTTTTTGCGTATTTTTTTCAACTTTCCACCGTCAATATACATACGACCTTATAATTTTTTAATTATTATCAATTTTTTAAACGATTTGACATGATAATTTTTTGCTTATTTTTCCCGAAGTCTCCGCATCGAATACAATACGACCCCCTAATTTGTTTCGTCAAAATCGCTTCTTCGTTTTATACTTGACAGCTGTCAAAATTTGACAGGAGAATTTTTTTTGCGTGTAGATTATTGTATTGTGCGGTTTTTGATAAGTCTGCAAAATTTAAATTAAATCTGACCGTTTAATGTGGGTCAAAATCGGGTTCAAAGATGTCGGTTACAGACAAACAAACAAACAAAAAGACATACAGGTGAAGCTAATAAAAGCGTTTAAAAAAGTCAGATCCCACTAATCCAAAATAATTTTTTATATAATATGTTCCCCTACCTTTTTGCAATAGTAATTAGAAACTCTTGTTATATAGTTGAATTCACATAAACTTTTAACGCCGTGACATTTCAGTTCTGTCATACTTGTCAAATACTGCAGCAACTCATAAAATATAAATTTATACTAATGGCTAAATTTAATAAGTATAATTGTACTGCACACAAAGTATGTCTATCTTGTATTATTTCATACGATTAAAAAGAGATGGAAATATAAAGAGTTGGCTGAACAATTCCAGAAAAGAAAAAGAAAAAACACTTAAAACACGTGTAACAACTCCATCTCTCAACTTCGAACGTAATTTTGTTTGTTTCTCCCTCTTATGCATTTTCAATTTCAGATCGTTGTCGACGCGTAGCCCGTAGGTACGTCGATTCCTGCCCATTCGGTCAAATCATACGGTGCGGCAGGTCCGTATTTTTACGTATTCCATGTCGAATGTTGTTTTGTTGACATTCGATATTTGTTTTTGGAGTATTTTAATCATTTTATTGCGTTTTTGAGATAGTATTATTGTTTGTTTGTGTAGTTTGTTTTGAACATTGTTTATAGACCTATTATTTTTTCAGAAGTATATTAGTTTTTAGAAAAGTAAGATAGTCAGAAGTAAGTACCTTTATTGGCATATCAAATAAGCACCATTTTGTTTGGCTGTGTTTGTTTTAATTTTTAGCGAGTAAATATGGATCACGATTACTGCAAACCCATTGTCAGAGTCAGTGAGGAAGATTCGGTAATTTTAACACCATTTAAGTATTGAACACTTAAACAATTTCAATATAAAAATTACAATAATGCTCCAATGGCAAAAAAAATATTTTGGAATAATAAAGTAAAATTAATGAACCTCAGTTTTGTTGGACAAAAGGCTACCTATTACATGCAGTGCAGTAAATAATAAAAAAAAATAATCATTTTTTAGCAGTTCTATCTAATGATACAATTAACTATACTCATTTTAGAATTCGACTCATTGTCAAATACATGGCAATAAATTAGCCCAAGAAATGGTGAGGAATGTATACAAATACTGTCTAAAACAGCACGATGGACGAAGCCCGCGTCAAGTAAGTTAAACTTTAACTTGTATTGTATTTATTACTTTATAGGTACTACCAAAACCACTACTTTTGGTGGCGGTGGGTGAAAGTGGTTCGCAAAATACCCACCTCATTTTTATTTAACCGCGTTTTTATGGAAATTGTATTTTTTTTTTGTTTTTTTAAATCCTAATTTGGCGCAAAAAACATAGCCATTGTAAGTTTTCAAATTGCCACCCGTGATGATCGAAGTATTACTTATGTAGTTTAACATATTTATCGATTAATAAAAATTGAAAATTTAATAGCTGTTTTTATCAAACCTATTTTCATGTAGGTACCGAGAATTTTCTATGTTTATGGTAAGTAAGTATATCTTTTAATTGATTATATCTATTAAATAATATTAATCCTAATAATTATTTTTATTAAAATCTGTGATAATAATAATAATCACAGAATATTCGTCAGTCCGGTCCTGACCAATCTCAGCTGTATAAGAAATTTAGTAAGTTGGTGAAATCTAAAGTAACTAGACAATGATAAGTCTTGACATTTGGCATTAAAACTTTATGTGAATTTAACTTGTCAACTTCATTAGACGTAAGTCTTTTACCAATATGTTTCTCATAACAGATTTTGCGTCGGCCTCTATTAATTCTACGGCATTAAATTCAAAGAAGCTCTATGACATTAAACTGGCAGAGGCAAACGCAAAATATCGTTTAACGTTTCATAAACCGCATAATATATTCTTGTCTTTTTAAAACACCTTGCCATTGAGTTGAATTTCTTTCACTAGCCATTGAAAAATGCCACTTTTTTGCGCGTTAGATTTCTCTGTTTGTTTAAAATCATAAACGTAAACGATACTTTACGCAAACAACTACTTTTAAAGATAAATTAATATAGTTTAAAAAAACTAAAAAACACGCTTTAATAATTAATCAAACTAAAAATCGGAAAATAAATATATACAGGGTATTCCCTACTCGATGGTACATTAGAAGTATCTGGAGAACGAAAAGAAAAATAATTTTGAAATTTTCACTACGGCCATAGGAGAATGCGCTCTAGCTTTTAAAAATAATTTCGCGGTTGCAGTGTTGCCAGATCTATTGATTACTGACATCAACTTTGGAATTTTAAATAAGACACCCTGTATATTTTTACATTTTTAAATTCCACATAAAATTATAATTATTTTTTATTAAATGCATTATTAGTCTATACTTCATAGTTTCCGAGATATTGACTCTCGAAAAGTGACATTTTTGAACTTTGACAGCTTCTAACTTTCTAACAGTACGTCCTAGAGCAAAACGGCTTACATGCCTCTATCTTCAATTTTTATTATTTTCCCAAAAAAAAAACAACTTCCGGTTAAACCGGAACAACTATATTTCCTGCTTTCGAGTTACATCCGGTTTAACCGGAAGTTGATTTTTTTGGGAAGATAATGAAAATTGAAGATAGGGACATGTAAGTCGTTTTGCTCTAGGACGTACTGTTAGAAAGTTAGAAGCTGTCAAAGTTCAAAAATGTCACTTTTCGAGAGTCAATATCTCGGAAACTATGAAGTATAGACTAATAATGCATTTAATAAAAAATAATTATAATTTTATGTGGAATTTAAAAATGTAAAAATATACAGGGTGTCTCATTTAAAATTCCAAAGTTGATGTCAGTAATCAATAGATCTGGCAACACTGCAACCGCGAAATTATTTTTAAAAGCTAGAGCGCAGTCTCCTATGGCCGTAGTGAAAATTTCAAAATTATTTTTCTTTTCGTTCTCCAGATACTTCTAATGTACCATAGAGTAGGAAATACCCTGTATATATATATATGTATATATACGTGCATGCCTATCTTTTCGGCCTCCGTATGCCACACAGGCACCCAAGCCTCCACTATAACCAATGCGTTTTTCGGTGTGTATTTTGCATATTTAGGACCAATAATTGATTGGCTATCTCGGCACCATCCGAGGGGTATTAAATTCAGTAAAAAAATATATACAGCTTTTCCGTGAACTATTAAATGTAACACGCTTCCAACTAAATAATGTCTTATTTACCTCCGGTTTATGTACATATATAAAGGCTACGCTCGTACTTGCCTCCGACAGTGTTGCCTCTATTTTAACGGCCGTTGATTTCAAATAGACCCGTTTGACGACCTTGATCTATTTTTAGGTCCAAAGAAACAAATATCTATTAATTTTAATATAGTTGGGTGTTATTTGATGCACGCGCACGCGACGTTTTGCTCTCCGGAATTAACGTTTGTATTCGTTTGTATTATTTCTTGTTTGGCTGATGGCTTTGAGGAAACACGTTAATTTGGGCTCCAGTGAATTTTGTGATTATTTGTTGCTATATGTTTGAGTTTTCCCTGAGAAAGTGACGATGAATAGGTAAGAAATTTTGTGGTGGTATATTGTTTATATTTTATTGGAGATTATTTTACAGATCACGAAGGATACTGCAATTGGCGATGGAGGAGCAAGTACAGGGTGTACCTTTTTCTCCGGGTACGTAAAATTAAAAAATAAAATATAGAAAAAAGAAAAGCACGAAGTCTTTCTCCACAAACTTTTATTGATTTTATTGATAATAACTAGGCGAACCTAGAATCACATCGACATGTTTCGAGTGTAGAAACACTCATCATCAGGAAAACAAAGTTAAAGGTAAAATGCTGATGAGTGTTTCTACACTCGAAACATGTCGATGTGATTTTAGGTTCGCCTAGTTATTAAATCAATAAAAATTTGTGGAGAAAGACTTTTTTCTATATAATTTAACTCCACTTTGAATATGGACTACTTAAATTAAAAAATAAAATATAAAAATTCTTAATTGTTTTTTCATAGATCCTGGCTACCAAAGTGAAGCAAGTAGCGAAGCTCCATCACCTTATGATTTTTTTGACGATATCAATTTAGACTCAGAAAAAAGTGACTCGGACGATTCAATCAAGGATCCTGATTTTGTAATTTCTCCTAAGAAAAGTTATTCTATATTTCAACCAAATGAAATATCTGATAGTAGTGACAGCGAGATCGAAAATTTCAAAGAAACTGAAAAGGTATGTACCAAGTACCTTAGACTGCCTATCGGTAGCGGCCCTTGGAAAGCCCTCCCATCTCAGGTAACATGGCAGTGACATGACATTTAATTTAAATTTGTAAAAAAAAGTTAAAAATTGTGTTTGACCCCCTAACAAATCCAAGTTGTTAAATTGTATAAAATCTTTTTAATCAGATTATAAATTAAGAACTTGTCTAGCCATAAATTTTGTTTTTAAATAGGGAAATTTAATTGTTATCATGTACAGGGTGTCCAGTTTTCGACACTTTTGACGGGTATCTCAGTTATTAGTACAGATAGAATGATGCGGTTTTCGCAAACCTGTGTCACTTTTTTGTAAAACAAACGATGCCCTTAATGGATTTATCATGGCCATCTTGGTTTTTGATATACAGGGCGAAATTGAAAACGGTGCATTTTCAGACACCCCTTGTATTTTAGTTATCTTATACCTTATCGAAAATATAAGAACGGGGTGTTATACATTTTTTACGTAGAATCCAGTGGGGTAGTTAGTATTTTTCCAGTTGTCCCCATTTTTGAGAAATATACCAAAGTTATGTTTTTTTAAATGGAACGCCCTGTATATTTTTTTATACTTGCATTTTGCTTACTGAGAGCTTTCAAAAAATATATAATAGTTGACACTTTGTTTTAACAGAAAGATTAAAATTCATATTTTTAAAATAACAAGCTCTAAATTGACAGTGGCCGTGTACCTATTTTATTTTAATAAAAATAAATAAACAAACACTCCTTATATAGCTTTAAAAACGGTCGTTGTAAAAAATAATAATATGCCTACCTATGGAAGTAATATTGAAGGTGTAGTGTATCCTCAATTTATTTTAATTTTATAAAATAATTATGCGTTTTAGTACGTCAGTTTCAAAAATTTAAATGGCTGTCGCAAATACTTAATAAAAAAAATTAAAATTTATCAAAAGTCTCAATTATTTGTAAAAATGTTTTGTTTTTCTTAAAAAATATTTTAAAATCTACAGTGTGACCAGTAAAGTCCGCATGACGCTGCCGATTTATATTTCAATAGGTAGGCATATTATTATTTTTTACAACGACCATTTTTAAACCTATATACGGAGTGTTTGTTTAATTATTTTTTTTAAAATAAAATAGGTACATGGCCTACTGTCAATTTAAAGCTTGTTATTTTAAAAATATGAATTTTAATCTTTCTGTTAAAACAAAGTGCCAACTATTATATATTTTTGGAAATCTCTTAGTAAGCAAAATGCAAATATGAAAAAATATACAGGGCGTTCCATTTAAAAAAACATAACTTTGGTATATTTCTCAAAAATGGAGACACCTGGAAAAATACTAACTACGCCACTGGATTCTACGTAAAAAAATGTATAACACCCCGTTCTTATATTTTCGATAAGGTATAAGATAACTAAAATACAAGGGGTGTCTGAAAATGCACTGTTTTCAATTTCGCCCTGTATCTCAAAAACCAAGATGGCCATGATAAATCCATTAAGGGCATCGTTTGTTTCACAAAAAAGTGACACGGGTTTGCGAAAACCGCATCATTCTATCTGTACTAATAACTGAGATACCCGTCAAAAGTGTCGAAAACTGGACACCCTGTACATCTAATTATTTTTTTTTAAACAATAAATTATTTTTGCAGGAGCTAAAAGTAATAGTGGATATGGATATGGAGGTGGAGTGCAATAATACCTTATCAAATAATCAAGCTGCTTCTGAACTTAGGGTAAGATTTTTGGTCAATATTATTTTATAATTAGAAAATCATGATATAGTATCATATAAAAGATAATTTTTTTCCGAACTATTCCTTACAATATTCCCAAACCAAACGCGCTTTATCATACGAATTTCTGAACTGTTTTTGAGTAGGAACTTGAAACATTAGTTATATGTACAGGGACATTTTTTTAAGTGTTAAATGGCCACTTTTCCACTAGCTACAGAAAAACAAATAAGGTAGTCTTGTATGTTTCAATGTACAGAAGGCCAATATCAAGGCTAAAAGTAAATAGACTGTAAAATTTTAATATTTGATTTATTTTTTGATCTGAAATTTGGCTTTTTACGTTGAAACATACTAGTTTATTTTTTACTGTAGCTAGTAGGAAAATGGCCAGTTGCATAAAACACTTAAAAAGCTGTTTCTTTATAGGGTGACCAATTAAGCAAGGTAAGCGTACGTATCTCAGGAACCGTTCAGCGTTCAGCTATCGGAAAAATTCTTCAAATAAAGTAGTAGGGTTAAGGCAGACTTGATTTAAAAGAAAAATACAGAAAATATCGGTAACCCCGGATCAGAAAATATGAAATTAGGGTTTTTTAAAATAGTTCCTCTATCAGCTTCATCTTAAACAATTTCTTTATAATTTATACTTTTGTCGTTAGATGCTGTTTTCTAAAAAATTTAGAAATCTTGTTAATTAAAAAAAAACTTTTTAACGAGGGATATTATAATAGCAGTAACAAGAAGGATTATTGGTTAAAGAAACCGGTGAAAACCGCAAGTCAGATATTATATTATATCAATTCTTATATCGAACAAAGGTTATTAAATTGACCCAATTTATTAATCGTGTGCATTATGTTTAGGTAGTTGTGGACAGCAAGAAGTCTGATAAAATAATTGTTTTGAGTGATATTAAACTACCCAACAACATTTATGCATCAGATTCATCAGAGACATTGGTAAGTTATATTTTCCAATTATTAAATTGATTCTAATAATTATGTTTTGGGTTTCTTTTAAGCATTCTTGTAATAGCAAAAAGAAAAAAAGAACTAATTGCAAATTTTGCCTGAATCCGGTAACCAATTTTGAAAGACATCTGGAGAGAAACCACACTGATAGCAAAGAAGTAATTGACATGTTATCATATCCTAAAGGGAATCCCGAACGAAAAAAATTTTAAGTCTTATTAGAAGCTCTGGCAATTTCAATGAATATTTAAAAGGTAATTTGTATCCTAAATACGGAAGGGTTTCAGATAAAGCAGAATATTATCCCTGTCATCGATGCAAAGCCCTATTAAAAAAGCAATACTTATCACGCCACCGAAAAACATGTTTATTAAATAAAGTTGCTGGAGGAGAGAACACAATAAATAAATTTAGTGAAGCAGCTGCTTCACAAACATTAATTGCATGTTCTCTGGATGAAAATAATACTTTACATAAACTGAGAGTTAAAGAAGAGGTATTTCCAAGAATGAAGGCCGATGATATATCCTTTGTGGCAAAAACAGACTACTTGATATGCAAATTTGGAGAGAATTATTTAAAAAAACATAAAAGGGAACAACTGAATGTTGTCTGTTCAAATAAAATGAGGGAGTTAGCCAGATTTCTTATTGATTTTCGTAAAAATTTGAATTTACCTAACTATACTTTGAAAGATGTACTGACGCCAAGATTTTTTGACACTGTTATTGAATGCGCCAAAAATGTGGGGGGATACGATAAGGAGAACAAAACCTACAGAGCTGCAAGTTTATCCGCACATTTGGGTACGTCATTAAAACAAGTTTGCGATCTGTTTTTAAGCATTTTACTCAAAGAAGATCCATGCGTACCAGTAACTAAAAGAGAAGAACTTATAAAAGAAACAAAAAGATTTAGACAGTTAATAGAAACTCAATGGACAACAGAAATTAGCAGCCTTGCTTTTAAAACTCTTCAAGAGCAGCGTTGGAAGAAGCCAACTATACTACCGCTAACATCCGATATCAAGAAATTTAAGGAACATGTTATCGAAGTGGCAGATAAAGCAGTATGTATGCTTAAAGAAAACCCAAACAATAAAAAAGAATTTAAAAACCTTGTTGAGGCTTCACTTGCTTTAACTGTACTATTTAATAGAAGAAGGATTGGAGATGTCCAATATACCCATTTGACGACATATACTAACCACGAAGTCACAGAAAATCAAGAAGAATGTGAAAATGCCTTGAGTGAAACCGAAAAGATTCTCGCTAAATGTTACAAAAGGTTGGTTACTGGTGGAAAAGGTAGCAGACCAATTGCAATTCTCTTACCTATGAAACTACAAGAATATATTACATTCTTTGTTGACATTAGAAAAAACTCTGGCTTGGTGCCTAATGACAATCCATACCTATTTGGCTGTCCTGGAACTATTAAATGGACACGGGGAGACGTAATTATAAAAAAATTCGCAGTGAACGCTGGACTTCAAAATCCCAGTCAAATTTCGTCAAACAGATTAAGAAAACAGATCGCAACGGTTATGCAGATTCTTAATATGACCAATGATGAACTTGACCAATTTTCTCAGTTCATGGGGCATACTGAGAAAACCCATAATGAATTTTATAAGTGAGTATATTCTTTACTAATTTTAATATTTTACATTGGATATTTTATTTCCCAATTAATTAGATTGGCTCAAACAGAAAAGTTGGTTGATCCAATTTTGTATTAATTTCGACCTCTATAAGGTCATCATTAAGACTATAAAGGTAATATTTCAACCATTAAAATAACATAAAGCACAAAAAATATATTTAAGTTCCATTTGAAACCACTGTATTTTGTATTTTGATCGTGGTTTGTCGGTATATTAATATAATCCAGCCATATACTATGGTATAGTCCTGAGGATGAGCTTATCGAGGTCGAAATGAATAAAACATACAAAATTAGATCTTCTTAATTGACTTAAGCCAACCAAAAGAACTCTCAGATTACTAAGCATAACTAAGCTAACTTTTACTAATTTTTTTTTCATGTGTCAGTAGGTGGAATTTAATATGAGGTTTGCACCTCAGAACTTAAACACTGCTAATGAAGTTAAAATTTTGTCTCTTCATAAAACATGACACAACAAAAGTAGTTTATTCGTAAAATTATAAACTAAAGTTTTGTACAGAAAAACCTTATTTATACCTATGTTCTAATTTAAATAATGTTGTAATTATTGTTGCTCTCTGTATGAATATTATCCATGCTATGCATTTAATTTTAATATTAGGTTGCCACAAGATGTATATCAGACGGCTAAAGTATCTAAGCTCCTGTTACTTATGGAGCAGGGAGCAGAAAAATATAAAGGTAAAGCGCTAAAAGACATAGACATTGATCCACACAAGGATGTAGCCGAAGAAGATTCAGACGAAGAACCAGAGATCGGGATGGTCTCGGCTAAAGAAGTTTTAAAACTCATTCCGGAAAAATCAACAGCTAAAGGTTTGTGGGTATTTTTGCTTAAATACACTGCTGACCAAAAATCTTTATCAACTCTATATTACGTAAAAAAACTGGACCTAATTTCGGGTTGTTCAATCGGTCACAAATTTGAATATAATAATTCTATGAACTTTACTATGCTCCTTCCATTCTGAACGTTTTATGCAAAAGTATGTTCACATGAAATAACGTCCAGTTTTGTAATGGGAACGTGGGTAAATATTTTAGACCAGCAGCGTAACATTAAATCTGTTTTACTCGCAACTAACTTAAAAGTTCATTACAGGGAACATAGATAAAGTTTACAGAATAATGATTATAATATAAGTAGGTAAGATAATACCCATTTTTTCTTACAAATGCAATCTTACATCCTTTTGTTGCTTTAACTACTTTGAAATATGAACTCTTCCTCTTCAGAATTTGGAATAATTTTTCTTTAATTCTACTTAATATTTTTAATTTTAAAGAATGATAATTATTTGACTTTGATGTATCGATAATAATTATGTATTGATAACTTTTTCTCTTATTAAACATAAATAGAATAATGTTAAAAGGTATTTAAACTAAATATCTCTTGTCTGTTTGGGTAAAAATCTTTTAAGCTAAAGAATTTAAACTCAGTTGCTTTACATTTTTTCTTTGTCTGATTTTTTCTGGTAATATTTTATTGATATATATCGGTGATAATACTGCTGGCTTCTTTATACAATTCTCTAAAGAACCAAGTAAGATTATACAAAATGTCATTAATTGAATCACATATTGCAGAAAGGATACAAGTCACATTTTCGGCCATATTTAGTTTTGTTTAAAAATGCATTTATATCGTATCTCTATCGTTTAGGTCAAAAAGGGTACGTGTTAGCATAGTTTTTAATAAAATTGATTCAGCCGATACTAGGTGGAAATCCATAATTATAGTATTATAAGATACAATAAAACAAAGTTGAACTTGTAAATTTCCACTATAATATTAACTAGAAAAATGACATGTTTCGCTAACACTGTAGCTTCGTCTGATGACAATGATTTAATAAAGGTGAAAATTAAAAATTAGGCAATAAAATTTAATTATTGAAGAGGTAAATAAAACAGTGGAAGGGTTACAGCGGGAAAACCCAACAGAGGGTTTAAAAATTAAATTAAATTAGATTCAATATGGGTAATTTACAAAATCTTAAGTTTATGGTCAACAGAATAAATTTATCAAAGGTGAATTATTTAAATCTAGTTGATCATTAAGTAACAGGTCCGTATTTTTAAGTTTATTTATTTCCATAGATTCTAACTAATTTAGTTTTAATCCTTTGTGTTCTGGATGTAAGATTTTAAAGGAAGGATCGAAATTATGTTGATAATCAAGTAAATGGTTAGCATAGTTTGAGTCTGTTTTATTTAAAAAAAAAACTGTTATAATGTTCCTGTATTCTTTTGTCAAACTGTTTACCCGTTTGGCCAATGTATGTTTTAGGACAATCTTTGCATTTTAATTTATAGACGCCTGATTTTTTGTTTATATCGCTTTTAGTTTTATTGTTTTTGATAAATTTACTTAAAGAGTTATTAGTTTCGTAACACACATTTATATCAAGTTTGTTATGAAAATTGCCAATCACTTTGCTAGGTTGTCCAAAGAAAGTGACAAGTTTAAATTGGTCAGAGTTTTTGCTTCTAGGAAAAACCAAGTCTTTTTGTAAGTTTTCTTTTTAAGGGTTTGGTCAATTAGATTTGAGTTATATCCGTTATAAACTGCAATTTTTTTTATAATGTTTAGTATTATAAGCCAGAATAGGATACACAATAATATCAAGTTTACAATAGAACACAAAAGTGACAATTCTATTAATTTTCTAGATTTAAAAATTAAGAGAGAAAATAATAGACACGCTTTCCTCATTTTCCATAAACCATCTCGTACTGATACTGTCATAGACAATTCTTCGTGCCACCCTATACAACACAAACTAGCTTCTTTTCAAAGTATGATACGTAGACTAGTAACTCTCCCTATAAACAAAATCAATTTTCAAAAATAACTAAACATTATAAAACAAATTGCAGTTAATAACGGATATAACTCAAATCTAATTGACCAAATCCTAAAAAAGAAAACTTACAAAAATGCTATTGACTTAGTTTTTCGTAGAAGCAAAAACTCTGACCAATTTAAACTTGTCACTTTCTTTGGGCAACCTAGCAAAATGATTGGCAATTTTCTTAACAAACTTGATATAAATGTATGTTACAAAACTAATAACTCCTTAAGTAAATTAATCAAAAACAATAAAACTAAAAGCGATAAAAACAAAAAATCAGGCGTCTATAAATTAAAATGCAAATATTGTTCTAAAACATACATTGGCCAAACGGGTAGACATTTTGACAAAAGAATACAGGAACATTATAACAGTTTTCTAAAAAATAAAATAGACTTAAACTATGCTAACCATTTACTTGATTATCAACATAATTTCGATACTTCCTTTAAAATCTTACATCCAGAACACAAAGGCTTAAAACTAAATTTGTTAGAATCTATGGAAATAAATAAACTTAAAAATACGGACCTGTTACTTAATGATCAACTAGATTTAATTAATTCAACTTTGTTAAATTTATTCTGTTGACCATATACTTAAGATTTTGTAAATTACCCATATTGTACCTAATTTAATTTTTAAACCCTCTATTGGGTTTTGCCGCTGTTGTAACCCTTCCACTGTTTTATTTACATCTTCAATAATTTAATTTTATTGCATCCCAATTTTTAATTTTTACCTTTATTAAATCATTGTCATCTGACGAAGCTACAGTGTTAGCGAAACATGCCATTTTTCTAGTTAATATAGTGGAAATTTACAGGTTTAACTTTGTTTTACTGTATCCCATAATACTATAGTTGTTAATGTCCAAATTTAGATGTGAAATTTTCATTAAACAATACAACAAAATTTAAAACAAACGCATTTTGTTGTTTTTCTCGAAACTGTTACTTTGTGACATGTACCCTTTCTGCATTAAAGCGATTTAATTATTGTTCAGGCAGAGGAAAACAATTTCTATATTATTTTTTTTTAGTTGATCCAGGTACACGTTCTAAACAACCAAAGATAGTTGGTAGAACATCATGGAATGAGGATCAAATAAGGCTTTTAAAAAATCACTTTGCGGAACACATAAGAATGAAAATACCCCCCAAGAAACAAGAGTGCGTAGATCTGTATAACAAATATTCCCATATTCTTTATAATAAAGATTGGGTTCGAATAAAAACATTCGTATATAACAGTTACCGTTCTAAGTAAAGTATTCGTATTTATGAAGGTTTACTCAAAGAAAAGTTTTTTTTGTTAATTTTTTATGGCCTGTTTGCTATGAATTTTTATTTTTATAAGCATATTTAAAAATTACCAGTTACCGTCCTAAGTAAATACTTGTATTTATGAAGGTTTACTCAAAGAAATGTTTTTTTAGTTATTTTTTATGGCCTGTTAGCTATGCATTTTTATTTTTATAAGCATATTTAAAAATTAAGAGTTACCGTTCTAAGTAAATACTCGTATTTATAAAGGTTTACTCAAAGAAAAGTTTTTTTAGTTATTTTTTATGGTCTGTTTGTTATGAATTTTTATTTTTATAAGCATATTTAAAAATTATTAGTTACCGTTCTAAGTAAAGTATTCGTATTTATAAAGGTTTACTCAAAGAAAAGTTTTTTTAGTTATTTTTTTATGGCCTGTTTGCTATGCATTTTTATTTTTATAAGCATATTTAAAAATTAATAAACGAATATGTTTAAATTCTACGAAAACTGTTTTATTTTTAGATAAATCGAGCAATAAAATTTCATACAAATTCACTCTAAGGAAGAGAAAAGGTGTTCAAACTGAATTAAAGTTAATAAACATGGCACGCCTATGATTTGTTGGCAATTTAATAGCTCTGTTAGCTAAAACAACGAATACCCTGTAAAAATATAGTTTGATTTCTTTTCATACAAGCAACTATTTTTGAGAAAAACTTAAAAATCTTCTTTCCAAGTCCCTGTTTGATTATGACAGAACTGTTATAGGTGCTCAAAATGTTAGACACCTTTAAGAATATTATATTATGGGATCTAATAAAATTTCATATCAAGGAAGTGAATTGAAGAACATTATAATATTTTCTCAAAAATGATGGCATATCTACAGTATGTCCACGGATGAGGTTTACAAGAGGACAAATGAAGTAAAAATTAAAAGATACGAAAAAAAGTCACTCTTAATAAACGTTTCTGCTTGTCTAGAAAATACGATTCATTATAAGAAACTTCAATTTTTTATACAGTAAAAACTGCATGTTGATTGTGCTGTTGCAAGTGTCGGAAAATTTAACTTTAATTTGCCTTATTCTTTCAGGCCTTCAACCTAAAACATAGTGTAAAAGTCGTATTTTGACTATTTTGACAGTTGTTCTTAGAAAAACCCTGCAAAGTTTTTTGTTTTCTTAGTTCTATATGCTGTCATTTTCGTTTTCTTAAAAAAATAAACCTAAATGGAACCTTAGATCAGATCACATCAGATGTGCCCTTGCTGAACATTTTCAAAAATTTAAACACAACATAAACTATGACTATGTTAAAATTCTAACTTCACAAAAGAACTACGTTAAAAGGCTCTTCCTAGAAATGACATTCATAGCTCAAGAACCTAACGCGATGAACAAGAGAACCGACATTCAACATCTCAGCGAAATCTATTCATATCTTTTAAAAATAGACAAAAATTTCGAACCCAATCTTTCGGTGCAGAATACTTCCACCTGATTGGCTTATTACAAGAATGTTTATACAGTAGTTTCATATCACTGCATTCTAACATTTGAACACGCAAAACAAACAAGAAAAAAGAGCAGCCTGACAGAACTTTCGACAGTTGGCATCCTAACCCGACTTCATTTCAATATTTTAAAACTTTTACAAAATGTCGACCGTTAAAGTTTAATTTTATTATACAATTTTAATATGTAGTTTGTTTAGTCCTTATACTATTGTAAATTGGTTTAAACTCCAGGCCACTTACTAAATGTCTTCCTCATCAATTAAGAACTACATGAACAATCTCACCTAAGTGTAAGTAATATCTAAATACAACGCCAACACATGTTGCACAGAATTTTTCTTAATTTATTGTAGTATCCCTGAGGATGGAAATAAACATTTCCGAAAGCTTGGACCAACTTAAAAGAGTACTCTTTCATTTGCTGCTAAACCCAATATTTCCCTAGTTTCTTATATATATATATATATAATAATTCTTGAAATTCCTAATATAGGCAGAAAATAATAATGAACGATAAACATTAGTATTATTGTGAAAAAAGCGTGGGGCGCTCGATATACGAAAAATATAGCACAAAGTACTTAGAATACTCGTTAAAATTATTTAAAAAAAAAACTTAACCGCAAATATCTCCGTTCATGTTGGATTTATCAAAAAGTTTTATAAGACATAATTTGATTAAAAATTAATTATCTTTAAGAACCACAACATTTAAAAGTTCCTGTCAGCGAAAAAATTCTTTGCACCGTGGCGCTACCTACATCTTGTATTACTCGAGCATATTTTTTACACAATTGTGAAGCCAATCATGGAGGCTAAAAACTGGCGTTTACAGAATTTACATATCACTTTTAGTTTTCAAAATAATTGGCCTGGGAGTTTTTATTGAAACACCCGGTATTTTCTCCCAATATAAAAATAATTCAGAAAAAGAAAAGCACGAAGTCTTTCTCCACAATCTTTATTAATCGAAAAACTAGGCGAACCTAGTATCACATCGACATGTTTCGAGTGTAGAAACACTCATCATCAGGAAACAAAGTGAAAATTAAAATGCTGATGTTTTTAGCAAGAGAAAATAATGGTGAGATTGAGCCGTAATGGAGCTTTTAATGGTGTGCAAGAGATGTAAAATTGAAAAATCAGAAGGTCAAAAATCAAGACTCCAGCATACTGAAGAGTCGAGGGTTAAGTGTAGAAGCACACTGTCGTGCAGAAAAAGATAGGGTAGTAAAAATTAGGGAGTTTTGAAAAACATATCTGTTAAAAGTATTAACAAATTACTGAAACATCCTGAGTTTTATTGAGCCCAGTCAGAAACATTTGAAAATGTTGGGGTGAGATGTAAAGAAAAGAAGAGAAAAAGAAAAAATTGTTTTTTGGTCAAAGCATCTTTTATTGTAAAAGTAAAAACAGTTGGGGTACCAGGCTTTTTACGGCCCAGTTACCCCGCCAGAGTCAAAGCAGACACATTGTGTGGAAAAAGTTTTTAAGAAATTTTTTTTGGGCTCAATAAAACTCAGGATGTTTCAGTAATTTGTTAATACTTTTAACAGATATGTTTTTCAAAACTCCCTAATTTTTACTACCCTATCTTTTTCTGCACGACAGTGTGCTTCTACACTTAACCCTCGACTCTTCAGTATGCTGGAGTCTTGATTTTTGACCTTCTGATTTTTTAATTTTACATCTCTTGCACACCATTATTTTCTCTTGCTAAAAACATCAGCATTTTAATTTTCACTTTGTTTCCTGATGATGAGTGTTTCTACACTCGAAACATGTCGATGTAATACTAGGTTCGCCTAGTTTTTCGATTAATAAAGATTGTGGAGAAAGACTTCGTGCTTTTCTTTTTCTGTATCATTTAACTCCACTTTGAGTATGGACTACTTCTTCAAAAATAAAAATAATTACCTGTCAAGCAAGCAACTTTTCAACCTTTTGTTATCTAGTGATACCAAACTTATAAGATATTGTGTGACAGCCGAACGCCTGCAACTATTTTTGAACTGTTTATCTGGGCGTTTGTTAATAGCACAACAATGTAAAATGTAAAAAAAAATTACGTCGATTTATCCTATCATATATTTTAAAACAATGTCGATAGCTTTAGTAGCTTTTTAGTGAATGGTATAAATATAAATGCAAGGAGCGGGTGAAAACTACCCAATAGAGATAGTAGACCCTTAAACTTTTTCTTTTAAAATATTTTTAAAGGGTGACCCATCTGTATACCTAATAGAAGATACTGTTTGCACAGGTTATTTAGGACGGGACCTAAGCAAGCATATTATTGAAACGTTTTTTTCCCAAAAATACACACAGTGTACTTGACGTGAATTGATAACCTTTTACTTGACATCCCTTTCGGTTGATAAATCAGTGTGCATATAGTCAAACTCCCCTAAATATTATAAATCTATTCGGAATTTGAAAGTTGTTATGACATGGGTAATAAAAGCGTAATGTACGTATTTTCATTTTAAAATATTAACATGTTTAAGTTTGTAAGGGTAAAATTTTTATATCAGGACAATTACGTTTCCTAGACTGTAACTCAAAATCTATTATTTCTAGACAATAAACTTAGAAACGAGTTTTGTAACTGGCCGGGTTATCTTACTGGTACAAATATAGCACAATAGATTATAAACGTATTTTATTAAAATTTTTACTTTTTATTATCTAAATCGTCATTCCGGAAACTGTCTTCAGCCACATTTTTGAACTTAAATCTGTATTTAAAATCAATTTTTTTGTTTTAAAGAAACCTAATGAAATTTATTATTTTCTTTAAACTATTTTTCACTCTCCAAACCAAGTTTAAGAACCGATTTAATAATACTTAGATGTTAAAATAATTTATATTGCATGGCACCAAAGCCCTGCGTCATTTCGGAAACAAAGTTGTTTTATTCAAATATCCCGCGCCAGTAAACCGCTAAACCCTCATCATATGTGTAAAAGTGTAGCGTGCGGTGTGTTTTGTGAAGAAAAGGAGGTAAGTTTTTCCCAATATTTACTGTTTTGCTGCAATTATTTGCAAAATATCTTAAATTTGTAGCGTACCTTTTCTGTTCATCAATTCGGAAACGCACTTGTATGGTAGTTTTATATGGATAAGGCAAATTCTAGTTATTTTTTAAATAGCTTTAATAGGTATAAACGTAACCTCACAATTACCTACTGCTCAGCCGATAAATTAGATTTCTATAAATATTTTACCCGAATATCGTCATTTCGGAAACAATTTAAATAACAAAAAGTGTTTCCGAAATGATATTTTGTTGCCGAAATGATGTGATATTAAATAAAAGAGTTTTTTGCTTGTAATTTCAGATTTCGATGGATTCACAAAAATTTTTTGAGTTAAAAAGTAAATTAAAGAGAGCTCGTGAAGAAGCTCAGCAGAGATTCCTAAATAATAAAAAAAGAAAACAAGAAGAACGACAAGAGAAAAAAATAAATTAAAGAAGACATCAGTCGATGGTTGCAAACTGGATGAAAGTTTGTCAGAGAAAGTCGAAGAGCAGAAAAGTAATGAAGAAGAGCATTAAGGGAGCTTACAAAAAAATACAATAATTGGTAAGCATATTAGAACAAGACCACTCGAATTAAACAAGAGTATAGAAGAAATAAAAACAAAAAATCCGGACGAAGTAAAAGCAAAAACAGGGATAACAAAAAATCCAAAACAATCAAAAGCAATGAAAAATATAGGAGAAAAAAATCAAAAAGTAAAACCAAAGGGTAAGCCACAAGAGAAAAGCACAAAACGTGTCCAAAAGTTTAGAATAAAAATGACAGAAGAGCAACGAGAAGAAAAACGAAGAAAAGATAGAGACAGATATAGAAAGTTGAAAGATGCCGGAGGTATAAAAGGTATAAAGCAACTTGGTGACAGAGAAAAACGAAAACAGAGAGAAAAGTGGAAGAACGCAAGTTTAGCATACCGAAGAAATAAAAAGGTTATGAGAGCAACAGAAAAATTCATTGAAAATAACTCGCCTCCAACCAGTGATTATCAACAGGACGATCAAGTCATTGGTCCTATTGAAGAAACCCAATTTAAAACTATGCCTTCTGATGATCCTGGAGAAAACTTAGAACATCGTCTATTGCAAAATCCTGAGCCATCCCAAACTCCAAATTCATTAAAAGCCCAAATTGGTCGCAAAAAGGTAAAGAGCGACAGAGCCAAATGTTATAGAAAATTAAAAGAAACACAGAAGATAATTGAAGATTTAAAAAAAAAATTAAAAAATACTCAAAAAAGAGAAAATCGACACAAAGTCAAAATTGCCAAATTAGAGAGTCTAGTACGAAAACGGGGCAATGAAACTCCCTCGCCATTAACAAAGACAAATCAATTAACGCAATCTTTTAATGTACCGCCTGAAGTTAAAAGACGCCTATTATGGGGTGAAGTATTCCAAGCTCAACTAAAAGAAAATGTACGAAACATGAAGACTCAGGGCGAAAAACAAGCCGCAGCCAAGCTGGTTAACGGTAAATTATTAAAAAAATATCGAGTTATGGGTGAAACCGCTAAAATTGTTTCTTACAAGATGCTTAGTAAGCCATTCCAGAATACAGTTCTAACGCAGTATGAAAGAAAAAAGAGGAACAGTACAAAAACTAAAAAAATTCGATTTGCTGTACAACAATTTTTGGAACGCGACAGCTGTTCAAAAATGTTCCCAGGAAAAAAAGATTACGTGAGGAAAGGCAAAATAAAAAAACAAAAAAGACTGCTACTGGATTCTCTTAATAATTTGCACAAAAATTACTACTGGACATAGGTCGTGATTATCCAACTATCTCAAAATTACATTTTTTTTCCGATGGTCCAACATTCCAATACAAGAACCGATTCAATATTTTTTTCTTATTACCGAGATTCCAAAGTATTTCAAAATGATACAGGAGATCAGTTGGAACTACAGCGCAAGCGGCCACGGAAAAGGACCGATGGATGGTGTAGGATTGGCTCTCAAGAGAAAAGCTGACAATTTGGTATTATGTGGCAAAGATATATCATCGGCGGCCTCTTTTATTGAAAATGTTTCACAAAATAGTTCCGTAATAATTTGGGAAGTTGTCAACAAATACAAAATTTTAAAACAAAAATGCCTAAAAAATGTGCTGCTATTCCTTAAATTATGTCAGTACATCAAATAACGTGGTCCAAAGCTAATTCTAAAGAGTTGTTTTTAAATGATGTTAGCTGCTTTGACTGTCCAATGGGAAGTAGATGTTAACATTTCGGAGGGAAGTATCCGAAAGTTAATTTTCAATCAGAATCGAGAAAAGAAAAGAATACCAATTTTGATTTCAAGATGATACCCCAGAAAAATATACATGATAAAGAAAGTATCCTTTTTAGTAATTGTATTTTAATCCATAAATTTATCATGTTTTTCGTTTCAAATGTTTTCTTTGACTTGTAAACTAGATGCACATACATCCGTACCCAAGAAAATAAACATTTTATCGCAAATTGTTATTACACCACCAAAGTTTTCTCAAAATGAAAAACTTAAATCTGGACTATGTTTTATTTGCACATTCAATATATCTGCATTGTCTGATGGAATCCGATGTAGCAACTGCAATAGGTCATACCACATCAGATGTATTTTAAAACATAATATTCAGGATACAAATGGAATATTTTTATGTACCACTTGCACACCTAATAACACTGCCTAGCAGTAATGTTATTAAATTAAAAGTAATATTATATTAAGTAGGCAGTATTTTTATTTATAGTGAGCCCACTTTAAAATTTAATATTTTTATTTACGGGCCAAATTATCTGTAGAAGTTAGTGTACATAATCAATGTTCGTCATTTCGGCAACATTAGGTCATTTCGGAAACGGTGGTTATTTTATTAAAATGTAGAAAAAATATCGCACAGAAATTAGTATCTGCATTAAAATCAGCTATTGGGCTATCATTTAAACTAAAACACATAAATTTCAGGAAAGTTAACTGCTAAAATTATTAATAATTTGATATTTAGGTTATTTTTAAACTCATTTTCACTCTTTTTTTTAAAGAAGTTGTTTAAATATCACATTTATACCTTAATAGACCACTTAGACTCTGCTTTATTTTTAAACTCTTACTCCATTAATTACAAATTTTATTCATTTATGCCAATAAATTGACTTTGCAGCATGCTCCAACAATTTTTTTTTGTGTTTCCGAAATGACGATTTTTTGGTGTTAGCAATGGAAATCAGATTATATTTTTTTTAATATTAAATATCTTTCGCGGCCAATCAAAATACACCACCAATAAATACTAACAATTTTAAAAATATATATGTAGATCATTAAAAAGCGAGTTTTTATTTTTGTAGTACATAATACGGTTTTGACCCGTTATAAAAATTTTACCCGTAAATGCAAAATTATTATAAATTTTTTTTTTAGCAAAACTCAGTTTATTTTACTTTTCCTTCCATTCAGTTAGTTTGTACTTTTCTTTCTAAAAAAATTTTAGATTGCTTTTCTACAAATTCAGAACGCTGATAAAAATTTTCTTTATTATTCATATGATATGGTTAGGTTAGGTTAAAAGTGCGTGGGTTACAGCTAACCCTCCACTGCGACCAAGCGATCTATTGTAGCTCACACCTTGTTTATATTTCCCCCAATAGGTCTAACTTTTTAATGAAGTAAATGATGGTATTGGGAGAGACATTTTTCATGTCATCCGGCAGCAGAGTCACCTCGCCGAATAGGGCGAATCTGATTCTTCCTGCTGCGGGGCAAGCGCACATTACGTGTTCTATTGTTTCTGCATCTTCCATCCAGAGCCGGCATTTATCAGTTGAGGCTATTCCAATTTTATACATAATATGCTGTCGCAATCTGCAGTGGCCGGTATACAATCCCACTAGTGCTGTAAGGCATGACCTGTTGAGCACTAGTAGTTTGTCAGTTAGTTGTTGGTTTATATGGCTGTTTATAAATGCTTTTGAGTGTGTTAGACCTGGTAGATTTAACCAGCGTCTTTCCCATTTGCTTTTTGCTTCGGCTAGTTTTGTTTTCCTGGCCGTAGCATGAGATATACCTATTACCGGCTCGGGTCCTGTGAATTTTAGTGCTGCACCTCTCTTAGCGAGCTTGACCGCAGCCTCATTACTCTCTAGGCCCATGTATGCATATGGTATACCAACACACCATTTTATGGTGATTTTTTTCTATTAGGGTAAAAACAAAAAGTTCATGTCCCCAGTTGTTTGTAAAGATCCGTCTTTACTTTTATCCATTTAAAAACATTTTTTATAATTCTAAGCCTGATACACTTAATCCCACTATATTTTGTCAATTTAGAAGAAGAACATAATATATAAGCAAAAAGAAAAAGGGAATATGTCCGCAACGGTAACCCGCCCATAATCTATTTACATGCATAACCGCCTAAAACTTTACTCTTTAGATAGATTTTAAGAAAAAATAAGTATTTTATACTTTCAGTAGGTAAGGTAATCATTTAAAATTATTTTTATAACGATATGAACGTTAGGCTATATTTAATTAAATTTAAATCACTGTCTCCCACAATAAATGTCCGGTCCGGAACACGTGTATTTATTTCAGTAAACTGCCATCAGCCTGCCTGTTCGTCAAACCCTACCCGACGCCATTTTTGTGTTGTGCATCGTTGAAACTAACAGGTGGGTTATTTCATTTTCTTGCCTAATCATAGAAAAAAATGTAGGTACTTGAATAAAACTGACAACGCGCTTACGTCCAGTCTGTAACGCATGCCAAAGATTTTGGGTTCTGAATAGTAATGTAAATTTTGTTTGCAAAGCGAAAGTAAACTAATCGTTTCATATAACCTCAAAATCACCGTCTAACCGATAACAGATACGGCGCGAAATTTAAAAATGTTTAAATTGTCCGATCAACAACAATATTCGTGTGTCCTGAACTGGACATTACGCTGTGGAACTGGACATATATTCAGGCAGATTTTTTATATTAGCGGTTTTTAACCCAATTTTAGATAAACAAGAGTTTATTTTTGTTTCATATTATTTAGCATTATGGATAATTCTACAAACCTGGAAAACACAAAAGAGAAAAAGATTTAAAAAACGAACATAGAAAAAATGGCTCTGTTAAGAGATAGTAATGCGAGTTGTCGATAATGATAGATAAAAACAAAACCACTAAAATACCTCATCAGGACTATGATATGGCAAATACAGTAGGGGAAAATAGCAAGAAATCTTTTAAATTTTCAAAAATCAGACTGCTCGATAGAACTTCTTTAAATAACATCCCTAATAAAAATTTAAATCAACTAAAGGAATGCATCGCAAAAAAGAAAAAGAAAAGACAAAACTACCAAAAAAAAAGGTATTTAAAGAATCTGAAGAAGACGAAACAACAGCGTCAGAAACATGCACCTACACAAGTGGAAGTGATACCCTTACTGAAGATTTTAATTCATATGAAAATAATGATGAAGAGACAATGAAGATTCAGATTTTACATAAGAGCTACTATGCCGTAGTTTATGATAACACATGGTATCTGGGACGAGTGCTAAATTTTGAAAATGAAATATGCAGAATTAAATTCTTGGAAGAGTTCATGGGATCTTATTCTTGGCCAAAAGAAGACGACATACAAGATGTACATAAAGATTTTTTGTTTCACGGACCCATTAAACTGTTAGGCGCCTGTCCTTTTCAACTCCGAAGAAACGACAGTGCGGCAATAAAAAGAAAGTAGGGGATAGTGGGGTAAAATGATCCCCACGGGTTGAAATGATCCCTCGATTTCTAAGTGCACCTTTACTTTTATCCATTTAAAAACATTTTTTATAATTCTAAGCCTGATACACTTAATCCCACTATATTTTGTCAATTTAGAAGAAGAACATAATATATAAGCAAAAAGAAAAAGGGAATATGTCCACATCCGCAACGGTAACCCGCCCATAATCTATTTACATGCATAACCGCCTAAAACTTTACTCTTTAGATAGATTTTAAGAAAAAATAAGTATTTTATACTTTCAGTAGGTAAGGTAATCATTTAAAATTATTTTTATAACGATATGAACGTTAGGCTATATTTAATTAAATTTAAATCACTGTCTCCCACAATAAATGTCCGGTCCGGAACACGTGTATTTATTTCAGTAAACTGCCATCAGCCTGCCTGTTCGTCAAACCCTACCCGACGCCATTTTTGTGTTGTGCATCGTTGAAACTAACAGGTGGGTTATTTCATTTTCTTGCCTAATCATAGAAAAAAATTTAGGTACTTGAATAAAACTGACAACGCGCTTACGTCCAGTCTGTAACGCATACCAAAGATTTTGGGTTCTGAATAGTAATGTAAATTTTGTTTGCAAAGCGAAAGTAAACTAATCGTTTCATATAACCTCAAAATCACCGTCTAACCGATAACAGATATGGCGCGAAATTTAAAAATGTTTAAATTGTCCGATCAACAACAATATTCGTGTGTCCTGGACTGGACATTACGCTGTGGAACTGGACATATATTCAGGCAGATTTTTTATATTAGCGGTTTTTAACCCAATTTTAGATAAACAAGAGTTTATTTTTGTTTCATATTATTTAGCATTATGGATAATTCTACAAACCTGGAAAACACAAAAGAGAAAAAGATTTAAAAAACGAACATAGAAAAAATGGCTCTGTTAAGAGATAGTAATGCGAGTTGTCGATAATGATAGATAAAAACAAAACCACTAAAATACCTCATCAGGACTATGATATGGCAAATACAGTAGGGGAAAATAGCAAGAAATCTTTTAAATTTTCAAAAATCAGACTGCTCGATAGAACTTCTTTAAATAACATCCCTAATAAAAATTTAAATCAACTAAAGGAATGCATCGCAAAAAAGAAAAAGAAAAGACAAAACTACCAAAAAAAAAGGTATTTAAAGAATCTGAAGAAGACGAAACAACAGCGTCAGAAACATGCACCTACACAAGTGGAAGTGATACCCTTACTGAAGATTTTAATTCATATGAAAATAATGATGAAGAGACAATGAAGATTCAGATTTTACATAAGAGCTACTATGCCGTAGTTTATGATAACACATGGTATCTGGGACGAGTGCTAAATTTTGAAAATGAAATATGCAGAATTAAATTCTTGGAAGAGTTCATGGGATCTTATTCTTGGCCAAAAGAAGACGACATACAAGATGTACATAAAGATTTTTTGTTTCACGGACCCATTAAACTGTTAGGCGCCTGTCCTTTTCAACTCCGAAGAAATGACAGTGCGGCAATAAAAAGAAAGTAGGGGAGAGTGGGGTAAAATGATCCCCACGGGTTGAAATGATCCCTCGATTTCTAAGTGCACCTTTAGTGCAAAACAATTGAAACATTGGCAACAGTGCATCTTACCATGTGGATAATAATAGACAACGCCCGAAAACACCGGTTAGTCACAATCCGGTAGCTGGCGAGTCGACGTGTGTCGTTTCCATAAATGATCTAAGGTAAGGTATTTGACTTATTATGTGTTTTTTACTAAAGGGCGTAATTTTTTATATTTTTTTTTATCGTGTGTTTAAAACAAGGGGAATTGCTAATTTGATTTATGGTATCGGCTTTTTATTAATTGTTGCAACTAAATTAATAATAAATAATATGTGATACATGACACTTCGGGGTAAAATGATCCTCTAAGAATGGGGTAAAATGATCCCTTTTTAAGGGGGATCATTTTGCCCCTCGCTATTTAAAGGGACTTTTAAATATAATTTTATAATTAAGAATTTATCATTTACTTTAATCTTTTACAGAATGCCACGAACATATACGAAAAACTAACAGACAAAATTGGAATACTGAGCAAATAAAAAATGCCTTACAAGAAGTGAATAAAGGAATGCCCGTAAAAACGGCTGCGCGTATTTTTAATGTTCCAAGAATAATTTAATAATTAACCGCAAAATATGATAATAGTGAAACAAATGATCCATTAAAAAATCCTAAACCTGGACCCAGCTCACGACAAAGTGAACAGATGAATTCATCTTTTTCCATTACGACACCACAAGAATGTCAACCTCTCCCCAAGATTCAAGGCAAAAGGGATACAACGCGTAGGAAATATTGTGGAAGTTTAATTTTAACTAGCACGCCTTACAAAGATGCTCTTGCAGTGGACATTAAGAAAAAAGAAACAAAAGACAAGGGAAATAAAATAAAAAGGGCTGCTACGTTTGAAGTTAAAAAGACGCAAAAACAAAAAACACTAAAAAACAAAAAATTGAAAAAATTAAGTGTTTCCAGTTCTTCTGATTCGGAAGAAGAAGAGAGCAACGCAAACTGTCTCTTCTGTTGTGAGGAATTCTCTAAATCAGTAGGGGGTGAAGGATGGATCCGATGCGCCAAGTGCTTAAAATGGGCCCACGATCAGTGCGCGGGAGTTGACGAAGACGAGGATAAGTTTATTTGTGAATTATGCTCCATCAAATGTTCACTTAGCCGCTGCACGAAAACCTTAAGTTTTAAAATCATAATAATTACACACTGCCTTTTATCTTAATATTTTGTTTTATTTTACAAGGGCTCATTTTACCCCGTCGTGTGGGGTAAAATGGTCCTTTTGCATTTTTTTAATTTTGTGTTTTTCTAATGTATAAATAAAGCATTTATAAAAAAAGAATTGTGCATTGCTTAGAGAGATACGTATAGTAAAATACGAAGTAACTAAAAAAAAAGAAAAAACATTTTTATTACATTTTTAAACTGTTTATCTCTTAGGGGGATCATTTTACCCTCCTGTCCCCTACAAGGTCTTTAAACAATAACCAGAAAGCAAGAAAATGATGTATTGTATTTAATTGTTTTAGATTTAAATAAAAACCTATGCCAAGATTTAGGTATTATTTGATATATAATTTGAACTTTGTTTCCTTTTTTGTCAATTTATTGCTAAAATGTTTTTTTTCTTCAGCATTAGATAGATACCGCATTGACGCCCGACTAAATTAAAAAAAAGAACCTAAAAATGTAGTAACCGAGTAGGTAACCTTACACTGCGTATTAGTTAAAGAATCGACAATACTATAGGAACCTAGTAAGAAAACTATAGGAACCTAGTAACAAAGGTAAGAGGAAAGGAAAGAAAAGAGGTAAATAATTTTTTCATATGTGTTTTTACCTAGCAGGCCATGGTAGAACAAGCAGGACAGTGGCAGGACAAGCAGGCCCGCGGTAGGACAGTAACAGGACCGTGACAGGACAAGCAGGACCCTGGCAGTACAAGCAGGACCGTGGCAGGACAAGCAGGACCATGGTAGGACAAACAAAACTGTGGAAGGACAGGCAGGACAAGGGCTAAAACGACTAGTCCTGCCAAATTTGACAGAAGGTGTACAAATTTTTACTAGTGAGACACCCCTCGGAATGCATATTTGCTGATGTGCAAAAAATAAGAGAAAAGCCTTAACTTGCAAAGAAAGGTCAAGAATTTTTAAAGCGCCAGAGAGAACAAGCAAATTTTGAAGATTCGAGATATTAATATGTTAAAGAAAGAAAGAAAAGTTCAAAGGAAACATTGGAGGGTTACCAAAAGAAACTACAGGTTAAAACATAAATCGTTGGATACTATCGTTAATAACACGCCGCCATGTTCCGATTCAGATACATTTGAAGCTGATGAAATCTAAATATCTAACGCAATACAGAAATCGCAACACGCTGAAGAAAATTTAGTGTCCAAAAAACAAATCTTACCGGAATCTATTCCGTCTACATCAGAAGTGAAAACAAGATAATATATTTAAACTAAACAACAATTGTCTGAGACTTGTAGTAGCAAATCATCTGGCTCCACAACTTTTTGTGCAACACACAGTTACCAAAACTTATATAGAAAAATAGAGAAACTGAGAGGAAAAAATGACCCTATTGTCCGGTCCGTTTTAAAATCAAAAAACAAAAGGGCATTCTGCTTTATGGCCTTAAAAAATGTTGGGAGCTATTTAAAGAAAAGTATATCGTTTACGACATTTTACAAAAACAAACCATTTTGGGTAGTTTAGCCTTGATATAAAGATCGTGAGACCTGTGCACGCGTAAAACATGAAAATTTTACCTTTATTATAAAAAAAAATGTACATGGAAAATAGTGTCAACTAAAACTCACAGTGGTCCGGTATATTTAGGATACTCGACCACTGTGCATTGTTGAGATTGCAACCCACTGTGCGCTATTCTGGGTCAAGTGCATTGCAATCTCAACACTTATTTGTGTATAAATACTGGGCCAACTCAAGCAACAGCATCGAAGCCTGCCGCTCGATCAAACCATCAATAAGTGACTATCCTTGACCATCGTCAAGTGCCGCACTTAGTCTTCAGTTCTACGATAGGTGACTAGCCTTGACCATCGTCAAGTGACGCGCCTAATAACACGTTAGCCCATTGCCCGAACAAGTTACAGACATGCTGGTTTCCCTACTAGGGTAATAATCAAGAAGAGACAATAGACGACCATTTTTTAGAATCCAGACTTTCCTTTCTCTACCGCTACGACCCCTACGAAGAGAAACTTCGTGACATGGTGGAGGCGCCGTCGTCGCATCCCAGGCCGTCTAATCTCCATATTAGACGCCACTACTAAGTCAGATGTTGTTTATCGATTCATGTCAGACCAGTGCCAACTAAGAAGCAGAAGCGAATCCATCAGCCAAGCCATACCTATCGCCAGCAGTACCAAATTAAAGACCAGCCCAGAGACTTTGTCAACAACAAGCAAGGATAAGCCAAGCATCAGAAACAGGAGTGAATCTGTCAGCCAGGCCGTACCTACCTGACAGAAGACAAAGCCAAGCAGCAGAGGCAAGCCAACTGAGAAACAGGAGTGAATCCGTCAGCCAGGTGCCTCATTCGCCTTCGCCATTGTCAAGAAAACCGGTACGAGCGAGATAAGTCAAGCAGCAGAAACAGGAGTGAATCCGTCAGCCAGGTGCCTCATTCGCCTTCGCCATTGTCAAGAAAACCGGTACGAGCGAGATAAGCCAAGCAGCAGAAACAGGAGTGAATCCGTCAGCCAGGCCGTACCTACCGGACAGAAGACAAAGCCAAGCAGCAGAGGCAAGCCGACTGAGAAACAGGAGTGAATCCGTCAGCCAGGTGCCTCATTCGCCTTCGCCATTGTCAAGAAAACCGGTACAAGCAAGAATAAGCCAAGCAGGGATTCACACCATAACCTACAGGGTGGACCACTACGTAGATGCAACCAAGGAGGATAGCAGGCATCAGGGAAACCGCTACCCGCCACACTCGCCTACTCGCCTACAGGGTGGACCACCACAAAGTTGCCACCTACGAGAAAAACAAACTGCATAGAAAAAGAAAATACTTCAACACTAGTCTGCAAAGCCATATATATATATATATAATAGACGAAGAATTGCAACCATTAATAAATAATTGGGATCCACAATACTTACGTAATCCACGAAGAAAAAATCGAGCGACAGGCTTCCTTCAACGGACTAAGGCAGGCTTCCTTCAACGGACTAAGAGAGGCTTCCTTCAACGGACTAGGAGAGGCTTCCTTCAACGGACTAAGAGAAGCTTCGTGACACTTCCTTCAACAGGCTTCCTTCAACGGACTAAGGCAGGCTTCCTTCAACGGACTAAGAGAGGCTTCCTTCAACGGACTAAGAGAGGCTTCCTTCAACGGACTAAGAGAAGCTTCGTGACACTTCCTTCAACAGGCTTCCTTCAACGGACTAAGAGAGGATTCCTTCAACGGACTAAGAGAGGCTTCCTTCGACGGACTAAACTATTGTTGTGGAGTAGCCACCCAAGAAAAACTAGACTCAGACACATTGGACAGACGTATCAGCACCATCACACAAGGAGTGGAGCAGACCATCAGCACCATCTCATCACAGTCAACGCAACTAGACAAATAACAGACACACTCCAGGGACCAGCGTGTGCAACAAAACTATTTCATGGGACTCGCAGGAAATACCACAGGCCCGGACTCCAGCCAGCCTGCACAAGATGCCCAGCGGCCCATATACAGGGGAAAAAATTAAATATTGTATATTATATAGTGTGAAATACTTAAGATAAATCCGATCACCATTGTAATATTAAATTGTAGACAAAAGGGAAACTAACATGTCTAAGCATTGGGGGCCAATGCTTTTCAGAGGGGGGGCATGTCAACTAAAACTCACAGTGGTCCGGTATATTTAGGATACTCGACCACTGTGCATTGTTGAGATTGCAACCCACTGTGCGCTATTCTGGGTCAAGTGCATTGCAATCTCAACACTTATTTGTGTATAAATACTGGGCCAACTCAAGCAACAGCATCGAAGCCTGCCGCTCGATCAAACCATCAATAAGTGACTATCCTTGACCATCGTCAAGTGCCGCACTTAGTCTTCAGTTCTACGATAGGTGACTAGCCTTGACCATCGTCAAGTGACGCGCCTAATAACACGTTAGCCCATTGCCCGAACAAGTTACAGACATGCTGGTTTCCCTACTAGGGTAATAATCAAGAAGAGACAATAGACGACCATTTTTTAGAATCCAGACTTTCCTTTCTCTACCGCTACGACCCCTACGAAGAGAAACTTCGTGACAATAGCAAATAATAATTTTGAATTTTTCGACGTTCTTGATGGAAATAATAATATTAAAATTAACCAATGGAAAACAAACACTGTGGAAAACGAAATAAGAAACGAAATTAACAAGATAAAAGTAACTTCAAAGGTGTTACTTGAAATAAGTAAGAGTGAACTGATCAATTTGTTTGAAAACCAGCTGCTTATTTTTAAAGAACACATCCATTTAATGGTACATCAAATGAAATATCTGCGTTTAGCAATCGACAATTTACAAGAAGATGAGTTGGCAGTTTGAATAGACTTTTCCGAAAATTATATTGCAAAATTGAGCAAAGAAATCCAAAGTATGCATTTTGATGCAAATAAGAAGCACATTTCAATTCACACTGGAGTTGACTACTATTTTCAAGGAACCCATAAACTAACGCGATCGTTTGCTATAATCTCCGATAATATTGACCATCAAGCATCAGCCGTGTTGTGCCATATGAAACGAATTTTAAACCTTTTAGCAACAAAAACGCAGCACAATTTTAAGAAAATATACATTTTGTCAGATGGTCCCACTTCACAGTACCGTAACAAATTTAACATAAACTTAGCGGCGTATTCTTTAAAGGATTTTTATCTACGTGCCAAGTTATCCTGGAATTTCAGTGCATCTGGTCTTGGCAAAGGACCAATGGATGAAATTGGTGGTACAATTAAAAGAATGACATATCGACGTGCTCACGAGACTTTTTGAAAGCAGTTTACACTGACGATACGAAGATAACGTTATTTGAAGTAGATCGTAAGAAGATTAAAACTGCTAAAAGAAACTTAGACCATTGAATCCCAAATACCAAAAAAATAACTCAAGCTTACTAAATTATCTAGGGAGAAAAAGGACTGCAATTTTATACAAGATCTCTAAGTTGCAAGACCTGTGCATTTGACCAAATCTGCAGTCACTTTGCACTTGATAATGGTGGAAGTGATGTAGGTGACTTGAGTATCATTTTTGTAATAAGTACCAGCGTCAATAGCAACATTTTATTTTCTATAGGGTAATTTAAAATCTTATAGAATGATCTATTATCCTTTAGTTTTAAAAATGAGTAAGTTACAAATTTTTACTGATGACACCATCATTAATGTTTTAAATATTTTTGATGGTCTAAATACTCTAAATTCTGAGATAAATATATTATTAAATTGGCTAAAAGTAAATAAATTAAAATTAAATATTTCAAAAACGAAATGTATGGTTATGGGTAATAATTTAAATTGTCAAAATATAAATGTTGTAATTGATGGTGAAAAATTGGAACTAGTAAAGAGTTTTAAATATGTAGGCATAATCATTGATTCAAAATTAAAATTTTTAAATTATTTTGAAAGTATTATATCGAAGATTGCCGGAAAAGTAGGTTATTTTAAAAGAATCAGTTCTAATTTAAGTTTGTTTTCTAAAAAAACTGTATCTATTACTATTATATTACCACATTTTCTTTATTGTTCTTCTATTTTATATTGTGCTAGTGAGGAAATATTTGATAAATTACAAATTTTACAAAATAAGGCAATGCGAATTATTTTGAATTGTGACAAATATACAAAAATTAATTTTATGTTGAAAAATTTAGATTGGTTGAATGTTAGAAATTTAATTTTTTATTAAGTAGGTAGGTATGTATCTTTATACATAAAATAAAAAATAACTTATTGCCTGATTGTTTAAAAAAATTTTGTTCTTTTAATTATGACCATCATAATTATAAAACAAGAACTAATCAAAATTTGTATGTGGATAGAGTGTCTATAACATTAGCTTATAAATCTATTTTTTATAAAGGTTTGATAGAATATAATAATTTGGAAAATTCTATTAAATCTCAAAAATCATTAAAACTTTAAAAAAATTTAAAATTAAATTTAATTACAAAACAAAATGATACGTAATATTTGATACAATTTGGAAAATGTTTAACTTCTCTGTCTGTTTCTGTTAAAAGAAGGTTGCGTTTTAAAATTTAAAAATAAATCTATAAAAATGTGTTATAAAAAATGTATTAAAAATTATTTAATTGTAGCTTTTTGCTAAATAAAACATGTTACTACTACTAGTTACTGCATATACATTTTTTTCGGGATTTCCTTAATATTTCTATAAATACTAAACACTGCGAAAATGTCATGCCTAATCATGGTTTAACGAAAAACCCCAATGTAGGCTCATGGATTGTTGCAATTTATGGAAATAATTGGTATCCAGGTAACTCCTTGCCCACAAGGATAACAGTTGGTTATAGTTTAAGGTTACTGTTAATTGATACAATATGTAAATTTGAAGGAAATATTTTATCCGTTGAGAAGGAAATTGTCACTGTCAAGTTCCTAGAGCGCGTAGGGGAAGAAATTTTGGATGGCCTGCCAAAACGGATACGCAAATTTTAAATTTTACAGAAGTCCTATGTGAATTGAAGTCTGCACCTACAAGTGTATCAAAAACTAGGAAAGACCTTTATTTTATTCCCAATGAGAATAGCATAAATAAACTATTTGACGAAATAGTATCGCTCCAAGCATTACCTTACATATTTTTTTGAGTTTTATAATTAGTTGATAGGACAATTCATATTTTATACTTCTTTTAAAAATTACTAGTTCACTTGTAAATTTAGTAATGCCACTTTATTGTCCGGTCCGCAACCATACTGTTCAGTCCGCAACATACCGTGCGAGCAAAATTATTTGCATCAAAGATAGCCTTGCATCTAAGGACGTAATGCTTAGCCGTAGAGCTTAATACCTGTTGGGTGTCAGTAACTACCTGAATTGAGGAGCAACTGTGCAAAACGCATTAAATACATTTTTTATTATTTTCAAGGTAAATATAAAAATGTAGTGCTTTTTAGTCAATCTATAATAATTAGAACAACCCAGTTCGATCAAAGCGCGTTAAATCCATTAGATATAGCCGTATGAAAAACACTCAGCTAAGCAAAACGGATTAATTCCATTGCACGTTTAAGCAAAGTGCAATAAATCCAAAAAAAAAATAATTTCTGTTTAAAGAGTTTGCATTCTTTTATTTTCTTTATCTTAGAATAAACATTCGCAAATGATGGGTATTTGGCCTAGTGGAGAGGGATTTAAGAAAGAATACAACAATAAAGCTTAAGGAAGGATATGATGGGATTTACAGCAAGTTTGGAAGAAGTTGAATGTCTTGGGGAAGACTGGCTACTATATAAGACCAAACAGTTACAGGCCTTTTTAAAAAATACCGATGGTGTATCGGATATAAAAAGAGTTGTGTTGCGAAATAATCAAGATGCACCCATCACCATAACCTTTTTCGAAAACTTTTGGTATAAAAGTATATATGAGACCCCAAAATCCCTTCTTAAAAAAGGTAAGAAGATTGTTACTGGATAAATTTTTAGTGGAGATATCAGTGAGGGGAAAATATTTAAAGAAGATGAATAATTGATCACTTCAAAGAACCCCTTCATAGAAAAAGGAAAATCAATAGCACACATGTAAGTAAGACACTCTCAGCAAAAAATATTAAAAAATAATGAAATTTAACCGATCCAATTTTAATGTACTGGGTGATTTAAAAATACATACATTTTTCTGTTATTTTTCTATCGCTAATTATCGGAAACACCCTGTATAACCTTGATAATTATATATATTTGGAACAATACGATAAGCGGCAAGTAGTACATAAAGAAATATCTACAATATTTCTATGAAAACTAATATAAAAAATATTAACTTTTTTGAGTCACCCTGTAAGATCATAAAAAATATAAATTCTGAAAGCTTGCTCCAAGCTAATGTCACCTAGAGTATTACTTTGTCAACATTTAATTTAATGCCGACAATACAATGATTTAACAAAAAATGGTAAATAATTTTCGACCCTCACCCGGTATATAATAAAAAATGTATACTAAAGTCGATTCACTCAGTAAACCTGCAAGATGGCCGACATGTCATACGACAAAAGTCATTGAAAATGCAAAAATTTATTTTATTTAGCTGGAATCTAACTTTTGTCATATGACATGTCGGCCATCTTGCAGGTTTACTAAGTGAATCGACTCTACTAACGTATTCTATCCTATCTACGACAGGAACAACAAAAATCTAAAAAAATAAAACGAATTAATATTATAAACTACGAAAATATAATGTAGTGAACATTCATATTTTGCAAACTTGTTAGCAGATTTTGTTGTGGCCGTGGATACTTTTCATCAGAATGTCATTCTCTACAACATACTAAAAATTTAGGAAATTTAACCGAGGGCCATTTTTCATAAGAGAAGTGCGGGGTTGAAAGAGGTAAAAATTTGGCAGGTTTTATTGCATTTAAACTGAGAAATAAAGTTAAGCTTGTTTATATATCAGACTATAATGAGGCTTCTTATTCTTGGGTTAACCATTTGACCGAAAGTGGATTGCAAAAGCCTACAGAGGAGTTTTTAGTAAAATACAATAACCTTGACTATACAGGGTGTCCGGAAAATACGTGTACAACGTTTGACGACATACTCCTGACGTCAAAATAGGTGGATCTAAGCCGACTTAGTTATATCCAAAATCGTCTCGTTTAGCCGGTAGTGGGCGTCAAAAATTTGTAAAAATATTGGTTGTTCCTAAATTACGTGAAAACCTGCTAATCGATTTTAATGATTTTTAGTATGTAGACTAATACTATAAAATTACGTTTTCTAGTAGTATAATCACCGGCTGTAAATAAGTGGAAGTGTTATAAAACTGATATAATACGTCAACATTTCTCCTCATGAGTGACTGGATGTATTTGGAAGCTATTTTACCTCTTTAATGTTTTGCGTTGAATGAGCTGTTTTGCCAGAAGAAAATATTTACAATTACCTGCATACATAAAAAACAAAAATACAATAAAACAACAAAGTTGAAAGTATGTATTGTAAGAAACTAAGTAAAACAAAAACATTACTTAAGCAAATGTGTAAAATGACCGCCATCTTGCTGAATACACTTATTAACACTCCTTAAAAAATGATATTGGACCCTATCTAATCTCTCGGGGTTATTAAAATGGTTGCCTGCATTTAAAATCCGCTGCAATAAATCATCGCGTGTGTTTACCGGAGTTTTGTAAACTTCTGTTTTAATAGCGCCCCACAAAAAGAAGTCACACATATTTAACTTAGGAGAACGCGGTGGCCATTTTACTGGTGCATCATTGCCCCTTCCAATCCATCGGTTGGGATATTGATGATGTAAGTATTGCCGAACGGCAACGAAAAAATGGGGCGGGGCACCATCATGCATATACCACATTTCCCTCCGAAGTAAAAGGGGCAAATTGTCCAGAAGAATTGGTAATGTGTCTTGCAAAAAATTTAAATAAATATTTCCATCTAACCTATCTCGAATAACAATGGGACCAATAAGGTAGCGATCAATAATACCTGCCCAAATATTCAATTTAAATTGATGCTGATGATGTGCAACTTTAATGGCATGTGGATTTTCATCGGAATAAATGTTCGTTGTGCAGATTGGTTACTCCAGATCTTCTAAAGCACGCCTCGTCAGTAAACATAATTGTTCTACAAAAATTTGGATCACGGATTCTTTTGTTTCTAATAATTTGACAAAATGTAAGCCGCATGGGGGGATCAGTCGATAAAAGTTCCTGGACTTTTTGCACGTGATAAGGATGTAACAACTGTTCTTTTAAAACCTCATTGACAATCGTTTTAGGAACATGTAACTCACGTTCTAAGCGACGGGTACTTAGTTCTTCTTCAACTCTTTCCAGAATCATCTCTTCTGCTTCCACAGTTCGAGTTGTTCGCATACGACCCCTGCCTTCAAAGTTTTTCTCAAAGCTGCCCGTTTCCCGAAGATGACGCTCGATATTGGCAAATGTTTGGTGGTTTGCATGGTATTCGACGGTTAGGAAACCTCTCCATGTAAACCCTAACACTCTGACGCCCATTTCCTTGACAAAACCCGTATACCAGGAGCATGTCAGCCTTCTCAGAGTTCGTATAGTTTTCCATTTTTAATGGTAAAATAAACTTGTAATTTAAGAATGTTGATCGTATACTTGAGTAAATTTTATAGACTGGTGACAATTTGTCAATAATTGTCAGATTATTAAAGGCCATAGCAACAAGGTCACTTAAAAAATTATTGTTACAGTTAATTTGATTTTAATATTATTACTAATAATACTAAATATTGTAAATATTTTCTTCTGGCAAAACAGCTCATTCAACGAAAAATATTAAAGAGGTAAAATAGCTTCCAAATACATCCAGTCACTCTACAAAAATATCTGGGTTTTCATAACGCCGTTCATATAAAAAATGAGGAGAAATGTTGACGTATTATATCACTTTCATAACACTTCCACTTATTTACAGCCAGTGACTATACTACTAGAAAACGTCATTTTATAGTATGTCTATATACTAAAAATCATTAAAATCGATTAGCAGGTTTTTACGTAATTTAGGAAAAACCAATATTTTTACAAATTTTTGACGCCCTCTACCAGCTAAACGAGACAATTTTGGATATAACGAAGTCGGCTTAGATCGACCTATTTTGACGTCAGGAGTCTGTCGTCAAACGTTGTACACGTATTTTCCGGACACCCTGTATATTCACTCAGTATAAGTTTTTCCTTTCTAGATGTAAACTGTTTTTTAGAATAAGAATAATTAATCTTAATAGAAGTATTTAGTAGTATTGCTTTTACTCGCGAAATGCATTTATACCATTTACTCGAAACCTATCCAATTTATTTCAAGGTACCTGTATTTATTGATTTTAGAAATAATAAAGTAATTTTTGTATATTTCATTTCTATACTATTAACGATCGAGATAAATATTCCAAAAATAGTTGCAGGATTTCGCTATATACGCGAATAGTCACTAAATATTGCCAATAAAAGTTAATTAAACAGGTATACATTTTATATCACTGAGTAGGTAAAGGTTAAAACGTTATTTGCATTGTAACATATTTTTAATTTAAATCACCTTTTTCAAAACAAATTGTTTTTTTATTTTAAACACAAAAACTCTGTTGAATATTAAAATCTAATTTCATTACTTGGTGGAAATTTATAAAAAATTATTATAGTTACAAATTTAATTAATTGTCCATTTTATTTGTATGTTTGTATTTGTGCACTAGTGCGTAAAGTGAAGTGTTTGAACTTTGATTTATATTTAATATGTTCCGGTAGTAAAAAAACATAGTGTGGAAAGACCTTCTTTACACACTTGTTGCATAAATAACTATTTTCTACTACCGGAAAATATATAATATAAATCAAACCAGTGCGTAAAGTATTTTTCCTACGACCCCCTATAACAATGAGAAAAAAAGCACGCTTAACTTGGCTAGAAAGTCATTTATATCACACGTGTGTTAAAATATTTTATTTCAATGCGTGTGTTGAAATATATAACAGCTGATGGCCGACGAATTTGACAGCAAAACTATTTTTAAAATAGCAAACTTACGGGACCAGTAGAGCGAATTGGGGTGCTGGTTGGGGTAAAGTACACTAGGACATTGCTGCAAATAAAAAAATCCATTTTTTCGTTATGTTTAGGAACCTAAGAGTATTTATGATAAAAATAATAATATATCAAAAATGGAAAATATGTCAGGCAACCCACCAAACATGTCAACTGAGTTGAACCACGGAAAAAAAGGGGCAGCTATACAGCAGAAATAGAATACCAGAAGAAATACCGATTAATAATTTTACAATTATCTCCGATAAATATATCCATAATGTTTAGGTATATGGGTGAAGTGAACGTGCTTTATGTAAGTAAATTTATTCTAGCAACATTTAAAACAAATCGAATATAGATAGAACTTTTATAATTATTAACAAGCTATCGATATTTAACTCCATCTCTATATTTCTATAATGTTGAGGTTATGTTTTAGTTTTGTGTTTTGTTGTTTTTGTATGGATATTTAGGTATATTATTGTTTTATTGAAAGCATGCAAGCAGCTAAAAAATCAGAAACGAAATGTATTTACTGTACATAGATAGTAGGTATGATGGGCGTAAGCAAATAGGAGAAAAAGATATTTTTTTTTTATTTAAATCTAGGTAAGTTAAAATGTGTAAGTGGGCATTGTTTTTATTTTGTTTTAATCTAGACCCTTCTGTTGAAATCCGCCTTAAAATTTGTTTTTCATTTATTGCGTCTGTACTCAGCGTTACAGTATTTTTTTATTTTGTGTTTAAAACTTTATCAAAAAATGGATAGCGATAGTTATATCGATGAACTAACTCCACCAGAAGTATTGGAAGCTGCTCATGATACGCTATCTAAACTGCTTCCGAAAAAATCTAAAAAGAGATATGAGTATGCTTACGAACAATTTTTGGAATGGCGCAAGTCAAAAAACCTCATTTTCTGAAAATGTTTTTCTGGCTTACTTTAATGAGATGTCACAAAAAGTAGATCCGTCTACACTGTGGATACAATATTCCATGGTACGAAGTACTCTAAATGTCAATCATATTGTGGATATCACAAAATATGTAAAATTAAAAGCTTTCTTAAAAAGGATATCTACTGAATACCGACCCAAGAAGGCAAAACCTTTAACAACTGAAGAATTGCAAGAATTTCTTGTAAACGGATCTGATAAACAGTATCTTTTAATAAAGGTAAGATAAGCAATATTTAAAAATTATTTAGAAAAATATGGAGTTTTACAGGTAATACTCGTCATGAAACTATGCCAACTTACAGTAGGTGATAAAACAGATATGGGCTCTGCAGCGGTTAATATTAAGAATTCCAAGAATTACATTCCTCGAAGTTTTACAATCACTGGCAAATTTTAAAAAATACAAGGAATTAAGACCAGATACAACACAAACACGTTTTTTTTGTAATGGTCAAAATGGAAAATGTACCCAACAAGTGGTGGGCATTAATAAAATTGGTAGTGTATCGAAAACTGTGGCTACATTTTTAAAACTTGAAAGTCCAGAGCTTTAATACAGGACATTGTTTTCAAAGGTCCTCTGCAACCATTCTTATTGATGCTGGTGGAGACCTAGCCACACTAAAAAGGCATGGTGGCTGGAAATTATCTACAGTTGCAGAACAGTATATTGATGATTCAGCAACAAATAGGCTTAACATTGCTAACAAAATAATGGGTGCCATAGACCGTCCATCACAACCACAGCCGCTGAGTCCAAAACCGTCAACATCAACTTCGAAACAATGCCTAGTGATTGAGGCTGAAACGCTAGTAACACCAGTAACACCCCTGGTGTCTCACAATACTGATCATAATTATTCCACCAACTCCTGTACAGTTTGCTAACTGTTACAACAATAAATTTGTTTTTAATTTTTATAATAATAAGTAAAATTTATATTATAGTTGGTTTTTGTTAGGTTTGGAAAAATATTAGTAATTAAAATTATTTGAAACATATTGAATTTTATTTTTATAAATGTAGAAAATGCAATCGTATATAGTATACATCAGATGTAGGGTGTAATTTGAATAATTGTGTGTTAATGCGTGAGATTATAAAATGGAAAAGGTAAAAAACACAAATCCTATGGAGAAACAGCAGATATTAAAGCGAAAAAATGTGTTGAAAACACATTAGCGCCTACGGATACCATATGGTATCGCAAAACTTCGTCCCTTGTACCAGCGCCTGGTAATCAAGGTTCAAGTAAAATGATCGCGCATGTTTGTTTTTGTGCTTAGTAGACAGTCAGCTTTGTATTTCAGTTGGAGACAGCATTTTGTGACGGTTTTCTGGTGATTCTCGAGTTTTTGCATCAGGTGGCGTTCTGCTGTATGCAATTTTATGGAGCCGCGATGGGCGTAAGTAGGTACTTTTTTACATACTTCTGTATTATTTAGAGTAGTGTGTGATTTATTATTTAATAGACTATTAATTATATAGTACCCCTGCGAATAAAAAAGATTACTGTAGCCTAATCAGAACGCACTGTGCCGGGTCAAAGGTCACTGATACCATATGGTATCCGTAGGCGTTATAAGACTCAATAGTGTCGTGTCAGTTCATTTGATAATTTTAAGATCTTTTACGTTTTAGAAAAGGGGTTTCGCTTTCTCCAGCTTTGGATATGTTATCGGAAGATGACGACTTGCTGCAGAATGTAGACGAAATATTTGTGGAGTCCCCAGATCCTAACGTCGACACAGACGAGGATTCTGCGGACGAAGAAGAAGGAGGAATGATGCACACACAACCTGAATGGTAAAACAACTAACAAAAAAACTACTAGTTTAAATGAAGAAGCGTGGAGAATATGAACATATCATTGCAAGAAATGACGGTGTTCTCTTAGTAAGGTGGATGGACAATTCTGTTGTATCTACAGCATCAGCAAGTGCCGGTGTTCAGCCAGAGGGAACGGTAAAAAGGTACTGTAAAAAAAAACTATGTGATGATAACTCGTCCGCATTGTGTGGCTGCTTATAATCAAAAAAACATGGGGGGGATCTGATCTAATAGATCAGGGAATTGCTACTTATCGCATTGGAATACGTGGCAAGAAGTGGTACTGGCCTATTTTTACATGGCTTATTGACGTAGCACTGCACAATGCCTGGTATCTAAGCTGTAAAAATGGAAAGATATTAGGATTGAATTTTAGAAGAGAAATAGTGCCAGTGTATCTATCAAGGATCCTGGACGAATCAATCTCACGAAAAATGTACTTTCGGATATAAGATTTGATAGAATTGACCATTTTGTGGCCTCGTGTAACAGACGAAGATGTGCTGGGGTAGGATGCAAATCTTTTGGAAGAACAATGTACCAAAAATGTGACGTTGGTCTATGTATCAACTGCTTTGCTTCCTATTACAACAAATAAATCTAATAGTTACATATTTTAGAGTAGAATAGAATTGTATGTTTTTCTGACAATTTAAATAAAAATATTCCCTAACGCCTACGGGATTTTCTTTAACCCCCAAGAACTAAAATTTAAAAAAACTTTAAATTTTAGCACAGTATTACCTGTTTTCTTCAAAACTATAAAAAATCCTTTAAAAAATTAACAAAAATTAATTCCGGCGCTAATGGGTTTTAACACAATGGTGATACCTACAAACTATTAAAAACAAATCAAACTCTTATTAATTATTTTGTATGGTCGTTGGAAAAATTGTGTACATTACTCTTGTGAAAGTGATTTTCTCACACTCGGAGAATTTCCGCACTCGGCTGACGCCTCGTGCTAAATACCTCCTCGTTTGGTAAGAACCGCTTTCAACAATTGTTATGTTATATACTATTGTTTTACACACGGTAGGAATTTTTTTTGGCTCGGATATTATCTGATCTTTCTTGGGAAGCACAGCCAAAGTAGCTTTCTATGCAGAATCTGCAATATTCGATGGAGTGATCTTAAAATCTGATAAACCATTGTCAATATTTTTTTGAGATTTAAAAATATAAAAATAATTTACTGAAATGGTACGCGTAAGCTGGACAATGACAGTAATCGGCCATCGGACCTTAAACCCTGAGAATGAAACAGAGCGCGTCAGTACCTACCATAATCCTAATCGATTTCCAATAAAATATTTAAAAATTGTTTCTGCGCATGCGCCACGTACATGGGCGCAATGTCGCTTGAAAAATTTACTAAGTAAGTATAAAAGTAATTTATTAAAATATAAGAAATAAACCTCAACAAAATGAATTGCGCGGCGAGAGCGCTCGAAACATTCAATAGAATAAAATAAACACGGCTTCGATCAAGCATTAAACCAAGAAAGTGATAGTATACTGAAATTACAAAAATGATTATTACGCACGAGCCACCCGCGTAGGTAGCCAAGCGCTAAAATTACAAATTATAACCCTCAATCAATCCCAAAAAGAATGTAATCAATGATTACCGTGATTAAATATTACAAATTTAATTATTTTTTTTACACCACCTAAACAAGGGACTAAAACTGGACGTATTAGAGAACATAGAAATCGCTCTATCCCAATCCCGCTCTCCACAAAACCACAATAAACAGAGTAGTTTGCACTCTATTTTATTTAAAAATAAATAATTTGTTAGTAGTGGTTGACTCTGATGACATGACGCTATGTTTGCAGTCCTTTTTAAAATATACCACCTGTGCATTATGTTAAATTATTAAAGTACGTACAATATAAGCGCAAAATTTGTCGGTCCTTTGATAAGTAGTATTAAAACAAAAAGTTATGGTATAGGTGTTTTTGCCCATAAAAACTATCTAAAACCGTATATTTTTACAAGAAAATTTAAAACATTTTACTACCAAAATTTTCACAATTAAGTATTTAAATATTTTTCGATGTTTTAATTTATTTTCATACTATTTAATTTAGTGCTAAAATGACTCAATACTTTGTAATATTACTTTACCTTGAATTATCCGCCGTCTCCTGTCGACTAGAAGCAATTCATGGCACGTGGTCTATGGTACAATATGCGATATACGTTATCGATCAGATAAACGATTCTTCTTATAGACAAACAAGGATAAGACAGGTAATTATGGACAATTATTGCTGCTGTGAAATTTGGTGATTTTGACGAGAGGGCTGATTAGTTGGATGTTGCGGTAAGAACGTAGTGTTATCGTGGTTTAACCAATCAGTTTTGAAAAGTGAGGTTATTTGGCCAATGGGATTTTAAGTACGGGATTATAAAATAAATAGTGCTAGTTAACGTGGACTTCCAGAGTGGTATTTAAGTATTTTTATGTTGTTGCCTTTTTAGTTAGTAAAAAGTGACGTTAATTCGTGTAACTTTTTTTATATTTAAAAAATTATCTGTTTGGTTTTGATTTTGTCTGTTAAACCGTTGACCTTTTTTTTATTTTATACAGTGCAGTGCAATGATGGCAAATATCTGGAGACCTTTTGAGTCTTCAGAACAGTCCCAAATTTGGCGACCATTTAGTGACAATTTTAAACTTTGGAGACCTTTTATTTGCCCCAATGAACTGATTAAAGACGTAAATAGTGGCGAAGAAAATAACGTGAATGAACATGGTTTACCAACTTGTACTCTATATAGGAAACATTTGCCATGTGAAGCTCAACAAATAATATTAAACGTTTATGAAACGTTAAAAAATGAGGCCGACATTTTGGGAAATAAAAATATTAGTCTAATGAGGCGGGTTAGTGAGCTAACGAAAGTAAATTTTGCTACAGTCTATAAAGTTATATCCCGAGGTGTTTCAACTCAGCCAAAAATTAGATCCAAGAAAATGTTGAAATGGGCTTCAGCAGGCACCCAAATGGAAATTAAAAATATTGTATACGAATTTTATAAAAAAAATATTTCACCGACCTTAGAGGATATTCAAAAGAAGATCCGTGAAAAACAACTAAATTTTCCCTACAAGTCACAATCAACACTTAAGTTTTTATTAAATAAACTGAAATTTACATACCGCAAATTAGACCGACGACAGCGAATAATGAATTCTAAAAGGTTAGTAAAAGAGCGAATAAGATACCTAAATCAAATTTCTGAATATCGGGAAAAGGGCAGATCCATCGTGTGGTTAGACGAGACGTGGTACGATACACACGATGTTAAATCCAGGGGGTGGTCAGACGAATCGGAGCATACAGCTATGGATGTTCCTGCATCACGTGGTAAAAGAATAATTATAATACATGCGGGTAACGAAAACGGGTTTGTAAAAGACTGTTTAAAACTATCGGCCAAAAATATAGCAAGCTGTAGCGCCGATTATCATCAGGATATGAACTCGGATTTATTTGAAAATTGGTTTGAAGAGAACTTGTTGCCCAATTTAAAAGAAAATAGTGTAATCGTATTAGATAATGCCTCATATCACAGCAGACAAATTCGAAAAATTCCAAATAAAGCATGGAGGAAAGCAGAAATAATAAAATTTATTGAATCCTATATCGGTCCTTTACCAACAAACTGTAAGAATAAAAATGATATGCTTGAATTAGTTAAAACACAAAATTTCCAGAAATTATATTATACGGATTGGGTTGCGGAACAAAAAGGACATAAGGTGTTACGGCTTCCGCCTTATTATTGCGTATTCAACCCTATTGAACAAATTTGGCATTTTATGAAAGACTATGTGAGGAAAAAAAATACAGAACCAAAGTTTAGTGAACGCGTTATTAATTTGATCCGAGAAAGTAAAAAAGAAGTACAAAAATACTGGCCTCGTTGTGTTGAACATGTTATAAAAAAAGAAAACGATTTTAGAAAATTAAGTCAAAATGTTCAGCCGTTGGTTATACAGGTTGGGGATGACACCTCTGATTCCGAAAATGAATAGGTAAGTTTTTTATCTACCAACTGTATCCTGTATGTATCTATTAAAAATATGCATTAAGTATTATATTGGTTATTAAAATTAACAAGCTTCCTTACTTACTTTTGTCATAAAGGAAACAATAATTATTGGTATTATTACTTTATTTACCAAAGGTTCACATACATCAGTCCCTTGCCAAAAAATTGTAAATTTTTAAGAAATATTTGTTTTCACCATTTTACAGCAAATGAAATAAACTATTAATGAATATACTGAATACAATCCTGTGCAACACTTGCAGGTGGCATTTTCGGCTCCTTTATTATATTTTTTGCATGATGTTTTTGTGAGGAAGACTTTTTCAATAATTTTGCGTTTATATTGTACGTACTTTAATTTTATTTGACCAAAGTGCGTTCTACTTTGTCCCTGTGTTTTTGGACCTTACTGCCTGTAAGTTTTTAGTTTGTATTATTGTTGATATAATACAACTTGTTTCATGTTTCTTACACCAGCACTGATGATGGCCTATTTGGCCGAAAAGCGTAGGCACTAACTTTATTTTAAATGAATTTAAAAAGGAAGATAGGGTTTTCTTTCCCTACCCTTAAATTACAATGTTCCTTCTGAATAGTAGTTACGACGAAGTAATTATTCATTTTACTTTACCCATTATGGTAAAAAGTTAAATTTTATACACTTTCTATAGTGCGTAAAGTATTTTCCGAACGGTACTAAAAAAATATTTAAAATTACGAACCCGCCGCCAATATCATATAGGAGATCATAAAATAGTATATTAAAGTATAAGTGGATAATAAGGTCTTTAAAACACGCGCGATTTTACAAGCACGACGGCGCAGCCGGAGTGCTTGAAATAGAGCAAGTGTTTTAAAGACCAGTTATCCACGAATACTTTACATAATTTTTTTGTTATTGGTACACTTTGAAATCATTAATTGATTGGTATTTATATTACAAAAAATGGAAATAATAACTTAGTAAGTAAGTGAAATGGACGAATTCGTGATGTGATATACCTGTCGTTGTCATGAAAACGAGGAGAACAAAAAATAACTTCCAATCTGTCACATAAGATTCATTGTTGTCACCGTTGACATTGGTTGTGTATTGCTTAAAAAAAAATTATTTGACGTTAAAAGGTAATTCTGTCAAATCAATAATTAAAAAGTTGACATAATTATAGACTTCACGTTTCACGGGTTGTTGATGTTGCCATGGTAACTTTAAAACACATGCGTTTTTAAAAGTGGGATTTAAACACGCTGAGGCGTACTTTAAATAAGTTAAATAGAGTATCAATAAAAAAATTTTTATCGTTTATCCAATGCATTGTCGACGTTTAGCGACTTTGTAAATTGTATCTTAATGATCAATGGTCATAAGTAAGTTCCTCTCCCTTAGTAACCCCCTCCCCAAGTTTGAAATCGCGGAAGATTCCAAACTGTATCTCACTACTAACATAAAATTGAACAAGCTTTATGGCAAAAGAGAGAGTATCAGAGTCTCGTCAGGCACAGACGTTCGACTGGTAATTGAGAGGTTCTAGGTTTGGTTCTCAGCGGAAGCATAAAACTTTTTCGATTTGAAATGATTTACGGTACAAATTGGATGTTTATATACGTACAACAAATCCATATAAAAAGAAATACATTATTTTTCCCTTTTATTATAATATATAAGTTTTAATTTAAAAATATAAAAAAAATTTCAAGGCATATAGGGCTTTTCCAAATATCATTCCAGCAGATTTACAGAAAAAAAAGTAAATTGAAAATTAAGGCGCCTTTTTTGTCTAAATTGTATGGCTTTTTAATATTCTCCCATGCTGAAAAATATCTAACAAAAAAGCTTTTAGAAATAATTTTTCTAATCGATATTAAAGAGGATAATGCGAAATAATCGCGATTATGGACGAATAATAATTTTCCGTGAGAATAATTGTATAGATATTTAAGTCTTTATTTAGTACTTTTGTATTTTCTTATAAAAAAATTAAAATATTAAATAATTTCTTCACATTACGTCATTTCGACACACCAATTTTTAATTCCATAAAAGCTTTATTATGGTTTTATACCACTTATCATTTTCTCTGTTGCTAAAACCATCAGCAATACTTTTTTCTGTCTCCTGATGATGAACGTTTCTACGTTCGAAACATGTAGAGATCTCTGAACAAATTTTTATTCTATTAAATTTTGTGGAGGAAGACTTTTAATTTTTTCTTTCCTTTTCATACTTTTAACTCCACTTTAAGCATGGACTATTTCTTCAAATCAAGAATTATGTTTCTACAATTTTATTGGGCTGCTGGCATTTTCTTCTCTTTAGATCGTTTATTTACTTAGTTGAGTAAACCTGGCATTATTCGTCCATTACCTAATGCTTACTTATACATATATTACTGTACTTCTTTCTTAGGTATTCAACCTCCCAAATTAGCTTTATTTAAAACAGCTAGCCACTACAATTTTGGTTTTACGAGAAACTACAGTGTAAAGAAGAATACCAGCCTACCCACCCCAAGATAGTTTTATAGCGGATTTTAAATTTTTCTGTTTAAGATTAATAGCTACATCTCGTTATTTAAATAAATGTACTTGAATTACAAATGTTCTGTTTAATATGCTATATCTTATTAGCAGTTAAAATATTTTTAATACCTACCCAATAAATATTTTCAAAGTTTTACCGAACTAAATTATTTAAAAGTGTAAAACTGCAGAACCTTATGGAAAATCACAAGTTTTTATTGGAGGCTATATTGAGACCGTATTTTTTTTTGCTCATGTGTAATGGTTAAAAACAGTAAAAACCCCATTGTTTGCAGAATAGCTAATGTCAAATCTGGGATTTGATCTGTGATAACTTAATTAAATATGGCAACTTTCTAAAGAATTAAAATATACTCCTTCTTTTTTAAGTTTTAAGTGGTCTGGTTAACTTAAGTCTTAATTTACTTATCAGGCAAATTTGATTATGATTAAGTCTGCCAATGTCCTAATGGCGCAGCCAAAGTTGTCTGTTTAGTTAAGTATTGTTTAAACTCTTTGTGCCACACTACAAGAGGTACATAAAGCTTTAAATTAAAATAATATTTAGTGCTTTAATTTTGTTTTGAATAAATTATTTCTAAGCTGACATCAGTTATTTGATTAGCGATTCTGTAGAGACGTAACTGACAATGGATTTAATTGGCTAAAAGTTAAATTTGCCTTGAAATTTGTTTAGGGTAAGTTAAGGTATTATTTAAAACAGTAGATATTTGTAAGAATTATGACAATTAGCCAAAAGTAAATTAGCCAAAATGTCAAAAACTTTTTTATATTAAATACATTTTCAAATCAGAGGGTAAATAGGTAAATTGAAACGGCCTTAAACTGTTCCTGCGATTCTTTGATTTACGGAAATAAACTGATAAACAGAATAAAGAAAATGCCCGAAAATAAATACAATTAATATAGTAAAATCTAAAATAATAAATATATTGCATCTTCAACCATTTACATTTTAACGTTTAAAATGCATCTCCAGGCAATTGTGGCCCCTACTTGATAACAGGAAAACCGCAGCGCTATTACAGCACAGTCGGAAGGACCTAAGAACATCACTGCCGTAGTCACCGGACATTGCCTGTTCGGACACGCTGAACGTATGCAAATACCAACTAACGACTTCTGTAGAAGTTGCAGAGATGAAGAAGAGGAGGAAAGTATTCAGTATTTCTTGTGTGAATGCCCCGGCCTCGCGAGAAAAAGGTTCAATGCACTGGGCGAACCATTTTTTAATGATCTGGAGGAAGTGAACAGCCTGCAACAGGGTCGACTTACTAAGTTCATTAACAGCAGTGGCTGGTTTGAATGAGCTGTCAAGATTCTTCTACTATCGCGTTAACCATCAGGAAGCTGGTGCAAATAGGTTCCGCGGAACATGTGTGGTACCACAACGGTCCTTATAGGACTACGTGTGACTGTTTGGACAATGCCAGAGGTCTGCCACTCTAACCTAACCTAACCTAACGTTTAAAATTAAAAATATTTATTATTAGTCGTTGCAGTTGTAAGTTGCTTACTTTCTTTAGGTACTTAAAGAATGGTTCGCCCAAGACATTGGGCATCCACATTTAATATATTGAATACTTTCTTCCTCTGCTTCATCTCTGCAACTTACGCTGAAGTAAGTGGTATTTGCCTAAGTTCGGCGTGTCTACCGAAAAGACAATATCCGGTGACTATACGGCAGTGATATTTCTTAGGTCTCTCCGACTGTGTTGTAATAACGCTGCGGTTTTCTGCTATCAAGTAGGGGCACAGTTGCTTGGAGATGCTACAGGTGGTTAGCTCTGTCCATTTGCTTTCTGCAAGTTGTTTAGCTATGCGATCTATCTCATCTTTGACCGATCCCAGTGGAAAAGCCACAGTATTTATTATCTACTAGTTCGGCAGACATGCCTGCACCTTCCTTGGCGAGCGCATCAGGAGCCTCGTTTTGCCATCTATATTGTTATAGCCAGGAACCCAACACAAAGTGACTCAATGGGCCGTATTCATAAAAAAAGGGTATGCTTATACTTGCAGAATATGAAGGAAATCCTTCAGGTCGCATTCAAAATATTCCAAGTAAAACCTTATTCTTATAGAGCATAAGCATATCCTTCCCAAAAAAGTATTTGGTTATTCATAAACGTTTTTTTTTACTCTAAATAAAAAGGATATCCTTCAATAATTTTAAGTGTGGTCAGAAGCAGGCTCAGTTATCAACACTTGTTCGTGATTACAAAGAATTATACCGGTTTGAAGAGGAAAATGTGCAATGGCCTGCCAACGCATTTTTGGGAATAAATGCTGAAATTCGAGAAGGTGCGTTATCATCCGTCCTAAAAATAAAGATATAATTACGCTATCTTAGTGACCCTGGGTATCAGAAAGGCATTGGTCAAGAACTGGGTGTAAGTCAACCTACAGTATCTCGTACAGTGCCGTAATTGACAGCATAGTTGTGCAATCAAATTACTGCATAAAGTGTCCGTCTACTAACAATGAATTTATGGATGCGAAACAGTTATGGCAAAGCAAGTATAGGTTTCCGACAGCAATTGGTGTAGTTGACTGTACCCACATAGGAATACTGAAACCAAATCGCCATGGTGATGAGTAGTCGACCGAAAAGGTCATCCTACACTGAATGTGCAAGCCACTTGTGATGCAAGAGAAATGTTCACTAGTATGAACGTTAGTTGGCCTGGATTTGTCCACGATTCAAGAATATCGAGAAATTCACAAATAAGGGTTCATTTACAAAATAAAAACAACTTCGTGCTACCAGAACTCCCGCTCAAGGTCCTGAACTAAATAATAATAAACTTTTGAAAAAAGAGAAAGTGATAATTAAACGTTGTTTTGGTCAACTGAAACGTCGATTTCCTATTTTGCCATATGTTTGCCGAGTGAAATTGGAGAATGGGCCAAAAATAATTGTTGCCTGTATTGTGCTTCATAACGTATTCACATACCCTTTACTTATCCTTGCAAGTATAAGGTAATCATTATGAATACGAAAAAAAGGTAATGCTTATACTCCTACCTTTTTTTTCAACTCAAAACCTCATACTTCTACCTTATACTTACAAGGATATCCTTTAGTTTTATGAATACGGCTCAATGCTAAACACATACTGCGATTTTAATTATTTGTTAATTATTTTCCACCCATGATCAGAAAGTGCTTACTTTCCACCGATGCGATGGTCGAAAAGTGCCTACTTTACAACCCGTTGGAATGAAAAAGTCAAAAAGTGACATATTCAAGATTTTAAAAAGTTAGAAGTCTTAAAATTACATAAAAATATAGTTGTGCTGCTGTCAAAACGTCCTGATTCACAAGTAATTTTTTCAAAATGTCAAAACTTGTCAGCAACTAAACTATTTTATATTTCGACAGTAATAATAAAACACTTTCCACCTCGGTACGTATTATACCTATTGACCTAGAGAAAATGAGTTTGAAGATTTTTGCCCTGGTTTTAAAACGGGTGGACACACGGCCTTTCATAATGCATACTCTTACTTTATATCAATATTACTTTTTCATGGTTAATATCAGTAATTCATGAATATTTATTCAAGAGATAAACCTCTGTATTGGAATTAAACTTTTTGACCAGCTTATCAGTACAAGTAACAAGACGTGCTTTAAATAATTACTTAAAAGTTTGTTGTTTGCCTGGGTCTGTAAAGGCTTGTTAGAAGGGGAGGGGGGATCTTTATTAAATTTCGCAGACTAAAAAGTTTAATTTTGCAATATCAATTATGATATTAAGGTTTAGTAAAACCTTCTTTTACCTACAATATGAAAAACCCAAATTTTTGTAAGAGAAAAATTTTAGTCTAAAAATTATGTTCGATGAGCATACCTAAAATACCTGATTGTCGAGTATATTACGAGTCAAAACTTTTTGACACTTTACCATCTGCTATAACCTTATATAGAAGTAACATCATATTATAATAAACTACTAACCATCCATTAGGCAAAATGTCATTTTCCCTAAACTGGGTATGGCAATACTACAACGTTATTTTATTTATTTTTATTGATTTTAAGTTTAAATTTCTTGGATATGTCAAAGACAATCATAAAAAAATATGTTTGTACAAAAAGTAGCCTCCTGAACGTTTGGTTTTTATGAAGACGAAACATTTTACAAATCTGATAAATATCTTTATGGAATGGTTTGGTTAATGTGTCTACAAAATATGACAGATTAAATGATAAAAAAAAAATTTGAAAAATATATAAATAAAGGGCGGAATATAGGCAACGCATTTTTTTTTCATATTTTGTCAATTTTATAATAAAATTCATATTTTTCATAAATTATTATTGTAAGAGCATATTTTTATATTTTTGGCTTTATCTAAAAGTTTAAAACGTTAAAGGTTTAATGTCCAGTTCGGTACTTATTTCAGGGATTTTCCAATCTGAAGATTACAATAATTATATTTACATTTTGGTTATACCCCGAGGGTTTCCGGGATTTGAAGGTATATTGTTAGGGGTTGTTTACTGTCACTTAATAATGCGTTATTATTACCTGCTTAACAAACGGTATTTATATCGATTTGTAATACCTACATACTTCTGTTTTAGTTCGTTGAAAGATCAGTATCTTCAGTGTGAAACTAGTAATTTCAAACGTGTGTTCAGGAAGAGAACTTTAAAATAACCAATACATGGTTCTGTTTACCAGCTAGACGACTCTATACCTGGAAATCCCCACAAGATACACCTGACAATGTAGTTCGGAACCAAATTGATTTTATTCTTATTAATAAGAGATTTTCCACGTCAGTTATGAGAACCTGCACTTATCCTGGAGCAGATGTACCGTCTGATCATGTTCTCCTTTTATCTTCATTTAAACTTAAACTATCACTAGTAAGACGCAAATCTTGTAAGCAAAAAGTCTTGGCAACTGAAAATCTTATGAATAATACGGTTAAGACGGAACTACAAAATGAAATTAATCAAAGACTGAATGTAATCAAGGAAAAACAGGAAGAACTGGACAGCAACCGATTATGGGAAGAAGTAAAAGTAACCTTAAATACGGTGGCACAAAATAAGTTAGGTTATAGAAAGGCAACCCCTAAGAAAAAATGGATAACAGAGAATATTCTTCAGCTAATGGAAGAAAGAAGACGCTACAAAAATCTAAATGTGCAAGAATATCGACGATTAAATAATGTTATAAGATCAGAAATTCGAAAAGCCAAAGACAACTGGCTAAGGGAAGAATGCCAAACAATAGAAAATCTGCAAGCTTTACATGACACCAGGGGAGAGCACAGCAAACTAAAGGAGGCTGCTGGAATATATAAAACCAAAGCACCTACAGTACTTGTCAACAATGACGGCGTAATTATTTTCGAAAAGGAGGAAAAAGCAAGACAATGGGAGAACTACGTTAAAGAACTCTTTCAAGATAATGAAAGAACAAATCTAGAAGAAAATAACAACGCAATAAATCGTACGGGTCCTGCAATAACAAAGGATGAAATTCGTCATGCCTTAAAACAAGCCAAAAACAATAAGGCAGTTGGCCCTGATGACTTGCCAGCAGAGATTATTAAACTTATTGATGAAGACAATCTTCCTCTTCTAGAAGTAATTTTTAACAAAATTTATAATGAAGGATGAAGGTCGTTATCCGGCAGACTGGCTTAAATCTACGTTTATTCCGCTTCCAAAGAAAAACAAAGCAAAGAAATGCGGAGACCATCGTTTAATTAGCCTAATGAGTCATGCCCTTAAAATATTCCTTAAGATCCTACACAACCGAATTTACCGCAAGTGTGAGGCCAATATTGCAAATACTCAATTTGGATTTAGAAGTGGGATGGGAACCAGGGAAGCACTTTTCAGTGTGCGTGTGCTCATACAAAACTGCAGAGATGTTCAGAAAGATGTCTTCATATGTTTTGTGGACTTTGAAAAGGCCTTTGACAAAGTAAGACATGATAAACTAATTGACATATTAAAGAAAGCAGACTTAGACGACAAAGACATCCGTTGTATACAGAACCTGTACTGGCATCAATCTGCTCATGTAAAAACAAATGACGTTAAAACTAAAGATATTGCCATATGTAGAGGCGTAAGACAAGGTTGCATATTATCACCTCTTCTATTTAATCTTTATTCAGAAAGCATCTTTAAGGAAATCATGGAAGACAAAGATATTGGAATTAAGGTAAATGGGGTATATATGAACAACATTAGATATGCAGATGACTCTATCTTAATTGCAGATAATATTGAAGATCTGCAACAAATGATCGACGAGCTGAATTATGTTGGTACAGATTATGGTCTTAAAATAAATAGCAATAAAACAAAGTTCATGATAGTAAGCAGACGCAAACTCCCGTACAACAATGCAAGATTAATAGCAGACGGCCAAACTTTAGAACGTGTAACACAATATAAATATCTAGGAAGCTGGTTGCATGAAGACTGGGATAATGACAAAGAAATTAAATGCAGAATCGAAATGGCCCGAAATAACTTCTTTAAATTTAAAAGAGTACTAACTAGTCGTGACATTAAATTAAAACTAAGATTACGCTATGCCAAATGCTATGTATGGTCGGTGTTGCTGTACGGTGCAGAGACCTGGACATTGAAGGCATCGCCCGTCAACAAAATAGAAGCATTTGAGATGTGGATGTATCGTAGGATGTTGAGGGTACCATGGACAGACAGATTAACCAACGACGAAATTCTAAGAAGAATCGGCAGAGACCGTGAGTTAATGCTTAATCTCAAAAAGAAGAAAACATCGTACTTTGGTCATATAATGCGAAACTCAAAATATCAACTGCTGCAGCTTATTGTCGAAGGAAGAATAGAGGGAAAGCGAGGGATGGGCAGAAAGCAAATGTCATGGTTGAGAAATATAAGAGAGTGGACGGGGTTAAGAACGATAGGAGAGTTGGTCCACACAGCAACCGATAGAGAAATGTATGGAAATATGGTCGCCAACATCCAACAATAGTGGATAGGCAGTCGAAGAAGAAGAAGTTCAGAATGTCTAAGGTGGCGAAAACGTCTTCGTGGATTAAAAATTTCCCAGAGTTAGAGTTTAGTGGAGAAAAAGTATTCTGTAAAGCTTGTACAAAAAGTATTTTGTGAAAAGAAGTTCCAAATCGATCAACATTTGAAAACACCACTGCATAAGTCAACGTTATCAAAAATGAAATTGAGAATTTTTTTGCATATTTTTTTAAATGAACATCTTTTTTAGGACCCAATGTGTTTCTTTACCTCATTTTACTCTAATAAATTAAGAAATATTGCATACCAGTATCGATATTTGGTAAAAAAATGTAAATAACTGCATATTTTAAAGGCAAACAGGGCATATATATGCGCATATTTTAGCTGAATTTAAGTGCATATAACCCGCCCTTTACAACATTTGCTTTAGCGCTTATAAAATTTAATTATTGAACAATACATTTGATTCTCGTAAATTTTGGGCGATACTAGATAGCCCAAAAAAAATTTATAGGGACTAAATTTTTTATAAGGGGAGTTAAAAAAATATTTTTTTATCTCCAAATTTTTATTTTAGAACGGAAATACCATTTACAAACTGAGGACACGTTGTTAATGAATTGCCCTTAATAATTTTTTTTTGTTATGTAACTTTGATTGTTCGTTTCTTTATCTGTTTCAGTTGTTCTTGTTTCACCAATAATTGTCTTAAGGATACGTTTCTTTCTATTATTTTTGTTGTTAAACGATATATCTTTACCTATCAGTACTCCTTGAAAACGATATTTCTTTTCACGGATTTAACCGATTAAGAAAAAAATGTATACAGGGTGTCCGCAAAATACGTGCACAAAACGCTAGCACAAATTCCTGAGGCTCAATTATGAGGATCTAGCCCAATTTACTTTTGTCCAAAAGTAGATAGTTTTCAAAATACAGGAATACAAGGAATAAAACCAAAAGTTATGAAGCTTTAGTTTTTCATTTTTGTTAATGTGTCTTGTGTCTTCTCAAAAACTTAGATAAATTAATAATTATTACTTAAGGGCGAATAATAATATTAAACTTCTCTAATCCCGAGGATTTAGCTGCCTTGACTCCTGCACATTTTTTCGTGGGACGAAGTATTACTGCCCTACCTGATCCTAGCTATGCGAAAGTACCAGAAAATAGACTAAGTCGCTTTCAGAAGCTTCAAGCAGCCATTTAGCATTTTTGGGAACGATGGCAACTTGAATATTTATAAGAACTGCAATGTCGAACCAAATGGAAACAACAAACGTGCAATCCTGTTAAAGTCGGTTCGATGGTGCTCGTATAAAAAACGAGAGTGCTCCTGTCCTAAATTGGCAATTAGGGAGAATTGTGTGCACCCCGGAAAGGATTTAATTGTTCGAGTAGTGGACATAAAGTTGTCCGAGGGTGTATTGAGACGATCTTTGAATAAAATTTGTGTGCTACCCATTGATGGGTAGATAATAGACCAGACTGTGCTTAAAGGTATGATGGTTGTAAGACTTGCTTGCGTCTTCCAAGGCGGGCGGAATGTTAAGACATTATATTATTTTCACAATGAAAAAGCGACAACGCCGCAACCGACGGACAGACAGAATGATCAAGAAGCGAGAAGATGCCTCGCGCACTTAAATTTGGCCAAAATATGCGCATATATATGCCTTGTTTGCCTTTAAAATATATTAATTGCATTTTTTTACCAAATATGCATACTAGTATGCAACATTTCTTAATTCATTATAGTAAAATGAGGTAAAGAAACACATTGGGTTCTAAAAAATATGTTCGTTTTTAAAAAAATGCAAAAAAAAAAGAAAACTTAAAGAAAATAATTTTTTAACATAAAATTGTATATTAAAAAATTACTAAATATTTTCCAAAATTTTCAACTAAAAAGGATTATCTTCTATTAGTAATAATATGTTTTTACAAAGAGAAGCTTCTTTCAACATCTACTGATGTAATCGGATAATACTGCAACTTAGGTAGCAAAATATCAGGCCAAGATACAACTTTGTTGGATAGTTTACCCTAATAGATGCTTTTTACTGCAGTTAAGTATTTAAATCCTTCATTCGTTTTTACAGTAAGACATTCTGAACACAAATTTTAAATTACTAGTTTCACACTGAAAATACTGAAATATTTCGACAAACTAAAACAGAAGTATATATTACAAATCGATATTAATACAGTTTGTTAAGTGGGTAATCATACGTATTATTAAGTGGCAATAAACAACCCCCTAACAATATACCTGGAAACCCCCAATAAATACCTTGTGTAAAACCAAAATTGTGAATGTAATTATTCTAATCTTTAGAATGGAAAATCCCTGAAAATGTACCGAGCTGGACATTAAACTTTTAATGATATAAATTGTTTGATAAAGCCGACAATATAAAAATAAGCTCTTAAAATAATAATTTATGAAAAATATGCATTTTATTATAAAATTGACAAAATATGTAAAAAAAATGTATATATTACATGCATTTTGCATTTATTCCGCCCTTTAATTAATACAGTAGAATGTGTTGAAAGAACCAAGTCCTTGACATCTCAAAAAGAACCTTAATGTTAACCTTAAGAAACTATCATACTTTCAAACAAAACAAATAATAAATTATTTGGAGAATAATCACACCATAAATTATAATACAGTTACACATGCAAAACGAAAACTCTACAATTTTCAATTATGACAGTAATCCTTTAAACTATCAGCAGATCCTTCCATCCGCATTAAAATTTAATATTTCTGCGCCAAAAAGTTGACATAATTTGTACGACAGATTCAATAATCGTCTGTTAATTTTCGTTGCCTGATTAGAAAATTGAATTCTGCTGGAATTATTCAATTTTGTATTTACAGCACGACGTGATTTTAAATTATAAATCCACGTTTTTGCAGGAATAGTTATCATTTAACATTGGCTAATATTAAATAATTTTTGTAATTATAAAATTTTATAATAAAAGGCTAAGAGAGAACAAATACATACCTTTAATTTCTACTATAATAAAGGGTATATTGTCACCTGTTAACACAAAGTCCAATGTTATTTTAAATTATTTTTGTCAAATTATTGGTTTGATTGTTTTGAAACGACACTTACTCCACTATCTACTTATTTTATTTAAAGTTGACAATAGTTAACACTATTTTCCTAGGGCAAAAAGTTTCACAACATGTACTAAATAATACTAATATAGTGACAGTGTCACGAAGTCGAAGGAAAAAATCAACATAAACAGTTGACAACACTTGCCGAACGCGCGAGAAAAAGTGGCGACAATAAAGAAAGATACGCCGAGAACAAATTTACTGGCAGTATAAAACCGACTGTCTCCTGAAACTAGCGCTCCAGAGCTAAAGCTGCTGCAGAGGACGCGGAATAGAGAATGAGCGGAGAACAACCAAACCGCTCTAAAAGCACAGCTTACTCTGCTCTGCCAGAGCACAGAGCCATTGTTTGGAAGGGGTCCTGCTACTGCGGATGCGGAACTCTATGCTCTATAATATTAACTATTCTCAAATACTTTTAAAAGAACATTTGGATGCAAGTTTGGGCGTTTAGCAGTGAGAGAAAAACGTAAAACGAAATGGGATGTCCTATATTTGATATTTAGCAATCAATCGCTTTTACGTTATAAGCAGATTATTAAATTAAAACAGCGGGCTGCATAAAAGGAAATCATTTTCCGTTACCTTAACTGCAGAATAAAAATACAAAATTTAATCAGAGGCTGGCGAGGTTAACTTTATGTTTTAAAAATGGCAACGTCCCAAATATTTGCGAAGGTTGGGAGCTATCAAATAACCATAAAAGATGCGAAAGACGAGTTGTTTATTTCGAATAATTCCAAAAGAAAAACAGAAATTTCTGGTTTTAATTTTTTTATGCTTTATTTTAAAGCACATTAATAAAAAAAATATACTGGGTATATTTTAAGCTTCTACGTTTTTTAGCTGTGTTGGTATACAGAGTTATGATTGTATCATAAAGTATAATGTGGTTGTACCGGCCGTAGCTCCTGAGGAACTGGCCATAGCTTGAGGTTAGGATCAATCTTAGCCAGCGCTTGAATGACATAATGGCGCCACTTGAAGGTGCATGCCTTGTGTTTTCAGTAGTTATGTTTAGAATTTAATAATAAATAACTGTGTTACTAAACTATTGTGGTTTCATTGCGAACTTGGATAATACATGGTGTCAGGAAAATAAAGTAGCAACTGGACATAGGCAAAAGATAAAATAGATTCCTTGTTTAAGCCGCCACAACCCTTGTGTACGAATGGAATATTGCTGAAATTTGATTATTTTGCAACCGCAATGGAGTTGTCAAAGAAAAGCGGAGAACAACAAATAGCTGTGTTTTTGAATTTAATAGGCGATGAAGGGCTTGACTTATTTAATAGTTTTCATTTAACATGTGAAAAAATAAGTCACTAAGTAAAGTTAAGGCAGCATTTGAGGCATACTGCGCGCCTAAGAAAAATATTATCTTCGAGAGGCTTGTCTTTAACCTCCTGAGACCTGGCGTCCATTTAAATGGACATTCCCTTTTTATTTGTTATTTTGGTAACAGCCGCAATTACAGCGTGAAGTCCCACGCGTCAACACCACGACAGCTTCATTCCAAGAATATTTTAGGGTGTCTACTGCTGTTGTAAACAGGTGATAAAATGACTTTATTTGGCAGAGAAACAATTGATGGTAAGTAGCTAGTAATATCGAGTTATAATTGCATTTTTTTTATTAAACTTGTTTAGGATATAGTGAATAGAGACAAGCAGTATTAAGGTTTTGGCAAAATATTATCTATTTTTTTTAAGCATTAAACTACTACGTCCATTTTAGTGGACGTCAGGTCGTTTAGCATACAAAAATTATTAGTATTTTTTTTTGTTTTAGCTATCTTTGGTAAGAAAACCTTTTTAAAGCCTGGAGAGGATGACGAAAAGCTTCTAGAATGCTTAGAAAACTCTGACTTGTCCGATTGTGGAAATTTTTCAACATTTTCCACTTATTTGACATGGCGATTGCAAATTCTTGGATATTTTACAGAGATGATCGAAAGCAACTTGGGTATACCAACAAATCTGTTGAAATTTTTGGAAATTAAAATAGGTGTGTATGAGTGGTTACTCAAAGATACCAATAATGAAAATTCTTTGGACTTTACCAATACTCACCCTTTGGTCACAAGAAGCACTTCAAGTACCAGACGATTACCTCAAAGCCGTTCGTCAAAAACAAGTATTCAACACTTTCCTGCAATTGCTTCTGACTTAAAGAACTCTGTTGGATGTAAGAATCCTGGGTGCAAGCAAAAAACTAAAGTTTATTGTGAAGCATGTGATGTATTTTTATGTTTTACAGGAAACAAAAATAATTTCACATAAAATAATTTGTAACGATACCGCCCTAATGTCCAATTAAATGGACTTAATTTTTTTTCAATAAAGGAACAAAAAAAAAATTTGAAAAAATTCACATGTGTTTTTTTGACCATAATTAATATAAATACTAAACTTTTATCGAAAAATTTAAAAAACTAAAGGCTCGGGTCTCAGGAGGTTTAGTATTTCGCAATCAGAAGGGCAGTCCTGAAGAGAAGCGGTGAAAACGACTGAATATGCTTCGCCAGAACATATAATTAGAGACAGGATAGTCATAGAAATACATGATAAAACAACACAAGAAAGACTACTTCGAGAGTCGAATTTGACAGTTCAAAAGGCAATAAGTTTTTGCAGAAGTTTAGAGATAAGTAGAGTACAGGCCAAAACCTTGAAAGATGTGAATAGCATAAATGCTTTGAGAAGCCATAGGAAGAGCAGAAACGGATCAGCATTTTATCTAGAATACATTTTTTACACATTACATTCTACAATATTTTTCTCCAGTCAGGCTCTCATCTAAGAAAAATAGTTACATTTCCATATTTTTAAGAATGCCCGCCCACACATTAACTTTTTCATTATACTGGGTGTGATTTTCTATAAACCAATGAGGATTTTCCTATGCCCAGTATCTGTAGCTTTGTCTATTGACCTGACAAACGTAGCTTCTAGCTTCATCAGAAAAACAGATTCAGTCGACAATTTATGCGTCATTAGGGGAGAGTGGGGGAACTGTGCGCAGCGGGTAACCGTGCGCACCTTTGAAACGTCAGATTCCGAGGTATTTTAAGAAAGTGTTGGCAACTATGCTTGACTGACGTGTGAGACGATTTGCTTAAGCCACGAGCGGTGGCTATGGCTTGACAGTTGTTTACTGTATTTGCATATGTGTGTATCGATGGTTTTTGATGTTATTTTACACGTGCATGAATTAAGACGGTAAGTCAATATTTCTCAAGTAACTGTTCTAAAATAGATATTTTCTTAAACAATAGGATCAACTGCTTCTGCCCATGCAATTTCGGTACATTTTAACTACATAATTTTTAGGATATTGACGGATTTATTTTTAGAGTCATGAAGGGGTAATTATGCGCAAGAATGCGCACCATTACCCCGCACTTAATTAAATGGTAAAAAAATAAAGTATTTTTCTTGCAGATGCCACGCAAATACAAGCGGAAAACGAAGATAAATTCGTATAGTGAAGAATCACTACAGGCGGCGCTAAATGCCATACGAAACGATGGCAAGAAAATTAGAAAAGTTGGTAGATTTTATTCTATTCCGGAGTCAACTCTAAGGAAAAAACTTTTACAAAATGAATCCAAAATCAATCCTCTTGGACGAAAGGCAATATTCTGCAGCGAAGTAGAAACCGAATTAAAAGAGTATGTCTTGACACTAGCAAAATTATTTTATGGCATAACACCTAAACAGCTGAGACAGTTGGCATTTAAATACGCAGCAGCGAACAACATTGATAACGAATTTAATAAAAATACTCAGCTAGCTGGTAAAGATTGGCTATACGGCTTTCTTAATCGAAATCCTGAAATAAAATTAAGGCAGCCTGAAGGTACTAGCCTTAATAGGATTGCGGCATTTAATTTGGAAGAAACTAAACTCTTTTACTCTAACTTGGAAGAAGTTTTACAAAAGAAAACATTTGAAGCTAATCGAATTTTTAATATGGACGAAACAGGCGTAACTACCGTTCAGAAAAAATGCCCCAAAGTTTACAGTCAGAAGGGAGTAAAAAGAGTAGGAGCTGCTACTTCAGGCGAACGAGGTAGAACGATAACAAGTGTCTTCTGCATGAGTGCTGCTGGGAACTACATTCCACCCATGCTAATTTATCCCAGAAAAAGGATGGTTTTTACACTTCAGAAGAATGGGCCAGTGGGTGCCCTTTACACATGTTCAAAGAATGGGTGGATAAACGGAGAACTTTATCTTGATTGGTTACACCACTTTGCAAAACATGTGAAACCCACCGCTGACGATCCAGTATTACTTGTACTGGATAACCACTCCAGCCATATATCCGTACAAGCGTATGATTTCTGCAAAACCAATCATATCCATGTAGTGTCTCTACCGCCTCATACTTCACATCGCCTACAACCCCTGGACCTAACTTTTTTTGGGCCTTTAAAAAACGCGCTTTACAGGGAATATGACCTATACCTAACATCGACAGGTCATGAAAAAATTACAGAATATGACATAGCAGAGCTTCTGAATAAAGCTTTTATTAAAGTGGCATCCATGGACAAAGCAGCTTCCGGTTTCCGATCCTCAGGAATATTTCCCTTTAATCCAGATCTATTTAATGAAGACGATTTTGCTCCTGCCCAACAATTAAGGTCATTTTCTGTAGAGGCTTGCGAAGATCCTAAAAATGACACTGGTGAATCCAACCAAAAAATTAACAGTGTTTCTGATCCAATAACCCCAGAGCCTCAAGAAATTTTAGACAGTCAAATAGAACAAGAAGCTATAATGGCAAAAATAGTAATAAACGAAAATCAGCCGTCTACATCCAACTTTGTCCAATATTCTTTACCGTCTACGTCCAAACAAAACAACTCATTTTTTAAGTTTGCTCCAATTTCCCAAAAAAAATCTAAAGAATCAATAAAAAAGGTTTCTCGTTCTAAGCAACACTCAAAAATCCTTACTAGTACCCCTATGAAAAATGAATTAGAACTAGCTGAAGAAAAGAGGAAGAAAAACAAAGAGAAAAAAAATATTAAATCAAATGGAGGAAAGAAAAAGACTAATAAAACTACAGAAAAACATAAATCCAAAGTTCAAGACGACGAAACAACCGAGGTGACGACACAGAATGATCGCAATAGTGATGAAGTGGAAAAATCATATTTTACCATTCCATCTTCCAATTTTTACAAAGATAAATGCCAAGAACCCAAAAAAGTTAACGCTGCAAAAAGAGTGCGAAGGCGCATAGATCAATCACCAGAAATAAATCAAAGAAAAAGGAAAGAACCAGAGTCCTCTGATTCATCTGAAGTATCTAATGACATGGATGATAATGATTTATGTGACGATGATGAGTTGGATGATATTATCGACTTAAGCTATGTCCCGTCCGATGAAAATCCCGAAGAAAATATTACATGCGGAATTTGTGGGGAACAAGGGAAAACTGAGCTATGGTATAGGTGTGTCGTATGCGGCTTATGGAACCATGCAGCGTGTACCGGTGAAGACTCACCTGCACAATACATTTGCGACTTTTGTAAATCCTAAAGTTTGAAATATATTTTGGTTTAATAAATATTTTTGGAATGTTTTATGCCCTAATCTGCTGCGCATAATTCCCCACTCAATGCGCACGATTGACCCTCTGGGTGGGGAATTGTGCGCAAGTGCACTTTTGTACTTTTAGCAGTATTGTACTTTAAAAACTTTATTTTTTCCTATAATTGATTTACATGCTGAAAGTAAACTAAATAGCACTTCCATTACGGTATTTACATTTAAATTATCTACAATGACATCAGTGTTATAACGATTTCCGCTTAAGTGCGCACAGTTCCCCCACTCTCCCCTACCTGTTAGCTAAATTATTATTTCATAAAATTGCTCTCGCATATCAGGATCATCGTCCAACTACCCTTGTACAATTACTGGTTTGTAGGGATGAATCAATTTTTTTTTTAAATTTAAATACGATAGTTTGGGTTTGTGAGAATCGTAGTCACGTCCTAGTTGGTCGCTTGAGTTATGGAGAATCTTCCTGTAGTGATAATATGTTTATTTTTTCTCCTCGGGTATACCAGGACGACCACTATCTTTAACAGTTCTGGAAGTACTCCAGTTAATTGCTACCCTAGACGCTGCCGATTGGTTAATAGGTAGATGATTCGGGTATTTTCTATTGAACACATCACGGACTTCCTTATGAATTATTTTTTTTTATCTCGACAACCTAACATAATCAAAATTTCTATGCATTTATCCTCAGCGCTTAGCAGAGCAAAATTCAAATTGGACACATGAACATAGGGCGGAATATATGCAAAATGCATATACAGTATGTCTCTGTAAGTTTGCATCATATGGAAAACTTTTTTATTATTCATTTTACGAAAAAAGGTTATTCCTCATAAAAAGCTCTGCATGGTCTAAAACCTAAAATGCAACCATCAAATATCGAAATTTTCCATTCATATACGAGGTTTGTCAAAAAATGTGAATTTTTCCCAAGAATGTAAATTTTTCCCAAGAGTAAAGTACCTTTATTTTTGACATTATCAAAAATTGTTATTAAAAAAAGTTGATCAGAACTAAAAACCACGTCTAAATTTGCAATAATACGCATTAAATTAATTAAATAATTAAAAATTAAATAATTAATAAAATAATTTTTCAACATAAATGCGTATAATTGCATATTAAAACGTGGTTTTTAGTTCTGAACAACTTTTTTGAATAACAATTTTTAATAATGTCAAAAATAAAGGTACTTTACTCTTGGGAAAAATTTACATTCTTGGGAAAATTTCACATTTTTTGACAAACCTCGTATATGACTGGAAAATTTCGATATTTGATGGTTGCATTTTAGGTTTTAGACCATGCAGAGCTTTTTATGAAGAATAACTTTTTTTCGTAAAATGAATAATAAAAAAGTTTTCCATATGATGCAAACTTACGGAGACATACTGTATATGCATTTTTTGCATATTTTGCCAATTTTATAATATAGTGCATATTTTTCATAAAATATTATTTTAAGAGCTTATTTTTATGTTTTTGGCTTTATTTAAAAATTTAAAACGTTAAAGGTTTAATGTCCAGTTCGGTACTTTTTTCAGGGATTTTCCAATCTAAAGATTATAATAATTATATTTACATTTTGGTTATACAAAATTGGGGGTTTCCGGGGTTCGCAGGTATATTGTTAGGGGTTGTTTATTGTCACTTAATAATGCGTTATTATTACCTGCTTAAAAAACTGTATTTATATCGATAATAATGCGTTATTAGTACCTGTTTAAAAACTGTATTTATATCGATTTGTAATATATAGGTACTTCTGTTTTAGTTTGTCGATAGATTTCTTTTTCCGCTAAATGTACAACATGGCTGGTAAAGTAGGAGGTCAAGTAACGAACAAATTGTAGCCTTTATGAGGGTAACCCATAAAACAAAGTTGTATCTTGGCCTTATATTTTGCTACCTAAGTTGCAGCATAGTCCGATTACATCAGTAGATGTTGAAAGAAGCTTTTCATTGTATAAACATATTTTGACTAATAGAAGACAATCCTTTTTAGTTGAAAATTTTGAAAAATATAATATAATATAATATTAAACGCCTTTTATACAATTCAAGGTTAAAAAATTGTTTACTTTTATTTTTTTGTTATTTTTTGCATTTTTTTTAAACAAACATATTTTTTAGAACCCATCAATGTGTTTCTTTACCTCATTTTACTATAATAAATTAAGAAAGATTGTACCAATTGGTAAAAAAATGCAAATAACTGTATATTTTCAAGGCAACCAAGGCATATATATACGCATATTTTGGCTGAATTTAAGTGCATATTATTCGCCCTTTAGACATTGTCAATGCCTTCAAGATTTTAACTTGAATTCAGAACGTTGCCAGGTCGAGAAACATATCAATGGTGCATACCAGTATTAAAGTGTTAATATTTTGTAAACGGTTGAAGATAGGGCTTGATTTATGAAAAATGTCTAAAATTGCTTGTAGCATATAAAACTAAAAATATGCAATATGTTTCATTAAAAAAATAAAAGTTGATACCCGTAGAATTTTTATGATTCGCCCAATCTTTTTTCTAAAAAAATGCATTTCATAAAAAATAATTTGACGGTTAGGACAAATAAAGTAATTGAAAAAACGTCCACTGCAATGGTATAACTAGCAAGAGGTAATTCGTGGAAAATTGCTAGGTAGGTATACCATTACGGTGGACGTTTTTCCAATTACTTTATTTGTCCTTTCCATCATCTTTTAGCTCCGTTTGGACTGTTTGCACCTGTTGTATTCCTTATTTTCCTTATTCTATTCTCCTGATATATATGTGTGAATGTATATTATATAAATTCGAAACATGTAGAGAATTTACCCTTAATTAAAACATAATATTTTCTTAATATACCAGTGGAGGAAGACTTAAAGTATCTTATTTCTTTCCCTTTTAAAAAAGAAAATCTAAAATTTTAATCAAACTATAGAAACTTTGGCTTTCACATACATTGGTAATAAAAAGAATTGCCCAATTAACCGAGAATTTTTTTTTCCAGATAATATACGTGACTTCCTTACTTAAAATATTTTATACTTACGTTTTGGAGCATGGCGATATTTCTTGTTTACCGGTGGTAAAGCGAGATTTATTTTAAGTAATTTTAAACTAAAAGATTAAGATTGATTTTTTTAAAATTGTTTGTTTTATTGTCCAAACTACTTTAATTACATTTTATTTATGCTGCTTTTATTTCAATGAAATGTCACTTATAGATAAACATGTTTCGGCTTTAAGACGCCTTGAGACATACCGGGTGTTTCAATAAAAACTCCCAGGCCAATTATTTAGAAAACTAAAAGTGATATTTTACGAAAGTAGTCCATTATCTCAGAGTGGAGCCGTAAAGATATGGGGAAAAAAACACACAGTCGTCTCCACAAATAATTTATAAAAAGTCAGTTTATGCAGGTGGACATGTTTCGGCACTAGAAAGTGCCATCCGTCATCAGCACCGAAGGGCTAAAATAAATTAAGAATAGAAAAAGAATGACAAATCAGATCAATGTATGTACTTACCCCAAGTGCCACTTACTCGAATGAATGTAAAGAAATTTTAAAAACATGAAAAGGACAAGTACATGTTGTATAATTGGACGAAAACAAAGTTAAAATATTTAAAAAGTGTTAAAAAATTAAAAATCGATTTTAAAAAACCGAAAGGAGTTTCCTCCTCTATTATTTCCCGTACATAGCAAACAACTTGATTAGACGACGATGACAAGTCAAAAAGGAGGATAAGTGGTGACATCTGACAAAGTAGCGCAAAAGCAGAAAGTTCGAGTAAGTGGCACTTGGGGTAAGTACAGGGTGTCCAGTTTTCGACACTTTTGACGGGTATCTCAGTTATTAGTACAGATAGAATGATGCGGTTTTCGCAAACCTGTGTTACTTTTTTGTGAAACAAACGATGCCCTTAACGGATTTATCATGGCCATCTTGGTTTTTGAGATACAGGGCGAAATTAAAAACGGTGCATTTTCAGACACCCCTTGTATTTTAGTTATCTTATACCTTATCGAAAATGTAAGAACGTGGTGTTATACAGTTTTTTGCGTAGAATCCAGTGGCGTAGTTAATATTTTTCCAGGTGTCCCCATTTTTGAGAAATATACCAAAGTTATGTTTTTTTAAATGGAACACCCTGTATATTTTTTCATATTTGCATTCTGCTTACTGAGAGCTTTCCAAAAATATATAATAGCTGGCACTTTGTTTTAACAGGAAGGTTAAAATTCATATTTTTTAAATAACAAGCTTTAAGTTGACAGTAGGCCGTGTATTTTACTTAAATAAAAATAAATTGACGATACACTACACCATCAATTGGTTTGGCAATTGATAGTTTAATTTCAAACTTTTAAGTTTTTTAATACTTACAATAGTAAAAAGTAATTTTCTCTTATTGTTGCGTAGGTATATTATCGGAATACACAAAAACATCTAGTAGGCCTTGACTTATCCAGGCTATAAAACAAAATTTTCATAATGGCGTTTAGCTTTTGTCAGAATTGTATTTAGGTATTTAAGGTTGAAAAGTTACTGGCTTGTATAAAGCATACCAGCATATCGTATTTTTCATAATTTTCATACTTTTGGGCCATCGTTGAAATTGAACAATATCATAAATAAATTATGAGTAACTTTTCAACCTTAAATACCTACCTAAATACAATTCTGACAAGAGCTAAACGCCATTATGAAAATTTTGTTTTATAGCCTGGATAAGTCAAGGCCTACTAGATGTTTTTGTCTATTCCGATAATATACCTACGTAACAATAAGAGGAAATGACTTTTTACTATTGAAAGTATTAAAAAACTTAAAAGTTTGAAATTAAACTATAAAGTAATATTGATGATGTAGTGTATCGTCAATTTATTTTTATTAAAGTAAAATACACGGCCTACTGTCAACTTAAAGCTAGTTATTTAAAAAATATGAATTTTAACCTTCCTGTTAAAACAAAGTGCCAACTATTATATATTTTTGGAAAGCTCTAAGTAAGCAGAATGCAAATATGAAAAAATATACAGGGTGTTCCATTTAAAATAACATAACTTTGGTATATTTCTCAAAAATGGGGACACCTGGAAAAATATTAACTACGCCACTGGATTCTACGTAAAAAACTGTATAACACCACGTTCTTACATTTTTGATAAGGTATAAGATAACTAAAATACAAGGGGTGTCTGAAAATGCACCGTTTTTAATTTCGCCCTGTATCTCAAAAACCAAGATGGCCATGATAAATCCGTTAAGGGTATCGTTTGTTTCATAAAAAAGTGACACAGGTTTGCGAAAACCGCATCATTCTATCTGTACTAATAACTGAGATACCCGTCAAAAAGGTCGAAAACTGGACACCCTGTACATACATTGATCTGATTTGTCATTCTTTTTCTATTCTTAATTTATTTTAGCCCTTCGGTGCTGATGATGGCACTTTCTAGTGCCGAAACATGTCCACCTGCATAAACTGACTTTTTATAAATTATTTGTGGAGACGACTGTGTGTTTTTTTCCCCATAAAAGTGATATGTTAATTCTGTAAAAGTTTTTAGCCTCTATGATTGGCTTCACAACTGTATAAAAAATGTGTTTGAATAATACAAGATGTAGGTGGCGCCACGGTGCAAAGAATTTTTTCGATGACAGGAGCTTTTAATAGCTATTTATGTATCAAGGGCGTTACGGGGACTATAATGCCCTGAAGGTAGAAATAGCCCGAGGGCCTCTGGCCCGAGGGATAGGTTTCTGCCTGATGGGCATTATAGTCCAGTAAAGCCCGTGGTGCATACAATGCTTTATGTTTTACCTAAAAAAGAGTTTTTCAATGACTAATTACATTATTTATTCGCAATATAAAAAATAAGTTGCACCTGTACCTGTATACGTAAGTAGATAATGACTGGTGTTAAGTTTGACTTTGATGTTTCTGTCAGTTAGTCAGTTGGCATTTTTTATTTAACGATTTGCTCAAAATGGAAGAAATTCCACAAAATATAAGAGAAAAGGTCATAAAAGCGACCGAAAATCTTTTGCCAGTTAAATCAAGGCAACAGTATGATCGGGAGTATGGCATATTTGGTATTTGGAAAGATACGAACACAATTCTTCAAATAACCGAAAATGTTTTAATGGCATATTTCCAGGAACTGGTAAGTTATTGATTTTATTTTAATACATATGTTTAACAAACTTTATTATTTTTAGTCGGAAAAATACAGTCCGAACTCTCTCTGGACCAAGTATTCTACAAGCGGGCATTATCATAATGCCCGCTTATAATGCCCTAGGTGTGATAGCAGGTATTATTGCTATCATAACATATTCCGTTTCTAAGGTATTATAGATCAATAATAGATAGGTAAAACATAAATATATTAATTGATTCAGCCAATGCTAGGTGGAAATTCATAACTATAGTATTATGGGATACAGTAAAACAAAGTGGAACTTGTAAATTTCCACTATATTAACTAGAAAAATGACATGTTTCGCCCATACTGTAGGCTTCGTCAGATGACAATGACTTAATAAAGGTGAAAATTAAAAATTGGGGTGCAATAAAATTAAATAATTGAAGATGTAAATAAAACAGTGGAAGGGTTACAATAGCGGGAAAAACCCAACAGAGGGTTTAAAACTTAAATTAAATTTTAATTAAATTAATTTTGTTGGGTTTTCCCCCTATTGTAATCCTTCCACTGTTTTATTTACATCTTCAATTATTTAATTTTATTGCACCACAATTTTTAATTTTTACCTTTATAAAATTATTGTCATCTGACGATGCTATAGTGTTAGTAATAATTTAATTTAATTTTTAAATCCTATGTTGGGGTTTTCCCGCTGTTGTAACCCTTCCACTGTTTTATTTACATCTTCAATTATTTAATTTTATTGCACCCCAATTTTTAATTTTTACCTTTATTAAATCATTGTCATCTGACCAAGCTATAGTGTTAGTATTAATTTAATTTAATTTTTAAATCCTATGTTGGGTTTTTCGCGCTATTGTAACCCTTCAACTGTTTTATTTACCTCTTCAATTATTTAATTTTATTGCAGCCCACTTTTTAATTTTCACCTTTATTAAATCATTGTCATCTGACGAAGCTATAGTGTTAGTATTAATTTAATTTAATTTTTAAATCCTATGTTGGGTTTTTCCCGCTATTGTAACCCTTCTACTGTTTTATTTACCTCTTCAATTATTTAATTTTATTGCACCCCACTTTTTAATTTTCACCTTTATTAAATCATTGTCATCTGACGAAGCTACAGGGTTAGCGAAGCATGTCATTTTTCTGGTTAATATAGTGGAAATTTACAAGTTCAACTTTGTTTTACTGTATCCCATAATACTTTTAAATATTATGGGTCTTAAAGATAATTAATTTTTAGTCAAATTATGACCCATTAAATTTTTTGATAAATCCAACATGAACGGAGATATTTGGGGTTAAGTTTTTTTTTTTTTAATAATTTTAACGATTATTTTAATTATAAATATTTTTAATATCCTTTAGCAGATTTTAATTTAATTTTGGTAATGATAATTTTAGTGATAAAACGCTCGTGTAGCGCTAAATTATTACGTCCAGTGAAGTCTCAAGGGGCGCCTTAAAAAATTATATTGGCTAAAAATAAGACGCCACTGAGTTTTTGGTAATTTTTATATTTTTCTCGGATTAAGCAACTAAAAATATCCTTTTCTTGTCTGTTAAATTGTTTTCATATTATCTTGCTTCGTTTTCGAGAAATAAAAATAAAAATAATTTTATTGCATATCTCTGGAAAACAAAAATCATTAAATAATTAACTCTTAGTGTCAGTGTCAGAATTTGCAATTTCTACATTTTTAAAATAAAAATGGTTCACCATACAAATCAAGACAGATTGAATGCATGGTTTTAATAATGATTTTTGTTTTCCAGAGAAATACAATAAAATTGTTTTTATTTTTATTTCTCGAAAACGAAGCAAGATATGAAAACAAATTAATAGACAAGAAAATGATTTTTTAGTTGCTTAATCCGAAAAAAAATATAAAAATTACCAAAAAGCCAGCGGCGTCTTATTTTTTGCCAATATAATTAGTTAAGGCGCCCCTTGAGACGTCACTGGACTTAATAATTTAGCGCTACACGAGCGTTTTATCACTAAAATTATCATTACCAAAATTAAATTAAAATCTGCTAAAGAATATTTAAAATATTTATAATAAAAATACTCGTTAAACTTACTTAAAAAAAAAAACTTAACCCCAAATATCTCATTCTTTGCGCCGTGGCACCACCTACTTCTTGTTATTCAAACACATTTTTAACGCAGTTGTGAAGCCAATAATAGAGGCTAAAAACTGGCGTCTACAGAATTTACATGTCACTTTTAGTTTTCGAAATAATTAGCCTGGGAGTATTTATTGAAACACCTTGTATACGATTAACAATAATTATGTAGATATACTTATATACTGGAGGTATAGTAATGTAGCCATTTGTAGGTGGCGACAAGGTATGTATTCTAGCGCCATCGGTGCAACTATGTCAATTCGAATTTATCGCCGAATACACTATGATCACAGAAATTCCAGCTTGTAGCAATATTTGAAGCGCCATTTGTGTTAAATCCTATCGACAATCGATTTCCAGTTTCTTATAAGAGTGCGACAAAGATAGATATAAATTTTAACTTGTAACTTCTCTGTGTTGTTTAACGTATCCCAACTGTTAAAACCACGAGAACACAAGAAATTACAATAAAAAATTTTTTTATACAATAAAAGTTTTTTGTTCTTATTGTAATGTATAAACCTTTTTAGCTTCGTTTAAGAACGAGAATAATGTTGCGTATTTACATTTTTTATAAAATATTACTGAGGGAGAAGGAGAGAAGAGAACAAAGGTGAATGGTGTGAAACGAAAGTGATCTTTTTTAGAACTGATTAACAGTTTAGATTTTTATTGCAATTAACAAAGAAATTGTCCAATATTAACTTTTTCTCCTATTTGCAGTTAGCCCACAGCAAAAGGTTCTAATTTGTCTAAATTTTTTAGCCACAGGCCACTACAGAATAAGATCACATTAACAGAATTAAAAATAGATTTATGAACTAAACGCGTTTTACATGGGTGTTGCTGTGGGTGTTATTTAATCAGTGTCCGATATTGTACAGGACGATTCCCCAGTTATTTGTGAAGGTGAAAAGTTCATATTTATAAGCATGGGTTTGCAAGGCCTTCATTTTTAAGATACAGGGTGGTATTTTTGTTATTCGTAAATAACTTTTGAAATAATTTTGATATTTGGAAAAAAATTAGTATTTGTGAATTTTTTACTATGAGAAATTCAAATTTGTTCTTAGTTTGGCCCTTAAATGTAGGGGGCGCAACCCACAGGCCTATTTCTCTTTTTGGGAGTCACAAATTTCTTGTGCGTGTATGTATCACATTTTTTAAATGAAAAATCAATGTTTCTATTATTTTTATTCAAAAAAGCTATGCTTGTTAAAAATTGTTACAAGAAGACGTTTTCCAGATATTTTGATTTAAATTAATCGATGCTTTTTTTTTAAAAGTGAAATAATTTTGAAAACCTTTTTTTTTAATCATCATAGAAACATTTCAAAGCTAGTTTTAAACAACAATAAACAACGGATATGTTAAAACTAAATTAAAATCACAATAAATGTTGAAAATGTCCACCCCCTGCCTGTATGCACGCATCCAATTTTCTTCTTATTGTTTCGCGAACTCTTTGGACAATAAAATTATCAAGTAGGCTAGGAGTTTTATTCTGCAATGTTTTTAACTTTTTGGAACCTATCAAGTAGGCGAGTAAGCTAATTCAAATTTTTTTTGTGGTGTCATGTCAAAAATAATATGTTGACGTAGGTACCGATAGTTAAATAGTTTTAATTATTATTATTGTGATTATTTGTTAAAAAATGGAAAAATTTACCAATGCTGAGTATGCTGACATACATTTTACATACGGACTTGCTAATGGAAATGCATATGAGGCTAGACGTCTATATAAGGAGCGTTATCCGAACCGCATAACTCCTACTTCAAAACCGTTTTCAAGAATTCACGGTCGATTAAGGGAAACAGGAAGTTTTGAAAAAAATAATCATCTGTCGGGTGCAGGTAGGGTGAAGAAGTAGTTATTAATATGGTAGGAGAATACCCGGAAACAAGCACCAGGAAAATAGCGCTGACGTTAAATATTTCTCATTTTCTGGAAAGGAAAATTTTAATTCATAATTTGTTATATACCTATCATATTCAAAGAGTTCAGGCACTCCTTTCTCGTGACTTTCCATTACGTATCAACTTCAGTCGTTGGTTTCTTCAATGCCTTATTCAAAATCATTTATTTGAAAATCAAATCCTGTTTACCGACGAAGCAAATTTCTCACGCAACGCTATACGCAATTTTCACAACAATCATTTGTGGTCAAAGGAAAACCCCCATGCCATACAGGAACCACATTTCCAAGAACAGTTCTCTCTTAACGTGTGGGCAGGAATCCTTGGAGATTATTTTATAGGGCCATTCTTTATTCCGGGAAGATTAAACGGAGAGAGATATTGTAATTTTCTTAAAGAAGATTTGCCTATTTTACTAGAAAATGTGCCGCTTAGACTACGAAATGAAATGTAGTTTATGCATGACGGTGCTCCGGCACATTTTAGCATCCAAGCGCGAGAAGTTTTGAATCGAACTTTTGTTAACCGTTGGATAGGTCGGGGAGGGCCTCAATCATGACCCCCCAGGTCACCAGACCTTAACAGTTTGGATTTTTTTTTGGGGACATCTCAAATCCTTAGTTTACCAAACACCTATTCAAAATGTAGAAGAATTAAGAAACCGAATAATAAACTCTTGTCGAACGATTAAAAATACTACAGAAATTTTCCAAAGAGTTCGCGAATCCATGAGAAGAAGATACAGGCAGGGGGTGGACATTTTCAACATTTATTGTGATTTTAATTTAGTTTTAACATATCCGTTGTTTATTGTTGTTTAAAACTAGCTTTGAAATGTTTCTATGATGATTAAAAAAAAAAAAGGTTTTCAAAATTATTTCACTTTAAAAAAAAGCATCGATTAATTTATATCAAAATATCTGGAAAACGTCTTCTTGTAGCAATTTTTAACAAGCATAGCTTTTTCGAATAAAAATGATAGAAACATTGATTTTTCATTTAAAAAATGTGATACATACACGCACAAGAAATTTGTGACTCCCAAAAAGAGAAATATGCCTGTGGGTGGCGCCCCATACATTTAAAGGCCAAACTAAGATCAAATTTGAATTTCTCATAGTAAAAAATCCACAAATACTAATTTTCTTCCAAATATCGACATTATTTTAAAAATTATTTACGAATAACAAAAATAAAACAAAAATTTTTAACACCCTGTATCTTAAAAATGAAGGCCTTGCGAACCCATGCTTATATGAACTTTCACCTTACAAATAACTGGGGAATCGTCTTGTACAATATCGGACACTTATTAAATAACACCCTGTATATGGTACCCGTATTCCCATTATCTCTCCTTCAGAACAAAAGCACAATAATTATGTAAACAACTACTTACTCTAAAAACATAGAAACTGGTACTAGTACTAGTGTCTCCATGTAGTTTTTGTAGTAAATAAAAGATTTTTTACATACAGAGAAAGGAACCTGAGAACGGATTGGTTTAGTGAGAATAATTTTTGTCAACTGCCTGCCGTTACTACTTTGACTCACATCTACCCCTAGGTATAAAAATCAAAATTACAGTGCAAGCATTCATTCAGAAAATTTTTTTTGTAAGGTTTAAAATATAAACTAGTTGGACTTTTTTTACTGCATTTTCTATAGGTACATATTTAATAAAACTATACCATTTGTATAATTTTTTTAAAATTTCTTATTGTGTTTCGTTATTTAAACTGTTGCTGTATTACGATTTTTTCCTAAATTTATAGATATGTGATTATGATTTAGAGATTCTAAATGTAAATGCAGTGTAGGTGATGCTGCATACGATGTTTTAATATTAAGACAGTCGGCAATATCTGAAGAGTTAAAAAGAAGGTACAACAAAGGTGAGTATTATATTGAAGAAATAAATGTTCACACTTAAAAATAATAGAATATTGTGTATGTTCTCAACTAAACAAATGGGCGAGTGTAAAAGTAAATGGGTTGTACCTACTTGAAGCATTATAATATCTTTGAAACTAATAAAGTGATTTTCAAAACCAGAACATAGTTAGAAAGCGCAGTTTATAGCAGTCAAACATTTTTATAAGATATTTTCATTATGATGAGACCATAGTACGTGATGCAAAGAATGACATGTATTTTAATGGATAATCCACAGGCCTGCATGAAATTTGTGATGACGTGATTTTTGTTTGTTGAGCTCAGTTTTTATAGAGAAATAACTAATTAAAATACAATTGGTCTCTATCACCCACAGATTTTTTTTTTTGCAAAAAAAAAGAAGAAATATAAAAAAAACTTATAATAGGCGTTTTAATACATTTTAAAATGAATGTAGTACTTCAAATTCTAAATGATTGATGAATAAAAAATGATTTTCTGTGGTGCTACAAACCTTCCGACTGGAGACTTTTTATCGACTTCAAAAAGGAGCTTTAAAGCTGTTCTTTTACAAAATGACAATGTTTTTGCTTCTGTTTCGGTCGGCCATACAGTTACGTTAAAGAAAAATTATGAAAATTTAGAGGAATTACCTTTAAGAATACAACATGAAAATCACAACTGGGAAGTGTGTGAAGTAACAATTTTAGGTCTTCTCTTAGGTCAGCAGTCTGGATTTACTAAATTTCCATGTTTCCTGTGCGAGTGGGCTAGCAGGAATCGAGAACAGCATTGGATAAAAAGAGACTGGTCACAAAGAGAGACTTTAACACCTGGAAACAAAAATGTAATTCACGAAAGTCTTATTGACCCTCAAAAAGTTTTACTTCCACAACTTCACATAAAACTTGGACGTATGAAACAATTTGTTAAGGCATTAAACAAAGAAGGAAATTGTTTTAAATATTTGTGTAAAACATTTCCGGCTCTGTCAGAGGCAAAATTAAAGGAGGGAATCTTTGTAGGGCCGCAGATTAGCAGCTTGATGAAAGATACAGAATTTGAAAAGGTAATGGAAGATAAGGAAAAACATGCATGGAATGCTTTTAAAGAAGTTGAACATAAATTACTACTATGTTGAGATCGTTGAAAATATGCTGGAAAATTTCAGGAATATGAGCATAAAAATTCACTTTTTACATTCCCATTTGGACTAATTCCCGGAAAATCTTTGGGACGTGGGTGAAGAGCTAGGTGAAAGATTTCATCAATATATTAAAGAGATGGAAAAAAGATACCAGGGGCGCTGAGAGGAGATCTTCCTTTAGCTGAAACAGAAAAACAAGCAAAAGAAGCTTTTCTGAAAAAAGAAAACGTTTTTTGAAGAAGCGTAATGAATAAATAACCATTTATAATAGTTTACATGTGTATATTTTGTATATTTTTGTATTTTTTTCCTTAATATATTCAAAAACTAGCTTATAAATGAAATAAATCGTGTATTTTCTATATTTTTGGATTTTACCGGTTTGAAAAATAACCTTACGTGATATAAAAAAACTGAAAGCAGATTTGAAATCAGCGCTACCAAATTACTAGAAAACATTTAAAATTTTTAAATCAACTTGTCAAAGTGTTAAAAAATGCAGGCTTGTGATCATTAATACTATAATCTGAAAGCAGAACATCCTCCCATTTTTGCTGACTATAGAGCTTAGAAATAAACTATGGGGAAAAAAATTAAGTTTTAGACCTCAAATTAATGTAAAGAAATGCAATCCTCAGATTATAGTAATAAGAATATTGTGTATATTATGTATATTTATTCAATTAAATTTATAAAATATATTTAAAAAAAAATGGCTTTCAACAGTGCATATTCGTGTTAAAAGCCTAAACGTGTAGCCAATGTCTTTCCATCATCTTAAAACTCCGTTAAGATGGTATGCTTTTTTGGAATTTCTAATACTTTTGTTTTCCTGAAGATAATGTTTATCCATTCAAAACATGTAGAGAAGTTAACATTATTTAATATTTTTAATAACCTATACCAGGGGAATAAGACTTAAAGTGTCTTAATAATTTGCCTAATGACCCAATGCCACCATATCCTACCTCAAATGAACAACTTGTTGGGACCACATTTTAAAGCAAGAAGACGACTTATTTGAATATATTTTTAACAATAATTACTAATTTAAATGATATGCTTTGATGCCCATCACATTCTTTTTTTAAATCCAATCCAAAATGGAGCATACAATACACTCATGTAATCCCTAACAAATTTTACCGATAAAACCAGAATTAATTATCGATACGTGAACGTAGTGCGAATATTCATAACTATTAATAGAAATGTCATAGTTGCACCCCAGCAACTATCTGGAACAAAAATGTTTATCCAGGATTTATTTTGCGAGACGTATATACATAGGAATAAAGCACATATAATAAAATGCCAACAGAATCAGTACAAAACAACTAAGTCCTTCAATCACAAAAGTTCATCTGTGAATAGAAGTGAGATTCAAAAGTTTGCCAAGTATCTACTTCTCTTCTCTTAATGATGAAATTAAAAATGTTAGGAAAGGTTGTTTGCCAGATAATACTTTTTACAGTTTCGACTTGGCTACAGAAAATAATTTGGCAAGGTTGAGCGCCATTGTTTCTTTAGTCTTTTATATTCTCTGCTGCATTAGTAAAAATGCAATTTTTTGTTTTGTGTAAGATAATTTACTGTACGAATAAAAAAATAATATTCAGTCAAATTTAGCAAGTGTATTTGTGTACCCATGATACTATTACCATAGAGGAACAAAACCAATGACATAAAAATATTTTACGCCTCATAATTATTGTGTACGACGTACAAATCTGTAACTATAATTACGGTATAAAATTTTCCATTTAAAAAAATATTATTTATCGGATTTTTTTGAAACCTTGAAACCATAAATACTATACAATACAAATAATAAAATCCCACATAGGTATTTCTTATTTTTTTGGAACTTAAATTAATTTGGGGGTAATCCCAACAGGTTATCTTTTAAGTAGTAATAACTATTTACGAAATTATGTGAACAAAGTCTTGATGTTTTCACTTTAAATTTTGTGTTCCTAAAAACACTTTACAATCCATTGTTCGTAAAAATGTTTGTCCCTATCTAAAAAAACGGCAATTCGGAAGGTCCTTGATTTTTTTTGTTATTGTTGCTTGAACCAACCACCACAGCACAGTACACCATAGTAAAAATGTTTATTTCAATGTTTTTAATTATAATTTATTAAACTTCACCGACATTTATATACAGGGTGTTCGGAAAATTGTGGGAAATCTCCCGGATATGAAAAAAAAACACGTAAAAAGAATACTACAAGTTCATATAAACTTCTTTCGTATTGACCTCCTCTTCGGAGATATGGGCTCCTAAAGAACTCCCATGAAATTAAGTTTTTGACACATAACTATTAAACCAACAGGTATATTTAATTTTTTTTCCTATGATCTATACCAGGTAAGATCCTTCAAATTACTATTCCAGAAAGTGTTGCGAATTACTCACAGCTGCAGGGACGGACTAGCTGTGACACTAATGTGCCCATTTTTTTTACGCCCTGTATGATAGAAACTTTGGAGAACGTTTTTTACATACCTTTATTTATTGACTAAAAATTAAGTACTCTAAATTCATGTCGCTAATCCTAACCGTTTTCGGAAAAACGTCATTTTATTGCGATCATGTATTAATATTAAGCAGTTAAAAGTAAACATTTATAATTTATAGGGACAAAGATGTATCTTTTATTAAAATACGCTAAATATACATGATGTAAATATGTTAAAAATGTATTTATATATTTTATATGTAAGTATGTATTCTAATTTAGACAATACATTTTAATAAAGTTTAGAAAAAAACGTCCAGCAGGTAATATCTACTTAATTTTTTTATACATTTTTTTTTTAGTATTTGTACTCCAATTTATAGAAAGAGTACATAAACACATTGAAAATGCAACAAACATTATTTTTGTGGACTCGTCTTATACAGTTGACAGAAATGGAACAAAATGAATGTCCATCGAACAATAATAATAGTGAAAATACCATGGAAACAAACAATTTTGATGAAATGAACGACAAAGTTAAACAATCAATAAGGAAGGTTTTCCAAATTTTTCCTAAATTTTTTTTATGTCATACCAGAAGATTATTGTGTTTTTATACCTTAGATACCATCTACATAATGGTTTACTTTATGCCCGTGCGGGCATAAAGTACACATTATGGCCCGCGCGGGCATTAAGTGTTGCATTAAGTGTGCATTAAGTGTGCGTCTTGTTCCATTTTTGATTTTTGACATTAAACATTTTAATACTGGTAAGGTAATGTCGTAGGTAAATATAAAAAATTGGTAAATCAAATTAAGTTAAAAAAATATATTTATTATTTAAAACGAACTGGTATGACATAAAAGTTTGTATGCACCACGGGTACTAATAAATATATACCCTCGGGCGACTAACGAACCCTCGGGCCAGAGGCCCTCGGCTTTGTAAGACTGTCGCCCTCAGGGCATAATCATCCACTTAGTACCCTTGATACATAAATAACTATTAAAGTCGCCGTTGTCAAAAATATGGAAAAAATAGTTAATGACTTGGATTATTTGATTCATAACGACTCTTCTGGAAAGATGTGGTAAATTTTTTCCAATTTCCCAAATTTAAATAAAGCGCGTTTTTAGGCCCCTCCTATATAATTCGGCTTTCGTACTTTTTCATTGGCTCTTTTTATGCCCATACCGGAACTGTATGATGGATATACTCTCGCCATGCACGTCGGTTTATCTTCTTTACTAATAGTATCATGCGAAGTACCCTACTAAGGTGTTTTATCGTGGATGCCTGCTGGTTTTACAGTAAAATTGGTACGTGGTGTTAAATAAAGTTACCATCATTGTGTGTTACGCCTAAACTCTTTATTAATTAATTCCTGGTAAGTTTTTATTGTTTTGTTGATATATCTCATTACCAGTACAACTTTTAGGAAAATTATGTGTGGTACTTCTTATTAGAACAAGCCAAAATAAATCACATTACCGTTGTCTCTTGTCGTAAGGAGTTAATTTAAAAAAAAATTAATACAAAATAAAATCGCGTCATCGGCATACGGGAAATAATGTGATATGTTTTTTTTTTTACCTATACTATTTTTATTCAATTTCTATACTATGAGAGACGATATGCAGAAAATTTAAGTTAGCTCCTAAAATACAAATTTTATCAATGTCACATTGATCATAATAAACTGTTGCTAATGTTACATCAGCTATTGGATAATGATCCGTATTTCACTCATACCATTATCCTTATGGTACAGTCAAACATCGAAAACAATATTAAAAATAAAATATAATAGACAAAGTTAAAACTATTACCTATACCATACTTGTGCAAGTGCAAAATAATCGTTTTTGTTTCTTTTATATTGAAACGGAAAATGCATTATCCAGCCAGTAGATATTAATAGTTTTTCGGATATACCAAAAAGAATTGCAACATTTAGAGTTATACTAGTAATATATTTCGAAGATAATCCGCAACATGACTGGCAGATTCTGTTGCTAATTTAAAATTGCGCTAAAAATGCATGACTGATAGAACTGCAAAGTTGTTGCTTAAAGTTATGACTTTCGACAGTAGCGAACAAAAGGCATCAATATAAGTGTACGTTTTTTTTAAACCAAATAAATTAATAACAATTATATTACTAATAATAAATCGAAGAACATCATGTCTTGCTTGAAGGCATAGAAATACTAAATAATATTTTTATTATATTTTAACCTAAAAAGGAAGTTTAAAAGTAAATAAAAAATCAGACTTGCAAAACTTTTTAATATTAATCGAATGCTGGTAACCTTATGAATGTCATCAATATCTGGGCAATACCAATACTTACCTACTCATTAGGAACTCTTAATTAATTAGTTGTAGGGGAGAACGGGGCAAGTTGACGATGTTACGGGCCAAATGCTGCAGAAAAGAGACCATTTAGTTTTTAAAAGCAGATTTATTTTTATATAGTAGCGCAATTATTGGGTTACTATTTAAAATTTAAAAAACGAAACACAACTTAAATCTAAGAAAATTTAATTTAAAACTGCATTTTCGTCAACTTGCCCCAGTACTGGGGCAAGTTGACTAGTCCATAGGGGCAAGTTGACGATTACAAACACAGGTCGCAAGCAAAACTGCCTTTCTTCTCGTACGCTGTACATGATTCGTGCCACCAACTTTCGCACGCTCTACATTGTATCCAGTCTTCCTTTTGAGGTTCATTGTATGGTTCCTGACATCCTGGACAAAAAATATCACCCTTTTCTTCTTTTGTTTCTGGCTGCTTTCCATTAAATTCTTGAAGTCCTATCATCTTCTTTACTTTTGAAACATCAATCTTTCGTTTCTTATTTTCTTTTTCAATTTTTTCAATATTCTTCTTTTCTTGTTCTTCTTTATTTGGAGTCGAGGTGTTAACAGAAGCTCGCTGTTTTTAGATTTAACCGGATGATTATATTTGGGAAGTGGACTAGTGAGATGTGACCATCATCATCAGTCTTTCGAATAGAACTCGATATTTCTACAGGAATAGGAAGATCTTGTTCGTTTTTCTCTACATGTTTCTGAAAGCAAGATGAACTAGGATTTTCTTGATGTTTTGTTGTAATACCTAGAGGTTCTTTCTAAATTTTTACTTCATTATCAATGATTATTTTTATACCCGAGGGGCCGGGAAGGGCTGACGTCATAGATTTAGGTTCCAGTTTGCTCTTAATATTAGCTAGTGGTCAGTAGCGGATCTCCCATTAGGCTGGGTGTGCTGAAGCCTTGGGCCCCCGGCAATAGCAAGCTGTTAAGCCGAAAGGTCCTTTAATACACTGCACTGATTCAGCAGTTGGTTCCTTGTGAAAAATTTTTAATATATATTTTATAGTAAAACACTTATAGCTTTTTAATGTTTCATTAGTATTTATTATAGAATTGCTCTGCACGGACGAGAGGCTAAATTGCTTTCCAATTTTGTCAATTGAGTATGACATCACGAGATCTATTTCATATGAAGAAGCATTCCGCAAAATACGTTAGAGTTAAGTGCAGAAGACAACAGTTTTTTTTAAATTTGTTATTGCTATGTAATTAGCTTTAATTTTAATAATGTTCTCGTATGTTTTTTTTTAGTTTAAAATAGAATAGATTTTTATTTTTTACATTAGTCGTTTTATTTGTTTTATAACAAAAAATAACTACATCCTACATCATGGAAATAAAAAAAAAGCATTTCGTGGGGTTGGGGGCCCCAGAAATTGAATCAGCCTAGAGCCTCAAAAAACCACGATCCGCCCCTGCTAGTGATTCATTATCACTGCTCGAAGGGTCGTCTTCAGCAGTTATGTGCCTCTCACTTAACATGGAAGAATTAGTGAAAACAGCACCAAGAAAAAAAATTTCAAATTTTTTTCGTTATAACCTGCCCTGGTCTCCCTAGTTTATATTTTTTTTCTGATCGACTATGTAATTCTTCTCATTTTTTAATTAGTATACCATATGCTTATTTTCATTAAAATTAGAGATATTTAAGTTTTTTTCTATTTTTCGTTGTTTATTTCCTACATTTATGTTGTAACCATTGGTGGGTCCATGCAGTGAGTTAAAGAGGCTATATCATGTTTGAGGTGACTGTACGTGTTATGCCTTTCATCTTAGATTTAAATTCTTATACCTTAAACTATTATCGACCTCTATCAATATGCACCAAAACTACGAAATAAAGTAATACAGAAATCAGTACTACCTAAAGAACAACAAAAGTGTAAACACAGCTGCGTTCATACTGCACGAATAAAGATCCAAACAAAATTAAAGGGCACCGTGGCAATCAAACCAAGCATGACGCCTGGAACCAAAATAAAGTAAAAGTACGACTTACACCATGGAAGTAACTGGAGTCGATTTTATAAGCCCATCATTACACAGCGTCTTGACAGTAAAAAAAACCAGAATGATGAAAAAGCATAAATTACAGGGGAAAATAATAAAACCCTGTTCGGTTTAATAAAATTGAGACTTATCGTACTATAACGCAACGGTAAATTGGAAAACTAGAAAATAAATACTATTTGGTTGTTTTCTTCTATCAAAAGTAATTAGAAGTGGAAATACTCTATTAGAACGATATAAAGACAAATGCCTAAAAGCTAATCACTTATATGGACCTCATAAAAGTAAGGAATACACTAGGAAGGTTTATATTACTGCAAGATTTTAAAACAAACAAATTTTTTCGTTAAAAAGAGATGTAGGGAATGACCCTTAAGTAAGGCCGACTAGGACGGAAATAGATTCTGACTAAAAAAGGATAGAAAATAAATGGAATAAATCATCCCCCCTCCTTCGTTAAAATAGGGAACCAACCGGGACTCTCAGACATTCTTAGCCGAACTTTAGTTCAAGAAAGTTTTAATCAGATGTGAAAAAAAATGGTGATCAGTGATAGTAAAGAAACAAGGTGGTGAGAAGTTTAATTTTAAAAATCAAGTAAAAAATAATTAAAAAAGAAAAAACTACCCGGGATCGAAAGTTAAAGTAGTGATACCAATTTAGCAGGACTTTCGACGCGGAAATAATATAGACTATATAATATTGACATTAGTTTTAAACTTTGAAAAAAAAACAGATAATGACGTGGTTAATATCCTTCCTAGCGTATGTCAGGATGATCTATAATAATAGACCTCGACAGGAAGGCCTATATCGACAAGGCCTTTATCATATATGGGACGTGATGCGACTAATTGGGGACGAACCAGGTCCAGAAAGTAGCTGGCCATTCCGGGCCCAACTAATATTATGGCGGGAGATCCTACATTTTGAATATCAACAAACTGGGCCACTTCTATAAACCGGGCATTCGATCTGCGACTGTGCCTTTTGCATAGCATCCGCCCCAAATTTTGGAACACAGCCAGGCATTTTCGGGATAGGCATGGGTTGGCCAGAAATAGAAGAATGTCCATGCCTATAACCGGAACAACCACCTACAGTTTTAAGCGCACCTACTTTAACACAAATAAAAGAAGAAACCCATGAGGCATGGTGTCAAGAACCTTACTGCCCATGCTCAAAGTGTCCGGAGTCACCCTACATGCCAATACATACGCTACCTGTAGGATTACCTCCATTAGTTCCAATTAATGGAGAGTGGCGTGTAATATCCCCAGTAACAATTCCAACCGCAACTGACCTCGTTAGTGGGAGAATTAACCACAATAAACGGCCTTCAGGAAGTAGCTTCCGTCCCAGTACAAACCTATGTAAATATTAATGATCAACCAGAGCAGCCAACTGATACCAGGAGCTACGAGGTAACCCACCTTGACGGATTGCGGATGGTTCTGAGTGCCATCAGGGATGAAGACCCGGATGAAAATATTGAGGCCCCCGAACGAGCCTCTGAATCCCCGAATGAAAATGACCAAAAAGGTACCGAAAACAAATAATTTATAAACTGATGTTTTTACTATCTTGGTTTTGATTTTTTTTTTAAATTTTACTGAGCCTTAAATATGTACAAGGTAAATAACCACATAATATATTTTATTCTAAGCATTAACTCTTTTGTTTCGGTAGTGTAATAATAGGGTGATAACATCATTAAATTATCTAAGAGCTTTTAAGTATTTGTCTCGTCTCCTAGCTTTATATCCTAACAATTAATTATACCGAAGTAAATCATTACATTTCGTATTATCCAAACAAAGAAGCGCAAAGTACCTTTAATGGCCTTTTGTTCTTTTCTTTCGCCACAAAATACTAAACGACTGCGATCGTTAGCTGAAACTGAACTAACCTGATTTGAAATTAAAAACAATGAAAGCTTTTGTTTTTACAGTGTTAATACAACTTCTGATTTATAGAGTCAACAATTTATTTCGCCATTATAACTGATTATTCAGTTTCACTAATTTTTATTTATTTATAAAATTCATAAAGGTTGTTCGGGTTTGTGAAAATATCGAAATCGTTATTAGAAAAAGTTTTTTAAATGCAGTTTCTAGCTTACATGCAAAATTTCAGCTGCATAAGATACTTTTGATTTTTTACCCAACACTAAAATTTATTTTCCACTTAATGAACACTTTACTGATGACACTGTTTTGTCTTCACATTAAGGTGTATTACTTTCAGACACAAACTACGTTTTTAAAAATACTTATTTTATTAAGTTACCTTATACAGGGTTAAAAAGAAGTAAACTTTGCATCAAATGCGACCAAATTTTAGCCCAATTTTGATTTTATAGAAAAACACACATTTAATATGGCGCTACTTTAAAGAAAATGTATCTAAAATAAAGCATTGTCAAAACTAAGAAGTTTTATGTAGGTTGCGTTGAGTCTTATTTTGCAAAAGTGGTGCAATTTACAAAATATGGGTAAAAAATCAAAATTATCTTATGCAGCTAAAATTTTGCATGTGGGCAAGAAACTGCATTTAAAAAAACTTTTGACGATACTAGAAAATAAAAATATCCCCACTTTTGAATTATTTTTTGGAAAAAATTAAAATTTGACAGATACCTAATGCGAATCACGCGACTAATATTTTTTTGCTAAATTTTCATCTCGATCGAAGCATAAAACATTTCCACAACAGCATCTAATGCAATTTTTAAAACTGACTATCTAAGCACAGAGTTTTCGTTTATTATGTCCACATTTTGTACGCTACATATGTTTGCATTATTACGGAATCATATTCGGTGCAACCTCGCATATTTACCATATTTACATGATTGTATTGCTTACATGCCTAGATCATCCAAGCCGGCAATTGTACTTTTGTGTTTACCATATTAAAGTAGAATAGTACAATAAAACCATTTATTCGATAAATCAAATACTGAACATTCTAAACGAATAATAATAAATTACTCGGCCTGTCCATTTTGTAGGTTTATACAGAGAGGGACAGTCAGTGGCTGTACGTCAAAGCATAAATGATTTTAAAATTTAATTTAAAATGGGCCGTACCCGTACATTTTGCAAATAAATAACACCTGACGACAAATCGGAAAAAGATATACAGAGAGGGAAAACTCTTATTACAAAAAGGGCAGTTTTTTTTAAATTTTTTTCTATCGTGCGATTGGCCGTTTATCCTCACGCATTTGCACACTTTTACACTTACTTAACGGCCGTTGCATTTAGAAAGTTTGTCTTTCCGCCCTTGTTAGGATAATAAATATTTCACACTCCTTTTCAAATGCTATTCTTCAAATAATATTCCTTCTCTTTATGAACGTTCGATTTCCATTCGTGCAATATACTTTAGTTGGCATCTGTCGCTTTATACCAGGCTATATCAGTGTTAAAATCAAATATCTTATAAACCGTGGACCCAATGTTTCATGTATAAAATGCCTGAAAATCTGATGTTTGAATTGTTATTGAAAATCAGTAAAGGGTAGAAGAGAGAACTTCTTGGGTTCTCAAGACAAGGACAGTTTATACTTATATCTCTTTCAAATAGTGGTTGTCAACATTTACAGTAACACCTTAAGAAAATATGAAAAGGAAAGAAAAACACAAAGTCTTCCTACACAAAGTTTAATGGAAAGGATTCCAAGTATTAAGGGTCACTACATGTTTCGAACGTAGAAACGTTCATCTTCAGGAGACAGAAAGTTTTTAAATTTATGCTGATGGTGTTAGCAAAAGAGAAATTGAAATTTAGAACCTTAATGGAGCTTTTATGGGTTTAAAAGTGAAGTGTAGAAGAAACATGAAATAAAAGATTGATAATGGTAAAAACCATAGAATGTTTAAAACATTGTGAAGGGGTGTAAACCAACCAAATAAACTGGGAAAGAAGAAAACTTGTCTAGGTGTCGAAGCTTATTTGAAGCGTTTAAAGGAACTTATGAAATGAATATAGACATAATGAAGGTGTAAGCATTGTGTTGTCACATAATAATGTTGAACGAAAGGAATTTTTGGGGTCCTGAGGACTAAACCTCAGTAACCCCGCGATAGGTTAATTTGAAATCAATAATAAACGTAATCAAAAAATTAAACATTTTTAGAATTTTTCTTCTTCGTAAGTAAAAAAGGTCGTTCACCTCCACGTGCTAGCGAAAAAGTGAATGCTTTCATTTCATGCATTGCCCCAGTTTATTTGGTTAGTTTACACCCCTTCACAATGTTTAAAACATTATATGGTTTTTACCATTATCAATCTTTTATTTCATGTTTCTTCTACACTTCAGTTTTAAACCCATAAAAGCTCCATTAAGGTTCTAAATTTCAATTTCTCTTTTGCTAACACCATCAGCATAAATTTAAAAACTTTCTGTCTCCTGAAGATGAACGTTTCTACGTTCAAAGCATGTAGAGACCCTTAATACTTGGAATCCTTTCCATTAAACTTTGTGGAGGAAGACTTTGTGTTTTTCTTTCCTTTTCATACTTTCAACTCCACTTTAAGTATGAACCATTTCTTCAAACTTTAAGAAAAACTAAAGGTACCACCTATCCTTAACTTAGAAATCTTAAAAGCTTTATGGCTATAAAATTTTATAACGAAATGCACTTAGCGAGATATCGTTCCGCTTTTTCTTTGTTGACCGGAAATCAAACAAATATGGCTGATTTCCTGTGATTTTGGACAACCAATCGCATAGTATTATTTTATCCAATAACCATACCTCCAAATACAAAAAAGAATGGTCCTACGAATATTTATTTGTATAAAACATGGAAATTTGCTTTAGAAAAAAAATTATAAAATTTTCAGTTCTTAAAAACAACATTGCGTCACGATGTTAAAGACATATTTATCACGGTGTTTTCTAAGTTTATAAAAGAGAGTGTTTTAAATGTTTTAAGGGGTTGATAAAGTAAAAAATACAAATTGTCGTTCTAGTGTCGGTATCAAAATTAACAAGCGTTTCTTTCTTAGGGCTAAGTGCCACTTAAACACCTAGGGGGGCTGATCTACCCTAAAAGCAAAGAGATGAAAGTTTTTTTTATGTAAGTTATAATAATTCTATAGAAATTGACTTTGATAAACCAAGTGTAAAAATGAACTATAATTTTGTACTTAAAAGAAATAGTCTCATGAACTATTGTAAGGGTTGTTTTTCAAATTTTTAGGAAGGAAAAAATCTATCTATATATAAATAAAATATCGGTTTAAAAATATTGTTTTGTCGCTTTTCGTTTCAATGCCAATATCTGCTCATTTAGCGAACAGTACTGACATATGAATAAAGCTTGTTCTTTCAATATATATCGGACGGATGGAAAATAAGTTTCCAACGGTATCTCGGGCGCCACCCCTTGGATTAATGTGGTAAGGGGCCCACGATGCACCAGGTAGCTTGTTACAGTGGAGAAAATTAAACCAGGCGTTCAACTACGCATTTAGCGACTGTATTTTTTTTTTTTTAAGCGTCCTGAAAGAAACAGTTTCGGTGAAGGAAAATAAAACAATCGATTCAGTACAACATTTTGTATTATAAATCAACTCTCTGTAAATTACAATGTGTCAAAATGAGAAGCGGTGAAATGATATGAATGAAAGAGAGAGAGAAAGAAAAAGGAAAGAGTAGGAAGAGTTTGCGTGTATGCTCGCGACAAATCGGTCTTAATGAAATGAAATGATCCGGCTATTCTATTCTAATAATATCGGTCTTGAATAGTGCGCATGTTATCAAATTCGCAAGAAACGCGGCGGTTGTCTCGGCGGTAGCGGTAAACGGTCGCGGTCGGTAGCAGGCGGCAAGTAAGGTTTGCGGTTAACTTTATCAGATTCGGTCAATGGAAAGGTAACGTGGTACGCGGACTTGCGGCTGTGCTCAAAAACGCGGTTTGTTTGTGCTATCTACGGACAGGTGTGCGGTGTTTTTGCGAAGACGGGCGCGGATGTAAAACTTTCACCGAGGCGGCCGGAAAAAGTTCCTAACTAAGCGGTAATACGAACAATGATCGGTGGTGAATCGGTAAGACGTCGTTTCCCTGCGAATACGCGGCTAAATATAACATATTAAAAACTTAACCTGCGGCCGGGCGCGTTCTGGTATTGAAGTAATGTGTATGACGGAGAAGGTACTATGTGTATGTGACAGAGACGGTAAAGGTGTGTGTAAGACAAAGACGGTGTGTGTGTGTGTAGAAACCCGATATTTACCCGTTTTAACTATTAGTTAGAACGAGACAGGATCCTGCAGAAATCCGGTTTCGTATGTGACAGAGACAACAAAAATAGCTGAAGGCTAAGAATGAGACCAAGCTACCCGGTCTTTATTCCGAGAGCAGCCTGGTGTCATAGGTGAGAACAAACATTGATCGGTGTGTGTATGAGTGAGTGAGACAGAACTACCCGGTGCTTATTCCGAGAGTAGTTCGGTCGCGTGTGTGTAGGTGTGTAGATTAGTGGTGTTGTATGTGTTTAAAGAGAGACCGAACTACCCGGTGCTTATTCCGAGAGCAGTTCGATCGCTTACGTAAGTGACAACAATAATATGACGGCTCGCGTGTTTTAAAATAAGACATAGCCACCCGGTACTTATTCCGAGAGCAGCTCTATCCTATATGTAAGAAACAAAGCAAACATATGGTCGGCCCGGTGTGTGTATGAGAAAGTGTAAAATAGTACCTAAACCTGTGTGTAAGAGTGAGAACCATACCTTATAACCAGAACGTGCAGCGGTCTACGAAAATGGAAGCGGCGCGGGGAAACGGCGGTTCGGATGGTGGTTTCTTACCGTCGGAAGTCGGTCGGTCAGCCTCGGTGGTCGTCGGTCGGATCGGGAGCGGTTCTACGATGTCGAGTGGTCGGGACGGTGAGAACACGAGTTCTGATTTAAAATGGGTCGATTTCCCGTATAAATTGACTCGGCGAAACTACGTCACGGTCATAGACGCGATGGTACCGTACGCGCTTCGATCTCGCGCGGAAGCATCTGGGGGTACGGTACGCGCTTGGACTTGGCGGCGCGCTCAGCAGTACTAACGACTGTGGCCGGAAAATGGTGAAAACTATTTTCTCGATGTTTCGCGACGGAAAACTTAATAGATTTAAACAGTGTAAATTAAATAAATTATTTACGTACAAGAATGAACGTTTTAGCACGAAAAATAAGAAAGTTATATCGGACACGCATACTAACCTTTTAAACTTTATAAAACAATTCAGTAAAAATATTAAAAACCCCGGAAAAATATAGTAACTTCGTTACACTATTGTTAGGAAAAATAAACTTAATGAAGTGTTTTCGTTTCGTTATACAAAAGTAAGCGCGGAACGCAGTGCCGCATGTGAATATTTTAGAACATTTATGAAATAAATTGCTGTCATTATGAAAAATATGCAGGAAACGGGGAACGCAGTACCGCTGGCGTATATAAAACCTCGTGACTTGACTTGGCATGATAATTGTAAAAGTTATATTTTGTAACCAAAATTGGTATTAGATGACGAGATATCGAAAAAAGTTATTTGAAAAAGGTGTTTAGATTTTAATTTTCTACTTTTTCACAAAATTTGACGCAAAAATTCTAAATATTTTTAGAAAAAAAATGTGTGTAATTTTTTACTCTCAAATTCCTATGAATTTAATGAAATAAGTTAAATGATCAAGAACATGATCGAGAACTAAAGTATTAATCTATTAGTAAAAGATTTTTGCCGTTTTTTAAAGCTTTTATTTGTAAAAATTTGTGTTTTTATTGTTACTTTAGTGATAATAACAATGTTTCCCATATTGTGGCCAGTCACTGTATTATATAAAATGTAATATAATAATATATAAGTAATACTTAATGGGGTACTCAAAAAATGTATTATATTTCAAATTTCTTACATAATTACATATAATATAGCGAGACGCAGTGCCGCTTGATTATACCTATTTTAGTTATTTAAGAACCATATTATGTATTTTAGTTATTTAAGAACCATATTATGTTTTTTAATGATGGATTTAATGAAAATGTACCGATTGAATTTTGTACTCAATGATTTAAAAATTATACCAATATATATTTATTCAGTAAGCCCATGGGTTATTATTTTCTTTGACCAGAAAGCAGGATAGATCCCTGCACTGCCGTTGGCTAGCGACGTGTATCCAGTCACGGTTCCGGTGGCGTTTAACGCGCTACCAATTTATGGTGACTCTATTATCGGGTGAGAAACAAATTGTTTTTCTCAAATTTTGACATTTAACAAGGGTGTTATCGAATATTTTTAAAAAACATCATTTTTTAAAATACTATTCTACGTTATTGGTTCACTTAATAGATAGGCGAGAATATTTCCCAACTAGAATAGTTTTAAACTTACTTACGAATTCTCGCAAAATCCTCCAAATATAAGCGTCTTTTTGTTTTTGTGCAAGAAAGTCAAAAATTTTACTTTTCTACTTTTCTGTATCTAAAATTTTAATTTCAGACAATAATTATCAAGAATCTATTTCACAACCGGAAAGATTATTTATTTATTTTTAAGATATTCAATTTTATTTGACCCCCTGTTACAGGTCGAAATTTTAGAAAAACAATTTTTTTCTCACACACTGATAGAAATATACAAACATACAAACATATACAAAATATTTTAATAAAAGTTATTGAAAATTAATTGATTGATGTTACTATGAATCTACCCATATTATACATTAATAAGTATCAAAAATAAAGTGTGGATAATTTCAAAAATAAATATAGTTTTAAATAATTCTAGAAATTCTTAATATAGGCAGAAAATAATAATGAACGATAAACATTAGTATTAAAGCGTGGGGTGCTCGATATACGAAAAATATAGCACAAAGCGCCCCACGCTTTTTTCACAATAATACTAATGTTTATCGTTCATTATAATTTTCTGCCTATATTAAGAATTTCTAGAATTATTTTAAACTATATTTATTTTCCGCTTTTTAGTTTGATTAATTATTTAAGCGTGTTTTTTAGTTTTTTTAAATCATATTTATTTTTCATTTTTTAGTTTGAGTTATTGTTAAGAAAAAAAAATTTTTTTAGTAGAGACAGTCATAGAGAGGTCCGGAGTAGAGATGGAATACTGTCACTAATTTAACAATGACTTTTTGAAATGGCTAGATTGAAAGCAGTGGATCCATTTTTTTAAAATGGCTAGAATCAAAGCATTGGATCCACAAACCCGACCAAACCCGTTTGGCCAACGGACCAACTGATAGCGAAAGGATGTACCAACACTATTAAGCGGAGTGCTCGAGCCGGAAAGTAGGTAGATAGTACGCATGCGCATACGGTGAGCTCTATCTCTCATACAGAGGATCTGTAAGGAAATGATTTAATTTCGGCGATCCTGATCAGGATAATGAGATAAACGTATCAAATTATTGTATTGTCAGCGGTTCTTAATAAGTCTACAAAATTTAAATTAAATCTGACCGTTTAAAGTGGGTCAAAATCGGGTTCAAAGAAGTCGGTTACAAACAAACATACAAACATACCTACATACAGGTAAAGCTAATAAAAGCGTGTTAATTAACTCAAATTTGCTAACCAGCTTTAAATATAGAAGTAGCAACAATGTTTTATTATGCACTTTGGAATGTAAATTATTTGACCAGTTTTGAACTTGAACTTATTGCTATGACTTAGTACATACCTAATACCTATCTAGAAATCAGAAATATTTTTTTTTTTACTTTTTGCCTTACTATTAAATAATACAAACCCATTTTTTTTCACTTAAGGGAAAAATATATTATCCGCACGTTTTTATCGTAACACCAGCATTCCATTCCAATTTAGAAAAGTCGTATTGTTTTCTTTATTGCTTCTTTTAGAACTACCGGTCCACTAAAAAGCTCTTTATGTTCGCCTAAGGATTTTAAAACTCAATAGCACAATCGTAAACCGATAACGGTCGCAGTTAAAGATTCTATTAAACATTATCTTTTTATAACAGCTTACTGTATTAACAGAGCAATAGAATTTAATGGAACAATCTCGCTGCATTTTATATTCTAGTTGTGTGTTAATAAAACAATACAACTGTATCACAATTTAACTTAACTGCGTAGTATTTTCCTAAATTTGAAAAAAAAATAGTAATTGTCTTTTTCTTAAATATTTGACATACAGTGTTATGATCAAGAAACGGATCAGCCCTTTATATAGAATGCCGCCTACTTAATCAAGAATCGCACGGACCCGTCAAATTAATTGTTTTCAAATGCATTTTATTTTAGTTAAAAGATGTTTTAACAATGCTATGTGTATCAATTTTAATTTTCTTCATGAAACATTGTATGTTGGTATGCAACATTAATATGTTTCAAAAAAATTATTACGTTGCCGGACTTCCATTGTCTTTTTTTTTTTGCTTAACACAACGTTTCGGTTAGTTAGTATCTCTAACCGTTCCAATTCATTAAATTAACCATGGAAACAGAAAAATATTTCACTCTATCTTTTCTCGATGTTCTCATCAAACGAAATGCTAAAAACATAAAAACTTCAGTGTATAGAAAACCCACTCACACAGGGCAATACCTTAATCATGGATCGAATCATTCAAACCCCATAAAACAGGGCATAATGCAAACTCTTTATCACAGCGCATCTAACGTTTGCAACAATCCGGAAGACCTTAATATTGAAATTTCAAACATCAAAAAAGATTTAAAACAGAACGGTTACACTGAAACCTTTGTTACTAATACCATCTCAAAACTTAAAAATCGCGAAGTAAAAACCAATACAGAAACGAAATAGGAGCAAGCATTTCTTACAATACCTTTTGTCAAGGGAATTTCTAAAAAGATTAGAAGGATAACCAAAAACTATAATATCAAAACAGCCTTCAAATCCAGAAATACGCTTAGAAGCTTTCTTACAAAAGTAAAACCCTCCCATAATGAAAACACAAAAAATTGTATCTATCAAATCTCTTGCGAGTGTGGCGAATCGTACATTGAAGAAACAAAAATACCTCTTCCCGTACGAGTTAAAGAACATCTAAAACATACACAAAGAGGTGAAACTTCGAGATCAGGTATAGCGGAACATGTATGGACCAACCAGTATAATATAAAGTGGTCAGAAGCCAAGGTTTTGGACACGGAACAGCACTGGAGAAAACGAAAGTTCAAAGAAGCCGCTTTCATGAATCAAAACACCTATATATTTAGTTAACCAAGTATAGATATCCCCAATATCTGGAAGCCTCTCCTTGTCCAAAACCAACAGCTCAGACTTCACACTCCAATAAGCACGTAGGCGGAGTCGTCAAGCTTCATTGCACATGGATAGTATTTAAAACAGTAACTGCCTTAGAATAATATTTTAGTTTAAACTTGAAAACAGTTAGAGATACTAATTAACCGAAACGTTGTGGTAAGTAACAAAATATAGACAATGAAAGTCCAACAAGGTAATATTTTTTTTATATTATTATATTATAATCTTTAAGGTATTGTCAATGACAATTTGCTATTTAAATTTGAGGCATCAAAAAAAGTCATTGAATGTTAATCAAATTTGAATTTTGCTCTGTTGATATTACACCCAAATGCGCCTCGCTAAAAATGAAATTTTGATTATGTTGGGTTGTGGAGTTCAAAGTAAAAGTCATAGGAAAGTTCGTTACCAAAATCGCCTGCCTATTAGTCAATCGCCAATCGACAGTGTCTAGGGTAGCAATTAAGTAGAGAAGTTTCCATACTGTTGAAAATAAATCGGTCATCCTGGTATACCTGAGAAGAAAAAAATAAACTTACTATTATTACTACAAGAGAGATTCTCATAGCTCAAGCACACAATGGGCGTGACAATGATGCTCACCAAAACTACCTATCTAATTTTAAAAAAAAATTATTCCTATAAACCAGTAATTGTACAAGAGTTATTATTGAACTATAATCCTGACAAGCGAGAGCACTTTTGTGAAATAATTATTTAGCTAACAGATAACTACGCACAAACTGTCCAAAGTATTTGTTCTTCAGACGAAGCGACTTTTTCGTTAAATAGTCAGGTTAATAAACGAAACTACATATTATACTAGGCGCAGGAAAATCCTCATGAGGTAATGCCTAGGCAAGCATTGTTGAAAATAGTATATTCGGACCATTTTGATGAGATCCTTACTGGAGAAAGATATCTAAATGTCCCCCGAAACGCGACGCACTTTAATCAACAAAATAAAAATATTGAATAATGGAAAACGCATATCATATGTAAATATATTGTCCAATGTTAATAACTAGTGAGTCATAATTATAATAAGTTTTACACAATGGTGATTATAATTTTAAACGTTGTGGCATGCAGATCATTTTATTTTTATTTAAAAGTGTCTGGGGATCAAAGTATCTTGCTTTCCAGTCAATCGCAATTACCATTGCTCCACGGAAAGTATCTGAATTTGTCCCAGCCAACTTCTGCCACACAACTTATTGAATTTGTAAGACGTTGGAATTATGGGACTATCTCAAACTAGGAAGGGTATTATTAATTGGACGGAACTCTCTTATAACTACAAAGTATTCACTATATTAGTAGATAATAAATAAGTGAAAAGGCAAATCATGTGCAAATATGTGGTGTCAAATAATAACCGGTGAGTTATACTTCAATGAGTAGGTACTGCTGATCAAATTTATCCAGATTTTCAAAAAATACTACCTTTTATACACCTTTACTATCGGAATTTTCGAGAATATCCTGCTTTTGATTGGTCACTAGAGTCATGTCCCCTAGCGGCCAACCTAGGAACTTAAAAATAATTTCCAAAAATTTCTCTTAATTACTTTAATAGATATTTTTTTGCCAGTGAGCTGTAAACGGTTTTCAGTTGTTTATTTAGTTATACACCCGCTAAGTGTAATGGAAAAAAAAACAGTGACGTTAACACACATCTTAGATACTATGATGTGAAATGATAATTTTTTTTGTACTTACAGCCGCCATTCCATGCATGTTATAGATATTAATGTGAGAAACAAAGAATAATACAAATTTGCTAACTAAGGAAGTGGAAATGAATAAGTCAGTAAATATACAAAATTATTTATTTATAATAATAATTAAAAAATACAAATAAACTTCTACTTTCACATTAAAATTATTTTTAAATTTACATTTGCCCTGTTTTTCGCATTCCCTTTTTATAAGGTCGTTCGAAACTATTTTTAAATCATACGCCCATCCAATTTTGACAAAGAAGTTGATAAAGTGGTAGGACAAATTCCATTTGCCGAATTCCGCAGCTCTGTAATCCCAAGGAAAAGTATGATGATAATTATGTCAACCTAAAAACATGTTAAATAATTAAAACAAATTAAAAAGAAAAGTCTTCCTCCACAGTTTTATTAAAATAAAAAATTATTATAGAGAAACGTTTGTCATTAGATGACAGAAAAAGCTTTGCTGATGGTGTTATATTATTTACATATTTGAAGCCTTTAAGAGAATGATTTTTTTATTCTAATAAAATTGTGGAGGAAAATTTTTTGTTTTTTTTTTTCGTTTCCATACTTTTAACTCCACTTTAAATATGGACAATTTCTTTAAATTAAACCAAACTAATTTAATAAAAAACTTTTTAAATTTTTTTTTATCTTTCCACATCGATCCACTTTGAAATTGTCCGGTAAAATTACAACAATAGAATTTTACCATTACCTACATCCTGAAAATGCTGTAAATTATTTTAATTTTTACTAGTTTGTAAATTTAAGCATTTTCCGCTAAGAACTTAAAAGGTCCTGTGAATTACTGAATTTATTCCGCAAAATTAATTTTGTTTTATTACTGTAAGTAAAACACTTTTTACTTAAAGTGTTAAGCAAAATTTACTGAAAATAATTAAAATTAGATGAAGCCAGCTGTATTACCTAAAATTAAACATATCGTTTATATTAAATTTCTTATAAATAAGCTCTTAGTCTTAAAGAGCGTTTAAAACGATAACGTTGCCATTTGTTTTAGTTAAAAATTATTATATGTAAAGTGTTTTGAGAATTTTTAAAGAGGCAACAGTATATTCTGTACTATAGTTTTGGTTTTAAATCTTTTGTGCATTAGTACAGAAAAGGTCAAAAATTCTACCCTTTTTTCGTTTGTTAACGAGTTTTTTATTTTAAAAAAATGCCCGATAGCAGTAAGGGGACACACAGAAGGATATATTATATCTTATTATCTGGCTTTCTCTGAGGTGTGAGGCTTGCGGAACACTCTGCGCCATAAGCTCCTGACTAAAAGGCTATCAGATTCACCAATTTCTAGACCATTGGTGAGAGGGTAAAAATTTTCTACGGTGCTTTTCAGCGCCTTTCCGAGTGTGTAAGCTGAAAAGAGAGCCAAGATCTGGGGCCTGTCCCAGTTATCTCTCTAGTGAGGGTTACTCAGAAAAATGCTTTACTTTGCTCTTTTCAATAAAACTGCTCAGTAGACTCGGAAAACTTAATTGCCCTAGGCGAAGGTATGTCGATATGTGTTTGCAGCAAAAACTCTGCGAGCGAGCAAGGTGTCAGAAATCATATTAACCGCGGTCGATGCAGAGGTCCAAGAGACCCAACCAGATTTGACAATGTCTATCCCATATGCCAAGGGGCTTACAAAAAGCTTTCCGGTATGCGTCAGCATATGCGGATGAGCCATCTGGCAGAATACAATACAAACATGGAGAAGGAGGGATGAGGGACTGAGGAACAAGGTGGCAACACCTGTGTCCGAGTCGGATAGTGAAGACGATAATCCCAACCCAGGCGAAGTGTCTCTTTGCAGCGAAGCTCGAATATGAGGTCGATGGTAACTTCATTAACCGTCACATCAAGGCGCATTTTCCAGGCCAAATCATAGATTAAATTCGTTATATTAGGAAGAACTCTTGCTTTATTGAGTATTTGCGGAGTTAGGAAGAGGACACGCGGATGGATCTGGAGGACGAGGAAGGGGACTTGAGGGAACGCGCCGGCCTTTCCTAAGACACTGAGGCCATCTTGGTTAAAGAGCAGTTAAAACCCGTGCATGTAGACAGGGTCGAAGTGGAACCGCCGACGCCAATCCAACCTTAAATTTAGATGATTATGTCTCAGCCTAATAATCGTGATCTGCACCGGGAAAAATGCCCGGCAGCTCTCACGGCATATATTCAGAGAACTACCGCTCCTATAAATTGCAGGGATATTCCAGAACCACAACATATGCGAAATACGGAACGTCAATACCGTACCAGTAGACGTGGTCAAACCTTTTGGGCAGTTTGACAATTATTATTAAAAAGATTAGCCTAAGGATACCATCTCGGACATTCCGCTGCATAAATTATTCCAAAGAAATCAGACTGAATAAAGAAAAAGTTCAAGACAGACAATATAAAACATAACATACAAATACAAGATTATTTAATTGAGCCCTCATTAAATAGTAGCAGTTACTAAATAGATATAAACTTCAATCGTATTGCAGAAATTAAAATTATCTGTAGTCACTTACTTCAACACTTGAGCAAATTTTTGCCCATTTATTTCCATGTCTAAGCTATTTTTATTAATGGCTTGGGTTTAATATTTCTTTGTCAATATTAAATAAATATTTAATCATAAAAAGAAAGACTATTCTTTATAGAATATAGTAACAATGAAAAGGTTACCCTGTGTAAAGAACTGTCCTAAATAAAAAAGCAAATTTTCAAACAGGCAAGTTATTTTAGCAAGGCCCGAAACTGAACAAGAAAGAGGGGTGTTTTTTGCAAGTCATTTTAGTGCCATCATGAAAACATTAGGAAATTTTTAATTTACATTTTGATCACAAAATAAAAAGTGTATTGTAACAAAATTTTGCCGTGCTAAATTAATATATTTTGCCTAAAATTTACAATATACAATTTGCATACAAGAATTTCCCTTTTTCATACTCTTATAGGATTACTTAGACAGAAGCAAGTTTTTTTTTAAATTTCAAATTATAAACTCCTGGCACTCTGGAAGTTTGGTTCATTATAACATTTTTTGTTTTTAATCCGATATTACATCCGATTCATACTGTTTAAAACTTGACCATTATTAAAAAATTTCAATGAGAGCGACACGCAGTTTACACTGTTGTCAAATTAGGATTAGTCTCACGGGATAAACCTTTCTAACATAACGCATTTTCAATTTAACACATATATAAATTAAAAGGAAAGAAAAACACAAAGTCTTCCTCCACAAAATTTAATAGAATAAAATTTCTAGTTCAAGGGTCTCTACATGTTTCGATCGTAGAAACGTTCATCCTCAGGAGACAGAAAAATTGTATTTTATGCTGATGTTGTTAGCAAAAGAGAAAATTGAAAATTAGAACCTTAATGGAGCTTTTATGGACTCAAACATGATATGAAGAAAATTGATAATGGTTAAACCATACTGAGTATTTGAAAATACTATTAAAGGAGGGTGTAAACCAACCAAATAAAATGGGGAAGAAGAAAAACCTTTCTAAAGAGGTGTCGAAGATTATTTAAAATTTTTTTAAAAACTTATCGAACATAATATGTCTTTAAGACTTTATAAAGGTAAAATTGTAGTATCATAATGGAGTTATTACGTAGTAAAAGTAATTTTGGGGTACTGAGGATTCCATTGTGATACTACAATTTTACCTTCACAATGTCTTAAAGACATATGTTCGATAAGTTTTTAAAAAAATTTTAAATAATCTTCGACAACTTTTTAGAAAGGTTTCCTTCTTCCCCATTTTATTTGGTTGGTTTACACCCTCCTTTAATAATATTTTCAAATACTTAGTATGGTTTAACCATTATTGATTTTCTTCATATCATGTTTCTTCTACACTTCAATTTTTGAGTCCATAAAAGCTCCATTAAGGTTCTAATTTTCAATTTTCTCTTTTGCTAACAACATCAGCATAAAATAAAATTTTTCTGTCTCCTAAGGATGAACGTTTCTACGTTCGAACCATGTAGAGACCCTTAAACTAAGAATTTTATTCTATTAAATTTTGTGGAGGAAGACTTTGTGTTTTTCTTTCCTTTTAATACTTTCAACTCCACTTTAAGTATGGACTATTTCTTTAAAACATAAATAAATGTTGTTTCAAAAACAAATTAGAATTATATTATATAGAAAATATAATCCAAATACTAACACAAAATACATCATAGAAACTTAATATGTAAGGTAGAATTATCACTTAACCAAATATCTGACTTAAATTTTAACAAAAGAAAAAATGAAAAAAGTCCTACAAAACACAACCACACAGAAATATCACTAATAAAATGTATCCAATCAAAATTAAGTGATAACCATTCAAATATGACAAGAGCAGATAAAGGTAACTCAGTTGTTATTTTGGGTAAAGGGGAATATCAAGTCAAAAAAAATATTTTTTTAGAAAAAGAAGACCCCATATTACTTAAAAAAGATCCCACCTCAAAAATAGAAATTAAGTTAAAAACAACTCTCAAAGATATTATTAATGTAATGTATTTATAGTAAAGATATATTCCAAATAATTATTATAAACCCAAGCCCCCCCCCCCCAACTTTTACGGCCTAATTAAAATTCATAAAGAAAATGCCCCAATTCGTCCGGTGGTATCGTACACAAGCAGCCCACTAAGCAAATTAGCTTCTAAACTTAACCATATTTATATGTATGAACTCATCGAAAACCTTTGAGGTACCGGACAACACATGTTTCCCAACATATTATTATCAAACTCAGACTTAAAATAATCAAAAACACTCTAACAAACAAAAACGTAAACCCTGCACAAAAAAATAAATCATCACGCTGTTTGAACTCTGTATTAATGAGAACTACTTTCATGGCCATTTGCACCAACATCACGCTTAAGGGAGAATTAGTTAAGAAATGATTAATTTTTAAGGAATGATTAGTCTAGGAAGCCTTGCACCAACGTCATTGGTCACCCAATTAGTAAAGTACTGATTAATACATAAGCGCCATCTGCAGTCTTGATCGAAATCATTTTGAGATTTGGCAACGTTTCGAAAGTTAAATATTTTGTAGTTCTTCGGTCTATTTTTTCATCATTTTAACGTAAAAAATTGCAATTTTTTAAATTTTATTTGGAATTATTGTTTGTTTGGGTCAATATTCAATATGAGTGAATGAAAAAGATCAAAAAACGTTACGGATAGGGAGACGGTTGCCCTGCTATCCCTTATATCACAAAAAAAAATATTATTTTATTTAGTAATCATAATAGAAACTCATAAAAAAAAGGATGTCTCCATTACATAAGTTGCACAATTTTATCTTTTTGTTAAATTGTAACCTTAAAATAATTTTTTTTTCTTTTCAGATATAAAAAGTTAAAAAAAACTTTTATAATTTTTCTATATTTAAATTCTTCCCTCCTCAAATTTAAGTTAATTTACTATTATGTGACTGTTCATCTACTCCTCAATTTTTTAAAAAATTTTACGACTTCCACTATTCCAGTTTCAACTATTATTCTTCTCACACTTACATCACTGGTTCAACAAAATGTGACTCTTCAATTACTCCTCATCAGATTATAAAAGTCTTTACAACATTTACCACTTCGTTTTTTATAATTTTTCTTCTCTCCTCACTCTGATGGTGCGATGTCACTAATTTGACACTTAGCTTACTGCTATGTTAGCTTAATTTCTTGGTTTTTGCCATTTCTCCACGAATGACCTCTTGCTAGGTATACCTACCATTACGGTGGACGGTTTTCTAATTACTTCATTTGGCCTTTCCATCATCTTTTATCTCCGTTTGGACTGTTTGCACCTGTTATTTCTCATTTTCCTTATTCTCTTCTCCTGATGATGACTGTTTATACAGTAGAAACATGTAGAGAATTTACCCTTAATTAAATTTATCTTAATATACCAGTGGAGGAAGACTTAAAGTGTCTTATTTCTTTCCCTTTTAAAAACACATAACCTCTTTATCGCTCTAAGGAAGGCTTTAAGTGATCGATTTTCTGAACTTAAAAATAAGGACTTAAGTATCCGTTCAAGATCTCCTTATCGTTGGTGCAAAACTTGTTTGTGGTTTAAGGAATAATTAGGGTTAAGTCCGGCCTTAAATACGTTGGTGCAAATGGCCATCAGTACGAAAATAAATTTTATAAGCAGAAAGGTGGCTTGGCAATGGGATCACCACTAAGCCCTCTCTTGCCCGAAATCTTTATGTCACACCTGCAAGATCATTTTTTTAAAACAAAATACGCAAAAAAAGCATAGTTTTTTGGTACAGATACGTAAATAATATTTTCGTGTGTTTTACCGGTGATGATGCAGATTGACAGCTAATTTATCACCTTAACAATTTACATAACAAAATTAAATTCACAATGGAAAAAGAAATAAATGGCAAAATCAATTTTCTAAATATTACAATTTCAAAACAAGATAATAAATTATACTTTCATATGATATATTATAGAGCCTTTATAGTCCCGCTAAATGCCGACAAACGTAAAAAAGAACTAAACACCATAATTAAAATAGCAGACAATAACAGATTTAATTCGAATATCGTTACCTTTAATAAATAAAAAACAAAAACAAATAACAGTAAACAAAATATATCCACACATAAAAAATGGTGAAAAAGATGGATAAGTATACAAACCATTTCTGATAAAATAATAATAATTTCAAAAAACAGCACAAAAAATTTCTCAATTATTCTTCAATGCCAAACAAAACAGAAGTTTATCGGTTAAGTTGTAACGAATGCAATAGCTCATTATAGGTCAAACAGGAAGAAATTTTAATATTAGATTTGATGAACATTTCGCAAAACGTTGTTTGGAGACAGGTCATTGTTTCCCAGATATTCATAATTTTAACATTTTGCATAATATTCCAAAAAGTAAGAAACTTACGTCATGTTTAAATCGTTAGATTAAGGTTGAAGGCAATAAGTAACTAATTTTTAATTCTTACCTATCATATGGTCGATTACCATACAAATGAGCAAAGGAATTTATACTGAAAGTACAATGAAGACATATTATACAGGGTGGCGCACCGAAAACTTTCCACCCAGGTTTATTTTCTTGTTAATAAATAAATCAAAATTCGCTCGAATACGGGAACCTTAGTTCTCAGGAGGACATATTTTTTTGCTATTTTCATCCCCCCTGCTGGAACTCCCACAACGGGGTGGCTTCCACCCTTAAAATCTTAAATAGAAAGGGGGGGTCGAGTGACACCTTATTTTAAAGGGAATTGAATTGCCTTTTAAACGCGACCTTGCTCGTTTAAATCGAGTAAATAGTTACTGAGAAATAGGGCTAAAAAGAAAAAAAAAATTAAAAGTAATAAAATTTGTTACCGCTTGTATCAATCAAGTAAATGTTGAAAATGTCCACCTCCAACCTCCATGCAATGGTAAAGGCACTGTTCAAAATGTTCGCGAACATTATGGAACATTGCGGGAGTTATTTGTCGGCACTCGTACACTATTCGTTGTCGCAAGTCTTCCAAAGAATTCGGTTGGGTTGCATAAATTTTAGACTTTAAATGTCCCCACAAAAAAAAGTCCAGTGGAGTCAAATCAGGCGATCTTGCAGGCCATTCAATAGGACCTTTTCTTCTAATCCATTTTCCAGGAAAATTTTCATCCAAAAACTGTCGAACATCGAACGCATAATGCGGGGGTGCTCCGTTCATATATCACATGACATCTGTTTTTATGATTGCATGATTATTTTATCCTAGCTGATAAGCTATTGTAGTAAATGTTATTAACAATAATCTTAGGGGCCATTTTGCTTTGTACGACCGATGGGCCCATAATCTGTGGGAACCAGCCATAGTTGCCACTGTTCCTACTTGAGAAAGAATTAAACCTACAAGAATTTTCATTATAAATATTTGTAGCAGGACTACAATCTTACTACCTTTATCTTTTATTCAAAAATGATTTACTACTATATCACTTTTTTTATATAAACAGGCAAAAAGTGCCAAATAGCTTGGGATTTAAGGCTTAGGGCCATTAAAAAAATACGCCATTTGGTTTTGTTTTTAAACCAAAAATAAAGCGTGGATAATATGGATTCTTGTGCAATAAATAAAGAACGTTTTGTTTGTTATAAATATTTTCTATGTTTTGAAACGACAACAATTTATTTAAAACCAATACACAATTTAACTAGAAACGCAGAAACAAAGAAATACAGGGTCGAATAAGTTCAGTATTAGGAATCCTCCTTATTTGCTGAAAAAATACAGAACTAGAGCTGCGTTTATTTTTAGTTTCGCATACTTTTTTCTTGTTAAAAAAAGACGAACCGCGTTATTGATCAGGTTTTTTGTTTAGTTAATGCCGCATTCCAAAGGTCACTTTATTTTTAGTTTAGTAGAAGTGAATACTTATCTGTTGTAGATGTTGTGCTGTTTAAACCGTTACTTTATAGTATAGTAAGAAGTAGTTTTGTTATACTCAAATAGATTATTTAAGTTATTTAAGTGAATTCTCACAATATCGAAATTTTAATGATAATTGGCTTTGGCGACAGATAGGGTACTTGAGCAGAAGTAGCAACTGTATTTCACGAAACAAGCATCGTTAGAAATTATCGTAAATTGTGCCACGTCAGGGGGTTACCAAGAACCTTATTCTTCAGCCTGGAGTGATTAAAAGTTTTACTTGCTCTTTAAGAAAATCATATTACTCCAGTTCGGCAGCTTACAAATGAAAATAACATAGGCCATACGTCTGCATTCAAGTTGGTGAAATCATGTCAAGTACGTCCGTATAAAATGTTAATGGTATAAGAGTTACTGGAAGATGATCTAGATCGCCGTCTCCAATTTTGTGAAGTGATGATGAATGCTTTTGATCAGCATTTAGTAAATTTGGACTAGATCCCTTTTACAGATTAGTGTATTTTTGTATTAAATGGTGTAGTCAATAAACAGAACAGTTGATATTGGTCCAATATTCCTTAAAGGTAACTTAAATGGCCTTATATATCTGAATTTTTTGCAAGGAGAACTTATTCCAGCTTTAGCTGGTTTATTTTTTCACCATGCAGAAGCATATCTTTATGATGATCGAATATGGTTACAGCAGGATGGTGCTTCGCCTTATTACGTCATAAATGTTCGACAATATTTAAGTGAAGTTTTTACAAACCGCTGGATAGGAAGTACCATTGGCCGCGACGATCGCCGGACCTTAATTCTTTAGATTATTTCCTTTGGGGTCACTTAAAAACAAAAGTGAACGTAACGAAACCAGAAAATTTAGAGGAGTTTAGGTAACGACACCAAATAACTCTGGATATTATTATGGTATTTAATGTCAAAAAAAATTGGGCAACATCTCTAACAATTTTGCAATAAAACAAATAGCGCCTATATTACCGAAATGCAGTAGTAAATAGTAGGTCATATTCCCTTTCCAGCTATAACAGTACCTATAAACCTTTACATTTGAAAATAAAAAGTTTGGGGCGGTTTCTACCACCAAAAGAGGGGTAAATTTCATAGACACATAAAAAGTATGCAAAACTAAAAATAAACGCAGCCGTAATTCTGTATTTTTCAGCAAATAAAGAGGCTTTCCAATACTGAATATATTCCAGTTAAAAATTCCACCCTGTATGTATAATACAGGGTGTTTCATTAAGGTCAAAGAGCGGCCATATCTCGGAAACTACTGGGCAGGAAAAGAAAAATTATAATAAAAGTGACCATGAGAAAATTCTGGAAATAATTTTCAAGTTCCGCATTTTGCCGCAAGAGGGCGTAATTGAAAAGTACATTTTTAAATTTTACATAACTCCGAAAATTCCACATTAAGGTATATGTTTGATAACACCATTTTAAAGCTTGGACAATTATGCATCATTTTGGTCTTATGCTCATTGGCGTACCGACTTTAATAAGAGTGGGGGAAGCTGTTGAAAGTGTAATCATTAAAATCGCTGTAACTTCTAAACGACTTATCCGATTTTACTAAATTTAAGCTTGTTTGGAAGAACCTTCAATAATTGTTGTATCTAATGGTACAAGATAGTTTCTAATAAAATTGCTAGAGGGCGCAATTTGTGTTAAAAATTATTGTTTTGGCAATATCTCAGAAACGAACGGAGATATCGAGCTGCGGTTTTAATATTTTTTCTAGCAAATTTTATCTACTTTTCGATTATGGTATCATAATTATACCGTATGATTTATTTTTTCGGAGGAAAATCAAAAAATGTATTGTTATTGCAAATTGCGCCCTGTAGCATTTTTTTTAGAACTATTATGGACAACTAAATACGATTGGTCAAAGTGCATACATTTCTCTTCCAAACAGTCTTTAGTTTGCTAAAATCGGATAAGTCGTTTATAAGTTACAGCGATTTAAATGATTACACTTTCAACAGCTTCCCCACTCTTATTAAAGTCGGTACGCCAATGAGCATAACACCAAAATGATGCATAATTGTCCAGGCTTTAAAATGGTGTTATCAAACATATACCTTAATGTGGAATTTTCGGAGTTATGTAAAATTTAAAAATTTACTTTTCAATTACGCCCTCTTGCGGCAAAATGCGGAACTTGAAAATTATTTCCAGAATTTTCTCATGGCCACTTTAATTATCATTTTTCTTTTTCTAAGTTTTTATGCCCAGTAGTTTCCGAGATATGGCCGCTCTTCGACCTTAATGAAACATCCTGTATAAAGGTATAACGATTGTATGGTTCATCGCTATTAGTCAAAAATAAATAGAGTACAAAAAATAGTATACTTTAGAGAGGGAGTAGTGTAACGAGAACTTAAGTTTTAACAGACTAACCTTTTCTAATCTCTCAACTCGTCCCTTTTAAACTCCGGTCTTTATGAGGCCTACCTATCTTAACAATATTCTCCTTCTACTACCCTTTTGGGTGGAAAGTACCTGACAGATATGCCAGCTCAAGATCTTTTACATGTTCCAGAATCACTCATAATATGTTAACTCTTTAATGAAAACTTTTAGAGGCTTTGAAATAAGAAATACAGTAGCAGCGTAAAGTTTGTTGGATGCAAACTTGATCGAACATTCAACCTGGCACTTGAGAAAAAAAATTCACCATTCATATGAACAATTAGAAAACTTGTATTCTATAATTTAGATAGCAATAGAATACATCGCGAACTTAAAGTAATAGTAAATGATAATTTAAATAAAAAATGGAATAAGTCGAGTATATTAGTATAAGTATATTAGCTTTGGACAATTTCACCAAAAAAAAAAGTTGTCCTATGTGAAAGTTGTTCTAGCATGTGTAAAAAGTCCATCTATATGATACAGATTGAAGACAATTGGATTATCTTTAGGTGTAACAACTGCACTAATCGATAGGAAAACTGTAAGATTAAAAACAAAGAAGATGAAAGTAAAATAAAACGAGAGATTAAAACCCAAAGCTATAAGGAATCAAAATCGGAACCGAATAGCTCCAAAGGAATAAGTTAGGTAAAAGTCAGAAGGAGAAGAGGATACGGGGATAAAAGACAAATAAGGGGAAGAAAGGGAAGAACAAATCCATGCCCTCCTGCAGTTCATACAATCGTGATCTATAACTTTTACTTTTTCTACTTAAAAGCTCATATGAGACAAAAATTTTCCAATTTCGGCAGAGAATTCATCATAGAATCTCAGATGAAACAGCTACTCCTATTATGTACAGGAATAAAATCGATAGAAATGTAAATATATAAAATACCTTATAGATTCATTTATTTACTTACCATAAAGGATTGTACTAGATTGCATAGAGGTAAATAATAAATACAATCCATAAATGGCACAGAAGTGGAAGAAACCCATATGGAAAACATTGTCCCATATTATAGTTTCCTTTGTAAATTTTGCTGGTGGTAATTCCTGTAAAAAAATTTCTTTTATAATTTTGTTATCCTTGTCGCACACTTCAGTAGAATGAATATTAGTATGTGGTTCTCTATTGGATACCATTATTAATTTAGTCTTTCTAAATTAATGTTCACCAAAAAATTCTCCACAACCAAAAAATGTTTTTTTAAGCGGGATTCTGAACAGCGTATTAATACCATGCGATGTAATGTACAGAAATTCACGGGTATTGTTGAAATTAAACAATGATTCCTTTATGTATAAAAAAAACTTATAGGGGAGAGCGGGGCAAGATGACGAAAGGGGAAGAATACGAATTGGGTTTTTAAAGAAAACTGCAAGCATAAAATGGAAGATTTAGCGCTCTACACCATCCTTCAAGGCTGTAATACTACCGGGGAAAAATAGATGGCACCACTGCCCCTACTTTAAGTTTAGTAAATCATAACCTATTTTGATAGTGGTTGTTTATAAGATTTCGTCGCCAGAAAATAACAAATTGTGGTGAAAATAAATGCAAAAATAGTTATTTTTTTCATTTGTTTACTTGCTTGTGAATATCTAAATATAATAAACGTAAGATATTACCTAGATTTATTTAATTATTTTTTTTTAAATAATTGTTCTTTAAAAAATGTTACCTGGGGCAAGTTGAGGGAGGCAAGTTGACGAATTCGTCATCTTGCCCCACCTTTTCTACAGTTAGATGTGAAATAATTTTCAGGCATATTTTATTTCCAGATGGTAAGAAATTACAAAAAAAAAGCCAATAGACGATATTGGTCAGAAGATGTGCTTATTGCTGCAATGTACTCTGTTTTAGAAGAACATAGTTCAAGCTTGCGACAACTATTTAGTGAACCATCCTGGAAAGCCCATAACTGATAAAGAGGTTGGAGAGTTGTTTGGAAAAGCGTTTCTAAAGGCTGCGTCGTGGGAACAGCCGTTAAAAGTTTTTCAACATGTGGTATTGACAGTGGCGGCTCGTCAGGGGCGGCAGGGTCGGCAGTGCCGACCCAACAAAATAGGAACAGAATAGACAGTAAAAATTATATCATTGAATATTTTTTCAACTATTTTTTAAAGTTAATTTACCTTAAATTTAACTGTTACTTCCATTTATTTAAACTAATTTACTCTCTTATCGGTCGGTCATCTCCATAGTAGATACCATAACTACGGCCGACGAACCGCAATTCATTTTAGCAGGTCGCGCCATGCCGGAACAATTAATAGGCAACCAAACATACACCCATTAAAAAAAGCTAGGAAGAACTGTTGTAGAATCGTAGTGCGAACTCGGTTGCAAACATCGTTTACGGCAAATGTCGATTTGCTTCCGGTTGCCAAATTGTGCAGTTCTTCATTCATATTTGGATAACAATAACAAAATTAAATATTAATTACACTTTATTTCCTTAATGTTTGAATAATAAGTAGTGTATAGTGATGATTTTTATTATTTAGTTTATTGATTTATTGTGAAATGGTTTTGATTTTATTTTTTAATCATAATTTTAACGGCTAACTTAAAAGAATCATGCAGTTATTGGCAACTGGGAAAGTTCGCGAAGCGTGGGTGACAGTGGTGGACAATGTAATTAGTTTTTCCTATTCCCGCGTTTTTTTGTGGATTTTGCTGTTGAAAGTGCATTTTTAAAGCTCAATCGTAAGTTCGTTAGTATTATAACGATTTTCTTTGGTTGAAGTTAGTGAGTGAACTACTTGCTTAAGTGTCTTTGTGTTTGTGTAACTTACATTCAAGTGTTTTTTTGCCAACCAGCGCTTAAAAGTGGATTTGTGATATAGGTGTGCGGTGTGCGTAAGTATTAAAAAAATGGAGGAAAACGGTTCTAATGCAGCTCAAATTGTAAGTATTACTAAGAGTAAAGATATTGTTAATGACCTTTTATCCCAAGAATTTGCATCGCTGCCGCATGAAGAAATATTTATTGTAAAAAGCAATGGTCGTCCGATGCCAAAAAATGGCTTCATTAATTACTGCTGCTGGCGGCAAAGGTTCAAATAGATCATTTAACATACACTGGTATCAAAAATATCAATGGCTTACTGGAAGCGAAGTAAAAAATAAACTTTTTTGTTGGGCAACAACACAACACGAAAATCCGTATAGGCGCATGTTCTTTGAAATCATTGACACTGTAATTATGCAATTAGAGACTCGCTTTGCAAATTTTAAACATCTACAATTCTTTAAACTTTTTGAGAAAAGTAAATTTGCAGATTTTGCTATAGATTTTCCCAAGTACCTAATTGATAGTTTATTTACATGTTATCCTACTTTTTTAAATAAAATCAAATTGGAAAATGAATTAAAAGTATTATATGCGGATCAAGAAATATTTGGAAATTGGGAAAAGTTGCTTGAAATGTATATATTTATTTATTCAAACCAGCTGCAAAACACTGTTCCCGAAATTTTTAAATTGGTTTTGTTAGTTCTTTCTTTAGCTCCAACATCAGCATCAAATGAGCGCGATTTTTCTTGCTTAAAACGTATTAAGACGTATGCACGTAATACTATGAATCAAGAACGTTTAACTAATTTGTTGTCAATTGCAATAGAAAAACCTTTATTAAAAAAAATACAGCAAACACCGAAATTTTACGATGATGTTATTTATCATTTCGCTACGTCAAAAAATCGACGAAGGGAACTAATTTACAAACATTCATAAAAGTTTTAAAGGTAATAATAACTATCAATACAGTACACCTACGCATAAAAAAGTGATGGTAAAATTGGGAATATTAATCGTGGCGCTGCACTAACATCACTGTATTCTTTAATTAATTAATAATTAATTAAAACAAAAAAACCAAAAAAAAAACAAAAAAAAAAACAAAAAAAAAACAAAAAAAAAAACCTTGATTTCCTTCGTGTTTTAATAAATATTCAACGCAATTTTAATTTAAGATCACTTACCTACCTATTGCTCCTATGATGATACACTTGAAAAATATTATATTTTTTACATACTTTCTGAGGGGCACGAGTCACACTAAATCATTAAGTTTCTCAGGCTAAAAGTTTTGCCTACCGGCCTACCTTGTTGACTAGCCCATGAGCCGTGAGTGAAGGTGGGTCCTCAGGACGCAAACCAGGCGTCCTTACAACCAATTCTGTGAAATCCACTTAAAATACGTTTTTGTCCATTTAATAGGGCTTTCTTGATAATATTCTTGATCAAAAAATTAACAACAAACAATATAAAATACAGTATATTAGGGCGTGGCACCCAAAAAAATTTCGCCTGCGGCGCTATTTTTGCCTCCGGCGAACTCTGCCAACCCAACTTTATAGGGCACGAGCCGCCACTGGGTATTGAACCTAACAATCCTGACGTATTTAGGGAAGATGATTTTGCTCCTTCCATGTTAAGTGAGAGGCACAAAACTGCTGAAGACGACTCTTCGAGCAGTGATAATGAACCACTAGCTAATATTAAGAGCAAGCTGGAACGTAAATCTACGACGTCATCCCTTCCCGGCCCCTCGGGAATAAAAATCATTGATAATGAAGTAAAAATTCAGAAAGAACCTCTAGATATTACAACAAAACATCAAGAAAATCCTAGTTTATCTTGCATTCAGAAACATGTATGAGAAAAACGAACAAGATCTTCCTATTCCTGTAGAAATATCGAGTTCTATCCGAAAGACTGATGATGATGGTCACATCTCACTAGTCCACATAAAATCACTTTCCAAATATAATCGTCCGGTTAAATCTACAGAAAGAGTCAAACAGCGAGCTTCTGTTATCACCTCGACTGCATATAAAAAAGAACAAGAAAAAAAGAATATAAGAAAATAAGAAACAAAAGATTGATGTTTCAAAAACAAAGAAGACGATAGAACTTCAAGAATTTAATGGAAAGCAGCCAGAAACAAAAGAAGAAAAGGCTGATATTTTTTGTCCAGGATGTCAGGAACCATACAATGAACCCCCAACAGAAGACTGTATATAATGTAGAGCATGCGAAAGTTGGTGGCACGAATCATGTACAGCGGACGAGAAGAATGGCAGTTTTGCTTGTGACCTGTGTTTGTAATCGTTAACTTGCCCTTTTGGATTAGTCAACTTGCCCCAGTACTGGGGCAAGTTGACGAAAATGCAGTTTTAAATTAAATTTTCTGTAACTTTTTTAGATTTAAGTTGTGTTTCGTTTTTTAAATTTTAAATGGTAACCCAATAATTGCGCTAGTATATAAAAATAAATCTGCTTTTGCACATTTCATTTTTTACAGGCTAACAAACCTGAAAAAATACTTAATACAAAACCTAGGCAGATTCAATTTAAGTTGCTATTTTAATTTGAAACGCATGCTTTGATATATATTTTGAAAGCAATTTACTAGGAGTAGGTACTCTAAAAAAACAACTGTACGATACGCGTACCTAGCAATAATCAATGATAAAAAAAATCGGTGCGGTAGGTAATCGCTGCTTCAATGACATTTCGGCTGTGTATGATTTTTAAATTTGCCTACATGTTAGCGTGAGTTATGTTTAAAAAACAGAAAAACCAATTTTTAAAACACAATTTTATCACAGCGTCTGATTCAAACGAGCGCAAACCAAACAATAATTATGAAATTAATATATTAACATTTTTATGATGAAAGATAAGGGCTTCTTAGAAAGGTTGGCCTGGGAATCGTCTAGTTTATCATTTTCTCATGGATGTAACTCGTGTATCAAATTAGATATTTGCTTTCCTGGAAAAAAATGTCGATGTTGTTCACGCAACAAAGATTTTTTTTTAAATAGTCTCTAAGAGATCAACAGAAAAAATAAGAATAATAAATAAGTGCAAAATCTTATAACTTATCATCATAAAAAAAAGTTGGAAATTCTGCCATTTTTCATAGTTAGTATAACCTATTAACATAAGTTCAAAGCTTAAATAATTGTCGTATAATGAACTCGTTAACAAACAATAATAAATTTTTAAATATTGCGAATATTTTGACCTTCGACAAGTCGTGAATGAAAATGAATGAATGAAAAAAAGTCATTAAGAAATAGAAATATTTCTATAAAAAAATTAATATCTTTTTAACACCGACATTTTTTGGGAGTAAAGAACTACATGCATTTTTAGCATAGAGCTTGCTTTATAACTTAGAAACATTAATTAAGATTAATGCATTTTTCTATATATACTAAACTTATTACTACTTAATAAATAAATAGTCTCTTGAAGGTCCCATAAGATAAATAAATCTAATTTTTACCAGTAATCTCCCTAGTATCTACTTGAATTACTACCGGAAATATTTCTGAGGGGATGCATTTTTTAAAAATTCTATAATTTTTTTAAGAATTTCATGCTCGGTAAGAAAATTTCACACCAAAATAACACAAAAAATTATAGCATGACATTTTCCTTTAGAAAATCCAGTAGAAAACTAAAACTACCAAGTAGGCTCTATGCCTGTCAACAGATAAATATCTAACAAATTCTTTGCAAAATATAGACACCTGTTAAACAAAACTTATAAAAATGCAGACTTCCGTTGACTGCTGTAATACAGATTTGTTGATAGCTAATAGAATACATTATTTTTAACGAACGAATGTTTGTTTCATACAGAAGAGGAAAAATCATGTTAGATTTCTATTTAAAGATGAAACAAAGTCAAAGGAGCAACCTGACAAGTTAGAGGAACTTGTTTACAAATACAAAAACTTTTATTTGCTAAATAGAAAAAATTACAGTTTGTAGTTGCAATATTATAAGAATTATAAGATTATAAAAAAACCAATAGTTCTGAAACGCATATCTATGCACCCAGAATGGTATTGCTCATGCATGTGTTATTATTTCTAAGATAGGGGACAGGCGGGCAAAACGGGGTAGCTGCCTAAAACGGGGTACCCGGTTCTTTTTCAATACCACTCGCTCCATCTAAACGATGATAACGAAATTATATTATACATACGTATATACGGCCTCTGTCATAAAGCAGAAATCGACAGTTGGTCGTCGACCGTTGTGAGTGGTACATGTGTGTTTTTAGTAAACAAGGTTTTAATATCGCCCGAGAATAAATTCACGGTAAGTATTAGTAAACAAATTTATTGTTAAATAACCTTATTACCCACTAAGAGTGAATGTTTTCTAGAGACTTTCTTTGTCATTGTGTTAAAAAATAAATACTTGTAATAATTTAAATAGGTAATAACTTAAAAATCTGCTCTTTGGGCAAAATGGGGTACCAATAGGTAAGGTAAAATGGAGTACCCCGTTTTGCCCAATAATGCAGGATCGTCCAAAGAAAGTGACACTAGTTTTGAGTTTGTAAGTCCCGAAGCGATCTTAGCAGTGCCTGAAGTAAATCAATCCAAGAAACGAGTGTCAAGAAAAAGGAGCAAAACTGTCATTTTAACGTATTCACCCTATAAAATGGAGCTGGAATTGGCTCAAGAAAAAAAGCAGGCTATCGACGTGAAATCAGTGAAAAGAAAGATAGCGGATAATCAAACCAAAACTAAGACGATTAAGAAATCGAAATAAAAAAAACTAAAGAAGTAGAGTCAGATTCAGAAGGCGAAGATATAGTGACACCGACTGCTTTACTGCGGATACTTTTATTCAGATTCCACAGAGGGATATAAGCTGTTTTAGGTGCCATAAATGGGCTCACAATTCATGTGCAGGTGCAGAAGATGAAAATGATGAAGGAGTAGATACTTGTTTGCGAACTTTGTCAATTAACTTTTCTTGGTTTAAGTGTAGTACCCCATTTTGCCCTATACGACGGGCATAATGGGGTAGTTTGCATAATTTTCTTCTTTTTGTAAAATAAGAAAAACCTTTACCTTTTTTAACTTCAAATTATAATAATAAATAGTTAATACTATAACAATGATATTTGCCTAATTGATAAACCATGAAAGTTGCAGATTTTTAAAAAATTCTACTTTAAACCTTAAGTACCCCGTTTTGCCCGCCTGTCCCCTATCTAAATTTAACCTAAAATGAAATTTTTTTAACAAAACAAAAAAGTATCCATAAGTGGTGATAAGGCTAAAAAATTATTTTTGGATTATGGCAAAAAATATAACCTTGGTGGCATAGGCCGGCAGCGGCCAGTAACCCCAAGAAGCTGAAACTGCGACAGGCGAGAAGATAGACGTCGTGTTAGAATTAACAAAAAGTGTTATGTGACTTGAAAAAAATCTAAAAGTAGCTACCGGAATTACTTTTATATGCGGTAACATAATTCGCATAAAAAAGCAAGAAGTCAATTGTTTGTGCCAGAACATACCACCCAGACTGTTGACCAATATTACTATGGCCACCCTTTGTATTTCAATATAAGACAACCCGCGTATAGAAACATCAAATTAGCAGAAACGTCAACATTAAGAATCATTACTAAAATCCGCCATTATAATAACCCACCTTATGACCCCAATAAGTAACAAATTGATTTATCAAAGAACCAGAATTTAACCAATAGAGGAAAGCTTGCAGACTGTCAGATTTGCTAAGAACAACGTGAACCTAATTTGATTTGACCAATGTGCAAAACAAGAAACAATACAGTTAGATCTAGGAGAAAATATCCAAAGACTACAATTTTATTCTTAAAAGTAGCATGGAGTTATCTTAAAACTAACAAATAGTGTTATTTAGTTATTACGTCAAAACGGTACGACTATTTTCTAAGAAAATAATAAAAATTAAATAATATAAATAAAATGTTTACTTTTAGTTTAATTTGTTTCTATGTATAGTTTTAAAAGTACGAAAATATGTTTTAACATAAAAGTAAGCTGTTTTATGTCATTCTGTTTCTAGCAATTGGGGGAAACCAACCGTTGCATTTGCATATTACTCAAAACCGCAAACATGTTTATTTACCCCTTAAGGCACATACCGGATCGCATTATTTTCCTAAATGTTATCTAAAGCTATAAACAAGGTCGTGTGACTCCAGCATAATACGATATCGGAATATTTATTTCCGAAAGAAGACTGGATATTATTTTTTTATTTAAATTAACCTGCAACCTGTTATAGTAAAATGTATTGACAAAACTCTTTGTCCCAACGACGTGGACATTTTAAGCAATTTTTAATTATTATAAATATTAAACCTAGTTTGATAGCTCGGTGTATGTGGCAAATCAAAATAATTAGTTCTAATTAAATATAGTAGGGAATTTTTGTAATAAGTACCTATTTCTAAAGCTTAAAAGATTTGTAAATCCGAACAACTGATCAGTGGGGAATCTCATATTTAGACCATAAATAGTTTTAATAATTCTTTTCTGAGCAATTTTCAAAGGTTTTAGGGTATTTTCGTAAGCTCCTCCCCATGCAGTTATCCAGTAGCTCAACAGAGACTGAACTAAAGCAAAATACACTGTTCGCATACAACTTTCGAGGGTCGCAGTGCAACACCTCGTATGTTTTTTTTAATACTTTTGCAGTAGAGCCAAAAAAACGGCATAATAAATAAGGTGCAATAACTCGTATTATTCTTTATTGTATCTGAAAAATCAAAACGCAGGACCTCGTATAACAAAAGTCAATGAATTGGGGCAATTTTAGTATTTATAACTTAAACAAATACACAAAACATGTTTCTGTTTACCGTCAAATATAGTTAGTTAGGCATGCATGCTAATATTTTTATTTATTAGATAGTATTAATACAAAATAATGCTAAATAACGTGTGCATCTCTTACCTTCACCTTATCTGTATGGAATCACAAAACTATTGCTTACGAGGTAATGAATTATAAAATTGCGGGAAAATTTTATGAGTTCCTGCATTTACCAGAATAGTGAAATATGGGAACTATAATGTTATTTTTGCCCTTCATTAATAGATGGCGCAACGCATTCTGCACGCTTTAATACCAAAATATCAAAATTGAAAAATGTGCAGATACGAGGTATTGCACTGCGACCCTCGTTATATCAAATATTTTTTTGACATGTTTCATCAGATAAAATAAGAATGAAAGTTTCTTAGTAAGTTGCCCTATATGATGATTCCATATTAAATGGTTATCAAATAATATTCCTAAATTATTAACAGAGTCAGATTTTCAAGTTCCAATTTTTATTTTTTCTAAATGGTAAGTCGATATTTATTTGCTCATCATTTGAATTAATATTTCAAAGACCGTAGGTGCCATTTTAACAAAAACTTTATTTAGAAAAATCAGATTTAGATCAAAGAATGTTCTCCTACGTTTTAAAGAAGTTCGCATATCCACCAACGTATTTCCTTTCTTTTAAAGTAAAATATATATATATATATCCACAGCAAATTGATGCCATTGTTTCAACTCTTCGACATGTTTTCTATTTTCTGGCCTGGACGCAATTGAAATGCTTGTTTAAAATACAAAAAAACATCTCGCAAACATTGAATTTGTTTTCTTTGCGGGCAAATGTGTAAAACACTTGTATGTGGTCAAATGTTTGTAAGTCTGGACGAGGCTTTAGAGCCAAATGTGAATACATAATACGATAAGAAAATACATTCAAATCCAATAGAAAAAAATACTATCTGTTGATTTTAGCTCCAGTGACGAAGACCATTGTCAACGTATTGTATAATTGACCCCATTGACCAAATTGTAAAGACAAAGTGGTTTTAAAAAGAGACAAAAAATGGTGAACTACCTTGGTATTTTTAAAAAAATTTTGGTCCGACGGGCGAACTCCTAAACTAAGTCAAATTCTTGATTAAACTCTGTTTCTTAAAGCCTGACAGCACAGCTGAGGGTCATGAGTCGTAAAACCTCAATAAACCATAAGCGTAACAATAACAGGTACCTGATCTTAAGTAATTAAATTATCTATTATTGCATCGGTATACACTATACAGGTAGGTGGCTTATGTCATAGAATGTTTCCAACTTCAAGTGAGGTAGTTTTATTTTTAACGTGTTATCGAAAGCTTGTGTGTATATTATAAAATTAAAAAACGGCGAATAATTATTCCCCAGTGTTTTGTAAAGATGTACTTGACCTAAAAGCACAGACAATAGTTTTAAAAGTACACGATGCACTTGTGCAATGTGCACCAAACACCATCTAGTACTGTCAGAAACCTAGTATCAGCATGTGCTAATATGACGGGGGTTAGTGAATCAACAGCAACAGCAACAAACAGCTCGATTAGGCCTCAGTGAGCGCAAGGTTTGGCAACCTTTCGTACAGTGTTATCAATTTAGTTTGTCCCACTTTTAAGAGCCTGTAACTTTTTTGTATTTTAAGTTAGCGAGCTCATTCCAAAAACAAGATGTACCATTTTTAGCCAAGTTTTTATGAGTGTTGTCAAAAATGACAGTAGGTGTCACATGTCACATTTAAAAGCAAAAATTTAATTTTTTTAAATAGGACACCCTGTATATTAGAGGCGCATTAGATGGTCCCTTTTCTTCCGATTTCAAAAATATAACACACATATGCATTATTTTCTTCATTCCATCAAACATTGACAAAAATATGAAAAAATATATTATTGTTAAAAAGCATCAAGATAGCTATGCAACTGTCTTTCGTTATCTATATTGCTCTACATGACCCCCTCCTTTTTCAATACACTTACAAAACACTTTTACAATGTGACTATTCATTCTAATATACAGTTCATTCGAATAATACGGTGTATCATAAATAATATTTGTAATATACCCCAAAAGAAAAAATCACAGAGTGTTAGGTCTGCGCTGTTCGGCGGCCATCTTATAGTACCCGATTTTCCAATCCATTGGACATATCTTGCGTTTAAATATGCAGTTACTGGAGCAACACTGTGTGGCGGCGCTCCATCTTGCTGCCATTTTAAATTTCTTAACGTTAGGATGGGTAAATTATCCAAACGATCTTCAATTTCCTCCTGCAGCATATTCAAATATCGTGGGCCAGTTAAGGAACCTTCAAAAATTATTGGGTCCAAAACCCGATCCGCAATTATTCCGCACCAAACGCTAACACTTTGTCGCCCTTGAAACTGGATTTCCTGAATATTGAAAGGATTTTCGTCTGACCAATGATGCGTATATCGGCGGTGGCATCCCCTACTGGTGGAAAAATTTGACTCATCCGTCCATAATATAGAATTTAAAAAGTAAGGGTTTCTTCCTATTTCGTCCATCATATATCTACAAAAATGCAGCCTATTTTCCTTTTGCTCAGGCGTTAATTTTTGCACTCTTCTAGGCTTGTATGGACGGAACTTATATTTTTTTTAAATCGTTTCTACTGAACCATACGTTATAGGCAGCTCTCGTAGTATATCGGGTATAGATTTGTAGGGAAATTCCCGAAAATAGGCATTCAATTCCATTTCTTCCGTAATAATTGTTTTCCGCCTAATTATTCATTTTTTCTTTATACCTCCAGTCTCGAAAAATGTTTTCTTGAGCCGATAAAATATTTTTTTGGAAGGAACCCGTCTATTGGGAAACTGAAGCCTATACCTCCTAAGTGCTAAGGTTGCACTGCCCGTTTGACGAAAAATATCAAACATAAAACACTTTTCCTCCACTGAATAATAATATATCATGTTAGTTAATTTTTACATACAAAATAACTTTTCTACAATATTCGAAACGGGTAATAATGCTGAGAATGACAGACTGAAATATAAATAAAGATAAAATCCATAGCAACCAAAACAGTTGCATAGCTATCTTGATGCTTTTTGACAATAATATATTTTTCCATATTTTTGTCAATGTTTGATGGAATGAAGAAAATAATGCATATGTGTGTTATATTTTTGAAATCGGAAGAAAATGGACCATCTAATGCGCCTCTAATATACAGGGTGTCCCATTTAAAAAAATTAAATTCTTGCTTTCAAATATGACATGTGACACGTACTGTAATTTTTGACAACACTCATAAAAACTTGGCTTCTTTTTTGAATGAGCTCGCTAACTCAAAATACAATAAAGTTACAGGCTCTTAAAAGCGGGACAAACTAAATTGATAACACTGTACAGTAATGGATAATAATAATATTACACTTATAATAGCAAATGATGATAAATGAAATGTTTGTTATTGGAAATAGGAGAGTAAATTAACCTAAACTGGTTTATTCTACTTACCGTTCAACTTAAATAATAAACACCAAGAAAACTAAGACTCTGAAACCTGATGCGTGAGCTTGCTATGGCCGACCAATGAACAGGGAATTTTTAGGAAGAACTCAGTATTAGCTGTTAATGTCACGACATGTGGGTTACAACTGAAACGCTTTTTTATTAGAAATAGTTGACCCTATAAAATATAAGATGTAAGAAAAATTATTCTTGTTTTTATAAATCTCGACCAGTTGGTAGAATACATACCGGATGTCCACGGAAGGTGGTTCGCCCCTCTAACTTTTTTGTTTTTCAAGATAATGGAATAAAATTCGGGGGATTTGTATACGACATAAAACTGCATTTTTTTACCGGTGACTGAACATTATGGAACTTCCGGTTTAACCGGAATAAATGAAGCATCTTGTGAGAATAAATTTAGATTTAAATGCATCAAGTAGCCTGTGACCAGCAAAACTGATATGATGCGTAAATTAGTTTGTTGTTTAAAAAACATGGAAAACACTAGTTTAACAAGGAGTGAAAAAGTTGATATTATGTTATTATTGTCAGGCTCATTTCGCATTTTCGGAACCAGTTTTGGGTACCTAATAGTGCCGAGTTGGATGACGCCTATTAAAATATCTTTGTGCATAAAGTCGTGCAGCATCGGTTGAATTATTTTCACATTCTCCAAACACTAATAATATAACAAATCAACTTTTTCACTCCTTGTAAAACTAGTATTTTCCATGTTTTTTAAACAACAACCTAATTTACTTTGGCAGAAGCTGTCGGCATGTCAACTTTTTTCAAGGCATGATTTTGTTTTATCAGTTTTGCTGGTCACAGGCCACTTGATGCATTTAAATCTAAATTTATTCTCAAAAGATGCTTCATTTTAGGAAAGTTTCAAGTTAACTTTTTAAAGTGTTTTAATGGCAGCTTTTTTAAAACCTAATAGTGTGTGGTATCAAAATATTCGTAATAAAATCGTTTTTTTTCTTTACCCGACGAACCACCATGTTGCCATTTAAAAAAAAATGAGTTATACAACTTTAAATATTAAATTTTATATAGCACATAGCATTGGACCAAAAATAGTAAAATTGTATTTTTCCCAAGATTAAAGAACTAAAATAAGTGATTTTAAGGTATTCATAGCCCTCTAGAATTCAGCGGTTGTCAACCTTTTTGAGTGACGTACCATAAAATACTTTTTATAATTTTAGGTACCACCTAACTAAAATACCTATCTAGCTAGGTAATTTAATTAATTGTAATTCACATGCTGAAATTTTAACCAAAGGATAAAATAAATCTGGTGCTGATTTTAGGTCTGCTTTTGCGTTTTAGGTCTGTTTTTACGTACCACCGCAAATAATTAAATGTACCACCAGTGGTACATGTACCACAGGTTGACAACCGCTGGCTGCTCTAGATAAAACAATAAATTTGAAAAAAAAATATTTTCTTGATGACAAAAAGTGACAAGTGACACATCGTTGTATTTAAAATGTCATATGGAGTCAAAACAACGAAAAATATACCAGGTGTGCCATTTAAAAATAGAAAATTTATGTCACTTCCGGTTAAACCGGAAGTTCCATAATGTTGAGTCACCTGTCAAAAAATGCAGTTTTATGTCGTATACAAATCCCCCAAATATTATTCCATTATCTTGAAAAACAAAAAGGTTAGAGGGGCGAACCACCTTCCGTGGACACCCGGTATATACAGGGTGTCCCAAAAGTAATGGGACACACAACAGCAGACTCCTTAAGGCGAAATAATGCGATTAATTTAACCTTGCATTATCCCAAAATTGATAACAACCAAGATACAGGGTGTCAAAGTTTTAATTTTGTTTTTGTTTTTTTGCGATTATTTCTTAACGAAGCGACATAGCAAAACAGAATTAAGGGTTTTTGGGGTTTTTTGAGGTGAAAAATTCAAAATTATTTATAGTTTTGGTGTAACCAGTAGAGGGCGCTGCCTACGGCATGGCCCACTCTTTTTAGCTGGCATAACTTTGTTTGGCTTTCTTATATCGATCCGACTATTAAAAAAATAAGTTACTTTACTTCTTTTACATTAAAAACGTATAACGTATTGAAGTCGCTAGGAGCAACCATTTTCGAGATAATCGCATTCGATATTTTTAATGCAAGAATATTATGCTAAAATATTTAAAATAATAATTGTGTATTTGTATTACTTAGTATTATTTATCACAGCTGGCCTTGATTAGAAACAACGACGTTTTTAAGGCAACAGCATGTTACACAAAGTATCATCTGTCAAAGTTAATAAAATTTTTGATTAGAAATAAAAGTAATAAATCCGTATACGAAAAAGCGTTTTTATTAGAAAAAATAGTCAACCTTAAGTATTTACATTAACTTTGACACTTAGCAAATGTTTCTGATTTACAATAATTTTAAGTTAGAAATTCACCGTTGCTCGATTTTCTGTTGTTTTTGGACCACGTACTTGTTGCATTGGAGATATAAAATGCGATTATCTCGAAAATGGTTGCTCCTAGCGGCTTCAATGAGTTATAGGTTTTTGATGTAAAAGTAAAGTAACTTATTTTTTTAATAGTCGAATCGATATAAGAAGCCTAAACAAAGTTATGCCAGCTAGAAGGAGTGGGCCATGCCGTAGGCAGCGCCCTCTACAGGTTACACAAAAACTATGGAAAATTTTGAATTCCTCACCTCAAAAAACCCCAAAGCCCTTAATTTTGTGCTGCTGTGTCGCTTTGTTAAGAAATAATCACAAAAAATCGAAAACAAAATTAAAACTTTGACACCCTGTATCTTGGTTGTTATCAATTTTGGGATAAGGCAAGTTTAAATAAATCGCATTATTTCGACTTAAGGAGTCTGCTGTTGCTATGTGTCCCATTACTTTTGGGACACCCTGTATATACAGTGTGTCCCGCTTTTCATGAATACACCCTGATATCTCAGTTATTAATAATGCGATTTTTTTCGAATTTTGGTGGTCATTGTATGTTAGAAAAATTAAGTATTTGGCACAGTGAACACTTTTATGCATCATAGCCGTGCGGTCTTTGGGGGTAAAAAAGGGTTGATTTTCTGAGAAAAGTATATTAGGGCTTATTTTAAATAATTTTTTCTATCAGATTTAGAATCAGCATCCTAAAAACCCCTTAATTAATATTTTCAAAATCTCAAGAGCTGATTTTATTTAGCGGTAAAATTTTTAAAAAAACTTAATCATAGTAGTTGCGAGGATACTGAATTCAACGAAATGATATGGAGGCGTTTGAAACGTAATAGGATCAGGACATTAAAACCAAAAAGTTAGAAATAAACAACCTATTAAAAGAAAAAGTGCCAAATTAAAAAAAAAATTTACTGCTAAATAAAATCAGCTCTTGAGATTTTGAAAATATTAATTAAGGGGTTTTTTGGGATGCTGATTCTAAATCTGATAGAAAAAATTATTTAAAATAAGCCCTAATATACTTTTCTCAAAAAATCAACCCTTTTTTTCCCCCCAAGACCGCACGCCTATGATGCATAAAAGTGTTCACTATGCCAATTACTTCATTTTTCTAACATACAATCACCACCAAAATTTGAAGAAAATCGCATTATTAATAACTGAGATAAAGCGGGACACACTGTATAAACAGTGCGCCCCCAAAGTGCGCATCTCCCCCCCTCCCTAACTCGGGAATGGCTTGAGATACAATATTCAAATTTGGTATGTGTAAAATACTTACTTTTTAACAAAAAATTGTTGTGTTGTATTTAAGGTGGTGGAGATTAGCCATATGGGAAACATTTAAATGAAAATACCTTATTTAAAGGTCATTTAACTTAACTTGACCCTGTAGTTATAACACTCCAAAATTTTAGTTTAAAAATGGCAACCCGCTTCTTCTTTTAATATGTTTTCTAAGATGGCGGAGATCCACCATCCTAAATAATTAAACGATAAACGATCCTTTAAAAGTATATAATTTACATTTACGCATCATCACGACCAAATATTAAAGATTTAACTTTTATTAAATAATGTGTTTTGTTAGAAGGACCAAGCCACAGATTTTTTAAAAATAAAGATAAACTTTAAGTTTTATAGAAAGACAAGTTTTATGGGTATGTTCTATTTTACGTTCTATAAAAGCACTGCCCGAAAAATAAATTATACATAAAAGGTCACAGTTAAGATTTTTCTTTAGGTTTATTTATGGGACATTTGGGTCACCGTAAATCCCAACTAGTGTGTAAAATGACAGCTCATAAAACGGCGTTTATATAAAGGGATGTTTATAAAGTTACAAAGTGATAATAAAATTTTAACTTGTTGATTTTATGGACTAATAAAATATTAGAAAAAGCTGCAAAAGAATTAAAACGAATACATGACATTGAATAATCCATATTATACACAAGGAAAAAGCACTATCGTATATTAAATTTGGCTTATTTTAAAAGCATTTCAGTTGTATTAATAGCCAATAAAATTAAAACAACAATATACAAAAAAGATGTGATAATAAATCAAGATTACTAATAAATTGGTCAGAATTAAAAGGAACTAAATCCATAAATTTTTAATTTTGTCTCTAAAAGGTGCGAAAAAAATACTACCACAAATTCCTGAGGCTTAAAAAAGACGATCTAACGCAAAATGTGTCCAAACTTTACCATCTAAAAAAATGTTCACCCGCTAAAACTAAATACGACATAATATGTAACAGGCTCGTCTTGTTCTTATTTGATTATGGAGATGTAGTTTTTAGTGATTCTTTCAAATTATTACTCTATTCAAATGATCCAAAACTCCTGTATGCGTTACCTACCCATTTAACATTCCCTTTAGGAACCACGTAACTCTGTATTTGAATAATAATACTTTAAATATGAAGAATCGCAGAAAGTATCATATTATGTACTATTTCGTGTATAAATAAACCAGGGCTCAAGCCTTTGCAAATGGTTAAAAGTGAAAAAAAAAAGAATAGTAAAATGAAACCCATTGGAAAAGGAAGAGAATATAACAAAAATGAAAGGAAAAATAAATTACGCGATCCGAGGTCGGGAAGTGGGGGGCGGTAAGTTTTTAAGGTTAGAAAACGGTTTATCTCTCTATGTAAAAACGTTAAATGGCAAAGTTGTATAGGTAATAAAAAGATCTACAACTTTTGTATTTGCACTATTTTCACATAACCTCAAAATTTATGTGAAAAATTCAAATAACCAAGTGTTTGGTTTTTTATTTTTATCTTTAATGGCAGTTGTACAAAAAAATATTTTATTATTAGGTTATTAAAACGTTCAAATTATTAAATATAATTTTATTGAATAAATTAAATAAATATTATAACTACTGCATCTATATAAATCGTCTAGCAGGACAATTAGTGCAAACTTGGGTTCCTTGCAAACATTGTATGGTACATTGTATCCACGTTAGATAAGCTGGAACACTTATATAGACGCCATATCTTCCTGTCTGGCCACAATCTTTACCCCATAGGACTAAACCAGCCAAACTATATGAGGTTGGGGTATCACTGCAAACTAAGGGAGAACCCCCATCTTGCTACAAATAAAACTTGTTATTGAAGCAATCTGTTATAAGAAGCACTGCAAAATAGCAAATCATTTAAAATAGCTAAGGGTGTTGTAGTCTCGAAAATCAGTAAAAACTTTTAATCACAAAAATCGAAAAAAAAAGTTATTCCAGTCGAGTCTAGTCCAGATATGGCTTAATAACAAGACTTATTTAATTGAAAAGAATAATAAAAACTTTCTTTAGGAAGCAAAGGCAGAGGTAATCATCATAATACAAACTAATAAAAACTAAACAGAAAACATATTTTACAAAATTGTTTTTTGCTTGTATTGTTTTTACTTGCTTAAATCACAACATTTCAACTGATGAATATATTTCATCTTCTTCCGATGAATACTAAATAAGTGTTTTGTCCAGAATTGTTTATGCTACTACTTGTCTACTTTAAGCAGCATTTGACCACTTTGTGGCGTTCGTGTATCCATGCAGAGTAGGCTATTTCTCAGTCTCATCTTTTTGTGTGTGCTTCCAATGTTCATTGGCGTTTGTTTCAAATTGTTTTTAAGGTATCACCCTAAGACCATTTCACTCTCAGCCTTCACGTTACGTAAAATCATTTATGTTTTTGTTCTAGCGAATAAACGATTTCAAAATACGAGTAGAATTTTACCGTATCTACGCTTACCTGAAAAATTCAGCCAGAAAAGAAAACGAAAATATAAAGCCTCGCGGTGGGTGCATCGCTATCGGAACGTATTTGCTGCTATGGAGGGGGGGGGGATGCAGGATGCGTGGAATAGGAATTTGAATCTCCTTCAACAGAAGTTTAGTTTAGTCTTGATCGATCTATTTTTAACTGGCGCCAAGTCCATTTCTTTACATTAAAAGCCGCCCTTCAGGCTTGCCATTACGGTATAACAGCCATTTGGCAACCTTTTCTAGGAAATTACAGCTTAGCATAAAACCGAGCTACACATGTACATATCAGTTACGCTCGAGCTCACTTAAGAAGTAGAAATAGTTCTTTATATTCTAAAAATTTAGTTTCAGACGACTGAGAATACTGGCCAGTGGAAACATTGTGATTTAAACAGATGTTTTTGTCAAAAGTTGCAGTACAACCAATAAGACACCGCCGCTGGTTGTAAATTAGTATTGAAAATCTATAAGAGAAATTTATTTAACTCTACATCTTCGATTACTTACCGTACAAGCATCCAATTGTACCTGACCTCCTGCACATATCTCTAGGGGGAAATCTAAATAGGTTGCGGTATTTACTGTACCGATTATATTATTGTACGAAGCGGTACACTGATCATTGGTAACAATGGGAACATGAACTTGCTTTAATGTCTGAGTCGGTGCATCGTCCAGGTTGAAACTTGTTTGACCCCAACCGGAAACTACGCAAGCCGTGCTAAAAATAAAAACATTTAACATGAACAAACTAAAATGTTTTGGAAAAATTTAGAATACCTATATTTGTACTTCGACGCCTTTAATAGTGTTGAAAGTGGTACTGATCAAACGAGGAGGTATTTGGCACGAAGCGGAAATTCTCCGAGTTTAAGAAAATCTCTCTCACACGAGTAATGTACACAATTTTTCCTACGACCATTAAATATTATCAAAAAAAATTCGGCTTATTTTTAATATTTTGTAGGTATATCACCATTGCCATTGTGTTAAACAAATTATTTCAACACTAGAGATAAAAGGTTTTTAACATTAGAGTTAAAAAACAAATTTCAAGGCGACTTCCAACAGAAGCGTCTATATTAAAACAAAAAAAAACCATGCCCATTTTACACATTCTAACTTACCTAGTTCAGGTAATAGACTTTTCATTAGGTCTAAATAATAAAAAGAAAAACTTTTTCACCTATTTGCTTACGCTCGTCCTACTATCTATGTATTGTAGAGTAAATAAATTTAGTTTCTGATTTTTTAGCTCCTTGCATCCTTTTAATAAAAAAATACCTAACTATAGTTACGTACAAACTACTACAAAAACAACAAAACCAAACAATAACACTAATCTACTAAGAAGTTTTAACCTTAATAATTGTAGATGGATATAGATGGAGTTAAATATCGATAATTTGTTAATTATTACATTCGATTTGTTTTAAATAATGATCACATTTTTATTAAAATAAATTTACTTACATAAAAAACATTTTCATGTCCTGTATTCTTAAACATTGTATGGGTATTCTGTCTTAGATATGATAATTGTAAAAGTCGAAGTGAAATTACAAATCGGTACAATAATTTTTTTTTCTGTGACTTAACTCAGATGACATGTTTAGTGGGTGCCTGACCTATTTTCCCTTTTTAATATTTTTATCATAAAAACTTCTAATGGTTCTCAGAATTAACGAAATAGTTTATTTTTTTGCAGTAATGCTCTATAGTGTACTTTACCCCTACCCAGCACCCCCCCCCCCCCCCCCCCCCAATTCGCTCCAAGGGTCCCGTGAGTTATTTTTTAAATAGTTTTGCTCTCAAATTCGTCACCCCAAAAATGTTACCTACAAAATCACTTGTCTTCTTGAAAGAAGAAATGGATACATTTTAAAATAAAACCCCTAATGATGAATTTTTATCAAAAAAGATATGAATTTTATTATACTCATTTTTTGTCCTGCTTTAATAAGCTTTAAACTCTAGGGTATTGTAATAATTGGCATAGCCAGTGCTTGCAGAACAGACGAACTTTGCAATATGGTTCTTGATGATGTGGACATCCAAGATGGGATTATTGTGATAAGTATTCCTCAAACTCAAAAAATGGATCATCCAGGAGATTAACGTAGATTAACGTCGTAGAAAAATACTTGGCTAACCAGCTGACTGACATTAGAAAACTATTTATTTTATACCGCAAAGGTAAACATCATAGACAAAATATTGGGAACAATACTATTAATAAAGTACCAAATGTTATGGCTCAATTTCTGAAATTATAACATCCTGAGTGTTACACTGGTCATTCTCTACGGCGCAGCTCGGCATCACTCCTAGCAGAAAATGGAGGAGACCTGCTAAGCCTAAAAAGGCGCGGTGGATGGAATTCGGCGATAGTAGCTGAAGAATATATTGAGGAATCGATAGCGGACAAGAAGAGAGTAGCCAAACTAGTATAAAAAACCGACTTATCCAATGAAAATTTAAGTATACCCTTCATTTCTTTCTCACGTCAAGATGGTCTGGCAGAAAACTTACAAACTGATGACTGTGTCAATGAACGTTCACAAATTATCGAAAATATTCATAATACTGAAGTAAATTTACCTATAACAAATAATGGTTATTCTATTAATAGTGAAAATGCAGCAGTGTACATGACATGTAATAACTGTACAATCAACTATTATTTTAAATGGTTTTCATAGATTTTGATAATTTCCATTATCGTAAGACATTTTCTAGAGTTTATTTTTCATGTTCACTTCGTTAAATCAATAAAGTTTCAGTCTTTTTTTTTATGTCTTGTCTACATCAAAATTGTGTGCATCTTGGTTTAATCATAAATACGAATGCAAATGTGGTCATAGGAAAAGTAAAGTGTTTTAACCATGGGAAATTAAACCCTATGGATTTGCTACAATTGCCGGCCGAGTTATTGAATCAAGTTCTGAGTAAAATACAGGGTGTCCCGAAATTACCTGACAATATTTTAAGGAGATAAAGTACATTAAAAAATAAAACTAAAACCTTACATTAATATACCTCCAAAAACGCTTCGCTATGGGGCTAGAGCCCCCGGATTGGAGCTATGACAAGCAGTTTTTTTACAATATCTCAGAAACCGATTAGGGTATCAAAACAAAATTTGATACATGCTTTACCCATGATGAGACGCAATAAACAGTTTAATTAGCTGTATTTCTTCCAGTGGCGTCCCACTGGGTAGGTAGTTGGGATAATATTGCCCTAAGTTTTTTATTTGTAGGATTTTTTAACGTCAGGTGAAATTTTTAGAAGCCTTGAGGTCTTTTCTTGGAAAAAGGTACTCTTGTTTCATTGCGGTAGGATTCACCACTTTTCAGTAAAATCGATTTTGAAATTTTCTGTTTTTTGAAATCCGTTGAAAAGGCTAAGGTTTTTTTGTGCATATCGCACTATCTCAGCAAACACTTAATATTCAAACATAAAATTTATTAGAAGTTCAACTAGCGACTAGGCATATTTATTAAAGGATGTTACTTTAAAATATTTTTTCAGTAACGTCGCACGGGGTGGAGCCTTAAGTAAATATTACCATTAATTTTTTTTTAATTTCATAGTTTTAATGTAATTGTTTTTTAATTTTAAATTTTTAGTTAATAAGACGTTCAATTATTGTAATTTGACAGAATGTAACGTTTTCAAATTAAACATATTTTTAGATTACCTATCTTGTTTTTTAAATATTTATTTTCATGGAGATTTTAAGAGAGTTTTAAAATAAAACAAAAAAAGAATAACAAATTGCCAATCAAATTTGATTGTGAACCACACGGGAAACTAATTCCTAAGCAAGCGTTCGAAATGATTTCCATCCGTGTTATATTTTGTGAGGCAGGGAGAATTTAAAAATTATATTCAAAAAAACCTTAGCCTTTTCAACGGATTTCAAAAAACTGAAAATTTGAAAATCGATTTTACTGGAAAAAAAAAAAACAAGAGTACCTTTTTTTAACAAAATACTTCAGGGCTTCTAAAAATTGCATCTGAAGTAAAAAAATCCTACAAATAAAAAACTTAGGGCAATATTATGCCAACTACCTACCCAGTGGGACGCCACTGGAAGAAATACAGTTAAGCTAATTAAACCGTTTATTGCGTCTTGTCATAGGTAAATATGTATCAAATTTTGTTTCGATACCCTAATCGGTTTCTGAGATATTGTGAAAAAACTGCTTATCATAGCTCCAATTCAGGGGGCTCTAGCCCTATAACGAAGCGTTTTTGAAGATACATTAATAGAAGGTTTTAGTCTTATTTTTGGATGTAGTTTATCTCCTTAAAATATTGTCAGCTAATTTCGGGACACCCTGTATAGTGTTTTTAAAATACCGACTTATCTAATTTATACCTAACCTATTTTAGTGTACCTTGGAGATCCAATATAACTTCGTCCAGCTGGAGGTAAGCAAATACTCATGACATTCCCACCTAAATTTATTGGAGTTGCTAAACGCAAAATAGCTATGTCATTTTTCAAATATGTTTGGTTGTATGCACTATGTATCCAAACCTGAGAAACTTGAGAGGTTTGAACATTAGTTAGGGCAGCTGTACTATATACGCCCATCAATACACTAATACTCGTTCTGAAAATAATAAAAAATAATTATTTAATCACTGATGTTAAAAAACGTATTTTTGTATAAAGAGTGTTATTGCACGACTGCAGGGCAACCCTAGCTAGTTCCTACAAAATAGCACAAGAGTTACACGATACGTTCTTTTCTAATGAGTTTAGTTGAATATTTCTTCTGATTTAGATAATATGGAATAATATCAAAGAAATTACATTTATTTTTCGGTTAGTTAGTATCTGTAACCAAGTTCTCAAGTGTAACCTAAATTATAATTCTAAGGCAAATACTATCCATGTGCAATGAAGCTTGATGACTCCGCCTACGTGACTATTGGAGTGTGAACGGGGCAGTACCTTTATCACAGAGCATCTAACGTTTGCAACAATCTGGAAGATCTTACTATTGAAATTTCAAATATCAAAAAAGAATTAAAACAGAATGGTTACCCTGAAACCTTTGTAACTAATACCATTTCAAAACTTAAAAATCGCGAAGTAAAAACTAATACGGAAACGAAAGAGGAGCAAGCATTTCTTACAATAGCTTATGTTAGGGGATTTCTGAAAAAATTAGAAGGATAACCAAAAACTATAATATCGAAACACCCTTTAAATCCGGAAATACGCTTAGAAGTTTTCTTACAAAAGTAAAACCCCCGGTAATGAAAACACAAAAATTGTATCTATCAAATCCCTTGCGAGTGTGGCGAATCGTACATTGGTGAAACAAAAATACCTTTTCCCGTACGAGTTAAAGAACATCTAAAACATACTCAAAGAGGTGAAACTTCAAGATCAGATATAGCGGAACATGTATGGACCAACCAACATAACATACAGTGGTCAGAAGCCATGGTTTTGGACACGGAACAGCACTGGAAAAAACGAAAATTCAAAGAAGCAGCTTTTATAAATCAAAATACCCATATATTTAGTAAACCAAGTATCGCCAATATCTGAAAACCTTTTCTTGACCAAAACCAACAGGTCAAACTTCACACTCCAATAAACACGTAGGCGGAATCGTCAAGCTTCATTGGACATGGATAGTATTTAAGACAGTAAACCTAAAATTATAATTTAGTTTACACTTGAAAACGGTTAGAGATAGTAACTAACCGAAACGTTGTGTTAAGTAACAAAATAAAGACAATGGAAGTCCGACAAGGTAATTTCTTTGATATTACTTCATTGTCTACCACCATCAAACAAACAATGGAATAATATGTTAAATGAACTTTAAAATTTAAACATAGTTAGCAGTTTCATACTTTTAAACAGGAACATATAATAATTTTTTGTAACAAAAAGCAAGCTTAAAAATCCAGTTTTGGAACTTTGGGAGAGAAGCATTTTCCCTTTTATTTATGCATATTATGTAGGCGTGGCATTTTTGTTTATACACCTAAACGTCCTTGAGTAGTTATGTATCTGCATTATTTTTTATTTATTTGTCTGGAGGCAAATAAATGATTGTACAAATTGCTAGCACAGAAATAATTGCTAATCCTGAACTCATATTGCAAATAATTGCATTATTTTTTAATTCACGTTTTTGTTTTACAACATGACGTTGAGCAACACTTCCGATGTTTATCCACACATATCAAAATCAGTACAATAGAAGAATCAGGTTAATAGGTATTAAACTTTTAGTAGAAAGGCTATTTTCTTTGGTGGGGGAAAATTTTAAAAGATGTAAGTAGGTCCAAATTATGAATATCCTGTTAACACTAACTGTAAGATGTGGCTATTAGTACTAACCGGACACTAATAATTTGAGCCTTAGAAGGTTAACTAAGATTTAAGACATGGGCAACCTACATTGTCTGGTTGGCCGTTGTCGACGGCAATGTGTTTTAAGAAAGCTCGAAGCAGCCCCCGTCGGATATATTTTTTTGTAAAGGCTGTAGAAAACAACATTATGTTCTAAAGGAAACATTTTTGAAAGTCGTAAAACCCCCATTTGTTTGGTACTATTTTTAATGTGGGAATGAGTGTGCGTGCAGGATGCGATGCGTTGACCGGTGGATGCAACCGCAAACTTTTAGCACAATATTACACATACTTCCGGGATATTTGTTCATGGCAGTTAGTTAGAAGAGGCGATTTGTAAGTGAATCAATGATAGAGAAGTTGATGGTTTTTGATTTTTAAGAGGTAATGGGCACGTTGTCCAAATAGATGAGTGTGTACTGACGAAGAGGAAGTACAATGTGGGGCGAGTTGTACGCGAACGGTGGGTACTGGGCATTTCCGATGTCACTGCAAAGAGGAGGCCTGTTGTGTTTGTGCCCAATTGTTCAGCAGAAACATTGGAGGAATTAATAATCGATCATGTATTGCCAGAAAAAAAAATTTGGACAGATTGTTGGCGGGGATATACAGGACTAAGGACGTTGGGCGGTGTGTCTCTCTATATTCACAAAACAGTCAACCATTTAAGAAACTTTGTGGATCCGGAAACTGGGGTATGTACTAACCATATTGAAGGCCACTGGTCTTACATGAAGAAGTTCTTGAGAAGGTTAGGAGTAATGCTCCTGCAGTTTTGAATATGGTGACCATTTCATGTGGTGGCAAGTGTTTGCAGATATTCCAAAAATGAGATTACAAAATAGCCGAACGATATCCTGTGCGTTAAGTATTCTTTACATTTTTCGGTTTTTTATTTTTTTGATGTACTTACCTGTGTTAATAATTTCTTTTAATTTGCGAACGTGCGCAAAATGTGGATTGACATTAAATAAACATTTAAAAATCTAGCCATGTTTGACAACACTGTAAGTAATCTTTTATTTTATTATCGTTTTAAGAGCGTTTTCGCGTGAAAATAGTTCGAAAATTATTGTCATTTATGAAACTTTTCAACGTTATCATAACATTGGATGAATTGTATTATTCCCTCCGGTGTTAGCATTGTAAACTAATAAAAAAATTTTAAGTTACCGACAATGGTGTTTTGCTTGACAATGTAATAATTTATTTCTGAGGTACCTACCTAATTAAAGATATACAAAATCAAAGGTTCACCTACCAAACTTTTCAGTGAAATGTAAATTTAAAGCAAAAATACTATGGTTATCCAAACTTAATAAAAGTCAATATATTTTCAGTAAGCAAACATTTTTTATAAAGAATGACTCTTCCTCGAAAAATGAAATGTTTATTCCGTTTGCCTTCTGGTCTACCATATCGCCGGACATACAGGGTGTCCCAAATTCGATGCTCACCATTGGGATCTCGGAAACTATAAAAGATGCGGTAAATGTTAAATTGGAGGAAAGTTGAATAATTTAGAGCTTAGCTTAACGCCGATGAGAAATCAACAAAATTCCAAGTACTTCCGGAGATATCTGACAAAAACCGACAATTTCATTTTCCTTTTGTGTTTTTTTGTAACGTTATTTATAAACATATTGAAAAACGAAAGAAATTTCCTGCAGCCACTTTTTACGACGCATTTAATGTCAGTTTCTACTTTATAAACAGACGTTTCGGTTTTTAGCTCGGTTTTTAGATATCACCATCAAATCAAACTTTTTAAATACGAAACTGTACATGCAAGAGGCGTATAATCGATAGTTTCGCCCCGCTCTATGCCACCCGCCATTATTGCGAACGACCGGCGTCAATAGTACATCCCGTTTCGAAGTGATAACTGCATTTTGTTTATACGCTCTGCTGAAGTAAAATTCCGTCGAAATAAAATAAACGGTAAGTATCAAATATCATAATGTATTTAAATGAGACTGTTATGTGTAGTTACTCTGACATTAGGAATAGTGATGTCCAGCTCAAATTGTGTTGAATATTTATACTTCTTTTTTAATTTGTGACTTTTTCTTATTAGTGTAGCTGTGGGTAATGAGAATCAGGTGACCCTCATTGCCCGCAAGTGATCACTACATACAAAGTATAATTTTCTTATATGATTAATCAATACCGGTTTTTTCTAGATGCCGAAAATACGGGTCAGAATCACCGAAAAGGCTAGCTGGTCTTGTGAGAGTCTAGAAAAAGCTATGCAGCTTGTTGTACAACAAGGGTTTTCCATACGAAAAGCTGCTAAAATCATGAATATTCCATTTTCAAGTCTACAAAAGAGATTGAAAATGGATTCAAACTTGGGACCACGTCTTGGACGACAGACTGTCTTCAGTTCCGAAATAAAAGTCGAAATAGCGAATAAAGTGAAAACCATGGCCAATATTTTCTATGGGTGCACTGCTAATCAAATAATGAAAGTGGCATTCGAATATGCTGAAAGATTGAATTTAAGGCACAACTTCAACAAATCTTCAAGAATGACTGGACGTGATTGGTTAAAATTATTTATGACCAGGAATAATATATCTGTTAGGAAGCCAGAAGAAACAAACATCAACAGAATCACAGCTTTTAATAAAACAGAGGTGCAGTTGTTCTATAAACTGTTAGGAGAGCTTATGGGAAAGCATAGATTTGTCCCAAAAAACATCTATAATTGCGACGAAATCGGGATTTTGACTGTACAAACCCCCGAAAAAATACTAGCCACAAAAGAGCAGAAAAGAGTGGGAAAGAGGCAAGAATATTACTTTGATGTGTGCAATGAGTGCTGCTGGCGGATTCATTCCGCCATTGTTTATTTTTTCCAAGAAAGCGATTGACTCCGCTACTTGAGAAGGATGGCCCAACAGGAGCTTTTTATAAATGTTCAAATAATGGTTGGATCAATGAAAATATTTTTCTTGAATGGCTTTCGCACTTTAGGCAGCACGCTAAGCCGTCTGCGGATGAAGCCGTCCTGTTAATCCTAGATAATCATTCTAGCCATATTTCCCTTTCCGTTTACGAATATTGCAAACGCAACCATATTCATATGCTGTCTTTGCCACCACACACGTCCCATAGAATCCAGCCTTTAGACGTTTTTTTTTGGACCGTTAAAAGCAGCTTACAAAAAAGAATGTGACTTATTCATGAAAAGTCATCTCGCAGAAAAGATAACACCTTATGACGTGGCATCCTTGGTAAGAAAGGCATTCAACAATGTTGCATCAATTAGCAAGGGAGAATCTGGATTTAGAGCAACTGGTATATTTCCAATAAATCCCGAAGTGTTTTCTGAAGAAGACTTTGTTGCAGCTGAAATACTCCAGTCGGAATCTATTGCAGTTCAAGATTTTAATGAATCTGTTTCATCTGCTGCTGGTGATACAGTACAAGATATAAGTTCGATTCCTAGCACATCGAAGCAAGTTGACCCATCAGTTCCTGGCACATCAAGAAAAGTAGTTCCTGAACCTAATATTCTATCAACCTTCGAAACCAAAGAAACGTTACATAAGGTCTCTACAATCAGAGATTTTATAAACTTGCCAGAGAAAACACCTATCCTCAATACAAGGAAAGGCCGAAAGAAGCAACACGCTACAATTTTAACATCAACACCAATGAAAAAGATCTGGTCGAAAAAGAAAATAGGAAAATAAAAAAAAACTCAAAAAGGCAAAGGAAAAGAAAGAAAGGAATTGAAAGGCAAGGGCCAAGGACAGAAAATTAAGGTGCAGAAGAAGGGGCCCGAAACAGTAAAGCGACAAGTTTTTCAGGATTCAGACGATACTTCGGTATCAAGCATAAGTACTGATGAATTATGCGAAGACGATGAGGATGATGATGCAGAAGATGCAGGAAACAAATGTCTTATATGCAATAATTCGGAAGAAATAACGAGGTTTGGTACAGATGCACTTCCTGTGGGCGGTGGGCTCACGCGGACTACAGTGGATGGGAGTCAGCCAATGGTTATATATGCGATTTGTGTTATAAATAAATACATTCTTGGTTGGCTGCGATTACTCACAGGGTGACCTTCATTGCCCCCAACTCGGTGTAATGTGGGTAAAATCAATATTTTTTTAAACTGCCACAATTTCCAAAGTTAATAACCAAAGTGATCAAAACTATTCCCAATTTATATGTATAAGTAAATTTTGTTATTGTAAATAAGTAAATATTGTTGAATTAAAGATTTAATCAGTTTTTATTTCAATTTTCGCTTAAGTGACTCCCATTACCCTCTTCTACCCTACTTTCTAAAGTGTTTTGTTCCCTCAAAACATAAATCAATAACATTTTGGCAAAATTTCACCGTTTTGAAGCGAAAATCCATCATCAGTAACATTTTTGTTATTTTGCAATACGGTCCTGATAATTATTGTCTATAAAAAATATGCTACTCTAACCAACAATAAAGAGGTTTAAGAAGTAATATTTTGGTAACAAAGGAATTTTACAATAAGCATTATTAAAATAAGAAATAATGTAAGAAACCACCAAAGAAATTCCTGTTTAAAAAATAATATGGGTACTTACCTATTCTACTTTCTTGGGTAATTAATATGTATAAAACCCGCTGCTGGTTTGTTTCGATAGCGAATGTATACCAATTAAATTGCACGAGTGAAGCTGCACGTACCGGCCAGTCTATTATAAATTTATAACAACTTTTAGTAGGTATTATTTGGTAACATAATAAAGCCGAAACGTCGTTTTTTAAATTAAAATCTTTAAATGTGTCTCAATAAAGTGCCTGTAAAAAGTGCGTTCTGTTTTTCAATATTTATAAATAACGTCTAAAAAAAACAAAAGCCGCAAATGAATTTTTTTCGGCTTTTTCCGGAAGTAATCGGAATTTTCTTAATTTCTCACTCCTCAGTTCAGCTTTTAATTATTCAACTTTGTCCTTATTTAACATTTGCTGTATCTTTTATAGTTTCCAAGATCCCAATGGTGAGCACCGAATTTGGGATGAAATGTGAAAACTTCCTACAGCATCTGAAAGTCGGTTTCCTTTTGCGGACATAGTTTTTGTTACATTCAGGTTTACATATATATGTACAGATACATAGATAGTACTTACAAATTGCTAATTTTGTGAGCTGCAGTTAGAACATGATATTGATCCAATAAGACACCGCCTCCAGCATATCCGTTTCTAACCGCTATGTTATTATTGTTTCTTAAAAACGCCTGCCAGGGAAAGGAATTTTGGGTGGCAAAACCATCTTGAGCGCTTGGTACCACTGTGGGCGTACCACATGTTACATTTGTACATCTTACGTATCCAGCTGGACAGTCAGTTGGTGACACTATTCCCACCTTAAAATCGTTAAAAGTTACCACTATTTAAAAACTGTATAAGAAGACTCCGACCTTGAATTGTTTGCGTGTGAATAAAAGTTTTTCTATTTGACGTTCATAATAAGTTCATTATGAACTTGAAATGAAGTTCATAATGAAGCTATTTCGATACGCGTTTTTTCTTTATTTGATGTTGGTAACATTGAAATTGAAAAATTGACGTAAAATCACGTCTTTTCAAATTCCAAAAAAAATTAGCAAAATCGCCCGAATTTCCGAACGCTCTGTATATGTACCGAATGTACAAGGATCACACAACGTATTCCGTCGAATTTTAAATCTCATATCGCTAAAATAACTTTAGAATCTCGTGGTGAAAACGGGTCAATAAATCAAAAAATGACAGTTCGCAAAATAATTTTTGTTGTCCAGAGATTACTATTATTACTAGGGATGTCAAAATACGCCTAGTTAGCAGGCTAGAGTCTCGTTCGTTATGGGAATTAACCAGACAAATCGCTAATAAACTATGATAAAAAATAGTATTACCAACATAAAATTTAGACATAAAAATTTGCGGATTTATTTTCTTTTTAAATATGTATTTTTTATTGAAAAAACTACAAATAGAAAAAATAGTATAAAGCACGTGGTTCATAAGGCGTTTTAGCGCACGTGTCAATTAAAAAACTCGCCACTTCGTGGCTTGTTTTTTAAAATAGACGCGTGCGCTAAAACCGCTTCTTATGAAACGTGTACTTTAATATACTATTTATTTAGGAAGGTGTATATTTTAACAGGTAAAGTTTATTTATTATTTACTTTTGATGTTGTTTTAAAAAAATAGAGAGCTATTTTGTTTTTGCTTTTGACCAATTAAAAATATGGAAATATTATTATATTCCAAGGTCCTAATGGTCCTATTTTCTGGGTTTTAAATTTAGTACATTTTTTGTTTTTAGATAATGGGCTACCTTGAGACAACTTTTATGGGCAACACAGCGACATGTATCATCAATATTGGAACTGTAAATAAATACTATAACATGGAAGTTGAAGCAGATGGAACAGCAAATGGAAATTCCTGCATTTTAATGACGATTTATAGGTGCCTGAACTTGAACACAAACAACAGTCTAGTTTTAAGCCAAAAACAGTTTTATATAGGGAGGTATTAAGGGCGGTCCCAAATAGTCAGGGCACATTTAAACAACTGACAAACACAAATTATAATTATGCGGCAAAATGCCATGACATCATTAATATTAAATTGGTTAAAATCAGTCTACATTATGAATATTTGCATTTTTCATGAAAACGTGAGCAATTAGCTATGGAAAGCTTAATACTTGTCGATAGATATAGATTTCATATGTTCAACCCAAAATGTAATAATTAGTTAGTAGACTCCAGTGTAAATTTGGTTTGAAAAAAGAAAATAAATGTTTTTTAGTTATAGTAGAGTATAGTTATAGTAATAGTGTTAGGTACTACATTTTCACAAAATACGATATACTTCAAAAACCGTAAGGCCATAAAACTCATTTTTGTTTTGATTGCGGAAATTGAATAATTAGGGTATAAATTGTCGCGCTGAATAACCTGAATAACGTGAGTAACTCCAAGAAAAAAAAAATTGGTCATAGCATTTACAGTTTGCCAAATAATTAGCAATTGACTTAGTCAAACAATGCAAACAAAGTACAATTCTATTTCATTGCTAACCACCACGTCAATAATAATCACAAGTACTTACAGTTGGAGGACCTACTACTGAAACTATTCCAGGAACTCCTATGCCTGGAGCGGTTCCTCCACCCGGTACAGTTCCTGTTCCAGGTGGATTAGTGCCTGGTGTACCTGCAGGAGGCCCGACTACACCAGCGCCAGGGGTTGCAGTTAATATTCTTGGATCAATAATATTTCCTCCACCATCTCTACATAGCGATGCAGCAACACAACTAAATGTCCTAGTTTGAACTTGACATAAAACAGCTCCTAATAAACGAAAGTTGACACATTATTAATGATACGAATAAAAGATAAAAAAAAAGTAAAAGTAGACGGAGAAAGTTCACGTTTTGGACAAAAAAAATCGAGAAGAAATTGGACGAGCGATCGAAACAGTAGACAACATCAATATGGAAGCAATTCATGGATTTCTGTGGCCAGAGAAGGTTCAAATTACTTCAATAATAAACTAAGTAAATATACTGGCGCTTTAAATACGAGAAATAAACGATGACAACTAGGGCTGGGCAAAAATTCGATATATCAAATAACGATATTTAAAAAATAAAATATTGATATTATCGATATTTATCGATATTATCGATATATGGACTCTATCAATATTTTTAAATATTGATATTGGAATTTCAATATCGCCCAGCCCTAGTAAGGACTACAATTTGGATATTTCAATTAAATCCCAGAGCTCTTTAAAAAATTATTAAAGAATTATTTATTTAAAAAACAATAACAACTGAGGAAAGATTTGAAATACTTTAAGAATGATATTTTAAAAATTTGTTAAATTGTAGTATATTATTGCTAAATAATTCTTGTAATTTAATAATACAAGTGTAATTATAACATAAGGCCATTTAAAAATGTTAAAGAATGTAGGACGCCCGGCCACTATTTTAAAGCTTAATTATTATGATCCTAAGTTTTCTTATATACAAAAAAGGTATTCGTGTAAAAAATTATTGGGCTAATACACACACCGCAATGGTCTAAGGATATCTCTTTCTAGGGTTAGAAACCAAAGCATTTAAAAATATATAGCCAAAAAAAGATAATTTATAAAAAGGTATCATATTCTGTACAAAATGCAATGATTTAGTTAAGTATAGGTACCAGAAAAGAAAAGCTACATTGGCGTACAATCAATTTTTTATTTCAACTAAACATCAAACAAAATTAAAAGTCATATTCTAAACATAAACCAATTTTTTTGTAAAGCTGTATTTTTTTTAATAACGAATATGCCCTTCTTTGGAGTTTATCACTGCGCGACACCATCTGGGCATACTCTGAATTAAATTATCAAAATCTTCCTGAGCTATGGCTAACCAAGCAGCATTTAACGCAGCAAACAGTTGTTCTTGGTTCTGAAATTGAGGGTTTTCACGCAAAACCATTCTTTGTAGCATATCCCATGCGTGCTCGATTGGATTTAGGTCTGGCGATTGAGCAGGCCAAGGCAAAACGGCGATATGGTTGTCTTGTAAAAATTGTGCAGCATGTCTAGCGACATGAGGACGAGCGTTGTCGTGCATCAATATAAAGCCTAGTCCAACAAGTCTTGCATGAGGTAAGACAATTGGTTGAAGAATCTTTTCCACATATCGATAAGCATTTAAAAAATGTTCAACCAAAACGAGATCGGTTCTTCCGCCGAGTCGTATTCTACCCCACACCATCACTGTGCCACCTCTATAACTGTGGACTTCTTGCACATTTTCCAAAACTCGTTGTAGTCCAGGTTCTCTCCATATCCTCAGCCTTCTTGAATCTGGATGCAACCCAAACCGAGATTCATCTGTAAAAAGAACTGGGGCCCATTGATTATTATTCCAATTCTCGTGTTCTGTTGCCCAAGCTAAACGAGCAGCGCGATTCCCTACAGAAAGTGGCTGGCATCTTAATGGTCGTCTATTACGTAATCCACCTTCATGCAATCTGTTCCAAACTATAGAATTTGAAATTGCGATATAATGCGTTTCGCGTACCCGATTCCTTATTTCTGGAACAGTTACTGTGGGATTTTTTCTAGCCATTTGCACAATAAAACGATCTTGAGCAGGCCGAGTCAGCCGTGATGGACCTGGATGTCTTTCAGAAACATCACCTGTTTCTTGAAAACGTGTCCATAATCTCGAGATAACGCTCTGTGACGTGTGGAGAGTTTCAGCTACACGAGCTTGCCCAGTACCAGCTTCTAACATTCCAATAGCCCGCAACATTTCATCCCGGTTAAGATGGCGTCTATGCATGATACACAAGTCTATACCCTTTTTTGGATCACAATATACTGACCAATATTTTCAAATTTTAAAACTGATGTCTACTTACTTTAATTTAAAAACAAGTTTTTGCCGAAGACCCTTTTTGCAAACGTAAAATAATGTAATACATTTCTTAAACAAAAAAAACATTAAAATACATATCTCTTATCATTAGCCTAAACATATTTTACCAACCCAAAACATTTAAGTGCGGTAAAAACTTGCTTACAATGAAATAAATATCCCTAGACTATTGCGGTGTGTGTAGTTTAGGAAAAAAAGGATTTATTTAAATCATTTCATAAACAATAATTGGTATGTTAAATCAAAAACCCTCGGACGGCCATAGCTTCCTTATAACACATTTAAGGATCCATATTTAATTGAATATTTTTTCTTCATGCTTTCATAATTAGAGTCTCTACTTAAAATGAAGGTACGGAGTTTTACAGTGCACATAAGAAAATATTGATATATTTATAATATAATATTTCTATGTTTTATAGATAATATACAGTATGTCTCTGTAAGTTTGCATCATATGGAAAACTTTTTTATTATTCATTTTACGAAAAAAAGTTATTCTTCATAAAAACCTCTGCATGGTCTAAAACCTAAAATGCAACCATCAAATATCGAAATTTCCCAGTCATATACGAGGTTTGTCAAAAAATGTGAATTTTTCCTAAGAATGTAAATTTTTCCCAAGAGTAAAGTACCTTTATTTTTGACATTATCAAAAATTGTTATTAAAAAAAGTTGATCAGAACTAAAAACCACGTCTAAATATGCAATACCACGCATGAAATTAATTAAATAATTAAAAAAATTAAATAATTAATAATAAATTAATAAAATAATTTTTCAACATAAATGCGTATAATTGCATATTTAGACGTGGTTTTTAGTTCTGATCAACTTTTTTTAATAACAATTTTTAATAATGTCAAAAATAAAGGTACTTTACTCTCGGGAAAAATTTACATTCTTTGGAAAAATTCACATTTTTTGACAAACCTCGTATATGAGTGGAAATTTTCTATATTTGATGGTTGCATTTTAGGTTTTAGATTATGCAGAGCTTTTTATGAAGAATAACTTTTTTTCGTAAAATGAATAATAAAAAAGTTTTCCATATGATGCAAACTTACGGAGACATACTGTATATTATCGATATATCGAATAACGATATTTAAAAAATAAAATATCGATAATTACTGATATCATCGATATTTCGACTATATAGTAGTAGTAGTAACAAGATTTATTTAGCAATGTGCTACAATTTAACAAATTTTATAAAATATTTAAACTAATTTAACAATATCATCTTTAAAGTATTAAAAAAAAAAATTATCAGTCACTATTTTGTTTTGTAAATAAATAATTTTTCAATGATTTTTTAAAATTTTTCAAAGAGCTTTGTGATTTAATTGAAATATTCAAGTTATTATATTTACTTAATCCTTTATAGAAAACCGATTTACATGTCGATATATTTTTTAATATCGATATTTGATATTGAAATTTCAATATCGCCCAACCCTAATGACAACTATAAAGAGCACTGTGCTAAGTCAATTTTGATAACAACATCAAAAATGCCACAAAAAAATTTAATCCTTTATAGAAAACCGATTTACATGTCGATATATTTTTTAATATCGATATTTGATATTGAAATTTCAATATCGCCCAACCCTAATGACAACTATAAAGAGCACTGTGCTAAGTCAATTTTGATAACAACATCAAAAATGCCACAAAAAAATTTTTTTCTACAACTGAGCGCAAAGTACGAATTTGCGCTTCCAAGAGAAAGCGCAAAGTTGTACGATTTTTTACTTTGTCTCAGGTCGATACAAGCATTGCAAGGGCGAGTCGTAGGCGAGTCCTGGAAGCTTAAAGAGACCTGCAAAACACTAATTTTCAGTTGCGTGACGTACAATATTTTTATTTAAGACCGACACTTGGATATACATTTAATTCTTTATTTTATTTTATATTATTTTTAAATGGGTCGTATGACTTCTCGTAACGGGCTTTTGATTTTACTGGCAATATATCGTCTGCTTCCAAATTTCTTTTGGAATCTCATTTTCCGTGTCGGATAATTCAAAATCTGAATTAATATTTTTAAATTTGCGCACTCGCGAAACAAGTTTGGCATAAACAACAAATTAAAAATCAACGAACTGTCACTCGACAATATATTGAAATGTTGTTATCATAGTAACGAAATCAAGGTAGATTGTATTATCAAAGAGAGATTGGAAAAATGAAAAAACAGGGACCGGAAAAATCATTTGCCAATCCTTCACGTCCATTTTCCGGTCTTGATCGACAAAACGTTATTTTCTGAACGAAAAATTGTCCAGAAAGTGTATATTTTCTGGTCGGTCTTAAAAAAAACATTTCAATATACTTACATAAATCACAATTACCACAATTTACCAATTTTAGTTTCGAAACCTAATAAAAAATTAGCTATTTTTATTGAAACCTATTGTTTTCGGAAACTTTCATTAAACAAACGGTCGTAGAAATTTATATTCATTAAATAATTCGCAGTATCTATAAATCACATTGGTGCCCAAATTAATGCGTTAAATAAAATACAAACTAACAACTTTAGTTACGGAAAACAGGTCAAAAATTGGTTGGTAGTAACTAATCTTTTATTTTTTAACAATTTCGTGCTACTAAAGGTGGTAGAAATGTATTTTTTACCAATGCAATGAATTTATTACAAAGCTTTCGCATAGCACAGGTGATTTGAACAGAGATGGCCATGCTTGCCGCTGCTGTCGGCAAAAATAAACAAATAATTATTTGATGTGTCAAATCGTTCTTGAAATAGCTATTTATGTCAATGAATGCATCCTTATAATTATCAGATAATTGTAAGTTTTGAAAAGTATTATTTATGCGATATTTGTAAAGAATTGGGCCATGTTCAAATATGCCATTCCAGTTTAATATAACTGCCTTAAATGTCAAAGAATGGTTTGTTTAAGAAAATTCAAAAAAGTCTACTACAAAATGTCGACCATAAATAATAATTTTTCGCAGAAGAAGACTAGGTATAATTGTTTGAAAGTAACAAAGCAATTTTTAATTTTGCAGTAAATACCATTTTAAAAAACATTTTTACAAAAACACAAGTGTAGCGCAAAGTGATGCTCACGTTTTGAAATGTGAAATGTCCAATTTAAGGTTATCAGCAATTATTAATTTTTACCAAACATTCCTATAAAAACACCGATTGTGACGACAATATGTCACTTTGTACTCTTAATACACAAATAGCTATTTCAGCTTTTAATGAGTCATTTATAGTAGGGGAGAGTCGGACATTGGCGCGCGGATAATACCGCGCCCTTTAATAACTCTCAGTAGAAAATAATACTTGACAACACTGCATAATTAGCCGTTACCTTAAAAGTGTTCCTTCACCTCGCAGTTGAAATATTTCCGTTATAACCACCTATTGGAGCTCGGCGAATATTTATTGTTTTTAGTGAAAATCTTCTACATTTTGGGATCGAGGTATGTACAAAACCTAGTATTTAAATGTTAGATATTGTGCTGTAATAGACTGCTGTTCTCATTAAGAATACTGTGTGATAGCAATTGCTTGTCAGAAATTTTAATTTTTTTGAATTATGTTTGCATGCAATCAAGATGGCGTCGTCTGATAATTGCGCGCTGAGGGCACGGTATTATCAGCAGCGCGGTACTATCAGACTAGGGTTTGTTTGATGCAGTTATTGTCTTGTTTTCAGATGACTGAGCCTACACCAAAGAGAAAAAAAGCGGTATGGTATCCAGCTAAGATGAAAGCCGCTTTAGAAGCTGTACATTTTGGAAGAAATGGGCAAAAACTTTTGACTTGCCGGAATCGTCAATTAGAGATAGGCTAAAAAGAGGAGAATATTATGAGCGTCGTATGGGTCAACATGCAACGTTTACAAAAGAAGAAGAGAATGAGTTAAAGGAGCATATAGTCCTACTAGCAAAAACATTTTTTGGGATCACTCAGCAACAACTACGTAAGCTAGCGTACGAATTTGTTACCAAGAAAAATATAAAAACATATTTTCAACCAGTAAAGAAATGGCGGGAAAGTATTGGGTTTACTCTTTTCCTAAAAGAAATCCGAAAAATGTAGTAGCCAAGAATCTGCCAAAAACTTTATTTGCGATTTTTGTTGACTTTTTTGTATTAAATAATAAATAATGCTGTCAATATAGCCTTATTTTTGGGACACATTATTATCAGACTACTTTGATAATACCGCGTTTTCAATGACTTTGCTTTTTTCCCTACCCCCTCTACTACTTTACCTCAACTCGAAATTTGTCATTTGAACTTATTTGCCAAGCAAGTCTTCTATTGGCTGACCTCCACAAAGTTGGTATACATTACGCCTAACGATTTCTAGAGCTTCTTTTCCTTAAGGGCGCGCCAATATCCGACTCTCCCCTAAGTGGCTAGTTCCAAATAAAAAAAAATTATAGTTTTTGCCCAGTTAGACTCCTAAGAAAATTGTTAGCTAAACGTGGAATAGAAACTACAGCAGATTGATTGTTTCTACGACCTCACCCATCTTGGAAGAAGGGAATCTGCATTTAAAAATATTCCTTTAGAAATAAACAACTTGTCAAAATGAACAAAATTATCAGCTCAGAGAATCGGCCTAAATAAAAAAAAATTATCAATCACTCTCACTGGTCATGGCCATTCCAACAGCCAGTCAATTAAACCGTATCCTCAACTGGATGCTGGATGCCACCATTTATCCATTTTGAAAAAAATGAGAAAATCTAATGAGAACAGTAACAAGCACCACCGTAAACCACCACGAAAATCTTAATAATAAAAAATCACTAGTATAACAAAAGTGCACGTATACAGCGTGTCCAGTGTCCAGAGAAGTTCTAGACATATGGGATTTTTTTTTATTGTTTATTTTATGAAAAAAAGTTATTCTTTATAAAAAGTTCTGCTTGATGCACAAATAATATTGACATATCAAAACTTAAGATATCATGTACAGAGCGGCAAAAAGAGAATTACGTTAAGAGGGAAGTACCCTCGATTTTTATTTTAGAAAAAATTATTATAAGAAAACTTTACTTAGGTCAACAAAACGCGGTCAGATACAATTTTTCGTTGAAATATTTTTATTTACAGGGTACCATCAAAAAATCTCTTGTTGAAGTCGAAAAGTATTAAATGATTTTTGCCTAACAAGTCAATATTCGTTACTATAGTATTGCACATAGTTGTTGCGAAATTGTTGCAGGTAAAAATTAAAGAAATAAAATAAAAAAATATTTTGTCAAGGCTTTTTGATGGTACCCTGTAAATTAAAATATTTCAACGAAAAATTGTATCTGGTCGCGTTTTGTAGTCCTTAGTAAAATTTTCTTATGACAATTTGCTCTAAAATAAAAATTGAGGGTACTTCCCCCTTAACGTAATTCTGTGTTTCTATATTTTTTTGCCGCCCTGTACATGATATATTAAGATTTGATATGTCAATAATATTTGCGCATCAAGCATAACTTTTTATAAATAATAGCTTTTTCTCGTAAAATCAACAATAAAGAAAATTCCCATATGTCTAGAACTTCTCTGGACACGCTGTATAACAAACAATTATAAGATAGTAATTATATATTAGTACACCTGTTTATGTTATTTTTATTTATTACAAAATGGCAGAATATCGAAACACAAAAGTATGTTTTTGATGATTTAATGTTAAAACATACGCAATATGTAAGCAACTCACTATTTAATAATAATACAATTTATTCGAAATCACAATAACAATTATTATTTTAAAATGTATGTCGCTCCAAAAGTTGCACCAATTCATGCATAGAATTTATAACATCCAACGATCTATACCACATTTGGCGCACGTTAGAATGACCGGATTTCAAAAATTTGTCGCCAACAACGCCAATAAAGCGATTGCAAACGATACCGAAAATAGGCTCATAGGTAGGGGCGTTACTACCCCCATTCCCCCCCTCAAATACGGGCCTATGTGCAGAGTTATTTCAGGAGAATTATCTTAGTTTATGCATGTAATAGTTTATGGTATTTACCGGTGCTGCGTATACGAATCATCTATTTTTTTTATAGTTAAAGAGAAAGCAAATTTGTAGAACCATAAAATGTATTCTTAGAACCAAAATATAACATGTTTTAAAAAAAAATACTACTTAATATTTGTATCGATGGTTGGTACTAAATTGGTTAAACCAAAGCCGTCATATTTTTGCATAGCAATATTTGTTCCACCTTAAACAAAGATATAGAGCAAAAACTTAAATACTAATGAAAAATGTTTAGGGGCGTGCAGGCAAATTTTGGACTTGAAAAAAGTTTTACGCCTCCGCTTGGATTTAAATCCAGAAACTCTTTTTATTCCACAATTAAATTCCGCTTACTTTTCTAAAGCTTTTGATATAGAGTTTGATCTCGGGTTTGATTAACCTATACAGGGTACTTTAGAATTTATGGCCAATTGTATGTCAAAATTGTTATGAGTTCACGGGGCTGTGGAAAATTGCAATAAGAAATCTGGGAAAAAAGAAAAAACTAAAAGTCTTCCTCCACAAAATTTAAGAGAAAAAATTTCTTTAGAGGTCTCTACGTGTTTCGAACATAGAAACGTTCATCATCAGAAGACATAAAATTTATTTAATGCTGATGGTTTTAGCAGAAGAGAAAATGGTGTAGAACATTAATGGAACTTTTATGAAATTAAAAATTGATGTGTAGAAGAGACATAATATAACGATAATTGATAAAAGTTAAACCATACTGAGTATGTGAAAAAGTTAGTAACGGGGGTCTAAACCAATAAAATAAACTGGGGTAGAAGAAAAAACCTTTCTAATAAGAAGGTGTCAAAAATTATTTAAAATTTTTTATAACACTTTTTAAGTATAGGTCTGTAAGACATTATAATAATACCCATATATCGCTATTTATGTACAATTCATATGATAATTATTTCTTGTGTTATCATAAATATTGCAATCAAATTATTTTCTTTGCTGATGGTTTGTATTTTTGTAGTGTGGTTTGTAAGCTCAATAATAGGTATGTTGAATATTAGTTTGGAAGAGTAATTTTGTTAGAAAATAGTAGCTACAAATTTCCAATAGGCATAAGGTCACAAAGCTTGGGGCAGCATATTTATCCCAAAAGAGCTAAAAAATCGTATAAAGGTCTTAAAAAGGTACATTTGTTGCCAGTAAGATACAGCTAACCTCGGTATATTTATTTTTGCAATAACAAGACATTTGCCCATATAGTTTTTGAACGTAGTGTATAGATTAGCTATTAAACAACATTTGAATTTCATGTTTTATTTTATGTTTTTAGAGAATTGAGGATCTTCAGATCAAACTACAGGAGAAAAAAATTAGACTGAAACACTTGGGTCTCACCTTTCAGCCAACTCCAATTTGGCATCTTCAGAAGATACCATAAACGAGTGCTTTGTGGCTGTGGATGAAGTATTATACAGCGTATGTACACTTTGTACACCCCTCAAGGACGTAGAGCTTTGTTTTAAGATAACTCATGCACCGAATGCTTAGTACTCCCCTGAAGCAGAGCATGTGTGGATGTGTATACAAAAGGGTATATTCAAAATAAAAAGCAAATTTGATAAAAGTATCACATCAGTTGATCAATTTTTACTAGGATAGGATTACCTTAGTGCGTCTAAAGGAAATGCAGAATAACGAACTTTGAGTTTTATTTGTTCAGATTCACAAAATGGCAAAATGCTCAGAATGTTCTTTAATATTTACTACTTTTGATGCTCTCTAAATGCATCTAAAATAAAAGAAAAATAAAAATTGATGTTTAGAAAATAAATTTTACTTTAAATACCCCACCCAGAAAAGTCCATGACGATCGACAATATCTTTAATAATAATAATTTTTTGAGAAAATTTTTTCTTTTTAGTAATTTTGTAATATCTTAAACAATTCTTTATTAATCAAAACCAAAATGACTCCCCGCTGTAGAATACTGTACCAAACAATTTTTCTTAAAGACATTTTTTCAATATCGCCCTTATTTTTTTCTCAAAAACGTTTGGCGCGTAAAGTGAATTTACGCACGTAAAGTGAATTGAAATAAATATGATAGTCGTTTTCGAGTAAAAATTATAAATGCATTGTAGTTAAGAAAAGTTACAAATTTTCTAAATATGGCTGTTTTTTTGTTTTTTTTTGAGCGGCAGAACTGTTGACACTAAATTAAAGCATACAATTATTTATCTTCAAAAAATATAAAAGGAAAATTTTCTAGCGTTATTATAAAATTATTATTAATTTTGGGCAATAGAAAATTTGTTTTTATTGTTCATAAAAATGAATTAAATATCACGTTACTTACCTAAACAGTACACTAAAAATAAAGCTAACAGATGAAGACACATATTATTATCCAAGCACTATATTACTAATTGACCGCACTTGCAACTAAAATGAAGTAACGAACAAATGGAAAATGGGTTTTATTTATTCTTCCGATACAGACAATTAATTTTGGATTATGGTCGCAGATTCACAGAAAATCCTCTGTCATATGTACCAATATTTCGTTTAAATAAAAAGGTTAATAAATTATAATTTGTCGTTTTCCTGTGTAAAATCACACAGTGAACCAAAAATAAATAAGGTTTTTCTCAAAATGCATTAGCAGATTTTTTTTTGATACGATTTCAATTTATTCTTTGAGAAATGCGTTAAAAGATAATAAGACACTTCTAAATTCGAATTTTGCTCAGTGTTATAATCATATCAAATAAAAACCTTATTTATTTCTTATGTGTATCTACATCTCAAACACTTATCATCTTTAACAACCTAGTAAATAAGACTCTGCTATTTTCTCGGTACTGATAGATAGATAAAAGTATTATTAGAATATATTAACAGCCTATACAATAATATCAAGTTTACAGAAGAACACGAAAGTGACAACTCTATTAATTTCCTTAATTTAAATAGTAAGAGAGAAAATAATAGACATGTTTTCTCCGTTTTCCATAAACCATCTCATACTGATACTGTCATACACAACTCTTCGTGCCACCCTAAATAACACAAATTAGCTTCTTTTCACAGTATGATCCATAGACTAGTAGCTCTCCCTCTAAATAAAATCAATTTTCAAAAAAAAATTAACATTATAAAACCAATGGCAGTTAATAACGGATATAACTTAAATCTAATTGACCAAATCCTAAAAAAGAAAACTTACAAAAAGGCTTTTGACTTAGTTTTTCCTAGAAGCAAAAACTATGACAAATTTAAACTTGTTACTTTCTTTGAACAACCTAGCAAAGTAATTGACAATATTCTTAATAAACTTGATATACATTTTTCTTACAAACGAATAACTGTTTAGGTAAATTTAAAAAGAACTATAAATTAAAATGCAAAGATTGTCCTAAAACATATATTAGCTAAACGGGTAGACATTTTAACAAAATAATACAGGAAAATTTAACCATTTACTTGATAATCAACATAATTTCGGTCCTTCCTTTAAAATATTACATTTAGAAAACAAAGGCTTAAAACTAAATTTGTTAGAATCTATGGAAATAAATAAACTTAAAAATACGGACCTGTCACTTAATGATCACTTAATGATTTAAATAATTCACCTTTGTTAAATTTATTCTGTTGACCATATACTTAAGATTTTGTAAATTACCAATATTGTACAGGGTCTTCCAACGAGGACTGAACAGGGGCTCATTTTTGAGCTTCTTTGCATTTAAAGAAAAATCCAAAATAGCCAATCGATGTACTTTTTCCTGCAGAAGTCAAAAATGAAACCAAAAATTTATTTGAACCAGAAACAAAAGAGTTACGATATGGATAAGGTGTTTTTTAAATGGAACATAGCTTTTTTTATACGATTTTTGGAACGAGTGATTTTTTTTTGTCCGTTCTGATTAAAATATTTAATATTGTGACAGCTATTTTTATTAAATTTTAATGTTTTATCCAGTATAATTTAACTTTAACCTGTTTGAAACATACACTAGGTAATAAAGGTATAATCACCTTTAAATCCTTCAAAGTAATTTCGGCAATATTATAGTAAATTTGTCAAATTTTTTGACTTTGAAGGAAGGTGATTAAACCTTTATTACCTAGTGTATGTTTCAAACAGGTTAAAGTTAAATTATACTGGATAAAACATTAAAATTTAATAAAAATAGCTGTCACAATATTAAATATTTTAATCAGAACGGACAAAAAAAAATCACTCGTTCCAAAAATCGTATAAAAAAAGCCATGTTCCATTTAAAAAACACCTTATCCATAGCGTAACTCTTTTGTTTCTGGTTCAAATAAATTTTTGGTTTCATTTTTGAATTCTGCAGGAAAAAGTACATCGATTGGCTATTTTGGATTTTTCTTTAAATACAAGGAAGCTCAAAAATGAGCCCCTGTTCAGTCCTCGTTGGAAGACCCTGTACCTAATTTAATTTAATTTTTAATTCCTTTGTTGGGTTTTTCCCGCTATTGTAACCCTTCCACTGTTTTATTTACATCTTCAATAATTTTATTTTATTGCACCCCAATTTTTATTTTTCACTTTTATTAAATCATTGTCATCTGACGAAATTGCAGTGTTAGCGAAACATGTCATTTTCTTGTTAATATAGCGGAAATTTACATGTTCGACTTTGTTTTACTGTATCTCATAATACTATAATTATGGATTTTCACCTACTATCGGCTGAATCAATTAATTTGAGAAATTTTACCATTTAATCTTTTGACATTGACATATTAAATAACGAAATACCGATAAAAAAAATTAAGTGCCGCATGCAGTGATGCGACGATCAATCTTAAGACAAATAATCAAAATTCCCATATATTTGTATATACCTGCTATATTATATCCGATAACCATCTTTGCAAATATAATGCAGTAAAGCCATTTAGGAACTCCAGTTTGTTATGCCAGGCACGAAATATAACTCAATGCGTGGAAAGCCTATTCATGTATAAAATTTTACCAAAATGTGTTACCTGGATATCGCTGTTAAGTGGTATATATTACGAATACTTGACATACGCCATAGAGGATGCATAGATTGCAGCGATTTACTACACTGGCAAATCTATATTTCTGAATAAATAGTTTAATTTCATTCATATAATTATATTATAATGATAATTATTTTTATAAATTATGTTACTATGGATTGTCGCATGAATAAGAAGAGAAGACTGAAATTTTTTTAGTTGTAAATTAAAATTTAAAAATAGTGCAAAACATCAATGTCAAAGAAATTCCAAGAATTGCGTAATGTTAAACCCCATAAAATTCTTAGACCAGCACAAATACGATGACTCTCAGTACAACAAGTTGTCAATCGAATATTAGAACAGTGGAAACTTCTAAGCTTATTTTTTACGTCGTTTAGAACACCGTCTAATAGCTAGCGAAGCAATATATATAACGCCCAATGACCTATAGATAAAACAATAACAAATGAACCTATTTACAAAATCGTATTCCAATCTGACGTTAATCAACATACAAATCCTCCCCCACTTTGTTTGCCAAACGCTGTCAAAAGTATTAACATGACAGTTAGAAAATTGTGATAAATGTGTTGCAGTGTTTTTGGATTTGGCAAAAGCATTTGACACGGTGCCCCATGACCGGCTCTTGGACATATTGTTTAGATATGGAGTCAGGGGAGAGGTGTTGAATGTTTTTAAAAGCTACCTAAATGACAGAAAACAATACTTGAAAAATGGAGACACACTTAGTGATCCGCTTAATGTAAGAATAGGGGTACCCCAAGGAACCGTCTTGAGACCAATACTCTTCATTACATATATCAACTCCCTAACTGACTTACAAACTAAGAACGGATCTATAATATCATACGCGGACGACACCGCAGTAATATTCTCGGCAAAAACTTGGCATGACGTAAAAAACATGACAGAAACAGGACTATCAAAAATAAAAATATGGCTTGACAGTTTTGGGCTGACACTTAACGTACAAAAAACGAACTACATTGCATTTTCTCTCACTGAAGCAAATCGTCCCCACTTTGAAAGTATTCACATTGAAAATTTTAATGACAGTATTAAAGAAAAATCTTATACAAAATATTTAGGTGTAATTATAGACAAACATTTAAAATGGGACCATCATATTCTTTATCTTACCAAAAATTTACGAAAACTTATTCATAAATTTTATATTTTACGGGAAATCTTAAGCAAAAGACTTTTAGTTTCTGTTTATAAAGCTATTGCTGAGTCAGTGATACGATATGGAATAATCGTGTGGGGTGGTCTGTATCACAACGCTCTAAGACAATTAAACATTGTGCAAAATTACATACTTAATGTGATAAACAAAAAAAAATAAACGCTTCTCGACCAAACAACTATACACACAAGAAATATTAGACGTCAGGTCTTTATATATGTTGGAAATCTGCTCTTTTGTTTTTAAAAACGAAAATTTTAAAAATTATGTAAATCACACTTACCAAACACGAAATAAAACACACAAGCACATTATCATACCAAAAAGTAACAAAAATGTAAATTTTAGATTTGTAAATTATTTAGCACCTAAGATTTATAACAATATTCCTATGGAAATTAAAAGTATTAAAAAAATTAAGCCATTCAGGAAAGCATCTATTCTAATATAATATTCTGTAAGTAGGTTGAACTCTAAAAGAATAGACCAAATTATTTTTAAATTTAATACCCAATAATGTGGCAGGCATAGTATAATATGGTATATAGTTCATAGTTTATAATTAGGTAGGTACAAAATAAAATTTTGAGTTAACTATCACTTAGAATTTAGCACATACAGATGTTAAGTCATCTAGGTGCTATTTATTAAAGTATTTATCCTTGTATTTTGCATCTAAATCGCCGGATATGGTTCCTCATTATGTTGTAATAAATAAGTTGTGAAGATTGTAAAATTCTATCAAATGTAAAATACTGTTGATGAATAAAATTGTATTTGAAATTTGATGAAGGAAATTTAAGTCTTTGTCTAAAACCTTATAAAAAGTCTACAGTAAGGCAACGCAGTAATAAGATATCCGCCCTCAAAAAGGTGACCGCCACGACATTGGTCTGAGGCCATGATGACGTTGTTTCGTTCGTTTCGTTTAAAGATGTCCACAGAAAATATATCGTAGTACATCAATGTTTGTGATGCATCGAAAAAAATTTTGAATAGAATTAGCGTTACAAAACAAATCACAAATCTAATTATTCTAAGCTCACACTATAACTGAAACCAAAGGTAAAAGGTATAATCAAGATCGAGAAGCAAGAGCAAAATAATTGTTTTACGAATAAAATTAAAGCCTAATAAGGTAAATGACCCAGTGATCGACACCCATCCAGAAGTCGACACCCCCAAAGTAAAATCCTAAAAAAAAGAATACCAATGACTACTTAAATGTTCCCGCCTTGGCAACACTGTTGAACGTGCTCGCGAAGTGTCATGCGTACGTCATTTGGCGCTTTCAACAGTTATTACAAGGTTAATTTTCGTTCCTTGCATTTCATGTGCTAACAACCACCTGTTTATCCGATCATTTTTATTGAAATTTTAAGGAGGTAAGTACACATTTTTCAATTTACTGAAAATAATTTGGTTACCTATACTTGGTTATGAAATATCTTAGGTTTGTAGAGTGTGATTGTGCATATAAAGCATGTTTTGTTAAGTTAATGCCAGAAGAATTGTTTAAAAATTGGTGTCGATATTTGGTACTCTAAAATATGAGTGTGCCTTAAACCCGACACCCTGTCGACTTAAGGAACCTACATATATATGATAATTTCATATTTAAAAGAATGATTTTTTTATGCTATCTGAAATTCAATGCGAATATACAATTTATTTTACATGGTTCCAATATTCGACAGGGGTGTCGACTATTGGATCATTTGTATGTTGGCTATTGGTACATTAGTTATCCTCTTTACAGATGACCCCTAGAAAGCTTAAAAATTATACAGATGCGTCGATGTTAGCAGCAATTCAAGATGTCACCAGAGGAATGGCATATAAAGCAGCCGCTCGGAAACACAGTGTTCCAAGAGTCACACTTATGGACAAACACAAAGGCAAAGTGCCACTTAAAACCAAAATGGGTCCTTCAAGTGTTTTTACCACTGAGCAAGAAAAACGGCTGGTTGACTGGGTTAAATGTATGGCAAAAGCTGGATTTCCAGTCAGTAAAGAAACATTTTTAAATAGCATTGGTAAGCTTGCTAGGGAACTCCAGCTTAAATTTGGAGAAAATGCGACACCAGGTAGAAAATGGTTATCTCTTTTTATGGCAAGACATCCCGAAGTAAGTCTTCGCGTGAGCCAGAATCTTACTGCAATGAGAAGAAATGTTAGTCAGGAAAATATCGAAAATTGGTTTAAAGAAGTGGAGACTTATTTTAAAGACAACTCATTTATGAACATTTTAGAAGAACCTCAGAGAGTTTTCAATACGGATGAAACTGCATTTTTTTTAAATCCGAAACCAGGAAAAGTATTTGCAGAAAAAGGGAGTAAAACAGTGTACACCGCAGCAGGAAACGATGAAAAATTTAACTTAACTGTTTTGTTAACAGCTAATGCCGCAGGACAAACAGCCCCACCAATGGTGGTTTACAAATATAATAGAATTCCACAAATTATAGCAGAATCTTTTCCCCCAAGTTGGGCAATGGGTAAGAGTGAGAATGGTTGGATGACTCATGAACTCTTTTATGAGTATATGGTTAATTTTTTTTTGCCATGGGTGAAGAGTCAAAATAGTCCCCTGCCTATATTATTTTTTATGGACGGCCATACTTCCCATATTTCTTTACATCTCAGCAGTTATTGTAAGGAACAAGGAGTTGAGCTGATTGCTTTTTATCCTAATGCAACCCATCTACTTCAGCCTATGGATGTGGCAGTTTTTCATGCGTTGAAGTTAATGTGGCGTCAAAGTGTATTAGACTGGAGAATGCAAAATCAAGGAGAGCAACTAAAAAAACATAATTTTGCCCCATTATTGGAAAGCGTCCTTAGACGTCTCACACCATTAACTATACAAAATGGTTTTAAAAAGTGTGGCCTAGTTCCATGGAATCCTCAGCAGGTAATTGTAGAATGTCCAGTGGCATCTCAAATTTCTGATAAAAAACGCATTCTAGAAGAAAAAATGTTTTTGGTGACTCTAGAGCAAAAAATAGGCGATGCTAAGCTTCAAGAATTTTGCCAAAATGAGGGAAACTGGAATGGGACAATGGAGGATGGGTCTCTCTATAATCTTTGGAAAAAAGTAAAGGAAGAAATAGAAAATCTTGAGGTACCAGAATGGCTTAATATTTTAAATTATTATATTTACTTAAGTATTACAAATTTGATTTTTTTTGCAGGAGATAACTTCAGCAGAAACCGCGACAGAAAATATGGAAGTAGAGGAAGAAACACCAACACATGTAGAAGAAAATCGAAATGAAGATATTATCATAAATTCACAGAGTAATGTTGAATCCTTATCCTCCACATCGGAAATGAAGGAAGATGATAATTTAACAGAGAATACTAAAAACGACACTAATGGTGCATTAAACGATATTGAAAGTCAAGCTACCCCAGTAAAGAATATCCAGGGACCGAGCCAGGGGCCATCTACTTCAAAACAGATATCACTACCATCACCTTTTAAAAGAGCCCTACTCTGGCCCGAGCCCAAAGCAAAGGAGAAAGCTAAAAGAAAAAGGGAAATATTACCAGCAGCAGTAACATCTCCTGCAATGTTAGAATATTACAAGAAAAAAGAAATGAAAAAAATTGAAATGGAAGTGTTGAAGGAAGAAAAAAAAAGATTAAGAGAAACAAAGAAAAAACTGTTGGAAGAACAACTACTAATACGGAAAGGAAAAAAACGAAGACGTGAAAAAGATGACTCTTCTGAATCTGATTCTGAGGGGCATATGTCCTGCCAGGAGTCCGACATATCTGAAATTGAGGAAAGAAGTGAGGGAGAGGAAGAAGCATTACCTGTAGCGTCAATCAAAGATTTGAAAGAAGGGGACTTTATATTAGTTGAATTTAAGGGGGGGAAACGAATGGTTTCAGTTTTTGTCTATCTATGTGTAATTCAAAAAATAATATCAATCAATGAACTTGAAGTCATGGGACTTAAAAGTACAGACACAACCAAAAAATCATTTGTAGTAAAAGAAAATGATATATCCAATATTAAGTTAAAACAAATTTTAGGTAAATTAAAAAACCCAAATATTGTAGCTATAGGAGAGAGAGTGAGCTATCAGTTTTTACATTCCCTACCAATTAAAGAAATTTAAATAAAAATTTTTATACTTTTGCAGTCTATTTTATTTATGTGTCGACAACTGGTACAAAACATATGTCGACTACTGGATAAGTTTAATTTTTGGGTGTCGACATTTGGCACATTTACCCCTACCCCTATATACATCAGATTTTTATTATTTTCCTTAATTGAATCCTTTGCAAACAACGCATTCAATTTTCACAATTGCCGACTATACACTAAGTATATTGCAATTGTAAATTACCAGAAATTAACCAAAATAAAAAATATTTACTGTTTTCTTTTCCTTAAAGTGTCGACTACTGGTGCTTTTACCTTACATGCATCGATGCATCGACAAAAATATCAAATGGCCTCGATGCATCGCTTAAAAACGATATATGGCATTGAAAATATCGATGTTTTCGATGTGTCGATGTATATCGAACATCCCTATTTCTGTTTAGTGTTCTTTGACAGCGGTCTGAAGTTTGAGTCGACAGGTTCAAAGCTCTATTTATGCGGGTAGGCGACGGGCACGATATAGGTGTAAGCCCGCCACAGGCGAATGCGCCGCAGACGAAAAATTTTTTGGACCACGCCCAAATTTGCTCAATAATTTAATGTTAATAAATTATTACTTTATCACTTATAAAAAAAAATTACCACAACCATTTATTATTATTATTGAAACAACAAATAATTTTAAAAAACTCAAAAGCCACCTTAAAACGTTTAAAATGTAAGTCCGTATAATTTTTCTATTATCTGTAATCGCAATCGCCTATACGCGACCGCGACTGAAGTAACCTAGAAGTCCTACAACCTACAACCAAACGGAATGACCTGATCCTGTGATCCTGATATAGTACCTAATTTTTTCTATGATTATCATAATATCTTACTCTGTCTTATTAATGTTGTAAAATTAAAATATATATAATTTAAAGTAAGGCTGCCAACCGTCCCGCATTTTGCGGGACAGTCCCGTATTCTTTAGAATTGTCCCGCCCCTATAATTTTACCTAAAATCATCCCGCATTTCTTAAATCTGTCCCGCAAGTCCCGGACTGAACATATTATTTTGCAAAGCATCATAATATGCAGCAGTTATCGGCAATAAAAATATCGGTGGATCTCGCCCAACTCAAATTTCATGGAGTTATAAAATATGATTTTAAAAATAAATAAAATATTTTTGTTTACGTGTTTTTGTATTTAAATTCATTTTCTTTAAATAATATTTTTTGTTGTTCTATTCAATTAAATTAAAGAATAATTTGACGGCCCAAAGGGTGGACAACCCTAACCCTATACAAGTTTACATGTAATGGTGAAAAAGCGAATATTGCCCTGCTGTCCCGCATTTATCATTTTAAAAGTTGGCAGCCTTAATTTAAAAAAACAATAGAAATGTCCTTTGTACTTAGCTGTGTTTATCGAAAAATCCTAAACTTTCTTCAAATGTCGAATTTTATTGGCTAGTGGCTACACAATACACACAAACAATCACTGGATCACCGCATTTCCCGATTTCCCCGTGTACCTCGAATAGTTTACTTACGTAGTATTGGCTAGTGGCTACACAATACACCCAAACAATCACTGGATCACCGCATTTCCCGATTTCCCCGTGTACCTCGAATAGTTTACTTACGTAGCGGTCACTATTGTACAACAAAAACAAGAACAAACCTCGCCTTAGTGATGTGTCATTCGTGAATGATTCGATCACGTGGATTCAATCACTTTTAAGTATTGAATGATCGAATCTTGCTCTGCTTAAATCTATCAATCGTCACGTGACTTTTGGCACTGACCGATCGGAGATCGAACGATCGAACCGATGGCCGAGATTGGCTTCGCTTCGAAATCAATATAAATGCGCATGCCGATGCATCATGCATCACCGATTGAAACGACGTCGAACGACGGTGCCGTTCGCGGTTGGCGCCACAAAGTTTCAATACTGTAACTGTACTGGTCAATCGTTCGTTTAAAAGATTGACACGAGTGGGATCGACAATCAACGACCGGACCGATTCGGACGCGCGAATGTCAATACCAATCGTTTCACCTGCGATTGCCGAAAATGATCGATTGAAACGATCGATTGAAAAGATTCGATCATTTTCAGTATCAATCGCCGATTGATAGAATCCCACTAAAATGAACGAATGACACATCTCTACCTCGCCTCGCTCGTTAATGCACCTGGCCGGCTTTCTGCTGGGCGGCCTGAATCGATTTCTATTGATCAACCGAGTCACGTGCTCCGATGGGTTACGGAAGGCGCCGAATCGATTGCCTTGCCGGGCTGGTAGTTTGCGTCTCGTTTCCACGATATATACTAGCTTTAAGGACTAGTACATTGATGAAATCAAACTATTAGAAGCACATATTGACATATTTTAAAAAGTATTACTTTAATATTTTATGAACAGGAAGGTAGCATAAGATTGGAGTGCTTGGGGATGAATTTTAAGGGTAGGCGGCGCCTTGCCTACCCCGACGAGCCGCCACTGGTTCAAAGACAAGCTCTCACATGAAAAAGTAAAAAATGCGTCGGGTATTTTTAAATCTAAATGAATATTATTAGGGCCGCTCTATAGACGAATGTATAACACACGATTTATATTTATATATGTATTATAATAAAGGATGCAACAACTAACCTTTCCCTGATAGTTTTGTATGCAAAGTTGTGAAGGTGAATCTATTTTACTTTGTAATAATAATTTGTTACACAGGAAAAACAAATTATTTTAAATCTGTTTCTAAACGATTTTATTGAAATTGTTATTATCATTATCGTGGGTTTTGATGACTAAAGATTAAAATGCGTCTGCTAATTGAAGTTTTCTGTGTCAAGTTCACATATTATATAATAATTTAAATATTTTATTATAGCCATGGCCCAAATAAACGAAAGTTTATTCATTATCCCATATCATTTTATTACTCAACTGAATTTTTGCGTTTTTGCTGTAATTAAAAATATTTGTTTTTAGGTATAAAACATACAGGGTGTAACACCCAACGACGTTCACCATTGGGATCTCGCAAAGGATAAGAAATTGGAAATTGAATGGAGAAAGGTTACAAAGATGCAAGGAAATATAAAAAGGATTATTAAAACAACAAACTGATGATATCACTCAAAAGACAAAACGGCGGTCTTAAAATCTCGGTACGCCAACTGATATGAAATGAAAAGTGACAATGTAACCTTGTTTTATGTCACCTTTATAAATGGATAGCGCTTATCCAAAAGAGACTAACCGCCCATTCGCAATTTTCGCGTTACCAAACGAATATAATATTAAATTGTTTTCTTCTAAACGGATCCAAGGCGCCTGTTTTGACAAATTATGTGTGGCGTTTGGTTCCCTTTTGACATCAAACTTACGGAACCCGTGGAGCGAATTGGGGTGCTGAGTGGGGTAAAGTACACTAGGGCATGACTGCAATTATAAAAAAATCCTTTTTTTTTTTCGTTATTTTTGGGAACCTAAGAGTATTTATGATAAAAATAATAATATATTAAAAAGTGGAAATATGCCAGGCAACCCATCAAACCTGTCAACAACGTTAACTGAGTTGAACCACAGAAAAAGGGGCAGCTATAGAGCAGAAATAGAATACCTTAGGAAATACCGATTTATCATTTTACAATTATCTCGGATAAAAATATCCCTACAATGTTTAAGGATATGGGACAAGTGAATATGCTTTAAGAAAGTAAATTTATTTTAGCAATATTCAAAACAAATCGAATGTAGATAGAACTTTTATAATTAACAAGCTATCGATATTTAACTCCATCTTTATCTTTCTATAAGGATGAGTATTGTTGAGGTTATGTTTTAGTTTTGTGTTTTGTTGTTTTTGTATGTATATTTAGGTATATTATTGTTTTATTGAAAGAATGCAAGCACCTAAAAAATCAGAAACTGAATTTATTCACTGTACATAGATAGTAGGTATGAAGGTATGATGTGCGTAAGCAAATAGAAGAAAAAATATTATTTTTATTTAAATCTAGGTAAGTTAAAATGTGTAAATGAACATTGTTTTTATTTTTTCAACTCTAGAGTTGAAATAAATTTTTCAACTCTAGTGTTGAAAAAATGTGTGTAACACGATGGTGATACCTACAAACTATTAAAAACAAATCAAACTCTTTTTGATTATTTTGTATGGTCGTAGGAAAAATTGGGTACATTACTCGTGTGAAAGTGATTTTCTCACACTCGGTGAATTTCCGTACTCGGCTGACGCCTCGTGCTAAATACCTCCTCGTTTAATGGGTGCCACTTTCAACACTTGTTATGTAATATACTATTTCCTCAAAGTTATTTAAGCTATACCCAAATGAAAAAGACATTTCCGCAAAAGAAATGGCAGATATTAAAAGTCTGATGGCACTAGTTCCTAACGATGTAAAATACTTCTATAGAAACTTAAATGCAGCTGATTTTGAAGACGATGTAGATGGTTTTGGTAAAGATATTGATTTTTTGCCAGAAATAGATGATGCATAATTTTTTGTTGTCGTTGATTTATGAATTAACAAAAAGTGTTACTTTTCTATATTCCTACAATGTTTGTATATTTTTTTAAGTTGGAAACGATGACTTGTATTTTTTATTTTCTAGGGTTATTATAAAAATATTACAACTTTTTTCTTATTTTTATTTTATACCCAAATTAAACGTTTTTATAAAAAAAAAAATAGGTCACAGGGTCCCTGTATTATTTAATATTTTGTCATGATAAATTTCAAAGAGTATCTTAGAGAGATCCATGTCTAAAATGTCCTTTTTATCAAAACGGAACTAAGCGCCATTTTTACCTGCATTACAAAATGGCAACACAAAATTCCGAAAAACTCATTGGGTTTATTTAAGTTAATCACTGTACTATAATAGTACGCCTACACTGGACTATAAGACAATTACAAATGGATTTTACATACTTTAAGAACTTTAATCCCGGTTTACTCAATTTTACAAATTGGCGGTTGGTCCCTTTTGGATAAGCGCTTTCCAAATATCGCCATAAAAATACATAAACGACAATTTTCAGACACAAAGTGACAAAACTACAATAAAAACATACAGGTCCGAATTTAAAAATACAGACCTGATGATGGTACACGAAACGTCAAAATCAATGTCCGATAACTTGTTATAAACAATATAAAGTGTCAACGAAAATTTAAAATTAATTTTTCAGACTTTGCTCTGTCGATGTCTGTGAAATCTATTTTCCAAGTAAAAAACACCAAAAACTGCAGTGTACTACGTTACCCTTTTACTAAAACAAAACGCAGTAGAAATTTAAGGTTTTAAGCCTTCTTTGCGTAAACTAGTTATTTGGTATGTGATTAATTTGTGTATTAATTTATCTGAGAATACGGAGAATAACAATAAAAGGGCGTGTGTTAATTATTGAATAACAATGTTTAATCTATTATAAAATGTGTTTTAACTAATAATTATTAACAATTGTTTTGGGTGATTTATTCTTAATGCAAATTTTATTGTTATTTTAAGATTAAATCAAGACCTTATTATTTTAATTGTTATTGTTACAGAAACTGTGTCCACTGGAGTTGGAACTACAATCAGTAGGTGTCATTGTTACCAAAGTGGAGCCGCGTAACAACTTATCATTTAGATAATGCAGGTTGCAGATCCAATAAATATAAAAGAAATTGTAAAAAAATATGTCAAGCTTACTGATGGAAGATTGGTTGATTGTGTTTGGTGTGGAGGGAAGCAGAAAGGGCCTCGAAGAATAAGGGCGCCTGGAACGGCGGCAGTTATAACTTCATCTCCATTTAAAGTTGAGTTGCCTTCATCTACGTCAAAAAAGTGCTTTAAAAAAACAAGGCGATCATTTAAGATTCCTTTTCAGAATCAGAATCCGTATGTTTTAAAGACAATTTTTTTGAGGATGATGATATAGAGGATCTTAACAGACAAACCACAAGAAGATAATGCTACTTGTTACTATTGCAGTGAAAAATATTTGGAGGATAGAATGCGTTGTCTGCAAAGAGTGGTGCTATCTCGACTGTTCGGGATGTGAGTTTTGCAGAGAAAATTAGTTTGTTTTGGCAATAAATGTTGATAAAATAAATGTTGTTTTAAATTATATACTGCTTCATTTTTAACCTCATTATTTGCCCTCCTATATCCGCATTACTCTCTATACCATACTCCACATTAGGAACAAAATTCCTCTTTTTTAAAGATAGATCATTTCATTCATCCATCCATACCTTTTTAATATTAACCAATAAATCTAGAAAATAACTTGTTTTAAAAATTCAAACACTGTGAAGTCGTCATTATATCAATTTGTACCAATATTGTTACAAAAAATGGCAAAAACAAAATGGCAAAAACAAAATGGCAATTAAAGAAATTTGCTGAAATGTGGAAAACATCGTATCATATGCGTTAAAAAATCCCAAAAAGGATAATTTTTTCCCCATGATTATTATAAGTTACAGTTCTGCACCTGTCAATAGGAAAAAAATATTTTTTTTTGTTAATTTACTTTTTTACGTAATCCAATTTTGTATTATTATTTAATGAACGTGCGTTGAGACTTTAGTAAATTATAGCTATTTATTTATTTACGCACGTGAAAAAAACTTGCTTTTTTTCCATCCAACTTTAATAATTTTTATTCCCCACACAACGTAGTTGTTTTGCGGTTGGAATTATGATCAAGTGGGACTTCAGAAATTCTTTGGCAAATGTCATGGCTAATAATGGCCAAGAGGTAAAATACATTTAGGGAATCTATTATTTATTCCTGTGTTTCTCGTAAAACATATCTGTAAATTTAAAGAAAATGGTATCTTGCTTGAAGCTTTTTGATCAATGTTCACCTGTCTACCGGCCAGATAACTAAAAAGTTTAAACCGATAAGCTTAAATAAGCACAAGATATTAAAAATACTTTATAAATATTGAAGATATAACTTAACCAATCAGAAAAAAATGCTTTTACTGCTAGTTTGAGAAATAGCCATTATTTACACTACATTTATTCAATCAGAAGTTATATTTCTCTACCTGGGTAACTAATACTAAAAATAAACTAATAAAAATAATGGAACTGAACTGAATCATCGGCCTTTTATGTACATTATGAAGTACCACATACTTAGATAAAGTTTAATTATTGTTATGCATATTCCATCGTTAATATGTTATTCTAAAATTTCACCTGATGACACTATTTTTTTTCCAGCTAACCCAATAGTTTTTACCGTCCGTTACTCCAAAACTTTTATTTCTAATTCTCAGTCCCAGACATATGTTTTCGCCGTTACGTTTCTTTTTATTCTAGGCTTATCAAGTCTGAATGTTGAATTTTTTTTTTTTGCTTGATATAGTTGACTAAAAAAACTAATTTCACTTTAATGGTAAATTGTCTAACGCAGATAGCTTAGCGAAATATCCCTTTGTTTATATGCAATAGACTTTGTATTCATATTTAATGATTGAACCGTTATCTTATCTTTATTTAACTTTTGTCAGAATTTGCTATTCGTATAGCTCACCGTGCATTCAACCTATCTAAGGATCCATGAGTTAACCCGCTTTTAAGATGGTGTCTGTATATTTTAGCAAGAGTGACATAAGCTAGAAAAAGCGGGTCCTTCTGTCAGTTTTTTACACTTAATGTTATTCAAATTTTAATTTAATTAGTGCAAAATAGTCTTAATTTGTGTCAATAGGCAGTGCCGTCTATAATTCAAACGATTGATATTTTGTTTTATTATCGAAACTCATGTCAAATCTCATCACGAACTAAAGAGTTCAATACCTTCTCCTAAATTGTGATTACGTTGTAATGATATGTAACTTGGATTTGCAATATCAGCAAGTAATATTTATGCTCTCGATGTTTATCTACTTTGTCAAAAACCACTTTGTGAGTACCACTGTGATTAGGAATTTTATAATGTATCTTGGTTAAGATTGAATGTTTTCCTTTTTCCTTTGTTTTATTATACATCTGGTGTATCAATCTATAATTGGTGTTTATTGAAAATTTTTATATACTTAACATTTTATTTTTATTTTAGCAATTTACTTAAATACCTGATTTAATAAAAAATTATTGTGTTGTATTACTTGTATTTGCAATTATAATATTCAAGTCAGCAAGAAGATTGCTAGACGCAAGTGAGCATAAATTACAACCTTTTTTAATTTTTCTCTTATTTTTTTTATCTGTTTGGTTGACTGGCGCCGATATCTCAGTCTGGAACGTTCCCAATAAAGAAGTTCATAACCCATCAGCTCAATAGCGAAAATAAACTGAGTTAGCCGTGCTGGAAAATTAGGCATTGAAAAGGAAAACCTTTATCATATTTATTTATTTAAAGATCAATATTTAAAAATGTTATTATTTTTATATACACCTGTTCATTGTCATACTATGTTGGGTTGACTGTTAATACCCAAAGTCTTATTAGGTCTTACTTAACTGATCATATCAAGGTGTCAAAATAGACTACTCCATTTCAGACTTTCTCGTCCTTCTGTAGAGACAGGTCTCTACAGGAGTGCTTCAAGGCAGTATGCAGGGCCTTTTGATTTCTAGCTGATACACGCCCGACTCTGACAACTATCTTAAGCCTTTCGCAACAATTTTATTTTATATGTACCAATAAATTTTCAAAAAATACTATTGGTATTCACATACATAGTAAATGTGTATGCATGGTGTCCCAATCGTAGGGTGAAGTAAGGTAATTCCGTGACATAGGTAATGTCGTGATAAATACTCAAATGAATGTGACGACGTTACCTATTGGCGCGAATAGTTATATTACGTGACCAATAGATTGCGCTGATATTCATCAAGTCGGTCACGCTATCGCGAAGGGTATGTTCCAACTTCTAACTGTTCTATGGTGAAAAATAACTAAAGAAGTCGAATTGACAGTATACTGTAGGTGCGTGATTGCTGTCTCTGCTATTTTGGGCTGTAACTAAGGTAATTTTAAACTAAATTTATTATACTTTTTTATGATTTAAAGCCCAAGAATCCTAGTTTGTTCTATGTGTTTCTATTTTTTTTAAGCATTTACGTAGGTTCATAAATCCTTAGACAATTTGGCAAAATTCTTAAATCTAACCTAATATTTTACAGGTATTAATACACGTTACTACTCCATTTCAGACTTTCTCGTCCTTCTGTAGAGACAGGTCTCTACAGGAGTGCCTCAAGGCAGTATGCAGGACCTTTTGATTTTTAGCTGATACACGCGCGACTCTCACAACTATCTTAAGCCTTTCGCTACAACTTTATTTTATATGTCCCAATAAATTTTCAAAAAATACTATACATACATAGTAAATGTGTATGCATGGTATCCCAATCGTAGGGTGAAGTAAGGTAATTCCGTGACATAGGTAATGTCGTGATAAATACTCAAATGAATGTGACGACGTTACCTATTGGCGCGAATAGTTGTATTACGTGACCAATAGATTGCGCTGATATTCATCAAGCCGGTCACGCTATTGCGAAGGGTATGTTCCAACTTCTAACTGTTCTATGGTGAAAAATAGCTAAAGAAGTCGAATTGACAGTATACTGTAGGTGCGTGATTGCTGTCTCTGCTATTTTGGGCTGTAACTAAGGTAATTTTAAACTAAATTTAATATACTTTTTTACGATTTAAAGCCCAAGAATCCTAGGTTGTTCTATGTGTTTCTATTTTTTTTAAGCATTTACGTAGGTTCATAAATCCTTAGACAATTTGACAAAATTCTTAAATCTAACCTAATATTTTACAGGTATTAACACACGTTACACGTGCTAATAAATTTATTTTATTTTCGTTTAGTATTCAGTGGAAATGAAATTTAGTGCTATATTAGGCTATGTGGGTCTTCGGTGATTTGTATTTAAGTAATTTATTAGTAATATAAATACTATAAATATTAATGATAATATAAAAATAGAACAAGCTGAAAATATTAAATATTTAGGAATAATTATTGACAAACATTTAAAATGGAATTTACATAGTGAATATATTACTAAAAAATTGAGAATACTTATACCAAAATTTAAACATCTTAAACAATTTTTAGATATTAAACATTTAGAAACCTTATATTATTCATTGGTACAAACGCAAATAAATTATGGAATATTAGGTTGGGGTGGAATAAATAAAAATAATCTCCGTAATATTGAAATTATTCAAAAATGGATTTTAAAAATTATTTACAATAAAGAATATTTATACTCTTCTGATCTGCTTTATAAAGAAAGCAAAAAAATGGATACCCGACAATTATTTTTTATAACATATTAATCTATATTTTTAAAAATAAAAATAAATTAAATTTTAATATTCATAAATATAACACTAGAAATATAAATAATATAACGTTAAAAAATAAAATCAACAAAGTTATAGGTCAAAAACATTTTTTAAACATAATTCCTTATATTTTTGATATTCTCCCAAAATCGATTAAAGCAATTAAATCTATGATTAAATACAAACAAGAAATTAAACTATGGATAATAAAAAATTAAAGATATTTTTTCAATAATATTATGGATAAATATTTTAAAATATAAAATATATTATATATGATTGCGTATATTGTTGTGATATATTATATTATATTATATTATATTATATTATATTATATTATATTATATTATATTATATTATATTATATTATATTATATTATATTATATTATATTATATTATATTATATTATATTATATTATTGTGATACATAATATGTATAAAATTCATTACATTCATGCATATGAAATTATAACACCATCATTATTACTCACTACAAGTAAGACTTCGTGAGTTTCATTATATTTCATTTTAGTTTATTCAAAGTTCTAATTTAAAATTTGCAAATATTTTATTATATGTACCTATATATTGAATAAACTTTTTATTATTATTATTATTATTATTAATTATCATGCTTAATTTGTATTTTTTTATCACGACATTATCATTTTATCACGACAATACATGCCCAATTTTTAACACGACCTTAAAAAAAAAAGTTCCAAATCAGATGATTCCAAATCAGATGACAATGACTGGACTTGCGGAAAATGCAACGTAAAGTTCTAAACCAATGTTAAAAAGAAAACTGGCGCCAATTGGGTTCAGTGTTCATTTTGTCTAATTCCATACCATACAACCTGCCAAAATGATTTTGAGGACAATAAAGATTAGTTTAAAGATATGTGCAACAACTGTGAAAGCCTAGAAAAAGATATTATTATACAATCAAGTGAATCTTAGTTTGGTATATACCTACCCGTTTAAATAAAAAAGTTATTAAAATTTTCATATCTAGGCGTTATTATTCATATCACGATATTAAATATCTTACCACGACATTACATTACCCATATCACGACATTTATTGGCTCATCACGACATTAACTTCTCCACAAAAATTACTCCACAAAATGGCTGTTTTAACCAATACATTATATTTCATAGCAAATATTTCGTAATTGTTGTAGGTACATAACAGTATCTTTAATTCAGAGACAGGTTTTGGCTTTGTTTTTACTTGAATTTTCATAGTTTTAACAAAATATCACGACATAACCTTACTTTACCCTATATGTCGATCCGTAGGTACTTCAATTTCTGCGCTCTACTAGAGTTGTTAAGAAAAGAACCGAACAGGTTCTTTAGAACAGGTTAGAGATAGCCTGTTCAGGGAACTGTTCTTTGTAAAAGAACTGAACCGGTTCTTTAGATAGACTTATGACAGATAATTGCGCTGGAGTGATGTTAAAGAGCAGGGAAAAATTGTTGAACGGAGTTCAGCAGTTCTGACACCCGGGAACCTATTCACCTGTTCATTGTCACTCACTTGGTAAAAAAGAGATAAAAGGTCGCAAAACCGGTTTTTGTTAATCACTTTCTAAAAAAAAAAAAAAGAAAAGGCCGCCAGTTCCGTAAACAAAGTAAAAACACAGAACACCACTGCGTCCGTCCGTGTGTATGCTCTCACTGCTCCCTGTTCTCTGTTCCCTGTTCTCTGTTCTGCTCCAAAGAAAGAAGAAACAAAGAACAGCCTGTTCTTTTTATTCTCAAACGACGACCCGCAAGCTATCTTCCATAAATCACCCATCACTCATAAAAAGAACAAGCTGTTCTTTCTTTGAACGAGACAGGAAATACGAATGCAGCGGTGTTCTTTCTGTGTTGTTAGTTTACGGAACTGGCGACCTTTTTTTTTTTTTTTAGAAAGTGATTAAACAAAAACCGGGTTTTTACTACTTTCCCGACCTTCCCTTTTTTCTTTTCTTTTTTTTGACCAAGTCAGTGACTGACAATACTTTATGATCAAAAGAACAGGTGAACAGGTTTACAGAACAGGTTCCCGGGTGAGAACCGAACTGTTCGCTCTACATTACTTACTCATATTCAGCCGTTTCCACAACACGTGCAGAGTATCGTCATTAAAATTACTCATTATTTTAGTAAATATAAGCTTCAAAGTGTACTAATTTGTGCTAATATGTCTTGGTAAGTAATAATAAATATTTTATAATTATAATTTTTTATTTCATCTGAAATTCATTTTTGTATCTAGTTTAAGGTTATGGGAACTATGTGTCCTATCAGTATTTTACTGGGGTAATGCTGTCCCAATAGTATGGTTGTAGAAACGTAAATATACGCCAACTTTATTTTTGGAGATCACATGCGCTCTCAATATCAGATTTTTTACTATAGTCGGATCTGGTCTTATCGTTCGGGTCATACGATTCAAGAAAGACATACTCTTAGTTTTTGTTTTCTTTACTTGCGTTTAATTTTACCCTCTAAATAAAATACGTAAGATAAATGAGACAGACTTATTCCATTTTGACATGAAAAAAAAATTACATGTATTTACTTTCCAGCGATTCTAAAAAAGCTTATAATAGCACCAGCTACGTTTTATTTTAAATATGCCAGTTTTGTGACTTTGACAGTTTGTGACAAAATGAAACAATTTTTTGGGTTTTTGCATCCCCAATCAAAAAAAATGGTACTTAATCTGATAAACTATTTCGAAAATGAAAGAAAAAGTGGAAATTCGCCAACCAATATTCAGGAAACAGTAGCCAAAGCACTGGGAATTAGTTTAAGGACTGTGCAGAAAATTGTGCATGAAACAAAACATAACATAATACCCAAGAATACTAAAAAGTGTAAACGAAGAAAGCCAAAGACTGATAAAATATTAAAATGGGAGTTCGAAATGTGATTTACGATTTATACAAATCAAAAACCAATGTAACTATTCCAGTTTTACAAAAAACATTAAAAATTCGGGGTGTTTTGGAAATTGGACTTGAAGCGTTATTAAAATTAATAAAAAATTTAGGATTTCGCTATAAAAAAGACTGTAACCGAAGATTTTTATGTGAGCAGCCACAGATAGTGAGTCAGCGTGTTCAGTTTTTAAAAAAATATACGGGCAATTACAAATCGAAATTTAGAAAAGTGGTATTTTTAGACGAAACGTGGATATTTTCGAATGGAAGTAGTTCAAAATCTTGGCAAGATGAGTCTGTAAAAAGTGTTAAAAGGAAAAAGGGGTGCGGTACGGGAAAGCGTTTTATTATTTTGCATGTCGGTTCTGCAACAGGATATGTTGCAGGTGCGAGTTTAATTTTTTCTTCAACATCAAAAAGTGCTGACTATCATGATAATATGAATTGCGAAATGTTTGAAAAATGGTTAAAAGTTTAATTGATACCAAATTTGGATGCTCCGTCTTTAATTGTATTAGATAATGCATCATATCATTCAAGAATTTTAAATAAACAGCCTACTTCATCTTGAAGGAAAAGTGATATTTATGAGTGGCTGGAAAAACACAACCAAAATCCTTTACCAAATATGCTTAAATCGGAACTCCTATCAATAGCAAAGTCTCTTAAAGAACCCAAAATATACGCGGTAGATGAAATACTGCGTGAATATGGTCAAGAGGTTCTACGACTGCCAGTTTAACGCAATAGTTAATATGGGCTGGTGCAAAGTCTTATTATGAAAAACATGTAGGTGATGGTCTTAAATCCGACCAAGTACAAATAGTTTGGCAAGATTCGTTAGATCATATTACACAAGAGTACTGGAAGAAATCGGTGGAACATACAGAAATATTAATAAGGTATTGGTGGGATCGAGAACAAGTACTAGATGTCGAAGTAGCGCCAATGATAATTGCTCCATTCGAAGACGACTCAGACGACGAGGACTTTTCAGATTTTATAAGTGACGATGAGAGTTTTTAGGCTATAATTATAAACGGTGTTTTTCGTTTACATTTTTTAGTATTCTTGGGTATTATATTATGCTTTTTTTTCATGCACATTATTCTGCATAGTCCTTAAACTAATTCCCAGTGTTTTCATTACGGTTTCCTGCATATTGGTTTGCGAATTTCCACTTTTTCTTTCATTATCGAAATAGTTTATCAGACTAAATGCCATTGTATTTTTAGGTTTTAGAAGTAAAATTGTTAAAATAAATTGCACTGTTTATTATTGTCGTTTTTATTTAAAGGGTACAGTAGGTATATAATTAACGATTATATAATTTTTTTGTAACCTTTTCAACTCCCCTGTACATAATTTTTACAAAACTAATAATATTAGGTATATGTGGCTATCTTCGCGATAGCTAAAATAATGAAACTATTTTTCCTTCCTTCGGTATATTTGTAAATAATCTCACAACATTTTGATAGCCTCTGTGTTGTCGATGATTGATTGATTTGACGCATATGATCAGTGACCTTTGGACCCGCACGTTAAGACCAGATCTGACTATACCATTTTTATTTTTTAGAAAACGACCCTTACGACAAAAAGAACTAGAGCTATTATTGGCTGAAAATATATCGGATAATGTATCGATTAGAGACCCTTATGAAACTCAGAGATGTTCTGAAAACCACCAGCAAAGGTAAAAAAACGTTTAGGAATAGAATTTACTACCCCGAAAGCGGCTAACAATTTCACAAACAACAAAACACTTTTAGAAAAAGGTTACAATATTTTCATACCAAATAACTACACATCAAGCAGAGGTATTGTAAGAAATGTAGACCTCAGCATTTCTACGGAAGAAATTATAGCTGCTAGCGAGATTCCAGACCCCATAAAAATACTAGAAGTAAAGTGACTAAACCGCAAAGTACTTAGTACTAATGAAGAGAACAAAACACTAGCCCGATACTTATAGATACAAGCGATTCCGAGCTTGATATTCCAAAAAAACGCCGACATGTTGTAAAGGAAATTAGCCCTGCCTTTGTTGACAAAAATGAAACGGATTTTGTTTCAAGCTCGAGTGATTTTGATCTAGAAATTAATGGATCAGATAATGATAATATTGATGCGCCTCTAAACCCATTTACACAAAAAGTAGATTTAATTACATGGACAGACATGGATGAAACATTTTGTACCGCGCATGAAAATACCAGAAGAAACATCCTGCGTTATACCGTGCGAGCAAAAATTATTTGCATCAAAGAGGGCCTTGCAATGCTTAGCCGTAGAGCTTAATACCTGTTGGGTGTCAGTAACTATCTGAATTAGCAATCAATTAGTTATTCCGTCATCTTTGCCAGTCGTTACAAATACCAAATAATTTGATTCATCGCTAATTTTTCCAATTTCTTGAACAATTCACACAATGGGCTTTACGGAACAGCACAAAACATTCATGGTTAAAGCGTATTTTCGAAACGGGGTTAGAGTAAACGGTGAGTGGCAATACAATCCGGGTTTGTGCATGGACGATTTTCACGAACATTTTCCTAACGTCGCTTTTATTGATGGGGATTTTTATCATTGCCTGAAAAGAACCGTGGCTGTGTTTAGGGAAACAGGTTCTATACAAAACAAAAAAGGAACAGGAAAACCATCTGTCAGAACAGAAGAACTTGTTGCAAAGTTCGTGAAATAATGCAAAATACGCCAACAAATTGTATAAGACGCCTGTCCCAAGAAGTGAGAAGATCTTATGGAAAATGCAGGACTATTCTTAAGAAGCAGCTAAATTTATTTCCTTATAAAGTGCAAGTATTCCAAGAAATACAAGCCGTAGATTTTGAAAGACGCAGGAATTACTCTCAATGGTTTACCCAAAAATTATTGGAAAGAAATGAATGACATTTTTTTCTGATGAAGCCTGGTTCCACCTCTCCGGTTATGTGAATTCTCAGAATATACGCATGTGGAGTAGTGAAAATCCCCATTTTTTTGTACAGTCCACATTGTACCCTCAAAAAATTGATGTCTGGTTAGCTGTTTCTCGAAGAAGAATTGTTGGTGCTATTTTTTTCCATGGCACAGTTACAGCACAGCGGTATAGAGACAATATCTTGACTCCATTTGTGGAGCAATTACTTGACGATGAACTACGTTTTGGATATTTTCAACAGGACGGTGCAACCGCCCATACAGCCGCCGAAACTATTAACTACTTACTTACGCAATTTTTTCGACGACACATTGATCAGTTTTCGATCAGACATTGAATTCCCACCTAGATCACCTTGTTGAACGGTTATGGATTACTTCGTTTTTTCTCATTTAAAGAACACTATTTTTAAAACACCAGTTGCAAATTTAGAACAATTACAAGAAAGGATTATCCAAGAATGTGGTAACATTTCTCCAGAGATGCTGGTCAACACTTTCGAAAATATAAAGAGACGTGTGAATTTATGCTTGGAGCATGGCGGTGGCCAATTTCAACAATTTAGGTAATTATTTTTCTTTTTCTTTTTGTATATTCTTACTTTGTTAATTTTGTAAACAACAGAAATAAATTCGTATGTATTTGTCTATTTATTTTATTACTCATTAGTTTGGCATATCATGTCATAATATGAATTTGACAAAATTTTAACCTAGATATCAAAACCAAGCCCTACGTTTTTTAATCCAAGCCCTCTTTGATGCAAATAATTTTTTCTCGCACGGTATAAGCTGATTTGAATAGAGGATCCTCCGAGCTAGAAATATTTATGAAATTGTTTCATAAAAGTTTGTTTAACTATATCGCTCAGTGTATAAACCAGCGCCTACAAATTTTGGAACAACAAACAAAAAAAAAGCAAACACTCACAAATTCACATGAAATAATGATTGTTATTGGATGTTTTTTTTTTCATTATGGCCTACAATAAATAACCTGTAATTTATAACCATTGGTCATCCAATAAATCTTTAGGAAATGAAGCAATAAAAATAGCCATCTCTAGAGATAGATTTCAGCTATTAACAGGCAAATTATATTTTAATGATCAAAAAAAAACACAAGACTGTAGCAAGATTTACTATATTGAAGATGTTGTGTCCTGTCTCAAAAAGGCTTGCTCTAGAAAGATCAGATAGTAAGCATCAATCAATAGACGATGCAATGGCCAAATTCAAGGGCCGATCAACGTTAAAACAATTTTTTCTACTACCGTGCGTAAAACACTAACTTTACACACTATGGAAGGTGTCTAAAATTTAACTTTTTTTAACTAGTGCGTAAAGTAAATTACTTTACGCACTAGTAAAGTAAATTACTTTACGCACTAGTTAAAAAAAGTAAAAAATATGAATGATTACATTTATATGGATACCTGCATTTTTACTTAAAATTGGTCTGGTTGGCCATGGACAAAAAATGGCGATTTCTGTTTGACGTATCTGAATGTTGACAATTTGTGATTTATGCCAGGTGTTTTAATGATTTTAGGAATTAGTGAAGATTTTAATACGGTAAGTTTTGAGTTGTGATATCAAATGTGTTATATTGTTATGATTTCGTTTAATTTTATTTCAGATTTTTAAATCTCAACATTATGGACAGTGATTTATCGGATTTTGAGAACAGTCCGCAGAATATTGCAGATTCTGCACAGGAAGCTACTTTGAATTTGCTTCCCAACAAGTCTCGGTTAATTTACGAGCAAAAATATACATTTTTTATGAGTTGGTGCAAGAAAAATAAAGTGACAAGGTACTCAGAAAATGTTTTGCTAGCTTATTTTTCAGATGAATTAAAAAGCTATAAATCATCGACAATGTGGTCAATATTTTCCATGCTAAAGGCTACCTTAAAAATTAAAAATTCAGTAGATATTTCAACCTACCACAAGTTAATTACCTTTCTTAAACAGGGAAGCAAAGGCTACAAAGCAAAGAAATCAGGAATATTTGAGAAAAGTCATTTCATCAAGTTTATTTTGGAGGCTCCGGATTCGAAGTTTTTAATGATAAAGGTAACTTTACATCAATTTAATTCTATTAGTAAGGTATATCATATCAAAATTATAGAAGTTTTACCTTAGTTCTTAATACTTTTAGATTCTCTATAAAATGTTTGTATTTAATAGTTATTATAGATTTTATATCGACACGATTTATTATTTTAGGTTGCATTTATTATTGGCATTTCTGGGGCTTGTCGCAGAGAAGAACTGATGAAAATGACAATAAATGATGTTGAGAACAAGGAAACAGTCCTTATTATAAGAATTTCTGATTCAAAAATCGGTAGGAAAGAATTTTTACAGTTCTAAACCCAAATAATTCCATAAATTATTTATCGTACATTATAAAATATATGACATTAAGACCTCCTAATATTGAATCATCCAGATTATTTTTAAAATATGCCCAAAATAAATGTTCGAAACAACCTGTGGGCATAAACACATTTGATGCCTTCTGTAATAGCTGAATATTTGAAATTGCCAAATCCAACATGTTATACTGGTCACTCTTTTCGAAGGTCATCTGCCACTATGTTGGCAAATTCTGGAGGAGACCTTATAACAGTAAAGAAGCATGGGGGATGGAAATCATCTGCCGTCGCAGAGGGTTACATTGACAGTACACTGAGCAAAAAATTGACATATCGAATAAAATATTAACAAATGATGCTTCCTCTTCTAATTCCACTAGTACGTTTGACAATATTCCTGAAATCGAAATAAGTAATATTACATCAAATTTGTCTTTTGAAGTTTCAACCCAATATAAATAAGCTAACTGATACACCATTTACATCTGGTTCTAATGTGGCTTGTAACAGCAGACGTGTGGATTGTGAAGATTGACAAGTAAATTCTAGACTTAAGAGCCAAGGATTAACTTTTAATAATTCTAATAGCTGTACATTTAATATTCATATAGTCCACAATTAAATTGAATATAAATCCGTATTTGTAAGTACATATATGAAATTTTATTATTGTTATTGTTCCTATAACTTTTGTTCTTAATATTTTTTAGATAACTCTCTTTCTTTAATAAAAAAAATCGATTATTTCAATACATAACAGCGACCCTGTATAACGTCCGGTAGTAGAAAAAATTGTGTATGCAATTCGTGCGTAAAGTGCCTTTTTTTTACTCATGTGATTTGCGCACTCGTCTGTGGCTCATGCGAAAAATTTCCCATTCGTAAAGAAAATGCTATTTTACACCCTTGTCGCATAAATAACTATTAACGAATGAAACCCATAAAAAAGGGGTGTAAAAATATGGGAGCGTTGTGATTGTAATGGCTATGTTTATGATTGCAACATTACCTTGGGTAAACAAGTCGTCAAAAAATTAACTGAGACATTTAAAAAACCAGACGTATCTTTTGGTTTTGATAGATTCTTCACGTCGGTAAATTTAATAGATACGTCACAAGTCGGAATTTCTACTAGAAGAAATATGCCTAAATTTGAAAAGAAAAAAAGGAATAGAGGTGATATTGAAATAAGATAAAAAATAATAATAATAATGGTACTATAGGAGTTTTGTTTAAGGATACTAAAGAAGTCATGGTTCTCAGTAATTGTCATACAAATAAAGTTGTAGAAGTAAGTCGTAAGGGAAAAGATGGGACGAAAATAAATTTACCATGTCCAGAAGCTATACAATTTTATAATGCTCACATGGGCGGAGTTGATCTTTCGGATCAACTTACCGGACTCTATGACATAGACAGAAAGTCACTAAAATGGTGGAAGATAGTTCGTGTGCTTACAAGCAAATGGCACTAAGTCAAAAAATAGCTGTAGGAGTTACGAGCAATTTAAAGTTTCAATAATTGCCTAATTTTTTTTTATAGATTATTTAGAAATAACCAACTGCTACAAACAAAAAATGCATGCTTTAGGAAGACAATGCACTATTTTTTTACATGATTTACTAAAATTATAATTAACAAAAATTAAAAATAAAAGTAAAAAGAATGACTTAGTGCGGTTTTCTTGTAAACTATTATTGATTTTAGGACTTAGTTAAAACTCATCATTGTTTTATTACTAAATTATTTTATTCAAGGAAATCTAGCATTAACTAATCAAAAAAAACAAAAACAATAAGCAACAGAATAATAATGTTACCCAAAAAAAAACAACACTTAATCTTGTTCCTCGGAATCAGAAGTGACTTAGTGCAATATTTTTACCACAATTGTGGGATAAAAGTACAAGCAAAAAGCACTGTGACTTAATAAGTGACTTAATGTGTTTTGCTTGTATTATTCCTAACGCAATGCTGTTAGTGCATCTTGCCAGTTGCTGTAATTCCTAATGATCAAAAATTAATGTTAGAACCGATAAATACGCATTTTAAAAAATTCTTGACTTAGTGCCTTTTGCTTGTAAGCCCACGGTATATTACGTAATAAGTGTTGTAAAAAGAATTTTACGCACGAATGGAAAAGTTACGCAGGACGCCGCGTAGCGGCGAGTGCGTAATTGCATTACAACACGTATTACGTACCATACTTTACCTACGACCTACTTATTCACACAACATCATTTAGTTTTAGTTTTCCATCTGAACTGGTAACAATATTAATAATTTAAGAACGTGATAACATCAACGAGAAGGTATATATTGTAATAATTCTACAGTATGATTATTTAAATTTACAAATGTAATTTTTTATTACATTATTTATTCTCATTATGATAATTATTTATAGTTACAGAACAATTATTGAAGACAAAAGTTATATCGTTTGTTACATTCTCGGAAAATGATTTAACGTCGTTTTTTAATCTCCATTCCATAAATATTTGGTAAGTAAATTTGTATCGATAGTCAGATTTCGCTGGTAACAAGTTGTTTTTAGCAGCTTCTGCAATTTCACTAATATTGGGTGGAGTTAAATTTTCTATTTCACTGTCGCTCGACATTTTTTTATGTAATCAAACTAATTTCACTTTATAATATTACTGACATACAAATTTGCTTGTTACCAGCGAAGTCTGAATATCGATACAAATTTACTTACCAAAGATTTATGGAATGGAGATTAAAAAAAGACGTTAAATCATTTTCCGAGAATGTAATGATGGCATATTTCCAAGAACTATCAAAAACGATTAAGCCTTCCTCACTTTGGTCATATTACTCAATGTTAAAGGCCACAATTAATATAAATCACTCAATCAATGTCGATATTGCAAACTACTCCAAATTACAAGCTCTCCTGCAGAGAAAATCGGGCGGCTTTAAATCCAAAAAATCCAATATTTTGACAAGCAAGAATATAAACGATTTTTTAGAAAACGCACCAGATGATAAACATTTGTTTATGAAGGTAATATATTGAGCTCAATATAATGTTAGATGTGTAAATTTATTCCAAATTTTCTATTAGGTTGCTCTTAAAATTGGTATAAGCGGTGCATGCAGGAAACAAGAGTTGCGTAATATAAGACCGTCAGATATTCAAGACACGGGGAAGAATCTAATTATTAATATTCTCGATTTAAAAACTAAACGGCAACGTTCTTTTGTGGTGTCAGAATATTTTTACCCCAAGGTTAAAAAATATATAAACTTTCGCTCTGCAGTAAATACAGCTCCAAATTTACCTTTTTTTCTAAACTATATAAACGGAAAATGTACCAAACGGTCTGTTGGTATTAACAAGTTAGGAAAGCTTCCAAAACAAATAGCCATATATCTGGGACTACCAGAAGCAGCGACTTATATAGGACACTGTTTTCGACGCTCGTCCGCGACTATTCTTGTTGACGCGGGTGGTGACTTATTAGATTTAAAAAGACACGACGGATGGCAGTCCTCAGCCGTAGCTGAAGGGTATGTGGATAATTCCCTAAATATTCAAACTAACAATTCGTCTAAAATATCATCTGCAATAGCAAGTACCTACTAGTCATAGTACTCATAGTATTAATGAAAATTTCATTGAGGCAACTAATAATGTAAATCTTACTTATGCTTCAACAAGCAAAACAAACGATATACCTTTTGTCTTCAATAATTGTTCTGTAACAAGCATGTAGCCAGGGGGGGTCCGGACCCCCCTCCCCCCCGAACTTATCAGAAAATATTTTTTTTTTCAGCAAAATAGGAAAATAACACATAATATTATACATAACTTAAAGAAAATAATTTTTAAAATAAAAATTTTAAATTTTCTATATATAATATCTACGTTTTTTCGGGTTAGGCTATCGAAACTAAGAATTTCCAAGTTTCGAGAGTCAAAAAAAGGGCGTGGCACCTAAAAATTTTTTTCCTGCGGCGCATTTTTTAAGAAAGAGAAAAAGGCCACCCTCATCAAAATCCGAAATACGCCACTGCCGGACCGCCCCCGAATACATTTCCTGGCTACGTGCTTGTTCTGTAACTATAAATAATTATCATAATGAGAATAAATAATATAATAAAAAATAACATTTGTAAATTAAATAATCATACTGTAGAATTATTACAATATATACCTTCTCGTTGATGTTATCACGTTCTTAAATTATTAATATTGTTACCAGTTCAGATGGAAAACTAAAACTAAATGATGTTGTGTGAATAAGTAGGTCGTAGGTAAAATGGTACGTAATACGTGTTGTAATGCAATTACGCACTCATAGAATTACGCACTCGTCGTGCGTAACTTTTCCATTCGTGCGTAAAATGCTTTTTACAACACTTATTACGTAATATACTATTATAAACTACTCCTGACTACTGCTGTCAACGGCTGGATTGTTTATAAAGAGCTTCGCAATAAACCTGAATTAAGTTTTTTCAGTTTTCTTGTTAATATTACAGAAACACTAGTGTCGATTGGTCGCAAGAATGCCAGTGTAGTACGGAAACGTTCATACCGGCAGATGAACGTCATCATCAAAAAATGTAATAAGCGTTGGAGATCAGCTACCAATTATGATGCAAAATAGAAGAAGATGCCGCTCTTGTACTGTTGCGATATTCCCCTATGCAATCGGTGTTTTGCAATATACCATACATAGATAATAATAAAATAAACCTTATATTCTATGTTCTTGCAGATTAAAAAATAAAATCCTACTTTTTTGGGGTTACTAAATAATCCTATTGGGATATTATATATCCCTTGAATTTATACGAATGGGATATACAGGGTATTTTTTAAATTCATATTTTTTACCTTTCTTGTCAGTCCGGTCCTGGCAACGAATCAGAATATTAATTAAAAACATTATTTTATTTAAAACCTTTAGAAATAAGTTTCATGAAAAAAGTTTGTCTAAAGTTCATGTTAGGTATTTAAGTAATACATTTAATGCCCAAAAAGAATTTTGACTATTTGTTGAACATTTAGAAAATTAGGATTTATAATTAGTAAATTTACAATTATTAGAAAATTCTTATAAAATAATTTATATTACTTATGTATGAATGTTTAAATAAAATAAAGTTTTTAATTAATATTGTGATTCGTTGCCAGGACCGGACTGACAAAAAGTGTAAAAAATATAATTTTAAAAAATAAGTAAGGACAATCCATTATTATGAAAAAGTAATATCACCATTACATTTTGAGGGTAGGAGGGTTTAAAAATCGTTTAAAAAAATCCAGGTCCGTATTTAAAAAAGTAAAGTTGGTGATGGCCGCTCGGCGACGAAACGGCGAATCTTTAGTTTAGAAACGTCAATTTGTAGAGGAGAAAAAGTGGCAATGACAAAGTGTCATTTATTTTTAAATAGCTAGTCAAATGAGCTCAGGAAAAAATAAAAACGATTTTGCAAAATTTCGGTTTTTTTTCGAATAAAATCGGAAGCATTCGGAATTTAAAAACTTTTAAAGCGGCATTATAATCAGCACTGAATTGCACAACTTTGTCCCCATTTAACCGTTTCTCTAACTCCTATGGTTTCCGAGATTTCAATTCTGGTATGTCGAATTTGTAACACTCTGTATGTGCACCAGGCAATATATCAGTGAAATAACTGTTAAACATTATTTTGTTTACATAAGTTTGCTCCGGTGGCTACTGAAATTAATAATATCCCAAGAAAATCAAGTTATCTTAAAAATAAATAAGTCGTATTTTAGAGACCAATATATATTGGGACACCACCTGCCCATTAGAAGCGAAAGGGTTAAATATTGTGATTGTCTTTTTCTAAATCTGTTGCATCCTACCGGTAGGCACATTGAAAACTGAGTTGAAGGACCTCCAAGACTTTTTTACTATATATCTCCAATATTTTATTAAATATTGGCCACCAATATTATAATATCGCAGTAGATGGGGATATTGTTGAAATAGATCATGATGAGTGACGGCCTAAGTAAAGGACAGTACATTTTTTAACTTGTTAGATGCCATATTGGCCCAACGGTTGTCTCTTATAAGAAAACTTACGTTTTATAACCAGAATCTTGCAATTTTCGTTTATAGTTGTTTATTTCAACATTTTTTTTAAATCTGTTTAAGTTTTAACAAAACTATGTTTATTAATTTTTTAATCAATTTTTAAATTCTATTACTTCCTAAAAATTGGAATTATTTATAATATAGGCCACTGTGGCGCTTAGTTACTATAATGTGTGATGGTAAATATAATTTATATATATAAAGTTATGTTACCACAATACACGTTGTCGATATCGACAAATAATGTGCGTCTATAGCGTGTTATCACGTTTCAGCAGAAACTGGTGTCATTTTTCATCCCATAAAAACTGACTGACTTGCTTTCTTTATAGTCTTTATACTTGCTTACTTTTTCAAGGGTCATTTATATTACTTTTGTGTGTTTTATCAATATAAAGGAAAATAAAAATGACTTGTAAAGGTTTCGTATTATATTTTAGTGCAAAGTAAACCTATAGTAGTTAACTGCAAGCCAGTGCATAGTATACCAGCTCGGTTTCGATTAGAAATTAATTCTATTCATCAATGATTTATAAATGTTGATGAACTAAAACAAAAGTATGTATTACAAATCGATATAAATAGTTTGCTAAGCAGATAATAATAATGCATTATTAGACGACAATAAACAACCCCTAACCATATACCTGCAAACCCCGGAAACCTCCAATAAATACCTTCTGTATAACAAAAATGTAAATATAATTATTATAATCTTCAGATTGGAAAATCCCTGAAATAAGTACCAAACGGGACATTAAACCTTTAACATTTTAAACGTATACGCATATTCTCGAAATGTCCAAGAAAAGAGAAATGTATATTAGCCCGAGAAACCAAAATGAGATTATCAGCAGTATAAATACAGTAATGCTTAAACAGTTAGTATCAAAAATAAACAAGGCAGAAGCTTTTGCTGTTCTTGCTGATGAAACAACAGATATTTCAACAACTGAATAAGTGAGCATATGTGTCAGATATATCAGTGACAATTAGTGTTGTAAATGGAAATACTTCCATTGGAAATATTTCCATGGAAATGGAAATATTGGAAATATTGAGAATATTGGAAATATTTTAAAAAATATTTAAAACTTGTTCTAAATGATTCAGAACAAATGTTTATTATTATATCTTTTATATTTTGTAACCCTATACTAATAATACAGTTTTCACAAACACATATGAATATCTCCAGCTCGACGATTCTCCGATTTATTGGCAACATTGGATTTCTACGGCTGGCACCTGGAAAGCGGGGAAGCCCCGAGCCCATCGGAGAATTCCCGTTCGACAAAAATATCGTATAATTTGTTAAAGCAAGCAGTGCAAGCACATGAGTGCCGCAGTGCGTTTTAAGAGTAGATTTTTATACAGTATATGTTGTGTAAAGTATATTTTGTAAGTTTTTAAAGTATATTTTTGATTGTTTGATAGTGTCGATGGTTACGGTTAGTGAGTTTTAAAATGGGGAAAACAAAAGACATTGTTTGGAAGTATTGCATTTCTAAAGGTAACAATATTTACCAGTGCATGTATTGCAGTAAAACGTTCTTTAAAAATGCGTCTAGGATGAAGGCACGTCTAAGTAAAGTTTGTAAAGGCTGTCCCAAGCAAGTAAAAAAAAAATTTATGCAAAATGACGAAGAAAACGGCTCATCAAGCGACAACGAATGTGTTTTGGTAAATGAAAGCATTTTGAGTGATAATTCCACTGTTGTTGCCTCTGAATCAGAACGCTCAGTATCAGAAATACTACCACCAGTACCGTCAACCTCAAGTTTTACAGCTACTTGTAGTACTAGTACTATTAGCAGTTCCAGTATTGACATTGATGTCGAAATGCCGCCCACGAAACCATCTACTTCCGATGTTGTGAATGAAATGAAGAAACCTGCTACTTCTTTAATGAAACCTACTACTTCTTTAATGAAACCTGCTACTTCTGGAAGTGTTTTGGCATTTGCTGACCGAATTTCCAAAAAAGATCAAGTAAGTACCGTAGATTATTGCTAAAAAATATCGTTGTTTAATATTTAATAAAATAGGAATACAAAAAAATGTGGGAGTTGTAAGCACACCCTGTATACAGAATGAGGATATTGAGGATCTATTTATGAATTAAAAAGCAGGATTACAATTTCACTGACTTAAATAGAAAGATATGCGAAATACAGATACTATACTACTACCTTTTTTTTACAGGAAAAAATCGAAAACCAACTAGCTCGTGCAATATACGCCAGTTACTGTCCATTGTCCATCCTTGATAACGCCGAATGGCTTAAGCTCTTTAAGATGATTCGTCCAAGTTTTGTACTACCAAGTAGATATAAACTGTCGAATACAAAGTTGGATGCAGCGTTTAATGAAGTAAAAAAAAAAAAAACTTTAAAAGACAGACTATTAAATTTTTTCATGACAAATAATATTTTATCAGAAAATCAATACGGGTTTCTACCAGGACGAAGTACTACGGACGCCTTACACAAATTTACATCGGAAGTCACTAACCATTTAAACAATAGCACAAAGTGTCTTGGTGTCTTCATTGACTTAGCAAAGGCCTTCGACACGGTACCACACAACAAACTTTTTGAAGTCTTAGAACATCATGGGATAAGGGGAACGGCGTTGACACTAATGAAAAGTTATTTACGAGATAGGCGCCAGATTGTTAAAATTAATAATACATTAAGCTCAGAAAAAACAATACAAATTGGAGTACCACAAGGTACAGTACTAGGCCCTATTTTGTTTATAATTTACTTAAATTCTCTTCTTGAAATTAACATAATAAATGGTATAATTATCTCATATGCAGACGATACAGCGTTGCTATTTAATGGTACGTATTGGGACCAAACCAAACAATATGCCGTAGAAGGTCTTACTAAAATAAAAAACTGGTTGGAAACATACAAATTGAGTCTGAATATAACAAAAACAAACTATATTGCATTTTCTCTTACTGGCGCTAACAGACCTAATTTCTCACATTTTACACTCGACAACAACAATCTAATAAAGGAAACTTCTCAAACAAAATACCTTGGAATATACATTGATCAAAATCTTAAATGGCATGTACATACTGAATACTTGGCTAACAGACTCAAAAAATTAATATATAAATTTTACATAATAAGAACATTTTTAAATATAAAAGAACTTATTATTGTGTATAAATCCTTAACTGAATCAATTTTAAGATATGGGATATTGGTGTGGGGGGGACTATACAATATTGCTTTGCATAAACTAAATATTGTTCATAAATATATTTTAAAAACCATATATAAAAAGCCAAGGCTTTTCCCCACTGCACAACTGTTTACAGAACAAACAACCAACATAAGGACATTATACATAACAACAATTTGTTCATACATTCACTTTCATGATCATATTAAAGTCAGCATAGATCACATTTATAACACGAGAGCAAGAGTAAAAGGTAACTTAAGCATTCCAAATAACTTAAAAAGCATAAATTTAAAATTTTTCGTTTACTTGGCACCGAAAACTTATAACCTTCTCCCTACTATAGTAAAACAAACAAGAAACAAGAACAAATTTAATAAGGACTGTAATAAATATGTTCATAATCAGTTTGTTGTCTTCTCCGCATTGTTTTAGTATTTTGGCTATAATAGGGCTCAGCTATTGGAGGCAAAATCGAAATAATATTATAAGTAATGTAATTTGTTGATATGGCGGTGAGGCATTACCTTACAGTATATGATATTGTATTATTAGTTTAGGTATTGGGTTAAGCATTTTAACAGATATTAAAGAGTAACAAAAAGGTATTTTTATGAACTACAACGCACACAGGCGTATTTTATACACCTAGGCGTTAACTAAAATGATGCATTGTAAAATTAAAATAAGTACTTAGAACATTAAATTGTTAAAATAGTATATTACTATTAATAAACATGGTAGGGATGCAGGGTGTACTGATCCCTCCAAATAAATAAAAAAATAACAATAAAAAGGAGAGGGTTGAAACTACAATTAATGAAAGTGAAATTCTAGGTCTACAAAGCGACGGGTGGAGCAACATACGAAACCAAGGAGTCATAAATTGTATAATCACTACACCATCACCTCTACTGGAAGCTTATATTGAAACTAAGTTGCAAAGACACACTGCACAGTATATAGCTGAAGAAATGGGGAAGATAATTGAAAAATAAGGACCAAACAAATTCTTAGGGTACGTTTCAGATAATGCAAAAATATGCAACTTGCTGGAACCATACTAAACGAAAAATATGATATCATTCCATATGGTTGCCTTTCCCACGGTCTTAATTTGTTATGTAATGATTTGCTTAAAATTAATACTATATCGGCTCTAATTGACAAAGTTACAGATATTGCAAAAGAGATCAAGAAAAAACAAATTCTTTATGAACTTTTACGAACAAAACAAAAAGAAAACAAAAATGTAGAGCCAAATGCAGGTGCCATTCACTTGCCTGTAAAAACTCGCTGGTCTTCAATTTTGACCAGTTTAAAAAGTGTGTACAGCACTAGGCTCAGTTTACAAGGAGTTGCAGTTAGCCAAGAAGCAACACAAATGATTGATAAATATGTTAAGCAGTGGATATTAGATGACGAAGTATTTTGGGGTCAAATTTCCAACCTAATTAACATTTTTCAACCTATTTGCAAATGGTTACAAATTGTAGAAGGAGATTATGGCACTATTCACTTTGCTGTAAAAGCATTTCATGATATTAAAAGGGTGGTTCAGAACAACCTTGCATTGTCCCTACTTAACGACAGAGAGAAAACTGAATTGTTGGAGTTTGTTGACAAAAGAGAAAAATTTGTTATTAAACCCATACATTATGCTGCAGAATTACTAGATCCAAAATCACAAGGTTCTGAATTTGATGAAACACAAATTCTTTTAGCAATAGAATGCATACTTAACATAGCAAAAAATAAACTCAATATAAAAGAGCAAGAAATAATAGATGAAATAGCAAATTACCGTTGTAGAAGTGGTAAATTGTTTGGCAATAATTTTATATGGAAAAGTAGTTTTCATAACCCAGTCTCCTGGTGGAAAGGACTTTGTTCTTCATCTTCTTTATCAAAAGTAGCGTCACGAATTTTGATGATGCCAGCAACTTCAGCAGCCACTGAGCGCAGTTTTAGCGTTTATAGTCACATTCATTCTAAAAAGAGAAACAGGCTTACTAATGACAGAGCGGCTAAACTGCTCTACGTATCCCACAATGAAAACTTGCTAAAGAAAATTGAAAAGGGCGATAGGTCAATTTTTATTTCCGACACTGACACTAGTGACACTGTTAAAGATTTTGAAGAAGTTAACTGGCATGAAGAAGACCCTAATGCCGAAGATAATATTGAGGATGATGACGACAGCGATGAAGATATGCCTCTTGCTCGACTTGTTTGTAAAAAATAATTTTTTTTTTTTACAAATTTGACCCTATTTCTATTTTTTTGATGTTGAAAATTTATTTGTGTTCATGTATAAGAAGCGTTCTATTTTTTGTTGTTATTTTTTAAATAAATATTTAGTTTTTTCTTATTTTTTTTTAGTCTTTAATTTGTTTCCAATATTTCCATATATTTCCAATGTTTCAGGAAATATTTCCGGAAATATTTCCAAACATATATTTCGGGAAATTTTACAACACTAGACAATCAAAATATATACGAAGATTTTTTACAATTCGTTCCCGCTGATAACTTGACTGGCGAAGTTTAGAAAGTTTAAGAATCCATGTTTTATTTCAAAGCCTACTATGGGTTTTAGAGATAAACTTTACTAATGAACCTCTTTGCTGGTATTGCAATTGAAATGTTAAAAGGAAAATAAACAGACCTTTTCAAAGACATGTTGGCTTGTGCACAGAACAAAATGGAAGACATTTTGAACAATTACTGTAGTTTTTAATTATTAGTCTAAACTCTGTTTAATCGACATAATTTATGAAATTTGCATTTATTTCGAAAACGGCTTGAAATAACTTATATGCTTCAACTACAAAAAAAATTGCTTGTGTATTTTATATAAAACACCGAAATAATATACAGGGTGTTCCATTTGAAAAAGTTGAGAAAAATAGGTTTGAAATGTGTCATTTTTGAAACCTTATTATGAACACCCTGTATAAAATAAATAAATACTATTCGATTCATAGTATCTTTAAACCTCTGGTCATTAAACTCACTTAATACCGTGGTTAAAAAACTAATTTTAGATTGTTTTTTTTTGATATTTTTTCCACGACTTCAAAATAATTTTTTTTCAGTTTTTAATTGACTGCTCTTAAACTACCAAAGCAAATCAAACAAAATTTTAGGCATTTATAAAGGACGATAGCATACATCTAAATATGCAAAAAAATATGGGGTATGCTATTTAAAAAATCACAACTTTTTATGACCACACTTTTTTGGGTCACCCTGTATATGAAAAAATATTTTCCTAAAGTACCCCGTATGATACAGTATAAGTTAGCGTTTGAATGAAAGTCCTAACTCAATTCGTATAGGAGCTATGGAAGCCTGACGCACTATTGCAGGACCCTGTATATACATTGTGCTGCGGATTCGCTGAATTTGGCCATTTCAAAGGCATGCGGAGTTCAACAACTAAGAAATTGTCTTGGAGTTATAGAAAGATTATATGATTTATTTAACACTCCAAAGCGTAAAAATGTACTTTTAAAGAAAATTAAAGAATCAGATGATAGTCCTTCTGCAAAAACCATAAAGAGGCTATCCGCAACTCGATGGATATCCAAATATGAAGCAGTGCAGGATTGTATGGAACTTTACATGTACGTTGTTGACAGCTTGGACGAAATTTGTACTTGGAGAGATTCTGGAAATTCACCAATGTTGCGAAATAGTCTTTTTGACTCCGAATTTTTAATATCACTTCAAGTAGTTAGTTAACCAAATATTTAGTTTTGGATTACCAGTTTGTCGTATCCTGCAGAAAGTTGACATTGATTTAAATTTAAAGGAAGCTGTTATAGTCACAGAAAATGTAATTTCATGTTTAAGGGAACTACGACAAGACGCTAAAAAATAGTTTGAAGGCCTCTTTAACAATACAATGGTATGTTTTAATTATTTTTAATATTTAAAAACCTACCGTTTTTTAGGAAGTTGCCTCAAAACTTGGTGCCGAAATTAAAATAAAAAGAATAACGCAGAGCAAATCCCATTATAGATCCCGATTTAGAAACGCCTGTTACCAGCCATTATCGAACTACCATCTATTTACCGTTTATAGATTTCTTCATAAACCAGCTAGAAGAAAGATTTACAAATCATAAAGAATTTTTTTACGGATTTGTGTGCTTATTATTACCATCATTAGAAGGGGCGGCAGGCAAAGCGATTGATTCAGATAATGATCAGTGTGATAAACTACTAGATTAATATTTATCTGGTGTTCCAAAAATTATTACAAAATCCAAAATGAAAATGTGGCACAAACATGTAAACAAATACCTCGAAATAAAAGACAAACGTCAGGCACTCGCTTGTTTGGAAGTTTGTAGTCAACTTGCCTACCCAAACGTTCACAAACTTCTAAAAAATATTTTGTACATTGCCCGTATCCACTGCGACACCAGGGAAGACTTTTTTAACTTTAAAACGTGTAAAAACTTATTTAAGAAATACTACCGCTCAAAAGTGAGGCTTAATGGACTTGCCATGATGGCAGTGCATAGAGAAGAAGCTATCTCGACTAATGAAATAATTGATGATACCTTGCTCTCAAGCCAAGGTGTATGGATTTTATTTTGTAATAGTTTTTTTTATTTTTTTTAAATCACCAAAATCAATAAATATGATTTTTAAAAAACAATATTTTTATATCCCCCCCCCCCCCCCAAGGTTTAGGTCTGGGTACGCCACTGACCTACTGGAATCTGGAACAGGATTTACAAAACATCAAAGACTTAAAAATGAGATTTTTTGTTATATGCCGACGAAAATTATAGAAACATAAGTTTGCAAGAATTTATTATCAACTTACAAGGCCATAAAGACATTTTCACTGAAGCGTATACCTTATATTTTGCCTGATTCTGAGAATTCCATCGACGAGTGTATCGGTAAAGAGAAGTTATTCTTGTTTAAAAAGGTTAAGGACTTTTACAAGAAATTCCATTTCACAAGAAAGACTTTCGTCTTTGGCTGTTATCTCACTTCATAAAATTTTTTTGTTGGAACTTGTAGCACAAAATCCCTTTTATGACGATATTATTGACAAGTTTGCCTCGCTGAAGGACCGAAGAATCGATCAGATTTACAAAAACTAGCAATGTAGTACAAGCGCACTAAGACTAGAGAGTCTCATTCAAACCAAACTTATAATATCCTTCAATCGATTTATTCGTTATGATTTTAAAATCTTTTCGCTTCTAGTTTCGCACTGCATAAAGATAAAAACTGCTAAACCTGAAAACTATATTGTATTTAACGTAAAGCTGTTAAAAGCTAGGTTTTGCGGGGAAGTTAGATAAAATACGAGTAAGATACCTTTGCTGGAGCAAACATAATTTGATTTATTTTATACAGTACCAGCATTTCGCAGCTTCCTGCTCTCGCAAACAATACTTTAATTACTTGGATATTACCTGCTTCCGTAAACAGGCTTCCAGGGTTTTAAGCAAAATTGCAAGAATAACACTAGACCTAAATTTAAGGCTTATTAAATTTTACAGCCTTACAAACATAAATATAACCTTTTCGCCCTTTCGCATACTTTTAGTTAAGACGTTTTAATGCTCTACTAAAATATTAAACTTGAAAATATTCTTAAGGATTAGTATACAACAATTATTGGGTACCTCTTTTTTATCATCTATACCTCAGATATTTTAAAATATTTAAGTCTCATATAGTCACATGCAGAAGACACACAAATATCCCTTTATTTTGACTGCCAAGACTATAATATTATGAAGAAAAGAGTCACGGAGGCAGGCAAAGAAGCAACATATGTAGATACAGAAGTGCTTGTAATTACCTTTAAAGGTAAAGAACTGCCTTGGTACGTAAGAATATACTTTTTGGAAGCAGAAGTTAAATTAAAATATTATATCCCTTTGCCAACACTATGTATGAACTGTCTAAGATACGGACACTAGGGTGGAGCGAAAAATTAATTTTTTTTTTTCAAAATTTTGATATTGGCTACGAGCCAAAATGTTTTATCTATAAACACTATTTCCTGCGCAAAATTTTAACTTCCTACTCATTTGTTTTGAGGGGTCACACAATCCTCAAAGTTATAGCAATTTAGGTACCTACCTATATTATTTTCTTTTTGATATCGGTTAATTATGTCGGACTTTCGCTAGTTCATGGTATATTTTAAAAGAAATATGCAATGAACTACCCAGAACTCACCACGTGGAGGTATCCGACCTAGAGTTCCTCCCCCCTCCCGCCCTTATATTCGCAAATCAGTTAAATTCTCTCGGAGGTCGGATACCTCCACGTGGTGATTTCTGGGTAGTTCATTGCATATTTCTTTTAAAATATACCATGAACTAGCGAAAGTCCGACATAATTTAACCGATATCAAAAAAAAATAATATACCTAAATTGCTATAACTTTGAGGATTGTTTGACCCCTCAAAACAAATGAGTAGGAAGTTAAAATTTTGCGTAGGAAATAGTGTTTATAGATAGAACATTTTGGCTCCTAGCCAATATCAAAATCAAAAAAATCAATTTTTCGCTCCACCCTAACGGACACCTAGCAGCGCAATGCAGAGGTAGGGTTAGGTGCGCTAAATGTGGAGAGGCGACCACAAAAAAGAAAGTACCAAAAAGACCCTACCTGCATTTATTGCAACACTGGGCATATAACAACAGATAAGAGATGCGACGAATATATTAGGCAAAAAGCTATTAAAAGATCAATGGCAGAAAATAATGTTTCATACTTTGAAGCTCGGAAAATGTTTCCCAAACAAAATAATGTAGAAAGGCATCAAGATCAAACAGACAGGCATCATACCTTTTGTAGATTTGTAGAAAACCCAAAAGACTTTCACAGACTAAAAACTAGGGAATCAGAAACTATTCAGGTATCACAGAGAAGACTAATCAATAGTGAAAAAAAGAATGAGAGAGAAGAAAGAGACACTTATGTGGCCAAAATACAGAGGAAGAGGAGATGAATGTCAGCTCCATCCCCTGAAATAGAGCATTACAACAGAAGGGAGCTTAATGAATCCATCACCATTTAGAACACGGGGCGAAAAACAGGAAGATGATTTTAACAGAGCAGATTCCAATAATGACATGCTAAGGAGGATAATTATTTAAACTGCACTGCACTTATGTTAATAGTATGATATTATATTATATACATAATAACGTGTAAAATTAAAATAGATTACTTTTATTTGTAGGTTGAAAATGGCAGAAAAGCATGTGATAACATTTTCTTCTACTATAGAGTTTTTTTTTAAAGAAAACAATTCTCAACTAGCTAGATGAGATAGAGAACTCTTACACTAGGGGGAACGTACTAATAGTATCGTTTGATCCAGGTTTAGAACCTTGTATTTTGAAGAAGAATGAAAGAAAGGAGTTATGTTATAGAGGTCCAATTTAAACCATTGTAGTATTTACTTGTATACTATATATTTTTCCTTACAGTGTCCATTGATCCAGAGGATGGAACTATTAAAGCCAAGGGGCAAGTAATGTCGCCACATGGCTGCAGTATAAATTCATACATAGCACAATATAAGTGTAACAGACAAGGCTTGTTTATAGAATGCTTCAAAACAAGTTAAGGGTAGTGAAGAAACAAAAAGTATGGGGCATATGTTTCCTTTAGAAAATTCTGTATTCACTGCCACTGCTTTAGCTTTAGACAAAATCTTACTCCATCCCTGGTTGGATTCACTTGGCTTCTTTAAAAAAAAAACCTGTGGCAGTGGTGGTATTTTTCTTTCTAACAGCTATTTTATCCTCACCGGAATACATTTTTGCAGCTCATAAAGTTACATTTTTCATAAATTAATGCCAAATTACTTCAGAACTAGTTATTAAAATAGTACAAGCAACAATTGTTTAATCGGCCAATGAGAACTGGCTTGTGATGAGAAAATATTTCATAATCTGTATGCAAAAGAAATAGGTATCCATTCACCTTCTACAAAAAATACCCTTTTCTCGGTAAATACCAATCCATCTCAATTTTCTTGTATCATGTTGTCTATGTAAAAAATAATTCTGGCATGCTTATATTAGTTAGCTTCATATTTTTGGCTGCGACACAATTTTTTGAAGCAGATTTTTTTCACTCTGCGGCGTGCAGTAATTCTCGATCCTCGAAAAATGGTTTGCCCTATAGCAACCCGAGCTATTTGAAAGAGGTTTAACTGTGAATATTGTAACTTTGTCTTTCGTTGAAATTTTTGTTTTCCCGCTGCCTTCTTTGTTTCTAAAGTCCCATATCTTTCTTACCTGTGTTTTATATAATATGGTATTTTTGTTTGTATGAATTATATAAGTAACGTCACGAATAGGTCTGATCCAAATTAATTTGAGGATATTGCTTTTTATTATGAGATATGTCAGTAAATAATTTTAAATACCCATTTGAAGAAATCTGATTTACAAGATGTTAGAACCGGTGTACAACACTTCATTGAACATGACTGTGCCTTAAACTACAAAAAATGTTTTAATATTTTCACTACAGTTTCATATTAAATGATATTTGACTGTGTCTATAACTTTTATAGAAAATGTATTAAACAGTAAAATTTAAAGTTTAAAAGTATATTACCTGCACCAGGCTTAAAGTAACATATTTGAACAGACGTCGAATAAAAGAGAATTCAAAAGAAGGTTTCAAATCCTGAGAGCCAGTCTTATGCATTATTTTCTTAGAATGGAGCGGATTTGTATCAATTTAACACCCCGGGGATCGAGTGTAATCAGCTTGCTTGTAAAAACTATCGATCTTTTAGCCTGCAGAATCAGATTAGGCTTTTGTTTCTGCTTCAAGTAAAATCCGGCCAAAAACCAATTCATGTTTGATATAGGTGATGAAAACAAATTGAAAATAAATTTGCAAAAGCAGAGTAACGTGATTGATATTGTGTATGTTGCTTTTTCATGCACTTTTTACATTCTATTGGCAGACGACGTCATTTTTGGTTTCTTTATTAAAGTTATAATGTAAATTATAATTGATTTTAATTTAAGTTTATCACATAAATTAAGTTTGCCATTTGCACCTTTTAAGAATCTTTACTGTATATACTATTATTGGCAACGACAAATAAAATTTTTGGTGTGAGTTGACTTTAACCTTTTCATCTGTTTTTAATCTATCTCAAGTTCACCGGTTACGTTAATAGTAGCCTTTGAAAATGGTAAAAAGTGAAAAAAAATAATAGTAGGATGAAACCCATTGGAAAAGGAAGAGAATAGAACAAAAATGAAAGGAAAACTAAATTACGGGCGATCCGAGGTCGGGAAGGGGGGGAGGGGGGTTTTAAGGGTAGAAAACGATTTATGTCGATTTCCGGTAAAACTACAAGTCCTATGGAAAAACGTTAAATCGCAAAATTGTAGGTAATAAAAGTATCTACAACTTTTGTATTCACACTTTTTTCATATAACCTCAAAATGTATGTCAAAAATTCAAATAACCAAGTTTTTGGTTTTTTATTTTTATCTTTTACAAAAAAAAATTTTTATCCACGAAATTTCGTAAAAACTTACCTTTTTATGTCCCAAACACACTGTAATTTTTTTGATTTAAAATATTTATTTTTTAACCTTATTTTGACTTAATATCAAAAAAACACCCTAATTTTCAATCGAAAATTCTCACGTCAAGATATCTGCTTTTTTAAAAAAGTCGGTGGGCTTTTTTGTTCGTTGAAATCTCTACTTTCTGATGGTGTTAAAAAATATATACATTACTATGGTAAATGTCCTCAAAAAAATGCAAAGAAACGAAAAAACTCGAATCCGAAATTTTTTTTTTTAGATCAATATGTACAATTTTGAGCTATTTATTAAAATGTATACTTTTTTTTATCAATGTAACATGGAATCTTACGTTTTTCGAGTAATTAAAGTATAAATTTTAATAAATAGCTCAAAATTGTACATATTGATCTAAAAAAAAAAATCGGATTCGAGTTTTTTTCGTTTCTTTACATTTTTTGAGAACATTTACCATAGTAATGTATATATTTTTAACACCATCAGAAAGTAGAGATTTCAACAAACAAAAAGTCCACCGACTTTTTTAAAAAAGCAAATATTTTGACGTGAGAATTTTCGATTGAAAATTAGGGTGTTTTTTCGATATTAAGTCAAAATAAGGTTAATATTAATTAAAAACTTTATTTTATTTAAAACCTTTACAAAAATAAGTTTCATGAAAAAGTTTGTCTACAGTTCATGTTAGGTATTTCAGTAATACATGTAATACCCAAAAAGAATTTTGACTATTTGAACATTTAAAGAGTGTGCCATGATTTATGAATCTAAGCTACGCGTTTAAACAAATTTTAAAATATGGGTGATTTCTACCTAGTGTCAAACTGTGGTGTCAAAAAGGCGATAATTTATTGGTCCTTTGCACAAAAATGTTTTTTTCTACAACTGTCAAAAAAAGACGACTTTTTTTGGTTACTATGGATGCACAAAACGTCGCTTTTTTTCACCGTGAAAAAATGTTTTTCACGGCAAGCTCAGCTGATTGATGTTTTCGTATAAAAATGCAAAAATTAATTTCCAAAACATTTTTTATAAAAAAATTTATTATTAAAGTGAATTAAATTAACAATCTTTATTAGAATAGTAATTAACGGTGAAGTTAGAGCAATTATTCCCTATATTAATTCCAGTAGGCGATGTTACACATTGTTGGTCGGAAACGCAAGAACTATTAGATATTTTGTGCGATACATTTACTGCAGATAAACTTTCTAAGATTTTATTGGAAGAACTTTCTAAAATTTTATTGGAAATCTCAACTTTGTTCACCAAACTATCTTCTATGTAACCCTCCGCCACTGAACTAGATTTCCATCCTCCGTGACGTTTGATAGAAATCAGGTCGCCCCCTGCATTAGCTAGTAGCGTCGCAGAACTTCTTCTGAAACAGTGGCCTGTATAACTTTTAAACATTTCTTTGCCGAGCCATTTTGCAATAAGACTTGATATTTCTCCTATTTTATTGACTCCAACATGTTGATTTACACATTTCCTTTTAGCATATTTTAGAAATAATCGGTTACTTGAAGTGTGGGACGGTCGCAGAGATTTATACCTTCTGTAGATATCGATATATTCCAAATTGGATATAGTAAAGGTTTGTTCACAGTAGGTTTTTGGTATCTGGTATTTTTACAATTAATATAGTTCCAACTTCCAACATATTCAATGTTATCAATGGTCATCTTGGTTAATTCTTCGCGACGGCAAGCGCCACTTATCCCGAAGATTAGAACAACCTACAATAAAATAGTTAAATGAGCATTTAAATTACTTAAATATTTGCTTGTAAATGTTGTATACCTTCATAAGTAAATGTATTTCATCATCGGATTCCTTTATAAATCTTGCTACATCCTCCTTTGTTAATACTTTAGACTTCTTTCCTCTATATCCAATGGATTTGCTCTTTAAAAATGGAACCAATTTAGTAAACCGCTGCAGATCAATATTTTCCTTTATATTTAGGGTACTTTTAAGCATCGAATAGGTACTCCATAGTGTAGGTGGCTTTAAAATTTTCGATTTTTCCTCCAAATAACAGAGCAAAACATTTTCTGTTACTGTTTTTACTTTTTTTATATTGCACCATTCGCGAAACTGAGTGTACACTTTCTCATATTTGATTCTTGATTTCACGGGCAAAAGATTTGATATAACGATTTCTGCCGCATCCGTAATTTCGTGAGGCCTCTCACTATCACTTTCAGACATTTAAATGGTATCAAACTTGAGCAAACAACTATAAACTTTTGACACGAAAAACGATTGATTTGACAATCAATAAAATTTAAATAATTTTAGGTTTCCATAGTAATGGGAACAGGTGTAAGAAATAATACCTTAAATGAATTATGATTTCAGATTTTTTTTCTAAACACGATAAAAAATAGTTAACAACAAACAGTTGTAGAAAAAATGTTGTTTCTATTTCGCGCGCAAAAGTGTTTTTATGGCACATTTGATTGAATTTTTAACCTCGACCTAACGGTCTCGGTAAAAATTTACAATCTCATGTGCCATTAAAAAAACACCTATTTTGCGCACTTAATACAAAAATAACTATTTCCAACGAAGAAAAAGTGATATGATTCGATTTTTTTACTTGTGCAGATTAAATAGAGTTAGAGCTGCTGAAATGTACTTACAAGAGTATCCTGAATGACGCCAACCTAGCCATCGCCTTTTTTTGAGACTACAAAGGCAACTAAGCGATTCTGGATCATTTGAAAAAGCTAGAAAGAAGTATGATAGCAAAATAACTGAAGAAGAAAATGGTCTAGTTTTAAATCAGGTTGGGTTTTAGATAGACCTGTATTTGGAACTTCGATAAATTACTGTTATTTGACACGACCTATTATACCTCAATTGACTACCTAGATAAACAATAATGGCAGTATGTCCACTCGGCAAATTGAGCACGCTGTTAATCCGTCCTACTATTTACCGCGTTAAAGCTTGGCGAATACTCAGGAATAACGGATTAAAACCTTTTAAATTACATGTATTGCAAAAATTAGTGCCCAGTGATACTGAGAGACGTTTGCAATATTGTATGTGGCTTAGAAGAAAAGTCAATGAAAACCGACAATTTCTTAGTAATATTTTATGGTTAGACGATGGTAAGTTTACTAATTGCGCAATGTTCAACCGCGGAAAAATGAGCACATTTGTAGTGTTGAAAATCCAAGAGGCAATAGGGAAGTAAGAAAACAAGTTCGCTTTAGTGTAAATGTTTGGGCGGGCATCTACAGAGATTCTATTGTTGGCCCTTTCATGTTTCATAAAAACCTAAATGGGGAAAGGTATTTACATTTCCTAAACACCACTTTTCAAGGATATCTGAACGAAATTGCTTTAGCTAGGTTACCGCATGTTTGGTTCCAGCAAGATGGGGCGCCGCCGCACAATACCAGGGCAGTCAAATTCTTCAGTTCTTAAATGAACAGTTTCCTGATAGGTGGATGGGAAATGGTGGGGCAATAGAATGGCCAGCGAGGTCGCCAGATATTTCGCCGCTGGATTTCTTTTTATTGGGGGCAAAAAAAAATGTTATTTATAAAAATGACGTAGATACCATGGAAGAACTGAAAGAACGCAAACAGGTTGCATTTGGTAGGATAAGGAGAAGATCGGTTGAAAGGGCTGCCGCCAAAATTGGAAGAAAAATCGATCGTTGTATCCAACAAAACGGCATCTCATACATTTAGAAAATTAGGATTTATAATTAGTAATTTAGAATTATTAGAAAATTCTTATAAAATAAATTATATTACTTATGTATGAATGTTTTAAATAAAATAAAGTTTTTAATGAATATTGTGATTCGATGCCAGGACCGGACTGACAAGAAGTGTAAAAAATATGAACTTAAAAAAATAAGCAAGGACAATTCATCACTATGAGAAAGTAATATCGCCATTACATTTTGAGGGTAGGAGGGTTTAAAAATCGGTTTAAAAAAAATCCATCTTTAGTTTAGTAACGTCATTTTGTAGAGGAGAAAAAGTGGCAATGACAAAGTGTCATTTATTTTTAGATAGCTAGTCAAATGAGCTCAGGAAAAAATAAAAACGGTTTTGCAAAATTTCGGTTTTTTTCGAATAAAATCGGAAGTATTCGGAATTTGAAAGCTTTTAAAGCGGCATTATAATCAGCACCGAATTACACAACTTTGCCCCCATTTAACCGTTTCTCTAACTCCTATGGTTTCCGAGATTCCAAAGCTGGTATGTCGAATTTGTAACACCCTGTATATGGAATCAGAAGAAGGAAAAAATGACAAATTATTATTTTAGATTAATCGTGGTAAAAATCCTTAAAATATTTATATTTTCATTTATCTCGATACCTTCTATCTTCTATCGCACACCAAATATTATTATTTTCTAATGAGCCTTTCTGTAAAATTCCTAAAAATTAAATACGGCTGTGATACGTACCTCATGAATAATTATGATAATATCAAATGTTACTGTAGTGTATTTATTTTCAACTGGCAGGGACAGTAAACAATAACATAACCACGAAACGCTCTATATTAAATATCTGGCTAGTTTTTCATAAACTAAGTATTTAAAAAGTTGTCTGCACATACACTGCACACCTACAGTCAATAATTTGTTGTAGCAAAAACGCAATAGAAGAAGACTATAGCAAGAGTCAAATTGATTTTTGCTTCCCACAATAAAACAACAAAGTTGGGGAACAATAAAAGATATAATGAATCAATAAATATTTATGACCCGCATTAATGTTTAAAAAGCAATACCAAAATTTAAAGCTGTTTATTTGTTTTTGAGTCAGTAAGCTTGCTGTTCGTTCAGTTTTTAGCCCCTTAGCATATATAAATGCAAATTCTCGAAGAGTGTTATACCGAAATTTCCATATTTTATCAGTTGCTTTTAACTTTGGTATTCAGTGACATAAAATAAGAAACGAGAATTCGGCTATATTATTTTTTTTTAACTTTTTCATTCATATACATGTCTTTAAAAACCATTTATGTAATGCGGAAATTAATGAGTTTTTTCTTTAGTATTTATAAAACGCAACAGAAAAATTTTAAATCCCTTACCACTCACTATTTAGCGTTTGCGGTATTATTCTGCAAAGTAACATAAAAAAATATATATGAATACTTAAAAAAAAGAAGTTTAACTGTAGTACGTTATTTGCAATCAATAAAAATAAAATATTAGAAATAAGGAAAAGAACACAAAAAAACTGATTATATAGGGCCAATCGGTGGGCTATCGTTAAAGCGAAGTGGAGGGAAACAACAAATTAAATGAAACCAGAACTCAACAACTGCGGCCAAAGAAATATTATAACGTTGTTAGCTGAATGGTGAGCATGCACCAAATAAAATGGATTTAATAAAGGAAGAAAACCTAGACAAGGCTCTAGCTAGCCACATAATCACTAGTACGCCATACAAAAATGAACTTGAAGAAAGCATGCGCGAACAAGCTTTGCAAGGGAAGGGCAGAAAACCAAAACTCGGTTCTGAATTAACAGAATCCAATAAAGAGAAGGCTATAAAAGGAATTAAAATAAAGAAAAAAACCCCAAAAAATACAAAAGGAAAGAATTATTGTATGTGAATTCTGGAAGTGAGTCTGTGTTGGATGACGATTCGGATCTGGACGTTGACGATGAAGACACAGAATGCATGTTTTGCAACGGTTTATACTCCGAAGATATACAAGGTGAACTGTGGATACGTTGCATGAAGTGCTTTAAGTGGAGCATGTGCAAGTTTTAATATTAAATAAAAAAAATCTAGAAAACAAAATCAACATATAAACTACCTAGAGCAATTGAATTTTGGTTGTGCATAGTAAATGTATATAATACCCATTTTTATGATATTCTAACTTTGAGTGACTGACACGTTTTTTTCGATTTTCTTAAAACTTTGTATTGTGCACGTGGACGGTTACTGCATCAAACCTTTCAATTGAAATTGCAGTTCCTGATGTGGCTGATATAACATCATCGATGATTGATACATTAAAAGTAGCATGTGACGCTTTGTCAAAATCTTCAGTTTTGCGACTCTACATTTTTCATCTAAAGTGATTCCAAATATAAGCACGAAACAACAAAAAAACTATAGACTTTGTTATTAATAATGCATAAGGTGTAGCTTCTTTAGCTAGAAGTAAGAATACAGGATCCATTATGCCATTTAAATTTTAAATACAAAAATATTTTGAACGACTCAAAATATTGGGCAATACCCTTATAATATATATGGAAAGTCTTAGCAAATTCTATTCTGGACATAAAGCTTTGCAAAATTTTATTCAGGGCAACCACTGGAGAAGTAAAAGTGTGTAATTTAAATTCAGGACTGTTACACCGTATTTTCTTAATTTCGGTAATTTTGAAACTAACAATCCAATAGATTCTTATACAGGTTCACAATCGATTTCAGGCTTTTATTAGTTTTCCGTCTATTCTGCCCTCGAAATGTTCAAAACTACCATTTATTTTTAAAGCTATATTTTTAAAGCGGCTTGATGTTAATTCTGTTTTGTTGATTGTTCTTGTGAAAATTCTTCGCTCAATGGAAATCGACAACGATACATAAGGGGTCAAATAAAATTGATTTTGTTTTGGGTTTAGTTTTAGGAGATTATTTGGAAGTCAATTAGCTGTTAGCTTATCAAAATCATTTTCCCACACTTAATCTTGTAGAATTTATTTTAAAATAATTGCAACCATACAAATAAACTCTGTGGAAAATAGAAATCAATGGCGAAGTAAGGAAATGTATAATAAACATGTAAAAGAGGTATACGATTTAATTGAATTTTTAATAGTATTTCCTCTTTCCATGTTACGGAACCTTCAGTGGCGGATTAACCATTAGGCACATTAGGCACATGCCTAGGGCCCCATAGCAAGGGGGGCCCCGCAGGGGCCCCCGAGGTGTTACAAATATAATACACATACATAAAAACATAAAAATAACATATAACGTAAAAAATCCAACTTCCAACTTAGAAAGGAAACCGAAATAAAAATTTTGGCAACATCGCAACAGTAATATTCATAATAACGATCGTTAATCATTACGCTCAGTCGCTCATTGACAGTTATTGATCGCGGATCTCCTTAGTTTTTGGAGTGAGTTAGTTCTTTTTAGTGCCTTAGTGCTGATATTTGAAACGGTAAGTATTTTATTGTAAATTTTAAACTTTTCCTTTTTGAATGCTGAAATTATACCTTTAAATAGTAAACAGTATGGTTTTATCCCTTAAATTAAACTAGACTTTTAAAGGGCACACGTTTCTCTGCCTAACTAAATTGTATAAATAGGGTAAGGCTGTGTACAAAGTGAAATCAAGAATAAGATTATGTTTGTATTCAGTGTAGCTTTATTTAAAACTTTCCTTTTAATTGCAGAGCGCTTTTGGCCACTGAGAATGGCCGTTCAAAGCGAAGCTCCAGTTTGACCGTCTCCCGATTCGTACCGCGACGTGCGACGTTGCCTTCTCGTCGAGAATTTGGTTTTACTAAGCAAACATTCGGTTTTTAGATTTATGATTTGATCGAGTAACAATACACTAATAAAAAAACGTAAATAGGGGGTGTTTTTTTTAAATGTATTTTATGTTTATAAATCTAAGCAAAAAAAATATTAGCAATTGATGTTAATGTTCGATTATTTATTTTATGGTTCTTTGCTGTAGTGCCTGTAGCTGTGATGTGGGTGGATAACGTTTCTGTTTACATTTTCAGATAAAAGAAATGATGTCAAAAAGGACCTATCCATCAGGATTTGAAAAGAGAAAAAGGAAGCAACAGCAAGAAAAAGTGAAAGAGAAGTTTCGTGGTTCACTGGATGACTTTATTCGTAAAACCAAAGATACTAAAACTGATGAAATTTCTTGTGAAAAGATAATTGATGTGTTGCCCTCAACCTCGATTCAATTAGAAAACGCAAATCCGATTAGGCTTCCTGAAGAACATTCAGCACTTGTCATAAGTGAAGCAAGTGCTTGTATAAATGAGAGTGAGGCGAGTAGTGATGGTGCTTCTTTAATGGAAAATGCTAAAGGTCTGGACGTTATACCCTGTACTTCCAATATTGCTGAAATTTCGTGTCAACATCCTCAGTTAGTTGATCAGCTTAGTGGTAAATCAACTCTATCGGACGATATTTCCCAATGGCCTAACATTATAACGGATACCCAAAGGGATTATGCACTTTCAAATCCTCCAAAAAATTTTGGAATATTGTCGAACGTTCGAAAAACTTACAAACAAAATGGGCGAATCATTCATAGAGGTCTAAATAAATCACATTTTTATAGAGTTAAACCAAATGGAGAAAAGGAGTTTAGGGAGTGGCTAAAATTTAGTGAAAAAAGCAATAGTGTATATTGTTACTTGTGCAAATTATTTAAATCTGATAATACAAATGTATTTTGTAAAGGTTTAGATGATTTTAAAAACATAGTTAAATTGTTGAATGCTCACGAGACCTCAAATATTCATATTAATGCGGTGTGTGTTTTTCTTAAACGGTCTAGAACAACGGGAAGGATTGATACTCAGCTGGTTTTGCAAAAAGAAGCAGAAGTAAAGTATTGGAGGGAAGTTTTGAGAAGAGTAATTTCTACAGTTAAATTTCTAAGTAAACTAGGGTTAGCGTTAAGAGGCCATGATGAAAGTAACCAGTCGACAAGGAAAGGTAATTTTTTAAGTTGTTTAGAGTACCTTAGTGAGTACGATGAGTTTTTGAAATGTCACTTACAAAAATATGGTCAAGGAAGAGGCAAGATTAGTTACATGTCTCATACTATAGTCGACGAATTTATTTTCACCATGGCCGAACATGTCAGAGAGGTTATAATCAGGGAAATTCAAGAAGCTATCTATTTTTCCTTGATAGTTGATTCAACACCAGATGTATCCCATGTAGACCAATTGTCTGTTATTATTCGCTATGTCTGTGGTGGGGAAATTAACGAAAGATTTCTGACATTTATAGAAATACATTCTCATACGGCCCAAAGTCTTTTTGAAGTGGTACTTAACATACTTGAAAACTATCATTTAAAAATTAAAAATTGTAGAGGCCAGGCTTACGATAACGCTTCGAACATGGCTGGTAAATACAACGGATTACAAGCTAAAATATTGGAGAAAGTTCCATCAGCAGTATTTTGTCCGTGTACTAATCACTCTTTAAATTTGGTTGGAAATTTCGCAGCGGGATCTTGTCAGCAGGCGACTTCTTTTTTTAATTACGTACAAAACCTGTTTACGTTTTTTTCAGCCTCATGCATGAGATGGAATTTCCTTCACCAGAAATGCAAAGAAGCTAAAAATTACCTCAATATAAAGCGCATTTGTGATACCCGTTGGTCAGCACGCGCTGATGCAGTACGAGCCTTAAAAATAAATTACCATGCATCCAGTTTAGAGGAAATCGGCAATAATCCCGAAGAGAAAGTCATAACTCGGACAGAGGCGAAATCGTTGCTCAAAATATCAATGAAAATTGAAACCGCTCTCCTGATAGTTCTATGGGGACGATTGTTGGAACGCATAAATGCCACTAATCTGAGCCTACAAAACAAAGAATGTGATTTACTGACCGCTGTGATGTTATTGGAGTCTCTAAAAGAGTTTGTATTAGACACACGAAATAGCTTCACGGAAATTGAAAATGAAACCAAAACGTTACTTAATGCTCAGGAGCTTTCCTACAAAGAAGATACTAGAAGCCGTAAACGAAAAATATTTTTTGACGAAAGCGATGAATATGATGTTCGAATAACGGGTAGGGAAAATTTTATAGTTTCAGTCCTCAACGTTATTTGTGACAACTTTTCGAGCGAACTTGCAAGAAGACTGGCCTGCTATAAAAATTGTCTCGATAATTTTGAGATTTTATTTAATTTTGACATTTCTAATGAAAAACGCGAGATATGTTTTAAGAACCTTGAAAAAAACTATAGACATGATATTGATATCGAGAATGTGCGAAATGAATATAATCATTTTGTAGCTTTGGCCAGGGACACATTTTCCGTTTCTACAAACCATGTTCGCGTTATTGACATACTTCAGTGTATTATAAAAAATAACCAAAAATGTACTTTTCCAAACATTGAAATTTTATATAGAATATTTCTTTCAATACCAGTCAGCAATGCCTCTGATGAGAGGTCGTTTTCCGTTTTGAAACGTATTAAAAACTATCACAGAAATACGATGACTAACACGAGACTATCTTCATTGTCACTTTTAAATATTGAAGCATCAATTTTAGACAAAGTTAATTGTGAAGATTTAATAAACAGTTTTGCTGATAAAAAAGCAAGAAAGGTAGTTCTCTAGTATGAAATAATATTAGTGACAATGAGTATACTATATTCTATATTTATATTTTATGCATATTTTGATTTAGTTTCATGTTGTTACTTTGTTACGCATTTACGTATTTTTATATATGTATGTTTAGATTGTTTAGATTAGTTCTCTTTAATTAATGTAATCAATAAATAAAATTAATCGAATCGTCGCTTTAATTTTTTACAACTTTCGCCTACGTCAAGCTTTCAACTTGTGTCTCGACCCTTAGTAAGGGCCCCATCTGACCATTTGTGCCTAGGGCCCCCAAACGTCTTAATCCGCCACTGGGAACCTTATTCAGTTGATCTGACGCATGAAATATAGTGTTAATTGAATTGAAAATTTTAATTGTGTTTTATTGTTTCGTGAAGTTTTGCTTACTTATTTTGTCGTGTTTGAGTACGAAACGTCCTTTTTTGAAATGTATTTTATAATTTATTTGTTTAATGTAATTTGTAATTTTGTAAATAATTAGATAATTAAAATAGAACATGTATATTTCTAAACATAAGATATCTAAATTTGAAGAAATAATAAAAAATGAACTAATTAGGGCAACAAAAATTTTATAGGCGGTAAATATTTTACCGTAGATAACTTGGATTTCAAAACTTTCATTACGGCGAAATTGCAACATATAACTAACCTAACCAACCTCATGACTTAAAACCACAACATATCAAAAACAATGAACTGCATGTAACAGCTAGAAAAGCTTTATTGCACTTTTTACTTATATCGTAAGAAATTTAGTTCCACAACGCGATAGAGTTTGTCGCTTAGAAGAACTAGTCAATATACTTTTATTAGCATCATATTCGGAGAGTCACATATTTGAGAATCATAACTAATACAAAATTGTTTTTAATAATACCCTTAAGCCAAAACACCACATGATAGTACACTATCCAAAAATTATTCGATTGTGTGGACCAGCAAAAAATTTTTGATGCATGAGATTTGAATAAAAAAATGAGGAAATTGTGGCTTATACAAAGGCAACTGCTTCTCGACGAATTCTGCCATTACCCATCTTCAAACTTATATATTGGAAACAAATACAAATAACAATTTTTGATATTATATCAACTTATAAAGCTTTGCGTACCATGCTAGAAGAAACTGATAAACACGCTTTTGAGAAAATGCTTCCAAAATGTATTGAAACAATTTCTGATTCTGACAGTGCTGTATATGGTAAATATTTGATGGATTACTATGGACACCAAACAGAATGGTGGGAATACTGTTATTATTAAATACAAACATGTGTGTTAAACGTATTCGTCGAACAATTATATCTTTCTGGAAAGCATGTGGATGTGGAAAGGCTTGAAGTTAGATCTCGATAATGAAAATGAAGACAACAGCAGTGGTTATGAAGATAAGTGGTATACATGTTTTACTTTATTATATTTTGTATCTCCTGTGAGTAATAAACAAGATTCTTAGTACCATAGTTTTTCTTCCTATAAAAAACATGTCACTTTAGTTCTGTTAAAAACAACATAAATACCTTTTTCTGCTAAATAAAAAATGGGTCAATTGAATATTTACCAGTAACTATGCCAAATCAGTGGATGTTTAAATGTTTATTATGATTATTTAAAAAATAACTTTGGGTGTTTACCAGAAAAAAAAACGATTTTTTCCGATTTTGTCAAAATTAAATTTTTGGACTTATGCTGTTTTTGAAATAGTTCTTTGTTTTCATCTAGAAAACATTTTTTTTGTTTTGGCGTTATAGTGATAGGGTAACGTTATTTAGGTTTTTAAATGAAATAAAACGTTCATTATATACATTTTCTCCATTTCGACACTAAAGGGGGAGCGCAGTGTAGTGCATGAGATATGTTACGTGCGTTACCGCATCAACGCCCCTTAAACGATTCCATACAATAAAGGACACGTTTCCACAACGTCGCGCGTCGACAGGCAACACAATTGTAATGAACCTTTATAACGTAATTTTATTTTTATTAAGCTCAATAATAAAACTTATCTGACAAGCAGCTAAATAGCTTCATACCGATTTTGTTTTAGCAATTTGGACCTTTCTCTTTAACTTTATTTCAAACAATGTTTTATATTGGCAGTCTGTGAAAAAGGCAATAAGCTTGTTTGTTTTCCTCAATGAAAATGCAGACTTACAAAAAGCTTGTTCCCCCTGTTTTGATACATATTAACCTGGCAATTTTCAAGAGTATTATTGCCCCTGTCGGCTATTACAAAGGAAGTAATTGTTTGCTTCGGGGATTATTCAACACTTTGCCGCAGTGAAAGTAACTTTTTAGAAATGGCACAGTTACAAAAGAAAGATACCGATGTAGCAATGTAGCACATTTCGAAATTATGAGACAAGAACATACTGTGTGCTCAATTCAAGTGGTCCATTTTTAAAATTTAATTAACTTTTATTGTTGTCCAGAACTTTTTTTAATATAATATATTATATAAAAAAATAATGTGTGTTGACACTTTTGGTTCTAGGGTCTATTTCTAAGGTTTATGTTTATGTTGTTCTTATGAAAGTCCAAATTTTTTATCAACATTACATTTGATTTTAGTAATTTATTTTCTAAACAGTATATTATTTGGACCGCGTTATGTAATTACGAATTAAGCGACAAAAATTCAAAAACGAGTTAACGGTGCCATCTTTTAGTAATCATTAAAACCTATGTAACAAAAACTTTTTTTTACTTAAATTTCCTATTTTACCCTTTTTACAGGCACCTGTATTAAGTGACATTTCATAATTGTCAAAGTTAATACTATAACTAACTTACTTTACTTTTTCGTGTCCGAGATTGAGACTCATTGTAGTTTCTGGGCCCAGTATGCTACCACCCTAACTCCACTATCGGTGCATTCCCAGAGGTCGTTCAAGGTACAGGCAGCGGGGCAGAGGGCGCATTGAAGTAGATGACCATTATCTTGGGTCGCACCACATTCGCACTTAGTATCGTCCGGGGCTAGTTGGCCCCATCTAGCTCGGTTTTTCCTGGTCGGCGCGACGCCAGTCCGCAGTTGGTTAATGGTTGACCACGTGTTCCAGTCCAGCTGGGTTCCCGGAGTAGTTGGTGATGTGGCTGGGAACCAGGGTGGGGGGTCGATGGGTATCGACTGTAGGAACCCTTTTCTGGACTTGAGTCTTGGCGGTGGTGGCTCATCATATCTGTACATGACGTGTCTGGGGTCAAAAGTCTGTTTGAAACGCTCGACATACTCGGCTGATGATCGTCGTATGTGAGGTGCCTCTATGATGCCGGCGGCGCGTTGCAGTTTATCGAGTGGTGTGGGTTTCATACACCCTGTGATTATGCGGCAGGTCTCGTTCAGCGCCGTATCCACCTTCCTTGCGTGAGCTGATCTATTCCAGACATGACAGGCGTATTCGGCCGTTGAGTAGCATAAGGCTTTGGCGGTTGTAATCAGAACGTTTGGCTTTGCGCCCCACTTGCTGCCTCGCAACTTCCTCAGAAGGTTGTTTCGTGTCTTGACTTTCATCGTGGTGTTTTGATAGTGAGCTCTGTAGGTTAACGTCCTGTCCAACGTGACTCCAAGGTACTTGGGGACGTCGGAGTGGGCAAGCTGAACATTGTCCCACTCGACCTCGAGTTTTCTCTGCGCTTTGTGGTTCTTCAAGTGGTAAGCGCATACTACTGTTTTCGCCGGGTTTGGTTTCAGTGAGTTCGCTTGGTAGTACACCGACAGACTTCTCAAGGCGTCCTCCAGCTTCTTCTCAACTCCGTGGAAAGTGCATCCTGCACGGTAAGGGCGAGGTCGTCTGTGCATAAAAAATGGCTGGCGTACTGAAGAATAGGTTGGTCGTTACTGTATATATTGAATAGGAGAGATGATAGAACGCTTCCTTGTTGGAGGCCGTTCCGTTGATTGCGCCATCGGCTCTTCTTCCCCTCAAAATCAACGTAAAAGCGCCTATTCTGTAGAAGCGACTGGATTACTTTTGCCAGTTGGTCATCCTTAGTGATATCTGTTAACTTTCTCATTAGCTTTTTGTGGTTCACTGTGTCGTATGCTGCTTGGGAATCTGGTAGTACTTTTTGCAGTAGTTAAAAAGTTGCAGGATCCATTTTTTCGTTTCTTATCCGAAATGTTTTATTTGCTCGGTGCATATGTCGTCTTCTCCCGCCGCCTTCCCATTTTTCATGGAGTTTATGCCTTTGTTAAGCTCCTTCAGGTTGAACGGTAGCCGGAGCATGCTGTTGTTTGGAGCTGGCGCAGCCGTATGCCGGTTGTTGTGCCCTCCCCTCTTTTGCCGATTGACAGTGGCGGCTTTCCCGTATAGGAGGAGTTGGTGGGCGATCTGAATGGGGGTAACTTGGCTAGATTGTATCACAGCTTTTTTATCACAGTTAAGCTTCTTTAATAAATTCCATGCTATTTTGCTACTATGCGTCATATCCATCCTTTCAAGGGTATTCATCCATTTTCTTTGCCTTTCTTCGCCTAAGGCCCTCTAACTAACGTTTTGTAATAACGAATTATTCGCCAAAACGATATTACAAAATATAATTTTATTATATTTATTTCTGTAACATGAAATTAAGCGCCAATTGGCTGAACTTATTCCGCGATCATTTTCATTCTAAACCAGTGTAGTTTTATTTTTTTAGTTTTGTTATGAAGTATTAAGCGTCAAACCTGTCGGTTAATTCTTTATGAAGATTTAAAACAATACTTAACTTTAATAGTTATATCGAATTAAGCGACCATTTGGTAATATAGTGATCATAAATAGGGGAATATTCGCAATTTTAAAACATAAGTATATAGTATACTACATTTCGGACCTGCTTAAAAAAAAAACAAGTTTTTAGGGTATTTGGTAGGACTTTGGGGCAACTCAACAAAATTAAAAACCTTTTGATTTAAATATCACGAAACTGTTAAATGTCGCTTAATTTGTAATTACATAACGTGGTCCATTTGAATAAATGATGTATCCCGCATTTCCCCTGTGATACCACCAAAGTTGGTTGAAACTAGCTTCTCTGTGTAAGTTCTGTCTGCACACTTAAGTTTACTCTGTGAAGGAATACTCCACCATTTTGTCTCTGTCAGCTCCATTTTACCTCGCCAAGAGGAAGGAATTTTCTTAAATTTAAAAAACTTTAATTCTTATGCAGAAATGTCTAAAATAATGATCTATAATATTTAAAATAATTATTATTACTTCCACTCCTAATAAGGGATATCCACTTGATGTAAGTTTACAAATTTTTATTTTTTTCCTGATAAAATTCTAACCTTAAAATATTTTTACTTTCAGATAAAAACTTAAACTTAAAACTATGTCAATTTAAATACTCCGCACACTCACGTTACTTAGTCACTAATTAGTAACCTTAGTTACTCTTCTTTTTATAACAACTTTTTACTACTCCACTGTTATAAAAAAAATGTCTCCTCACTCTTCAGTCACTAATTCACTAATATGTGACTTAACTACTCCTCATTCTAAATTTTCTTCTCCTTACACCAGTGTTGCCAACTCGTGGAAAATTATAAGGTCCAAAGGGAAAAGGGAAATTTTTACTTAAAGTTCAATATTCGTGGGATATTCCATATAGCCTGCTAAACAGGAATTTGATTAATTAATACAATTAATGTTGAGATAATAACCACAATATCGTACTGGCTGGGCGATCTTCTGTTAACAACACAGACTTAATCGTGAGTATTGCGATTTCTATTGGAGATGTAGTGCGCACTGAGTGTATTCGCACATCAGAACTTGCAATTTTTCAGATCTGCAAATATGGTGGACTTGTAGACGCAAAATAACTTTCACATTCCAAAAACTATTTTCAAATCCGCCATTTTTACCACAGTTCAAACTTTTTACTCCTCCAACCTTCTCTGGTTTATCGAGATCGACTGCCAAATATGTGAAATATTCCCAAATTAAATTTAAATCTCAACGTTCCCTTGTTTTTTTCTTATATAATATAAAAACGGATACAAATTATAAATAACCACCATCCATCAAATCCACAAAATATAGGTTAGTTTTTAACAAATTTTATGCGTTCTACAATCTGCAAGTTTGTAGAACCTTTTCCAACCTTCGACAAATTTGCAGACGAAAAGTATGATAAACATTTTCTGGATTTCCAATTTTGTCATTTGCGTCTGCAAACTGCTACTTGCAGCTGCAGACGTCCAATGCAGAGCTGTAATCTCACCCTAAAGGATGCAATGCTATCGTTCTACCAATTAAAGTTGCCATTACTTTAGGAATTTGCATTTGGGGATTTACCCTATTACTAGAGGTGACATTTTCTTTTATAATTTACGCTGATATTTATTATTTGGAAACGTTTGACCGTTCGTGGGACTTTTCTTCTAAAATAGGGAAATTTTCATCCTTCTCATGGGAAATTAGATTTTTAAAGGTTGGCAACACTGCCTTACACCTAGTTATATGCTTCACTAATGTGTGACTTTTCAACTACTCCTCATCTGTTTATAATTAGGTTTTTACATATTCTACCATTCCAATGTCAAAATTTGATATTCAAATGTGATATTCAATATTCTTCCCACTTATGGGGTTGTCTCATTATTGACACTTGAGTTGCCATGTTACCTTCACAGCTTATTCTCTGCCAATATTTCTAGAATGGCCTCTCGGTAGGTTTACCATTACGTTTGAAGATTTTCCCAGAACTTTACTTGTTTGTCCATCATCTCGTAGCTCCATTAGGTTGTTATTTGCGTCTATTTTATTTCTAAATTCCTTATTCTATTATCCTGATGATGAATGCTTATGCGTTCGAAACATGTAGAGAATTACCATGTTTTAATCCTTGTTTTTAATATATCAGTGGATGAAGACTTAAAGTGTCTTATTTCTTTTCCTTTAGTATATTATTTGTTTGTTCTAGCTATTTTAGTTGTCTGATATTTAGGAACGAATAACAAATGACGTTTATAAATATAGCTAGTTGTCGTATAGTAGTTTAAAAAAAAAACCTTTTTATAGTCTCATTTTGATACCTCTGCAGCTTGTTCAACATATATTCACCTGTGTTCCCCCAACATGGTATTAAGTATCTTAAATGTGGTTCAACAAAACAATTGTATAAGAGGTATTGTGTATTTTTGTTTATCTGATGGTTTGATTGATTGTAACATTTCCAATAAATTGGAGACAGTTTTTAATGACGTGATCTATGTGTATCTTGATTGAAAAGCTAAATACAGTATATTAAAATTAATAATACTATTATTTAAAAAAAAAATTTTATATATGATATATTTATTATTAAAATCAGTAATATACATATCGTGGGCTTGTGGCGAAAACTCACTAAGTCAAAATATGAAGTTTCGAGAAAATGCCATTTTAAAAATTACTTAGACATTTGTCGTTTAAATCCAAATAATGAAACAAATATTTAAGTTTTAAGTTTGGATTATAGAAAATATATACTGTTTCTTTAACATTTTTTAACAAAATAATGTTACATGAATTTAATTTTTTGCGTAAAAATAGAAAAATACAAGTGGTGTGACCCGGGGTGTGACTTAGTGAGTTTTAAATTTGATCATGTTAAATAACAAAACAACATTAATGATTGGAAGTAACAGTCCATGCTTAAAATGGAGTTGCAAGTATGGGAATGAAAGAAAAACAAAAATAAAATTGTGGAGAAGAGTTCTTGTTTTTCCTTCCCCAAAAACAACAATATTTTAGAAAAGTTAAGTAGCTAGCTAGTATAATTTACACTGATAAAATTATTGTTTCATTTTTTCAAGATGATAAAGATTCTCCAAAAATTTCTCATATTTTTCGGAATCGTCGTTTTGAAACGGCATATTTTAGAACATTAAAAATGACAAGGTTACCTATATCAAGCATAAAGATACCTTTAAAAAGGAAGTATTACTCGACCCCCTTCCCATTTAAAAGATGGCGCATGTCCGCCATTTTGAATAACAAAGCAACAAAATTTTCCTCAAAAGTAAATATTTTACCTATCATTTACGCATACCGACTTTGAATATATCTCAATCTTTCCAAATTACCAAAGGGGGGGTGGACTTTATGCAAGCACTGTATGTGTGAAAATATACTCTGCACCCCGCTTGTTATAAGATGATTGTTATTATAATTTATCCAATGTCAGTGTGATGACATTCCAATCATTCCATACGGCTCTTTGAGACTGTTTACCGCCGTATGGAATGTCATCGCACTGACTTTGGAATAACAATACTATCATGTTTGTTGACAAATCGAAATAAAATATTTACAAAATTTGATATTGAGCTACTTGAGCGTATTTCTTTCTTCTAACTTTTCCGGTCACAGTCTATTGACATTGACATCAGCACCTGTCAAATTTTGATAACAGAAGTTTTTGCTAATATATTCTCAAGTAACTCATTCACCGCATTTGATTCCATAGTTCATTGTATCAATATCGCTTATAATTAAAATTTGACCACAGCACCTCTCAAACTTTTACATTGTATTTTTTTGCACGTTCCCCAAAATCACCTGGTCACAGTCTATGCTTCCATATAGTTTGTTTCATCAACATCACTTCACGTTAAATTTTTGACAGTAAAATTTTTGGGTACTTCTCTCAAAAACTCCCAGTCATCATCACATGGGTCTATATTTTTATCAATAACTCTTATCCTTATTACAATTTGACATTCATATTGCACCTAGCAAATTTTATCAATCGATTATCTGAATATTATTTTAATTGGTTAAAATATTTTTAATCTCGCAATGTAATCGATTCTCTGTTACCCCCACCACCCACCCATGAAACAGTTTGATCGGACGCCCATGGAATAGTGCGCCACCTCCTGTATATTACTAAAAAAAGGACAATCAATAGAATTTTTTTTTACGCGTGACTTGCAGCGATTTTAATTCACCTGGAAGTTGGTCGTGAAACTAGGTGTACATTGAAAATTTGAGTCATTTGAAATAAGGAGGCCTAGGTATTTGTACTGTGTAACTTCCTTTAGAACTATGTTGATTTGCTCATTATTTTTTTGTTTTAAAATCATATACACTGTCTTTTCGGTATTAATAGTAAGTTTATTTTAACCTAGCGTGACATATATCACAGAGGATATTGGTGACTTGTTACAATCAACCATTGCTGTTTATAAACTTGATGAGTCGAACCTGTTCTACGATGCATACTTCCTCCAATGTACCAACGGCGACGAATGGCTCGTATTACAGACATTAACCTTTTTCTTGTAATGCCAGGAGATTTACATAACATTGCCGTACTCTTCATCATGTGACTTCAGCAGTGATATCATCTTCTAGCTTCGAATTTAAAAAGGAAATACTTTTCTTTTTGTTTCTTGTCAGCCAATATGAGTAAAAGGTATTTGTTTTTAATGCAGTCAGCTACTTTCTTATGTTGATATTTATTTGTTGTCAAATAATGTTAATTTAGGTATTATTTGTCACATTTTTCATTGTTAAAATCTCAGCATATTATTTAAACGTATCTACTAATTTATTTTCATCCGACCATTAATCTTTGTACAAATCTCCGTAAAAAATAAATCACCCAACAAATAAAACATCGCTGATTAAAGGAGAACAAAAAGACTAAAGAGGGTAATCCCAGAAAGATCCTACATTTGATACCATAAACAAGATGATGTAAAAATATTTACTTTACTCTGGCTTTACGGCTGCACTGCTTGGAGAAAAACATATTGTTTACAGATTTTCTTTCGTAAGCGTCATGGTCTTAAGGTACATTATAAATTTATTATGCATTCCTGATTCCTCATTTGCCGGTCGTGAGTCAATCGCTTAGTATATTTTTATTTACAAAAATATAAACACTGCTTATCATAAAATTCGATAATTGTTTTTACTTTCAAAAACGGCTGGCACCTGACAGGGCCTTGAGCTTTCGAGGAGCTTCAAAATACTGACATTCTGACTCCACAGAGGTCACCTGGCGTAAAAGGGTGTGCCCACTTTGGGGCTTAGCCAATGCTACCTCAGGCTGGTTCCATAACTGCTCTATTTAATTATTTGGCATCCTGGTTTACTTTTTTTGAAGTAGTTAAACTCATTCGGTGGTGATTTAATTGTTATTTCGAATTAGTGGTTCTCTTATGATTTATTTCCTGATTTTTTTATGATCAATCACTGCCTTGACCTTAAGGGAACCAAAACATGCGCTTTATTAAGTTTACCCACACCACTCTCCGATGGAAAGGAGCTAGTCGTCACCCTAAAAGGCAGTGTTCATTAGGAGGTCACACCGTTTAAGATAGCTTCTAAAGTTACCCATCTTGATTTAACCTATTATATTATGATAGAAGAAAAATAACCTTAAAGTAGCTCTAAAACAACATCACAGATTTTAAAACAGCTAGCTTGCAGATAGTTAAGATTACACTACCCTACAAAATTCAATTTTTTTATTTAATTCCTTTACTTTTGTAACAATAATTTGCGGTAGATTATGATGCTCTGATGTCGAATATAATATTACTTTTCGCCGAACAGCTCTAATTGTAAATTGAAATCAAAAAAAAATAATAGTAGGATTAAACCCATTGGAAAAGGAAAAGAATATAACAAAAATGAAAGGAAAAATAATTTACGGGCGATCCGAGGTCGGGAAGTGGAAGGGGGTGAGTTTTTAAGGGTAGAAAACGATTTGTCTCGATTTCCAGCAAAACTACAAGTCCTATGGACAAACGTTGAAATCTCTACTTTCTGATGGTGTAAAAAAAATACATTACTATAGTAAATGTGTTGAAATCTTTAAATCCTACCTTTAATTATACAGGGTGTCCCAAAAGTAATGGGACACAGAGCAACAGCAGACTCCTTAGGCCGAAATAATGCGATTTACTTAAACTTGCCTTATCCCAAAATTGATAACAACCAAGATACAGGGTGTTAAAGTTTTAATTTTGTTTTCGTTTTTTGCGATTATTTCTTAGCGAAATGACATAGCAGCACAAAATTAAGGATTTTGGGGTTTTTTGAGATGAGGAATTCAAAATTATCCATAGTTTTTGTGTAACCAGTAGAGGGCGCTGTCTACGGCATGGCCCACTCCTTTTATCTGACATAACTTTGTTTAGGATTCTTATATCGATCCGACTATTAAAAAAAAAGGTAATTTACTTCTTCTACATCAAAAACGTATAACTTATTGAAGTCGCTAGGAGCAACCATTTTCGAGATAATCGCATTCGATATTTTTAATGCAAGAATCCTAGAATATTTAAAATAATTGTGTATTCGTGTTGTATTGTGTGTGTTGTATTATTTATCACAGCTGACCTTGATTAAAAACAACGACGTTTCTAAGGCAACAACATGTTACATAAAGTATCATCTGTCAAAGTTATTAATTTTCTTCGTACAATACCTACTTAGATATTATAAATTTTTTAGGCATAATTTAATTTCCAATGCGGAAATGCGTGATATGCTTTGTATTATTTATGCACAAGAAAATTCTAACGGTCGGAGTGCAGGGCGCAGGTAAATGTATTGAGGTCAATGGTGCCCATTTTGAACAATTGCTATCACGGCGTTAGCATTTTTTTTCTATTTTGTTACTTTTCAATGTTATTAAACTAAGTATTAAATAAAACGAAAAAACGTTTTTATTAGAAAAAAATAGTCAACCTTAAGGAAATGTAGCTGATTTACAATAATTTTAAGTTAGAAATTCATCGTTGCTTGATTTTCCGCTACTTTTGGACAACGTACTTAGTTGCATAGGACATATGAAATGCGATTATCTCGAAAATGGTTGCTCCTAGCAACTTCAATAAGGTATACATTTTTAATGTAAAAGAAGTAAACTAACTTGTTTTTTTAATAGTTGAATCGATATAAGAATCCTAAACAAAGTTATGCCAGATAAAAGGAGTGGGTAATGCCGTAGGCAGCGCCCTCTACTGGTTACACAAAAACTATGGATAATTTTGAATTCCTCATCTCAAAAAACCCCAAAATCCTTAATTTTGTGCTGCTATGTCGTTTCGTTAAGAAATAATCGCAAAAAAACTAAAACAAAATTAAAACTTTGACACCCTGTATCTTGGTTGTTATCAATTTTGGGATAAGGCAAGTTTAAGTAAATCGCATTATTTCGGCTTAAGACGTCTGCTGTTGCTCTGTGTCCCATTACTTTTGGGACACCCTGTATATTTAGAACAAATGTTTTCGCATGTTTTTTGCGATATTTATGTTTTATGGATTTGTAATTTTTTTGTTTATCAATGTAACATGGAATTTTACGTTTTTCAAGTAATTAAAGTATACATTTTAATAAATAGCTCAAAATTGTACATAATGATTAAAAAAAAATTCGGATTCGAGTTTTTTTCGTTTCTTTGCATTTTTTTAGAACATTTGCCATAGTAATGTATATATTTTTTACACCATCAGAAAGTAGAGATTTCAACGAACAAAAAGCCCACCTACTTTTTTAAAAAAGCAGATCTTTTGACGTGAGAATTTCGATATTAAGTAAAAATAAGGTAAAAAAATAAATATTTTAAATCAAAAAAATTACAGTGTGTTTGGGACATAAAAGGGTGAGTTTTCAGCAAATGTCATGCAACATTTTTTTTTGTAAAAGATAAAAATAAAAAACAAAAAACTTGGTAATTTGAATTTTTCACATAAATTTTGAGGTTATGTAAAAAAAGTGTAAATATAAAAGTTGTAGATCTTTTTATTACCTACAACTTTGCCATTTAATATTTTTCCATAGACTTGTAGTTTTGCCGGAAATCGAGATAAATCGTTTTCTACCCTTAAAAACTCACCCCTTTCCACTTCCCGACCTCGGATCGCCCGTAAATTATTTTTCCTTTCATTTTTGTTATATTCTCTTCCTTTTCCAATGAGTTTCATCCTACTATTATTTTTTTTACTTTTTACGATTTTCAAAGGCTTCAGCCCTGGTCTATGCCCCTAAATAGAGAATATAAATTTATAACCTTAGCAAATTAGAAAGAATTAAATATCAAAAGCATGTGTAGCAATTCTCTTAAGTACTCTACTCTTATCTTAAATTTTGCTGACTTAAGGCTTTTCGTGGGAAAGCAGGAGGACAGTTGTGGTCTCGAAGGCATTCTTGACCGAAGAGCATATTTTTGTTCATTTGGGGTTAAGGTATTTTGACTGCGGTAAAATAAAGGAAAATGTATTGTTCTGTATATCATATCACTCTCCTCTTTAATTTTGCAAAAGTTACGGCGATTTCTTTCTGTCCAAAATGAATGCGTACAGAGAATAGATGCGTTTGTATATTCTGAACTTTAATATACTTAAGTGCTTGTTCAATAAGTATCATTTTGGCCTGTAACATCGAATGATGGATGGATGAAGTTAGCAAGACAATGATTTCAGTCATATTTATAACCTCGCATACTCTTATCTTAAATTATGATGACTTGAGGCTTTCCGTGGGAGTTCGAGGACAGTTGTGGTCACATAACTACCGTTTAAAATTTAATTGGACTATCTAAGGTTAACTTCTGTAAGGTTAAAGCTGAAAATCATCTTAAAAATAATTTCATTGAATTAAAGCAAAATGAACTGAAAGAGGTACGCGCGGACGCTCAGAGAATTTCTGTTCTGTAATAACTGGAGACAATCGTAAACGTAAGTCACAAAACCAAAAGGGAAAATAATAAAATGAAATGTCGGCAAAAGGAATGACGAAGGTAGAAATGGGATAATGTTGCTATTTTATGTAGGTCCGACAGTAACGCATTGTAATACATACACGATGTTTAATGAAAAATGTGCTTAACTTAGTTTATGATTACAGGGCATTGTATCGTTAGGCGGGACGCATCTAGACATTCCGCTATAGGATTCGGCACCCGTCTCTATTCTGATTGGATGATTTCAAACGTTCCGTCTAAAAGGTATATTGGCAACCGGTTTGTTCGTTGTTACCCAGAGCATTTTTTTTTATTGAATTTTTTCAACAACTTAATATTATTTTATAAAATTTTAATTAAATTTTAAAAAAATGCTCTGGGTAACAACGAACAAACCAGTTGCCAATATACCTTTTAGACGGAACGTTTGAAATCATCCAATCAGAATAGAGACAGGTGCCGAATCCTATAGCGGAATGTCTAGATGCAGGCGGGACATAGGAAATCCCATGCTATTTTTGAGGGTATCGTATATTAATTTAAGAAATAAATATCATTAGTGTGGTTTATGAAAGAGCACTAGGAGTTGTGCTCTAGAAGAATGTTGTGTCTTTCGGTCAGCCAGTTAAAGGTAAATTTTAAAAAGTTTTCTGCAAGTCTGTAATAATTCTTGTTTACCTCGTATTACTAATGGCGCTTCAAATCAATATTTTACAATGTCAAAAAAACATTGATAGGTAAATTGTAAAATATTATACAAAATATTAGAAAATATGCAAGAAAAATAATTTCCGATTTACCTAAAAAGCACCTGATAACTTTAAAAATGACATTTTACATTAATAATTTTACATTCATTTTATAATACAAGAGCCCCGAGGTAAGCAAACTTAATTGCGTCAAGAGCTTTTTCGAAATAATTCTAACTATACAAATAATAATTTATAGTTTTAAAAAAAAATTATTGTACCTATTTAACATTAAAACTACTTTATTATGAAAAATTAACATAAATTTAAGTTTTTAATTTCAAATATTCCTCCAAACTGCTAGGCAATATCCCAACCGGTCATGAAACTTCTTTCTCAAGGTTGGTTGGCTAGTTGATTCATTGCTATTCTATTGCATTCTACAAAAATAGCGTTTCTTAGCTCAATTAATTTTTCGTATTTTGTGTCCATACAACTCAGTTTTTAAATGGTCCCAAAAAAAATCGTCTGGGGAAAGATCTGGAAATCTGGCTGGCCAACTGATTACATGTTAACGACCAATAACATTAGTTTAAAAACATTTGCGGACTCCAGAGTATTATGTGTAGAGCAAGGGCAACCTCCCGATTTTCAAAGGCAACATCGTTCAAAACAATTAAAATTGCTCTAATAGCTCTAAAAAAAGGTTTCATTTAAATATTGATCAAGGGAAAATGGTACAATGATACGGTATCTGAAAATTCCCGCCCATACATTTACTTTCTGGGGATACTGAGTCCTTGACTCGACAAATCTATTCTGGTTATCACAGCTCCAGTATCCACAATTTTGAATACTGGGTTCATTGTTTAATGTAAACGTACTTTCATTGGTAAAACACATTTCTTGTAAATATTAGACAATATTATCCATATATTATCAAAACAAAATTCCTGCCGTCGTATATCGTCTCCATCTCTTAAATCTTGGTGTCTTTGATAGTTGTAGGAGTGGTATTAATTTTTATTCAAAATATGGTGTTTCCTCAAGTTGTGCTAATATTCCATTTATTCCCTTTCGCATGTAGTAAAACATGTAATTCCATATCGTTTTCAACATATTTTATTTGATTCTTCCTTATTTCACATCTAATGTTATTAATAATAGTGCCCTTGGCCTCAAATTATTTTACTGTTCTTGCCACTGTCGATTTACTAGGTATTGGCCTATTGGGTAAATTAGCAGCCAAGAGGTTGAATACCGTACGATGTCATACTGACATTACACAATTTTGATTTCAATTGTAACTGCTAAAATAACTGGCGTTTTAATTATGGCTTAATAATATGGTGAAAACAAATTATTACAAATTTTTAGAAAACTTTTTACAATTTACCTTCAACTGGCTCACCGCAAGACACACAACATTTTTCTAAGGCACATCTCCTACCGCTCTTTAATAAACTACAAAACATTTCCCTCTAAAATTATTAGGAGAGCTAATATTACACTGGACCACAAAATTAACCGGACGGAAAATATCTTGCTTCAATTCAATCTTAAATAACTTTTAAGTTGTTTTACCAAGGTCGACAATTTTTGGACATGATGCAGATGCTGTCGTCTTCTCTGATATCGATTTTACGAACTGTGTAAATGGACATGTTGACATACAGGGTAGCACAAAAAACTGCATTTTACGCTTAACTTCTGAACATCCTGTGGAAAAATTGAATAACTGATTGATGTTTCTTGGTACGACATTTCTAGGTCTAATCTATTCTGAACAACTTGTTTTTTGATTCATACCGATATCTGGATTATTAAAGGAAAAACAGAGGTTTAATGGAAATATTGCAAATACTCCTTTTTTAGCAACAAAAAATTAAATAATTTATTTGTAAAGTTGGCCTTGTCTTTTTTTGTCTTTCTGAATGCATTTTCCGTGGCACCATGGCTTGTCAAAAATATTTTTGTCAACAATATACAGATTTATTAATTGCTGTACTTCTAGCGTTTGTTAAGTAAGTTGTTGTTGGTTGTTTTGTGTTTTAAAACTGTTCCATAAACGATAAGTGTATATACGTAAATTAAAAATGAGACCAGAAGAAGTGGCACAAGCCGTTGCTTTACAAGATGAAGGTCGTCCGATTCTGTAAAAAAAGAGTATTTGCAATATTTCCATTAAACCTGTGTTTTTCCTTTAATAATCCAGATATCTGTATGAATCAAAGAACAAATTGTTCAGAAAAGATAGGACTTAAAAATGTCGTACCAAGCAACACCAATCAGTTATTAAATTTTTCCACAGGATGTTCAGAAATTAAGGGTAAAGTGCAATTTTTGTGCTACCCTGTATGTCAACATGTCCGTTTACACTATTCGTAAATACGATATCAGAACATGATAAAGACGACAGCATCTGGAACATGTCAAAAAATTATCGAACTGGGTAAAAAAACTTTTTATAAAGTTATTTAAGATTGAATTGAAGCAACATTTTTTTCGTCCCGTTAATTTTGTGGTCCAGTGTAGACACCCTCAAAAATTGCATGTGATTTCTTAGATCTCACCTAACGATGCAACACCCTGCATAGTTTTTTCACTTGTTTTACAATATAGGTAAAGAACTTATCACTTATTTAGTAACAAATGGTAAAAATAAAACTAGTAATTGCAAAATGATGGAGACTATGAATCGAAATAAATATTGCGCAGCTACAATGTAATTGAAAAATTTAAAACTGGGCCGAGGCCCATTTTTTTATTTAGTACCAGACGCAGGATTAATTATTAATAAAATTTTGGCTCGTCCATTAACGTCCAGTGTTACCATATGGCAGCGGTAAACACTTAACCTTTCTTATAACCCCTAAATGTAACGCGAGCAGGTAAGAATGGAGATATATGTTATTTTATGTATCAAAACATGTCTAAAGCGGCACATGTTTTCGAAATTAGTTTGGGGATGACACTGATCCGAGCATTTGCTAAAATTTTGTGTTAAATAAAAAATGGTCGAAAATATAGAGGCACATTTCGTGTAAGTATTATATTTTTGTACACAGTGTGTTTATATTATTTTTGTTCTATAGAAAATTTCTTGTTTCAATAACTTTAAAAAAATAATATCGTTACATGGTCCATTTACGTCACAAGTCCTGGAATGCGACATTACACTATGCCCCTCTTTTCTACAACAAACTGTCAACCGATATCACGAATTTCGAAATTTAAGATATCAAAATGGATTTTCTCTTGCAAGTTTCTTATTACTAGCCAATGAAAAGCTGTGCCCCGCCCCCAATAAATATTTTGACGTTTGTGGGTTTGATTTTCAGGTTATAGAGAGGTATTTTTAATTTAATTTTAACAATTTTTTTATGTGTTTGTGAAAAATACCGATGAGCTTAGCTGATGGGGAAAGCTCTAACATAGTAGCTGAAACGGAAAGTACTACAATAGTAGCTGACGGGGAAATCTCTACAATATTAGCTGACGGGGAAAGCTCTAACATAGTAGATGAAAGGGAAAGTACTACAATAGTAGCTGACGGGGAAATCTCTTCAATATTAGCTGACGGGGAAAGCTCTAACATAGTAGCTGAAAGGGAAAGTACTACAATAGTAGCTGACGGGGAAATTTCTACAATATTAGCTGAAAGGAAATGCACTACAATAGTAGCTGGCAGGAAAAGTTCTATAATAGTAGCTGACGGGGAAAGCTCTAACATAGTAGCTGAAACGGAAAGTACTACAATAGTAGCTGACGGGGAAATCTCTACAATATTAACTGACGGGGAAAGCACTAACGTAGTAGCTGAAAGGGAAAGTACTACAATAGTAGCTGACGGGGAAATCTCTACAATATTAGCTGAAAGGAAATGCACTACAATAGTAGCTGGCAGGAAAAGTTCTACAATAGTAGCTGACGGGGAAATCTCTACAATATTAGCTGAAAGGAAATGCACTACAATAGTAGCTGGCAGGAAAAGTTCTACAATAGTAGCTGACGGGGAAAGCTCTAACATAGTAGCTGAAAGGGAAAGTACTACAATAGTAGCTGACGGGGAAATCTCTACAATATTAGCTGAAAGGAAATGCACTACAATGGTAGCTGGCAGAAAAAGTTCTACAATAGTAGCTGACGGGGAAAGCTCTAACATAGTAGCTGAAAGGGAAAGTACTACAATATTAGCTGACGGGGAAATCTCTACAATATTAGCTGAAAGGAAATGCACTACAATAGTAGCTGGCAGGAAAAGTTCTGCAATAGTAGCTGACGGGGAAAGCTTTAACATAGTAGCTGAAACGGAAAGTACTACAATAGTAGCTGACGGGGAAATCTCTATAATATTAGCTGAAAGGAAATGCTCTACAATAGTAGCTGACGGGGAAAGCTCTAACATAGTAGCTGAAAGGGAAAGTACTACAATAGTAGCTAACGGGGAAAGCTCTAACTTAGTAGCTGAAAGGGAAAGTACTACAATAGTAGCTGACGGGGAAATCTCTACAATATTAGCTGACGGGGAAAGCTCTAACATATAGTAGCTGAAAGGGAAAGTACTACAATAGTAGCTGACGGGGAAATATATACAATATTAGCTGAAAGGAAATGCTGTACAATAGTAGCTGACAGGGAAAGGTCTACAATAGTAGCTGATCAGCTGGATTTAAACTTGGACATTCAATCACATCTGTCAGATAAAAAACATAAAATTCATATTATTCAGTAGGTACATCGTTTTAAAACAACCAGATTCTTACTTCAAGATATAAGTTTGCCAAGTACAAGTAAAAGCATAAGCTCTTATGTAGAAGTACAAGTACCTGATAAGCTAGCAAGCAAAATCAAGCGTGAGACAGAGAGAAAAGAGAATTTTTGAAGGGTTTTTCTTCTTTCCCAGTTTATTTGGTTGGTTTAGACCCCCCTTTACTTTTTCACATACTCAGTATGTTTTATCTTTTCTCAATTTTCTTCATATTATGTCACTTCTACACATCAATTTTTTAATTCCATAAAAGCCCATCAAGGTTCTACACCATTTTCTCTTCTGCTAAAACCATCTTCTGTCTCCTGATGATGATCGTTTCTACGTTCGAAACAGGTAGTGACCCCTACAGAATTTTTTTTCTATTAAATTTTGTGGAAGAAGACTTTTAGCTTTTTCTTTCGTTCCCAATAAACTTATGTTTTAATAAGGTATTTGTAAGCAAGAAGTTACATATATCATACCACTGTGTCTTTAGCAAAGCCATAATCATAACAACAGCTCGTTAAATTAATGTTCTGTAAATTGCCCCTATTTACAACAAAAATAATAGAGATTGAAAAAATGCTCCCTTTGAGGTTGTGAAGGACAAACTTAAAGAATCATAACTAAAATAAATACGTTACCAAAATATTTTATTGTAAAAAGTGAAATTATGTAATCATTCTACGCATGAGTGCCTGCAAAACTTTGGTTCTGTAATCGCCGGAGACGGTATGAAGGCTAAAGGGAAAACGGAAAATTTATTGGCGGTAAATGATAAGGACACGAATGGAAAAATTTTGTCATTTGGTATACAGGGTGTTTCAAAAAACATGTGCCATCGCTCGGGTGGTGATTCCTTACCCAAAAATAAGGCAAATAGTTCCTATTAACATGGGTCCGCAGATGCTTTGTTTAAAAGATACAGGGTGTTCAAAATTTTAAATATTTCCGGTTTTTTCAATATATTTCCGAAACGGCTTAAGTAATTTTAGTAAAATTTGGGTTGTGAAAAGTACTTATAATAGCACAAATTTAGGAATAAAAAATGTGTTGACAGGTTGACCAGGGGCGTGCGTGTGATCAGATGCTCTACTCATTTTGAACAAAAAATAGGTACGCCACTGACTTTTTCACATTTTGATAGCACAATTTTCTAATAATTTTAGTGGCTAAAAAAAGTACTTCTTAATTTTTTTTTTATGGTCGGCATCGTTTGGAAGATAAATGCAATTCTATCAATCTCTGTTAAATATTAAAGCTTATGCAAGATTAATAAGTTAAAAAATCTAGTATGCTACATGGTCGAATCTAAAACAAAGATTAATCTGTCAGTTTTATATTGACTCGTATCTTTACATATTATTAATAATTATAATTTCCGTCTGTCATTGGTGTTTACTAATATTTTAAATATTTTAGTAAGTTAAGCAAGTAAATTCATGTTTTCGATTCAATTTTTAAAGAGTTTTAAAATCGTAAATTATTTTATAGCATCAAAATGTCCTTTGTACATTATACATTGGCTGAATTAACTGATATCATATTAATTTATGGTAAAGCGGGACAAAATGGAAGGGACGCAGCACGGATTTATCGTGAAAGGTATCCTCAACGAACATATCCATCTAAAAATATTTTCGAACACGTTTGTAGACGTCTAAGAGAATCCGGCACTTTAAAACCATTTAAATCTAATTCTGGCCGAAGAAGATACCGACGAACTGTTCAGGTTGAGGAGGCGGCTCTTAATATAGTGGATCGTAACCCTTCTACAAGTACTAGAATTGTGTCTAATGAAATAGGAAATATTTCTGCATCGTCTGTACATAGAATTTGGAAAGAGCAACAGTTAAAACCATATCACTTTACAAGAGTGCAAGAACTTTTACCTAGAGATTATAGGCCTAGACAAGAATTTTGTCAGTGGGTTTTAAATAAGTTGGAAAACAATCGACATTTCCCTAGGCGTATCCTTTTTACAGACATTCACAAGAAGGGGAATTATAAATTTTCATAATTTACATACATGGGCTGAAGAAAATCCCAATTTAATTAGAGTAGCAAACTCGCAGTACCAGTTTTTCATCAACATTTGGGCTGGAATAATTGGAAATGATATAATTCGTCCTATTATTCTGCCAAATAGACTTGACCATGTGTCTTATTTAAATTTTCTTAGAAATGATTTACCAGAGACCTCGTATTTGTGCCAGAGTGAGAAGATCTTTACGTAGAAGGTTAAATGTTTGTAATGAAGTTAGAGGTGGACATTTACTGTAATAATTATGTTTAGGTTGATAATAAATAATTTTTTTATAAAACAATAAATACCTAATTTGCTAAAAACGTTTTACGCTATACCTAATAAAATTGCATTTATCTTCCAAACGATGCCGACCATAAAAAAAAATTAAGAAGTACTTTTTTTTAGCCACTGAAGTTATTAGAAAATTGTGCTATCAAAATGTGAAAAAGTCAGTGGCGTACCTATTTTTTGTTCAAAATGAGTATAGCATCTGATCGCACGCACGCCCCTGGTCAACCTGTCAACACATTTTTTATTCCTAAATTTGTGCTATTATAAGTACTTTTCACAACCCAAATTTTACTAAAATTACTTAAGCCGTTTCGGAAATATATTGAAAAAACCGGAAATATTTAAAATTTTGAACACCCTGTATCTTTTAAACAAAGCATCTGCGGACCCATGTTAATAGGAACTATTTGCCTTATTTTTGGGTAAGGAATCACCACCCGAGCGATGGCACATGTTTTTTGAAACACCCTGTATATAATAAAAACGTAATAAAGGTACAAACTGTAGTATTGTAATGTAAATAAATATTATGCCCCAAGGTATACGTATAATTATTCATCTTTTGTGTGTTTCGCATGTTTACCTAGACACCTTTGCTGTTAAATGACAGAGATAAAAGCCCAACAATTAACCGAGGTAATAGCTGCTCCCACTCTATTCTTGCGGACAAAACTGAATACGTTGTTAATTTTTCACATTACCAAAAAATAAATTTATGGAAGCAATGTGACTTGCTTTCAATATAATTTAGAGTAGGTAATAATTCATTCGAATAAGTATAGCGGGAAAAATAATGCAAAACCGCACAAGTCAAAACAACGAGATCTATACGGTCCAATCTCAAGTTAATAATCGTATGTAAAATTCGGAATCGAGCAGTCATTATTCCAAATCCATTTTCAATTATTCTTCTGGCTCTTGAGAGGCGGTAGTTATAGATTTTCTTTTCTTTATTAGTATATAAATTATCTTGTGGGAATGATTTTAAAAAATCTGGTCGCAAAGAAAAAGCCTTATCTCCGATGAATACGAATGGAAGTTTTGTTACGCTATTTGTAGTTTTGTTATCGTCCGGAAGATTAAATTCTTTGTTAATTAGTTTCTGGTAGAATGATGTTTGGTCAATTACGCCCCCATCTGAGATACGCCCATTTGTGCCCATGTTACAGTAAAAAAACTCATAATTTGCATTTGCTATTGCCATTAGTACCAAACTGTTATAACCTTTATAATTCCAATAATATGATCCACTTCCTGGAGGAGGTGTTATTCGAATATGGCTTCCATCTACGCATCCCAAACAATTCGGAAACTGCCATTTAACATTAAAATCTCTAGCTGTTTTTTCCCATTCTTTTTTTGTCTTGGGAAACTGAAATATAACATAAAAATTAGTTAATATATTTATTTGTTGTAGGATGTACAAAAGAATACTATTCATGAAGATGGTAATCAAGAAACACAAATAATTCAGGTTCGCAGAGTACCACTCCAAGTACTTCACGGCCTCCATCAAGGACAACTGTGGCAGGGTAAAAAAAAAGAAAAGAGATCGTTCTGACGAGGTTTTAGACATCATAGCAGATTCTTTACAAAAAAATACTGCCGTACAAATTGAACCTATTGGAAAATACAGTTCATATGGGAAACACATAGCGCAAGAGCTAGAAGACCTTCCCCTGGCAATGGCAATACAATGCAAAAGAATTATAAATGAGGCAATTTATCATGCTCAACTTGGTAGTTTGTCGCCACAATCAAAAGTAGTAAATAAAACACAAATTACTACTTATCTGGCACCCGTTGGTTGTGATTCAGCGCCACCACCTGTGGAAGCTCCTTCACATAACAATATTAATCTACTAAATTACTACTCTCACTTTTCACCAACTAATAACGAATAGCCCGGTCATTACAATATTACCTTTTTTATTATTATTTATTTTTTAATCCCTCATAAAGATTAAATTTATTATTTTAAATAAATTAACAGGAATAACTTGTAATTCAGTTTTTTAGTGAAAGGACTGCTGCCGCTATGGAAATATACAAGAAAGATAATCCCAATTTAGAAAACTGTGATCCAAGTATGCAGGTGATCAAACGTTTTTCCACGTTGATAGAGATAATGAGTTCAAGGATACCAAAAAGCAATACTTTAAGACCAGGTTCTCAAGAAGAGAAGGTTTCCGAGTGGCACGATTTCTTGTTACTTCTTTTTAATCCTAGCATCTAATTTAATTTGTAGTTTATTCAAGACTTCTTAGTATATCTACAAGAATGGGAAAGAAATGCAAAAGCCAACAATATTTATTTTTTGTCTGAAAGTACTTACCATGGACTAATTGTTACATTAAAAAGCACGCTTGGAGTCATGAACTTTCTATGTGACAATTATGGATATAAATATTTGATGACTGCAAGACTAAATCAGGATGCTTTACTTTAGAAGTAAGTACAGTTATAGATAACAGAAACTCTATTGCAATAGTAGTAATTTCAGCGTTTTTTTGGAATGATGAGGAGTGCTTGTGGTTCAAATGATCATCCGGATTCAAGGGTCTTTATCCAGATGTATCGATTAATGAGTACCGGGTGATTGGTTATATTTTGCTCCCCCACCTATCTCATTTATTTGAAGAGGTATCAAAAAACTTTAAATACCAAAGTTGTAGGCTTTTTGATGAATTTTTATTATACAATATCAGAAGAAGAAAAAAAGATTATCGCATAACTGTGAAATACGTACCAATTGTGTTTTCTTAAATGTGTATTATGTTATGTATATTATATGATATTCTTGTAGAAAAACTTCTTCTCATTTCAAATATATATATTTTATATGGTCTATTTTGAACGCTTGGGTAAATAAGTATAATTTAAAAACATAGCATAAGTAGGCTTAGACAATATGGCCGATTAAATATAAGGCAATTGTTTTTATTAGTCTGCTATATGAATATTAATTTTTTCTCCACGTGAAGCGATTTAAACAGGACGTAAGGTGTCCATCTTCTTATAAGAATTTTCAAGAGTTTTGCAGTTAAAGATCGTCAATTTCTGACAACCTGGTAATGCTTATCGGAGAACTGCGCTTCCCCCTTCCAGGAGCTTCAATCCCCTCTCCAACAACTTATGGAACGCCATTAATTAAATCATCATCTTTGAGGTAATTATTATATCAGATCATACAAAATGGAGGCAAGTGAAGACCATCGTCCTAGCGATGATCCCGAAAAAACGTTTTTTGCGTGTCATAAAACCCGAAAAGGTGGTTACGCCATGTGTATAAATTGCGGGAAACTATTCCATAAATCCTGTGCGGAAAGAGACTTCGCTGGTAAAGTGATTTTTATCGATTCAACAAGATTAACTTGCTGTGTGACGGATCTAACCTCAACACCAGAGGTTGACCTTCTCAAAACATTATTGAAAGAATTACAAAAAAAAACAGCTGCTAAAAGAAAATACAAGCCTTCTAAAGGAAAAGATAATTCAGCTGGAGGGTGAAATGGAAAACTACAAGGTGAAACAAAACTCAGAAAATAAAAAAAGAGAAAAAAGCGCGGCAAATGGATCAACAGCTGATTGTCACAGAAAAGGAAAGGTTGATCGGCAGCAAGGTGAAGCTAGCCATAAAGCTGAATCCTTTCTGCCAAATGGGAAAGATATCTTGCTCCCAAACATGTCGGTAACTGTACGACCGACCGTGACAGACGTTGACGTCAATGAAGACGGACATGTTGTTGTTGACAATGTGGACGTCGATACCAAAAAAAAATCTGCCGAGGACGGTGAAAATAGTCAGTCCGATGGAAAATATGCCTGGAAAACTGTGCAGAGGCGGAAAAAAGCTAGAGAACATCCAATACAGAAAAGGCCACAACCAATCTATGGAAAAAAAAAACTTCAGATCTGGAGGTTGCAAGAAGCCCTGCTTATAATTTTATCTCGGGTTTCAAGCCCGAAATCAGTGAAGCACGACTCGAAGAACATATCAAAGGCGTCACGGGCATTGGAACCAAATGTTTTAAAATGAAAACCAGGAAACAAGTTTACAAAAGCTCCTTTAAGGTGGAAGTACCAAGAGATGGAAAACAAAAGATAATGAATCCTGAGATTTGGAGTAATGGTATCGTGGTAAACCATTTTCTCCATCTCTGGAGAAGAGTAGTGTGGAGGCCCACCCCAGCAGAGATACCGGAAAACACTGAGTTGAAAAAAATACTGATTCTCAAACTTCTTTGAATATCATGCATCAAAACATTCAGTGCCTTCAGAACAAGACTCTAGATATAGAACTATTTCTGAACACTCTAGATGTGAAATACCAGGTCTTGTGCCTATCGGAGCATTGGTTAAAACCTCAGGAAATTGAATTTGTTAAAGTACAAGGATACAACATGGTTGCCTCGTATACTAGACAGCATATGGAATATGGAGGTGTGTGTATACTTCTCGACCAAACTATGAAACATTATGAAGAAGTTCCAGAGATTAAAATGTCTAGTGTTGAAGGTTAAGGTGAATTCTGTTCTGTCAAAAGTGTAAGAGAAAACTTATTAATCATATGTGCCTATCGTACTTGTCCTGGAAACTTTAATATATTTCTCGAAATTTTTGAATCAGTTTTACAGCATATTTTTAAAAGGTACAAAGATTTTAATGTAGTGTATTGTGGTGATTTCAACGTTAACTTTTTAAATATTAGTAATGAAAGAAATAGTCTAGTGGGCTTATTTACCTCCTATAATTTTCGGCAAACTATTTTTGAACCAACTAGGGTAACTAAAAAGGCCCAGTCATGTTTAGATAATATTTTTGTAAGTTTTTCAGATTTTAGAAATAACTCAGTGGTAGTATCTGCCCTGTCTGATCACTATTCTCAGGTAATTGGCCTTAATAATTATGTGGGTGAGACGGCTGGGGCAGCTGAAGGTTATATTACATCTAGGTCCTTTTCAGCCGCACGCATGGAGAAATTTTATCAGGAGATCTTTGACTGTGACTGGTCTCCTCTGCTAGAGATGGTGGACGTCGACCAGGCATATACATATTTCAGTACTGTTTCCCTATATCAAAACTAAACTTAATTTTGCCCAAAAAAAGAATAAAATGTTAAACAAACCTTTCGAAGCATTAAGATTTCATGTAAAAATAAACGAAAACTCTATCAAAAGTGTATCTCTGGTGAAATTGATACAGATTTGTATCAGCAATATTCAAAAATTTTAAAATCTGTAATAAAACAAGCAAAAAAAAATGCAAACAAAAATATAATTGATCAGTCTGATAATAAAATAAAGGCTACATTGAATCTGTGTTAATCATATATAGATTAGAAAATATAGATTTAAATGCTGATAGTATATTCTTTGATCCAGCAACACCTCTAGAGGTGATGAATTGTATAGGAAATCTAAAAAATAAGAAATCAGTTGGGAATGATGACATTCCGGTCAGCTTATTAAGGGCTGCGGGCTGTTTAGGGTTTCCACTGACTCATATCATAAATCTTATGTTTCAAACAGGTATTTTTCCAAGTGAGCTAAAGAAAGCCCTAGTAAAGCCTGTGCACAAAAAGGGTGTCACTGGTAAACTTGATAACTATAGGGCTATATCGCTTCTGTCGAATATCAGCAAAATATTTGAAAGAGTGATTTTTACACGCTTGACGGGCTTTCTTAAGTCTCGATTTTTAATAACTGACAGAAAAAGTGGTTTTCGTAAGCAGAAATCGACAATATCAAGCAATGGAAAAAAATTATTAAATCACTTAATGATAATAGGACAACAATGGTCATGTGCCCCGACTTATCAAAGGCTTTTGACAGCGTCGACCATTCTGTACTGTGTAACAAACTGAGGTACGGAGTCAGAGGTGTGGCACTGTCCCTGCTTAGATCCTATATTTCTAACCGATGTCAGTGTGTGGTTGAGTGTGGAAGTAGTGGGGAGATCTATACATCAAACTTTTTACTTATAACGAAAAGCGTTCCACAGGGTTCAATACTGGGACCCCTACTTTTCATTCTCTACACCAATGATATTGTTCGCATAACTTATCGTGATATGGTTCTTTTTGCGGATGACACTTCCTTGATCTATAGCGGGGAGGATGCAGACACGTGTAGGGGACAAATAACTGATTCCCTTGATTTGCTTGAAACGTGTTTTACATCAAACAACTTGCTTTTAAATGTTGCTAAGACTCAAATTATTCACTTTACTTTGAAACCACACACACCGCTCTACGGTTTTAAAAAAGACAATTATTGTTTAAAAAATTAAATTCGACCTTGACCTCTAGTATAACCGGAAGTTTATACATAATTACAAATAGTATAGATAAATATTCCAGTTGTTTCCGATTTCCGGGATTTTCTAATAGGCCATGTAAGATAAACCAAAATACTGTTTTAATGCAAAAGTATCTGGCTAATAATGGTTTTAATTTTAAGCAGGGGAACCCTATTTTAAATTAAAAACGGCGCCAACCGCCAGTTAAAATGTAATAGCATTGCATTACTTTTGAATTATACCCAAGACTTTCACAAAATCTAAATACTAAAATTACGGCAAGAGGAAATGGATTTCATTCAATTTACTGCCACAGGGATTAAAATATCGTAAATGGGGTTTCATTGAGTTTTAGGTCAGGCAATTTCGAAAATTCAAATTTAACTAAAGAAATTATCCTTTATAGTTGTATTTTCTTATTTCAGTTTGGAAAAAATAATAATATATTCACTTATAATCTTCCTAGCAGCAGAATTATTACTGATATTTTTTTTAAGGTCACGAATGGTTGGCAATGGTGGCACTTCCTTCACTACGTTCGAATTTATGCTTGAAATGTGTTTTCCTACGACCACCTATGAAAATGAGAGAAAAAGCACGCCTAACTTGGCTAGAAAGTCCTGCTGCTGATGGCCGACGAATTTGACAGCAAAACTATTTAAAAAATATCAAACTTACGGGACCCGTGGCGCGAATTGGGGTGCTGGGTGGGGTAAAGTTCACTAGGGCATTACTGCAAATAAAAAAATCAATTTTTTTCGTTATTTTTAGGAACCTAAGAGTATTTATGATAACAAAAAATAATATATCAAAAAGGGAAAATCTGTCAGGCTCAGGCAACCCACCAAACATCATGTCAACTGAGTTGAACCACAGAAAAAAAAGCAGCTATAGAGCAGAAATAGAATGCCCTTGGAAGTACCGATTTATAATTTTACAATTAACTCGAATAAAAACATACATACAATTGTTTAAGGATATGGGACAAGTGAATATGCTTTATGTAAGTAGATTTACGTTAGCAATATTCAAAACAAATCGAATATAGATAGAACTTTTATAATTCACAAGCTATCGATATTTAACTCCATCTTTCTATAATATTGAGATTATGTTTTAGTTTTGTGTTTTGTTGTTTTTGTATACATATATTTAGGTATATTATTGTTTTATTGAAAGAATGCAAGCAGCTAAAAAATTAGAAACGAAATTTATTCACTGTACATAGATAGTAGGTATGATGTGCGTAAGCAAATAGGAGAGAAAGTTATTATTTTTATTTAAATCTAGGTAACTTAAAATGTGTAAGTGGGTATTGTGTTTATTTTGTTTTAATATAGACGCTTCTGCTGGAATCCGCCTTGAAATTTGTTTTACATTTATTGTCAGCGTTACAGTATTTTTTATTTTGTGTTTAAAACTTTATCAAAAAATGGATAGCGATAGTGATATCGATAAATTAACTCCACCAGAAGTATTGGAAACTGCTCATGATACGCTATCTAAACTGCTTCCGGAAAAATCCAAAAAGAGATATGAGTATGCTTATGAACATTTTTTGGAATGGCGCAAGTCAAAGCATGTAAAAACCTCATTTTCTGAAAATGTTTTTTCTGGCTAACTTTAATGAGATGTCCCAAAAAGTAGCTTCATTTACACTGTGAACACAATATGTTATGCTACGAAGTACCCTAAATGTCAATGGTCGTAGGAATAATTGTGTAATTACTCGTATGAAAGTGATTTTCTCACGCCTCGTGCAAAATACCTCCTCGTTTGGAAAGTACCACTTTCAACACTTGTTATGTAATATACTATTACTGGTTAGTCGTTATATTATTCCTGTGCAGTAAAGTAAGGTTTTTTGCAAAAAGTGAGGTTAAGACTTTTCCTAATTGATGTTTATCTTGTTGTTAGGACCCAATAGATTAACGAGGTAAGTAGCACGAACTAATTTTATTTATTGTTTGTTTTATTTATAATGATTTTGTTATAAATTCTCCTGGGTGCAAGTTGGCAAACTCGTCATCTTGCCCCAAGGAGTTTTCCTTAACATATTTTTTTACAGATGGTGCGTAACTATAGAGAAAAAGTGAACGTCGGTCGTGGTCAGAATAGTTATTTATGCAATTAGTGCAACAAAAAGTTTAGGTTCATTGCACACGGCATAGAAGTTATTCACCGAGACGTAGTCGAGGTGAATAATATGCCATGTGCAAAAAACACACTTTTTGCACATGTTACATACACTATTTTTTCTACGATCGTTTTTTTATTTAACAAAAAAGTTTAAAATCGCTCTGTATTACCTCTCATTTGTGTGCAAAAGTTGTAATTCAAATTTGACAATGGATCATAGATACCTTTGACTTCAATTGTTTGGAAGGAACACGTCCGTCATTTCGCCATATTGTTTTGTGATTCTCGTTTTAACTTTTCAATTTAAAAAAATTAATCAAAACTAAGTTTAACCACTACGATGCTATTTCTGAAATGGAATTTTCTTACACTCCTCCTAAAGTCGTGAAAGCGGCAAATGCGGCTACGTAGATTTATTGCTGAAGAAATCAAGAAAACAATATGAAATTGTAGGTATATGCGAGATTTCAAGAATGGATGAAGAAAAAGTAAGTAACTAATATTAGCGAAAACATACTTCTTGCTTATTTTTATGAAAAATCAAAAACAGTAAAATCATCTACCTTATGGTCTTGGTATTCAAACACCGACTGTAAAAAATAACATAAAAATTAACGATTATGCTAAATTGATAGCCTTTCTAAAAAGAAAATCTGTTGGCTATCGTCCAAAGAAGTCTAAGATATTTACAAGGGAGTAGTTTGGTAAGTTTATGAAGAACGCGCCGAATGAAATTTTTTTATTTATGAAGGTAAGGTGTAATTTGTTTAATTTTAAATTATTTAATAAAGTACAATTTTATCGTAGGTGGTAGCTATTTTTGGCATTGCTGGTGCGTGTCGCAGGGATGAACTGCAGAAAATAACTACAGATGATGTTGAAGATAAAGGATCTATTCTGATAATTCAACTTCCACAAACTAAAACTATTAAGCCAAGGACATTATTTGTTGTTAACGGAAACTCGGAACTAAATTTTTTGGATTATTATTGAAAATATATTTCATATCGCCTTACTCATGTTGAAAGCGAGAGGCTGTTTATACGGTTTAGCAATGGAAAGTGTCATAATCAAGTTGTTGGAGTAAATTTGGAAAAATTCCAAGTGACATAAGGTAAGGTGGGGCAAGAGCATTTTTAGGACAAGTGCATTATTTTCAATTTTTATTAAAGTTTCTTATCGAATGGTGCTGCCATCTATGGAGACTGTCTGTAACTCATCCGCCCAACTTAACCTAACCCCTACCGGCCACCTGTGCCTTCCGTTGTGTGAGTGACACTGTCCTTAATTTGAATGATCATTTGAAGGTTAAACTCGAGTTGGTACCTACGTTTTTTTAAATCCATAAACATCAGCGAATTAGTGCATCTCTAATTTGTAATTTTTGGTAAGTACTTATGGTAATTAAGCTGTTTTTCTAATCTAAGAGGTATTTTTGCAGTTGCTCGCCTAAATTGTTGTTTTTGTTGATATGATGCACCTGCCCCGTCTATTTTCTCCAGTGGGGCTAGTGCAGCCAATTTCACCGGGGCAAGAGCGTCATAGAGGACAGAATAACCAAGTTTGATGAAATGTCAGAGCCTGAAGATCCTGAAGTTGACGAAACCATATCATCACCTATTAACGAGAACTTTTCTATACAACTCGAGAAACCGATTTTCATAAACTCCAAAACGGAGACTTTGTATTAGCCAACTTTTTTGGAAAAAGAAAAAGTTACAAATATGTGTGTCTGATAACAGAAGTCTCTGATAATGAAGCTGAAGTAACATGCTTACGTAAAATGCAAAAACCATGGGAATTCAGGCTCGTATAGAACAAGACAGAATCAGATGTTCAATTTTATTATCCGATATTATTCAAAAACTAGAACAACCCAAAGCGGGCAATCACATGACAATAATACCAAACACAAATGAATTTACAAATTCAACTATTCATTTTTTGGTACGCTCTTACCCCACCTTACCTTAGCAAAATTCCTGTGTCTGTCAAATCCATCTCAATATCAGGCCACTGTTTTCGGAGGACCTCTACAACATTGCTTGCTAATACAGAAGCAAATATTTTAAGTCTAAAGAGACATAGTGGCAGGAGTTCTACTTCAGTGGCAGAAGGCTACGTGGAATAGTCCACTCAAAATAAAGTAAATGTGGCTGAAATTTTTTTATAATATAATAAACATTCCACCGAAATTCCTGACGAACTTTCGGTTCAAAAAAATACAGTCAAGTTAGTGCCATCCTCTAGCCCTACCTACTTGTGGTCCATTCGAGGGTTTATCCCAAGAAAATATAATTAAGTTTTCGTCAACACCGGTTCCATCTCAAATCAGTATTCATAATTGTAATAATTGCAACAGAATAAATAGTAAATAAATAATTTTTTGCATTATTTGGTACTTTGGATCTTAGGTTAGGTGTAAAAGAAACGTAACGTTTGCTGAGTAGGGATATTTGGAGTATCGATATTTCTCATCCAAAGACTCAATATTTTTATTCAATATTATCGGGTAACTTTATTGAGAATCGCTTCATCAATCTAATTATTTATTTAAACAACCCAAACATAATAAAATTATGGCGCCCTGTCAACGTGAATTCCATTTCGATAGGGTATCGACGGTGTGCAACACACAATACACATATTATAAACAAATTGTTCGTTTCCTAGGTAATTTACTTTATTGCATAGTAAAGACCTACTTTTGTCATTAGAAATGCATACACAAAATGACGTTTTTTAAACGATCGTAGAAAAAATAGTTTAATTGCTGCCATGTATATTGTCGAAAATGAAAATATGGCAGTTAATAGAGCCAGCGTAGTTTACGAAGTACCTAAACCAACACTGCGGCGATATGTTAAAAAGAATAGGGAAAACGAAACGTTATAGGAAAGCGGCGGCATATTTAAACGTACTTTCACAGAACCACATGAAATTAAACTGACTAACTATATCAACGATTTTAAATTAGAGCATTTGGTATTAGCTCTTTGCAGTGCCGAAAACTTGGTCTACGAGTTTGCTGAAAAAAACAATATTTCACAGCAGTTCAACAAAACTATCAAGCTGGCTGGTAGAAACTGGTTAATTTCTTTTATGAAAAGGCGGAAAATTAGCTTAAGGACCCCTGAGTCTACGTCTATCGGACGTCTAATTGGTTTTAATCGAGTTGAAGTGATGAGGTTTTTTGATTTTGAAAGTAAAACAAAATTTTACCCCTGATCGAATATACAATGCTGACGAATCAGGATTGTCCACCGTTCCAACTAAACAGCCAAAAAATGTATCTCCAACTGGATGCAAAAGAGTGGCAAAAGTGACTAATGGTGAACGTGGCCCAAACACGGCTGTTGTTTGTGCCATGAACGCACAAGGTTCGTAGGTTCCACCTTTTTTTGTTTTCGCCAGAGTGAGAATGCATCCTGAACTATTACATGGATGTCTCCCTATTTCCGGAGGTATACCTCAACAGAGTTGATGGATGAACACAGATGTTTTTGTTTAATACCTTCGTCATTTTATTTACTACACATTTTTTTAAAAAAAATTTCATTATGAAGATTTATTACTTTGACCATTCTGGCTTTCAACGTCATGTGTTATACTTGACCCCAGAATACAAATAGAACAATTAGGCGATTTAAAATTTACCCGGAGAACCTATAGTAGGGTAAAGGGTATAGTTGTTGGTCAGGCATCAGTTATTGGCCACCTTGGTTTTAAAGCTAATTACTAAGGGTTCGGTATAAATGTCCATAAATCCGACAATTATAACACTATCTGGCAATATCTTTCTAAGGAGAGCCTCACGCGTTTGTTTGCGTGAGCTCTACGAATTTGGTTAAATTTTAGTCAAATATTAAGGATTCATTATGAATTGGTGTACCTAGGGTGAGGGATTATTTGATAGTATTTTATTATACCCCATAACTTTTGGTGTTATAGCATGCTAAAAGGTTCTTTTTATCTATTTATAGAGGTTGGGCTACTCGGCATAAATATTTTGGCGGTATTTTCACGTGGTCAACAACTGTAACCCATTTTTTTAACTTTCTTTAAGGTTTTTTTACATTCAACACATTATTTTAGTTGTATTTGCTTAATGAACAGTTGTTGGCAGAAAGCCAATAATTATATATAGGGGTGGCCAATAACTATGCAAAGGAATAAAAGGGCATAAAGCTTAACAGCCTTAGGGATTTTTTTACAGTGTCGTGTTTTTAAGTGTTGTGCTCTTTTTTTTCAAAAACACTATGCCGAAGGTTAAAACAAATAAAGTGTATGAAAAGAGTTATTCCGAAGATGATGTTTTCAGCTCTTGAGTCAATTAGAAATTGTATGAGTCAAAAGAAAGATATGAAACAGTTTGCGGTACCAAGAAGTACTTTGCAGTTTCGTAAAAGCAACACAAAGGATAGAACCTGTACAAGACTCAGTAAAAGGATATTTGGATGAACATCCCCGACAAAATCCTTTCGCTGACAATCGACCTGAAAGAGGATGGTGTAGGGCTTTCTTCAAACGTCATAAGAATATAACAGTTAGGAGTTATCATATTGTCTGTGCCCCAAAACGCTCAGAGACAGAGCAAACACATTTTTATGTAGTGCTTGTAAAAGTAAATTTGAAACTACTTGTTAATAAAATTATTAAAAAATGTTAGGCAATCGACTTGTTTATTATTTAATATATTTAAAGTGTTCTATACCTAGGTAGGCCCTATTTTTAATTTTTCATTTGTATTTTTAAAACTGGCCAATAACTATGTAAATGTGTAGGTCAATAACTGTTTTGACTGGCCAATAACCATATAAATGAATAGGCCAATAACTAGGTTTACTAGCCAATAACTGTTGATTTTTGGGAGTTCTTTTAATTTTATTTTTAAATATATTTTTTGTACTTTCTAACTTTTAATAAAGATATATAAATGTCTTCATTCAGAAAAAAAATACAGTTCGTAATATATCTATTTGAACTATCCTAAAAGAAGAAAAGTCTTATAGCGAAATATAATAATATGTCGTAGTGTACAATTAAACAGTGGAAAAAACTTGTAAAGTTGTGCTAAATTTAAATATATCAGTTTTTTGGTCAATATTTGGGTTATGCTAAATGACGATATCCCATTTCTAATTCACACAAGTTATATTTTCAAACAAAATTTCAAAACATTGTTATCATTATTATTTTATTACAACCTGCCTGCTTGTGTGCATGACACGTCGGCCATCTTGCACTTTTGCTGGGTGAAAATTTTATACCACAATCATGAATTTAAGATAAAGTGATCCAAAACCAAAACCAAAACTTTATAAAGCTTAGGTTCAGTGCCTGGGGAAAATCAAATCTTGTTTTAGTTTACGTTTCAAGTCAAAGGCATAAACATGGTTATGGTTAAGCTGGCCGTAATGTCGGGTAAGAAAGCTTCGTCACTTCGTCGTATGTTCGGTAATTTTGGTGTTAATAACAAAGGTTTATAGGGCAAACGAACTTAAATATCTCGCCTTTAGTATTAAATTTATAATACATGCAAGGGAAATATTAATAGGCTGCTGTCATTGCGCGATAGTATGTGATGGAATACAATTTTAACACTAAATACTAATAGTAATAATATATTATTTAGCTAGCGTATAAAGTAGGCCATAATAAGCAAGAATGATTATATATAATCGTCCGAGTATATTATGGTTCATTAAGGAAGTGAATACTATGCTTTATACAGGGTTCCCCATTTAAAACGAACCAGGCTAAATATCTGGTTCCAAGTTAATTTTAAAAAAAAACGCTCGGACCCGTCGATTTTTATTTCGAGGGGGACATCTTCTGCGTATATTGTCAATCTTGTTACTTCAAGCCCCTAGGAGGGAGGGGGGGTAAGATCTAAATCTTAAATGGATACCCTATTTTATATAATTTGTTTGGATTCTGCATAAAATTCTGAACATTTTTTAATAAAAGCATTATTAGTCTATACTAAACAGTTTCCGAGATATTGACTCTTGAAAAATGAGATTTTTAAACTTTGACAGCGTCTAGCTTTCTAACTGTACGTTTTTAGAGTAAAACGGGTTACATGTCTCTATCTTCGATTTTTATTATCTTTCCAATAGTGTCAACTTCCGGTTAAACCGGTTGTAAGAAATATAGTACTTCCGGTTTAACCGGAAGTTGACACTATTGGAAAGATAATAAAAATCGAAGATAGGGACATGTAAGCCGTTTTACTCTAAGACGTACAGTTAGAAAGCTAGACGCTGTCAAAGTTCAAAAATCTCATTTTTCAAGAGTCAATATCTCGGAAACTGTTTAGTATAGACTAATAATGCTTTTATTAAAAAATGTTCAGAATTTTATGCAGAATCCAAAAAAATTATATAAAATAGGGGTATCCATTTAAGATTTAGTTCTTACCCCCCTCCCTCCTAGGGGCTTGAAGTAACAAGATTGACAATATACGCAGAAGATGTCCCCCTCGAAATAAAAATCGACGGGTCCGAGCGTTTTTTTTTTAATTCACGTGGAACCAGATATTTAGCCTGTTTCGTTTTAAATGGGGAACCCTGTATACAACCATCCATCGTTTTTACTATTTTCATAATCCATTAGTACTCATTAAACAAACAAAGCTCAGGGTTTGTTCACAACCCCAGATATTAAGTTTTGTGATGGATTAATGATGCACTTTACAAAATCGAGCAAATTGGTGTAGAAACATAAAATTAAAAAAAAATTAATTTGTTTTTTTCGAAAACGCAAAATCCCAAAAAGGTCCCGAGGTATGATCAATATCTATGAAATGTTAGGTTCCAAAAATATCAGCATGGTCTTCATGCAAAATGGGGAGCAAGTGAAATTTGTTTCAAAATGCACGACATTTTGTTTTACCCTATATTATAGCCCCCGATCAAAATCTAAGAAGTTGTTACGAATGATTCAATAGAGGCTGAACATACCTTTCGAAATGTGACCAGCTTTTTGAAATGCGTTTAGTAGATCAGGAATTACACGGTCAAATTTGACTAAAAAATGCTCTCTTAACGATAATTATGTGCAGCAGTTTAGTTAACTTAGTCAAAGATAAGAAAGCTTGTACTTATAAAGCAATCTCTAGTTTGGGTTAGTATTTTATTTAATTGTTAGTTTATTTATTTACAAGCGTGCGGTAAGTAACTACTTACCGCACTGATTTGAGTGTGGTAAGTATCATTTTACCGCACTTTTAACTTTCTTTAATGAACCCATATCTATGCCGTGATTTATCCGGCAATAAATTAAGGGTAGCTGCTTTAGCAATGTCCAGAACTTCCTTCGGAATTTCATCATCACTGCTGCTACTGGCGTCCATTTAAGTGACGTAAAACACACTTTCACGAAATTGTTACAAAAATAATTATCGTTTATTCCGTTGTCAAGTTTTACATCTGTCATATAAAAGCCAACTATTAAATTTCTATAATTTATTTCCATAGCAACCCTATATTAATGCAATGTTGATAACGACTTACGAGGCACCTACGGGGTAAATTAAAACAGTGCTTTTGTAGTTTTAAATATTGGTGCCCTAAAACATGCTTGTAGATAAAATATCGTACAATACACTTACGGTAGGTGTCTTTACCGCATTTGCGTGATTTACCAAATTCGCCTTCGGTTCGTTTTGTTAAACATCACGCACATGCGGTAAAGACGTACCTACCGTACTTGTATTGTAATATACTATTACAATGCTTCACCAGATTACTGGTGGATCGTCCTATGGTTCTACGCTTACAGATACTAAAAAAAAAGAAGTATTAAAATACTGGCCAATAACATGACCTAGGAATAGCGATGTAACATCACAATAACAAAAATGTGCCACAACTGCACATGTTGCTTGATACCTATGGCAGCATGCAAGCCAAATCCTCCTGCCCTAATAGATAATCGTGCATTCATAAAGACATCGATCTGGTAAGTAATACACCCTAAATCATCGAGTAGTTATAATAAATCACAAAACACCCCTGAAATCAGTGCACAAAACAACCAATAATGCAAGTAATGTTGATACAGTGTATTATTCTTCTCTGTTTTATTGCAAACGATATTATCATTGTTCATATATTAATCAATTTTACGCTGAAACTTTCTCGTTCAAGGGGTAACTTGCAATTATGTTCTGAAAGAAAGCAAAACAATTTGTGGTTCTTTTGATTCATAATATATATCTGGTGACTTGCAAGATTAAGCCAAGGGGCAATTTAATAAAAAATAATCCTTAACAAAATGGGCAATCTATGATATGGCATTTTTTTGTCAAATATTTCTGAAACTTAAGTAAAGGGTTGAAAATTACAGAATTCTTGATCATCATCAGATATTAAGTTTTGTGATGGATAGATTTATTTGATGACTAAAGTAAAAGTTTTATAGTAATTAATTAGGTAGATATTTGACAATTTTCACGCTTTTAACATTTTTCGGCATTTTATAAAATAAAAGCAAAATCTTTAAATAATTGCTATATTTCAAATAAAATTCAAAAAAATTCAACAGTTTAAGAATAAACAATGTTTACAATATGAGTTTCTCAAACGCAAGTAAATTTATATGGTTTGTGTAAGTTAAATTCGTGAAAAATATTAATAATTTTAAAATCTTGCAAAAAATTTAAAAAAACTGTTGAGGTGTCTTACGGTAATCGCCCATTAGAGTATTTCGAAAAGTAAAGCAATTTGAATCCTGCAAATTTCAATAATGGGGTTTGCGGATACGCAATTGAAATAACAGCGACCATATCGCCACCTAAATGTGTAGAACTGCTAAGTCCACTTTTTGCAGTTTTTACCATTTTATTGTCATTTCTTACAAAAAAAATTGGGGAATCTACTGTAAAGCCGCCCAAGTCCCACAAATACAATTATCGTAAATATTCTGAAGGTGGAGTTAATGCTGAAGAATTCGCCTCCATTTGTTCAAAATTTCTTGTAGAAAAAGTATTACCCTTCTTTGACCGTGAAAATATTGATAACATAAAAATCATTCTGTATAGCGATGGTTGTTCATACCAAAATATGCATGTACCGGGTGTTCCACCTAAGGAGGTAATCGGCTATATCTCAGAAAGTAATAACACTGGGACTTTGGGAAAAAATATATATCGATAAAAGCGGCCAAGAGAAATTGCTGGAAATTATTTTCAAGTTCGAAAAATGACCGCTAGGGGGCTTAAGAGAACTTGCAAAATAGAAATGCCGATTTTCTCTTGATTTTTCTTAATAAAAATATGTTAAAAATATAAGCATTGTATTCTTCATAAAATTATGCAACTTTATGTTAGGAATAGTTTTTTCTATTTTTAATAATAAAGTGGTGGGAGAAGGTCAAACCTTTTTTCTTTCAAACGCTGATATTTCTGCTTTGGATAAACCGATTTTATTCAACTTGGTCTTGAAAAAGAGCCCTTTTTTTCCTCTACACGTAGATCTATTAACTATACCATATTGATTCTGATAGTGGCCACTAAATGGCGTCTTTCCGTAATTTCTCAATGAATAAGGATTTTCTCAAAAAAATCAAATGTTATGATATGACTTTTTCATCATATTTTATTATAAAGGCTATTAAATAGTGGAAAAAAATCCAGGTCCGTATTTAAAATAAAAAATTTGATGATTGTCGCGCGAATCCGAAACGTCGGATTAAAAAACTAACCCCATCATCTTGTAGAGGAGGAAAAGTTACTATAAGGAACTGAAAACCGCAACGTGATATATTTTGTTAAACTAGAGAAATTAGGGATAATAATAATTAATATGGAAAAATGGGCCATTCTTTAAAACATTCACTAATCCATTCAATCACTGGTTTAATGACGTCCAAGATGCTCGAACTGTCAGTTACTGATAGTAACTTTTTCTCCTCTACAAGCTGATGGGGTTAGTTTTTTAATCCGACGTTTCGGATTCGAGCGACCATCATCAACTTTTTTATTTTAAATACGGACCTGGATTTTTTATTCCACTATTTATTAGCCTTTATAAGCGTAAAATAAAATATGATGAAAAAGTCATATCATAACATTTAATTTTTTTGAGAAAATCCTTATTCATTGAGAAATTACGGAAAACGCCATCTAGTGGCCACCATCAGAATTAGTATGGTATAGTTAATAGATCTACGTGTAGAGAAAAAGAGGGGCTTTTTATCAAGACCAAGTTGAATAAAATCGGTTTATCCAAAGCAGAGATATCAGCGTTTGAAAGAAAAAAGGTTTGACCTTCTCCCACCACTTTATTATTAAAAATAGAAAAAAACTATTCCTAACATAAAGTTGCATTATTTTATGAAGAATACAATGCTTATATTTTTAACATATTTTTATTAAAAAAAGTCAAGAGAAAATCGGCATTTCTATTTTGAAAGTTACCTTACGAGCGGTCATTTTTCGAACTTGAAAATAATTTCCAGCAATTTCTCTTGGCCGCTTTTATCGATATATATATATTTCCCAAAGTCCTAGTGTTATTACTTTCTGAGATATAGCCGATTACCTCCTTAGGTGGAATACCCGGTACATCTTAAAGACAAGTCGATCAATGTACCAGCAGAATATTACTCAATATGCCGAAAAGCCTGCACGAAATCAAAGAATTATGATGTGTCTTATATAAACGTTTTTTAAGAAATTTAATAAGGTGGAATTTTTCAAGACTATTTGTCCAGGAAAAATAAAGGGAGATGCAAAGGTAAGAATAACTTTGATTACTATAAGACTATTTGTTTACTATACTAACAAATGAGTTCCATGCTCTGAGTTCCTGCCTGGTAAGCTTCTCTGTAAAGTTGACATCGTCCAGCAATTTTCTGATTTGTGGCCCAATAAAAATGCCTTCCTTTAATTTGGCATCACTTAACTGGGGAAAGACTTGTCTTAGGAATTTGAGTCCATCACCGTCTTTATTCATAGCTTTCACAAAGTTTTTTATCAGCCCAAGTTTAATGTGAAGAGGAGGTAGAAGGACTTTCTTGGGGTCTACAAGAAGTGCAAACTTAACATTTTGAGATCCCGGCTGAAATTCACTTCTTTGTGGCCAATCTTTTATTACATAATGCTGATCTACTGCACGACTGTCCCACAAACAAAGAAAACAGCAATATTTTGTAAATCCTCCCTGAAGTCCTACTAAAATTCCTACAGTTCAGGTAATTTTTCTGTTATAAAATGCATCCATTTTTACCGCCTCTAATTAAATTGACTACCTGCTAATGTAAAATGGTCTTATTAAGCTATTGAAAAATGGTAGGTATTGGGGCTTTCCCAATATTTTTTCTATTATTAGAAGGGTATTTCCATTTTAAAAATAAAGAGCTGACTTGTGTTAGAAAAATCTTGTCGGCCAGTGTAATTATTAACTTAAGTAAATATTTCCATACCTTTGTTGATAAAAATTTTTCATCTGGTGCTTGTTTGAAAAATCGTTCAATTTCCATTTTAGTGAATACTAGTGATTTTTTGGCTCTATAATTTGTATTTTGTCGTTTTAAAAATGCCACTAGCTTAAAATATTTCGAAATATCAATATTATCTTTTAAAGAAATAGTGGATTTTAGCATTGAGTAGGTCGCCCACAAACTTGATGCTTTCTTACTTCTAGCCTGTTCTTGAAAGTACACTAATAAAATATTCTCTGAAATTTTTTCAACTTTTTTAGTTTGGCACCAAGCTTTCAAATTTGAGTAACTTTTTAAATACAACACTTTGGATTTTAGGGGTAGCAACACATCATTGATTTTTTCTGCTTCCATCCTTAATTCTGAAGGTGTACACATAATAACATCACTAACATTTTCTTCACTCATTTTTTAAAAGAAACGGAAAACTTGTGAAATTTGATGACGTAAATAAACCAAAATTGACATTAACAAAGCCAACTGACAAGAAAACAAATTATCTTGCCAATATGCCAAAGTAGGTAACTTGATTAAAATATATATTTATACCTATATATACTGTACAAAATAAAAGTGTTAGTAGTGGAAAAAAAATTATATTAACCACGGTTTAGACAGCCTATAGCCCTCGCGCCCTAAATCCCTCGTCGCTTCGCTCCTCGTAATTTAAACTTGACGCTCGGCCTATAATAATGGCTGTCTAAACCTTGGTTAATAATATACTATTATTCATCTTCTGTAAATCTAGGTATAATGGACTTGGCAGTTCTACACATTTAGGTGACGATATGCGACTTTCGGTTATACCGAAAGTTGTCTCAAACGTGCTTATTTTAAATAGAGCACCCTGTATAATATATTTTTTCTGTACCCCTATCTTCGTTTCCAACAACTTTTGTCAAAAGTTGTTATATCTTACTCTATCCGTTTCTTAGACAATAACTGTTTTTCTCCAACTCTGACCTTTAACAGGGTGACCCCTAAAATTGAATATGTTTTCACAGTAAAAAGAGTAAAACTCGAAACTCCGGTCGTGGAATTAGATATTATGGTGCTCGATAATGAGTGGTCGGAAAATGGAATTTTAGATACAGGGAAGTGTAAAAGTAACTATTTTTGATCTTTACCAAAAAAAAACTTATTTTTTTTTTATACGATGCTACGTTGCTAAGTACATAAAGAACCTACTTTACTTTTATAATTGCCGAAAAATGGTGGTTGGCGGTACGGGAATATTCAAACACAAGTCCAAGTAGATGGTTTACTTAAGTAGATAATAAAATATTAGTGGTGTGATTCAAAAAGCTTTAATTTAAATGTGAGTAAATGTGCGTGTATGTCTTTTACATTGAATCGTAATGTTATTGCCTATGACTATTTCTTAAATGGAATCAATTTGCAGCAGGTGAATCAACATAGGGACCTCGGTGTGGTCTTCGATCCAACACTGTCTTTCTCCAGCCATATATAATATCTAAAATTGATAGTGCACAAAAAATAGCAGGTTTTATCGTTAGGAACACTAAAGACTTTAGCATTGATGTTAGCTGGCATCATTTTGATAGCCTAATGTTACCTGTTTAAGATTACGGAAGCATAATTTGGTCCCCCAGTGCAACGTGTGGATTACACTCATTTAAAGAGTGCAGAGAAAGTTTGTTAAATGTATGTATTATAGGAAATATGGTATATATTCTCAGAAAGGGTGCGATAACGAATACCTTTTGGGTGTCTTTGGCAGGCTTTCATTAAATAAAAGAAGAATCAAAATTTTACTATGCACGTTGTTTAGAATTTTGAAAGGCGAAATTAACTGCCTCGGTATTCTTGGTAAACTACCATTCGCTGTCAAAAGAGTCAACTCGCGAGCCTCAAATATATTTTTTCTAATTTGGTATCATAACAAGTCTATTACGATACGCATTTGCGTATCGTAATGAAGCTATTTCGATACGCGTTTTTTCTTTATTTGATGTTGGTAACATTTAAATGTTTTATTTCATTGACCTGCGCGGCCTTTGTGATTTACGAGAAAACCCATTTTTCGCAGAGGAAAAATAGCTTGATAACCTACTTTTTTATTCTGTGTGGATAACAGTCATGTATGTTGGTTGCATAAATCTATAAATCAATCTTTTGTAGGTGCTTCAAGCTATCATTTTCTGCCAAATCCTATCCAAAATTCAATCGACTAACCTTCCAATGTCGATTTTAACTTCAACTTTATTTGAATTTTCCATCTTCCCTATAGTAAATTGCAATGCCGTGACCTAAAATCACGTCTTTTGAAATTCGAAAAAAAGTAGCAAAATCGCCCGAATTTTCGAACGCTCTGTATATGTACCGAATGTACAAGGATCACACAACGTATTCCGTCCAATTTCAAATCTCATATCGCTAAAATAACTTTAGAATCTCGTGGTGAAAATGGGTCAATAAATCAAAAAATGACAGTTCGCAAAATAATTTTTGTTGTCCAGAGGCTACTATGATAAAAAATAGTATTACCAACATAAAATTTAGACATAAAAATTTACAAAATTTGAACGATTTATTTTCTTTTTAAATATGTGTTTTTTATTGAAAAAACTACAAATTAGAAAAAATAGTATAACGTACGTGTTTTATAAAGCAGTTTTAAGCACTTGTCCCGTTAACATGGACGCGTGCTATAAAATGATGCTTTATAAAACGTGTACGTTAATATATTATTATCTGACCTATCCTCGAACAAACCTTTACAAAAATTCTCCAATTTACAAAATGAGCCACTTTTTTAATCCTTATGCATCTGATATTGACGTAGATACAACTAGTCTTGGTCAGTTCAAGGATTTGGTCGAGAGAAAACTGAGATCCAATTAACAGACGTAATATTGTGATGCTCAATTTTATGGGGTTTTGATACTTGTTCGCCTCATAGGCTTTTCTTTTGTTTTATTTTTTCTTATATTTACTAGCTTTAAGATATAAGTATCTGTAATTGGCACCAGTGCTGTTAATACTTATAAATAAATAAAATAAATTCATGGACTTAAACTGGTACTAACTTATATTCCCGAAAATACCGTTACTAGTACATCCACGATGAAGTACGTACAACAGCTCTGATCTCAATAAAGGTCGTTAATGTTATAACGTGCAGCTCTATTCTGCTTGTATATAGAGTCACGTAACGTAGCAAATAAATGTTTAATTGGAAGAAGCAAGAGATGCGAACGCTCCGTGAGAGCGTAAGATTCTCAGTTGCATTATTTAACAGGATGTTAACGAACAAGGATATTCATCAGATAATATTGTTAAGAGTTTCAGCGTTATATGTCTAACTTGCTTTAACTATATACGTAGTGACTTTTAGCTCTAACTACAGGTCGAAATAAATTTAGTTCCTCGGCTACTGCAAATACGGTTGGAAAATCTGGTTAGGGTATTAACGTTAACTTGAAACCTCAAGGGATGTTACAAACACTTTAAACTTTCTTGTTTCCCTAGATATTAAGGCAATCTGGTTCAGGAACTTTGAATATTTTAAAAATAAACATTATTAAAATCGTGGAAAGCGAAGGGAAAAAGAATCGTTTATTAAAATAAATGTTTAAAAAGTTTGCCCACTTAAATATTTATAACAACTGTGTTCGACAATCCGGTCGCAGTGACTGCGACTGCGAGTTTATTGCCCAAGTTTAGATATTGGTAAGGAGTAGTATCTAAGCAACTTTTTTGTCGGTTCAAATAAGTTTTGTTGGCCATTTAGGACACACTTTTTTATTTAACTTTTTTGTGATTAATTTGCTCAAGCGTCTGGGTTTCATTCGACATCCACTTAAAACAGTAAGAATTCTACAAAGCGACCTATGGATGGATAATGAATGGACCTTTAACATACAAATTGCTGCTTGAAACACTGGCCACTTCTTTAATCTGTAAGGTCCGGTATTTTCAGGCTCTGTGAAATCGATAAATATTATGTAACAGTCGATTATTATTTAACAACGCGATAACAGCAGAATAAGGAAAATGGGTATTTTGACTGCTTTTTAACAGACTGTTAGGTAACATTAGATTTAATCGAAAGTACATATGACGACGTTCACAACTTGACCTATGCCTACTCCGTGTCGAGGAGAAGTCACCGAATCGGACCAATATTTCCTCTGTGTAGGTGTAATCAGTTGTCCGCTAACCAACCTAAGCTCAAATTTTTATTTGTTTTTAAATTGGTTGGTTCTTGTTTTGGTAAAAGTAGATAAAACCAACTGTAGGTCGTGTTTTTTTCAATGATGTAAGTACAGAAAAATCAATTTGTTATGCCAATAACAAATATTTATACTCAATTTAATATGACTAGTTTTATTTTTTAGAAACATAAGTAGCCCAAAGCGAAAAAAACGCTATAATTTTATGTTTATTGCCTTAAAACTCACATACCTAATATCAAGAATTTTTTTTCGACAATTTTCCAAAGCTTCACATTCAACAATAAATATTTCTACTTTTATAGGTTAGAAAATATACTTATTCTCCTGTTAACTATACAGTGTGTCCAAGATAAGAATGGGATAGCATTGGAATCTTGGAAACGGTAGGAATTGCAATGTTGGTTAAAATAAGAAAAAGATGCACAATTTAAATACCTTTTACGTGGTTTAGCAAAATTAAACTATCTTTAACCGATTTCGATATTAAAGAAAAAATTATTTTTTGCTGTATTATTTCTTATTTATGTGTTGCATTATTTTAACAGATATAAAAAATACTTTTTCATTGTCACTTTTTAAGCTGAACAAGATAGACTTTACAGATTTTCGATACGACGTTTCGTTCTCGAAAAAACATCCTCAGCTTTCTTTTTTTAAATACGGTCATGTGTTTTTTTTTAATCGAAGGCTATTTTGAACTCTAAAATAACTGATCTATCACTTGAACAAATTTTCAGCTTTTTCTCTATCATAGAGTTTTATTATGTATTACCTATGCTTAGAAAATAATGGCCATTTGCTTGATCACTGTTTGTAATTAATTCTAATTTGGTATTATGTTAATAAATGTTTTTCGAGAATTCAGTACCGAACTATGGAGATTTTTCTTGAATATTTTTAAACGATAGCTAAAAAGCTGAAAATATGTTTAAACCAATGCAAGTGGTACATCATTTATGTTAGAGTTCAAAATAGCCTTCGATTAAAAAAAACACACGTATTTAAAAAAAGAAAGTTGAGGATGTTTTTTTGAAAACAAAACGTGGTACTGAAAATCTGTAAACGCTATCTTGTTTAGCTTAAAAAGTGACAATGAAAAAGTATTTTTAATTTTTTTATATCTGTTATAATAATGCAACACAAAAATAAGAAATAATACAGCAAAAAATAATTTATTTCAAAAATATCGAAATCGGTTAAAGATAGTTTAATTTTGCAAACACCATGTAAAAGGTATTTAAATTGTGCAACTTTTTGCTAATTTAACCAACATTGTAATTCCTACCGTTTCCAAGATTCCAATGCTATCTCATTCTTATCTTGGATATCATCCGAACCCTGATTTCTTCTATTAAAAGTCCCTTCCCTGGAAAATTTTGATTCATCGGTCCAAACTATTTTATTTAATAAATTTGGATCTTCTTGAGTGCGCACCAAAAACATTTCACAAGAGGATCTTGAGGCTTTATGGCTTGAACTTTTGTAAACTTGTTATCATGCATGTTATGCTGTACTAAAATTCTTTGAACTGATAAATATGTTATAGGTACCTATATCGTATTGAGCACATCGTATTGAAGACTGGGGAAATACATGAAAATATGCCAAAACATTAATCTCGTTGTCTTCGTCAGAAGTCACGGGTCGAGACAAGTTTCTTGGCGCTTTTAAAGCTGAACCAAAAAAAGTAAAATTGTTCTGGATCCTTATAAATTTTCTGAGATACATTGGCGGTAAATTAGGGTACATTTCGTTAAACTAGGGTACATTTCGTTAAACTTTATACATGTCCTGGCGATAATTCTATAATAAAATAAATAAGTTCATAAGAACTGCATTTGTATAGGTTTCTTCCATGATTTTAAACTGTCTTGTACTGTAACTATCTTGTATTTAAACTTAATTGGCTAACTTACTAATAACCGAATAAAAATTGAATTGTATAGAAAATTTTACTTGCTTTGTGGAAGGTGCATTTAGTAACCTTTGGAAAAACTCTCGCCATGGGATCTTCTCGTTTCTCGGGTTCAATTTGGGTGAATCTTAATACATCGATACCGTATGTACGAAATTCTCCGTCTAAGAAAAAGTCCATGAAAAAAATTTGGCCCACTACATTGGCAAAGTTTAGTACTTCACAAATGAAAAAACGGAACGCGTAGAAGTTTTGCATATGTAAATTTGTTGTTAAATAGTCTACAAATAGTTTTTTTCTATCAACTTTGTAGTCTTCATTTACAATAGGACAATTTAAGTCCAAAACTAAGTTTTTGATGCGTCCACCGTCCCAAATTTTCCAAAGATATTTTGGTATATAAAAGAGCATCGCTTGGAAAAATAGTACGAAACACACCCACTGATAATATTTATGGTATTTAACTTTGTCTTTGCCGTCCGCGTGACTGGCCACCCCCGGCTGGACCATGTCCTGTCCAACGCGACCTGTCAATTTATTTTGAATGGTGAATGTCGAGTAACTCCAGCAATATGTGTCCATAACACTTGAAGGGATCTCATGGTCTACGATGCAGGTAATGGGGTCACCTATATATTGCCTGCTAGTCACAAGTAGAGAGAAAGCCACCAATATAGGCACGGTGGCCTTATAATGCAATCGAAATATATTATTGTCAATGCAGACTGCATCGATTTTTAGTAGCCACTTGAGGGAGCCAAATACGTCCAACATCGCGATGGACTGTCACTGCCACTGCACTTTTTTCTACATCGAAACAGGATTTCTAGATGTAGAAAACAAAAAGGTATATAGGTAGATACCCAACTCTGCACAAAGGTGACGTTACAACAAAAAAAAGCATCGTTTCTCAGTTTTTAATTCTAAAATATTGATATTTTTAGGACATATTTTCCCATAAATGTACATTCTATAGATATAATATACATTAGAATACGAATCACAGAATGCGGAAGCGTATTTTGTGATACGAATGCGCGAAGCTTGAAATTTTCCAAATTTAGTAAAGAAAGTATTCTTTTTCCTTTAGCCGAAACTAGGGTTGGGCTGATTTAAATCAAGTGATTTAAATCACGATTTAATCTATTAGTAGTAGATAAGCGCTAAGCCTATGGTGATAGATAGTACACTTATCAATGTCAACAACATAACATTATATGATCAATATATTGAAAGCCAAGCTATACACAGCTAATTATATTTGTAGCGTCCCAATGTCCCCCCCCCCTCTCCCCTAGTGATAGAATGAAAAAAAGATGGTGCTTGGGCAGCTATATGCGAGACATTTGTACCCGATTTTAATAACAAAAGAGTGAAAGAAAAAAACCAAATTGGTAAGTTTACTTAAGTGTTTATTTTTTAGGTAGGTTTAATATTAGTTACAATTACTATTTACTACAATATTAATTGTAATCGTATTCACGAATTTGTACTGTTTAATACTTATTAAATTAACTTCCATTGCCAGTCTAATTTTCCTTCTTCACTTACGAAGTATTTAGCGAATTCATCACGGATAGAGTTCAGGGCTGGCCCACCTTGCTGAACATTAACTTCAGGTTCTACCTCGTAAAAGCCCGTGACGGTTGAACAATCTTCCACGCGATAACCATCTCTCTCTCGCACAAAATTGTGAAGAGTACAAGATGCTTTGACTATCGTTTTAGAAAATTCCACTGACACATTTAATGGCCGATGGAATATGCGCCATTTGTTCCAAAGTATACCGAAAGTGTACTCAATGTATCTCCGGGCACGTGACAGTCTATAGTTGAATATTCTTTTTTTCTCCGTTAATTGTTTTCCGCCAAAAGGCCGCATTATATGTTCTTGTAAGCTAAAGGCTTCATCGGCAACGAACACGTTTGGCAAAACTGGTCCTGTAGTTGTTATTTTCGTTGGAGCTTCAATATTTAATGTATTTTCTAGTAGTTTTAGAATTCACTATCTTTAAATACTGTTGAGTCGGCATGCCTTCCATATGATCCAACATCTATGAATGTGAATTTATAATCACTGTCACACACGGCCATCAAAACCAAAGAAAAGTAGTGCTTATAATTGCGATACAATAATCCGCCATCAGTTGGTTTTATAATTCGAATGTGTTTACCATCGACCGCACCTATGCAGTTCGGAAGGTTAGCAAGTATGCGGAAATAATTATTATGTTCTGCCAGTTTTCTTCTGTCAATTTTACATAGCAAATATCTTTCATATAATGTCCAAATACATTCACATACGTCTTTGACTATTTCCCCTATTGTCGATGCCGCAATTCTATAGTTATATTCTAATTCAGCAAAGCTGTTGCCAAGTATCTGAAAAACAAATAAAATTTACATAATTAATTTCTTATTGTTTCAGCAAAAACTTTACAGAAGAAATGGAAAGTTTTAAGAGACGGTTTTAACAGATATGTAAGCAAGTAAAAAAAAACAAAGAGTGGCTTAGGAGCAAGTTAAACACGTCAATATATATATTTTCATCAGACGTCATTCTTATTACCATTGGCCAAAGAGAAAGCAGAAATAGTAAATAACCTAGAAGACGAAGCAGGGACTGATAGCAGCGTAGTTATTACTGAGGAACAACATCGTGGTCGCAAACGATCCAGTGCGGCAAAAGAAGATAATTTACTTGAAAAATTGTCAGCAAATCTAAACAAGAAATACAAGGAAAATACATCAAACCATGAAGCAGATGATGACAAACTATTTCTTTTGTCTTTACATGCCGATTTTAAGAAAATTTCTGATTATTACAAAGTAGACGCTAAGACAGACATGCTCAATATTTTAAAAAAATACAGACTATTATCTTTAGAAACTGGTGTATATCCAGGCCCCAGCCAGCCCATCCAGCAATCCTCCCAGCCGTGCAATTATGATGATTTTAGTATAGGTCATAGCACTGCACCTTCTACTTCTACATACGTTCAGCGTACCTATCAACCCGGACCATCTTCTACATACGTTCAGCGTACCTATCAACCCGGACCCTCTTCTACATACGTTCAGCGTAACAATGAACCCGAACAAATTACTACAAGAACTGAAGAAGTAATTAATGCACTGTCTCCTGCTTCTGTCACTAGCCAATCATCGCAGTCATCGATACATAGCCTTTTCGGTATGTAATGTCACATGTGTTACGTTAAAATAAACTATTGTATGAAAACGTGTTCTTTACTTACCTCAACGTTACTGCAATCCTTTCTTCAGGGGGTATGCTTTTTCTCATAGCGGTATCCGTCCGCTGAATTTTATCTCGTAAAATATAAGTCAGCTCGTCGAACGACGCCATTGACATCCGAAAGTAGTTAAAAAATTTTGTACCATCTTCTCTTAGCTGAGGATACAATGTATAAAATATTCCATACCTCATCCTGGAATTTAATATTGGATGCACCCATATACTTCGGCGTTTTCTACGCCTTCGCTTACGTAATAATAACACAAGAAGCAGTGTTTCCTCCTCGAAATCCATGTTGTAACTATTATTTATTTGGAATAAACCATGAACAGTGAGGCAGCTTGAAGCGGTCGAACAAACTGCAATAGGACTGCTGGTAGCAGTCAGCTTGCAGTTGACTCCGACTGCCGACTACAGACTTGTGCAGTTGGTACCGACTGCTTCAAGCTGTCCGTCTATTAAGGCCCTAACAGTACGGAATGTTCTCCACATAATTGATACCTTCGGACTTCCCTATGACTCCACAATCCAAATAATAAAAATTTCTATGAATTTATGTCAAGTGTAAAATAGATCCTTAAAACACTACCAAAAGTACTGATAAATTTAAATTTTTAAGATATTTTGAACTGGTAATCTCAGCTCAGGTAAATATAAGTAAACTATATATGTATTTTGAGTTACATATTTATATCATTTATTTAATAATTTTTGTTATAATGAAGTGTAAAATTTGTCAAAAGGACTTTATTACCTACTTTAAATAAGTATATATAATTCCTGTTGATTTCGTCCATAATTTTAAAAACCATTACGAGTGTAGAATGTACGACAAAAAATGCATCTTCAGAAAGCACATTCAAAATAAGCATTTTCTTGAAAAAAAGATTGTTGAAAATAATGACGTAAATATCGAAAACTTAAATAAAAACAATTACTGTGATGGTCCGATTATAGCTTTTAACAACGTTACTGAATCTGAGGAAAATATATCGTTAATTAAGTTACTAGAAACCAAGTTACAAAATTTTCAAAATGTTTTATTCCATTCTGCAACTATTTTTGTAGGCCAAATATATAGCAAATCTATAAATAGAGGAATAATTCAAGATATAATTGACTTGGTAACAGAATTTTTATGACTTTTATGCAGCTGCATTTTTTGAGATTAATAGTATCAGGTATGAAAAAAAGTTAGTTTTAATGTTAGATGATAATGATGATTTTCCAACATTTTGTGAAATTTGTGACATTTTAGTAAGTAAGAGACACACTTCAGAAGTTGTTTTTTATTGTCGATTGTGTTATACTGTTGGCTTTGATATTCACTTAAAATGTTACCAAATTGAAACGTCTAATGATAGTAGTTTATTCTTGATAAAACAATTTGGTTCTCAAAGGCCCATGCTTTTACGTACATTTTTTTTGCGGTTTCATTATTGCTCTGCATTTTTGTTTTGTTCTACCCTTATTTTTAAGAAACCTCGTTTGATTATAATTATTGTATTTTTAATTTAGCCCCATTTAATTTTAATAGTATATTTAGATGAACAACAACGAAATAAAGAAATAATCATAGGGTTCTTTAAAAAAAATTGTAATTAATAATCTTAAAAACTTATATTAGGGATTTCTTATTGTGAACAATTATTTATTCATTAAATAGATGTACACGAGTACTGAGAGTTTTCATGTTTTATGCCAATCTTACAGTTATTATTTTTGCACAGAAAAAAAACTTAAGACTACAAAGGACCACGCACAAAATACACACAAAAGTGGTTTCGGTGAAATTGTTCCAATTTTTGGTATATTGTACCTTATAACCCCTAGATTGATTTTTCAAAAAAAAAATGGGGGGGTCAATTGGATGGTTTCGCCACTACTAGGACTCATAGGCGTGAGCGCAATTTTCAGAAATAAGACCCATTTAACTTGCGGTTGATTAAATAACACTCTGGTCGTATAAATACGTGTTCTATTATTTTGAATTACTAGTCGACACATCTAGGACGAAAATAATAATTATTTTGAATATGGTTTTACTGGGTGTCAAAAAAAACGACTTAATAATATACATCAAATATCTAAAAAAAAATTGCTTTCTTTTCGCGCTTGTAATAACCCTGTATATTATAAATGTTAAAAACAATTTATTTTGCATATGTTAGCTATAGTTAATTAAAATATTATTTCCATATATTATGTACCGAGTGTTAAATACATATTTTTCTCTTAATAAATAGTAATCATTGTTCTCGGGCATATATTTGCTGCAGGAAACTTAAAAAATATTTGTATTGCAGCACGGCCCTATTTAACCTAAGTATCATCAAACTGAATATAACACTTAAAAAATATTTATTTTACATAATATATTAGCCCCTACTTAACAATGTATTTAATAAAGTTATGCTTTGCTCTATTTAAATCTACAGCGAGGTAAATAAGTCAAGTCGGCTATGACGACCGACGACGTGTAACTCCACAGAAATGACAGCCAATCTAGTCGCCTTGTCTATTTAGAAATGCATTTGTAAAGTGACAACTTGGGATAGTTCTTTGTAATATAATATTTTGCAATAACACTATTTTAAAGTTGATTTCAATTCTTTTTGTTATTATTTATTTTGTTTGTTGTCACATGTATTGTTATTCAGTATTTTCTATTTATTTCCAATTAAATAATTATTTACTGTTTTGTCAGAGCGAAAATTATTGCACAGGTAAAATTATGGTGTCATATTAAACTACTTTGAATAACATGATCTATTTGTCTGTGTTCACTTCTAGGTTTTGGATTAAAATGAAAGCTGCGGCACAACTACAAAGGCCCCGCTGCTACACGTGTAACAAACTCGGCAACATTCAATGTATGACAAGAATATAAGTACTTGATGGCGATGCAGATAATCCTGCAAAAATTGAAATAGTTTTTACTAGAAGGGAAATTTTCGGTTTACCACCAATACCCATAAATGATATTACTCGCCTGTGTCTTAATTGCAACCGCTCAATTGTTGAAGAATTGCGTATATTAGCCAACGATCCTACTAGCTTGCGTTTAAACATTTTAAAACAAACGTCGAATGTTACGTGTTTAATATGTGATAATGCCAATAACATACATAGATTACCACTTAAGTGTAGAGTTAATATTTTTATTTACAAAAATATTTATACACCCGCAAGTGCCAGAGCTTGCTTTCAACACCTGGATGAACATGGATGTATCATGCGTCCTTTATTGGAAGGCTTAGAATTTGTTAACAGACCATACAAGATTAAAGGACAACAGATGTACGCATTTTTGCAAGAACTGAGAACCGCTAAGGATTATGAAAGGTGGGAATGTCATAGTGAAAATAGTTTTAGCAATGAAGAATTTAAATCAATGTCACCAGTTGATAAGCAGCAGTTTCAAAACCTTTTTACCTATTGCGACGTTATTGAATCTAGACATATTTCAAAAATTATTAATTAGTAGGTTTCCTAAAACGCCTAAGATGTTTTTATTAAATCTTAAAAATAATATTGGTGTTTTAGGGAAGACTCTTCAATTTCTGTATATTAAGTTGGTTGTCTTTGCAACAGTCAACAACTGTAAGATGAACATAAATCATGGAGACACCCGGTACAATATGTACACTTATTAAAGAATAAAATTGTTTAAAATCAGGAAATCAGTGTTTCTATAATATAAGAGCTTAACGACCTCACTGGAAGATTTAATATTTACCTATTGAAATACCCTCGTTCTTATACGGAGAGAAAATAGTTTTATTTTAAACCTTAAGTTTACAATTAAAAATATTGCAACTCATAAATCGAAGAAAATATCTCTCAGTTTAAGATATTTTATCTCACATTTTGAATCAATATTTCTTCAAACGATGAGTACAAGTATTTCTATAAGAAACCCAATATTCGTTAATACAACATTTTGTATATCTCTCATTACGAACATGTTCTCTTAATATGAGAGCCCACAAAACCTCTAACTGAAATATATCACTTTTGCTCTGAAAAATATATTAATCAGTATAAAACCTATTTATACTCAAACTAAAGTAAGAACTGTTTTAATACTAGATGTTTTCTTTTATTCTTCTAAGTACACAAATTCGAAAACATTTTTTTCTCTCTTTAAGACCCTATTTCTTCGCCACATATGAAAGTCAATATGCTCTTGAATAGAAACCAACGGCTTTACGTTAAGACATTATTTTTATGTGTGCAGTTCTCAAAAAGTTCCGCACTTATGTCTTCACGGTAGTCCAAGCTAACATCACTTAAAATCTGGAAAAGAAACAAAAAAAATTAGGTAGGCTGCCAGAACCTGAAAATTCAACAAACAAGGAATATCTTCCACCACGTGACTTTGATTCAGATGAGTCAGAGGATAATATACCTTTAAGTACCCTTAAGAAAAAACTTCGAAGTTCAATACCTGATAATTTTCAAAACAAAACCGACACCACCACATTTGCTCTTGACATTCCTAATGAACCTTTAAATAAGTCTTTCGTAGATTTATTGCCTACTCCCGAACTTTTCTCAATAAAACAAATAACTGCACGCAGAGAATCTCTTAACTGCAAAGCGCAAATTGTAATAAAAGATCTCTTTTTATCTTGTGCTAATAAAAAATCGAAATATCTAGCCTCCAAAAAAAAACAAACAAAGAAATCAACATTTTTGACATAAAATGGACCTGTTACAGAAATGTGTTATTTGTGCCAAAAACGAAACCAGAATATGTGGCAGTGCATTGCTTGAGGTGCTTGGTGTCACAAAGCGTGTATTGGATTTACAAAGGATGATAATAAGTCTTTTATCAGTTTAAAGTGCTATTAAATTTCCATGGAATTTTTTTTATTATACTTAATAATATCTTACTCTGTTACCAACCTGTAGTGTAGCTGTTTATTATTATTAATTGGCCTTTTTATCCGACTTCGCTATTTTTTAAAACGTTAACTAACCTAAACCTAAAGCAATGTGAAATTTGATCTTGAAAGTCATAGCAATTTTTCGTGAAAAAGTGTTCATATTTGAACAGTCATTAGTTTAGGTTAAGTTGTTGTCTGAAATAAAGTAGAATTAGTAGTTTATTTCCAATTATAGTGTAAACAATTATTATTAACAAATTTATAATTAGGGTCAAAGTATTTCAAAACTTTTCGTCTATTTGACATTTTTATTCGACAATAAATTATTTAAACGCTCCATACGGCTCACACGCTACGCTACGAGCTAATTTCTAAGACGTGACAAAAATGCATTAAAAATTACGTTTGATGTACTCGCAGAGTTCCACCACATCCGCAGCAGCAGCAGTAAACGGAGTTCTAAGTATCTCTCTACGTCATTTTCGATACGATTACAAATATCTTACCTCATACGAAATAAAATGGGTGGCTAAACACATTTGGAGAACGAATTGCAAGACATGGCATTACATTTCCTATGCGAGTATGACAATAAGTAGCCGTACACGCATAAGAAACGGAAATATGCCTATTTTTTTCATGCATATAGCAGATTTCCATTATCAGGAATAACAAACATAATACCAATTCTAGTCATAATTAGCCCAAAGTAATAAATTAACATTGACATGGAAACTTAATGCAAATATTGTAATAGTAGCGATATGAGTTTACTTAGGCGACAACGCTAGTATTACCAAGTTTGCTTGCTACCTATCTTCTTTACACTGTACAGTACATTCTGATTGAAATTTAGTGAAGGATTTGGAGACCGTAGTTTAGGTAAAATATGATGATACTTAGAAAAATAAATAATATTCACTAAAGGGTGTGTACTTTGTTTTTACTACGGTACCCGCAAACTCTTGCTTGTTATTATATAGTGTGCAGTTGTTTAATTGCAATACCCGCAAATCCATTTATGCTTATTCATTATTGTTAAATATTATGTTTATCACTTTTATGTTTCATACATCTGCATGTACGAGCCCTGTCTCAGTTAAGTTGGCCCGACGCCCCGAAACATGATATTTGTGAATTTATTTGAGGGCAAATTAAAATTATATTTCAAATTCGAGTATAATATTTGGGGAGGTGATCTGCAAACCGCAGTTTTGGAAAAATTGGCAAAATTGAGTTATAATACGTATTTCAAAAGTAAACATGGATGATAGTAGTTTAGTGTTAGTTAGCGAAGCATCTAATGGTTCTAGAAAAAGAAAACAAACTATGAGTAAAAGAGAAAGGGCAAAACGGATGCGGTAACTTTGAATATAAGTTTAGTTGGTGAGCGGCGCCATATCGTCGGCGAAATCCGAAAATTTTGTCGAATTTTAGATTTAAGTGTCATCTATTAACTTTAAGCAAAAGCTATCACTGTAGAAATTTGTGTATCTCACATAAAAACGGTTTATTTTTAAATTTACAAAACAGAAATCTGCTTAACTCCAGTCACCTGTTATTTGCAAATGAAATATGTGTAAGTCCCTTAGTTTACATTGTCATTTCCTAATCTGACTATTGTGTGTTAGATTTAGCAGTTTTTTTGTGTGAACTTGTAATAAAAACTCAAGTATTGTGTGATAAAAAGTAAGGTAAGTGTATCCGTAATAGTTTAAACTTGAAATTAAATCGAAAACAAAGTTTAATCTAGATAAAAATGTCTTTAAAAAATACACTGGATTTACACATTTTTCCTTTAAGATTATTTTGTCTTATAAATGTGTAAAATGTGTAACTTCATAATATTAAAAAGTTTATAAGTGAAAGACCAGCGCATTTTTAATTGTTAATTTAGATTTTCAGTTACACCCATCTGCGATTAAAAATATGTATAAATTACATTTTTTAATAGATAAAACGGCGATTAGTACTACATATTATTTTTAAACAAAAAAACAGTGTGTAGTTTCCCTAATAAAAAGACGATTTTTTTTCTCTAGATTCTAACCATGTCAAGGGGAAAGAGATTAGTTGATATGATTTTTAAATTAAATGAAACCGAAAAAAATGACAACCAATATAATACAGACAGCATTATTGCATTGTAACAGAAGATGGCTTGTTACAAAGGATAGATCATTCTGATGCAAATGAGTTTTCCGTGCAAGGTGTGCATTTTGTTATATATACACTGTGTCCCCAGATAGATGCAACAACAGAAAATTGTGAACTTGCCAATGACATGGATGAATCTGACGAATACGTACCTGAAGGGCATTCTGAAAGCAGTAATGATGAACCTTCTGATTTAGTGGAAAGTGGAAATTGAAGAGAATAATGGAGGAGCGCCAAGAAAAAAAAGGAGACGCGTTTATTTGAAGCAAGATTTAACATACTTGCAGAGTAAAAAAAGCAGGGAACTTGGTAAGGCTTAGCAAAGCAAAAGAAAGGTAGATACTAAGTGGGACTACAATGTTAAAAAGCCAGAAAAAGAAATGAAAATTGGATGTTCGTGCAAACTGGGAAAAACAAATTCAGTTTTGAAATGTTCTGAAGTCATACAGGAATATCGTCAAGAAATATTTAATAAATTTTGGAAAGTGACATGGCCTGAAAAAAAGCAATATGCGGTAGGTCTAGTTTCAATACAAGAGGTGAAAAGGCGACGGGGTACAACCGAAAATAGTAGACGAAATCGTTCATCCAAGCACTACTTGAAATGTAGCAATTTAAACTCTTACAGAGTATGCAAAAAAGTGTTTACAAGTACTTTAGGGATATCAGAAAATGTTATATTGCTGTGGTTAGCAAACGAAAATAGCACGACCGAATATAACGGCGAAGAGAGAGTTGAAAGACCTAGAAGAGAAGATGAAAAGACAAAACCTATTAATCAGCTAAAATATTTTTAACTTCCCTTTCTAAGATGGAGTCGCATTATTGTCGCGCTTCCACTAGCAAATTATATTTAGAGCCCTTATGGCAGAGCAAAAGAGAACTATTTCGTTTTCATAAAAATAATTGGTGTGTAGAGCAACAAGTACAAGCAGTCAGTATAACATCATTTTCTTCGGTGTTTAATGAAATGGGTTTATCCCTATACAGACCAAAAAAAGACCAATGCGATATATGCATGGGATATAAAACTAAACACATTTCCGATGAAGTATACGAAGAACATTTGCTCTTAAAGGAAGAAGCTAGAAGCGAAAAATGAGGATAACTCTCCGAGAATGATGTCGTCCTAACAGTGGACTTGCAGTCAGTATTGCTTGCCCGAAATCCAAAGTATCTCTAATGTACTATAAGACCAAGCTAGCTGTGCACAACTATACTCTTTACGACATTAAGTCAAATGATGGCTATTGCTTTTTATGGAGCGAAATTGAGGGCTCTCTAGGCGCAAATGAATTTTCAAGTATACTTGCCTATTTTATTGAAAACATGATTTTACCTAAAATTGATAAGAGTTTATCTAAAATTATACTCTGGAGTGATGGATGCGTAGCCCAAAACAGAAACAATGTGTTATCCAATGCACTTTTAAATATTTCAGTCAAACATAATATTCTGATTATACAAAAATATCTCTACAAAGGACATACGCAAATGAAGGCTGATTCTATGCATTCGGTGATAGAACGTCGCTTGCGAAATCGCGATATTTACGTTCCTGCTGACTACATCCAATACTGTTAAATATTGCTCTTTTAACTTTTTTTAAAACTTTGATAGTATTAGGTTCTACAACTCAATCAGACCTGGACGTAAAGCCGGGGATCCAGTTGTTACAGATATAAAGCAGTTAAGATACAACCCTAGTGGAGGTATTGATCTTAAACTACGACACACTGAAGAATGGCAGCCACTGAATTCGAGAATAATCGTAAGGCAAGATTCGTTTAATAGTGAGGAGTTACCCGAATTATACACAACCAAAAGAAAAATTTAGTCACCTGCAACAGTTAAAAATGGGGGGGGAAGAGGATTACCATTCCTTTTATGATAATATTTCCTATGAATAAATAGCTTAAGTTATCCTTTAATTGATATTTAACCTTTTAGTAACTAAATATATTTCCTTTCATAAATTGATTTTGTATATTATATCAAATTTATCTTTATAATTTATTCATCGCAACTTGTGTAACTCCACAAAAACATTTCAGAAAATTTTGGAAATCTGTGTAAGTCCACCAAAATATCAACAACACCTAAACAGGACTAGTAGAGTTTTAAAATATAGTAGTTATCCGACATAGTACCTACATGTAAAATTTTACAAGAACCGCTTTAACCAGTTTTTAAATAAAGTGTTTTTTGTCTCTCCTGTAAAATTTGTCAAAATGGAGTTACACTCTTTTCAGACACATGAATCATATGCCAAATGCGGAAGATTTTGGAGTGAAGTGCAAACATTTAAAAACTGGGTTTCAGTGCCTCGACATTTCTAGAGATGTTAAACGTATTAGAGAGTTTGTTTATGGACAACCTGTAAAAGCTACTATAGACGAAAAAATATCTCACATGATTGAAGTAAAGCAGCCTAAAAGGAAAAAAAGTGAGGAAACATTGAAAAATAAAGGCCAAGCAATCAGACTAAATTATTTTTTTTTAAAATAGAAAATCTGAGAGGCTGTTAGTGTGCCACCAAACTTTTTTGGGAGCTTTGAAGATTTCGCAACGGAATATCCTTACTATAGGAAAGAAAAAGGCAGAAGGGCAGATAATTGAAAAAAGAGGCGGTGATCAAAGAAGCAAAAGGTATGAGAAGCGGGAAAATAGCGTAAAAAAATTCATTGGGAATTTACATGCATGTAAGTCATTACAATCGTTCGAAATCAAAGAGACTTTATCTCTCATCAGATTTAAACATCTCGAAACTATCAAAAATTTATAATAACTCTGTTGAGCTGCATTTAAAAGTATCTGGACGATATTTTTATAAAATTTTTGTGCGCCATTTTAATATTGGTTTTGGAAATCCTGCGCAAGATGTATGCAACGTATACGTTTAAAAAATACAATTAAATCCACAACGGATGCAGCTTTAAAAAAAAAATCTATTATGGAACTGAGAGTTCATAAATTGGGGGCCAAGCAATTCCACGCCTTTTTAAAAGAAAGTCCGCAGAACAGCTTTACAGTATGTTTCGACTTGCAACAAGTTCATGCTCTGCCTAAAATGAATATTGGGGAAGCATTTTATTTGCGTCAACTTGCCTTATACAACTTTTGTATAACAGAACCTAGTACAAGACGTCCTTACTTTTATACATGGACTGAGAATCAAGCCAAAAGGGGACCGAATGAGATAGGATCAGCCCTATACCATTTCTTGACAAATCGCGACTTTCCAGAGAGTTGTAATTTGGTCAGGCTGTTCGCCGACGAATGCGGAAGCCAACAGAAAAATTCTTTTATTATCCACATGTTGATGTTTTGGCTTTCCAACAGGGCACCTAAACATATAAAAGAGTTAGTGCTGTATTTTCCGGTGAGAGGACATTCCTATCTACCTGCGGACAGAGTATTTGGTCGCATAGAGAAGATCTGCAGAAACCGTTCTGAAACTACCACAAAGGAAGAACACTGGAATATCTTTAGAGAAGTTGGGAATGTTAAAGTGCTGGGACAAGATTGGGACTTGTTGGATTAGAAGGATCTTTCTACTTCAAAATTTAAGAAAGTTAATGGTATATAAGAAATTAAGCGAGTCCACTTGAAAAGGTTTGGTGACAAGTGTTTGACGAAATTAGAAGTATTCTACAGAATAGACAACGACAAACAATATCAGAGCTAATTGAAACGGGGCGCGAAATTACAGAATTACCAGCCTAAGCAAATTGAACTGCGCAATAGCATTAACAGGGTCAAGCTAGAAAATGTTCAAACCCTGTTCAAACATTACCAAGACAACTGGGAAGATAACGAAACCTTTGCCTGGTACAAGAACCTACTAGATGAGGGTCTAAGACATCAGGTAGGGGACGAGGAAGGCGCAGAACGGGAACCTAACGGTGAAGATCCAGAGCTGTGTAATTGTGCTGAGGAAGACGTCGGTCGGCTTAAAAATATTTAAGAACTATGATATTGTATTTAAAAAAAAATTATATTTTTATATTTTTGAAATATTCCATTTCAATAAAACTTTTCGTTCCAGTTATTTTTCGAATAAACAGATATATTGGTTTTTCAAAACGCGGTTTTATGGGTGTGGAAAATCAAAATGCAGTTTTGTGTTTTCTTTTCTTGTATAATTCAGCAACGGTGAGGGATAGATTTTTACAGGTTAAAATTTAAGATAGTATATTTGGTTCGGCATTCTACTTTTCCATTTGCGCACATTAAAAAAACTTCTTAATCTTAAAACGATGAAATTTCAAAAACTGCGGTTTGCAGATCACCTCCTCAAAACCGACGCGGCTATTTTTAAAGCGTTTTTATTTCGATATTGTCTTCTTTGCTAAATGATTTGTGTATATAGCAAAATACATGATGGAGGCAACTTAAGTTGAATGGTCTGTTTATTCGCTTCGATAATATAAATGTAGGCTTTGTAAGATAAATGATAACGTTTTAGGTTGCTAAGAAGCCGATTTTGACGTTAAAATCAACTTTTAATGTACTGATGTTGTTAACAATCAAAAATGGCTCGTGGTAAAGCTGTTTCTGACGAAATATGAAAAGTGATCATTCACTTGCATTTAAAAGGCCAAAATGCTTCCCAAATCGCTGACAGTGTTAACAAATTAAGGTATACAGTTCGAAATATTATTAAATTGTACAAAACAACTGGATCTGTGGCTCAAAAACCCAGAACTGGAAGTCGCCTGCGTTATTCCAATACCAACTTAAGAGCCTTAAAACGGAATATCAATGGAAATCGGCGTGCTAATTATAACGAATTGAAAATATTATGGAATCAGGCAACCACAAAAAAGTTTTCAAGAGCAATTTGTCCCAGAGCTGCCCAAAAACTGGAATTTAAAACTTACAAGGTAAGCTTCAATTATTTTTTTATTATTCGTTTTTAATTCAGTAATTCTAGGCAAAAGAGAAGCCCTTACTGAGAAAGATTCAGAAGAAAAACCGACTAGCGTGGGTCAAAGAACACACATTATGGTCTCCGAACCAATGGAACTTCATTATTTGAAGTGACGAAGCCAGATTTGAAGTATGCGTTGGTGATAGTAGAAGTCGTGTCATAACAAATGAAGAGGAAGTATTTCAGAATGATTGTCTTTAAAAAAAGTTAAGTTTCCGGCTTCTGTTATGATTTGGGGATCCATGTCAGTAAGTGGAGTCGGAAACATACACTTTGTGAAAGGTATTATGAACATAAGTACATTAATGTGCTTCAAAATAACTTAACACCCTAAATTGAAAAAAAGCGTTTAAACAATATTGAATGTATCCTCCAACAAGATGGTCCCGCTTGCCATACGACTAAAAAAAGTAAAAGATTGGATGTTAGAAAATAATATTTAATTACAATTTAAAAATGGACGTCGAGTAGTCCAGATCTATCGCCGATTGAAACCTTGTGGCATATCATGAAGAAAAGCTCCGAACGAATCCCGCAAGAACCGTTCCAGAATTGCGAACCCGTCTCCAAGAAATTTGAAACAGTTTTACATCGGATGACTGCCAAACATTAGTTGACACTATGCCAAGACGTATCGAAGCAGTAATCAGTCGAAAAGGCAATGTAACGCAATGGTGATTTGCTGCTATTTGGTTTCGTTGATTTTTATTAATCGACAGTTTTTTTTTTTGGATTGGTAAGATATTTTTTTCTCTGTTACAAAAAATGTAGTATTTTAAGCTCATCGTATGTTATGAGAAATACATTTTAGTTTTGATAGTTGGACCAACTTCACTGAGACATGGCTCGTATATGTTATTCTTGTTTTAAAAGCTGAGCTCTATGATTAGAATAAGAAAGAAAGATTAGATTAGAATAAGAAAGGTAGATTTTTAATACTTAGGTACCTAAAGTTTTTTATTTTACAGACCTTTACTCGAATAGAAGTGACATTAAAACAGCTTTAAATTCTGGTAATAATATTAGGGGGATGTACCACAACAGACAAATAATGACCTACGTTTTTTAGACATATCTCCTGATTCGGACAACAAAACTGGACTAGATATTCATTAGGAACTTATATCAAGGTCAAAATTTTTTAAAGGAAAGCTAACCGCTAGAATCTAGGAATACTCTTGTTGAAAAGTTTCCATTTCATCAAATTGTTTAGCCTTAAGACCTCCGAAAATGAATGATGAAATTCAGTCAATACTGATCAAGGTTACAAAAAATTATAAGTTTTGAATTAACTTGTATAAAACCGGACAATAGATGCCGGTTTAAGCGCACTTATTAAACTTTAAAGTAGTTGAACCCGATTTTCAGATTATTTTAGAACGGAAAAAGTTGCAAACATCTTTCATGCCATTGTTATTAAACACTGTTTGGTCCAGCCTTTTATTAATAAGGAAAATAGGATTATTTCAGCTAAAAGTGCTATTGACTATATGTTATTTGGATCGACTTTATGGAACAAATTCAATCATGTACCTATATCATGAATAAGTGAAGTAAGGTTATGGCATCAAGAGGTGAAAAATTAAAAGATACCGAAAAGTCCTGTAAACATTGCAAAAAAAGTTAATTTCTTCCTGGACTGCCAATATTGTGGTTTCTGCTACCATCCAAGCTGTGCCAGTCAGATTAAAGCATCAAATAAAGTAAACTGTTGCAAGGCACGCAATAAAAGTGAGGTTAGAAATAATAAAACCGAAGAATTTCTTGATACAAAGGACGAAACACTACTAAAAAGAATTGTAAAAGATCTGCTAACAGAATTCCTTAATCCCTTTAAGGAAAAAATGCAGAAAGACATGCAAAAGTTGAACACATCCGTGAAATTCATGTCCGACTCATTTGACGAACAAAAAAGTGTATTTGAAAGTTTATTAGCAGAAGTAAAGGTCCTGAAAAATGAAAATACACTATTAAAACTAAAAATCGACTCGCTAGAACAAAAGAAGAAAGAAAATAATTTGATCCTAATTGGAATACCGAAACAAAAGGACGAAGAGACGAAGAAGGTAGGTAGTACAGAAGATATTTAAAGCAATGAAGGTGGATACAGAGGAGAATAAAATAAAAGACAGTTACAGATTTAATAAGAAAGAAGAGGTACTAGGACTAGTGAACCGTGATGCAAAGATACACATACCTACTCAAAAAGATAAGAGAAATCAAGGGCATAAAAGTGAAAGAGTGTGGACTGGAAGGTGTAAATAAAACCCTATACTTTAATGAGGATTTAACACATACTAATCAAGAACTATTTAAAAAAACAAGAGATTTTAAAAAACAGAAAACCTTTGCTAGTGCATTTTGCAGAAATGGAAGAATATTTCTTAAAAGAACACCTGACGGGCAACCTACCCGGATAAGGACTGAACAAGATCTGGTCTTGTAAAAAAGTAGAAAGAGCCAAACAAAATTAAAACAGAATACATGTAAATAAACATCAACAATGTCCCTAACTAAAAAAATAAATATACTGTACATAAATATAAGGAGTTTACGAAACAAAGTGGATGATCTCATAGATATTATTAATAAGTCTGACCAGGAAATACACATTACTGCTCTTACAGAGACTTGGATTTACCCAGATGAGGCAGAATATTTTAGATTACCAAACTACAGTGCAATCCATGACTGTAGAGACTCGAGAGGAGGGGGAACAAGTATCTACGTAGGGGATGAAATGGGCTACGAACGCCAAGACATTTAACTAATCAATTTGAGTAAATGTAACATAACATGACACAGAAACAGTGAAAGAATAAAAAAACGTTATTGAAATGAATGGTTTCCATGTACAAAACAATATTAACCCGGACTATGTCTCTGGTAATGAGACCAACAACGACGACGATAATTCCGTTAATAATGCTGACGTGGATAGCTCTGACGACGCCGACGTCCAAGGTGAAGAAACTGTAAATGCCGATGGCAAAGAGAACAACAATGAGGCTGAATGGGGTGATATGACCGAAGGGCAAAAAATATATAGATGATAAAAGCGAATGGAAAAGAAATTAAAATCAAATGCTTAGCATGAAAGGCGAAGAATATGTGGGATTTTCTCGGGACAAAAACTTTAAACATAACATTCCTCGGGCAGCAAGGAAAATTGCCTGCCCTGCGTGTCAAAAATGTGCATAAAATCTAAGAAAAGGTTCTGCCATACTTTTAGTGAACAAATTAGAAAGGAAATATTTGCTAACTTTTGGAAAAAGATGACGTGGGGTCAAAGAAAATTGTTTGTGTCTGGACATGTGAGCCTTCAATCTACATCCAGAAAAACAAAGGAAAGCGAAGGTAGTACATGGGGAAATACCATGGTTTATAAACTTCACAATGGTAATGAGTTAGTTCAAGTATGTCATAAGACATTCCTTAATACCATAGGATTAGGGAGATTCACGATTGAGGGCTGGATAAAAAATAGTTCATATAACATAAACAAGTCAAAATGCGAGCAAAACAAACGACGTAAAAATAGAAATTACAGGGTAATAGTATATTACGTTACAAGACCGGAAAGTACTATTTTACAGGACGAAGCAGGCAATTTCCAGGGCGAGCCGCCAGGCGAGTCCTGGGAGCCTGCGAGTCCTGTTAACGTACTTTTCGGTTGAGTGACGTACAATATTTTTTTTACAATCGACACAAGACACCAGTGGCGTGCGAGAAAACGTTAATAATAGCTTACTATATGGGTATAGTTTTAGCAGAAAACTCTAATAGTTGGGAAAATTATGTTTAATAATAAATACAATTTGGTACAAATGTTCTTAATTCTATTTTATCTATTAATATCTATTTGTTAATTGTTATATTGAAAGTACAATTTTGTGGTGTATTAAATTGTAGACATGACGGGAAATTTTTTGATTCATCTTTATAGGATGTTTGTGAAGTTATATCCACTTTTGATCCTCCGGCTTCCTGAATTCTACTGGCTATATCAATCTTATTTTGTAGAGACTGTTCAATGTAGCCTTCGGCAACTTGGGATGATTTCCAGCCGCCATGTCGTTTTAAATTAAGGATATCGCCTCCACCTTCAACTAACAGTGTCGCCGAACTACGTCGAAAACAGTGCCCTGTAAATTGCTCTGGGTTTGGTAATCCCAAATAGGATGCTATTTTTGATGGCGCTTTTCCTACTGAATGCAAACCTACTGGTTGAATAGTGCATTTTCCTTTATTATAGAAAAGAAATAGCCTGCGATGTGGAACACTAGGCGGACGTAAAGAAATATATTTTCTATATATATTTAGGTTTCGTTCCCCAACAACTATAAATGACCTGGGTTGGTATGTTTTTGTATTTGGAATTTTTACCGCCAACATCGATTCGTTATCTTTAACATCGTCAATTGTCATATTGGTCAATTCTTCACGGCGACACGCTCCAGCCGAACCCATTATTAGTAAAAGCTAAAAAAAATAAGAAATAGTTTAAATATATTTTTTTTAAACACAATATAAGAAAAGAAGAACTTTAAGAAAACTCGTATTATGTATTTAAGTACTTACTTTGATTAAAAGATAATCATTATCAGGGGCTTCCAGCAAAAATTTGTCAATGTCTTCTCTGGTAAGTACGTTCGATTTTTGGGGAATGTATCCAACAGATTTTCTCTTTATGAATGCTATCAGTTTATAATATTTGCTTATATCAATGTTTTCTTTTAAATTTAACATAGATTTGATCATTGAGTACAAGCTCCACAGTGTAGATGATTTTAATTTTTCGGATTTTTCAGCAAAATAAGCTAACAAAACATCCTCAGAAACATTTCTGACATTTTTTTCTCTACACCAATTTTTAAAGACGCTAAACGTTTTTTCATACCGCACTCTGGACTTATGCGGCAACAAATCGTCTGTAGCTCTAGCAGCTGCCTCTGTTATTTCAACTGGAACGTCATTTTCTTCCCAATCCAAATTAAGTTCCATATCTAAAGTCTTCCACACAATTTTATAAAGCCACAAAAGTTTATTTATCAAAGTCAATATCGTACCTGACAGTTCGTTACTATGGAAGCAAGAAAACATAAACATGTCAAAGCCTACTTATAAATGAGTTTGGTTAATTTTTTTAAATTGGGAGCGGAACGCAACAAAAATTGACCGGTAAAGTACTTTACCGGTCAATTTTTCATTACTTTCCGGTCTAGACCAGCAAAGTGATATTTTCCGATCAAAAAATTGTCTAGAAAGTGCTTGCTTTCCGGTCGATTGAAAAAAAATGCTTTTGCAGAAAGCAAAGGTTTTATGAGTTGGTTTTTTGATGAACTTCCCAAATAGCCTTCCCATTATACAAAAAGGGATAGCAACAAATTATATTTAGAACAACTAAAGTTATGTTTCTTGGGTTTTCGGTCAAAATTGTGAGTGAAATACGAGTTTTTATTGTTGACCTTTTGGTTTATTTTATTCTAAACCATCATCAGAACTACAAATAAAAAAATGTTATATGACTAGGTACCCCTACCTATAATTTAGTTAGGTAGTAGTTATCTAAAGTTCAAAATTTATTTTAGTGGCCAACAGCTATGTAATGATCATGTGAATCACTGTGTCAACTTGGCCACTAAAATATCTTTTAAAAGTTTAATTTTTTGGTTAATTTTAAAGGCTAAGATTTTGTTTCTTTATAAATTTTTAGTATTTACGTTAAGTATGTAGTTTAGGCTATCCTGCAAAATAAAAGGTAAAATTATTTAGACATAAATGTTTTTAGTTTCCATTATATAATAGATGCTTAAGTGGCTAATAACTGTATCCCGGACCCTAGTTATGTACAGTGTAACCAGTAAAGTTCGCATCAAATGGGATTTTTTTTTTATTAATAGCTTTAATCGAAATTTAACTTTGGCATTAAGTTCTGCTTCGATCGAGATAAAAATTAAGCGAAAAAATAGTAGACACGTGAGTCAAAAAAAACTGTCAAGTTTTAATTTTTTCCAAAAAATAATTGAAAAGTGGGGTTAATTCTGAAAATATCGAAAAAAGTTATTGGAAAATGTTTTTTTAAATGCAGTTTCTAGCCCACATGCAAAATTTCAGCTGCATAAGATAATTTTGATTTTTTACCCACCACTAAAATTTATTTTCCACTAAATGAACACTTTACTGATGACACTATGTTATTTTTTGTCTTAATATTAAGGTATATTACTTTCAGACACAAATTAAGTTTTCAAAAATACTTATTTTTTGACGTTACCTTATACAGGGTAAAAAACAAATAAACTTTGCATAATATGCGACCAAATTTTAATAGCCCAATTTTGATAAAACATACATTTAATATGGCGCTACTTTAAAGAAAATGTATCTGAAATGAAGCATTGTAAAAACTTAGAAGTTTTATGTAGTTGAGTCTTATTTTTCAAAAGTGGTGCAGTTTACAAAATATGGGTAAAAAAATCAAAATTATCTTATGCAGCTAAAAATTTGCATGTGGGCTAAAAACTGCATTTAAAAAAACTTTTTTCAATAACTTTTTTCGATACTTTCAGAAATAAACCCACTTTTGAATTTTTTTTTGGAAAAAATTAAAATTTGACAGATAATGCGAATCATGTGACTATTATTTTTTTGCTTAATTTTCATCTCGATCGAAGCAAAACTTGATGCCAAAGTCAAATTTCGAATAAAGTTATTAAAAAAGAAAATCCCATATGATGGAGACTTTACTGGTCACACTGTACAGGGTGGCCCATTAATAAGGGACGCCGGCTGTATCTCGGAAACCATTAATCGTACAGCTTTCGGAAAAAAAAATGTATGAGTAAAGCTGCCATGAGAAAATTCTGGAAATTACTTTCAAGTTCCTCATTTCGCCGCAAGGGGGCACAATTGAAAATTAGTTTTTTAAATTTTAAATTTCTCCGAAAATTCCCATATTAAGGTATAACTCTGATTATATCATTGGAAAGCTTAGACAATTCTGCATCATTTTGGTTTAAGGCTTGTTGGCGTACCGACCTTGATAAGAGTGGGGGAAGCTATTGAATGTGTAAACATTAAAATCGCTGTAACTTCTAAACGACTTATCCGATTTTGCTAAATTTAAGCTTGTTTAGAAGGGAAAGGTAAGTACCTTCAATCGTCGTATCCAATGGTACACGACAAATTCTAATAAAATTGCTAGAGGGCGCAATTTGTAATAATAACAGTTTTTTTTTATTTTATCCCGAAAATTCAAATCATACGGTATACCTATGACATCATAATCGGAAAGTAGATGAAATTTACAAGAAAAGAGAACCGCAATTCGATATCTTTGTTCGTTTCAGAGTTATTGCCAGAACAATAATTTTTAATACAAATTGCGCCCTCTAGCAATTTTATTAGAAACTATTGTGTACCATTGGATACGACAATTGAAGGTACTTCCAAACAAGCTTAAATTTAGTAAAATCGGATAAGTCGTTTAGAAGTTACAGTGATTTTAATGTTTACACTTTCAATAGCTTCTCACACTCTTATTAAGTGAAAGTGTAAACATTAAAATCGCTGTAACTTCTAAACGACTTATCCGATTTTACTAAATTTAAGCTTCTTTGGAAGAAAAAGGTTAGTACCTTTAATTGTCATATCCAGTGGTACACAATAGTTTCTAATAAAATTGCTAGAGGGCGCAATTTGAATTAAAAGTTATTGTTTTGGCAATAACTCTGAAACGCACAACAATATCGAACTGCGGTCTTTATATTTTTTCTTGCAAATATAATCTACTTTCCGAATATGATGTCATAGTTATACCGTATGGTTTGAATTTTCTGGATAAAATCAAAAAAACTGTTATTATTACAAATTGCGCCCTCTAGCAATTTTAGTAAACACTATCGTGTACTGCTGGATACGACGATTGAAGGTACTTACCTTTTCCTTCCAAACAAGCTTAAATTTAGTAAAATCGGATGAGTCGTTTAGAAGTTACAGCGGTTTTAATGTTTACACATTCAATAGCTTCCCCCACTCTTATCAAGATCGGTACGACAACAAGCCTTAAACCAAAATGATGTAGAATTGTCTAAGCTTTCCAATGATATAATCAGAATTATACCTTAATATAGGAATTTTCGGAGAAATTTAAAATTTAAAAATATAATTTTCAATTGTGCCCCCTTGCGGCGAAATGAGGAACTTAAAAGTAATTTCCAGAATTTTCTCATGGCCGCTTTAGTCTTAAAATTTTTTTCCGAAAGCTGTACGATTAATGGTTTCCGAGATAAAGCCGGCCTCCCTTATTAATGGGCCCCCCTGTATATAATATTTGACTTGATAAAATGAAAAGAAAGCATAAATCCCCCCTCCCTTATCTGAACTTAGTTTAAATTTTACAAGAAACACAGCTAATATTTAAATATTGCAACAGTCAAAAAAGGTAAACATTTTCTCCATTGTTTTTGTTTAAAAAATGCTTACTTAATTAGTTTAGTATTAAAGAAAAATGGATGGAATAAAATATTTAATTACAGCAGTAAAACAAACAACGGTCACATAATACCAAAGTTTTTTTTTTAATTAAAAAAAGGTTTGATTATAAAATACACCAATTGGCCATTAGAGAAAATGAAAAAAAGCAAAATTATTTCTCAACCAAACCGGCCACAAGAGAGTTGAATAACGGAAAGGTCATGAGCAAATGGCACATTTTTGTACCTGCCAGTTATTGATTCCAGTAGCTCAAAATTAAATATTGTTAATTAGTATAGAAGATAGCCATTAGTATGATAAAAAACTCATCTTAAGGTGGATAAAGTATACAAGTAGTTTAAATAGTAAGTTTATATTATACAGGGTGTCCGCAAAATACGTGTACAAAAGGCACAAATTCCTGAGGCTTAAATTAATATGAACCTAATTCACTGAGAAAAAATTCTTTCTGGTGGCAATTAAGCGATTTTTAACATTTCTAGTATTAGTTTTTTAATTGGATAAATAAGATTATAGTTCACTACACTAAATTACTCTTGACATAATTTTGTAAAATATTTTTGATTAATTCGGGCAACTAAAAAATCGAATTGGAATATATATGGTTAAATTAACAAAAGTTTAATGCAATCAATTACAGTTTACTAATATTATTTACTTCCAATTTTCTTAATAAATATCGGAATCCAGATATTTGTTAGCATAGTATGCTATAAGAAATCTAGAGATTATAATTTAATACTGCAAATAAAACAGATATTCCAAAATAAATTTATTTTGCCAGAGTTCCGCGAACTAAATTTTACTGTAGGCAAGTTAGTTGGTGATTCTCAGAATTACAGCTAGAGTCCCAACGTGAAGACGACCGCCACGCGAAGCATTTAATTCGAAGCGCGCGGGTTGGTGTCGGCTGTCGGTATTTTCTTTTGTTTGTCTTCAAGTTGTCCAATTATAATAATATAGTTATGGATGAAATGGAGGAAATATTAAAAACCTGGGGGTTACCCATGTTAGTACCTGTGTTTGTCGGTAAGTCATCAATTATTATACCCATTTTATTATCTAATATTTTAGTTGTTATCTACTAGGTAGGTAGGTATATGGTTCTAGAATTGCCGCGCCGCGCCGGGAAGCTGGCGTACATTATCATAATATGTATGTGTTGCGAATTGCGCAATTTGACTAAATTTTCCAATGCGCACGCTGTATAACCGTACCAATTTTTCTACAAATAACATTTATTAATGCATTTATAAATATTCAATGGAATTTAAACCAAATTTTTTTCAATAAGTATCTAAGTAGTTTGAGAAATCCTGTCTTAAATAATTGTATATAAAATATGGCTGCCAGAATAAATATGTATGATAATAATTGTTTTAAACTTGACGTTTATTTAAACTTTAATTTTTTAACCAATTAATCAGAGAACGTTAGAAGATTATAGAAAACGGGTCAATCTCTCGGAAACTATTAAGTAAATATACTATAATAATATGCATTTTTATTAAAAAATAAATATAATGTTCCGTATAGAATATACAGGGTGGCTCATTAATAAGGGACGCCGGCTATAGGTATCTCAGGATCCGTTAATCGGACGACCCTTAGAAAAAAAAATCTACCTTGTCGTTGGTTTGAAAACAAGTCAATAACTTTTTTTTGGAATAACCGATTTCAAATAACTTTTTTTAATTTTAAAGCACTTTTATGGATGCTCTACTTGAATAATAACATTTTGAGTTCAGTTATTTTTTGTGTCAGTAGGTGGCGCTTTATGACAAGGTCGCAGATTTTTATGATTTTCTCGAAAATTTGAAATGGTATTTTTATTTTTTTTCTAGAAAGAAGAGCATCAAAATATTACAGTTACTGGTGAAAACCGCTGTCCGAAATGTTTATTCCTTATACAATATCCGGCAAAAAGTTGGACCCATATGGGAAACTTTTTTATTATTAATTTTACGAAAAACAGTTACTTATCCTTCATAAAAAGTTCCGCTTGGTCTAAAACCTAAAATGCAACTATCAAAATTTTTCCAGGCGTATACGAGGTTTATCAAAAATAAAGGTTATTTCTAAAGCATATTGTTTTATTTCTTACAATCTGATATAATTGCGCCAATAAAATGATATTATTTTTGGAATAACGCATTACTTTTGAACAAAATTGATTTCGTTATTGCAAACTATAGTATAGTTGTCACAAGAATATTAAAATCTGTTCAAAATAAAATATAATTACCACAAAGGATTATTATTCATTACATGAATTAAATCGTCATTGTGACAACAAAATTTTAATTTTGCTAAATATGCACTATCCAAAAATCAAATAAACTATAATTTACGCAATTTAATTCCTATTAAACATTTTTGGTATAGTGGTGAATCAATTAAACCTTTATTGAAATTTCAATTAAATTATGTAATTCTTTGAATTCGGTGATTTAGTTGCTCGTTACCAACTCGATTATTTAGTTGGATGAAATATATCTGGGTATTGGGAATTAATCCTTTTTCTCAGTGTTCACCTTACTCCAAAAGCTGTTAGTTTCCAAAATATGTATTAATTGCAGGAATTTTGTTACTTTTGGAGTTTTCTAGGATTGCAAATCAAGATCTGATTACAGTTTCGATGCACATTGCAGAGGGCGACACTAGCAGCACATTACCTACATCTAAAGCTTTATAACATTTTTTGCCTTGATATATTAAATTTCTAGTTGACAATTCCTATTTATTGGCATCTTTTGTCCATTATCTCAGAAACGGTGCTAGAAGCACACCTACTAGGTATAGGGACAAAAAATACCATCTAGAAATTCAATATACCGAGGCACACAACAGTTATGAAGATTTAGATTTAAGCGAAGGGCTGTTGGTGGCGCACTCTGCAATGTACACCGAAACTACGAACATATCTCGATTTTTCATTCTAAAAAACCTCTAAGTACTAAATTTAGTGCCAATCATACTATTATTAAAATAACTAAAATAGCTTTGACATCTTAAATTTTTGAAACTATCAACTCTTGGACAAAAGTAAATTGCATATTTTTATGTATATTGTATCGTTAGGAATTTATGCTAGCGTGTTGTACCTATATTCTCCGGACGTTCTGTATATAGTACAGGCAGTGGCATGTGGTGGAGTGGGGGGGGGGGGGGAGGACGCTCCGGTTGACTCTCGTTAAAGGTTGACACCTACATTAAACAACAAAATCAAAATAATAAAAATCACACATTTGAGTCCAGTTAAATTAAAATCAAAATATAAAAAAATTGCAAGCTAAAAAAGTTGACTTGGTTTGAAAACCCGAACAAACACGGCTGTTCAATGTTGCGATACTATCAAGAAAAAAAGAAACAGCTAGGAAAAATTATTTTAATGAAATAATCCGTAATTTTGCAGCTGTCAATAGCAGAAAAGGAAGCTTTAAACTATTTTTTAAATCGCATGATGTATACGTTAGGGTGTAGCATTTTGTATAGGGCAAGGGCTTTATAGAACTAACGTTATTTATTACCCCGTAAGTTGGTTATCAAAAGCAGCGTACCTATATGATCGTTTTTAAAGCTCGACACCGGCGAGGATGTTTATAAAATGTCTGCTGATCGAGGTACCTTGACGATATTTTTCGGGATACGATTTGTTTATAGTTGACACATGCACGTTATAGAAACTGCCTTTTGTACAAATATTTAAGAGATTTATTTTATTATAGTTTTGAATGCATTGAAGTAAAGTGTGTGAGATATCATAATAAGAAATAATTTTGTATTTGTGCTGTGCGAGAGATATTAAAGACAAGAAAGGGTGCGTCGAGTCACTGAGCATGCTTTTTCTACATTATTGTCTTGTGTATATTTTCCATAGTTTTTGATATTTGAATTATTTGGTTACTGTCTTGTATGTGAAAGTTTTTATAATTTTTGTTAAATATCTGGAGCGGCTCTGGGACCATTGCACGTCTCGTGGAAATATTTAGGAAACCCTGTATCTGGAGCGGATCCTTGCGTTTTGGTGTCCATTGCACGTGCACGTCTCAGTTCAAAGTGTGGTATTGCCAAGTTGGTCTTGACCGGAGGTTGTTGTATCAATCTCGTTTTGTATTGTTTTGGTAGTAATTTACTACGTGTACTGGAATGAGCTGCTTTTGTACTCATAATAACCATTAGTAGGTTTGGGCACTTTGGACGGGTTAATACCCCATTGCACATCCAAAGCTGGTACTGCTTTTCAGTACTGGGGACAGTAGTTTATTTAGCAAGATAATAATAGTTAAATTATTGCAGAGCATTCGAGTTGAAGAAATATTACTTTACGATAAAGTGGATATATTAATATCGATTGTTGATTAGTTCGAGATATAATTTAAGTAACTGATGTTATGAAATTAGTTTAAAAGTAATTTATATACAGAAATATTATTTGGTTATTAAATAATCTGATATAATTAAGCCACGTTTTAAAGAAAATATTTATTTAAAAGTCACTACTTGTTTTTAATTTTTACCAAGGGGAAATTTAAAGAAGAAGAGTGCTCAAACGATATTTTTATTATTTTTAGGTAAACTTTGCCAAGGGTCAGCTTGAATGAGAGTTGACAATCCGCCCCGTTATATTAATTTACAAGCTTGTTTTTTTATTTTATTTTGGTTTATTTGTTTATTCATGTTTAAGTATTTCTCCACAAAATATAATAAAATAAATACTCTCTAGGGGTCTCTACATGTTTCGAACGTAGATACGTTCATCATCAGGAGACAGAAAATTTGGTTAGTGCTGATGGTTTTAGCAGAAGAACACGTGGACGTAAACAACCTTTTGACCTATAATTTTTTTAAAATGTGCAACTTAATAATTAATTTTATTGGTTTTAATAACCGCTTGCGGGGTTACTGAGCTTTAATCCTCAGTACCTCACAAAACACTTTTAGCAATGGAATTTTATTATGATATCTTTATAATTATGACAATTTTATCCTTATAATGTCTTACTGACATACACTCAAAAGTTTTATAAAAAAAATTTTAAATAATCTTCGACATCTTCTTTATGGGAAGCTTTTTCTTCTTCCCCAGTTTATTTGGTTGGTTTCGACCCCCTTTAATTACTTTTTTAACATACTCAGTATGTTTAACCTTTATCAATTTTCCTTATATTATGTCTCTTCTACACATCAATTTTTTAATTCCATAAACGCTCCATTAAGGTTCTACACCATTTTCTCTTCTGCTAAAACCATCAGCACTAAATAAATTTTCTCCTGATGATGAACGTTTCTACGTTCGAAACATGTAGAGACCCCTAGAGAATTTTTATTCTATTAAATTTTGTGGAGGAAGACTTTAGGTTTTTTCTTTTTTTCCCATACTTTCAACTCCACTTTAGGCACGGATTATTTCTTCAAATTAAAACTGATTTGATAAAAATCACGCTAGGGCTTTTTTGTTTTACATAAAAAAAATTTTAGTTGTAAGTAGTTCAGTAGCAAATATTTTTAGAAAATTACCTAATCTAAATTTTTACTATTTAAAATCGCAGGATTATATTATACACAAATAATAAAAAAAATATTAAAAAAAAAGTTTGATAAAATAGAATTTTTGTAGCTAAAAATAACCCAAATAAGTTAGTTTGGGTTTGTTCGCGTGCCAATGTCATGTATGTAACAATCAAAGTTGCTGGTTAGTTAATTATTATTTTTTTTTATTGATACCCTATTTCGCTTATTTAAAGTACGCCTCAGCGTGTTTAAATCCCACTTTCAAAAACGCGCGTGTTCTAAAGTTACCATGGCAACATCAACAACCCGTGAAACGTGAAGTCTAAATATGTCAACTTTTTAATAATTGATTTGACAGAATTACCTTTTAACGTCAAATAATAGTTATTTGTTTCACTAGGCAGAAAAGCACACGATTTAATGCCGCGGCTGGTGTTTCATAGATCGGCTTTTCTGCCTAGAAAAACATATAATTTTTTCTCCAAATTTCTTCCAATTTCACGCAAAATCGTATTTTTTATATTTATTTATGGTGTTTCACTATAAATATCCAAATAATAAAATAATTTTTTGAAAGGTAATTGGCTCTTCGTTACTATGTTTACCGCTGATGACATTTATTGAATTGTTGTGTTTACTTGTCATTTTAAATTTTAAAAAATTGTCAACTATACTGTTCGAAATGGATCTAAATGAAAGTGAAGATGAATTATTACCATTAACACCACCTGAGATAAGATACCAGGCGCAAGATGTAGAATTGAACCTATTACCGGATAAGTCAAGAACTGTATATGAACTCACATAGAGCAGATTCATGGAATATAGACAAAAGAAAAATATAGGATCTTTCTCTGAAAATGTGCTGCTTGCCTATTTTTCCGATCTTTCAAACAAAATGAAGCCTTCAACGTTATGGTCTACCTATTCGATGTTGAAAGCTACAATGAACATAAAAAATAACATTGATTTAGCAAAATACCTAAAATTACGAGCTTTTTTAAAACGACAGTCAGATGGTTTTCATGCAAAAAAATCCCGAGTATTTGAAAGAGAAGAAATCGAGAAATTTTTATCAGAGGCTCTAGATGAATCATATTTGAGCACAAAGGTAGGAAAATACTGAAGATTATTTGTTATGGATTCAAGAACTATTTTTCATTTTATATATTAGGTTGTACTTATTATTGCAGTCGCTGGGGCTTGTAGATGTGATGAGCTTTTGCAAATGAAAATGGATGATATAAATGATATGGGCGACAAATTGCTAATTATGCTACCAAATACTAAGACCAAAAGATCAATATCTTTTATAGTAACGGCATATTTAAGCGTTGATAGAAAATATGCAGCCTCCAGACCCTTGAATTTGAATAATCGGCGTTTATTTTATAAGTATGCGAACGGTAAGGCATATCAACAATTCATTGGTATTCACAAGTTCGGTAAAATGCCAGAAGCATTCGCTGTTTTTCTGGAACTAGCCCATGCGAAAGAATATACTGGACACTGCTTTCGCAGAACTTCGGCCACGTTGCTGGTGCATTCTGGTGGCGACATAACAATGTTGAAACAACATGGGGGATGGAAGTCTTCCGTGGTCGCGGAGGGCTATATCGAGGACTCCGTAGCCAATAAGTCGAACATCAACAATAAAATATTTTCAGGCTTTTCTGGAGTATCAAGTAGTGTGGATAATAATATTGTTAATTTTACGAAAAAGGAGGCAAGTGGACAGAGTTTAATTGTATTAAATAATTGTTCACAATTCACTATAAATATTTCTGACAAGTAAGAATTTCCTGTTTTAGTTTGTAGTACCTAGTTGTAATAAAACCATTTTTGTGAAATTTTTTTATTTAAATAAATATAGCAAATTATTACCTGGAACGTTGCATAGTAACGAACTTTTTCTGCCTAGGCATAAAAAGTCCACTTTTTCTGACTAGGCAGAAAAAATACACCTTTGGAGCCTGTCAGGTGTCATTAAAAGACCGCTTTTAATGTCATTTGGAGAAAAAATATTTTTTTTTATTGATACCCTATTTCGCTTATTTAAAGTACGCCTCAGCGTGTTTAAATCCCACTTTCAAAAACGCGCGTGTTTTAAAGTTACCATGGCAACATCAACAACCCGTGAAACGGCGTGAAGTAAATATGTCAACTTTTGAATTATTGATTTGACAGACTAACCTTTTAACATCAAATAAAATATTTTTTTAAGCAATAGACAACCAATGTCAACGGTGACAACAATGAATCTTATGTGACAGATTGGAAGGTATTTTTTCTTCTCCTCATTTTCATGACAACGACAGGTATATCACATCGCGAATTCGACCATTTCACTTACTTACTAAGTTATTATTTCCATTTTTGTAATATAAATACCAATAAAAAAAAATAATGTAAAGTATTCGTGGATAACTGGTCTTTAAAACACTTGCTCTATTTCAAGCACTCCGGCTGCGCCGTCGTGCTTGCAAAATCGCGCGTGTTTTAAAGACCTTAATATCCACTTATACTTTAATATACTATTTTTAAGCAATACACAACCAATGTCAGCGGTGACAACAATGAATCTTATGTGACAGATTGGAAGTTATTTTTTGTTCTCCTCATTTTCATGACAACGACAGGTAAGTATATCACATCACGAAATCGACCATTTCACTTACTTACCAAGTTATTATTTCCATTTTTTGTAATATAAATACCAATAAGTGTACCAATAAAAAAAAATAATGCAAAGTATTCGTGGATAACTGGTCTTTTAAACACTTGCTCTATTTCAAGCACTCCGGCTGCGCCGTCGTGCTTGCAAAATCGCGCGTATTTTAAAGACCTTAATATCCATTTATACTTTAATATACTAAAAAACCTTTGTGCAATCCAACATTAGTCTTTTTAGGTAAGTACTAAACCTTGAATATTTCTTTCATTTATTATTAAAGATATTCTTTAAAAGTTGTTTCGTCCTTTCATGCCCAGTTAATTCTCGAGTTAAATAAGCAAAATAAATCGCACAATGTTTTTTTTGTCGAACCTTAAAGCCATCTGTAAAATACCATTTACATAAATTCCCAGTTCTAAGTGAATGTTTAATCCAGTCCGGTTTAGCATGGCCTGTTAGATTTTCTCACTACAGCAATTTTGTTAAAAGGAAAATAAAAATAATATTTTATGTTTTTAATTAAGTCAGTCCCTATTACTTATAAAAACACTTACTCAGGACAAATAGAGCCCAGGCAGTTTGTTAAAAAGTATTATTAAGACATTTTAAATTGTTCTTTATAGTTTTTATACTCGTTGACAGTTAAATTTAAGGCATTATATTTCAATACCCGAAATACGGGATATTCATACCGAAAAATTTAACAAAATATATTAAATTTTATCATTTGTCTTTTATATCAAAATATTAGGACAAAATTAGTTTTTGGATTGTCAACATTGACCTCTAAAACATGTTTTATGTATTAACCCAGTTATTCCTAACGTTCTACATATTAGCACCTTTCATTTAAGAATTTTTTACCGCTGTCGTTATTAATATAACTGAATGTCGTCTGTCAAAAATCTAAAATATTTTTAATCACAGGGCATTTCAAACTGTATATACTAACATTAAAATTGAATAAAGTTATATTGCCGAAGTTGGTAAGAGAATCCTAGTGTCTCCGTAGCGCGATTGGTTAGAGCGTAATCGAGAGGTTCTGGGTTCGAATCCCGGCGAAGGTGTAAAACTTTTTTCAATTTTAAAAACTTTGTCTGCACGTCGATAAACATTTTTCAGTTATATTTAATACAGACGTTAAAAAGTACCATTTCTTTACAAAAAATAATATATTTTTTTATTGATACCCTATTTCACTTACTTAAAGTACGCCTCAGCGTTCTACTTTCAAAAACGTGCGTGTTTTAAAGTTACCATGGCAACAACAACAACCCGTGAAAGGTGAAGTCTAAATATGTCAACTTTTTAATTATTGATTTGACCGAATTACCTTTTAACGTCAAAAAAAATTTTTTTTCCACGACTGTTAAGGCCCGGTTGTACAATTGGAGTTTAAGGGCAGGTTCACTTGAACCGAGAAGTGCACTGAACCCGTACTTAATTTAGATCGACGTTGTACAAAGCTTTTTGAACTAGAGTTCAGCTGAACCTAGTTCCGTGTGGCAAATAACACTGCACAAGCTGGCAATGTCGGATTCAAGCGCTCACTAACATCTTTGCTGCAATAGCCACTTTATCAAAAGAGAAAAAGAAGAAAATTTAAAATTTCTTGCCGTTTAACCTTCGTTGAAACGTGAGAAAACGTTTTGTTTTGATTTTGGTGTTCTGTGAAGAGGTGAAGACAACAGTTATACACATATTTTTACTGCTCCTTTGTGTATATCGATTTAACATGGAATCGAAGCCCGTGGAATCAGCTTTCCTCAAAACAACCCCCAAAAGATCCACTAACTTCAGCCATTCTGAAGAAAGCCTGCTTATTTACCTAGCAAGGAAGTATAAGCATATTTTAGAAAATAAGAAATCGGATACAGATGCTAACAGGAAAAAAACAAGTTGTTGGGTAACAATTGCAGACGAATTTAATTCCCAAAGTGGTAATGTTCAAAGGAATGCCCAGATACTAAAAAAGAAATATGAAAACCTGAAGAAACGAACAAAAACAAAAATAGCTGAAGAAAAATGCTATAGATATAAAACTGGAGGGGGCCCATATAAGGATTTTAAATTTACAGACGTAGATGAAACGGTTATAGAACTCTTAGGGCAAACCCGTGTAGAGGGTCTACCATCAGAATTTGGAGGTGATGCAGGTAAATACATAATCAAAAAACATAATTTTAAAAGCTACACTTATAATATATTATATTATATACCTAGGTAAAATATATTTTTTAATTAAGTATGATCGACGAAAGAAAAAAAATTAACACCACTCATTTTGCAGTACCAGAAAGTGCTTTGCAGCAAACGGAAACAAGCGAGGAAACTGGGATAATTTTGAACGATGAACAAACAGTAGAATTGGATTTACCATTTTCAAATTATGAAAACATTATTTTGCAATTTGATGATGAAGAGAAAGAAAGTGGAGTACAATCAGGTAGCTAACACATTATATTTTGTAAAACGACTTTTAATAAATGAATAAAAATACCTACATGATTGGATAATTTCTTGTAAAAAATTTAAATCAGACATACAAAAATTTTTAAAAATGGTGAAGAAATACCAAATAATAAAATTAAGAGTATTTGGTTTAAACAGAAATTTTATTTTTGTAACATTTTAGAAAAGATGGAGACCTTGACAGAAATTACTGAAAACCCAACTTGGGCCAAATACACGCCTGCTTTGTTAAAAACACCTCGAGCTAAAGCGCTTACAACAGGTAATATAATTTTAATTACATACCTATTATTATAATTGCTTATCTTTTTTTATTTAATTATCTTTATTTCGTAACTAACATATTTTAGCAAATAAAACTCAAAACAATAAGGAACCTAACATTTCAAACAAATTGTCACAATGGGCAGGTGTGAAAGCCTCTATGGAAGAGCAAAAAAATAACCTTTTAAAAGAAGAGCATAAGACAAAAATTGAACTGGTAAAAGAAAAACACAATATGGAAATGGACATACTAAAAGCAGAGTCAAAAGCTAGAATTTTAAAAATAGAGGAGGAGAAAAATGTAATAATACAGAGCTTTAAAGAAGAACATAAAATCAAGACGCAAATTTTGGAGCTACAAAAATGTAAAATTTTACAAGAGTTACAATCCAAAGAAAAAATAGGTCATTAGTTTATTGTTTGTTTTTATAACATGTTAAGCCTATGTAAATATTAAGAAAAACAAATAACATTACAAATAAATTTATTTTACAAAAGATTTAAAATGAAAAATATTTATATTATTATTAATCAATGTTAACTACAAGTAGAAACTGGCAATATTAGAAACCAAATCAAAGTTCAGCAAAATATTCATTTATAAGCTGTTGTCTTTTTAAATTATTTATATTTCGCCTGTTAGGTTGTGGTTCATACACATTAACATTATTTACAAAATTTATTGCTGCTTCTTCTTCCCCATTTTGTGGAGGATCAGGTTCATTTAACAGCTTGGCAATATTATACAGTACACCAGTTGCAATAACTACAGCTTCCAACCTTTCCTTTTTAAGTCGAATGCCAAAAGCCAATATTGGAAAGCGTCTTTTCCATATTCCAAATGTTCTCTCAATAGGATTTCTTGTCCTTATTTGTGATTCATTGAAAAGTATTTCGGCACGAGTACCAGGATTTTCTAGAGGGGTAATTAGGTAGTTTTTTACAGCATACCCACTATCTCCCACCATAACGTTGTTAATAAAATTACCTCTTTCAAATTTCATTCTCATTGTTGAATTTGCAAATATTAGAGAGTCATGAGTAGAACCTGGCCAACGACAAACCACATCTTGCAAGATACATTTAGCACTGCATACTGCTTGTACATTTAGCGAAAAGAATCCTTTTCGATTTCTGTATATCTCGGCATCATTACCTCCCGGGGATAATATTTTCACATGCGTACAATCCAGTGCTCCAATGCAGGTTGGAAAACGACTAATGTTGTAAAACTCTTGTGAAATATGCCTCATTTCTTCTTCTCTAGAGGGCATCTTTATAAATTCATTATAAAACCTTGCAATTGCCCGGGATACTTTCCATACTATACGAGATGCCGTACTTTTATGAATCCCAATAAAATCACCAACTACTTGTAGAAAGCTTCCAGTTGCATAAAACCGTAAAGTTAATAGTAGCATCTAACCGTAAAGTTAATAGTAGCATGACCTGCCTAACCTACTTTGTGTGTCACATGTGTTCTGATCATTTAATCAAATTACAGCGTTTTTAAAGTTAAATAATAGTTAAATATAAGGCATAAATCTAGATTGTGTGCAACAGTATCGTGGCGAATATAAAAAATTGTGATTTTTGTGCTGTGTACCAAAAAAATCCACATTATTCCTAAACATAACCTAAAACCATGTCTGTGTGTTTTAAATGCAAGAGACTTTGTGTTTCCAAGGATGTAACAAAAAGCAAAGAAATCAAAGATCTATTTGGGTGGCCATGCGACTATTGCAAAAAAACAATCTGCAGAGAATGCAGTCAAATGTCATCATCTGAGATACGAGCGATCACTGGACAGTCTCGGATAATAAATTATTTTTGCCTCGATTGTACTAAAACTATACAGAATTTACCAAATATAACAGCCGAACTCATCCAAATAAAGCAGGAAATCGACGAGCTAAAAGCAAAAATAAAAAACCAACCTCCAATACCTTCATTTGCAGAAATAGTGTCAGAAACAAAGAGCCTAAAGAACCAGGTCCACAGTCTTAATAAGAAAATAGAAGAAAACAAAGATTCTCAACTACAAACAAAAAGATATCAACCATCTATCGAACCAGCCATTCTAGAAATACAGGAGAGGGAAAAAAGATCTTTAAATGTTCTGGTTTTTGGGGTCGAGGAATCAACACCAAATGACAAAGAAGAGTCACAAAAGCTAGACAGTGAGAAAGCTATAAGTATAATCCACCAGATTAATGGTGATGTCCAGCCATCAATGATCAAGTGTATAAGACTGGGTGCACCCATAGAAAACAAGAAAAGGCCTATCAAGGTAACTTTTAGAACAAAGGAGGAAGCATTGCTAGTGTTACGTCAGAAAAATAAGTTAAATGTACCCAATGTTTATATTAAATATGACCAAACCCCAAGTCAACGAGAGTATCTCCAACAAGTTATTAAGGAGTGTGAAGAACGGAAAAAAGGTGGTGAGACTGATTTACGAATCAAATACATAAATAGTACCCCTAAGATAGTTAAAACTTCCGAATACACGGCCCACAGACCAAAAAACTAACTACTGCCAATACTATTGAAATCTCCTTTTGGTACAGTAACGTAAGCTCCATAATGACTAAGATAGATGAATGGAAGGCAAGTATCCAGTATCACAAACCAACAATAATACTATTAACAGAAACATGGTTACGTGAACCAATACCCGATGTCCTCTTACACATATCAGGTTATCAATTATACCGCAAGGATAGAATAATTCAAAGGGGTGGTGGTGTGTGTATACTTGTACGGGAAACAACATCTGGTCACCAAATAAAGTCCACCATTAGTAGCACCTTTTCCACACAGAATGTTGAATCACTATGGGTGGACATATCAATACTTAACCGACAATTTCTAATATCTTGCATCTATCGGTCTGAGCGAGAAACTAACATAGAAGACAACCAGGAGCTCATAAATACTATAAAGGAAGCATGCAATTCCCCTACATCTACCTATATCTTTGGAGATTTCAACTACAGGCAAATCAGTTGGGATACCCTTACAATTCATCCAAACAACCAGTACTGTCAGGATTTCGTAGCTGCCTATAAAGAAATGAATGCATATCAGTTAATCTCTTTCCCAACTAGATTTAGAGGGGATGAACAATCTTTGCTTGACCTACTGCTTGTTAATGACAAAAAGTTAGTCTACGACATCCAACAACACCCTCCAATTGGAAAAAGCGATCATATTGTCATTACAGCAAAGTCACAAATTCAAGTAATCCCCAAACCAACACACAAGATCTATAAAAGACATTTTTGGTCAGCTGACTATGAGGCAATAAATGAATACATAAACAATAACCTCCACATCACAAATCTTAACAACATCCACGAGCAGGTTATGAATGTTTTGGGATCTGTCATCAATCGATATATACCCTTAAAACCCAAATCAGTTAACCCACAAAAACCTTGGCTGAACAGAGAAATTTTTAAAAATATCCAAAAGAAAAGGACACTTTGGCACAAATATAGAGCGGACAAAAGTGAAACCAATTACTCGAATTACAGAACACATAACAACGCTCTCAAAAAGAAAATCGATGAGGCACGGCGAAACTACGAGCATGATCTGCTAAATTCCTCAGATAAACAATTTTATGCCTACATAAATCGTTCTTTAAACTCACGCCTCTCCCACTTTTCACTTAAGAATACTGACACTAACGAAATTATCAGTAGTGAGGTGGACATAGCTGAATCATTTGCAGATCAATTCCAAAGTGTATTCACTAAGGAAGACTCTAACATCAGACCTACCTTGGATCCAACTGCATTTTGTCCTCTAGCACTGGAACGAGTCAACTTTACAGCAGAGAAGGTTGAAACCGCTATAAAATCGCTAAAAAGAGGCTCCACCCCCGGCGAAGATGAGATTCCTGTAATCTTCCTGCAAAAATGTGTGACAAGTTTGTCCGAACCACTTGCCTCCATGATGAATGAAATACTTGATCGGGGTCAACTACCGAAGGAGTGGAAAATCGCAATTGTTGTGCCCATATACAAGAAAGGCAACAAACAGCTTCCTGAGAATTTCAGACCTATTAGTTTAACAAGCACACTTTGTAAATGCATGGAGAAAATTATAGTCAAAGAAATGACCCCCTTCCTTGTAGAGAACAACATCATTCCTCAATCGCAGCACGGTTTTTTGCCTGGACGATCAACATTTACCAACCTGTTGGCAAGAATCGACGACTGGACGAATGCAGATGACAACGGAGAACCTATAGATGTTTTCTATTTAGATTTTGAAAAAGCTTTTGACAAGGTACCCCTTACTAAACTTATACACAAACTTAATCATTATGGTGTGAGAGGTCATTTGCTAAGGTTAATAGAGGACTTCTTGAAGGATAGACACTTCCATGTCAGGATAGGCCTGTCAACATCAAGACTGCGCGAGGTATTCAGTGGTGTGCCCCAGGGATCAGTGCTGGGTCCCTTGCTTTTTTTAGTCTACATTAGCGATTTGCCAAAAAATTTAAAAACTAAAAAATTCTCTTTTGCTGATGACACTAACTGCTACTGCAATCCTACAACTGAATCTGAAGATCTACAGCAAGACATACAAACTATAAAAACCTGGTCAGTTACTTGGCAGATGCCTCTGAACGACTCAAAGTGCTCCGTACTCCACTTGGGAAAAAACAACCCCAAAGTTCCATATACCCTGGGACCCACTCAGATATCTAAAGTGAAGGAACATAAAGACCTAGGAGTCATTATTCACCAAGACTTCAAATGGGAAACACATATAAATAGCATAATTAAGAAAGCCAACAGCCTTATATACCTGGTGTCCAAATCCTTTAAGAATCTTACTCCTGAAATGTTTCTAAAACTGTATAAATCACATATAAGGCCAAGACTTGAGTATGCTCAGAGTATTTGGAACCCATATTATGTAAAGGATATCGAATCTTTGGAAAGAGTTCAACGTAGAGCCACCAAGCTAGCCATGGAATTGAAAAATCTACCCTATCAAGAAAGACTGCAAAGACTAAACCTACCAACCCTTCACCAAAGAAGGCTTCGAGGCGACCTAATTGAGACCTTTAAATTGATCACCGGTCATTATTCCTGCAACCTAGAAATCTTTCAGCCATCGGAAAACCAACAACTCAGGGGCCATAATAAGAAATTATCAAAGGAAAGATGTGCCAAACTTCTAAGAAGAAACTTTCTCTCAAACCGTGTGGTGTACAACTGGAATCGACTAAGTCAAGACACAGTCAGTGCAACCTCTATAAACCAATTTAAGAATAGACTGGACAAAGACATTAAACAATGGAACAATTCATTCGTCCATTATACGCTGTGATATTTTGTAATTTTTACATGTGACAATAGAATAGATGCAATAGTCTCATCGGTTTTACCGCTCACTATTGCTAAATAATAATAATAATAATAATAATAATCTCCTCTGGTAAAAGTGCGTGATTCCTGAAAGGGAAATACCTATATATTGTTCAAGCAGAACATAGTACCAAGGTGTAAACAGTGTATACAAATATTTCATGTTTAGGTATGCTTACCTGTCTGTGGTCGATGAAATTAAATGTTCTATGTAATTTAAAACAAACCGTACTCCGATTTTAGAAAGTCGGAAGCGTTTAATGAACTCATCATCGTTCCACTTTTCAAAGTGATTTTCCCTTTCTCGAAATCTTTGGGGTCTTCTTCTACCTTCTCGTACAACATCTATTAACTCCAGAAAATCTTCGTCATCACTGAGTTGACCAACATACTCCATACCGAGATAAATTAATTTAAAATTTTAGAAAAAAAATACAAAAAGTTTGGTTATGATCTGCGAAGTCTGCCCCTAAACCATGAATGATGCTGGTTCAACTTAAGCCAAGCTTAAACTAAGTTCGAGTGTTGAGCCACCATTGTACAACTCATATTTTCGGTAAACTTCGTTTTGACCCTGAACCTAAGTTCAACTCTGTTTGTACAACCGGGCCTAAATAAAATAAACAATATTCTGCAATTTTTGATAAACAATAATAATCATTATTAACAAGTGTTGAATAATAACTTAAATGTGTTGAATAATAACCATTATTCAACACAAGCATAATTTTCATTATTCAACAGTTTCATAGACCAATCAGAAAGCTTTGTTTGAAAACATGACAAATTTATCAAGAAAGCCTAGACATTAAATGTCAAAATCGACTCCATTTTCTTTATATTAAAATTTGTCTTTGTCTTATAAAAAGAAAAAGTAAATAAAAACCTATAGAAAACCATGGATTCTGATAGTGAAATTGAAATTTCCACACCGCCAGACATTTTGGAAGTCGCACAAAATACAGCCATAGGGTTGTTGCCGAACAAGTCAAAGAAAATATACCAAAGCACATATTAAGAATTTATGGATTGGCGAAATTTGAAAAAAGTGAACTATTTCTCTGAAAATGTTTTGCTTGCATATCTAAGTGAATTATCACAAAAATATAAGTCGTCTTCCTTGTGGTCCAAATATTCGATGCTAAAGAGCACACTTAGCATAAACCACAATGTCAACATTGAAACGTACCCAAAATTACGGGCTTTTTTAAAACGAAAATCAGAAGGGTATCGCGAGCAAAAAAGGCCAATTCCCTATCACCAACAGAAATTAATAAATTTATGAAAGAAGCGCCTGACTACAAGTATTTAGCGACGAAGGTAGGATATTATTACTTACAATTTTTCCATTCCTAGGTACATCTACTATATAATATAATTTAATAATTTTCCTTAAGGTTGTATTGATTATGGGTGTAATGGGTGCCTGCCGAGCAAATGAACTACACTCTATGAATATTGAAGATCTAGAGGATTTAGGATCTGGTCTTCTTGATACAATACCCAACACTAAAACAAAAATAATGAGAAATTGTACAATAATTAAGCAGTTTTATTGCATTGTAAAGAAATATATGGATCTCCGCCCAGACAATGTCACTTCAAGAACATTTTTTTTTTTAATTACCAGAAGGGTAAATGCACCGTACAAAGAATTGGAATAAATAAATTTGCAGCCATGGGAAAAGAAATTGCAATATTTTTGGGCCTTTCAAATCCCCAACGTTACACAGGTCACACTTTTAGAAGGTCATCCGCGCAAGGGCGTCCATAGAGCGTTTTTCAGGGGGGGGGGGGGGCAAAAACTTAAACAATCCTTTTTTATATACAGTGTCACCAGTAAAGTCCGCATCATATGGGATTTTTTTTATTAATAGCTTTATTCGAAATTTGACTTTATCATCAAGTTCTGCTTCGATCGAGATGAGAATTAAGCAAAAAAATAGTAGTCACGTGATTCGCATTAAGATCTGTCAAATTTTAATTTTTTTCAAAAAATAATTCAAAAGTGGGGTTATTTCTGAAAATATCAAAGAAAGTTATAGAAAAAAGTTTTTTTAAATGCAGTTTCTAGCCCACATGCAAAATTTCAGCTGGATAAGATAATTTTTATTTTTTATCCATATTTTGTAAATTGCACCACTTTTGCAAAATAACACTCAACACAACCTACATAAAACTTCTTAGTTTTGACAATGCTTTATTTCAGATACATTTTTTGAAAGTAGCGTTATATTAAATGTGTGTTTTTCTACGAAATCAAAATTGGGCTATTAAAATTTGGTCGCATGTGATGCAAAGTTCATTTGTTATTGACCCTGTATAAGGTAACTTCATAAAATAAGTATTTTTGAAAACATAGTTTGTGTCTGAAAGTAATACACCTTAATATTAAGACAAAAAAGAACACCGTGTCATCAGTAAAGTGTTCATTAAGTGGAAAATAAATTTTTGCTTAACCAAACGGAAAGTTTATCTATGCGACCAAATTTTAAATGCCCAATTTTGATTTTGTAGAAAAACACACATTTAATATGACGCTAGTTTAAAGAAAATGTATCCGAAATAAAGCATTGTCAAAACTAAGAAATTTTATGTATAGGTTGCGTTGAGTCTTATTTTGCAAAAGTGGTGCAATTTACAAAATATAGGTAAAAATCAAAATTATCTTATCCAGCTGAAATTTTGCATGTGGGCTAGAAACTGCATTTAAAAAAAATTATAACTTTTTTCGATATTTTCAGAAATAACCCCACTTTTGAATTATTTTTCGAAAAAAAAAATTAAAATTTGACAGATAATGCGAATCACCTGACTACTATTTATTTGCCTAATTTTCATCTCGATCGATGCAGAACTTGATGCCAAATCAAATTTTGAATAAAGATAATAATAAAAAAAATCCCATATGATGCGGACTTTACTGGTGACACTGTATAAGACTATTTATTTAACTTATGCCTAATGTATTAATTAATTGATATGTTTTTATTATGTAATTTATCAGTTTAGTGATTTGTTGGTCTACTAACTAACCACTGTACTATTCAATATTTATACTGAATTATGAAATAAAATAGTAATGTGGGGGGGGGGGGGGGGCAAGTGCCCGTTTTGCCACCCCCCCCTATGGACGCCCTTGCATCCGCGACTCTCTTTGTGGATGCAGGGGGATACATTACAGCTTTAAAGAGGCACGGTGGATGGAAATCCACTACAGTAGCCGAAGGCTATATAGACTACTCAGTTGCTAATGAAATGCATACAGCAGAAATGATTTCTCAATCAATTAACCAAGAAACCAAACAATGCAACATTAATTATGAATTAAAGTTCTCAACTGTACCTACGGTACAGCTTAATAACTTACTGTTCAAATATTACATTTAATTTTACAGGTAAAGAGTAAACTATTAATTTGGCTTTAATATGCTTTACTAACGTGTGCAAATCTTTCAGTAATAGTTTTCCGTCCTTTTAAAAAATTAATTAAATGTTTAGGTTAGGCCCTATATTTTTTATTATAGATTTAATGAAATAAACCTAAAAGTGTATAAATCTTTCTGTTCATTAGGTATGTTATAGTTTTCTATAATAAAATAATAATTTTAAAGCTACCTTGATTACAAAATATTCCAATGCCATTTTTTTATATTTTGAATCTATGATTAAGGTTATGTTATGTTTAGTAAGTTCTTCTTCTCGCGAAGCTGGTCAGAACTCCCACGACCTATAAAGAGCAAGGGCACGTTTCTTTTTATAGATAATAAACTAAAAAAATTACTTGTATTTTTATTATATCTGCTCATTACTACCACCTCTGAGCCGCTTCACTGTAAGTATTCATTCATCAAGATAAAGAGGTAAAGATTTATCATTTCATGACTCATAATAATACAAACCCGAACAACCCTTTTTTTTCTGTGATGATAATATGCTTGCCAGTTCCACAGAGTAGACGCACGCCGGCGACTCCAGTTTGAAGTTTTGACGTGACGTATTTTTTGACCGATATGAAAATTTAATAAAATTAGAATGTGCAAATATTTATTTAAAAGTCGTGGAAAAAGAACAGTATTCTACTCGCGGTAATGACAGTAATTTACTCGGATGATTTGCAACACTCGCCTGCGGCTCGTGAGCAAATTTCACCCTCGTAAATAATAACTGTCATTATCGCTCATTGAATAATATACTATTAAGCAATACACAACAAATGTCAACGTTGACAACAATGAATCTTATGTGACAGATTGGAAGTTATTTTTTGTTGTCCTCATTTTCATGACAACGACAGGTATATCACATCACGAATTCGGCAATTTCACTTACTTAATAAGTTATTATTTCCATTTTTTGTAATATAAATACCAATAAGTGTAGCAATAAAAAAAAATAATGTAAAGTATTCGTGAATAACTGGTCTTTAAAACACTTGCTCTATTTCAAGCACTCCGGCTGCGCCGTCGTGCTTGCAAAATCGCGCGTGTTTTAAAGACCTTAATATCCACTTATACTTTAATATACTATTATTTTGAATACTATGTGTTCCACAGAAGGAAGAAGAGCTCTAGTACAAATGAAGTAAACCCATTCTCAAGGCAATTAAATGAAATAAAAAGTATTGACAGATTGTATCTATACACGGATTCAACAATGTGTTTTCCCGAACATGTTCTTTCACAATATATAATATGAACGAACCAATTTTAGCTTAAAGTCCTTTTCTGTTAACCCTTGATAAAGTTTTAGAAATGTTGGGATGTACAGACTGTCCGCGGATATGGTTTACAATAGCACAAATGCATGAAAAATTTCATTTTTCGGGAAAAGGTCATTCTTGATAAAACGTTTTGCTTGTAAAAAAATACAATTTACGAAGAGAAAATTTTGATTTTTTATACAGGGTTTGTTCGCAAAAACTTCAAAAACATGATTTTTCTCCAAGAGTAAACTACCTTTATTTTTGCACAAAATGCCAATTAGAAAATTTATTTAGAATAACGTTTGTAATTTAAATCCGAGATTTAAAATAAACCTTCGATTTTTTTAGTTTTTTTAATTTTTAGAAGTAAAAGAATTTTTTTTTGGATAGCAGCATTAGCGGTCGAAATACATAGGGTAAAGTTGGTAGAGATGCCCCACTTTTTCTTAACCTGGCCTAAATTTTATAAAAATAAATAATAAAAAAAATGAGCATGCTTTTCAGTAATTGAAACTTTATTCAGTTACGATATTTATAATAAGATTCCAAAAAAACAAGTTTTATTTCACAATAATGCATAAAGAAAAATTTTTGTAATTGGCCATCTCTCCCTTAGGGGTTGGGTAAGATGCCCCACGCAGGGTGGTAGTGATGGCCTATGTACGCGGATACAAAATAAGTTAGGTCTTCTTTTTAGTAAAGTCGATTCGCTCAGTAAACCTGCAAGATGGCCGACATGTCATATGACAAAAGTCATTGAAAATGCAAAAATTCACTTTATATAGCTGGAATATGACTTTTGTCATATGACATGTCGGCCATCTTGCAGGTTTACTGAGTGAATCGACTCTAGCTACTCTTCCACAGGGATAGCAAAAAATAACAAATTTGCTGCATCCATCGTGATACCATTGTTCGCAGTGTATACATTTTACCCAGTCATCTTTTCTGGTGGTTTAGGAATATTTCTCTCCACATCCCGCAATATTAACAGGCCATCTCTACCCACTTTGACTAGGGCATCTATACCAAAAGATGGTATAAGATGCCTCACTATGTATTTTGTATAAATATACAGGTACATGTGTTTTGAGGTTAGAATATTGTAGCACATGCATTCCACAATTGTTTGACCAAATTGCAAATTAAATAAAAACATATTAATGATTTTACAACCTATAGCGTAATCATGTATAAAAATTTGCACCTACCTCAAAAAAACGATCACAAAACTTTGTCAAAACCAGACAATTGTGAGCAGCTACACCACTTTTCAGGCTTTAGCATAAACAACTGATTGGGTTTGGACAAACCAAACGATCGTATATGTAAATGTTTTCGAGTTATAAAGGTAGGCCATCTCTACCACTGGGGCATCTCTACCAACTTTACCCTACATTATCAATGACAAAGGGATATCAAAAAGTTTCAAAAACTGATTTTTGGTGTTAATATGTATTTTTAATTTCACAAATGAAATGACCCCGGAAATAACACAAAAAAATCTTAAAATAACAACAAATAATAATTTCATAATTTGCTATTCAAACAATACCCCTCCATATTCAACACATTTTTCTAGCTGTAAACGAATGTGGTCAAAACTTCTTCCAATTTCTTCAATGGAAATTGTTTTAACAGCTTTAACAATTCGCTGTTTTAGAAGCTGTACGTCGTTCTAAATTGGACGGGAGTACACTAATTGTTTGAGGCGCCTCCAAAGATAGGCACCTGAAATAGTTAAATCGGGACTTCTTAGGGGCCACAGAACCGGACATTCCGACCAATCCATCTGTGGCCAAATGTATTATTAAGCCATTCCCTCAATTCAATTGCGAAATGCACAGGGCATCCATCTTGTTGAAAGTACATTTCGTTCCTAAATTGGAGAGGCAATTCTTCTAGGTTGTCAGAAAGGAATGTTTCCAACATTTTAAAGTTACTCCTACGGTTACACGTGTTTTCGAAAACGGATGGGCCAATAATGCCATAATAAGAAATCGCACACCAGACATTTACTTTTTTGTAATATTGTCTTCTTGCAGGAATTCTAAAACGGGGATTATTTTCGCTCCAGTATCTAATATGCGCAGAAGACACTTTTCCGTATATATCAGTACTATTAATCGTATCAAAATCCTACATGGTCCTTCGAGCCGGATCGTTTAAAAACCTGTGAAAAATACAGTTTCACCGAGCAACAAGAGCATCGTAAGTCAGTTCCATTTACCGCTTCCTAGCTATAGCATTTTACCGTATCGTAGGTAGTATCATTTTGCTTGTGCAGTAGTGTGGACTCTGGCATTTTTTAATCGGACAACCTCTCTTATCCCTTCCTCAAACTGACTACTAATTTGCCATCTAATCGGCTTAACCACTATAAAGAACTCCAACAAATGTTCCATTCATTCTGGAAGCAATGGTCCAAAGACTATTTACTTGGCATGCAGCAGCGATCCAAATGGAAGGAAGCAACCAATAATATCTTGAAAGTTGGTGCCTTAGTTTTACTAATAGACGATAATTTGCCCCCATTATACTGGAGAATGAGAAGAGTGTTACAACTTCACCCTGGAGATGATAAGGTGTCTCGCGTGGTGACAATCAAAACAAGCAATGGAACAACAAAGCGGGCGGTTCAGAAATTGTGCCTGTTACCCATTGACTCTTAATGTACTTTATAGTTTTTTGAAAGACCGAGGCTTTCAAAGGCCGCCGGTATGTTACGGCCATAGCCTAAACTATTCGTTTTTATTATGGTCATACCTAATATAAAAATAACAATAAACATTCTTATTCTAACCGGACTATGCGTGGTGAACGTGACTCAACGCAGGACTGTCAAGCGCGCCAAGCAAGTTGAAAGAAAAGGAAAAGGAAACGCCCCAGCAAGAGAACAAATTAAGACATCAGGGCTGAGTTCGAGAACGACACACCAGTGCGAATTTTACTAAAATAGGTGTCCGAGAACCATCGAGCGTCATTTGGTTGTGTATTTCCCTACCGTTCGAGAACACACCGGTGCGTAATCCGAGCGTCGCTCATATCACACCAGTCTAGAGTCGGTTAAAAATTACTCTATACAGGGTTTGTTCGCAAAAACTTCAAAAACATGATTTTTCTCCAAGAGTAAACTACCTTTATTTTTGCACAATTTTTGCCAATTAGAAAATTTATTTAGAATAACGTTTGTAATTTAAATCCGAGATTTAAAATAAATCTTCGATTTTTTTAGTTTTTTTAATTTTTAGAAGTAAAAGAATTTTTTTTTGGATAGCAGCATTAGCGGTCGAAATACATACATTATCAATGACAAAGGGATATCAAAAAGTTTCAAAAACTGATTTTTGGTGTTAATATGTATTTTTAATTTCACAAATGAAATGACCCCGGGAATAACACAAAAAAATCTTAAAATAACAACAAATAATAATTTCATAATTTGCTATTCAAACAATACCCCTCCATATTCAACACATTTTTCCAGCTGTAAACGAATGTGGTCAAAACCTCTTCCAATTTCTTCAATGGAAATTGTTTTAACAGCTTTAACAATTCGCTGTTTTAGAAGCTGTACGTCGTTCTCAATTGGACGGGAGTACACTAATTGTTTGAGGCGCCCCCAAAGATAGGCACCTGAAATAGTTAAATCGGGACTTCTTAGGGGCCACAGAACCGGATATTCCGACCAATCCATCTGTGGCCAAATGTAGTATTAAGCCATTCCCTCAATTCAATTGCGAAATGCATAGGGCATCCATCTTGTTGAAAGTACATTTCGTTTCTAAATTGGAGAGGCAATTCTTCTAGGTTGTCAGAAAGGAATGTTTCCAACATTTTAAAGTTACTCCTACGGTTACACGTGTTTTCGAAAAAGTATGGGCCAATAATGCCATAATAAGAAATCGCACACCAGATATTTACTTTTTTATAATATTGTCTTCTTGCAGGAATTCTAAAACGGGGATTATTTTCGCTCCAGTATCTAATATGCGCAGAAGACACTTTCCCGTTTGTTGAAAATGTCGATTCATCGGAGAACATGATAAATTTATGAAAATTCCTGTTTTCACTTACAATTTTGTTTTCAACCCAAAGACAAAAATCCAAACGTTTGGCTTCGTCTCCTTCTTCCAACGTTTGATTAAAAGTTGGCTTAAATGGGAATATTATGTTTGCCTTTAAAATATACTGAATATGAGTTTTGGAGAAGTTCTTGGGCTCGGTTTCTTAATGAAAGGGTAGGATTGCCAGCAACAGACTGCAATACGATGAGAGAAGCTGCTTCATTCTGATCATAGTTTTTTTTTAATTGGAAACAACCAGTTCGCTAAAATTTTCTTAATAATTTATGAAGTCCCATTTTGGAAACGTAAACGTTAGGGTATATTTGATTACATTTCTCTATCACAAAGTTGTAAGAACTTTCGCCCACACTGTAACATTGAACTAAATAAACTCTTTGTTCTAAGGTCAACATTTTTAAAACACATCAAATTCTATTTAAAAACTTCAAATTTGCCCCATACGTAAAGTAAAGTAATAAAATAGTAAAAAAATTCCTTGTTTTTACAAAAGATGGTAGGAATGCATTTAAAATTTTAAAATAAGATACACACCACCCATTATAAAAATAGAGTCTAAATTTAAATTTTATATTAATATGTTTATTGAGCAGCAAAATTTCTATTTACCTCTAAAAATTAAAAAAAATAAAAGATTGACTTTAAATGTCGGATTTAAATTACAACTGTAATTCTAAAATAAGTTTTCTAATTGGCATTTCGGTCAAAAATGAAAAATAAAGGTAGTTTACTCTTGGGGAAAAAAAATAAAAAATCAAAATTTTCTCTTCGTGAATTGCATTTTTTTACAAGCAAAACTTTTTATCAAGAATGACTTTTTCCCGAAAAAATGAAATTTTTCATCCGTTTGTGCTATTGTAAACCCTATCCGCGAACAGTCTGTATACAATTGAGTAATCTCATTGCCCGACCTCATTCCCACTATACTTATCCTAATCTACTAGTAAGGGCACTAAACTTACTTAACTTGTTTAGGTTTTTTTTTACATTTCGCAACTATAACAGAATTTAAGGGCAATACGTTCTTTTTAATTTCAATATTTGCTGTATCACGATTTAAAAAAATCTAGTATTACCAAACTAAGCATAGTTTGCTAAATAAACATTCTCTATAACAGACAGACCGTATCAATTTTATTTACAATTTAAACTGCTGTTGCGGGAAAAACTGATTATGAATGCTAAACTGCGCTAGCCCTAGTTTTTAATTAAAACCGAAAAGTTGTGTAAATTTGATTTAACAATCGTTTCATCGTTTTTAAATTCAGTCTGATCCCTTGCGGCTAATGTCGGATAAAAATTTTCACTTTGTTGTTCAGGGGAAATATATTTACGTAATTTATTACTTCCATATTTTTATAGTTCAGTTGTGTTTTTTCTAACAGTGTAATTAGTTAAATGAAGAAAGAAATATTAAACAAGAATGTAAAGTAATTTTATAAAAAATAAATAAACAAATACAGATTGTTAGCTAAAAATTTTACTTTGTCATCCAGGCAAACCTTAGAAATTTGTTAAATGGCATAGAAGTATGGCATTAATGACCATATGTTTTATAGTATGGAGAAAAGTGTCGGAAAGATGAAACCTTGAACTTGAAAGTTATATCTGTATAATAGTAAGAAAAATAGATTTTAAGATTGTTACGGCCATAGCCTAAACTAATCATTTTTATTATGGTGATACCTACTATACAAATAACAATAAACATTCTTATTCTAACCGGACTATGCGTGGTGTACGTGACTCGACGCTGGACTGTCAAGCGCGTCAAGCAAGTTGAAAGAAAAGGAAACGCCCGAGCAAGAGAACAAATTAGGACATCAGCGCGAGCACATCTGTGGACATGTAGCGGGAGAATAGAATACATTTTTTGTAGAAAAGTACCGAATAAACATAAACAAGTTTAAAAATATCAGTAGTATCAATCGTATCAAAATCCTACAAAGGTATTGAAGACTTTGGTAAGGGAAACAGAAAAGCAGCACTAGCAAATCAGAAGGCAATCCCTAAAAATGTTAGTTAAGGATATTATAACATGATTGGCTTAAAAAAATTTAGTAACAATGTATGATCAAGAGGACCAAACCAAGCTGCAATTAATCAATTGCTAACCGAAACAAACAATCACTGCTTAAAAAAAGGTGCCGAAAACAGATATTTTGAATTAAAAAAATTATGTATTACCTATGGTATAATTTATCCAATGTCAGTGTGATGACATTCCAATCATTCCATACGGCGGTAAACGTCGGTCTCTTTGAGACTGTTTACCGCCGTATGGAATGTCATCACACTGACTTTGGAATAACAATACCTAGCAGTATTTTCCCCAAAAGCAGCCAACCTGTTTTGAAGAAAACAAGGCGTAATCTAGGTCAGTGTTACAAGACGTTGGAAGGTAAAGTGGTACTTGACTAAGCAATGAAGGAACTGTCGACGTGTAGGATGAAATGTAATGAACAAATATCATTGAACGATAGACAAGCTATATTCACGGAATATTTGAAAATGGGATCATAATATGTCAAATGATCAGCGTAGATAGCGTCTTTAATGGAAATCAAATATAAAGCTACTCAAAGAATACGTGCGTTGGATCCGGGAAAACAAAAATTTAGGATGAAAACTTATAAATATTTTTTACCTATTCATGGTAAACGAGAACCTATTTGTAGAGGTTGCTTATTGTGTTGGATGAAAGTGACAACTTCATAAAAACAATGTCTCTGAAGAAAAGAGTTTCTATTGGAGGCACTAAAAGCGATGATATGCGTGAAAATGCCGTAACAAAAAATAAAGTATCATACTTTAAACGCGAAGATATAAGAGCACACATAATGTCATTATCGGCTTATGAAAGTAATTACACCAAAAATAGTACTTCGAAGAATGTTGGCCCTTCTTTCACTACAAATGTTGGCGTGCCTCTTATTCCAGGTGTAAAGTTCCCAAAATTTGATTTGAAGGTTATGAAGAATTTATGAATTTTCATGTTTCACGATAATTCTACTTTGGGAAACATTGAGCAGTTTCGCTCATTTAAGGATAAAGCCTCAAGTCATATCGGGTCTTGAAACTACTGCATCAATTCACTAGGTCGCTTGGTAATTACTTCAAGAAAGATACGATAATCAACGTCTGATAATATATAACCATATCAAAGCACTTTTCGACCTGTCGAATCGCGTATTGCTTTAAGACAATTATTGGATAGTGAGTTTTTAGAATTAATTTGTTATGTATTGTTTCGTAATATATTTAATATTTAAACGTTTAGAAACATTATATGAAACACTTTTCATTGGTATTAGTTTTGGAGCCTTGAATAGACAATTTGCTATAAATAGCCCAAGTTTATAGTGAATTGACATTCGGAAATATTATAACACTGCTTCTATTTTGTGAGGTCGGAAACGAGCGTGTTGCCATATGGCAACGTCAGACCTTTATACTAACTTCTATTTTATTTTTTAGAGGGGGCTTAACCGTGGACGAAGCTGTTCAAATGTCGTATGTTAATTACACATTGGACGTTCAACAGATTTATATCGAACCTCCTGATTCATCAGAACTTACTGATGAGGATTCTGGCGAGAAAGATGGTGGTGGAATGGTGGATAATCTGACAGGACCGCAACTTTGTGCGCTAGCTGATACATGATTTTATTCCCGAAGAAACGAAACCATTTGCTAAAGTAGATCACACCCAAGTTGACTGGATACAAAGAGATTTCCAAGCAAGAGCAAAGTATTTTCCAAAGTTTAGTTTATCAAAAATACAAGGACTATACACCAACAGAACTTTTTGAATTATTTATGAAGAATAACATAATTAACTTTTTAGTGACTGCATCAAATAAGTATGCTTTATTCAAGAATATGCCTGATCCAACGATAAGCAGCGATGAAATTGAAGTGTTTTTTAGCCATTCTTGTTAACAGCGGATATAATACTTTGCCCGGAAAAAAGTATTATTGGGATCGAAAAGAGGATATAAATAATTATATGATTGCCGATGCAATGGGAAGAGATAGATTTTTACTAATTATTAAGGGCTTGCATTGTCTACAAGCAAGATAAAATGTCGAAGCTGAGGCCTTTTATGGATCAATTTCGTTAAAAATTCTCTAGTTTATTTGTCCCTGAAGAATAAATAAATTATGACGAATCTATGATCAAATATTTTGGCAGACACTCATGTAAGCAATTTATTTGCGGAAAACCCATCCGTTTTGGTTATAAGACATGGTACGTCAACACGTCTTCTGGATATTTAGTAAATTTTACCATCTACCAGGGATGTGACCCTCAATCCAATGAGCAACATCAGTCCCTATTTGGAAAAGCGACTGCTTCATTTGTTACAATGATTGATTAAATTCCAGTGGAGAAAAAGGACAGTTATTATTTTGACAACCTTTTTATTGTGACAACTTTTTAACAAGTTTTTCATTGTTTTCTAATTTGATGCAACTGGGACCATTAGAGAAAATCGCATTCCGAAAAATTGTCCACTGGAAAAGAAAGCAACCATAAATCCCAAACAAGAGGATCCAGTAAAGTAATAATAGACAGACAAAACGGAATTATTGGTATAAAATGGATTTATAATAATCTTGTCAATGTTGCATCAACTACTTATTATGGGGTGCAACCGCAAAGCTGCGTGAAACGATTTTCGCAGAAAGAAAAAAGAATTTTACAAGTTCCTGCTATTGGGAAGTACAACTCTACCATGGGGGAACTGACTTGAGGGACGAAAATGTTTTACGTCATCGTATTCCTTTGAGAGGAAAAAAATGGCGTTGCTGTATATTTACATGGATGATTGATGCAACCATTCAAAATGCCTGGATTGTATACAAGAAATTTGGTAATCAATATACACAACTACAATTTAGAAGAGATATTGTGGAAACCTACAATAAATATAATAAAGGCTAAAAAACATATTTTTGTGTATAAGTTCCCAATAATTCAAAAATTATTTATTTAATGTGTTCCGAATTAAATGAGTGAAAAATATTTTTATGAACATTACGTGATTTGCTCCTACAACAACGAATTTGCGAGACATTTAAAAATGAAAAAACTTAAACTGTGAACCAATAATTGTTTGGGTACATTTTTTTTTTCTAAAAAAGCATTACAAAAAAATAAAATCGACGTGTCCGAGCTTTGCTTGATCAAGTAAGCCGTACTCTTTATACAAGGCAGATCCGTTTCTTTATCACAACCCTCTATACTGCCGTCACAAGACAAAAGGCGGTTAATGCATTTTTGGTTTTGGTTGTCCCCGATGTCGTCTATCCAAAAAAAATTAGTTTAGAGACAAAAACATTTTTTTTTATCAAAAAAACAGAAAAACAAATTAGCACTAAGTATGCCACGTAATCGCTTCTCTAAGTTAGAAGGCGGTATTGACCAAACTTTAACATTTATTCAATTACTTCTTTTTTATTAAGAAATTGGTTCAAAATTATCATTAAACACCAAAGTTAAAAGGCGATAAGAACACACAACTAAGTAAAAAGGAAGACATAATCAGTGCTTTTTATGCTTTTTTTCTAATAAACAGAGATGCTAAAAAAATAACTATTTGGTTAGACAACTGCGCATCTCAGAACAAAAATTGGTGTTTGTTTTCATTTCTTATCCACATAGTTAACTCACCATTGATGCAATGTGAAGAAATTAATTTGAAATATTTTGAGCCCGGCCACACATTTAACAGTGCTGACAGTTTCCACCACCAAGTAGAATTGTGAATGAAACATAAAAAAATATGCCATTTTCAAGATTTTACAAACACTGTCAGATTAGCCAATTCTGGAAATGTGGTAGTTGATTGCACAAGTCAAATAAAAGTTAAAAAAATAAACCCCAGACCATATTTAAGCGACATTGTGAAGATAGTAGTAAAAAGAGGTACACGAACATTGAAATATTGGACAGATTTTAATTTGAAAGAGCCGATTGAAATGGATTTTTAAAAATATCGGAATTTAAGAACGGTATTTCCCTTCCTGAAACTCACAAAGACGCACGGGGTATAGCAACTGCTAAGAAGCAAGCTATAATTAAAAATGTATGTCCTTTAATGGAAGAATCTCAAAGAACTTTTTGGAAAAATATTAAAGAAGCCAAAGTCAACGATTTAAGTGAATCCTTTGATTAGAATTTGAAATGGTTTATTTTTATCTTATTTGTTTGTTTTTGTTTTTATATATAAATATTAATTTTATCATACTATACTATTAATTTATACCTTCCTATATTAATATCTTAATTTTAAAACTTAAGTTACCATGATAAAATATTAAATTACATTATTTTTTTTCTATACAGGGTGTCCCGAAATTAGCTGACAATATTTTAAGGGGATAAAGTACATTCAAAAATAAGACTAAAATCCTATATTAATATATCTTCAAAAACGCTTCGCTATGGAGCTAGAGCCCCCCGAATTGGAGCTATGACAAGCAGTTTTTTACAATATCTCAGAAACCGATTAGGGTATCAAAACAAAATTTGATAGATATTTTACCCATAGCTAGACGCAATAAATGGTTTAATTAGCTTAACTGTATTTCTTCCAGTGGCGTCTCACTGGGTAGGTAGTTGGGAGAATATTGCCCTAAGTTTTTTCTTTGTAGGATTTTTTAACTTTAGGGGAAATTTTTAGAAGCCTTGAAGTTTTTTGTTGAAAAAAGGTACTCGTATTTCATTGCGATAGGATTCACCATTTTCCAGTAAAATCGATTTTAAAATTTTCGGTTTTTTAAAATCCGGTGAAAAGGCTAAGGTTTTTTTTTGCATATCTCAGCAAACACTTAATATTAAAACATGAAATTTATTAGAAGTTCTACTAGCGACAAATAATAATAATAATACATAATCAACTTGGGGATTTATTAGATAATGTGCCACTGGATTTACGTTTAGGGCACTTCTTTCAACATGATGGGGCACCAGCTCACTACGGACGTTAAGTGAGGAATTGGCTTAAAGAAAATTATCAGGTGGATTGGTAGCCATAGCCTGGCCACCAAGATTACTTGATTTAAATCCCCTTGATTATTATTATTGGAGGCACATGACTGGTACTTGCTTAAGAATTAGTTTCCCGTCACAACCAAATTTGATTTGCAATTTGTTATTATTTTTTGTTTTATTTTAAAACTCTCTTAAAATCTCCACGAAAATAAATATTTAAAAAACAAAGGAATCTTAAAATATGTTTAATTTAAAAACGTTACATTCTGTCTAGTTACAGTTATAGAACGTTTTATTATCAAAAAATTTAAAATAAAAAAAAATGATATTAAAACTATGAAATTAAAAAAAAAAAAATAGTAATATTTACTTAAGGCTCCACCCCGTGCGACGTCACTGGAAAAATATTTTAAAGTAACATCCTTTAATACATAATATGGCTTGTCGCTAGTAGAACTTCTAATAATTTTCATGTTTTAATATTAAGGTAGGAGTATCAACATGCTTGCCAACCTATAACCTATTTCGCGTAGATTTATTTATGTTTTCTAGCTTTTATACAAAATTTAAAGAAAATCAGTATCGGCTTGATATTCTATAGGTAATAATTGACATATTTAATAAATATCAAGGAATTTCATAACTTATTTTAGAAGAATTGTATAGCGAAAAATAACGGGTAAGATTTTTTTTAACATTATTATGTCATTGTCACTTATTGTTCTTTCACTATACAATTCTCCCAAAATTAGCAATGAAATAAATTGACATTTTTGTTATATATCAGATACTACCTAAATAATGTACCGACGATAATGATTTTCTTTAAATGTTAGTTATTAAAATAATAAACTCAAAAAATCAACGCGAACTAGGTTATAGGTTGGCAATAGATTGAATGACGTTGAGAATCCAACCTTAAGTGTTTACTGAGATATGCAAAAAAAAAACCTTAGCCTTTTCACCGGATTTCAAAAAACCGAAAATTTTAAAATCGATTTTACTGGAAAATGGTAAATTCTACCTCAATGAAACAAGAGTATCTTTTTTCAAGAAAAGACTTCAAGGCTTCTAAAAATTTCACCTAAAGTTAAAAAATCCTAAACATAAAAAACTTAGGGCAATATTCTCTCAACTACCTACCCTGTGGGACGCCACTGGAAGAGATAAAGTTAGGCTGATTAAATCGTTTATTTCGTCTTGTCATGGGTAAAACATGTAGCAAATTTTGTTTCGATACCCTAATCGGTTTTTGAGATATTGTGAAAAAACTACTTTTCGTAGCTCCAATTCGGGGGGCTCTAGCCCCATAACGAAGCGTTTTTGAAGGTATAATAATAGAGATTATTAGTCTTATTTTTGGATGTACTTTATCTCCTTAAAATATTGTCAGCTAATTTCGGGACACCCTGTATACTTAAATACAAAATTTTATATAATATTTTAATGAATTTATAGCAATACAGCTCGTGTAATAATACTGTTATTATACTAATAAACGTATATTTTATTATTAAAATGATATTAGTTTTAATACAAATAGAATCAGAAACACCGGAACAGAAAAATCGAAAAAAAACAAAATCCTTACATATCACAGTAGCCAAAATAATAAAAACTAAAGAAAGTAATATTTTAATAATATTTGTAATCAAAAAAACCCAAAAATTTAAGAGCAACATATTTTTTTTGTTATTAGAAAAAACTTCTTCTTGCCATAAGCGACAATAGCGGCACTTCAAACAAGTATAAGTTAAAAGGCGGTAAGTAAGCTGCTTTTTGTTACTTGCCGCCTTTTAACTTACAAATGCGGCAGTGCGTAGTGATAAAGTAGTGGCAAGAAGACAGTAATGAACATACATTTTTTAAAAGTACGGTAAAAACCGGGATTTTGCGTTAAATAAACATATACGCATTTATTCTATCAATAAATTACAAAAAAATCGCCCAAAATTTTATCAAATCTTTTAAAAGAATATAAATGGCTTTCTGTGTTTATCTCGAAACAACGATTGTGCAATTGCCGGATTCTTACTTATGGCGCCAGTATATACAGGGTGTCCCGGATAAGAATGCACTCTACAGGGATCTCGTAAACCGTAGAAGATACAGAGATGGTTAAATTGAAAAAAAGTTGCGCCGTACTAAATTCTGCAATATTATATTATGTAAAGTCGCCACAGTGGATCTTTTCCCGTGCGTCATCAATCAACGATCAGGACTGAACGTGGTTAATAACTCTGCATCCTTATTTATTACAGTAACAAGTTTGAATAAAAGCATAAAAGAACGTCTCCAAGATTTCGCAATAATCTAACGTGCTAGACAAGAATAAAACCATAAACGTCAATTAATTACTTTTTTTATTTGTTTTGTTGACTACCGTTGTATTTTAGAACGTCATTGTCAACCTTATTTTGATCTGCCAATCTAATTCGTATTTTGTAAATTTGTGTGCCTTAAAACTGTTCCTTTTTCTAAAAATAGTTCTTTTTAGAGCTAATTATACCCACCATCTGTCTTGGCGATAAGTATTTATGGATTTTTATAATACCTAATTTATTTATTTTAAATATTCTAACCATGAAAGTTCTTTGAAAAGTTTACGGCAGTGGCTAAATTCCCTTAAATGAAAGGATGTCAAAAATTTTACTTTTGCGATTTTAATAGTCAATAAAACACCAAACTTTTCTAGATTTTAAGCTTTAAAAATAGTAATAAATGTATTAACATTTGTTTGTCAATTTCTTTTAGATAATAGAGAACGCCGGGCAAAACTTAAAATAAATAATAATTTTTCGGGATATTCTGTAGGTACGTCAAACGGTAGGCAGGCACGTCCATTTTATGAACTTAGACTTAGTTTTGACTTTTTTCGTCTCGTAATTTTAATTTGATTCATACGATTTTGATGACGAGAAAGTGATGACGCACGGGAAAAGATCCACTGTGGCGACTTTATCTAATATTTGGGCAAAACCGAATTTTCGCAATTTCGTTTTTATTTTTTTGTGACTCTATTTGAAGAGTTTGTATGAAGGCGGTAGACAATGAAGTAATATCAAAAAAATTATCTTGTCGGACTTCCATTGTCTTTATTTTGTTACTTAACACAATATTTCGGTTAGTTAGTATCTCTAACCATTTTCAAGTGTAAACTTAATTATAATTCTAAGGCTACTGTCTTAAATACTACCCATGTGTAATCAAGCTTGATGACTCCGCCTACGTGCTTATTGGAGTGTGAAGTTTGAGCCGTTGGTTTTGGACAAGAAGAAGCTTCCAGATATTGGGGATATCTATACTTGGTTTACTAAATATACGGTTATTTTTATTCATGAAAGCTGCTTCCTTGAATTTTCGTTTTCTCCAGTGCTGTTCGCTGTTCTGTGTCCAAAACCTTGGCTTCTGACCACTGTATAGTATGTTGGTTGGTCCATACATGTTCCGCTATACCTAATCTCGAAGTTTCACTTCTTTGAGTATGATTTAGATGTTCTTTAACTCGTACGGGAAGAGGTCGTTTAGTTTCTCCAATGTACGATTCGCCACACTCGCAAGGGATTTGATAGATAACATTTTTTGTGTTTTCATTACGGGGTGGTTTTACTTTAATAAGAAAGCTTCTAAGCGTATTTCTAGATTTGAAGGCTGTTTTGATATTATAATGTTTGGTTATCCTTCTAATCTTTTCAGAAATCCCCTTGACATAAGGTATTGTAAGAAATGCTTGCTCCTCTTTCGTTTCTGTATTCGTTTTTACTTCCCGATTTTTAAGTTTTCAGATGGTATTAGTTACAAAGGTTTCAGGGTAACCATTTTGTTTTAAATCTTTTTTGATGTTTAAAATTTCAATATTTAGATCTTCCGGATTGTTGCAAACGTTAGATGCTTTGCGATAAAGAGTTTGAATTATGCCCTGTTTTATGGAGTTTGAATGATTCGATCCGTGATTAAGATATTGCCCGGTGTGAGTGGGTTTCCTGTATATTGAAGTTTTTATGTTATCGGCACTTCGTTTGACGAGAACATCGAGAAAAGGTAGAGTGGAAAAGAAAGCAGCTTTCACGAATCAAAATACCCATATATTTGGTAAACCAAGTATAGATATCCCCAATATCTGGAAGCCTCTTCTTGTCCAAAACCAACAGCTCAAACTTTACACACCAATAAGCATGTAGGCGGAGTCATCAAGCTTCATTGCACATGGATAGTATTTAAGACAGTAGCCTTAGAATTATAATTTAGATTACACTTGAAAACGGTTACAGATACTAACTTACCGAAACGTTGTGTTAAGTAACAAAATAAAGACAATGGTAGTCCGACAAGGTAATTGTTCTATTTGAAGAGATAGGTCAAAATAAAGGTAGAAAGAAGACTAAAGCCCCCCAAAACCCCCCATAACCACAAGCCGCCACTGTGTGGCGCCATCTTTTAGTATAAACGTGAACTAAATCTTCTGTTTTCGTGTCGTCACAATGGTCAAATAAAATTAGTCGTGCCAGAATACTGAAACAACTTGTATCATTTTTACCGTATTAACACCCTTTTGGTAATGTTTACGACGCCAAAAGTTTAAAATATTATTTAAAAAACTCTATACTTAGAATATCACCCATAGTTCAAAGAATCTGAAAATTACTTGGTTACCCCGTAAGTATCTGAAAATTGTTTGAAACGACTTAATATGTCGTCGAAATCGTAAATTTTTAGGATCAAGTTGAAAAAGGTAAATTGGCGGAAAACACGGTATACAATAATTTTTTTTTATTGTTTTGTAATCAGAACATAGGTTTAAAAAAACTAAAAATAAAAGTTTAAAATCGTTTTATACTTGGTCACGTTTGAATGCTCTAAAAACTTATCATTCTGTTGTTGAAAATCACGCGCCAGCAATTTTGAGCACTTTAAGCATTAAACAGTTTGTCGAGCTATTTATGAAGCAGATACGTTTTGCGCTAAATGTAAAGAGACAAACGTTTATTTTAATATGGTTTTTAATGTTTTTGCCGTAATCTTTACAAAATAGTAATGCATATAAATTAGTTTTCAGGCACATACTAGGAGTAATGTTCTTTAAGCTGTCAATGTTAAAATCGTCATCCTAGAAATATAAAACTCTGAGACCAGCATACTTCGGACTGAGGATATGCAAGAAGTACAACAGAGGCCAATAACTGAACCCTGTGGCACTACACATTTACTGGTCTCCGAGATACCACTACACCAATATAATCTTACGTATTGGTGCCTATTTGTTAGATACGATTCTATAAGATTGTACATAACACCCCTAAAGATCAATGCATTTTTTTAATAAAACCTTTATGCTGACTACATCGAACGCCTTTTTAACACGCTTTTATTATTAGCTTCACCTGTATGTATGTTTGTTTGTTTGTTTGTAACCGACTTCTTTAAACCCGATTTTGACCCACTTTAAACGGTCAGATTTAATTTAAATTTTGTAGACTTATCAAGAAACGCTGACAATACAATAATCTAATACGCAAAAAATTATTCTATCAAATTTTGACAGCTGTCAGGTATAAAACGAAGATTCGATTTTGACGAGACAAATGATGATGTCGTATAGTATTCGATGCGGAGACTTCGGGAAAAATAAGCAAAAAATTCTCCTGTCAAAATTTGACAGCTGTCAGTATGTCAAATCGTTTTAAAAAAATGATATTAATGAAAATACTATAAGGTCGTATGTATATTGACGGTGGAAAGTTGAAAAAAATACGCAAAAAATTCTCTTGTCAAAATTTGACACCTGTCAATATGTCAGAATTTTCATAAATTTGCAAATATCGTTCTTTTCTTATAATTCGGCATAAAGGATCGGGTTTGTTCGGGTTTGTATGTATGTTTGTTTGTAACCGACTTCTTTGAACCCGATTTTGACCCACTTTAAACGGTCAGATTTAATTTAAATTTTGTAGACTTATCAAGAAACGCTGACAATACAATAATCTAATACGCAAAAAATTATTCTATCAAATTTTGACGCTGTCAGGTATAAAACGAAGATTCGATTTTGACGAGACAAATTATGATGTCGTATAGTATTCGATGCGGAGACTTCGGGAAAAATAAGCAAAAAATGCTCCTGTCAAAATTTGACAGCTGTCAGTATGTCAAATCGTTTTAAAAAAATGATAATAATGAAAAAACTATAAGGTCGTATGTATATTGACGGTGGAAAGTTGAAAAAAATACGCAAAAAATTCTCTTGTCAAAATTTGACACCTGTCAATATGTCAGAATTTTAAAAAAATTGCAAATATCGTTCTTTTCTTATAATTCGGCATAAAGCATCGGGTTTGTATGTATGTTTGTTTGTAACCGACTTCTTTGAATTCGATTTTGACTCACTTTAAACGGTCAGATTTAATTTAAATTTTGTAGACTTATCAAGAACCGCTGACAATACAATAATCTACTAATCTAGCTCAATCTACTCAAAAAAAAATTTTTTTCTTAACAATAACTCAAACTAAAAAATGAAAAATAATTATAGTTTATAAAAACTAAAAAACACGCTTTAATAAATTAATCAGACTAAAAAGCGGAAAATAAATATAGTTTAAAATAATTCTTGAAATTCTTAATATGGTCAGAAAATAATAATGAACGATAAACATTAGTATTATTGTAAAAAAAGCGAGGGGTGCTTGATATACGAAAAATATAGCACAAAGCGCCCACGCTTTTTTCACAATAATCCTAATGTTTATCGGTCATTATTATTTTCTGCCTATATTAAGAATTTCAAGAATTATTTTAAACTATATTTATTAAGATCCATAAACACAGCTACTACTATATTTTAAGTAATAGATGTGTTTTGGACTTCCATTGATTTTAGTTTTTCATATCACAGCATTTCAACTGGTAAGTATCTCCAGTCGTCTTCAGGTGAATACTATATTTATTGTCTATATCGCACACTATTATTTTTTATATTGTATAGCAATAAGTTAAATACGTAATATGTAAAATATAATTAAACAAATAAAGGAGATTATGAATGAAAAAAAAATGAAAAATGAGAATTTCCTCCCATGTCCGTTGTTTTTACCTAGAGGGTTCATAAAATTTTATTATCAAGTGATCAGTAGTGAAATTCTGACAATTAATACCTTCCTATTTCTATTTCTTCTTCACTTCATAAGGAAGCTCTTCATAGAATATCTGGATTGTCGCAAAATTCTTTTAACTTAATTAGATTTAAGTACTTTTGTTCGTTGATAGGAAGCAAATCTACAATTACAAAAAACGAATATCAACTCATGCCTATTTACAATGTTTAGTAAATACATAATGTTATATTTCTCCACAGGAAGTGCAAACTCGTTGTCTGCCAGTTTAGTTTTTACAGGCCTCTTCTGAGCTTTTATTACTGGACTTTGTAACCAAGAACCATAGTAATTGGAACGATAAATTAATAAACATAAATGACCTTTTTCACATACAATTTCCCTTATAGACTAAATGGGAAAAGGGCATTTTGATAAGAATTTTTTATTTTTTTAAAGTTGTCCAATTTCAGACCATAGGTAGTGTGTTTTACTGCAATGGCAATAAAAAAGGGTGGAATTTTTTCTAGAGTTGCAAAGTAATTCATACCAATCATTGGCTACTTCCATCCTTGTTTTTAAGTTAATAAGTTTTTATCACACTCCAAATATGAATGTCCCCTGATGGGGAGTGTAATTTTTATAGATTCTAGCCGTTTAATAATAGGAACCACATAATGCATGAATCTAAACATTGTAGAGTTTTGCCCACCCGCGGAATCACAAAAAATATTTAAGTATTTCACCTTGGCATCCAGGTGAGTAAAAATGAAATCAAAAAGAATTGGGCACACCTCATCCGATCCTTCGTTGGCAAATGTTCAGGATAAGCCAGATGAAAGAACATGTATGTTGAATGAATACATATACTAATATGTCGCAGGTTATAGACGTCATTAGTTAAGATATATACATTTTTTGGAAATCTAGTGCAAATCTATCACAAAAGCTGCAAGTGTCACTATGTGGCAATCCAAAGCTTATATTGAATTTGGTATTAAAAATCGTTCCGTACGTTTCAGAAGAAACTTTTACACTGGGAAACAACTCTTGAAACATTGTAGGTATAACTTTTTGGTGTCTTTAATGCTGTAATGGAACAACCTTCCTAAACGAGTTTATGTGATCTGTTATTTTAGCTAAGGTATCGTCAGATATTTTTTAAATTTACTTAGCATGTTTACTGCTACCATCTTTTGGCAATAAACCCCTATTTTTCAAAGTTTTTTGCAAATATTCTAATTTACTTTTGTTGATTTCGTGAAAGCTTAAGAGAGCCTTAAAACATACAATAGGTATTTTCATCATAATATTTTTTTTACCCTTACCTTGTATGCATATGTACTCTCATGATACAGAGCTTGTTTTCAAGATCTACGACTTTGGACGGGTATAAAAGAAATCAAACCAAACAGATAAGTGTTATGTTCATCATGCCCACTCATTTGGTTAAACTCACACAAAATTGCACTACGTTTTAAATCACTGATGGTTTCAGAGCATTTTAACCTCTTGCAGATGCATGGCTCTCCTCCTTCATGTGAAGACAATTTCATCCTTTTCATGACATCCTGTATTCTGTCAGTATTTGGCTTTTCTTGGGCTTGGAATCATCATTTAGGAAAATTTCGGAGCTAATGGTTTAAAAGTAAATACAACAGAGGACTGTCACCTACACCGAAACATAGACAAGGGAAGACTAGTGAGCTGAAAAATTATTATTATTATTATTGTCACGTATTCTTGCATATTTTTGCTGAGACCGACATTCCCACTTGTATTCCGGTTTCGCTAGAACATTTTTGGTTTTAGCGGTTCTTTATTTCAATATATCATGGACATCACTGCTTTTATACGAGTACCATTAGGTATTAGGTATGGGTTAAAAAGTGAGTGGGTTACAGCTAACCCTCCACTCCGACCATAAGGTCTATTGTGGTTCACACCTTATTTATATTTCTCCCAATAGGTTTGATTAAGTTAATGATGGTATTGGGAGAGACATTTTTCATGTGATCCGGCAGCAGAGTCACCTCGCCAAATAAGGCGAATCTGATTCTTCCTGCTGCGGGGCAAGCGCACATTACGTGTTCTGCTGTTTCTGCATCTTCCATGCAAAGCCGGTATTCATCAGTTGGGGCTACTCCAATTTTATACATATGGTGTCGCAGCCTGCAGTGGCCGGTGTACAATCCGACTAGTGCTTTAAGGCATGACCTGTTGAGCACTAGAAGTTTGTCAGTTAACTGTTGGTTTATATGGCTGTTTATAAATGCTTTGAGTGTGTTAGACCTGGTAAATTTAACCAGTGTCTTTCCCATTTGCTTTTTGCTTCAGCTAGTATTGTTTTCTTGGCCGCAGCATGTGATATACTCCTCTCTCTTAGAGAGTTTGTCGGCAGCCTCATTACCCTCCAGACCCATGTGTCCCGGTATCCATATTAAGGTTATTTTGTTGTTCAAACTTAGTTCAGATAGTGTTTCGTGACAGCTCCACACCATTTTTGAGGTACACCATCTCGATTCAAGAGCTTTTAATGCAGCTTGACTGTAGGAGAATATCTTGATTGACCTATGTGCATACCGTCGATCTATCAGCAGTCTTGCACACATTTCAATTGCGTAAACTTCTGCTTGAAATATGGTTGGCCATAGTTCCCAGGCTGATAGTTAGTTAGTTCTATTTTTGGGTTTTTGCCATATATTTCGACTCCAATACCTTCAATTGTTTTGGAGCCGTCTGTAAATATTCCAAATTCCGCCTTTAGTAGGTCAGCGCTGTTATTGACCCGAGTACGATTACTACTAGAAGAAAATATACAAAATAACTACACATTAGGATTAGGTACCGGTCTAACCTCATTTTCTTGGGAACATAAACATTTCTTGTTTTATTCATGTGCCCTTTAATTATGACTTAAACTGTTTCATTAGTTCATAAAAATAACTACAAAACATCGAACCACAATTACTAACACATTACTTCTAATTAGCATAAGCTCTATGTGGCAAGGAAAATCCATTAATTAGTAAACAGAATTTTCCTGGTTGCATTACTCAGCGAACTACAACACTTAACGTCAATCCATGCTTTAATATCCTACTTATAAATAATGCATGAAGTTTACCGTTTCACATAACGACCTTTTCCTGATTTATTTCTAAAAAGCGTCAGCAGCGTGCAGCCAAGTATGGAAATATTGCTTTATATTTTCCAAAGTCTGTATTTAATGGTAATTTAAACCATTATTGTGACCAGTACTTATTTTTTTTGTTTTAAACCAAAAATGAGTTTCTGCATTTGAAATTTATATAGGCAATAAAATGTTTATACTTAAAGAGACATGTACATTTTTATTCCCTTATTAGGTACTCTCATAAATGATTTCTCTTACATATTTTTCTGCAGCCGTCACGAAAATAAAATGTTCGGTATGATTTATTAAATCGAAGGTACCAGTTAACACAAATGGTACCGAAAGTAGCTATTTTCGGAACGATTTTTGTTACTTTCGGGACGATTTTGGGCCATCTATGGCTTTGACAATAACATGAACTTTGTATTTTATTATGACAGCGGTTGTCATGTGACATTGGTGTGTTTTTTCGCTTTTCGAATGCAAAAAATGGAAATCAGTAGTGAAAGTAAGGCTGAAATAATTCCACATGAGATTATTGAATCTGTTAAAGCGGCAACTTATGAATTATTGCCGGTAAAGTCAAGAGAGAGGTATGAATTGGTCTACAATTTATTTCAAAAATGAAGCAATAATAAAAATGTGCAAACTATAAATGAACAAGCCATTCTTGCATATTTATTGGAAAAATCTAAAATCTTAAAAGCTATCAAGCCTCTGGTGCAGTTACTCGATGCTTAAGTCAACAATTATAATATTAAAAATAATATAGATTTAAGTTGTTATTTGCCTAACCGTTGGCTAGCTACCCGCTCGCCCGGCCTAGACGTTAGAAAAATTAGGAACAATGTTTTATAACTAAAAACAATTTTATTCCCCGGCAACTTCGGCAAGCTAAACTAATCTTTACAATATTTTTGAAGTCCGAACTATAATTTCTTTGACATTGACTTAACTACCTTAAATTAATTACTGGTTCATAACGTAAGCACTATCCCAAAGTTATTCCTTTCCTTAAAAGAAAATCTATTGGCTATAAACCAAAAAAATCAGAAGTATTGAATAAAGAACAAATCGATCACTTCTTATCAGACGCTGAAGATAATATCTACCTAATTACAAAGGAAATATAATTAAATCTAATTCCTCTTCTTCGTTGTGATGATTTTTTTTAAATTTAGGGTTGCATTAATAATTGGTTTGGCAGGCGCTTGTCGTCGGTGAAGAGCTTTGTAAAATTAATTTAGACGATATAGAAGATAAGACAACTATATTAGTGATTAAAATTCCTAATTTTAAAACGAATATAGAAATAACCTTTGTCGTCTTTGGAGAAAATAATATTTCTTTATACAAAAAATATTTGTCATTACGTCAAACAAACACACCACATCATAGATTATTTGTTTATTATAAAAACGGAAAATGTACTATACAACCTATTGGTATTCACACTTTTGGAAAAATTGCCAGCACAATTGCTGAGTTTCTTAAATTAACGAATCCCAAAGAATACACCGGGCACTGTTTACGCAGGAGCTCAGCCACTTTACTCGCTAAAAGTGGTGGTAGTATAATAACCAACATGAAGAGACAAGGAGCATGGAAATCAACCAGTGTAGCAGAGGCATACGTAGAAAATCCCGGTTCCTGAAAGACCTGCTCATCCTGTAAAATATCACTTGCGGAACTCGTTACGTAAATTACTATTGTTCCACTGCCTCTTATATATAAAGCCTTTGATACGCTTTTAATGTAAACTGATTTTTAAACATGAAAAGTAAATGGGAATTCTCATTAACCTCATTTGGCTATTTCTTTTACTAAAACGTAACTTTTTATCTTTGTAAAAATGTGGGTTTTTAGAGGCATTTTAAATGATATATTCCAGCAAACCCGTCCGTGCTTCCTAGAAAAGCGCTTGTATAAAGCAAATGGACTTTCCATTTATACCCTATTACTTTACAAAGAAAAATTACCAAACATTGCATAAAATGGATATCGGCTAAAACAAGAATTTAGTATTTTTAGATAAATAGAAAACTTAAAATATGTGCAAGCCATTGTTCAACAGGATAACCTTCTTAATGTTAACTTGGTTTGGTTCATAGAATTAAAAGTATAACTGCAGGGTGTCGTATTTCACCTTGAAAAAATAAACATTTAGTATATCTTAAATTTTTGACACTCTGTGTAAAATATATATTTTAATGAACTGTTGGGTTACCCAAAGATTTAGGGCAATAATTAACCATCCAGACAACTTTAACTATGACATAAATGACACTTACAGACATTATTTACTGACAATCAAAGTTGCCTGACTAGTAAGTCAAGAAGAAACTTTCATTGTAACCTCAGCGCCACACTTGCTTTATTCGTTTACAAATATTTGATATACAGGGTGGCCCTTTAGTGTGGCAAAGTACAATAGCTCCGTTACTATTTCAAATACATTAAAAATATTAATACAAAAGTTGAAGGGCAGTAAGTGACTTATAACGTAAAATTATTTTTAACTTTATAGGGTGGCTCAAAAAAGCGGAACAATAAAAAATGTACTTTTTTCAAATGGAACACCCTGTATATTTTTTCATTTTTAAATTCCATATTAAATTATAATTATTTTTTATTAAATACATTATTAGTCTATACTTTATAGTTTCCGAGATATTGACTGTTGAAAAGTGACATTTTTGAACTTTGACAGCTTCTAACTTTCTAACAGTACGTCTTAGAGCAAAACGGCTTACATGTCCCTATCTTCAATTTTTATTATCTTCCCAAAAAAATCAACTTCCGGTTAAACCGGATGTTACTCGAAAGCAGGAAATATAGTTGTTCCGGTTTAACTGGAAGTTGATTTTTTTGGGAAGATAATAAAAATTGAAGATAGGGACATGTAAGCCGTTTTGCTCTAAGACGTACTGTTAGAAAGTTAGAAGCTGTCAAAGTTCAAAAATGTCACTTTTCAACAGTCAATATCTCGGAAACTATAAAGTATAGACTAATAATGTATTTAATAAAAAATAATTATAATTTAATATGGAATTTAAAAATGAAAAAATATACAGGGTGTTCCATTTGAAAAAAGTACATTTTTTATTGTTCCGCTTTTTTGAGCCACCCTATAAAGTTAAAAATAATTTTACGTTATAAGTCACTTACTGCCCTTCAACTTTTGTATTAATATTTTTAATATATTTGAAATAGTAACGGAGCTATTGTACTTTGCCACACTAAAGGGCCACCCTGTATGAGCAGTTATTCGCATGTGTGGATGAAAAAAATTCGTGTTCGTTAACGAATATTCGAAAAATGAGTCAAACACGAATGTTTGCCTTCTTAAAAGTGTAAAGCCAGCGCCACACATTCGAATATTTGTGACAAATATTTGTGTATTTGGCAAATATCCGAATATGTGGATGGAACAAATATTTGAACAAAGCGGCAAATTTAGATAATTGCGACAAATACAAATATTTTCCGCTCGAAGTCGGTAAGTTATTACAAATCAAAGGCGCCAAATACTCTCAACTTTGACCGAACCACATATTTGCACCAATATTCAGACAGTTTTTCGCGCAATCTTGACGGCATCGGCACGTGCTGGTGCCTGTTTGTGTATGTTTACTATTGTTTAGTGTAATTAGTGCGTTCACAATGGAGTGGTCAAATGAGGTGATAATGGAGTTTTTAGATATTTATGAAAATGAACCTGCAATTTGGAATGCTATGCATCCCCTTCACAAAAATAGAAATGCGGTCTACGACGCGTGGCAAAGAATTCAACAACAATTAGGAATAGAGTCCTCCATCCCAGACCTTAAAAAAAAAAGAATCTTTGATGGCTAGATTTCGCCAGTGTCAAGCAAAGGTGAAAAATACTTCTAAAACTGGCACTGGCACAGCTACTGTGTATAAACCGATTTGGTTTGCGTACAAGAAGATGGCAAAGTTTCTGAAAAATAAAGATGAACCGAAGAAAACAATAAATTGACAGGTATGTATTTTATTTGTGTATTGGTACTTTACAATCCAAAATTTACATGTTCTATTCTATGTATTAACACAAATAATTGTACTTCCATATTAATAGTAAGTGTCTTGCCAAGCCACATTACCATGTGCCATAAAATATTCTGAAAATTTATTTCGCACGTCTTTTGCTGCGAAACTTGGTTTTCTTGGCACGTTCTGAAGAGGTAAAAACGATGACATGTTGTCATTATCCTGACGCCAATTTCCTGGTATAATTGTTCCACTTTCTTCACTGTCAAACGTTCCCAAGGGAGTATAACTTGAGCGTGACGTCTCACTTCTTCGCAAAAAATTGTGTAGCAAAGCACATGTCATTCCCACAATAGCAACTTTCTCCGGCTGTAGTAACAGCGGTTTTCTTAATACACGAAATACAGAGGACATTATTCCAAAAACGTTTTCTACAATACGACGTGCCCGTGAGAGGCGGTAATTAAAAATTTTTTGAGTACTTCCTTTTTGAATTACACCTGGATAGGGTTTCATCATAGAAGTAGTTAATGCAAATGCATCGTCAGCAACAAAAACAAATGGTAGAGGTGTATTGTCCCCTTGTAGGGGTTCATCTGAAGGTAAATTAAACTCTGTATTGTCCATTAATCGAAAAAGTTCACTATTTCGAAAAACTCCGCTATCACTGATTCTACCTTGGCATCCGCAATCTACGAACGTAAAACATTAGTCTGCATCCACCAAAGCCATTAATACAACACTAAAGAATCCTTTGTAATTAAAATATTCACTTCCGCTATTTATAGGTGATTCAATCATTATATGTTTTCCATCTAACGCACCTAGACAGTGTGGAAAATTTCAATTTTCTTCAAAACGGGCCGCTATTTTTTTCCATTCTGCTGGGCTGGTGGGAATCTGAAACACAAACGCAATTAATTGATTTAAGGCACAATTTAAAATTGATTAATAAACAATGCTTAACATTTCGGTACAACACATAAAATAAAAATTTACAAATGGTTTTTGTTTTAGAATACTGATCCAGAAGAAAACAACGATGAGTCCGAGGACGTAGAAAATGTCGATGAAAATCCAGGTAAGTGTAATGTTATTTTTTAGCGCTTTTTCTTTTGAAGTCGGTTCTATTTTTTTTTCAAAAATATTTTATTTTTGTCAATTTAGTTTTTTTGTCCTGTACCGGGTGTTCCAGTTAAGGAGGTAATCGGCTATATCTCAGAAAGTAATAACACTAGGACTTTGGGAAAAATATATATCCATAAAAGCGGCCAAGAGAAATTGCTGGAAATTATTTTCAAGTTCGAAAAATGACCGCTAGGGGGCGCAAGAGAACTTTCAAAATAGAAATGCCGATTTTCTCTTGATTTTTCTTAACAAAAATATGTTAAAAATATAAGCATTGTATTCTTCATAAAATTATGCAACTTTATGTTAGGAATAATTTTTTTTCTATTTTCAATAATAAAGTGGTGGAAGAAGGTCAAACCTTTTTTCTTTCAAACGCTGATATCTCTGCTTTGGATAAACCGATTTTATTCAACTTGGTCTTGAAAAAAAGCCCTACTTTTCCTCTACACGTAGATCTATTAACTGTACCATATTGATTCTGATGGTGGCCACTAGATGGCGTTTTTCTGTAATTCCTCAATGAATAAGGATTTTCTCAAAAAAATCAAATGTTATGATATGACTGTTTCATCATATTTTATTTTAGGCTTATAAAGGCTATCAAATAGTGGAATAAAAAATCCAGGTCCGTATTTAAAATAAAAAAGTTGATGATGGTCGCTCGAATCCGAAACGTCGGATTAAAAAACTAACCCCATCAGCTTGTAGAGGAGGAAAAGTTACTATAAGGAACTGAAAACCGCAACGTGATATCGTTTGTTAAACTAGAGAAAAAAACAGTAATTTAATTGATTAATGAATATTTTAAAAAATGGAATAATTTTTCCATATTAATTATTATTATCCCTAATTTCTCTAGTTTAACAAAAGATATTACGTTGCGGTTTTCAGTTCCTTATAGTAACTTTTCCTCCTCTACAAGCTGATGGGGTTTGTTTTTTAATCCGACGTTTCGGATTCGAGCGACCATCATCAACTTTTTTATTTTAAATACGGACCTGGATTTTTTATTCCACTATTTGATAGCCTTTATAAGCCTAAAATAAAATATGATGAAAAAGTCATATCATAACATTTGATTTTTTTGAGAAAATCCTTATTCATTGAGGAATTACAGAAAAACGCCATCTAGTGACCACCATCAGAATCAATATGGTATAGTTAATAGATCTACGTGTAGAGAAAAAGAAGGGCTTGTTTTCAAGATCAAGTTGAATAAAATCGGTTTATCCAAAGCAGATATATCAGCGTTTGAAAGAAAAAAGGGTTGACCTTCTCCCACCACTTTATTATTGAAAATAGAAAAAAACGATTCCTGACATAAAGATGCATAATTTTATGAAGAAGACAATGCTTATATTTTTTACATATTTTTATTAAGAAAATTCAAGCGAAAATCGGCATTTCTATTTTGAAAGTTCTCTTATGCCCCCTAGCGGTCATTTTTCGAACTTGAAAATAATTTTCAGCAATTTCTCTTGGCCGCTTTTATCGATATATATTTTTTCCCAAAGTCCTAGTGTTATTACTTTCTGAGATATAGCCGATTACCTCCTTAGGTGGAACACCCGGTACAGATGTTTCACCAGATGATGTTGACACGAGTGAAATACCGGAAACCGCTACATCGGAAGATACATTTACAGCACCTCCACACAAAAAACGTAAACTGAAAATGTGTGGATGGTCTCCATACCAAACATTTGTGTATGTGTATATTTTACATAGTCTTAATATTTAAATTATTTTGTCACTGTCTTGTCTGTGAAAGTTTTTTTTGTTTTTGTTAAATATCTGGAGCGGGTCTGGGACCATTGCACGTCTTGTGAAGATATTTAACAAACCCTGTATCTGGAGCGGACCCGCGCGTTTTGGTGTCCATTGCACGTCTTAGTTCAAAGTGTGGTATTGCCAAGTTGGTCTTGACCGGAGTTTGTTATATCAATCTCGTTTTGGTGGTAATTTACTACGGGTACTGGAATGAGCCACTTTTGCTTTCATAATACCTATCAGTACGTTTGGGCACTTTAAACGGGTTAATACCCCATTGCACATCCAAAGCTGGTACTGCTTGTCGGTACTGGGGACAGTTGTTTATTTTAAGATATTAATATTTTAATTATTGCAGAGCATTTCAGTTAAAGAAATAGTACTTTATGACGAAGATGATATATTAATATTGATTGTTGATTGGTTCGAGATATAATTTAAATAACTGATGTTATGAAATTGGTTTGAAAGTAATTTATATACAGATATGTTATTTGGTTATTAAATCATCAGATATAATTAAGTCACGTTTTAAAGAAAGATTTACCTTTTGCATCCCACTGGTCGGTCCACATGACCACCAATTTAAAAATGTACGGGTTCACTCCCACTGGCGCTGTGATCTAAGCACCTCGTAAATATATTAATTGTGGTGCCATCTATTAGAAAAAATATAATTTCGCTTCATTTAGGCGTATTGTGTATTCGAACCTGCATTGTCTTAGCAGTTTTTAAGAGGTACACGTGTTGCTCTTGTTATTTGTTTTTAATTTGGTTAAAAGTGGCTGAAATTTCAAAATTGCCGGTAAGTAATACACTAATTATCGCATGATTACATATTATAAAAAACAATTAATTATTTTATGTTTTTTCCGGCTTTCACATCGTTTTAAAAGTGGTGGTCACACGAACTGACCACTAGCGACCACTAGGAATTTACGGGGTATTAATAACTGTGTGAGTTTGTAATTTATGTTTACAGAATGAAGTAAATGGTCGTTTGCAGAGCTCGAAGCAATGGATGAGAATGTTGTGAATAATATCTGAAATTCCGTGCGATGCAGAATCTTTGGCAGGCGACTATTTATCAGGAGATGAAGAGGATGTTGACCGCGTCCTTGAGAATATGGAAGAAAATTTGGTGGCTGAACAGGATGAGGTCACGATATCTCAAGACGTCGAGATGGATAGTGACGATGAGCCCCTTGCACGCGTAGCTGAAAAATTAGGTACTCCGATTCACTCATTTTTACCAGAGTGGTATGTCAGAACATAATTTTTATCGCGAACCTTCTGATGAAACAATTGAACTACAAGTATAGATAATAATATGTTTTTGCGCTTGTTTCCGGACAATTTATTGGACTCGATAGTATTTCATTCAAATCTATATGCTACCCAAAAAAATACAACAAAGGGTAACAAAACGTTTCAGCCAACTACACGGGAAGAAATTAACTTGTTTTTTGAAGTAAATCTGCTAATGGGCGTTTAAAAGACTACTGGGTCCTCTCAAGAAGAAATCAGGGATGCCTACATTTTCAAGGTCATATCTGCCTTACAATTGAATAACCTAGTAACTCTATAAAGCTAGTTTTTGGCTAGAGCCTTGTAAAGATTATTTATATATTTTCTTTAATATATTTTTTTCTTCTTAATGTTGCTTATTAAGATTTAGCCTTTAAACCTAACTTTTTGTGCTCTTTTCAGATATATTTTCAAAATTTAGTTATTTCAAATGGAAACTGCAATATTCTAAATTGTTGAGTTACCAGTTTTAGATGTAACATACTATGTACCAAAAAGAAACATAGTAAGTCGGTTTATAAATAGTATTGATTTAATTAACAATGCCAAAACCTAGCAACTAGATTTAAAATGGTAAAAGGACCAAGTAATGGTCCATAATAGGTTAGCAAATTGTTTTGCAATATTCTGTCGGATAGGAAGAATAAAATAAAACATTAGTAAATGGATTTGATATTTTCTTTCCATTTCAACTGAATAAATATTTTTTTTTTATTTAAGATTAATTCATTAAATAAGAGAATAAGAAAATAGTATTACAATATCTTTATTAAAATATTCAAAAAATAGCCGTAGTAGTACTTAAAAATATAGTAAAAAAATATATAGTATAGAAAATAACAATTTTACCGTCATTCGAATCCTTAAAAGATAATAGGTTAGGTTAATATTATGTCGCAAATATTATAAACTATATTATTAAGAAAAAGAAACCAACAGAATATAATAAAAAACAAAGATGCGCTCAACCTTGTGTGGCAGTCTTTCTCAAATCTTTCAAGTTTTCTGCACTAGGTAAATTATTCCAGAATATTTGTTTTCGGGGGGGGGGGCATATGAGGTAGGTAGTAATTGTTTTACAATGTTATATTTTTTGTTGAATTTAATCCTCTGGTTGAAGACTAGAAATCAGGTAAAGATAATTAAAACATCTGATTTAAAATATTCACTTTAGAAAAATAATTGTCTTCCAGCTCAAGCTTATAAAAAAGTTTCCTAGATCCCTTTCTAAATTAAACGGTTTTTAAATCATTTATTTTTGGAACCACTGTTTCCTTTTTCCGTGTCATATAGCCATTTTCAAATAATTTGAAGCACTGAGCATGTAAACTTATTACATACGTGATTATTTTTATTTGAAGATTTTATCAACTTTTTCAAGTCTTTAAAATCCAATAATTTAGGTGTTTTATTCCCTGTTTTCCTACTTATCCATGAACAGAGTCTGCCTTCATAATGCTATGGCCAGGTTTGAAGTATTTAATAGTTATACTTTGTAGTCCCCAATTTTCGTTTAAAACATGCAGTGAAAATAGTCCAGTTTTTGTTTTGGGCAGTACAATTATCTGTCCAAAATATAACATGCTTGGTCTCAGCATCTAGTTTTATTAAAGCATTATAGAAGGCAGAGGCCACATCCTGTGCACTTCTTCCTTTAACTACTTCAAGCCACAACACGCACTTATTCTGCTTCCCTGATTTTAAATTAGCAAATGTTTCATGAAAAACTACGAGTCTGCTTATAAAAAAGAAGTTTTTAATAGTCATCTTTGGTAAAATAATTATTTCTGCATATCTATAGCGTAGAGTTCCCATTCATTGTCCCACTGCTTTGTAGTATCTTCGGTAAATTTTTGCCTGGCCACAGTGTATCTACGTTTATGAATGTTGTAATTGTCGCACACAAAACATTGTCTATCGGCTAAAGTACCAGAAATACTAGCATGATTTTCTTCCTCTGGTTGATCAGCTGAAGTACTAGATAGATTTTCTTTTTCTTGCACTTCCATTGCCACATTATCCTTAGCATTGTCAGAATTGTTGGATAAATTGAGAATTTTACCATGGGAATGTTGTTTATTTATTGAACATAGACCACAATCATGCTGAGTAAGAGCTGTAAATCCTATGTTATTACTTTCAAAAATCTTTCGGAGGTCTCATAACTTACATGCTTGGATTTTAAAGCAAAAGCTTTATACATCTGATTTATCGTTAGATCAGGGGGTAAATAACGCCTGTTTCGAGCATGTATAATATTATAATAAGAAACTTGTGGGTGATATGAATCAATATCCTCATTTACGTTTTTCTTATTTGCCTCGGATAAACTTTTCATTTGCAGTCCCCGTTTTTTCCCTCTTTTGTCTTCCAAACAAGGCAAGTAATTTGCTGTTAAACAAGGCAAGTCATTTGCCGTTCTTGTAAGAAAATTAGTGATTGAACCATCTGTTTTGAATCCGGCATTCGCGCAACTCGAGTTACTCTCCCACTATTATATTAATGGTCGCAAGTAACAGCATTTACTAGCTAGCTATTTTGTAAAGATGGCATTTTTTAGATCAGCAACTAGACTTACTATGTTTTTAATTTGCAATTTTGGCCACTAAAAAAAGTAAATCAAGTTACTATAATTTACTTTGGAATAGTAGGTCAGTAAAAATAGTAACTTGTTTTACTATGTTTTTCCAAGGCAGTTTAAATAATCCCCTAATAAAATTTATAAATTTTGTAGTAACTCGAGTTAATATAATATATCTTTATAAGTAAGTATATTTGCTAAAATCTTGTAATCTGTAATTTACTAACGGAACATGATAAATAAAAATGAAAAATAGCAGTACATACATCTCAAAAATTCAAGTCGATACGTTTAAACAGAGCAAAAACATAGTAAGTCGACTTACTAGGTTTTTCAAGTGGACGGCAGATATGTCGTGACAGATTTTATTGGTTGCTAAGCAATTTTGATTTGATAAAAATCCCGCTCAGGCTTTTTTGTGTAACTGCTAAGCAATTTGCATTTTGCAGATAATTCCTTGCAACCAAAAAAAGGTGAACTAGGTTATAACAATTTATATAAACTAGGAGAGCTTTTGACTAGCCTATCTCAAACGTACAAGTAGTGTTATTTACCAGGAGAGTTTCAAGCCGTTGATGAAAGTATGATCAATAAATGTAGATCATCCATGAAGCAGTATATGAGCGCTGATTATTCTGGTTTTGTATGTGAATTTTAGATAATATATACTGGTAGAATAGGAGATCTGCCTGAAAAAGATTTAGGTAGAAGAGTAGTGACAGATTTAACAATGGAATTAAATAATAAAAATCACATAGTTTTCTTCGACAACTACTTAACCAGTGTTCCGCTGGTATGAGATTTGAAACAGGATCACATATATAGCTGCGAGACTCTAAAAAAGGGAAAGAAATATTTACCAAATGACTTTGTGGATGATAAGAACCTTACAAGAGATCAATATGATTGGCGTATGACTAAAGATGCTTGAAATGGAAAGCTTTGGATGGATATAATGTGTGCGTTTTTGCTTATGGACAAACAGGTTCGGGGAAAACCTACAGACCTACACCATGCAAGGAGGCGACGTGCCGGAAAGCAATTGATTTAATTTTTCATAATATTTCCGGATTAGAAATAACCGGCTGGAAGTATACAGTCCAAGTGAGTATAATATATACTTAAATGGGCATGTACGGTCGTTCTTTTTTTTAATTTTTAACCAATTTTATTTTATTGTCAACTGACCACCTCGCGTACCTACTCTAGCCTACCTTTTTTACTATATTTCGCCGTTTAAAAAAAAAAATTTCATAATATCACTATATTTTTGCTAACTCTTATACTCCGTTTCTTAAAGCACAGCTGAGGGTCATGAGTCGTAAAACCTCAATCAGCCATAAGTTTAACAATAACAGGTACCTGATCTTAGGTAATTAAAGTATCTATTATTGCATGGGTATACAGATGGCCTATGTCATAGAATATTTCCAACTTCAAGTGAGGTAGTTTAGTTTTATTTTTAAAGTGTTATCGAAAGCTTGTGTGTAAATTATAAAATAAAAGCTGAAATGGAAAGACAAAAAACCTGTATACTTTTTGTTAAACTACCATAACCCCGAAGACGCAGCTACGCTACTACTCATCGTCGAAGTAAGGATGGTTCCCTGGAAGAAATAAATTGCCCTAAACTTGTGGTAGGCTATAACAAACATATGGGTTCCGTTGAGAAAGCTGACATGCTCAAAAAATGTTATGCTATAGATCGAAAGAGTAAAAAATGGTATCACCGCATAGTTTGGCACTTTCTTGATACTGCTCTGGTAAAGGCATATAATTTGTTTCAAAAGAGATGTAGTGGATCTAATTTGGACTTGAAGCAATTTAGGCTGAATGTTTTATTTATTATTAATTGGTTCTGGGTATCTAAACAAGAAAAGGGGACCAAAATCTAAACAAATCGTAATTGTATTGTAATGATTTTAAGAACATATGCACAAGTAATGTTGAAATTTCAAATACCATAAGATTAAATTGTAAGGTGATTAAAGACAACAAAACTGAATACATCCCAACTGGGGCAGTCTTGTTTACTTTCAGAGGCACATTAATGCCAACAAGTATTAAATTATATGGCCTAGCTCAACCACAGTTACAGTTTATATCCCCCCGGTGACTAAATGCTATGCATGCCTTTTATATGGACGCACAAAAAAAAACTGCAAAGGTAAAGAGAAATGCTTTACCTGTGGGAAAAAAACATGAACACGATACAACCGCTAATCCATGCGAAATAATAAAATGCTACTTTTGCAAGAGAGACCATAAAACCACTTCCAAAACCTGTCCAGAATATAAGAGACAAGTAAACATCAAGCAGCTTATAGTATACGAAAACATCACGTACTATGATGCAGAAAAAAAAATGTACGAAAACTTATACAACAAATAATGACTAGAGCTACAACCCAAACGAATTTCCAGCACTATATAATAAACACAATACCCAGGAAAACCCCAGGTGAGACGATAACACCAGCTCTGTGGGAAATGCTACAGAGACAATGGACTTTTATGAAAGATGTAGACGTTTTCTAATAACGTCAAGTTTAGAAATTGAAAAAAGGTATGACTTTGACAACCCAGCGTTAAGTAAATTAAGCATGGCTAAACAAAAATCAAATCAAAAATTACGTAAGTATTTTTCCACTTGTAAAAGAGGTGCCTCGTATTTGTGACACAAATGATATTCAGAAAATTCAAAGGATTGATGGAAAAATGGAGGCTAAAAATATGTTCCCTTCGAAAAAAGAATTGACAAGGCCGCTCATATGCCTATATACAGTACATCCAGACGTTATGCAGTATGTAGTACAAAAAAAAGAAGCAAATAGAAGTATGTGGAGCTGTACCATATGTGAAGTTGTCTTGTGTCTAAACGATAAAAGAATATGTTTCTAGTGTATCATAAAAGCTAATTATTGTTATAATGCCATTTTGATTTTTATACTGTAGGTACTCAATAAATATTTTTTAGCTACATTTTAATGACCAGTAGTCCTACTGGTCGCCTTATGTAACCATCATTTTTTGAAAAAACGATCCACACTGTATATTTTTTTTACTAAGGTATAGTTATTTTGTTTATTTTTAAACTATATTTTAAAGTATTAAATAAATATTCCAAAAATAAGCTAGGTAATTCCGGACTTAAAAAGTTAACAGTCACTACTTGTTTGTAATTTTTAACAAGTGGACATTTTTAGAAGAAGAGTGCTCAAACGATGTTTCCATTATCTCTAGGTAAACTATGCCAAGGGTCAGCTGGAATGAGAGTCGCCAATCCGCCCTGTTATAGAAATTTACAAGGTTGTTTCTTTTATTTTATTTTGGTTTACTTGTTTATTCATGTTTCAATTAAAATCGATTTGATAAAAATCCCGCTCAGGCTTTTTTGTGTTACATGTGTGAACATTCATACATACGCATGTATGGCGCCAATGTCGTTCATGCCACAGTCTAAGTTACCTGGTTAATTAATTTATTCTTGTTTAAAATATTTGTACAACTCGACATAAAAATATTCTGTTTTAACCGAAAATGAATATAATTTCAATTTTTAAATTATCCAACATACTTTGGGTTTTTCGAACTTTTGATAACATTTTAAGTTCAACCATATATCACTTTTTTAACATGTCAAATGTTTCGATTCTTTCAGTTTGAGTTTCAGGCAAATCGATTACTACCGCAGTTTGAATGATGGCGACGTGGTGGCAGCAGTGTTCTGTAATATTTCTAAGACCACAGAATACTGCTTACTATACTGGAACGTTACGAAGGCACTGCCCTAATTTGGTTTGCTTGTTATCTTTTGTTATGCACACATCCATAGGTACTGGTTAATAAAACTCTGACTTAGGTAAACACTAACTTTTTAATACGATTTATTTTTTAGAAAAAAAAACGTGTCAAATACTACATTCAAATCTAACATGTCATTGTTGTTATGGATCCTCTTAGTTTTTCTGTTTCGCCACCTGTCTCTTCGTAAACTTGGGGACAATGGCGTAACATACCGCCGGCCTTGAAATTTGAAATTTCAACATATAGAAAGTTCCAAAAAACAAATGCTTTAACAATGTCATTTTCTCGGCTGAGTTAACTTATAACTAAATAAAGTTCTTTAAACACAAAAATCTCCATTCTTGTGTGAGTCCCTTCTTTTCTGAATGGTCTTGAACTTCATCAGGTTTGGAGTTGGATATTGGTAAAATACATATTTTAGTCAATGGACGTTTAGTAATGGAACCGTCACTAAATTTAAGTGTGACCACTCGGATAACATGGTGAGACCCAGGGTGCGTTTCCAAAATTCGTGCTGTTTTCCACTTCAAAGGTGGTAAACCATCTTCTTTAACTATTAATAAATCATCTGGTTTAACCATTGAAGAACTGTTGTCGTTCCATTTCAATCTTTGTTGAAGTTCGGTAATATATTCACTGGACCATCGCTTCCAGTAGGTTTAAATTAATTGCTGCAACTTCTTATATTGGTTAAGTCGGTTTTCTGGTATTTCAAGGTAACAAGGTTCAGGAACATTAGTTAAAGGTTTTCCAACAAGAAAATGTGCTGGGGTTAATGGAGAACAGTCATCAGGACTGGAGGATAACGGAGATATTGGCCGTGAATTTAAGATCGCTTCGATCTGGGTCAATACCGTTTGAAAATCTTCATAGTTTAAAGATGTGTTGCCAAAAACTCTCTTTAAATGATATTTGGTCATGCGTACACCAGCTTCCCAAATACCGCCGAAATTTTGTGTACGAGGGGGTATAAAATGCCACTGCACGCACTCTTTTCTTAAGATTTCCGAAATATCCGAAGTATATAGGTAATTGGCCAATCTTAAAACACCGAGAAGCTTATACTTTGGTTTGTAAAACTAATAATGTACATTATGTATCAATCTATAATTTAATAAATTTTTTTTAGATTGACAGTGACTTCAAAGATTTATATCCAACATGTACAATTTCGGTGCATACTCAACAAGACGTATGGAACCAGTTTTTGAAAAATTTAAAATTGTTTCAAATGTTGACAATAAACCTACTAATGAAAAATCGATCGTTGGTATTAATTATATCAACCTTCTTGAAAAATATTCCCTCGACAGTCCAAGAAGGTTTTCTCAACCTGGTAAAAATGTTACCTTAACACTTAACGATTGTTTCCTTAATAGTTAAAGAAGATTTCCTGAAACACTTTAAAATGTTACCTTAACAGTTGAAGTTGGTTCCCTTCACAGTTAAGGAAGGTTTTATCAACCTCTTAAAAATGTTGGTTTAACATTTTGCGAAAGTTATCACAGCAGGGTAAGAACGTTAACTTAAGTTACTAAAAACGTTACCCCATCATTTAAAGGAGGTTGCCCCAAAATTTTGAGCAAGTTATTTCAACACTTTCAGAATGTTACTTTAAAACTGTAAAAATGTAAAATCAATCATTTTTACATGTCCCCATAACTACTGCCTTTTTGTTCAATGAATGGGTAATTCTTGTTCAACCAATAGATATACCACAACATTTTTTGCTGATTCATTTAACTCTCAAAAACCATTGCTTGTATTTAACGTTTAAAAAAAATTGATTTAACGGTTAATTCGTTGGCTCAACAGTTTTTTTCTGTCGGTGTAGCCTTTCGATTTCCTTTTTGAACGGAATCTGTACTATGAAACGCCCGTCGTCTCGTTTATGAGTTTTTAAAAAATGCTGATCGCAATAATCGTCTGTTCTCGGAATGCTATTGCACTCCTCAAGTTCCCAAAACTTTAGTAAGCTTTTGTTAATGACCCAGTCTTCATATGATATTGAAAGGTGCGATTGCACTTTGCCCGTAAACATTAAAAAATCGAGTTCTCCACCAACCACCCATCCTAATTTGGTATTTTGTAATGTCACGTTCTGAATTTTCATTTGGCTCATTAATAAAATGTCGTAAAACAAACTAACTCCGCATAAAATGTCGATTTCGGATTTTATATTATACTCCGGATCGGCTAATTTAAGATCGCTTGGTATGTTAATAAAAGTATCATCAAAATCGCATATCGGCATAGCTTCGGTAATTTTTCGTAAAATTAAACACGAAATTTCCTTTGAAAAATGTCCAAATTGCGACGAAATCTGAAATTTAGTTTTAAATTGAGCTAGCATACTATTATTTCCAACTCCGGAAATCTGATAATTAACCTTCACTTTCTTCACTGTCTTGTCCGTGAAAGTTTTTATTGTTTTTGTTAAATATCTGGAGCGGGTCTGGGACCATTGCACGTCTTGTGAAGATATTTAACAAACCCTGTATCTGGAGCGGACCCGCGCGTTTTGGTGTCCATTGCACGTCTTAGTTCAAAGTGTGGTATTGCCAAGTTGGTCTTGACCGGAGTTTGTTATATCAATCTCGTTTTGTATTGTTTTGGTAGTAATTTACTACGGGTACTGGAATGAGCCACTTTTGCTCTCATAATACCCATCAGTACGTTTGGGCACTTTAAACGGGTTAATACCCCATTGCACATCCAAAGCTGGTACTGCTTGTCGGTACTGGGGACAGTTGTTTATTTTAAGATATTAATATTTTAATTATTGCAGAGCATTTCAGTTAAAAAAATAGTACTTTATGACGAAGATGATATATTAATATTGATTGTTGATTGGTTCGAGATATAATTTAAATAACAGATGTTGTGAACTTGGTTTGAAAGTAATTTATATACAGATATGTTATTTGGTTATTAAATCATCAGATATAATTAAGTCACGTTTTAAAGAAAGATTTACCTTTTGCGTCCCACTGGTCGGTCCACATGACCACCAATTTAAAAATGTACGGGTTCACTCCCACTGGCGCTGTGATCTAAGCACCTCGTAAATATATTAATTGTGGTTGCCATCTATTAGAAAAAATATAATTTTGCTTCATTTAGGCGTATTGTGTATTCGAACCTGCATTGTTTTAGCAGTTTTTAAGAGGTATACGTGTTGCTCTTTATTTGTTTTTAATTTGGTTAAAAGTGGCTGAAATTTCAAAATGGCCGGTAAGTAATACACTAATTATCGCATGATTACATATTATAAAAAACAATTAATTATTTTATGTTTTTTCTGGCTTTCACATCGTTTTAAAAGTGGTGGTCACACGAACTGACCACTAGCGACCACTAGGAATATCTTCTTCTTCTTATGACGCCCTCTCCTTTCGAAGGTTGGCGATCCACACAGCTAGCATTGTTCTGGACACAGCAGCTCGAAAGATTTCAATGGAAGTGCACCCAAACCATCTTCTGAGGTCCTTTAACCAGGAGTTCTGACGTCTACCAATAGATCTTTTCCCTTGAATCTTTCCTTCAATTATTAGTCTCAGCAGTTCATACTTGTTGCCTCTCATAATGTGGCCTATGTATAGAGTTTTTCTTTCTTTAATGAGGACCATTAGTTCCTTCGGCTTCTTCATTCGTCTAAGCACTTCTTCGTTCGTAATTCGATGGACCCATGAGATGCGAAGCATACGGCGGTACAAGTACATTTCAAACGCCTCAATTTTCTTTTCAGTTGCAGGGTCCAGGGTCCAGCATTCACATCCGTACAGCAACACACTGAAGACATAACATCTGATCATGCGAACCCTGAGCTCAGATCAGGACTATTAAAAAATCTTTTCATGTTTATGAATGTTTTCCTGGCTTGTTCGATTCTGGAACGGTAGGAATATACGGGGTATTAATAACTGTGTGAGTTTGTAATTTATGTTTACAGAAAGAAGTAAATGGTCGCTCGAAGCTATGGATGAGAACGTTGTGAATAATATCTGAAATTCCGTGCGATGCAGAATCTTTGGCAGGCGACTATTTATCAGGAGATGAAGAGGATGTTGACCGCGTCCTTAAGAATATGGAAGAAAATTTGGTGGCTGAACAAGATGAGGTCACGATATCCCAAGACGTCGAGATGGATAGTGACAATGAGCCCCTTGCACGCGTAGCTGAAAAATTAGGTACTCCGATTCACTCATTTCTACCAGAGTGGTATGGTCAGAACATAATTTTTATCGCGAACCTTCTGAAGAAACAATTGAACTACAAGTAGATAATAATATGTTTTTGCGCTTGTTTCCGGAGATTTATTGGAGAAATTAACTTGTTTTTTGGAGTAAATCTGCTAATGGGCGTTTAAAATACTACAGGGTCCTCTCAAGAAGAAATCAGGGATGCCTACATTTTCAAGGTCATATGTCGTGACAGATTTTATTGGCTGCTAAGCAATTTTGATTTGATAAAAATCCCGCTCAGGCTTTTTTGTGTAGCTGCTAAGCAATTTGCATTTTGCAGATAATTCCTTGCAACCAAAAAAAGGTGAACTAGGTTATAACAATTTATATAAACTAGGAGAGCTTTTGACTACCCTATCTCAAACGTACAAGTAGTGTTATTTACCAGGAGAGTTTCAAGCCGTTGATGAAAGTATGATCAATAAAGGTAGATCATCCATGAAGCAGTATATGCGCGCTGATTATTCTGGTTTTGTATGTGAATTTCAGATAATATATACTGGTAGAATAGGAAATTTGCCTGAAAATGATTTAGGTAAAAGAGTGGTGACAGATTTAACAATGGAATTAAAAAATAAAAGTCACATAGTTTTCTTCGACAACTACTTTACCAGTGTTCCGCTGGTATGAGATTTGAAACAGGATCACATATATAGCTGCGGGACTCTAAAAAAGGGAAAGAAATATTTACCAAATTACTTTGTGGATGATAAGAACCTTACAAGAGATCAATATGATTGGCGTATGACTAAAGATGCTTGAAATGGAAAGCTTTGGATGGATATAATGTGTGCGTTTTTGCTTATGGACAAACAGGTTCGGGGAAAACCTACAGACCTACACCATGCAAGGAGGCGACGTGCCGGAAAGCAATTGATTTAATTTTTCATAATATTTCCGGATTAGAAATAACCGACTGGAAGTACACAGTCCAAGTGAGTATAATATATACTTAAATGCGCATGTACGGTCGTTCTTTTTTTTAATTTTTAACCAATTTTATTTTATTTTCAACTGACCACCTCGCGTACCTACTCTAGCCTACTATTTTTTACTATATTTCGCCGTTTTAAAAAAAAAATTTCATAATATCACTATATTTTTGCTAACTCTTATACTCCGTTTCTTAAAGCCTGACAGCACAGCTGAGGGTCATGAGTCGTAAAACCTCAATCAGCCATAAGTTTAACAATAACAGGTACCTGATCTTAGGTAATTAAAGTATCTATTATTGCATGGGTATACAGATGGCCTATGTCATAGAATATTTCCAACTTCAAGTGAGGTAGTTTAGTTTTATTTTTAAAGTGTTATCGAAAGCTTGTGTGTAAATTATAAAATAAAAGCTGAAATGGAAAGACAAAAAACCTGTATACTTTTTGTTAAACTACCATACCCCCGAAGACGCAGCTACGCTACTACTCATCGTCGAAATATGGATGGTTTCCTGGAATAAATACCTTGCCCTAAACTTGTGGTAGGCTATAACAAACATATGGGTTCCGTTGAGAAAGCTGACATGCTCAAAAAATGTTATGCTATAGATCGAAAGAGTAAAAAATGGTATCACCGCATAGTTTGGCACTTTCTTGATACTGCTCTGGTAAAGGCATATAATTTGTTTCAAAAGAGATGTAGTGGATCTAATTTGGACTTGAAGCAATTTAGGCTGAATGTTTTATTTATTATTAATTGGTTCTGGGTATCTAAACAATAAAAGGGGACCAAAATCTAAACAAATCGTAGTTGTAATGTAATGATTTTAAGAACATATGCACCAGTAATGTTGAAATTTTAAATACCATAAGATTAAATTGTAAGGTGGTTAAAGACAACACAACTGAATACATCCCAACTGGGACAGTCTTGTTTACTTTCAGAGGCACATTAATGCCAAAAAGTATTAAATTCTATGGCCTAGCTCAGCCACAGTTACAGTTTATATCCCCCCGGTGACTCAATGCTATGCATGCCTTTTATATGGACGCACAAAAAAAAAACTGCAAAGGTAAAGAGAAATGCTTTACCTGTGGAAAAAAAAATGAACACGATACAACCGCTAATCGATGCGAAATAATAAAATGCTACTTTTGCAAGAGAGACCACAAAACCACTTCCAAAACCTGTCCAGAATATAAGAGACAAGTAAACATCAAGCAGCTTATAGTATACGAAAACATCACGTACTATGATGCAGAAAAAAAATGTACGAAAACTTATACAACAAATAATGACTACAGCTACAACCCAAACGAATTTCCAGCACTATATAATAAACACAATACCCAGGAAAACCCCAGGTGAGACGATAACACCAGCTCTGTGGGAAATGCTACAGAGACAATGGACTTTTATGAAAGATGTATGTAGACGTTTTCTAATAACGTCAAGTTTAGAAATTGAAAAAAGGTATGACTTTGACAATCCAGCGTTAAATAAATTAAGCATGGCTAAACAAAAATCAAATCAAAAATCACGTTAGTATTTTTCCACTTGTAAAAGAGGTGCCTCGTATTTGTGACACAAATGATATTCAGAAAATTCAAAGGATTGATGGAAAAATGGAGGCTAAAAATATGTTTCCTTCGAAAAAAGAATTGACAAGGCCGCTCATATGCCTATATACAGTACATCCAGACGTTATGCAGTATGTAGTACAAAAAAAAAGAAGCAAATAGAAGTATGTGGAGCTGTACCATATGTGAAGTTGTCTTGTTTGTTTCTAGTGTATCATAAAAGCTAATTATTGTTATAATGCCATTTTGATTTTTATACTGTAGGTACTCAATAAATATTTTTTAGCTACATTTTAATGACCAGTAGTCCTACTGGTCGCCTTATGTAACCATCATTTTTTGAAAAAACTATCCACACTGTATATTTTTTTTTACTAAGGTATAGTTATTTTGTTCACTTTTAAACTATATTTTAAAGTTTTAAATAAATATTCCAAAAATAAATTAGGTAATTCCGGACTTACAAGGTTAACAGTCACTACTTGTTTGTAATTTTTAACACGTGGAAATTTATAGAAGAAGAGTGCTTAAACGATGTTTCCATGATTTCTAGGTAAACTATGCCAAGGGTCAGCTGGAATGAGAGTCGCCAATCCGCCCTGTTATAGAAATTTACAAGGTTGTTTCTTTTATTTTATTTTGGTTTACTTGTTTATTCATGTTTCAATTAAAATTGATTTGATAAAAATCCCGCTCAGGCTTTTTTGTGTTACATGTGTGAACATTCATATATACGCATGGCGCCAATGTCATTCATGCCACAGTCTAAGTTACCTGGCTAATTAATTTATTCTTGTTTAAAATATTTGTACAACTCGACATAAAAATATTCTGTTTTAACCGAAAATGACTAAAATTTCAATTTTTAAATTATCCAACATACTTTGGGTTTTTCGAACTTTTGATAACATTCTAAGTTCAACCACATATCACTTTTTTAACATGTCAAATGTTTCGATTCTTTCAGTTTGAGTTTCAGGCAAATCGAGTACTACCGCAGTTTGAATGATGGCGACGTGGTGGCAGCAGTGTTCTGTAGTATTTCTAAGACCACAGAATACTGCTTACTAGGGTAGACGTACCATTTTCGGCCATCACACCAGTTGCGGCCACTATTGACTATTTATCAATTTTGTAAACAAACAATGTTTATGAAGGTCATTCATAGAATTTAACCGTCAAATTTCAAATATCTAAAGAAAAGTTAAAAAAAATCTCGCTATGTGACGCTACTAGTCGACATTATATGGCGGCGTTTAACTTTGGTGTTCGGTACGCTACAATTTCTTAAGTATTTTGTTAAGAATAAGGGTAAGTACATATTTTATTTATTGGCAAAATAATAACAACAGTACACGATTAATGTATTTACTGTAATTATATATCATTAAGGACTCTATTTTCGAGTAAAAAGCTTACAGGTGTTTTTTATTTTAATCATAATCAACATGGCCGGAACCGGTGTAGAAGTTTACTATAAATATCCAGATGCGGCCACCACAGTAGCCTCTACAGGGGTAAAGAATTTTTAGTAGCGGCCACTGTGGCCGGAATTAATGTGTCATATATATTTAATACTTGCGGCAGTTCAGGCCACCATATGTTTTAAGGAGTAGGAACTGGATCTGTGCGATAGAATGTATTAAATTTTACTTTTGTTTCAGGAATACCATGCCAAAAACTCCAAAAAATAAAAAAAAACGCCTATGATATGAAAAAAGGTACAAATTTATCTAATTACACATCTGAGCAATTAAAAAGTGCCTCTGTGAAAATGTTATTGACTTAACTTTTCCCGAACTTGATCATGTTTCTGCAGAAAATTCAACGTTACACTGCAATGTTGAATTCATAAACTCACCTATTTTAAGCAATTTGGAAAATAATGGTTTAAATTTGAAAGCATCTATAAAAAATATATTTTAGCAAAAGGATAGTCGCAAACAGAGACAGGAAATGGACATAGACAAAAGCAAAAATAATGATAAGCAAAATGTAAAAGGTGTAAGTTCCAAAGATAAAGAAATCCAACCAAACTACTTTGATATAAAATTAAACTTAGATCTTAATATGGATTGTGAAAAAAAGAATATTTTAAGTCAAACTAAGTCTTGTGATAAGGAAGCCCAACAAAAATGCTTGCAAAGCGTCACCACAGTTAATGAACCAAATATTTTACTAAAAGAAAACGAAAGCATTTCTGCAAAAACTAAGAAAATAAATATTTTAAGTAACATATTATTATTAGTGATACCTGAATTAAAGACTAACCCAGTTATAGCGTTTTAACCAGCGCGGGCTGGCTCGAAAAAGAAGAAAAAAAAGGAACAAATTAAACTGACTGATCTTAAAAGAAAAGAAGAGAATAAAATAAAGAGAATCGAAAACAAACAAAAACGAAGTGAAATCCTGAAGATAAAAAGATCAATAAAAAAAAAGACTAGCTAATAAAAAAAAATACGAAAAGGAAGCTATAAAAATAGCAAGAGAGCTCTTAATAATTGGAAATGGCCAGATAAGACAGATGAAATTGTCTACAAAAAAGATGAAATAGTTTAGATTATTAACGAGCCAATCAAAGTTAATTCTAGGGAGAGTCTTTTCTGTGTCAGAAATGGTGCAATTTGAAGTGGAATAAGTTTTGATTTCTTGAATTTTTTAAAGTTTGTTATTTTATTTTTATTTTATTATTTTATTTAATACTTGACTGAATTCATTTATTTGTTTTGTTGTGTAGGATGTATTTTTTTTTGTATTTGTAATATTATAATAAAAATGTACTTTTTTTAAACATCATGTAATTTATTTAGCTGTAAAACTACATATGGCCTCAACTGGTGAACAGAGTGGCCTGTACTGGTGGCTTTATGGCCGGAAATGGTGGAAAACGTTTTATTCACTTTTTACCTTCTATTCTTGTCTTTTGCAATGTTTATATCAATGGTTGCCTTTGTTTAACTAATATAGAGGCCCATGGTCAGTTTGAAATTAGTATTTGAAAGGGGTAGTTAGAAAATTATAAAATGTATATTTAAAGGAAGTTCAAGGTTTGCTTAAAGTGGCCGCTACCGGTACTTCTACCCTATACTGGAACGTTACGAAGGCACTGCCCTAATTTGGTTTGCTTGTTATCTTTCTTAAAGACAACATTTTTATTGGTAAAACGATAAAACCATTATCCAACAGATTTACATCACACAGAAGCGACTGTAGGCTGCATCCATACATTGACACATAACTTACTGCTGTGATAACTTTCTGACTTGATTTCTGCTTATTCTTTACGAATGGCCTCTCGATAGGTCTATCATTATGTTTGAAGTTTCTCCAAATACCTAACTCGACCTTTCCATCATCTTGTAGCTCCGTTTGGACTGTTCGCACCTATTGTATTTCTTATTTCCTTATTATATTCTCCTGATGATGAATGTATATACATTCGAAACATGTAGAGAATTTACCCTTCAATAAAACTTTATTTTAGTATACCAGTCGAGAAAGACTTAAAGTGTCTTATTTCTCTCCTTTCGTAATAATATATTTCACAGGAACACGATAAATAAGAGGACGGATCCAGCACCTTAGTGAAAAAAAAACTTTTTATACAGGGTGTCATGTAACTGTGGCCAATACCAACATTCTTATTTTAAATAAAACAGTAAATTATTTAATTTTTGGATTCTTCATAAAATTTTGTATAATCACTTATTGCATTGGCAGCTACTTCTTTTTATCTGCTTTACATGTCCAAGCTGGCGAAACTGCTTTTCCATTTTACTAGTTTTCCCTTGAGTTATAGGCGGCAAATTTGGACATTTTTCATAAAATAAACGAGCAACTTCCATTTGTGTCCGTGTTTTACCTCCATCCATAACCAATCATCTGTAGAATAATTGTTATTTTGTGCATTTCTGTTATACATACAGGGTGTTCGAAAAATAGACGGAGATATTTTAGAGGGTGATTCCTTGTTAAAAAATATGAAAAAAAGTTTCTATAAACATGGGTCCGGAAATGCAGGGTTTTCAAGATACAGGATGTTAAAAAAATAGAAATAAAAAATGAAATTATTAATTAAATTAAAAATACTTACTCGATGCTGTTGAAATTTGGCAATGATATTTGTTGTATTAAGAGGCTAATTTAGCCCTAAATAGATTAAAATTATTAAGTCCAGTGGCGTCCCGGGGGGCACCTTAGCGAATATTATTATCAAAAAAATGTACGCCACTGTCTTTTTTGTAGCTTTAATATTTTTTGTTTAATTAAGCATCTAAAGATACAACTTCTTTGCCTCTTGTATTTTTTTTCCTATCTCACTTCATTTTCGAGAAAAAAAATAAAAACCGTTTTATTGTATGTCATTGGACAAAATTGGTTTATTAATTTTTACTAAAATAAATCACAAGTGCATTGGAAAACAAATAATCATTTCTGCATGAAGGATTGACATTTGCGCGTTAGTTCTTTTAGAAAATAATTATACACTTTTTTTGGCGAAGTTGTTCTAAAAAGTTTTTGTCTCGGTTTTTGTGATGGAAAATTACACTTTTGAGGAAATGGCAGACATGCATGTAATGTATGCACGTGCCTATAGTAACTGTTATGCAGCGAGGCGCCTGTATGCAGAAGCGTTTCCCAATCGGCAACTTCCAGATAGTAAAACCTTTGAAAGCGTAGACCGTAGATTACGGGAAAGAGATAAATTTTCTTATTTCTTTTTTGTGATGTTTTTGACAATAATGTTATTTAGGAAGTTTTGCCGTTCCCACCAATGATAGAGGCCGGCCGAGGTTCATAAGAACGCCCGAGTTTGACGAGGCAGTTTTACGTGCCGTGGAACAAAATCCTGGTATCAGTACTAGGACTATAGCAACTAGATTAGGGCCTAATCATTCCAACAGCACTGTGTGGCAGGTTCTCTCCGAGCAACTCTTGTATCTGAGTACCACCTAGACCTTGCCACCAAAATCATCACCAAACAACGAAGTTTTGCTCCACCAAGAGATGGCGCCACCAGCGTGAATTTCTAGAAAGCTGCGTTTCTAGAACTTCAAACAGCCAGAACTCAGCGGAAAATCAACGCAGATCATCGAGACTAGTCTCATAAGAAGCGCCAGGATCCCCGACACAAGTCCAGAATACAGCAACCCCCGCCCGGATTGGATATCCAGGTAAATATAGGGGTTTGTATACACCACCTCACAACACAAAACACCATTACAAGTTGTACACGCCACCTTGCTTTAAAAAACGTCATATAAAGCCCAAATATGACACCCTCGCCCGTCAGGCAATTTTTAAAGTCCCACTCCGCCCCTCAGGCCCCCCAAATATCCCACAAAATCAAAAAGCAAAAGTCGTCGCACGATTTCCAAGCGGCGCACATTCTCAAAGAGAACAAAACCTTGAAACTCCAGCTTGAAAATCAAGCAGCCCAGCTGAATTCACAATCACTAAAAATCAACGAACTCCTGGAACAGAATGCCGCCCTAAACAGGAGCATCCAGGAGTTGTTATCGCAAAACTCGGCCCTTAACACGAATCTGCTTGCCCTAACAGCAGAATTAAGGGCCTCCATGACCCCGCCCCCCCCCGGAAAATTTACCCAAAAATTTTCCCCAACAAAAACCCCCCCAAGAAAATTTTTCCCCAAAAATTTTCCCCCCGAAATTCAAAACGAGGATTCCAACATGGATACCTTGCCTTTGAATGACAATCTGTTCCCCCTGCTCCCCCCAAAAACTGCCAGCCCTCTGTCAAGTGCGCTCCCAGAGCTCAGCTTGAATACTCCGTCAACGAGTAATTCAGCGCTGAAAAAGCACCTTGACAAACTTGATCCGGCATCAGTCGGTCAAGTAAAAAATTCCCCACCTCAGGTGACCCCCTCAGAAAAAAATCCCCCCCAAAAGACACCCAAGGACACTGTACCGATCGTGATCAGATCGACAGCTACTTGGATTCCGTTGTCGCAAAAATTCAAATACCACGGTTTGAACTTCCACAAGGCGATATCCACTCGCCTTGGAATCCAAATAACACCTATGTCTTCTGATGACCATCGTGGCATCACAAAAATACTGGATCAAGACAAGATCCAGTATCATACATATTTTCTCCCAGAGGAGAAACAATTAAATATCATTGTTCGTGGGCTGGACATTGGCATACCTATCGGCGAAATTGAAGCCGATATAAAAAGCCAGGGTTTCACGCCCACACAAATATACCGGCTCCGGCTAGGCTCCTCTAGACGCGAGTGCCCCCTCATTAAAATCTTATTGCCCAGAGAGCAAAAAGATTTTTACAACATCCGGTATATAGCAAATATGACCGTCACCATTGAATCCCAAAATCCAACCAACAAATCGCACATAAATCAGTGCCATAAATGCCAAAAATATGGGCACTCGGCAGTACGATGCTTCGCCAAACCGGCCTGTCACAAGTGTGCAGAACCGCATCACTACTCCGAGTGTACCAAATCTTTGGATACTCCGGCAAAATGCATCAACTGTGGCGGTGATCACCCGGCAAACCACAGTAGATGCATTGCCAACCCCAAAAACCGCCCTAACCAAAACAGGGCGGCAAACCCCCCCCCTGCCCCCCCCAAAAATCTCATTAATTACCAGAAGGTAAATAATGGGACTACATTTGCTTCAGCTGCCCAACAGCAAGCAAATAAAACCGCGACCCCCAAAACCCCCCAAAAACAGCGACCACCCCCCCCGGAAAATCAGCCCCCCCAAAAATAAATCTGTCAAACCCGGCTAATAACAAATTATTAGACCTCTTAACGCTGACCCCCGTCGAACTGCAAGCCAGAATTAACACTCTGACCTCTGCAATTCAAAATAACCCCGTCTTGTTCCAACTATTCTCTCAATGAATAACAAGACGCGGCCAAAAGCCCTGTTCATCATCTCGTGGAATGCCAACTCAATATTCCCAAAAAAGTTTGAATTTGCCAATTTTCTGTACGAAAATAACGTGGATGTAGCACTCATTCAGGAAACTTTTCTTAGAAATGGCACAAACTTTAGGTTCAAAAATTACACCGTTTACAGAGATGATAGAGCCGACAGAGCTGGCGGAGGCACAGCCATCATTATTAAAACAGCAATAAGTCATCATTTGCTAGTCACCCCTGATCTTGACGCGCTGGAAAGCACATCGATTCAAGTCGATATGCAGGAAGGCCCGCTCATTCTAAAATCATTCTACAAACCACCGTCGAGAAATCTATCTGATATCGACTTAGAATATATCGCAACAAATTCTCCATTGGCTCAGTTCAGTGCTGGCGACTTTAACGCCAAGCACAGAGACTGGGGCATGAGAACAACAAACGCTGCAGACACCAGACTGCACAGATTTGTGTCACAAAATCTAATATCCCCAATAATACCCCAAGAACCTACTCACTTTGCCACAACCGGTATGCCAGACGTTCTCGACTACGCTCTGACGAAGAACTTTCACTATGACGTAGTGACAACAGTTCTTCATGAGCTTAGCTCGGATCATACTCCTGTTTCATTCACTATAGGCATAGCGGAAAATGAGATTATAGACAATTTTCACACTAAAACAGATTGGAAAAAATTTAAAAACCATCTGACCGACAAAACGACAGAAATACAAACAATTGACAACATAGTTCAATTAAATTCAGAAATCGACAAACTCACGACAGACATACAGTCATCTGTACAAGATGCAAACGCAATTATACAGAACGAACATTATAATCCATTCACACTTCCGCCATTCCTAAAAAGAATGATCAGAGAGCGCAATCGTCTGCGCCGACGAGCAAAAAACACCCTGAACCCTGAATTCAATAGAGAAGCGTCACGCCTGACAAATAATATAAAAACCCTGATTCTGGAGTTCCGAAACTATAGGTGGGAAATCCACCTAAACTCATTAAAACCAGAAGATAATTCACTCTGGAAAATCCAAAAACAATTTACAAAAAATAATTATACCCAAGTGCCCCCTCTGCACGGCGCAGGCGGAATGGTTTACTCGGACGACGAGAAGGCTCACGCTTTCGCCGAGTCTCTTGAAGACCAATTTCGCCTGAACACTTCAGTCGATGACGACATCGACTGGGAAAACCGTATAGAGAGACTTGCCTCAGAAATTCCCCGAATTTTTCCCCAACCGCCCCCCCCTGAAATACCACCCACCAATTCTGAGGAAGTAAAAGCACTAATCCACATGTCAAAACCCAAAAAAGCCCCGGGTAAGGATACAATCAGTAACACGGCGCTGAAAAACCTGCCGGATATTGCCATTCAAAATATCACGAAAATCATAAACTTCATGTTTAAAAATCACGTTTATCCGGACTCGTGGAAAACAGCGATCGTGATACTGATTCCAAAACCAAACCAAAACCGCACTTTCCCCCAAAATTGGAGACCGATTAGTCTCATATCATCCATAGCAAAAATCGCAGAAAAAATATTTCTAATCAGACTATGGGATATTCTAAACGAACTCCACATAATTCAAGATGAACAGTTTGGCTTCCGTCAAAATCATTCCACCGAAGACCAGCTTGCTAGACTTGTCGACACAGCCACCGATGGTCTCCAGCGCCAGGCCTCCACAGGCATGGTCGCTCTAGACATATCGAAAGCTTTCGACAAAGTTTGGCACGACGGCCTCGCATATAAACTCCATCATGTTTATCATATAAACATAAACTTCATAAAATTCATAATATCCTATCTCCAAGATAGAAAATTTCAAACCCGTGTAAACGGTATTTTGTCAGACGTACGTGCTATCGAAGCAGGCGTTCCCCAAGGTTCCCCAATGGCCCCAGTTACATACATCATGTATACTGCGGACATGCCAACAACACCATTCATACAGTCGTACATTTTCGCTGATGATACAGCGATGACGTGTACTCACAAAAATCTACCACTCATTCAAAGATGTTTGCAAAATCAGCTAAATACTCTTGTTGACTATTTTCAAAAATGGAAAATAAAAGTAAATGCTGAAAAAACTCAAGCCATTCTCATTTCCAACAAGAGAATAAATAATATAAACATCGAAAACCTCGAACTCGACAATACCATAATACCGTGGAGTGACACCCTAAAATACCTTGGCGTCACCCTTGACAAAAAGCTCACATGGGCCCCTCATTTTGACAAAAAAAATACCCTCGGAAAGCAAGCTTTCGGCCACCTATACCCTCTCCTATGCAGAAAAAGCAAACTGTCACTAAAAAATAAGACACTACTCTACAAACAAGTAGTGCGCCCCGCCGTGCTATATGCAAGTATAGCATGGGGCCAAGCTCCTAAAACTCGCAGGCATCGTCTTCAAGTTTTCCAAAATAAAATTCTCAGGGCAATCACCAATGCCCCCCACTACATCAGGGGAGCGGCGATACACCGCGACCTTAAAGTAGAAACCATCAGAGAATTTTTAAACAAAAGACATACTGAGTTCTTTAGGAAAAAACAGTTCCACCCAAATCAACTAATCCAAAACTCATTCCCCATATATCCCGCCCCAAACTTGCTCAAAATACGTCACAGGAGCATAAATGCTCCTATTACTCAATAATGACACAAAAAACATCAAAAAACTTCAAGCCTAGCTTGAATGTAAGACAAGTTGTTTGATTTTTAAATCAACAACTAAAATTGGCCAAACGTAAAAAATTTGGTCAATTTTTCAAAACCAAAAAAATTTTGGAAAAATTGAAATTTGATTTTTTCTTGGAAAAAATTATTTTTTAATCTCCAAAATACAAATCAATCATTAAACACCACTAACGTCCATCCTAGGGCACATTTGTCTTATTAATTTCAGAACAATAAGTGTGTAAAAGTGTCGAAAGACACTAGCACAAGAAAAACAAGAAATCAACAGAGAGACCCTCTAAAATATCTCCGTCTATTTTTCGAACACCCTGTATAAACCATTTTTGCAGTGTGCATTATGCAGTTAACGCAATTCAAACGACTATACCTAACACTGACAACTACTGTCATGCAGCCAGACAACAATTTGCTAAGGTCACGAGTTTTAAACAAAAGTAAACAAAACTATACATTTTTTTTAAATTTCATACCAGTAAAAAGAAACGCTAAAATGCAATAAATCTGAAAACACTTAATATTTCCGAAACAGTTTGTTGAAGATAGGTATAGGATATTATACATGAAATATTTCTAAAATTTTCTGAATAATCCAATAATTGAATAATATACAGGGTGTTGCATTTAAAATAAGAAAGTTGGTAGTGGCCAATGTTACATGAGAAGTTTTTATTGAACAAATGCGCAACTAGAATTACCAATCGACGTATTCGAGCGTTTTTTCGGACACACCCCCATGTATTTATTATCGAATTTATTCCATTTGGCTGATACACACTGTATACTCTGGCTAATATAATCAGCCCTTATAGTGCAAAGTTATTAAAGAAATCAACTTAAGATATATTTAACAAATCGCAATCTTATGAATAAAAAACAATGTGTGAAAGTAGCCCATTTTTCAACTTTTTAAAATAATTTCAATTAAATAGTTGCCGCTCTGTATATTATTACAATACGGGAAGTGTTTTCGGTCATTTAAATAACTTAGTAAAAATCATTAAATTACCCGTTAAATATAAAATATGCCATTTGCGGGGTTTTTCCTTAGGCTTACAACCAAATTTCTTTTATTCACAGAAGGGTCCATTGATAGCATCAGATTTATCTCTATCATTATCATAATGGGTTTGTAGACGATGGAGTTTTATATGAGTTGGAAACTCGCCTTTAGATAACGAATTTAAAAATAGTTGCCCCAGTACCCGCCCCTTGCAGTTTTTTTTTCTGTTAGTATGACTTATTCATAAAAATCATAGTAATGAAGTGGTGACATGACACATGACAGAGCTAAATTTTTTAAGTAATATATACACTCCCGTGCAAAAAAAAACGGGCATAATAAGTTTAGGGCTTTCTAACTTTTTTATTTTCACTCCGATTTAAGTGATTTTTCAGAGAGCTATAGATACATTTATTAGTTTTAATATGCGTATGCAAATTTTAAGAGAAATTGTTTTTTTGACATATTATACAAGGATAATCGAAAAGTTGTTTTTCTGCCTAGCGTCAAAACACCCTGTGGAATAATTAAGAAGCAAAAGTACTTCAAAATATCAGTTTTTAATATTCTTTGCATTTTGGTTTTTGGTCCATGTCAACAAGTGCATTTGTTCTCACTCAAATGCAAAATGATCTTGATGATGTCATTACTTTAAATTTTCCATAATTTTCCATAGCCATTGCATTCAAAATAAAATAGACTATTAAAATACAAAAAAACAAATGTTATTGTTATATTCAAGATTTAATAAACAAATAAATTTACAGAAAAAGGTGCGTATACCTAAGATTTAAAAAATAACATTTTTGCAAAACAAACTTAACAGGTACCAACAACAACTTTTTCACTTAATCACATCTCTATAATTTCTATTGCCTCCTCTAGCCTCTACTACTGTCTGTACACGACGGTTTATGCCTTTAGCCTTTAGCCCGCGAATATCATCCAGGTTCCTCCATTCTTGACTCTTATGACGCGGTAGTAATTTAGGTCCAGTTGCTGGCCTGCGTGAGTTTAAATTACCCTCGTGTAATCTTCGACGGACTGTCCAAGAACTGACATTTTTATACAAACCTCTCGAAGTTGGTTTTTCCCCTGTACTGACGTCAAACGACGATTCCGAAGAGTTTCAAGTACAAGAAATCGGTCATCAATAGCTTTAGTTTTGCGTTTCCTAAATCATTGACATCATCAAGATCATTTTGCATTTGGATGAGAACAAATGCACGAATTGACATGCATTAAAAACAAAAATGCAAAGTATATTTGCTGCTTAATGAAAACTGATATTATAAAGTAATTTTGCTTCTTAATTATAGGCAAAAAAAACTTAATTTTTTTATTTATCTTTGTAGGTATATTATGTTAAAAAAACAATTTCTCTTAAAATTTGTATAAGTGTCTTAAAACTAATAAATGTTTTTATAGCTCTCCAAAAAATTACTTAAATCGGAGTAAAAATAAAAAAATTATAAATGTGTAACTTAATCCAAATTTTATGGAGCCCGTTTTTCTTTTGCACGGGAGTGTATTTTTAAAAGTTGAGTTAGTGTCCAAAGTAATTATTAAAACATGCTTACTTCAATTTTTTGCGGTTTAAAATAGGTGTCTAACTTTGCCCCACCTTGTGGGGTAAATTCGGACACTTTAACCAAAAAAAAAAATATATATATAGAGGAGTTAGGAAGTTTCTTTTAATAAGTGCTCTAGCGAGGATGTAGTATCCCACATTGTAAATTTCATGACGACAGCTATTTCCCTTAAAAACTGCAAAAAGCTGTAAAATCTGTCCGATGTAGCCCTGTTTTACGGTACATCTCTGTTAATAAGGTCAAAGTCAACTTTCGATATGTAATTTAAAGGAAAAAATGTACATCTTGGATATTAGGGTTTAAAACAAAAGCCTTTTATCAAAATAGATAATAGATATACACACAATGATATACAGGGTCCTACAATAGTGCGTCAGACTTCCATACCTCCTATACGAGTTAATAACTTCACCCTTATGCTGACAGACTGTTTCACAGCGTGTATTTCAGGAAAATATTTCCCAAAAAAGTGTGTGTGAGATAACATAAAATTGTATTTTTTTAAATGGGACAACCTGTGTTTTTTGTATTTTTAGGTTCATATTAGTGCCGTTTATAATTTTATTGATTGTATTTATATTAAATTTGACGTAGTACTTTAGGAGTACTAGTACTTAATGTTCTTTATTAAACCGTAAGTCAAAATATACAATTTAAAACATACAGTTCAAATGGCCATCGACCGGGGTCCTTCAGCCTTAGGAGTAATAAATTAAAAACTAAAAAAAAATATGCAGCACTGGAAAAAATAATCATATATTATATCACAAGACCTATAAATTTAATCGATTAAACTATGCAACATATTTTGATCATGATTTTACTTGGAAAATAGTTGAATGCTCAATAATTTAATAAAAACCCGAGACTGCGAAGCGATCGAGGGTTTTTATTTTCAAATTATTGTGCATGAAACTATTTACCAAAAAGTAAAATCATGATCAAAATATGTTGCATAGTTCGATTGAATTTAAAGGTCGAGTGGTATACTAGGCTAGATTATTTCCCGAATAGCAAAGTGTGAATATAAATATTACAAATTCTGACATATTTTCATCACCTTATGTCAAAATATTTGTATAAAAATTTTATCGAAAATGGCGTATTTACTGATAAAAACCAATATTAGGTTATTCAGACGACTAAGAAATTCATGTTTCTTTATAAACTGTTGCCGAGAATTGTAAGAATTAGTGATAAACGATAAAACAAAAACCAATATGGAGGACGAAAGTTTAACCGCGGTTAAACAGGTCTTGGGATTTAATCAGTTATCTAAACAAAATTTATTCGAAAAATGATGGTGTCTGATTGGTCTATTTGATAATGAGGGAAATAATCAAACAAATAATCTAAAAGCATGATTTTAATTACGGCATTCTGTGCAATTAATGGCAAGGGGTCTAGCGATCTTATCATTATCTATTTTATACAGGGCACTTAAAATAAGGAATCAAAAATGACGCACTTTAATTTTTATCGAGTCTTTCCTCTTAAAAATCTTATCTAGGAGAAAAAAAATTACCGAACAGTTTTAAATAATTTTTACCTAAGCTATCCCATGAAAATTTCACCTAATCTCAAGAGTCAGAAAATATCTTATTCCGTATTAATTTACCAAGTAATAAAACTTCTTCATTTTCCAAGTAGTTTATCTATAGTGTCATTTAGACAACCTGCTTTCAAAACAAATATTAAGAAAATGCATTATTCAAATTGAATCAGTAATATAAATTTCAGGAGGTTTACAACTACCTTTCGTAACAAATTTTGTAGATTTTCTCACAAGGAAAGAGAAAATTCTCCGTAAAATATATTGCCTTAATATGATGTGACAATGATAAATAAGTCGGCTTTCAGAATCTAATAAGACATTTTCTTAAAGGAATTAAATCAGGGAAAATGAAAAAATTTACGATTTAGGGAATAATGTCTCAAACATTATCATCGCAAAACAAAACGTCCACGTTTTTATTATTTTCTTTTTGGTTTAAATATTATTACGACTTAACAGCAGTTCGTTATACTTGCTTCGTGCTGGAAACCATCCAACACCTTTTTTAGACTATGTTTATTTTTAGGTTGGCAATACTGCAGAATTGTCACCATATCTTTATATGCGTCACGTGTCAAAATTGTATTGGCAGTACTGATGACGCTTGCTCGTATTGTGAGACGGTGTGAGTCTGTGATCCACATTTTAATAATATAATAATTGTTTTCTAACAATAACTAACTTTTATAGTTCAAAACTAGCACTGCCTTATCTTGGGCATCTAAGTAAGCCCTTCTTACCATCTTACACCCAACATGTAACTGTAAAAATGTAAAGTTAAGTTGTGTATACAATGAGACCGAGTTTGCCTTTCTGTTTCCCAAATTCAGCGCAAGAAGTATTTCATCTTTTACATCTTACCATTGCAATAATAAAGAGTTTGTTTTTTCAAAAGTTGTTAGTGTTTAGATAGTGATATTTTTTTTGTAAATTGTTATTCTAGATAGTGTCTATGATTTTGGTGTTTCGTGTTTTTTTGTTAAATTAAAATTTTTCTTCATCTTGGAACGATCGGCGCCACCATTAATTTACCTTTATCGAAATGAGCTGAAACTTTACAGGATTTCTTTTTACATCAAATGATATCAGTCAAGGGGTTGTCCCAAAAATTATCAAAAATACCCGGGGGGACCCCCTCCCCCTAATATACAATATGGGTTTGGAGTGTTGTGGGAAGAAATGTCTGAATGTTTATTAGATGTCACATTTTTCTGTCGTTGTTTAGCAATGTAAATTACTGACGCATACACTGGCGCATATTGTTGGTTTATTTACCTACCCAAGTAGCCATTATAGACACAAATTGGACACAAATTCTTTGCTGAGAAACGTTTCGAAACATTTTCGATTAAAATTATTTAGATTGTGTGGAGACACATGTGTTTCGAAACTTTTGCGACACATTTTCGAATTTAGTTACTAGAAACGATTAAGAGCTGTTAGTTTCGAAATACTTTCCAAACTACAGTGTCGATACATTTAGGAAACGCACAAAAGAAAATTTTTCGAAACATTTTTATATAATATTATGAAATTGTGTTTAGACACAGACATGTGCTTCCAAATTGTAGCGACACATTTTCGAATTAAGTGATTCAAAACAAATTGGTATTCTTCTGCTTTGAAATATTTACCAAACAGTGATATCCATTTAATTACGAAACTTGCGCAGAAAATAATTTTCGAAACTGCCAGAAACCTTTACACTACCGCACCCGGACAATTATTATAACCTCGATTATAACGATTATAACCTATAAATTGTACATTTTTGTTTTGTTAATATGGGAAGAAAACAACAGTTTAAACATTCTTCAAGGTTTTACAAAAGTTTTATTAAACGTTCAACAAAGTACAAACCAATTTTGAAGATTATATGTCACAGAAAGTGTAAAGTGGTAGTTTATACCGTGACGGTATACAGAAGTTTTATGCTTCTAAGCTTAACCTTCCTCTTGACGGGACTGTGCATTTTTTACTTTAGCGACGTTTGTTTCGCATGGTTTCGGTACAATATCCATGTTTCGACACATTTTCTATGAATTATAGCTACATGATTATCGAAACATTATAGAAACCAAATACAAGAAATTGTGTGTCGACTCCATTTTAGACCAGAATAATTCTCGCTTTCTGGCGGCCATTTTGACAAATTCATTTTTATATTATTAAAATGGACTTTAATTAACTTCCTGCGTCATTTGAAATGTAAAAAAGTGGTTATATTAGTTCCATTTTGCTAGCTTAATCAATTGAAAGAAGAATTAGTAAAATTTTAAAAATATTTAAGATTTTATTTTTTGACAAAGTATTTATTTTATATATATATATATAAGTATTATTAATATAATAATCCGAGTTCACCATCACGTCAAGATTTATAAATACAAACCCGAACAAACCTCCAAATTTATCAGTGTTTCTCTACAATATTATGCATGTATTATACATAAAAACCTTCCTCTTGAATCACTCTATCTTTTTAAAACAAACCGCTTCAAAATCCGTTGCGTAGTTTTAAAGATTAGGGCACATCTAGCTGGGGACAGACGCGACAGCGACTTTGTTCTATACTATGTTAAGATTAACGCGGGAGACGTGTCCCAAAGTTGTAATGTCCCAAAGGTGTAAATAATAACTTTCATTGTGAGCCACACAGTCCTTTGTGTGGACAAACGATTATATAAATAATGTTTCCAGAAAAAAAAACCAAAAGACCCAAAAAAAAATCAAAAAAAGAACCAAAAAAAAAATCAAAAAATAACTGAATAAAGGAAAAAAAACATAAAAAGAAATCATTACCAAAAAGGCGTTGCCAAAAAAAGCATATGGCAAAAAATAATTAAAAGAAAAAAATATACAATAAACAAACAAAAAAACACTTGAATGCAGGGTCGGAGTCAGGTAAAAAAACATAAACAAAGAAAAATGCAAAACTCATGCAATACTTAATGGCATATGATATTACTATTATTATTATTATTATTACGTGACTTTAAATTGAATGAAAAACTATGTCTAGAGTGTTTGGTCTAAGGACATAACCAAAATAAACAATATGAATAAGAAATAATTTAAAAACTTAGGCTGATATCGCCGCGCTCGAAAATGTATTATTTTTTTTAATAGATAGGTTTATGTAGTTATTATTTATAAAAGTTTACTATATGAGCTACCTCTTTAAAATGGTTACACACTGACTCAAAAAATTTTTTAAATATCATTAGGAAAGTTTATTTAAAACATAGTGTTTTCATTTATATTAAGTTCCAATTATTATCTATATTTTAAATGTTTTTAGCAAATATATTCAACATTACTTCTTCATAGATAATATTTGGCTTTAGAAACCATTATTTAGAATATTTGTTAAAATCTATAAAATTAACGACATTTTGCTTGAAAGATATATAAATGTAATTTAAACATTCCACAAAATTTAAACATTTCTACTCTTAAGTTTACGATACATCTATCAATCATATCCAATTTAAAGAAGATAAAAATTTTCAAGTTTTCACTCCAAGGTAAATTGAATTTCGACTGCCACATATTACGGATGCAAATCTGATAATCCACATACGCTCAATTGAATCGGAATATAATAATTTTAGAAGAGAGTTCAAAACTGTCGTTAACCTTGCAGTCAGTGGCGCAACCAGAAATTTTGTTCGGGGGGGCTTTAACTTCTTGCGGCGAAAAATTTTTTGGGTGCCACGCCCTTTTTTGGGTAAAATACGTATGATTGACGAGAGCGACAGCCCCCTAAAACTTCTGCAATAATACGCCGCTAGCCCTAACGAAATATTTATGAAAAAAAAATTTTGAGATTTTATTTTTATTAGTAAAAATGTATTTAAAATAAGTAACGCATATATTAAGCATACTTATACTAAAACAAAACAAAAACCTTATACAATAAGTTGTAAGTAATCACTAATAATACTAATATTAAAGTAAAATTCTTCGTTTTGTTTTTGCCATTTCGTCCAGAATTTCTTCCACGGTAATATCAATATCGTGGTTCGCATAAATAGGTAGACCAGGGTCGATAATTTTTGAAACAAAAAAAATAATAGTAGGATGAAACCCATTGGAAAAGAAAGAGAATATAACAAAAATGAAAGAAAAAATAACTTACGGGCGATCCGAGGTCGGGAAGTGGAAGGGGGTGAGTTTTTAAGGCTAGAAAACGATTTATCTCGATTTCCGGGAAAACTACAAGTCCTATGGAAAAACGTTAAACGGCAAAGTTGTAGGTAATAAAAAGATCTACAACTTTTGTATTAATACTTTTTTCACATTGCCTCAAAATTTATGTGAAAAATTCAAATAACCAAGTTTTTGTTTTTTTATTTTTATCTTTTACAAAAAAAATTATGTTTTCACGAAATTTGGTGATAACTTACCTTATTATGTCCCAAACACACTGTAATTATTTTGATTTAAAATATTTATTTTTTCACCTTATTTTGACTTAATATCGAAAAAGCACCCTTATTTTCAATCGAAAATTCTCATGTCAAAATATCTGCTGTTTTAAAAAAGTCGGTGGGCTTTTTGTTCGTTAAAATCTCCACTTTCTGATGGTGTAAAAAAATATATACATTACTATGGTAAAAGTTCTCAAAAAATGCAAAGAAACGGAAAAACTCGAATCCGAAATTTTTTTTTAATCATTTTGTACAATTTTGACCTATTTATTAAAATTTATACTTTAATTACTCAAAAAACGTAAGAATCCATGTTACATTGATAAACAAAAAAAATACAAATCCATAAAACATTAAGATCGCAAAAAAAATGCGAAAATAGTTCGCGTGACATGAAAAATTGGTTTGCAATTAAACGAATAGGCTAAGTTTCTAAGCCCGGGCCGCAGCCCCCCCCCCCTGGTTGCGCCACTGCTTGCAGTGTTACAGTGAAATTGGTTAGGTAAGAGGACAACTCAAATATGTTTTCTGTTTTAATTGGCAAATAGCTTGGGAAACTTATTGCTTAAGGTGGAAGTATCAACATGCTGGCCAACCTATAACCTATTTCGCGTAGATTTATTTATGTTTTCTAGCTTTTATACAAAATTTAAAGAAAATCAGTATCGACTTGATATTCTATAGGTAATAATTGACATATTTAATAAATATCAAGGAATTTCATAACTTATTTTAGGAGAATTGTATAGCGAAAAATATCGGGTGAGATTTTTTTTAACATTATTATGTCATTGTCACTCATTGTTCTTTCACTTTACAATTCTCCCAAAATTAGCAATGAAATAAATTGATATTTTTGTAATATATCAGATATTACCTAAGTAATGTGCCGACGATACTGATTTTATTTAAATGTTAGTTTAAAAAATAATAAACTTGAAAAAACAAAGCGAAATAGGTTATAGGTTGGCAATAAATTGAACGACGTTGAGAATTCAACCTTAACGGTTTTTATATGAAAACGCAGACAGTTTTAAAGTTAGTCGGGTATTTATTATGGCAACATAAAACCAAAAAATATAAATAGTGCCCTAAAAACCTTTACAAATGAATTTAGGGTCTGTCTGTCAAAAAAAATTAGCGAAGAAATTAATTTTACAGTAAACAAAGTATTACAGGATGGTATTAAAATTAGACGTGTAGCAAATGACTTGGGTTTTAGTTTTTCGGCACTGCAACGTTATAAAACTCAAGCAAAGTCTCTTGCGCCTGAAAATCAAAAAGATTATTCGTTTGAAGCAAATGTGGTCACACGACAAGTATTAAATGTTGAGCAAGAAGATAGTTTAAGCAACTACTTACAAATGTGCAGCAAGATGCATTATGGCAGTGGCGTAGCTAGAGTTGACGGCGCCGGTTGACAAGAGTTACTGTGGCGCCTTAGGCGCATATATTACGCGCAAAAAGTATTTCTAATACATATTAGAAATACTTTTTGCGGTTCTTTATGCTAGCAAAAACGTCTATTACTTTATCAAAGTTAATTTCTTCTGCGTACTTATTTTCGTAAACGTTCCTGACTGACCGTTTCTTAAAAAAAAATTAATAAGCTTAAGTTAAGAAAACGATCTCTCGACAGAAGCGGAACAGCGGAAGTTACCGGAAGAGTTAAAAATATTAATAGTGTGGTACACACATCTGGAAAGTTTGATGAGCTGGTATGATTTTTACAAAATAAAAAATTAACCAGCTCTTCTATTGTTGAATATTGATTGAAATTTTTACGACAAGCTGAGCGAAAACTGACAATTTCGGTGGCAAAATTGTCAGTTTTTTCAGTAGCGGTGGCCAGAAATGAGGGCTCGAGGAGTTTAAACCTATTAACAACATTTTGAAACCAGAAATTTGTTTCTTTAACTGAATTGACATTATCTAAAATATTATTAAATGTAATTTTTTTGAATTTTTCTTCTGTTGTAAATCGGACGCAAATTCGTCAAAAATGTTTTTAAATTTTTTTGTCTCCTTTCAGTAAAAGAAGCTTCAATTCCCCAGTCTGCTGCTAAATCCGAAGCTTCACATCGAATTTTATTATATTTATAATTGTGATGACGCATATCACAAAGTTCTTCATAAGCATTTTTAATTAAATTGGAAGCCTGACCAATACCAATATTAGATTTCTTATTTTGAAGACCTTTGGAAATAATGTTTATAGAACCACACAGGAATGTGAGAAAATATATAATAAAACTGTTAAATTAATACTTACTGCTTACCGCCTATTTCAAACATCGTTTTGGGCACAAAAAATGCCGATCAAACGCGGTCCACCTTTAGCGGCATTTTTCAAATAAAATAGGCGCTTTTCCGTTACTATTCGTCGGCAATTTACACAGGGGAGGCCTGGTCTTAAATATGATTATTTTTTTTTACTTAAAAATTCTACTTTTTGTATAGCACAATATGCATGTAACTAAATTAAGGGTGAGGGGTAAGAGTAAAATGTATAGTATGTATTTAAAAATCCCTTGACGTAATAATTAGATTGGGACGCGACGGCGACGCGGCGACTATTGCGACTTGGCGCCGGGTGGCAATGCCACCCCTGCCACCCCGGTAGCTACGCCACTGCATTATGGGCTGGGATACAAAGAAGCAGGACAGTTTGCTTACCAATATGCTCAAAAGTTAGAAGTAAAGTATCCCAAAGGAATATGTTAAGCAAAATAATAAATATAGTTTAAAAAAATTAAAAAACACGTTTTAATTAATCAAACTAAAAAGCGGAAAATAAATAGTTTAAAATAATTCTTGAAATTCTTAATATAGGCAGAAAATAATAATGAACGATAAACATTAGTATTATTGTGAAAAAAGCGTGGGGTGGTGATATACGAAAAATATAGCACAAAGCGACCAAGAATTATTTTAAAGTATATTTATTTTCCGCTTTTTAGTTTGATAAATTAAAGCGTGTTTTTCAGTCTTTTTTTTAATTATTTATTTTGCTTAACATATTCCAGGAATAACGCATTAAAATGGCCCAATTCGAATAGCATTGAAAAACTTTTGGTATCTCGTAAGTTTCACTTAACAAACAAAAATGAACGAATATATTTTAGCTTAAATCTGTTTTTCTCCTTAAGAATATTGTAATTTATAGCTTATTTAAAAAGAATTTTTATATGCACATAAAGATACCCGCCGACCGCTGGCTTATAAGCGAGAAGAGAACTATAAAATATAATGAGATATTCCTATTTTACGAATACAGGAACCTTACACAAATCATAATAACACGTCCTAAATTACAGGGAGCTTTTCCTAAAGAAAAATTGTTTTGTTCTTCAGGGTAATATTATTTCATATTTTCTGTGGGAAAAGTAGCAGATTTATTAGGATTTGTTTTGGATTCCTTATAAAAAGGTGCGGTGTAATCATAAAAAGAAACACAAACAACAAACCCATCGTTTTTGGTGCCATATTAGTTTTGAATTATTTTTTTGGTAAATGTCATTCATAGTCGCGAAAAACAGTATTTATGACAATAAAATGCGAAGCATCTTACTGTGCGTCACAGACAGCAATTACACAACAAAAAATTAAATTAATTCCTTTTAAGGCACTCTTTTAAATTTATTTATTTATTTATTTGGGATACTCTTACAAACACAGCTACATCGCAGTAATTATAAGTAAGAGAGGAGAGAGTGCTACAAATTAAACGTTTTAAAACGGCAATAGAAGCCAAACAGAAAAATACAAAAATAAAACTAAAACTAACAATACACAAAGTTACACAGATTAAAAGGAGAAAAAAACGGCTTTTAGGGCCTTGAGATCTGTGTTAAAAAAGTCAATATTGCTCATTTCGATAAAATCATTACACTCCTTACACATTCTATTTATAATTGAACAATCCATCTTATTTTCATAGAATAGCTTCTTACTATTTATCCTTAGGCTAATCTTAGGTACTAACATTTTTATAGTGTTGAATAGAAATAAATCTTTGTATTTAAGGTTATTGATAACGTAATAAACAAACAACACAGTCTGATACCAGCGTCTTTTTTCTAAGGTGACCATATTAAAACTGTCCAACATGCTCCTGTATGGATAAGTATTATTTTTCCTAACATATAAGAATCGCAGGAATCACTTCTGGACCTTTTCAATGAGATTTTTATTTACCTGGGTTTGGGGTGACCAGATTACCGCAGCATATTCAAGATGGGGTCTTACAAGTGCATTATACAATTTAACTATTAAGCCAATACTCTTAAAAAACTTTGTGCTTCGAATTACGAAGCCCAGAACCCTATACGCCTTATTTACTATAGCACTGAGATGATTGTTAAAGTCCAGGTTTGCCCGTAGGCACACTTCCAGATCCCTAAATTCACTTTTCCTAATTAATTCAAGTTCATCAAGTACATAGTCATGTTCTAAGAAGTTAAATTTACGTGTAAATGTTATGACTGCACACTTATCAACATTTAAAAACATCCTATTCACCTTAAACCAGTTAGAGACAGAGTTCAGATCCTCCTGCAATAGTATACAATCTTCCGGTTGAGCGATTTACTGGGATGCATCATCGAAACTATGCTTGTCCAACATGTTTCCTTTAAATCTAGCTTAGATGATGATAGCAACGGCAACTGTCATAACCTGGGTGATGACGATATTTTATTTAATGCTAACCAAGTAGATTAAGGATTGGCACTGTCGGTTCTGATAATCACACTTGATACCCGATTATTTTAAGCATTTGTGCCCTAATGATTTCGCTATAAAACCACTGACTAAAACATTTATTTCTACTTTCCTGGTGGCATTCTCGCAAAACCATATACCTATAGAGTAGCTCCTCCTACTTCCCCCTTACTGCAAATATGCCATCGCTGTTGGGCACATTTTTAATATTTTTTGACGGGTACATTTTATAAATTAGTCCATTAGTAAGTGCACGTGTTTATACATATATTTAGTAAGTTTTCTGGCGATTTTCAATCATTACCGTAAGTTTTTGTATTTTAAGTATAACGGTATAATGGTACTTGATGCCATTAATATGTTTTTCTATTTCACGTTCATAATAAGCTCAGTACGATACGCATTTGCGTTTGCGGATATTCCGTCCAATTTCAAATCTCATATCGCTAAAATAACTTTAGAATATCGTGGTGAAAATGGGTCAATAAATCAAAAAATTACAGTTTGCAAAATAATTTTTGTTGTCCAGAGGCTACTATGATAAAAAATAGTATTACCAACATAAAATTGCAAAATAATTTTTGTTGTCCAGAGGCTACTATGATAAAAAAAATAGTATTACCAACATAAAATTTAGACATAAAAATTTACAAAATTTGAAGGATTTATTTTCTTTTTAAAATGTATTTTTCTTGATTATAAAAGGTGAAATAGAATAAAATGTATAAAGCACATGTTTCATAAGGCGTTTTAGCGCACGTGTCAATAAAAAAACTCGCCACTTTGTGGCTCGTTTTTTAAAATAAACGCGTGCGCTAAAACCGCTTCTTATGAAACGTGTACTTTAGTATACTATTCCGAATAAAATGTTTATAAATAAATGGTATCTATTTACATAAACAACAGTTGGTTTCACGTCGAAACCAGTAGGAACCTATATGTAATTTTATCAAACTATGGTTTTGAGGATTTTTCTTATATTTCGGTATCTCATGTGTTTTTTATGCTTTTGCTAGAATTTAAAAAAACTGTATGTGTGGAAATTTGTAAGAAAACGAATAGTTTTATTTTATTTTAGAAATAAAGATATATTTTTCAATGACGTCCAAGGAATGAGATATGAGGATGTTTTCACCTTGTTAGAAGATGTTCCTTCAGATAACGAATCAATTGTTAGTGACGATGATCAGAAAGAGTAGAAAAATGTCACTACTAAAAACATTTAACTCTTGGACCTAAACGACATTCCTTTTATCTTTGCCGATGATATGGATCCAAACATGATTAACCAGGACGACGATGACAGTGACACAGAAATGAATGAAACTCTTAACGTTATAAGCTGGCTAAGCTTAATATTTGGACAACTTCGATAGAAAGTTGCATACAAAATAGAAAAACATTTTCTGAAACAAGTAGCCCGAGTATTCCAAACAACTTGAAATTACCCACAGATGTGTGTTTTCATAAATTTCCATTTAGCCTTATTAAGAAAATTGCCTTTCATGCCAACCTTTATACATTGCAAAAAAATGGTGGCGACCCGAACGCCTTTACTCCTACTAACGCAAATGAAACAACTTTTGTTGGGATAAATATTCTAATGGGTCGTGTGAAAAAGCTGCCAAGCCACTGCGATTACTAGTCATCAAGGCCAGAACTGAGGGATCATTTTATTAGCGCAGCTATGACATAAGAAACACTTTCCTGTTATATCACCAAAACTTAACAAATCTTCTTTTTATGGTAAATTTTACAATACTTAAAGTTTAATAAATAAAGATTTATTTTTTACCGCCAATTTTATTTCCCAATGGTTACGTCTCAAAACCATGGCCTGGAATCAAAAGTATAGTGCAAATGAAAAAAATGATCTTTAATATATTGTATCTTTAACTAATTACTACCATATTTTTTAGAAAAATACAAACTGCTTCAGGCTGATCCAAAAAATCACAAGCAAGTGCAAGAGCACTAACCTACGACGAGTACAAAAAGATGGTAAAAATTTTTGACGAAAATAACCCCGAGGATTTACAGAAAAAGTTCTATCAAATAGCGGCTGTGGAATTAGCATGGAGAGGAGGAGAAGCCGCGACATGCCTAAATACGTATTTCAGAGAAGAATATTATAGCGATGGTACAAAAAGTAATAGAATGGAATATAACCCAATCTTTTCAAAAACATCCCAAGGCAGAAACAAGAAGCTTTCAAATTCAAAATGGTTAGTGGCAAACACAAAAGATGCCGATTTATGTCCAGTTCGCCTTTACAGAAAACTAATTTCAAAAAGAGGGCAAAATATAACTACCCAAAGACTATTCCTGACAGTAAATCCAAATTGGAAAATGGGAAATTGGTACAAAAACTGTCCCATTGGAAAAATACTCCTTCTAATTGGACAAAACAAGCAGCACAAAAAATTGGACTAGATACTGAGAAAGAAAAAATCACAAACCATTCCAATCGAGCCACAGCTGTCTCTACATTAAGCAAAGCAGGTGTGAGCGAACAAACTCTTATAAAAATAACTGGACATAGTAGTGCTGCATCCATAAAGCCCTTGCAGATGGACAAAACTCATCACGAAAACACTATTCAAGGTTTAAGAGGTCACCCTCCAACTAATGGGTTAGACCAACACGAAGCTCCAGTCTCTTGCAGCTCGAAGAGTTTCCAGCAACACCAGCAAGCCACTACTGTTTATTATAATAACTGTGTGTTTAACAATAATACTTATAACTAATTTTCTGCTAGTTTTATTACTTTGTCAATTGTTTAGGTTTTGTTTCGTTTTGTCCGTTTTTCTAGTAGCTACATAAATCATTTTAAAAATCTTGCATTTCGTTGTATTTTTTCTTTTTTTTTGGTATATAATCTCAACATATACCACTCGAGGTAAATATTTTATTTAGAATATTTTTTGACATTTTTCCGCAAAATTTCTATAAAAACTGCCCTCGACAAAAATTCTTTTAAAAAAATATCCCTCCAGCTTCGCTGTCGGGATATTTTTAAGGAATTTTTGTCTCGCGAATTTTTGACAGAAATTTTGCACAAAAATGTCAAAAAATATTCAACAAAATATTCACCTCTTGTGATATAACTTATGAATATTATTGCTCCCGGTATTTTTGATGAATTTTTTCAAAAATTACAAAAATCTAACTTTATTACTGTTATAATTGATGCTTCAAACCGATTGGAAAAAAAATTGGTTCCAATTATTGTAAGGTACGTTTACGATTATGAAATTAACACGAAATTGTTGGAATTTTAAGTATTGCCAGGGGACTGAATATGTTTTCAAATGTTTACAAAAATTTAATTTAAAACAAGAAGTAATTTGTTTTTGTGCCGATAATACAAATACAAATTTTGGTGGCGTTAAACGTAAGGGTATAAATAACGTATTTACAAAACTGCAAAATAAATTAGGGCATAATTTAATTGGAATTGGGTGCGCGGCACATATTGTGCACAACTGTATCCAAAATGCAGTTAACAAACTGCCTGCGTTGGATATAGAATGTGTAATTGTACATTTTTTTTAATATTTAAGTCTATTACCAGCAATTCACAGAGTTCTGGAAATTTTTGAAGGCCTAAAATCTTATTTTATTTCTGATGATAACTGCCCCCATCTTTTAAAAGTTTTTTTTGAAGACAGAACAAATAAGTTTTGCCTGTGTTTTGTGCATGGTACTTTAGAACTTTTTAATAAGACAATTTTAAAATTAGAGGCAGAACAACCGACTGCAATAGAAATTTTTACCTGGTACAAAGCTCTAACAAGGCAAATAGAAGAAAGAAAAAAGCAAAGATTTGTACCATTTTTGGCACAGCAAATTTTAAACAAAAAGAGGGAGTCAGGTCAATGGACTCGAAAAAATTTTTGTTGATTATTGATTCTTTTTATGAAAATTGCTTGACGTATTTGGCTTTGTGGGAAAATAATTTTGAAGAATTAAAAAAATTTAATTGGGTTTTATTAAAAGAAAAATTAGAATGGCCTTTAATTAAGAATTCTGCAGAAATAATTAATAAACAACTACATAGAAATGTTATTAACATAGATGATTTGTTTGATGAAGTAACTCAAATAAATGATATGTTTGAGCAAAGCAAAAATATGTTAGATGAATTTAATAGCCTTGTGGAAAAATGGAAATTAACATTTACTGCATCCGACGTTGACAGTTTCATTAATGTAAAAAAAATTGTAGAGTTTGTATTCTGTTTACCTGGAACCTCGGCTGCGGTTGAAAGAATATTTTCCATTATGAATAATATTTGGAGGCCAGAGAGAGGTAGACTTGCTGTTCCTACAGTAAAAGCACTTATTCAAATAAAAGTAAATACAAATATGGATTGTTTATCATATTACAATCAAGTTAAATGTAAGAAGCAGCTTTTAAAAAAAGTTTTATCATCCGAAAAATATGAATGGTCAAAAGATAAATTAGGCTCAAGTATAAGTAGTACCTCTGTGACCTCCAAATAAATAATTGACAAGAACTAGTTAAATTACACTAATGGCCAAGTGCACCGATCAACCTTAACTCCAGTAATACCTAATCCAAGACTAAGATTCAGTCCGAGATTATTTTTTAATTCAGCAGTACCGAAATACGAAGAAAGCTTAAAAGGGAATCGATTAAGTATATCCAGCGTTTAACAGTAACACTATGTAGTCACTACAGGATCTATAAAAGCACAGCCCAAATTACACTAGGAAACATGTACTAAAAGAATGAGAAATTTCCAACCAAATGAAATATATAAATTCAATATTCATTGGCTTTTGAAATAATGGTACCCTAAAACTAATTTAACTAAAACTCGTATATCATAGTACTTGTCAAATCCGAATAGTAAGGTTGTGTACCATCAATAAAAATAGAGCATTGTCGTATTTTAACGTAACGCTAAGTTTGAAAACTGAAAAATAAAAATTGATTGTATATTTACAATGCGAAGAAGTAATTAACAAACTTTTCAAGAAGAAAATCGATACGTCCGACTTATATAAACAAAAATCAAGAGTTATCTATTCAAAGGTTAAATTATTTTTTTAATGGCAACGCCGCAGAATTAAGGGAATTTTACCAATCGATCATAGTTTTCTCTGTCCCTGTAGACTTTTGTTTGTACTTAACCTACAATACTAGTTTTTATAGGTGATTATATTTTTTATTTTAATTTTCGAAAAACCGATACAAGAATTTAGAAGCGATTCTTAAGAATAATACACAAATAAAAGTCGAAGTTAACGACGGATGCGGAGAATGATAAAAAACGGGTCAGGAAAGCCAATTTTCCCTTCAGTGAAAAGACCTTACTTATAAACTTGGTTCATACATACAAGGAGATTTTAGAAGACAAAAAAACCGATGGAACCTCCGTACAACAAAAAAATAAGGCCTCTTATTTTATTACGATCTGTAACATGCTATAATGTAACAAAACCGGGCGAGGGTAGAAATAAAAGAAACGGTATTTACATAAAAATATTTATTATATTGTAAGTTGAACACTCCCTACTCCCTCTTTAGGTAATTTTCTCCACTACGAAATAACTCTACAGAAAACCGATGAAAAATAGTCTCTAATTGGGTCTATTGATTTTCCCGTTTGCTCTTCGTTTAAAGCCTAATTTTAAATTTATTTCAACAGATAGCGTTACTTGTTCACAACGGCTATGTAAAATAAATATAGTTTAAAAAAACTAAAAAACACGCTTTAATATAATTAATCAAACTAAAAAGCGGAAAATAAATATAGTTTAAAATAATTCTTAAAATTCTTAATATAGGCAGAAAATAATAATGAACGATAAACATTAGTATTATTGTGAAAAAAGTGCGGGGTGCTCGATATACGAAAAATATAGCACAAAGCGACCCACGCTTTTTTTACAATAATACTAATGTTTATAGTTCATTATTATTTTCTGCCTATATTAAGAATTTCAAGAATTATTTTAAACTATATTTATTTTCCGCTTTTTAGTTTGATTAATTATATTAAAGCGTGTTTTTTGGTTTTTTTAAACTATATTTATTTTTCATTTTTTAGTTTGAATTATTGTTAAGAAAAAAAATTTTTTTTGAGTAGAGATAGTCATAGAGAGCCTCGCCGCATATGTCCTCTTGGGTTCCTTATGGGCAAAAGGTATAAAAAGGTATATCGGCAATCGGTTTGTTCGTTGTTACCCAGATCATTTTTTAAAAATTTAATTAACATTTTATGAAATATTATGAAATGAATTGGATTAAAAAAAAATGCTCTGCTAAAAACGAACAAACCGATTACCGATATTCCTTTTTATACCTTTTGCCCATAAGGAAGCCAAGAGGACATATGCGGCGAGACGCTCGTATAGAGAGGTCCGGAGTAGAGATGGAATACTGTCACTAATTTAACAATAACTTTTTGAAATGGCTAGATTTAAAGCAGTGGATCCATTTTTTTAAATGGCTAGATTCAAAGCATTGGATCCACAAACCCGAACAAACCCGGTCGGCCAACGGACCAACTGATAGCGAAAAAATGTACCAACACTATTAAGCCGAGTGCTCGAGCCGGAAAGTAGGTAGATAGTACGCATGCGCATACGGTGTAATAACTAGATTTCGTGCCGAAAAAATGTATAACATATCGCGGTTTTCCGCGATATGTTAATAATGAGATAAACTTATCAAATTATTGTATTGTCAGCGGTTCTTGATAAGTCTACATAATTTAAATTAAATCTGACCGTATATAGTGGGTCAAAATCGGGTTCAAAGAAGTCGGTTACAAACATACAGGTGAAGCTAATATAGGCGTGTTAATAAAAAAAAATATTTTATATCACTGCTGTCAAATTTTGACAGGTCGAATATGTCAAATATTTTAAATTTTTTTATTGTCCAGGATCGTAGCTGCAAGAATCCGATATCAAAAATATAAAGAAAAAAATTTATACTTAAGCTGTCAAATTTTGACAGGTAAACGTAATTTTTTTTTAAAAAAATTTTCTTGTCTAGGATCGTAGCTACAATATTGCCAAATGAAAAATTTCAATAAAAAGAAGTTTAAATCACTCCTGTCAAATTTTGACAGCTGCCAATGTCAAATTTTGACAGGTAAACGTAAATTTTTTTTTAAAAATTTTTTTGTCTAGGATCGTAGCTACAATATTGCCAAATGAAAAATTTCAATAAAAAGAAGTTTAAATCACTGTTGTCAAATTTTGACAGCTGTCAATGTAAAATTTTTGTCGACTATTTTTTTTACCGAGGATAATAACTGTAAGACTCCAAAATCAAAAAAAAATTATTTCTTCAAATAAGAAAGTTACATATCGTCGCCCTAATAAGCAAATTGCCTAAGTCCACTTTTTGGTAAAAATTGACTATTGGTGCCATCTGACGATAAGCAACACAACGTATCTTACTACAAATCCCTGTAACCCAAACTGCTCAATTTCCCGCCAAAACTACGTGTGCGAATTTTGCCGAAGTCCAGGTGCTTAAAAGTTCCTACATATTTTGCCGATGTCCATTGTTTTATGAAGCGGTTGCGTGTAGTGGCAGACATTATTGTGCGTGGCTGATATATTCATCAAAATAAGTTAAAAAGGTAAGTAAAATATTATCCTTTAGCTTTTAGTAGTAATTTAGACATGTAAAGAAAGCTTTAGTTAATAAATAAAGCGACTTTAAATAAAGGTTGTGTTAAATTATTGCATTTTAAAAATTAATTGCATATTTAGGCAATTTTCTTCTGTGTATTTTTAATTATATTTTGGAGTTAGGCAACTTTACAGTGTTTAACATCTTACACAAAATAATAAACGCTTAATATAAATTAGGGGGGGGGGCGTAAATAAATCTTGTTCCCGAAAATAAGCACCTATGTAGTTTCTTAAAATGTAACGCAGCGGGAGAATAATTTGAAAAAATTGTAATAATTTATAAGTAGGTACTTATAATAGTACTTTTTTTGGGAAGGTTACAGAATGGATCCGCGGTCCAGAGGCTCAAAAATGTTGTCTGCTCTTGGTATATTGCCAATTAAAAAAACACCACAGCAGGTATCAGCGGACAGAGACGTCACCGGCATTAGAGTTATAAATGAAGAGTTAGTTTTTCCCGAAGTTCTTCCAATTGAAAATGCGTTAATTAATGATGAACTATTACTTCAGCATGCTGATAAAGCTGTCCAGGATTTATCAACACTTTGTAAAGGTATGCATAGGGTTTTTTAAAATTTTGAATTATTCGTTAATAATTTACTCAATTTTTTTTTAGAAAACGAAAACTTGTTGGATCAAAACGTACCGGATCCAATTGATATAATAATATTGGAACAAGGTAAATATACAAGTATTTAAATGTGACTGCTTTACAAAGAAGTGTTTTTTTTTAGAAATTGACCAGGAAAATCAAAATACAATGGACGATCATCTCTACCAAACCAAACCACAATTGTTCAGGTCATTAGACAGCCTTAGCACTTACGAAAAGAACAAAACTGGGTTTTCTCAATACGATATATTTGTTCACGGTAAATATTTTCTGGGGTTTAAAAATGTATGCATTGCTTACCTCCATTCTATTTTTTTTAGAGAAAAGAACCTTGTTGAAACAAAATGTAGTTGATTCGAGTAACAATTTAGCTGATGAAACACAGGCTATCCCTACACTGAAAAAAAAGGTACCCTTGAACCAAAGTCGTCAACTCTCTTGACAAGAAATGATTAGCAACAAGAGAAAAATTTTTAGCATAAGAGAATATTTATTGCCTAAAGAAAAAAGTTCTTAGCTAAAGTAAGATGGTTCTCTTGAAGAAATGTTAAATATCTCTTGAATATTTTTTCCTCCAACCAAGTGTAATTTATTTTGCATCAAAAGCTATGAAAATTATAAATATTAAGGCATTCATTCAAGAGACATCGCAATTCTCCCAATACTATGGAAATCTTCTCAATGGCACCAGAATTGACCAGCGACAGGAGAAGACTTTCGGAAGACGACGGACGCGGCCGACTGCTTTCTGCGTGCGTCGTGCAGTAATTCAGTGTCTCTGTGTTTGCCGGAGTGGCATGTGTTGTTCTGGTAGTTGTCGAGTGATTTATAAAATTATATGTTCTTTGTTTAATCTAAAGTCATGGAGTTAAATAAATTATTAGAGGAGTGGAAAATAGGGCATTTAGTCCCCATTTTCGAAGGTAAGCGTATAACTAACATATTTATGTATACCAATATTTTACAATTAGAAATGTTGCACAATATTATGTACTTCTTCCTTATATCTATTATTGTCAATGATACATTTTTAAAATAATGATTTTGTTAGATGCTTTGCTATCATATACTTAGATTATTAAAAATGGCGTCCTTACATTTTTTAACGGCCGGCATCATCATCTTTTGCTCATACCTACGGTACTTCAGCTTAGCCCTTTGGATCAAAAAATACTTTTGTTCTGATTAGAATCTTTTCTTTTCAGCAAAAAGAAAAAGGCTTTGTTACAATATCATTTTCTCTTAACTAGGAAAATTAGATAATAAAAAACAAAAAAATATTTTTAAAACATTAGATGCTTTCCTAATACCTTTTATCATGCCTTATTCTGTTATTTTAAATTTGAATAATAACCAAAAATGTTTAAAAAATACATTATTAAAACTTAAGGTTTTTTAGAACAGAAAATTGATGAATCCTTATTAATCTATCTAAACGAGGAACAAATTAAAGTGCTGACACCCAACATAGGGGACCGAATAAGGTTAGAGCACGCAATTGCTATCCTTAAGTCTAATGATCATGTAAGTTTAGTATAACAATAATACGGTGCCGGTTTAGTATACGGTCTACCTGCCCTTTGCGATCTACCTAATTTTTTAATTTTTAAATATAAAAAATAGAATAAAGTAATAAATAAAAAAAATTAAAAGTAAGTAGGTAAACAATAAAAAATTAAGTTTCATTTCAGTCGTGTGGTCTAAGCACACACCATTTTTTTGATATGCATTGATAAATATATTTATCAGAACTCTAGTAATGATGATTTTAATCAAGGTAATAAAGGCTCTCATATTTTTATTGTAAAATTGCTTAACAAAAAAGGTGTTTTTTAGGAAATCAGTTCATGCTAGAGCAGAATAATGACAGTAATTCTAATTCAAATGATCCGAATTATATTCCAGACGACCAAGACGTTAGCAGTTCGGACTTGGAAGAAGAACGCTTAGGAGCCCCAGCGACAAATACTGATAATGAGGAACCACTAGAAACTACCCTGACAACACAAGAAAATAGCAGAAGTAGAAAAAAAGACGTCTTGTAGACAAACACGACTGGTTTCAAAATTCTCAGAAACTTCAGCGACAGTTAGGCCAGCAGTATTCTGGAAAACGCAAAACAGATACAAAATGGGAATATTCAGTTAATAAAAAACCGAAAACTCTACAATATAGATGTAGCTGTAATGGAAAAACTGGTACAAAATGTAACGAAATATCAGAGGAGGACAGAAAAAAACTTTTCGAACATATTTGGCGACTTTCATGGACGGAGAAGCAAATATATATTACCACATTAGTATACAAAACCAAAACAAAGCGATCTAGAAATAAAAGGTAGAGGGTCAGTCAAAAAGAGAATATTCTTACTCCTATTTTTTTATTAAGCAAGATAGTAGAGTAAGAGTATGCAAAAAAATGTTTTGCAGTACATTTGTTTTACCAGAAAGAACAGTTTCCTATTGGCTTCTTGAAAAGAATACGAATAGTATAGACGATGCAAAGCGTAATCAGACTGATGGTAATCCAATTATTGAAAATCAGATTAACATGAACACAAGACGGACAAAAATGAATGATCAAATAGAAGGTATCAGGTTATTTTTAAGTAGCCTTCCAAAGCTTGAGTCGCATTATTGTAGGAAATCTACCAGCAAACTCTATTTGGAATCAATTTGGAAATCAAAATCAGAACTCTATATGTTCTATAAAACTGAGTGGTGCCCGAAAAATAGCCTATTGCCTCTCTCTATTGCTACCTTTTCCAACATGATTGATGACGAAAATATCGCACTTTTTTCTCCGAAAAAAGACGAATGCGATAAATGCGTTGCATTTAAAGCCGGTAATCTTAGTCAGGAAAAGTATGATGAGCACCAGATCAAAAAAGAAGAGGCAAGACGCGAAAAATACCATGATAAAGAAGACCGAAATTGTAATGTTTATACATTGGACTTACAATCAGTATTAATGTGCCCAAAATCCAATGTTTCGTTATTGTACTATAAGACAAAGCTAGTTATCCACAATTTTACACTCTACAATCTACAAACAAAAGATGGTTTTTGTTATCTATGGCACGAGGGTAATGGAGGACTTACGGCCAACATATTTACATCGATATTGTATAGTTTCTTCCGAGAACATATTATTGTGCAAGGTTCTGAAACCTTAACCAAAGTTATATTGTACAGTGATGGGTGTACCTGTCAAAACAGGAATGCTACACTCTCAAGTGCCCTCTCGTGCATAGCCCAAGAAATGAAAATCACAATAGAACAAAAATATCTAGAAAAAGGTCATACGCAAATGGAATGCGATTCCATGCATTCGACCATAGAGCGTAAACTTAAAAACAAAACTAATAACGTTCCAACTGACTACGTGGAAGCCTGTGAATCGGCACGAATAAATCCAAGACCGTATGTTGTAAAATATTTGGATTACAATTTTTTTTTAAATTTTGAGCAGCTGCAAATAATAAACTCAATTCGTCCAGGAAGAACTGTGGGTGATCCGGTTTTTAACCGATATAAGAGCTCTTAGGTACAGTGATGATGGTTCAATATTGTTTAAAATCCGACACTCCGAGCAGTGGGAGGCCTTGCCATACCGACTGAAAAAAAAAAACGGATGTTTTGAGTTATGATGCTCTTTCCCAGTTATATGCCCCTATACCAGTTCAAAGTGAAAAATATAAACATTTAATGGACATAAAAGTATCATTAAATGAAGTGTATCACTCGTTTTATGACAGTTTGCCTCATCTATAGTTTTGATTTCACTTGTTTTGTAGTACCTACCAACCTAGTTAACATTTAATAATTTTTTTTCGTTCCTATTTTAATTATTTAAGTTGTTATTTAAGTTTATCTGTTTGAGTTTATTACAATTAATTAAAACATATTTTTAAATGTATTATAAAGTATTTTATTACCATCCTTAAAAATAAGTAAAACTGCCTATGTCCCAATAAAAAAATACTCAAATTGCTTAAGTCCATTATAAAACTAAAAAATATAAATTTCCGTTAAAAGCGTAGTAGGTACTGAAGCTCTTTAGCAATTAAAATAAACAATGTCAAAAAATACTTTAAAAGTTCGCATTTCCATTTTTAAGACATCTTTTGTCTCTCCTGTAAAATTTTGAATTTGTGACTTAGGCAATTTGCTTATTAGGCCGACTATATTACAGCTGTCAAATTTTGACAGATTGACATATGGTTTTTTTTATCAAATTATTGTATTGTCAGCGGTTCTTGTTAAGTCTACAAAATTTAAAATAAATCTGACCGTTTAAAGTGGGTCAAAATCGGGTTCAAAGAAGTCGGTTACAAACATACAAACATACAATACATACATACATCCAAACAAACATACAGGTGAAGCTAATAAAAGCGTGTTAAAAACACTGGAACAATTTGATCATGAAGGATGTGAATCAAAATTTGTTGCGGAGGAGCTTTACTACAGTAAAATCGATATACTGGGTGTCCTAACGGGTCTGGTCAATAATTTGGGATTGAGTAAATGGTTTTAAAATAAAGTAAGAACTTCATATAAGATTTCCCTTCTGACACGTGCTGCTTGCAGTTGAACTTCTTTTACAAAAAAAATGTTACTTTTCTAAGATGTTCTAGTAAAACAAAAAAAAAATTTTTAAATCTTTTAAATCTACTGATTTTGCACACAATGTGTATGTTTTGACTCCTGCCGGATTAACTGCGCCGTAACAAGCCTGGTACCCCAACAGCATTTGACTTCAAGCTAAATGATGCTTTGACTTTTACAAAAACACATTTTTTTCTTTTTTCTTTCCCTCTCATTTTACTACTTTTACATGTCTCCGAGAAACTTTAATGAAACTTAAGATTTTTCACTACTTATACCTCAATGATTTTCACAAAGTCTGTTAAAACTCTCTAATTTTTCTTTTGCTCTCTTCATTTTTCTGCCCAAGACAGGGCCTTTGCACTAGCCCTTGACTTTCCAATATGCTGAAGTCTTGTCGGTCTTTTGACTATTTATTTTGTACACCTCGTGTACACCATTGAAAGCTCCATTACGACTCAATCCCACTTATTCTTTTCTCTATTGCTAACAACATCGGAATTGTACTATTTACTTTGTTTTCCTGATGATGAGTGTTTCTACACTCGAAACATGTCGAATTATTATGAATTCCTCTAGGTTCGCCTAGTTTTCTAATAAACTTGTGGAGAAAGAGTTTGTGTTTTTCTTTTTTCTATACATTTAACTCCACTTTGAGTATGGACTACTTCTTCAAAATTCATATAAAATGTTGTCCAATACGAAGCTGCAGCTCCCTAAAGGGTGTATTCTAAAAGTGTTTTTTTTCTAAATATTTTCGAAACCTTTGTAGATACAAATTTAAAATTTAGATATTTTGGTAAACTTGGTAGGCTGAATAGAACTGTGGTCTTAAAAATGTGGGTATTTAAGAAATGTGGCTAGAAATAGTGGATTGTGGGGTAAAATAAACACTTATATTTTATCAAATTAGAAAAACTTGACATATTTTACAAAAACAAGGTACTATTGGTATGACATGATTGGATTCAATATAAATTTATTTAAAAATTACATTGCATTTGAAAAAATCGCTAATTTATGTTATTTACTAGTATTAACAAATTCTAAAATTTTATTAGATGTAATTATAGCTTCGTAGTAAGTGGACATAGGACACAATTTTATATAAAGTTCTTACTTTACTTTTAACCAATCTACTCTTACCCAAATTATTTGCCACACCTTTTAGGACACCTTGTATATATCCTAATTATCATTAAATATATAGCTGCGAAGCACTTATTGCTTACCCTCCCAAAATCCTATGACGGCGTTATAACAGCTATGCCTAGAAAATTTATCTGGAGATAATTTAACTTTACCTCTTGTTAAAACAAGACTTTTTTAAAGTCAAGTCGACACACGAAAATCGAGACACAATTGCAAAAGGTCTTCATGCAGCTTTTAGACACGCGCGAAAGAAGCAAAGCTTTGAATCTACCAGACATGATTATCAAGGAAAATATCAGATACGAAATTTAAACCAAATAACAGATTATCAAACACTAAAGGTAGAAACATATAACTATTACCTCACGCGAGTTCACGTCCTATCACGCCAGAAACAAAATGCATGGGTTTCAAGCAGAATCACATTTTTATTATTTCACGGAAAATCATATTATACATTGTTATTATTATATTTAAAAACAAGCTGTTGGGTGCTTCGCTAATCGTAACCAGAAAATGTGAAAACTAAACAATAGTTCATCTTCATAGTTTGAAGACGATTTAGAAAGAGCGGAAGTGCAGTCATAGCGACTAAAAAACTTAAAACTAGGCAACTAGTAAGATGGAGCCGTTGAGGACGTGCCAAATTACAGGTCGCCATGCAGTTTGTAACGAAGTTACTATATTTTTCGGGGATTTTTAATATTTTTACCGCATTGTTTTATATTTTTAAAAGGTTAGTATGCGTGTCCGATATAACTTTCTTATTTTTCGTGCTACAACGTTCGTTCTTGTACGTAAATAATTCATTTAATTTTTACTGTTTAAATCTATTAAGTTTTCCGTCGCGAAACATCGAGAAAATAGTTTTCACCATTTTCCGGCCACACTCGTTAGTACTGTTGAGGGCGCCGCCAAGTCCAAGCGCGTACAGTACCCCCAGATGCCTTCGCGCGAGATCGAAGCGCGTACGGTACCACCGCGTCTATGACCGTGACGTAGTTTCGCCGAGTCAATTTATACGGGAAATCGTCCCATTTTAAATTAAATCAGAACTCGTGTTCTCACCGTCCCGACCACTCGACATCGTAGAACCGCTCCCGATCCGACCGACGACCACCGAGGCTGACCGACCGACTTCCGACGGTAAGAAACTACCATCCGAACCGCCGTTTCCCCGCGCCGCTTCCATTTTCGTAGACCGCTGCACGTTCTGGTTATAAGGTATGGTTCTCACTTTTACATACAGGTTTTAGGTACTATCTTACACTTTCTTATACACACACCGGGCCGACCATATGTTTTCTTTCCTCTTGTATATAGGACAAGGCTGCCCTTGGAATAAGTACCAAGTAGCTTTGTTTTATTTTAAAACACGCGGGCCGTTATATTATCTTTGTCATATACTTACGCGATCGAACTGCTCTTGGAATAAGACCGGAATAAGACCGGGTAGTTCTGTCTCGTTTTAAGCACATGTAATACAACTAATCTACACACACACACACACACCCTCACCCTCACACTCCGGGCCGATCAATTCATTGTCCTCCTCTTGTGTATAGGACAAGGCTGCCCTTGGAATAAGTACCGAGTAGCTTTGTTTTATTTTAAAACACGCGGGCCGTTATAATATCTTTGTCATATACTTACGCGATCGAACTGCTCTTGGAATAAGACCGGGTAGTTCTGTCTCGTTTTAAGCACATGTAATACAACTAATCTACACACACACACACTCACACTCCGGGCCGATCAATTCATTGTCCTCCTCTTGTATATAGGACAAGGCTGCCCTTGGAATAAGTACCGAGTAGCTTTGTTTTATTTTAATACACGCGAACCGCTATATTATCTTTGTCATACACATACACGACCGAACTGCTCTTGGAATAAGACCGGGTAGTTCAGTCTCGTTCTTAATTCTATCTCACTCACTCTCACACACACACCGATCAACGATTGTCCTCTCTGTCTTGTATTAGCCTTCAGCTATTTTCTTTGCACGTACGAAACCGGATTTCTGCAGGATCCTGTCTCGTTCTAACTAATAGTTAAAACGGGTAAATATCGGGTTTCTACACACACACACACACACACACCGTCTTTGTCTTACACACACCTTTACCGTCTCTGTCACATACACATAGTACCTTCTCCGTCTTACACATTACTTCAATACCAGAACGCGTTCGGCCGCAAGTTTAGTTTTTAATCTGTTATATTTAGGGCCGTTTGCAAAGGTTCCACTTACATCTTATTCATACGTAAGTGGCACCTAAATCTAAGATGCACCTTAATGTTTATTTGATTTGCTAAGGTTTCACTTACCGAAAGTTTAGCTAAGTTATAGGTAAAAGCGGCAACGTTGGAAAATATAGTAACTAACTAGGGATATTTTAACCTTTATGGTAATTTTTATGTCATAAGTCAAGGGGAATGGAAAGTTTGTTTACTTTGTTTATTATTCTTGATATTAAAGGTTTTATTTATGTATTAATACTTACTAATCATAGGGATACTCTACTTCGGCTTCAATTTCAACTAAAATTAATACTGCTATGTTTTTTGTAACGCGAAATTTTTGAAAAAAAGTAAGTTGATCAAAGGAATGAAAATATTTACTCCGATTATATATCCTCCTAGGAATTCCAAATATTACTTAATTTATTTTATCATCTTCAACTATTAATAAATTCCTTTCAAATAAAGCCATTTTCAGCAGAAAATTCTTTAAAAATGAAAGAATGGGGTTGAATCGGTTAAGGTGCGGTTTAAGCCGTAAAAATCTTCGGCTTAATATTATGTCTATTTAAGCCCAGCTTATGTGCCGGATGATCGACTGTGCAACGGAAAATAATAGTTTAAGTGACACTTAAAGTTAAGCCCAACCTAAAACCTCTTAAGTGGAACCTTTGCAAACGGCCCTGAGCCGCGTATTCGCAGGGAAACGACGTCTTACCGAACCGCTACCAACCATTGGTCATATTACCGCTTAGTTGGGAACTTTTTCCGGCCGCCTCGGTTAAAGTTTAACATCCGCGCCCGTCTTCGCAAAACACCGCACACCTGTCCGTAGATAGCATAAACAAACCGCGTTTTAAAGCACAGCCGCAAGTCCACGTACCGCGTTACCTTTCCACTGACCGAATCAGATAAAGTTAACCGCAAACCTTACTTACCGCCTGCTACCGACCGCGACCGTTTACCGCTACCGCCGAGACAACCGCCGCGTTTCTTGCGAATTTAATAACATGCGCATTACTCAAAACCGATATTGTTAGAATAGCCGGATCATTTCAATTCATTTCACTAAGACCGATTTGTCGCGAGCATACACGCATACTCTTCCTCCTCTCTCTCTTTCATTTATATCATTTCACCGCATCTCATTTAGACACATTGTAATTTATCGAGAGTAAATTTATAATACAAAATGTTGTACCGAATCGATTGTCTTATTTTCCTTCACCGAAACTGTTTCTTTCAGGACGCTTAAAAAAAAAAAAATAGTCGCTAAATGCGTAGTTGAACGCCTGGTTTAATTTTCTCCACTGTAACAAGCTACCTGGTGCATCGTGGGCCCCTTACCACATTAATCCAAGGGGTGGCGCCCGAGATACCGTTGGAAACTCATTTTCCATCCGTCCGATATATATTGAAAGAAAAAGCTTTATTTATATGTCAGTACTGTTCGCTAAATGAGCAGATATTGGCATTGAAACGAAAAGCGACAAAACAATATTTTCAAACCGATATTTTATTTATATAGATAGATTTTCTTTAAAAATCGAAAAGCCACCATTACAAGTTTCATGCTTAATAGACGGAATAGTAAACGTAACTATTCAAAATGGTGCTAGGGCGAGGCGTTACGTAACACCAGAGGCTCTATATGAGGAATACTTATCAACTCTACGTGATGAGAAGTTAACCGAAAATACTCACGTGTACCAGTGGAGTAGTGAACGCCGAAACTCAAAACTAGTATCCAATTTTAACGAACAGCAGCCGCAAAGAAAACTTGGCGTGAACAATATTTATCGCTATAATTGCAAATCTAAGGGACATTTTTAGTCCAACTGTCCAAAACAACGGATTGAGTATTCAAGATGTCATTTATTGGGTCACGAAGCCAATAAAAAAAATATTAAAGTACAACTAAATGTTCGTTTAGGTATTTCTGTTAAAAATGACACAATAAATTAAAGTTTTGACACCCAACATAGGGGACCGAATAAGGTTGCAGAAAGCAATTGCCAGCCTTAAGTTTAATGATCATGTAAGTTTAGTATAACTATAACAATAATATGGTGCCGGTTTAGTATGCGGTCTACCTGCTCTTTGCGATCTACCTAGTTTTTTAATTTTTAAATATAAAAAATAGAATAAAGAAATAAAAAATAAATAAAAAAAATTATATAGTGTATTATGATAGTGCTTAAATCTTTAAAACTACGCAACGGATTTTGAAGCGTTTTTTTTTTAATAGATAGAGTGATTCAAGAGGAAGGTTTTTATGTATAATACATGCAAAATATTATAGAGAAACACTGATAAATTAGAGTAGGGAGAACGAACGACCCAACCTAACCGGTCCCCGGCCCGTTCAACGATCGATCCGAAGCACCGAAGCCGGAATAGACGAAGACATACTATGTTTTATGCGTGGATGTGAATTGTGGACGGGGCGGCAAACGGTTGAGTTTGAGGTTTGTTCGCCTTATTATCTCACGTCGTATAATGCCGGGCTGCAACGCAGGCCAGGTACACGCTAGTTGTTAAATAAATGCACATATTGACGCACTTATATCTACTTTTTACTTACACCATCATCTGTCCAATTATTATATTTTATTATATTTTTTTTTTGACATACCTTACCGTACCTTATGTATGCTATTACGAATAAAGATGAATATATAATAAAGGGTCCGCCATCTAACGTTTTTTTTTTCAACTAGTGCTTATTTCGTGAATGGTAACACTTAGCTATGGAGAACTATAGGGTAGGAGGCCGATCGACAATGGCAGCATTTTCAAATTCTGTCCCGGTTTTTGGTTAGTTCGCTATTGGCCGATAGATGGCTCTCGCGTCCGAAGTGGGCTGATGTTGTCTTCTTCTTCTTCGTTTTTAATATGGAAAACTAGATCCTCCATAGTTTTTAACTTTTACTTAAACCCTTTATTTTTCTGTGCTTTTACTTTTGACAAGTGACATTTTATTTTTCGAATTAACAAATAATGTTTGAAGGCAAGACAAGACAAATAACGTTGTATTGTAATTAATTTCCATATTTATAATAAATAATGGTACAATTTATAAAAGTAGAGTTTGCTTTGTGTCGGGGTGTAAGACAGGATCTTGTTCAGAGAGAAAACGCAGCCAAACAAGTCTCTTTCTAGCTCCAAAGGTATAGCTAGAATGTTTAATACCCTGTATTTTAAAAACCAAGCATCGTTGGAACTTTATACAGGCCGAGTTTACTAATAAGTATAACAAAGTAAGTGTAAATTCATATAAAAGTTCTTATTTGTCCCTTAAAGAACTAATTTAAATAAAAATAGTTATTGCGTCCATAAGAAACCATTATTTGATAGCCCACTTCGAACACGCGCGCCATCTTACAGCGACTCGGAAAGCTGAATTACCGATGCTAATTTTGGACCAAATCCAATGCATTGCGATCGGCCTCCTACCTCAAGTCCTCCATACACTTAGCTCATGTCTGATTTGACAGATACTTAGTTTTATCCTTCCGCTGAACGAATATGGTTGTGTATACGCTTGAACAACGCTGGGAAATATTGCGACATTACTTTGAAAATCATGGTAATTTGCAGAATGTGTGCGAAGCACCGTCAGCTCCGTATGTTCGTTATCTTGTGAAAAAAGTGAAAGAAACTGGCATCCTCATCGATAAACCAAAGCGTGAAAAGCCAAAAACAGTGCGTACACCCGAGAATATTGCTGCTGTGGCAGAAAATGTGCGTGAAGCGCCATCAACATCAATTCACCGTCGTTCTCAACAATTGAACATTTCGGAGACATCATTGAGTCGAATTTTGCATAAAGACCTTGGTATGACGCCATACAAAGTCCAATTGGTTCAGTTGAAGCCAACTGACCATCCAATGCGTTTTCGCTTCGCTCAGTGGGCCTGCGATCGACTTACAGAAGATGCCGATTTTGCCAAAAAAATAATCTTTTCAGATGAAGCCCATTTTGATCTTGGCGGGTATGTAAACAAGCAAAATTGTCGCATTTGGGGCACAGAAAACCCGCACGCATACATTGAAAAGCCGGTGCACCCAAAACGAGTCACTGTTTGGTGCGGATTTTGGTCCAGAGGCATAATTGGGCCATTTTTCTTCGAAAATGAGCAAGGAGTGGCCGTTACAGTCAATGGCGATCGTTATCGGGCCATGTTGAACGAATTTTTGTTCACAAAAATTGAAGAGGAGGATATTGGCAACATTTGGTTTCAACAGGACGGCGCTACGTGCCACACAGCCGAAGCTACACTCGATGTTTTGCGCCCTGTTTTTGAAGATCGCATTATCAGCCGCAGAGCTGATGTCGTTTGGCCACCTCGGAGCTGCGATTTGACACCGTTGGACTATTATTTGTGGGGTGCCGTCAAAGATAAGTGTTACACCGACAAGCCAGAGACAATTGACGCTTTAAAGGACAATATTCGTGAAGCCATTGGTGAAATACAGCTGCACACAATCGATAATGTGCTTAAAAATTGGTCCGATCGTGTAGGCTACTGCATGACCAGCCGAGGCAGCCATTTGAATGAAATTATTTTCCATTATTAACCGGAAGGATTGTACTTTCAAATAAAAAAAGAAATTTGAGAAAATATTCAGTAGTTTTTTTATAGCATTTTCAAAAAAAAAAAAGTTAGTTGGCGGACCCTTTATAATCAAAGTATAAAAGAATAGAAAAACTGTAATTTTGTAACTTATTATTTAATGTTTTAAAATTTCACCAACAACAGCATTTCGATTTTCTTTCTCTAATAAATTTCAAAAGAATAATTCAATACCTAATTTGTAAAAATATGTTAAAACTAATAAATATATCTACAGATCTCTAAAAATATCAGGTTAATCGGACTAAAAATACAAAGTTATCAAGTCCAAGACTAAGGGTGGGTTTATCAGTGCACAGCTAAATGTATCGGCTTTATAGCTGCCAGCCAACTATAACTGGAAGGTAAATTCGCTGCTAAATCAAAAAGTGTTTATTCGCCAATAACTAACAGGCAGTTACAAAGCTGCTTGCCAGTTAAAATGACAATTTGGCAACATAGTTCCAGTCAGATGGGATGTAAGCAATGTTGCCGGAATGATTATTTTTTAAGTAAATTATAAATTATTCTCTTGGTTCTATGCTTTGTTCCTAATTTTTTTTCCAGAAATCGATTTCAAAAGGTAAAAATAATATTCGGGGCAACTATTTTTTGTAAGCAGAAACATGTTATTGAATTCACATAACAAAAAAAATATTTTAATTAGGCGTGATAATCACCGAAAGAAATAAGTATTTGTGAATATAGGCAACAACGCAAAGTTTATAAATTCTAACCCATAATTCAAAAATTTGGCGTTTCGTTTGAAGTTTGATGTGATTTTGTGATTATATTTTATATTTATTATATTATATAACCTGGCGTCAAAAGGACGACGAATGGAACAAAATCGAAAAAGAATTTAATTCTTATTCGAGTGGTGAGGTAATTACAACAAAATATTTTAAAATAATTATTCCTACAGTCCCTGACAATATATAAATACATTTTTTAAATATTAAATTTCCCCTAATTTTTAACTTAATAAAATGATAAGTATTAATTATTACACATAATACCTACCTAGGTACGCATAATTCTAAAAACTTTTATTTTTAGCCACGAAATCGCTTTCTGTAACTACATAAGGCCTTCTCTTATTATCAAAAAATTCCAGCAAGTCCTCATCTTCGTCACTTTATTCCATGTCTTCGTAATTCATAATTTAATTTTATTACTAAGATGGTAATAGTATATTACATAACAAGTGTTGAAAGTGGCAATTTTCAAACGAGGAGATATTTAGCACGAGGCGTCAGCCGAGTGCGGAAATTCTCCGAGTGTGAGAAAATCACTTTCACACGAGTAATGTACACAATTTTTCCTACGACCATACAAAATAATCAAAAAGTTTGTTTGGTTTTTAATAGTTTTACACCATTGTGTTAAAAAAAATTGACAAAGTACAAACGCAATAAATGCAAAATAAATTTCAAGGCGGATTCCAACAGAAGCGTCTATATTAAAACAAAATAAAAACAATGCCTACTTACAAATTTTAACTTACCTAGATTTAAATAAAAATAATAACTTTTTCTCCTATTTGCTTACGCACATCATACCTAGTATCTATGTACAGTGAATAAATTTCGTTTCTGATTTTTTAGCTGCTTGCATTCTTTCAATAAAACAATAATATACCTAAATATACATACAAAAACAAAACACAAAACATAACCTCAACATTGTCTTGTTCTTAATGGCTCTGCTCCCTGGGGGCAATTTGCCAGCACATTAGGGGTGATCGTGATGTTGTCTGGTCTGTACCATATCACGACCACTGACTTTTCTTCTTTGCGTACAATGCGGTTTGGACTGCTTAATATGAGTCTCTGGATTTGTGTATTTGACCTTTTCTTAGCTGCTATTTTAAGGGTCAAGGGTTTAGTATTGACAATTACAACATAGGATAGGAGTGACATTTACTAAAAAGAAGGGATTTAGGGGTTAGTAGACAGTACAATCATTTACTGAGTAGAACCTAACTAGACACTTCACTAACTTATTTATTTTTTTTTTTTTTTTTTATTATAGTTTTATTTTATGATAATTAATGTACCGCATTATTAAACCTCAACATTATTGAAAGATAGAGATGGAGTTAAATATCGATAGCTTGCTAATTATAAAAGTTCTGTCTATATTCGATTTGTTTTGAATATTGCTAAAATAAATTTACTTACATAAAGCATTTTCACTTACACCAATATAATTAAACATCCGAGATAATGGCAAAATTATAAATCGGTATTTCCTAGGGTATTCTATTTCTGCTCTATAGCTGCCCCTTTTTTTTCTGTGGTTCAACTCAGTGGACATAAACCCTTTATTTTTCTGTGAGTAAAAAAATTGGCTGGAGGCTGAAAAGCTAGAGGCCATCGCAATCCTCGAACAGAACAGAACAGAACTTTTCTGTGAGTTGACATGTAAACATGAAACATGACAGTTGGTGGGTTGCCTGACATATTATTATTTTCCCATTTTGATAATATTATGTTTATCATAAATAAGTACTCTTCGGTTCCCAAAAATAACGAAAAATTTGCAGTAATGCCCTAGTGTACTTTACCCCACCCAGCACCCCAATTCACTCCACGTGTCCCGTAAGTTTGTTATGTTTAATAAATAGTTTTGTCGTCAAATTGACACCTGTTTAAATTTAATATCTTAGTGTGCTTGGTATTTCCACACTCGTGTTGAAATATTTTTTTACAACACGCGTGTGATATTTGGCACTTTCTAGCCAAGTTAACCGTGTTGTTATTGTCATTTTCGTAGGTGGTCGTAGGAAAATATATGAAATGGTTTCTTAAACCCTACTTTTTTTATTGTAACTACCAGCTATCTCCTAAAGTGGCGAAAAAAGCTCCAGCTAAAATAGCCATGACTTTAACTTACAGCTTGAATTGACGGAAGGTCGAATAAACAGTTTGACGTTTATATGATCAACAGCTAACACTTGGCCAACAGCTAAAGTACATAACCGTGCACTGATAAACCCGCCCTTAATCCAAATTCATTGATAAACGTTTTGTTTGCACGTGAGTGTATTCCAATCGCAGCGGGTCAATTGCATTGATTTTGGGAGTACAATAGGTGACAAATTTTAAGATAAATTTCTGTCAACAGAAATGAAACACTTCTCAAATCATTATGTAATATTATATTACAGTGTCCACCTCATTCATTCTGGTAAAATAGTATATACAATAGAAATGAACTCTATTTAAATTTTTTTTTATTTCGGTTGAGCCAATTCTCGAATCCTTCGCGATGCTTTATAATGTAAAGCTTTTGGACTGACTGAATTAATAGATTGTGTCAGTAGATCTATGGGTTCTCGGTCCACCTTTTTGGGAATAACATATTTTGGTTTTGCAAGAATCTGTATTCGCTTCGTCACTAAAAAAGATGTATAAATTAAGAAAATGTCATTGTTAAGAATATGCCGAAGCTAAATAATGAGAATGTACATTGTATAGGGTCATCCGAACGAGTCTGAACAGGGACCTATTTTTTGAATTCCCATGCATGTATTGTTATTAAAATCAATACAGCCATCTTATTTATGTTTTAACGTAGAATCCAAAATTGCTATTAAAAAAGCGACTGGGTTTAATACAACGGAACTGTGGCATAAAGTTGTTTTTGTACAACTGCCATTAAAAGCGACATTTTTAATGATAGTCAACAGTGTTAAAAGTGATTGTTTATGTGGAAGCGTGTTAAAAATATTTTTAACACTACATTTTCTTATGATGACATCAAATAAAATTATAAAAATAATTTTAGGAAGTGCAAATTTTTATTATCAATATTTAACAATCATTACTTATGAACATTAATATTAATCGTACAACTAGAACAATTGCTAACATTAATGCCTTGCGACTTTAGGGAGCTTCGCAACACATTACTAGAATCCCCAGTACCATTTGTAAACAAGCATTTGTTAGTAACCATCGCGTTGGCAACCTTTGTCATTCACAACAACCTTGTGATTATTTGAATATTAAAATGCATTTTGAAGTTTATTGTCATTCCAAATTCCCCTATTTTATTATCGAAATAGGGCAGTTATACAAAAAACATTGTATGATATGTGTGTTAAAAGTAATTTTATTTTGTTCGTGAAATTGTTCAATTCTCAAACTTTTTCACTCACAAAATAAAACATCACTTTTAACACTCACATCATAAATAACTATTTTTCGATATTTTTTATTTTTATAAAAGGTCTTTCTTTCCTGATTCGATAAATATACAGTGTATTTATATTAGCTTAAACTGTTTTTAAGATATGAGCGATCGAATTTTTAAAAACCTATATTTATTTTATTCCTCTAGACTGCCTTGAAAAAGAAATGGTTATGCATTAAAATGATGTATGGGAGGTATTGAAAATAAAGTTTCGATATGTCAAGAATGTTTTAAAAAACAAAACCATGTAAATAATAACATCCAAAGTCTAGCGTTTTAATAATATGTGTATAAATTTTCCTACTATCTTTTATTTGCCGATGACCTGAAATTGTTTTCTCGTATCAGCTCTTCCCAATATTATGAATTATTGCAATTGGATTTGATCAACCTCATGAACTGGTGTAAATTGGATGGAATGGAACTTAATGCTTCAAAATGTCACTTGATGCTGTTTTCTAGGTCTCGCACTCCACCTACATACCAACTTGTTATTGGGCAGGATGCACTGAAACTTGTGGATAGTGTGGTTGATTTGGGGATAGTATTGGATCGCTCTCTTGGTTTCGTGCCACATATTACAAATATTAAGCTGTTCTTTAATGAGACCCAATCTGGAGTATACATCCTCAGTATGCAATGTCTTATCCTGAACTTGAGTCTGTTTTGGCGCTGGTTTCACTTGAGGTTCGTCGAAAGAGGCATGATTTGAAATTATTATACAATATCTTAAACCATGCTTACCATTGTCCGGATCGGTTGGTGAAGATTCCACTTTTTGTTCCACCCAGAACCACACGTTCTAATTTTACTTTCTATCAGCCATTTAATCGCACAAATTATGCTTCAAACTATTTTCTGCAGAGGTCTATCAGGTTGGCTAACTATTATTCTAACGATTTGAACTTGTTTTCATCTGCTTCAATTTTGTATATGAACCTGCGTCTGGTTACCTGATATTAAGTTGCTCCCTGCTGATTTTTCTTTAGTTTGTATTTACGCTTATCTTTTTATACACTGTAATATTTCGTTATTGGCGTTAATACTATTGTTAATTTTGAGTCTGTTAATTTTATTGTATTTACCTATGTTAAAATATGCATTATTTGCCAATTATTGTAATTTTAATTTAAAAGAATGGATGGTAAGAAACTGGATAAATTAAGCATCAAGCAATAAGCTAAACGATAGCAACGATATAGCTATGCCCAAAAAATCAAAATTAACTGTAGAATTGAAAAAAGGATTAGAAGTGTTAAAAACATTTTTAGATGAAAATGGAGCCATTGTTTCAGACAAAGACTGACGTATACCGGGTATATAAAGATTACTGTATAATCAATAGTGCCAAAGAACTAAGTTTGGTTCATTTCAAGAAACAAATGAAAATAAAAAATGTATTTATCCATAAACCTAAGAAAGATCCATGCGATGTATGCGTCGGCTATAAGACCAAAAACGTACTGATTGAAGATTACGAAAAACATATTAAAAGAAAAGATGAAGCCAGGAAAGAAAAAGAGGCAGACAAAAAAATAGCAATGAAAAATAGAGAGATTGCTGTCTTTACCATGAACCTCTAGATTGTCGCCCCTGTACTCCGGGTTACCGTTATTTATTATAAAACGAAGTTATGCGTTCACAATTTTACAACTTTTAATTTAGCAGACAAAGATATTTTCTGTTACATATGGCATGAGGCTGATGGTGGTCTTGAAGCTAATATTTTTTCAACGATTATCATAAAACATCTTTCCAATTTCTTTGAAAAAAATCCGCAGACAAAAACAGTTATACTATATCTGTACCCCAGAGCCAGACTATGTTAAGTCCAAATTGGCCAAATTTTAGGTAAATATGTTAAGTGACTGAAAATTTTGCGGCGCATCGTATGGTATTTTCCATTTTGGCGTATCTTTTAAAATAACGAAAATAGCTCATTTTAAACTACGTTAAGTCCACAGCTCTCCTTGAGGCAAACAATGTTAAGTAGCGCCAACCTTATTTGCCTCTGGAGTTGCGTTCAGTTTAAAATGTTAACTCCACCAGTCAACATACCTTGCGAGTTTTTTGTGCGGTACAATTTATATTTACAATGCCGATTACGAGACGTGTTCCGTGGTCTTCTAGAACTAGTACAATAATAAAAAACTCTAAAAAAGCCGAAAATGTTCAAGATGTTAAAGCCGCAGAAGCCAGGACCAGAAAAAAATCAAGTAAGTTAAATTTTAATGTTTATTTAATAATCAACTATTACGTTCTAACAAGTTTTAGCTAGTTAATAAAACATACAATTTAACTATTACGTTCTAACAAATTTCAGCTAGTTAATAAAGCATACAATAATTATTGTTTTTTTATTGTTGTAATGGACACACCTGCGATTTATGCGACCAACTTCAGCTGCAGATTCGTGAGTCGGAATCCCTTGAATAACGAAAGAGTCTACAAACTAGATACGATAAACATCTTGCAGATACGAACAATAGATATAAAATAAAATCGGATGATAAGAAAAAGTCTAGAGAAAATTTATTAGAAGAAAAAGTTATCATGATATATACCTCCAGAAATGTTTACCGACCCCAGATTTGCATAACTCGCAAAGCTTTTATTCCCTAAAGGTATAAAATAGACATACAACCTAACTATCCAAGATGCAACTTGTGAAAAAGTTTTTGTATGATGTGGGATGAAAGCGTGGTTGGACGGGGAGGAAATGAAGTCGTATCATGTTTAATGAAATGGATTGAAGTCAGATTAAGTCAAAGAACTAACAATTTGGTCGGACAACTGTCCGAGCCAAAATCGAAACATTTTAATGGTTATGTACTATTTTTTTATCCTGCGTATGAAGCCAAATTGCTGCTGTTAATCACAAGTTTCTAACAAGAGGACATAGACACTTGGAGGCGGATGCCGTCCACTCGACGATAGAGCGTGAAAGAAAGAAGATTCCCCAGTTTTAAATAGTTACCCCTTGGGATTGGCAGCAGATGGTCAGATTGTGTGGAACAGAAAAACAGTTCACTGTAGTCAACATGGAATACTCCAATTTTAAAGAATTTAAACATCTTTTTGAGGGATCAACAGCACCATATATCAACAAGAAAAGAAATAGCACAGGCAACGATTTTCTGATATCCCTAGCAGTTCACTTGCAAGTTAGAAGAAGTAACCCTGGAATTCTCTATTACAAAACCGATTTTAGTACAGATTTTTTAGATGTCGACTTTCACAGAAGAAATAAGCCAAATGATACACACTTTATCGATTCCACCGATTAGGGAGGGGCCTAAACCAATTTCAGCTAAAAAGTATAGCCATTTACAAAAATTTCTAAAATGGGTCCCACAAACATTTCATGGCTATTACAAGAATTTGGAATACGGAAAAAACGAAGATGATTAAAAATATGTTTGTTTATTATAAGAGACCAAATTGTGTTATATTTTTTTAATAATTAAGCAGTAAATTATGTATGAACACGTAGGTAGTATTATTTTCCCTCCCGATTTACCTAAATGTTAACTCCACTGGAAATATGTCAAGTGCATTACTTTTGGACTTAACATATATGATAAATCCAAAAAGAGATTTTTTGCATATGCCAAACTATGTTAAGTCACTAAAAATCAAAAACAAATACTAAATTCAAAAATTTGGCATTGCTCTTTATTCGCATTCCTATAACTAATTTAATTATAAAATTGTGACTAGATTAAGTAAAAACAGTGTTTCATAATTTAAAAAAGTCTAAAATGAATATATTAAAACTGCTCTCCTGAAAAACGAAGTTTTTGTACTTAACATAGTCTGGCTCTAGGGTACAGATATAGCGATGCATGGTTGCGGTTCCAAGAACCGTAATAGCACTCTGATTAATGCTTTATACCATTTTGCCAATGAAACGGGCATAATTCTATTTCAGAAATTTCTAGAAAAGGGACATACTCAGATGGAAGTTGACAGCGTACACAGTTTAATAGAAAGAAAGCTAAAAAATAAAGATATAAAACTTCCATCTGATTATATTAAAGCGTGTCAAAATGCTCGGTTAAAGCAACCTTTCCAGGTAGCATTTTTGGATCCTACGTGGTTTTTAGATTACTCGAACTTGCGATATTACAATAGTATTAGACCTGGGCAAAAAAAATAATTACATGTCAATGGTATAAAATGTATCAAATACGAAAAAAAAAATCTCATTTAAGTGGCATTATACTGAAAATTGGACGCTCTTATCTTAAAGATTAAGGACTATAATAAATCCTCAGATAAGGCAACTATACGGAAGTCGTATAAAAATAAAATAACAGAAGTATCAGCACCTACAAGCATTGAAAAATGTATTACCATTAGATGTACATGAACTTTATGATGCATTACCTCATTGATATTGACAAATTGGTTTAGGCTTTCGCGGCCGGTCGGTGAGCTAGTGTAGTCATCATTCGGGTCTAAAGGCCGTCGTCGGTTGGAATTGCTTCCTAACGTTTCGCTAGCACGAGTGGCGAGCTTCTTCAGTGGTCCTTCCATCTCCGGTGCTGGAAGTAGCCTGACGAACTCTCGGGCGCAGGTTGTATTTATACTGATGGGCAGGGGGCCGAGCTTGTTCCGCTTCGGTTAACTTCGGGATATCTATCGGCATTACTAGGGAGTGTCTGAGGATAGGATTCCAGATCTGGTTGAGCCTGAGGGTCTCTTCTTTTTTGTTGAAATTGTCAGGATGCTTATGGATCTCGATGGCTTCTCTGACGAGCCTGTTGTGATAGCCATCGACTGATGCTAATAACTTGCAGTTCTCAAAATGTATCCTGTGGTCCCCGTTACTCAGTGCGTGTTCGGCTACTGCAGACTTCTCAGTTCGTCCTAGTCGGCAGCTTGCTTTATGCTCCTTGAGTCTCGTTCCCATTGATCTTTTAGTGGTTCCAATGTCATCCACCACCACTCGGGCATATCTACCTAGAGTCACGGACAGGATTAGCAAAGTTTTGAGAAGACACGACATCGGGACAATCTTTAGGCCAACAAAGAAGATCCAGCAGACCATTAGATCAGCAAAGGACAAGAGGGACCCACTTTCAGCTGCAGGCGTCTACCGCATACCCTGTTCCTGCGGAAAGGTCTACATTGGAACCACTAAAAGATCAATGGGAACGAGACTCAAGGAGCATAAAGCAAGCTGCCGACTAGGACGAACTGAGAAGTCTGCAGTAGCCGCACACGCACTGAGTAACGGGGACCACAGGATACATTTTGAGAACTGCAAGTTATTAGCATCAGTCGATGGCTATCACAACAGGCTCGTCAGAGAAGCCATCGAGATCCATAAGCATCCTGACAATTTCAACAGAAAAGAAGAGACCCTCAGGCTCAACCAGATCTGGAATCCTATCCTCAGACACTCCCGAGTAATGCCGATAGATATTCCGAAGTTAACCGAAGCGGAACAAGCTCTGCCCCCTGCCCACCAGTATAAATACAACCTGCGCCCGAGAGTTCGTCAGTCTACTTCCAGCACCGGAGATGGAAGGATCTCTGAAGAAGCTCGCCACTCGTGCTAGCGAAACGTTAGGAAGCAATTCCAACCGACGACGGCCTTTAGACCCGAATGATGACTACACTAGCTTATTGATATTGTTTAGTTTGTTTATATTTAAGCAGAATAATAATTACGTTCATTTTCTATTTTTGATATAAATAAATACTTAAAGGCCTCTAACAGTACCTTAATATTATTGCAGGTTTGATAAGGCAAAACCACATAACCAGCAGCTTTCGCTTAGAAGTTTTGGTTTGTTCAACGTCAAAAGCAAGTTTCTAACACTTAACACAAAAAAAGCAAATTATTTTACTAATAAATTTACAAACATGCTACGCTGAAAATCGCCTTTAAGAGGATTTAAATTTATTTAAGTATTTTTAAAAGTTAAAAATTATTTAAAAATCATTATGAAATAACAAATACTATAAAAGTCAAAAATTCAGACAACTGAAATTAAATAAACAAACCAATCGTATTTATCCGAGTTAGAGAGGCCTACTGCCAGCGAGCAAAGTGCCCTAGCTCATATGCCGGAGATTAGGGAGGGGTAAAATACAATAAATTTAAGGCGCCACTGTTTTTGGGCCAGGCAAAAACAGAAAACCTACCAAGATGGTTTTGGGTCCTCTAGCTCGGAAAAATAGGTAAAAAGAAAAGTAAACTGAAAGCTAAAAATAAAACATAGGGGTGTGTTGCCTAATAGGGTGACTCAAATAAAACACTAGATTCAAAACAATACATCTATGTTTATTAAATTACCAATGTGGTAAAGTTACATAAAACCATAATCAATAAAATTGTAACAGTCAATTTGAATGTCAAAGAAAAATGTTCCAGAACGTGTATTGTCTGGTTTATTGAAACATTGATATTGTCAAGAATGCAATGCTACATAAAACTACATTGTAAATTACCCAACATCAATACCATCAAAGTGGATCATTAATAGAAATAAACGTAAAGATAAAGTGTACCGGAACGTACTTAGGCGCTAGTTAAAATAAATATCGTCAGGGGTTTTTTTTTTTTGAAACCTCAATGTAGTTGAAAGATAAACATTACATAAAACTGATTAATAAACTAAAACCAAAATTGTAACTTCAAGTTTTGATCATTAATCAAAATAAACACGGAAGTATTCAACTTTCGTACATTAATCAAAATAAACACTAAAGTCGGAAGGTAAAAATGTACCAGTACACATTAGAGCGCTAGTAAAAATTCGACGACATGTCCTGTCACAAGGTGTCCAGTATGGTTTATGCAGGACTGGTACTAGGAACTGGTACTGTGGTACGGTTACTGAACTGTGATCCGTTGGTATGATCTGTGACCAGGAGGAAGACCCTGAGAATATAACAGTACACGTAAGTACCAACCAAAATACTCCCAAAATAAAATATGGCTGAAGGCCTGAACAATAAAAACCAAATTAAATTAATAAAAACCAGCGTTGCACCACCAGAACCTACCTAACCGCAAATTTAAATCATTACCAGGCGCAAAATATCATAAAAACGTACTGCATACCCTTAAAAATAATCGGTACTAAAATCTAAATTGATTTATAATAAAATACTCGAACATTGATTCTGCGCATGCGCCACGCACATGCGTGCAAAACCTCTTAAAATCATCAACAACTGTAAGTAAAAATGTTTAACAAATAAAAATATTTAAATTGAATCTCAATATAATAAAATACGCTACTGGAGCACTCCAAAATACACAAAATTAAAATAAATGAGGTTGCAAACAAGCAGTGAACTTTTAATAGGCTAAATCACTGAAATTGGTAGAAATGGTTACTGCGCATGCGCGACGCACATGCGCGCAGAATCCCTAAAACTCATCAATGGGTATGCAGAAAAATAATTTATAAAAATAATCAAGAAGTAATAAACCTCAAATAAACAAAAGTATGCGGCTAGAATAATCAATAAATTCAGTAAAACAAAATTAGCATCGTTGCAATCAAGTAGTAAACCCGTAAAAGCCAATTAGCCAAAATCATAGGAAATGTTTACTGCGCATGCGTGACGCGCATGTGCACAAAATTGTTTAATAATAGTTTACAAATAAATAAAAAAAAATAAAACTAAATATTAATGAACATAATCAATCATCACTTAAGTCTCAAATTAGCAGAAAGCAATAATTAACAAAATGAAATTATCGAACAAGTTAGTTAATTACAAGTATGTAAAAATCATTAATTAAAATTAGAGGAATGACAACAGTTGACTAGTTGATTACAAACGAAAAAGATTATAAGAGATTATTTAATTTAAAAGAAAGCACATCCCTACTTAATGAACCCAGCTCTATAATTAATTACTAATTAAAAAGGATGATATTAATTATTATTAAACAATTAATTAAGTCACAATTTTTAGAATAAACCAAAATAATCAGATACCAAAAATTAATGTTGAAAGACCATTGAGCCTAATTGGAATATTCCTAGAACAGTGACGTATTGCAATTAAAACTATTTTGACTAAAGAGCTGTGTCTTAGAATAACTAATTATTTTACTATTTATAGAATATCACGTATCGCTTCTACACAGAAAAAGGTTAATGAGGCCAGTACTATGTAGAATCATCAAATATAAGCATTAGATAAACGACAATAAGTAAAAATAAGTATAGGGAATAAGTTGGTAATTAGTTTATTAAATAATGTTAATTTATTGCTAATTGGAAGAAAATAAAACTACGTCACTATTCCTGTAATTAAAAATCAATCCCAATCTGGGTACTTTCTGCCAAAACTCGAGAGTGACAGTTAACCAATTTTTACTTTATGACAAACTATTTTTTTTTTAAAAGGTAGGGGAAGGAAAACGCCTAACTACCCTTAAACTATCAAACATAATTTATACAAATCAGACATAGAGATGGGCATCAAAAATAAAGATATCGTTTTAATAAAATGGTAAAAACAAGAAAACAGGTGTAATTAGTACGTAACATCAGTCTTAGTAATATTCGGCCACCGAAACAGATTACATGCATATTCATTAGGTTTTTGAGTAATGATACGAACAAATTTCTGACTAGAGGCTGTACCCAGCGTCAGCTGTTCTCTGACATGCCCCAATTTAAAAAGGCAATACACTTTATATTAAGATTTATACAGAGCGAACACACTCAATTAAGAAAAACCATAATGTCGAATCAAAGGTACACGAGCTTAATTTTACTCGCACAAAGCTAGTGACTTATAACGATCTGAGCAGTTGGCTAAAAATTACTTCAGCTCTGCTGGCACAGTTTAGCAATAATACAGCAAAATATAAATGATATATCCGTGAAACAATGAATATTGCATGGTCAGTTCGGTACACGAAGCATGAAAAATTCCACCCTGATTACTCAACCAAAAGGTAGGTAGGTAGGTGAATGCAGCGCTAGTATATAAAATCTACTAAGTAATACAAAATACTAAGGCTAAACTATCAATCTGACTGTGACTAATTATAGTGATAGAAATTTGCACGTGAAAAAAAAAGAAGTTAGGTTAGGTTAAAGAATTTCGAAATTTTGATAAAAATTTTGCTCAAATTTAAAGAAAAGCTATAAAAACGTTTATAATTTTGTCGATTCCAAAGTAAAATTCAAGATAACACTATTTAAAGTAACTTACCCATAAGGACTTTGGGGTCACGGCACGTGGCTTCACGAATTTGGTGTTAGTGCGTTTTCACCACCACGCTACGAGAGAATGAATCACTGCGCAACCTTCTACCAAGCAAGAAGGTTCGGACCAAAGATGGCCGAACTCCGGAAGGCGGTAATGGAAGTAATACCAACGTAATAATAAAGCAAAATCAAATCGCGCGGAATTCAAATTTCCGGAAGTGCCAAATAACATCGACAGAAATACAAAAGAAAAGTGATACTTCAGTAGCAGTGAGACACCATTGAATAACCGCTAACAACTTAATAATAAAAATACCAATAAGATCCAATCCAAATACAAGAAATTAACCAAATTCGGCTCCCGTCGTCGATAAAAATAAAATCACCGGCCAGACATTTCCGTACCAGCGTCAGAACGAGGGCCGGCAAACCGACAATCGAGCGTCAGCTGCTGCTAAGCTGATCGACGCACGCATTAAACCAACTCCAGCGAATTCCTGACAAAGGCGAATTTATAAGTTAAAATAACCAATCAATGTCACGACCAAAGCTACTTTCCTAGTAGCGAAAATAAATCGTTACAAACACTTGAATAATAGTACTAGAGTGCTTTGTATCCATTTTTTTATAAAATCTAACTAAAATAAAATCAAAACAATTTCCGTTGCACGTCATCAATCAGCTGATAATTGAAAATCGGTCAGGAAACATAAGAAAATTAAATTTGGGCAAAAAATATATAAATTTCATGCGATATTGAACGTATTTAAGTCGTCTTAACTAAAGGCATTTTTTTTTGTTCAGCGTATTCTTTGTTGACGTCATCGATCAAGAGTATCACGAAAATACAAGTTTTTAAAAACAAAAACACGATTTGTTGAAATGATAGAGGGTTATGTTCTATGTTTGTAGTTTATAAAAAGGGAAGATTAGGTATATTTTGGTGTGGTAGTTACCGTTTTTTGGAAGATGAGTAGAAAAAATAAATTATTGTTGTGTTTGGATAACAATACCCATAGTAACGTTTGTTACAGCATGTTATTAGAAACGTTTTCATCTAATCTAGGTCCAGAGGTTTTATTTTTTGTTAATATGACTCATATCAGGATGAGTGGATTTGATGATGTGTGGATAGAAAGATATCTGGAAACAGACTTTTTTAATTTATTTCGTATGAGTAAAGTCACTTTTAGAAAATTGTGGGCAAAAATTGATGGGCAAGACTTTCATGGAACATATAAAGGAGGTGCCTTTCCAATACCTGGTCATCATCAACTTTTGAGGACTCTTTGGTGGTTGGGAAAGGGAGAAGTACTTTTAAGTGTTGCAGAAAAGTTTAATGTGACTCCTTCCACAGTATATAATGCCACTAACAATATACTACCAAAAATAGTGGCTTTAAAAAATGAATATATAACCTGGCCGAGAACTGAAGATGAATTTATAACAATAGAGCAAGGATTTGCAGCAAGAAGTGGATATCCCGGTAGTTATTTATTTCAATATTTAAGTTGATATACATTTATTCATACATGAATGTACAAATGTGTTTAGTTAAGTATAAACTTGTAAAAAAAATTTTCCAGGAATGTTTTCCTAGCCAAAATGTGACAGGGCTTCATATATTTTTGCAAGTACTGCCTAGTCCTGCATTAAATTTTAGAAATACCTGTAGGTTATATATAAATCCAAAAACCAAATATTATTGTTTATAGGAGTAATTGGAGCAATAGATGGTACCAATGTAAGGTTCAAAGCACCATTAGAAAATCAAGATAGTTACATTGACAAAAATGAAAATCATAGTTTAAAATTGCAAGTTATATGTACCTCTGATAGAATTTTTACCAACATAATGGTTGGGTTTCCAGGATCTGTTCACGATGCAAGGGTAACAAATTTTGCTTATTTCAGTAAATATTAATTACCATACTACAAAGTAACTAAAAACGTTTTAGGTCTTTAGAAATTGCAAAATATTTAATGAAATTGTCCGCAATGCTAATTACAGACAATATTTTCCATTAAATGAGTATCACATAATTGGTGACAAAGCAAATCCACTTTTAAATTGGCTTATGAAACCATATGTGGGGTGAGTACCTACTGATAAGACATCTAAAAGAAAGCTAAAGATAGAAAAAAGGTATTTATCAAAAGTTTTTAGGATGAACTGCTAAACCCCTTAACCCACTGAGGAAACAGACAAATTTTTATGTAACAATTTATTGTTTTAAAGTAATTGTTCCATTGCAAAAATAGATATAGGTATTTAAATTTAATGTACTGGGTATCTACAGCGTGTTTGTGGATTTGCTTGCCAAATGGAAAACTTCTTTATTATCCATTTTTCGAAAAAAAATTATTCTTTATAAAAAGTTTTGTTTTGAAAATTATTAAGATTGACATAAGAATTTCTTCTTAATGTTGTACATGGTGTCTCAACATTAAAAAGAAATTCTTATGCCAATCTTAATAATTTTCAAAACAAAACTTTTTATAAAGAATAATTTTTTTTCGAAAAATTTATAATAAAGAAGTTTTCCAATTGGCAAGCCAATCCACAAACACGCTGTATATAGTGGTTAAGATAAAACCACAAAATTTTGTTTCTTAAAATTGTTTAAGCCAAAAACATTACAATTAAAAAAAATTAAATTACCTATACATACTTTCGATTATAAACTAAATTGGATATTTAAAGTTTTTAAGGATATCATTTTTTAGTGATGAAAGGCATATGAATCAGAGGAAAAGAACACACAACTTCAAACACAGTAAAACAAGAATTGTTGTTGAACAATCCATAGGCTTACTAAAAGGCAGGTGGTTAATTTTAAAATATATAAATGTTAATTCAGAAATAAAAGCAATACAAATAATAGCTGCATGTTGTGTGTTGCACAACTTTTGCTATATGAATGGAGATATATGGAATGAAAATCTTCAGGAAAATATCGACAATAATGAAGATGACAATATTAGAGCAAGAGAAAATTATGAGGCTGTACAAAAACGGGATACTATTGCTCAAAGTTTTTAAGATTGTAAATATTTTTGAGTTGTTAGTTTATTTGCATAAGAAGTGTATATTTATTTTTAGTATTTTTTTGGTTATGCAGTTAAATGTTTCTTAGCTGCTTTGTTAACTGTATTATTTTAAGAGTTAATTGGTTCACTATTTATAGTAAATAGGTCATATAGTTTAGTTACCATATTTTTCTTACTAAATGAGAAAAAGTAAAGTTTTTAAAAATTATTTTTATTTTTATAAACAAAAATAAATATTCAACTATATATAACATGTCTTTTCATAGAAACAAACCTAAATACATAACCATTTCCCACCTGAAAGAAAGAATCAAAGGTTACGCTTTGAATAAAAATAATTGATAAATGTTTATTAGCTTGAATTGCATACAATGATTAATTATAAATCATTTCAAAAAATTATATTTTTTGAAATGTCAAATATATTTTCAATAATAGTCTACTAAGGTAGAAACAGATATAATTTTTAATGCCAATCAACATTTTCTTATTCCATTTTGCTCTAAAATTAAAATTAAGGGTACTTTTCTCGTAGGTCAATTTTGATTTAATACTTTTTGATCATCCTGTACATACTATCTCAAGTTTGAATAATCTAATATTATTTTTTTAGTAAGCAGAACTTTTTATAAAGAGTAATTTTTTTTCGTTAAATTAATATTAAAAAAGTTTTCCATATGTACAGAACTCAAGCGGACACACTGTATATGATTTTAAAATATTTCACATACCATGTTCTACAATAAATTTTTCTTTTATTTGTACCTATATACAGTTATAAAGTTGTGTTTACCATACCTTTTTTTTGTAGGAATGATAGACATTTGAATGAACGACAAAGAAGATTTAATTATAATCATAGTAAGACGAGAGTTGTTGTGGAACATTCTATTGGATTATTAAAAGGACGATGGACAATTTTAAAGTATATTAATGTAAATTCAGAAAAGAAAGCTATTAAAATTATTGCAGTTTGCTGTATATTACATTAGGGTGGTCCTTATTTTTCGACCTTCGATTTTTTTCTGGGACACCTCCTGAAATGATGCCACTTGCTGAGAAAAAAAAGTGTGCAAAATTTCAGTCCGATCCGATAAAGAGAACATGTGCCGCAAATCACTTGAAATTCTCGATATTTAAATTTATTTTTAATATTTAAAAGACCGACCCTAAAGCAAAAATCTATCGACGAGGAAAATACAATCCAAGAACCTGGTACTAGTATGCAGTCCATGGAATTGGAAGGTGAACCAGACCTGTGTGCTTCACCTAAACTTAAGAGGAAGCGAGCAAGTCGAGAGTTTATTACTACAAAACTTGTTGCAGCATTTGACAGGTGCAAAGTAAGTGATAGAGATGAAGTGCATATTTTAATCGCTACTGCCGAAACACTTCATCATGATGTCAATGATTTGATTATAAATCGATCGTCCATTCGTCGCTGTCGTGAACGCCTGCGTGAAGAACATGCTTCAACTATACATTGGGATGGAAAAATGCTTTCTGCATTAATGAAAAAAGAGCTCATTGATAGACTTCCCGTTATAGTTACATACAACGGAGTAGAAAAACTACTGGGAGTTCCCCAAGTACAATCAAGAACGGGACGAAATCAGGGGCTTGTCGTATACAACACTCTGCAGGAGTGGAATCTGGCAGATAAAGTACAGGTACTCTGCTGCGATACAGCAGCCTCAAATACAGGACGATTAAAAGGAGCCTGCATTCTACTCGAACAAGAACAAGAACTAGGAAGAAATATTCTATATATACTTGCCATGTCGCCACCACATATACGAGCTCATACTAAAAAGCGTGTTTGACACAAAACTTGACGAAAAATCTACCGGCCCAAATGTGCAGCTTTTCAAACGTTTTCAACAATCATGGTCTAAATTTAATTTACTGAATTTCAAAACCGGCATGGAGGATCAATACGTCATAGATAACTTGTCAGTCTTGGCAGAAGATACCAAGCAGTTTGCTTTGCAAAATGTACAAGAAAATCACCCCAGAGAAGATTATCGAGAACTTCTTGAACTCACAATTATTTTTCTTGGCGGTCTTCCTCCTAGAGGTATATCTTTTCGAGTTCCAGGAGATTTTCACCACGCCAGGTGGATGGCCAAAGCCATCTACTGCCTGAAGATTTTTCTTTTACGCAAATAATTCACATTATCAGAAGAGGAGGAAACTAGAATCCGCGATGTTTGTGTCTCTCTCGTAACTTTATATGTAAAGGCTTGGATTAATGCACCGAATTCGATTAAAGCTCCACGACAAGACTTAGAATTCTTGAAAAATCTGTTCGAGTATAAAAACGACTTACAAATCAGCCACATTACTGTTGCGAAATTTTGTAATCATGTATGGTATTTGGCACCGGAAACTGTCGTTCTAGCCTTTTTTGATGAGAAGGTTTCTGAAGATACAAAAAAAAAGATGGTGCAAGCATTGAAGTGTAAAGATATCTTAGACCTGCAGCCATCTGCTGAGAAAAAAAAATACAATGTTACCGAAAAATGTTAAAAATCACATAAACAAGGGACTTAAACAATTCATTCACCACTCATCAAATATTTTTTTTTTAATTCAATATGGCAACCCAATTTTTGGACAAGGACCCATCAACATGGAACAATGATGAGAGCTACAATGCAGGTTTGAATATTGTAAAATCTTTGAAAGTCGTCAACGATTCTGCAGAAATGGGTGTCAAATTGATGGAAGATTTTCATAATTTATTTACAAAAAATGAAACTCAAAAGTAATTTGTTTTGCAAGTAATCTCGGACTACCGACATAAATATATATTCAGATTCTAAAAAAAACTCTTTATTAAAAGAGTTTTAAAAATGTTATTTAATTATTTTTATTTTTCAAAAATAATGTCTAATTGTAACTGTAAAGTTTTTAAATAAAGAACAACTATTTAAGTTTATTTAATTTTTTTAAATTTCAGCAGTTTTGTGGCACGTGTTCCCTTTATTTAATTAAACTGAAATTTTACATGGATTATTTTTTCATCAAGTGGAACAAATGTACGGGGTGTCCCGACAAGAAAATATGCTCTTTTTTTTTGCCCATATAGCTAAGGACCACCCTAATATTACATATCTTCTGTTATTTAAATGGAGATATTTGGGAACTAGAAGAGAACCCAAATAACGAGGATATTAACAATAAAAATGGAGGAGTAGATAATCACTTAGGATTGATTAAAAGGGACAGAATTGCGGAACTGTTTTAGTTTTTTTTTTGTACCTATATTTACCAGTCTACAGTTGATACTCTCTTTTCTTGGAGTTTTCTACTTCTTGTGTGTCTCAAATTTATTAACAAAATGTATGTAGCTAAATTACTTTAATAATCTAAGATAATTGATGTAAACGTTTTAAAATTGGAAACTGTTTCAATAAAACATTTCTTTAACAATTATGCATTTTTGGTACCAATTAAAAAATAATATAAAATAATCTCGAAAAACATTTATTTTCGTTATGATATGCAATATAATGATAACCTATTATTATAGGTAATGAGAATTCTAATCACTGTCGCTGTCTTCTCGCTTTCTCTTCTTACGGGACCCCATTGCCTCAATAATTCCCATTGTTTGTTGATGTCTTCTTTCCCCTTCTTCCCTTAAGTAACTCATGAGATCAGAAAACTGTCTCTTATTATTTTCTGTATTTTCCTGGGAAATTTCTACAAACTTCTGAAGAAGTTTATTCTTGTCAGGCCGTACTGAACTCTTAACACTAACAAATTTATTCCCTTTTTTATTAAAACTGTTTGAAGGGTGGTCATTATCCTCAGAACTATCTGTTGCATTGTTTGAAGTGCTGGGTTGAGGACATATTTGGATTGTTTCTTTAGTATTTGCATTCTTTCCATCATCGTTTATATGCTTGATTTCTGAGTCAATAATTAATACTGGCACTATCTTATGTTTATCACCAAGAATTTCATCTAGATCATCAAAAAAAGGAGGTTTAGGTATTTTACCCTCCCCAGTCTGCCTTTTCCTGTCTATGAACCTTACATAAGAAGCTTGCAGGTTGGCAAATTTTTGTCTACATCTTTCTCTACCATTAATGCCATCGCCAATATAAAAATTTTGAGAGTTCATTTCTGCAGCTATTTTGGACCAAATGGAATTTTTGTTTGTAACTTTATCTTGAAATTCTTGTGAATATTTCTTTCTTAGGCTCAAAAAACACAATGTAGCGGCTCGATCATGATCTGTTTGGTTTTTTGAGGAAGTCCATACTGGTTGAGTACTCTTTATTTCACTAACATCTATATTATTAGATGTGTTTGTAGTATCATTTACCCTGCCTTTACCATCGGCATCATTTGTATCCACATCTACTAATTGCCTCTTCACTGCATTTATATATTGCCGTCTAAATTGTATATCTGGAAAAATGAAGCACTTGAAAATAAAATGTACCAAACAAGATTCCAGTGGATGATATTTAGCCCTGTGTTGTGTAAAAAAATGTACCTACTTACCATTTTCTAATTGATTAGCAGTTTCCATATCCACAGATAATAATAGGTCGTCAATTTGGATTTGAACTATTTCTTCCATTGTAATTGTATCGCTCATATCGCTTAAACTTGCGCTAACATGAACATGAACATAAAGACAACCGGCAGAAAATACATACACATAACCGCACTTAATTTAAAATTTCAACGATTTTACTCAAAAAACAGGACGGAATTCTGAAGAGAAAATTGGTTTAATTTTAATTGGAAAAATGGTTTAAATACACGTCCGGGTTGATTTTGAATACGGTTCAACGCGAAGCAACCGCAACGTCATCGTTTGACAAGAAAATATAATATTTTCAAACCAGGTTGAACCGTATTAACACAAAAAACGGCTTAAAACTGCAAATCCTTTTATAAATAGGATTAAAAACTGTTCTTTTAAGAACAACAAAGGGATACATACATATTTCTGTTGATTACGTTGTTTACCTTTATTGAAAAATGCCGAAGCAGTTAAATAGCCGGTGCAGCGAGCTAATAACTTCTCTAATAAGCTATTTTGATGAAGAACGTAAAAACAATGGTCCATTATTACCCTTGACCGCAGTTAGAGAAGGAAGTTTAAAGTTAAATGTTAAGGTCTACAAATTTGATTTCTACTTTACTAATTTTTAGTGAGTAGCAGCTACTCTAAATTTGAATATATCTACTGTAAGCACAGTTTTAATGTCAGTTAAGGAAAATAAGTTACTAGAATCACCCAAAAAGAAACGCTCTTATGCAAAGAGAGTTTGTATTGTATTGTATTGTATGTTTTTTGGCGCTGCTACGAGGCAATTTGCCAGCTCATTAAAATTGCCTCGTAGCAGCGCCAAAAAACATACAATACAATACAATATAAACTCTCTTTGCATAAGAGAGTTACAAATGTGGGAATATTGGATGTCAGTTCTATTCGTGAGACTATTTATGAAATGTTCGAAACAAGTAAGTTTTAATATTTCAAAAACTGTAATATTTTCCATTGGTTATGCTTAAGGTCTAACTTTTTTAGAACAGCAAGTAACTTTAAGAACTTTAAGTACTAAATTAAAAGACAGACAACTGTTCGATGGTTGTCTTAAATCTTTAAGAAGTCTGTTAAAGGAAATAGGCTTCAGATGGAAAAAAGATGAACCGAGGCGAGGGCTTATGGAACTATCTCATGTAGCATTTAAACGACTGGTATTTTTGAAAAACTATATTAAAGAAAAAGAAGCATCCTTGTACCATTTTGTTTTCTTAGATGAAACATGGATATTTTAGAATGGTCGATCTTGGCAAGATGATAATAAAAGAAGCGTTAGATCTACTAAAGTTGATGGTAAAAGGTATTAGGCTGTAAACAAATATATAAACTTAAACTAGATAAATGTTACCCAGTTGAAACATATCGTTAGGTACATAATACTTCATGCTGGTAATGAAGATGGTTTCATCGAGGGTGCAGAGGCAATTTTTTTTCTAAAACTAAACTGAGTGACTATCATGGAGAAATGAATCAGCAAAATTTTTTGGAACGGTTTGAAAATCAATTATTGAAAAATTTAACAAAGTCATCGATGATTATAATTGACAATGCCCCATACCATAGCATGTTACTAACAAAAATACCTAACACGTCATGGAATAAAGCTGAAATTCAGGAATGGTTAACTACTAATGAAATTGAATTTTCTTATACAATGTTCAAAGCCGAACTTTTTCAACTCGTAAATAGGTTTGTACCTACAGGAAACTTTGTATGCCCTTTTTTTAACATATTCTTAAATATAAAACTTAAATTATTTTCAGACATAAGCCTCCAAAAAATATTTAGTTGATGACCTAGCTGAGCAATATGGACATTAAGTTTTACGGCTTCCTCCATACCACTGTATGTTCAATCCAATCGAACATATTTGGGGAATTGCTAAAAATTATTATAACAGACATATTGGTCGAGATGGCAGCAAAGAGACTAACTGTCTAAATATGTGGAAAGAATCATTGAGTACCGTTACTCCTGATGTTTGGAAAAATTCAGTGCGGCACACAGAAAACGAAATATTAAGATGGTACGAAAGAGAACACGTATTAGATAGACTGAACATTCAACCCCTTGTTATTGAAGTAGATGAAACGAGTGATTCGAGTGGTTTAGAGGAGGATTAATGACCTATCTTTGTATTATTATTAAAGAATAAAATAACTAATAATCCTCTCATTGTGATAAATAACAAAGAATTCGAACCAGTTCAAAAAATTAAATACCTAGGATTAATTATAGATCATAATCTTGATTGGAAGGACCATATAATTTATTTAAGAGACAAAATAGCACGTATAATTGTTGCAATTTTTAGAATAAGAGATTATATCACTACAAAAACTAAAATTATTATTTATATAAATTGTATAAAAAAGGTAAAAATAAAAATGACTATTCTAATAAAATGTGTTTATATTGTCATGGAAGATTTTTAAAATAAAATAAATAAATCTGCGTTTGTTTAGGTAAATTTGGCTTGTTTTTATTAAAAAAAAAAACTTTGCAATTCCCTTACTGGGGTACATATGTTGATTACAAACTGGCAACACTGCTGATACTCGAAAGTATGACGTGCAACGGAAATTGTTTTGATTTTACTATAGAGTAAGTGGTACACTCGTTGGCCATGCGATAGTAACTGGCCGGGCTAATATAAAATTGAATTTATTAAGAATCTCGACTCTTTATAAAGTACTCCGTGTTTATTCACATTGTTTAATGCACATCCAGAGTTTCGTGTTATCAAGTTGGCAAAAGACTGTGTAAACTACATGTGCGTTTCTTGGTGCAGCCGTTTTATCCACAGACAGGTAAACCTTACACATTTCATAAGGATTTAAGGAATTTATATAAATATATGTATGGATACTAAATTAGAAGTCATAGTTGATTATTTTCTGTGCCCTAAACTTTAAAGGTTAGTAAAATAGGCGCGAAGGCCCTAAACTGTATACCATTTGACAGTTATTGGCCGGTCGGCCGATTACTGTAGTAAACTTAAATATATTAATATTTAAATTTTTTTGGTTTTCTCTATTTATATCATCATAATAATTACTTAATTTTTTTGGTTGCATTTTTAACAGTGTTGTTGGCCAGGGGCCAATGGTTGCATGTGGATGTGGCCAATCACTATCGCAGTCTGTTTTATTTTAGTTATAACAGTTTACAAAATGCCAAAGGTTTCTGATGGTGCTTTCTACAGAAAAAAATATGAGGAGGCAATTTTTAAAGCTTTAGAGTCCATCGACAATGGAATGAGTCGAAGAGATGTTGCCAAACTATATCATATTTCCAGAGCCCCTCTTCAATTCCGGTCAAGTGAAAAATTTAACAAAAAGGGTTCTCTTGGACCCAAACCCATATTGACCTTGGAAGAAGAGGATCTGCTAGAAAACTGGATTCTGATTTCACACAAAAAGGGTTTTCCGCGTAGAATGGAAGACATTCAAGCCTCAGTTAAGTTTTTTTTTTACGAAACTCCAACAGAAAATCCATTTAAAGACAACGTCCCAGAAAGAGGGTGGTATCTAGCCTTTTTAAAACGTCACCCGAATATCACACTAAGAACCTCCGAGGGAATAACATCGGCCAGATCAGTTGTAGCTGAAGCTAACATACGAGGTTGGTTTTCCAGTGTAGAAGCTTATTTACAGAAGCTGGCAAATCAAATAATAAAAAACAGGAGTGTAGATGATGAAGGGAATTAAGTAGAATAGCTAAAAATAAAATGTTTGAGGTATGAAACAGGGAATTTAATGAAAATTAAATGTGAAAGGTAGAGGTAGACGCCGACAAGGGCCTCATACATTAACACCAGCTTACACTAGGCAATTGCCTATTAGCGATAAAAAGAAAAAGGATCTCGTTAAACTCTGCTAGAGTGGCATAATTCCAGAGGAATTGCAGGCTTGGTACCAAAATTTACCTTCCACATCTAACGAGAGCGAAGAAGAACTTTCAGAATCAGCGGCAGGTGAAAGCGATGGTGAAGAAGATTAGTTGGATATTTTGAAAAAAGTTTGCTATTTTTTATTTGTTTTATATTTTAGTTGTTGTTTCCTACTTAATATTGTGTTGCTTTTTGTCAGAAATAAAAATAATATGAAAGTAGCTTTTAATATTACTTATTCATAAAGTGATTCAATATGTAGAAAAATAAAAAGGTAAAACTCATTAAGTACGAAAACTTAAGTTTTCCGACTTTGTAGTGATTTTATTTTACTGCCCTTTATACTGAGTAGTACCTACTGAGTAAATCTGATTTAGTACTTCATCAAAGATTCTCGTCATAAAGATGGTCCTTTTTTTTTCCGGAGCTTTCTTTACTAAATGTGTAGAGTGTCACGAAATGATTTTTGATACAACAGCAATAATTGAATGCGAAATTTGTAAATTTAGTTTACATTTTTCATGCGCGGATGAGAGAAATATTTGTAATACCAAACAAATAATTGAAACACAACAGAAAGAATCATTTGCAGGTCAAAAACGTCAAGCGGAGCAAATGATGGCCGTTACTGAAAAAAATTTGCCAAATATTGATATTGGCCACTACTCTGTTCTGATTAATATTGATAAAGTGGATCGCAGCCCAGGTGATCCTCCAAACCTCATTGCTGTTGTTACCGATATTAGATTATATCAGGTTGACACTGCTGGGGGTATTATTAAATCTTGGTTTAATAGACCAAACATAAAAAGTCAACATCTAATTTAAATACTGTAGATCAGGTAGATACTAAGCAGTTTATATCATTGAGAGAGGCAGTCTCTTTAGAATCTTTATTTAAAGGTTAGGTTTAATGTTTGTGCCAACCTTCAAAAGTACAATGACGTAAATCGTACGATAATCTACGATAATTTTATTGCATAGGTACGATAATTGGTTGTGGAAATTCTGGCAACACTGGTGTCGAGTATAGTGTAAGTAAAGAATTCAATGTTCCCCGCACCACTCTGCGCAATAAAGTTTCTGGTAAGACTGCTATCGATATTCCAAGACACTGTGGACTTGATTCTATATTGGGGAAAGAAAATGAAAACTTATTGGTAAATTGGCTGCTAAATTGTGCAAAAATGGGATTTCCCATAAATAGAGATGGACTTCTTTCATCAGTTAAAAAGTTAGTTGAAAGTTCAGGACTGAAAACCTTATTTGTTAACAATACACCAGGCAAAAAATGGTATTACGCTTTTCTAAAAAGGCATTCCATCTTATCCCAAAAGCATGCCGAATATGTCAACAAAGGTAGAGGTACAGTAACTGAGCAGAAAATTAGAAATTGGTTTTTAGAAGTGACATCTTTATTAGGCGAACATACAGAGATTTTGAATTACCCTCAAAGAATATTTAACATGGATGAGACCTGTTTCTTTTTAACTCCTAAGGGAGGCCTTATTCTTGGACCTAGGGGACAGAACGTTTATAATGAGTCCATAAATTCAGATAAAGAAAATGTCACCACATTGCTCACAGTTAATGCTCTAGGCGAGTTCGCTACACCCTTGACTTTATACAAATATGAAAGAATTCCATCATCGTTGGCTGCACAAGCTCCACCCAGCTGGGGTATTGGAAAAACCGAAAACGGATGGATGACGTCCTAGAGCTTCTTTGAATATATTGCAAATATTTTTGTTCCTTTTATCAAAGAAAAATCAATTCAGTTGACAGTAATCTTATTTCTAGATGGACACAGATCCCATCTAACTTTGGAACTTAGTCAGTTTTGCAGAGAAAATCAACTTATACTCATTGCCTTATACACAAACTCGACTCACATTTTACAGCCGTTAGACGTTTCAGTCTTTGGGCCCCTGAAAAAAAATGGTTGAAAATTGTGCGAAAATGGCGCATTGATCATGACGGGAAAGAAGTGAATAAAGCTGATGTTCCCAGCATTTTATCAGATATTATTCAGGACAGATCAATGTCCAATAATATAAAGTCTGGTTTTAGAGTGACTGGACTTTATCCGTTTGAGGTTAATAATGTTGATTTTTTAAAAATTGTTATTAGAAAAATCCAACCGTCCAATAACGCAAATGTTGATGAAATTCAACATCATCTGAAGTTCATTGAAGGCAGAATTGAGCCAAATATTCTTGCCAACTTTAAAGAAGCCAAAGAAAGAAATTACGATTGGGAGGGCAATATACAAGCATCAATGTTATTTGATTTATGGCTTCAAATAGCCAAAGAAACAGAGAGCAATACTAACCATGTTACAGCTAACGACGATCCATTAATGGCAAATGTTACTACAATTGCAACGGAAAAGGTGCATGAACAAACTCCAGAAAGAATGTCACCTGAAATGTCTGATAACGAAAATGACCTGAATATTTTAAATGAGCCAGAGATAGACAAACTAGTTGTGCAACCATCGACTTATCGTATTAAAATAACACCAGAGACCACTCACAAACGGTCTTTAACCAATATTTTTAATGATATAGTTCCTTGGCCAAAACAGAAAGTTCCCATTAATAAAAGAAAGAAAGAATATACACCAAGTGTTATTACTGCGGATAGGTGGGTGCAGTATTATGAATTAAAAGAGCAAAACAAACGTGAGGAAGAAGAATCTAAGAAAAAAAGAAAAGAAGAGAGAGAACATAAACGAGAAGCAAAGAAACAAAAAGTTTAAAAAAAAACAACAAAAAAAAAATCTACCAGCATTGATACAAGTTCAGATGAAGAGTGGGAGGAAAGTGGAAGTAGCACTGGTGCTATTGACAATTTTGACTATGAACCTGAAGAAACCCAACTTTTGTCTCGAAGGAAATTAAAAGTAAGCGATTTTATTTTAGCATCATTCAAATCCTCAGGTAAAAGGGCATCGCATAACTATAAATATGTTGCCACCATTCTAAAAGTTGTATCCAAGGACGAATTTGAAATTCAGTGCCTAAAAAGTATGGACCAGGATAAAACAACCTTTAAGTATATAGAAAATGATACTCCAGTAATAAATAGATCAGACATTATCGGGAAACTGCCTGAGCCGCAATTAGTTCAAGATGGAAGAATTTTGAAGACTGTCTTTGCAGCATCTATCGATGTTGACGAAAAAGCATAGTTAAGTAGATACTAAGTTAAAATGTTAAAAGAAATTTTCTAATAAAAATTTTGAATAAATGCGACCAATTAGTTTAAATCACCCATTAATTTAACGGAAATTTTAGTGGCCATAATGGGAGAAAATTATTTGCCATAAATAGGAAAATGTGGCCATAAATGGCAAAAAGTTACTTTTTTAATAAACCTATATTTTGCTATGAGCGTATTTTTTAAAAACAAGATTTATTATTTGCCATCTATTCATTTGACATGAACCTACATGTAAACCTTTTTGCCAAGGCTCTTCTTCAATTTGTATTCTAAAAACAGTAATTTGAAAAAAAAATTTCCTTAAAGTGGCCATAACTGGTGCCACCACCCTATATATTATATTATTTATTATTACCGGGTTTCTTTTTGTGCTTTTCTTGAAGATTTTGTGTTGTGTATTTTATTTTTCCCAATTGAAAACCAAGCACCATGATTCAAAAAAGGGTGTGGCACCCAACAAATTTTTTTATGCGGCGCTTCCCCCCCCCCCCCCCCCCAAAAAGAAATCCTGGCTATGTGCTCTTCACCATTTTTTAAGACCGAGAGCCGCCACTGGCGTTAAGAAGGAAAATGGACCTTGTATCACCCGTTCAATTATTTGGAAAAGCCTAGTCAAATTTGTTCTTTATTTTCCTTCGAAAAAAGAACGACAGGTTGAAGATTTTTTTTTAACATCGATTTTCTGCTTTAGCCTAGTTTTTTACTATTATTATTAATTACGTTTTTAATACGTATTATTATATACATAACATTTTTAAGTAAACATAAAGAGACGGAAATTATTAGTTAAAACTAAATCCATAAATTAATTAGTAGTGTCACCTTGTGGCTAAATCTTCAAGCATACTTTGGGACTATGCAGTTTTACGACTTGAGGCAGGGTTTTAGTCGAGAATTACCCTGATTGGCTGCGTGGGGTAAATTGTTAGCTGGAAGGTAAGGTACTATATAGTGAGAACCAATTCTCTAAAACTCTATAGGCTGGGAAAGATAAATAATATAAATGTTAAAAGTGACAGAAGTTAAAGGAGGTTGAATCAGGTTAGATGATGAACCCAGGGAAAATTAAGTAGATACAATTCAATTCATAAGATTCTCGTTTTCGGTTCGGTCTTAATCTAATTGGGTAAACTCTTGTGTAGTGAATTTCCTATTTCTTTTTCTCATTAGTGTAAAAGTAAAATTATTTTGGTTAGAGCCTAAGTTCTAATAACGTATCAGTTTCAGGGTTCAGGGTTTTTTTTTTGGAGATTATTATTCTCCGGGTAATAATTTTCAGGATTTTCTTTGAACTTCTCATTTTCTTTTATAAAGGGTATTCAAAATCAAATGTTTGTTGTTCTTTAAATTTTATGAATAACATTGGGTGTAAACGCTTGTCTGTTTAAAACACCGCTCTTTAATTTCTATTTATATTCTATATTAGTTTTAGTTTTCCTTTTCTTTAATAAAGGTAGGGGAGGTGCGCCTATGAGTACGCAGTCCCTAAGAGTACGCATGTTAAATTTTTAAGTTTACAACACTGTCAGAATTACGTGTTTAGTGTCAATTTATCTGGCCATGAGGGAGCACGTTTAAGGTTAGATCGATTATCGAGTTTGTGAATTTGTGCTTGAGTAACGGTAAGTTTTTGTATTTTATGCTTATTATTATAACTTTTTCGTCTTGTTTCGTAACATATTGTGTAGTCAACATAATAGAACCCGAATTTTTTACTGTTTAGTTATCAACCTTAACCATTAGGCTATGCAACCATGTATTTACTTCTTGGCTAAGATGGCGTACCTAATGAATAAAACAAATAACGGAAAAACATGTCCTGGTATCAAAGGGTACGCACCCAAAGAGTACGCGCGTACTCTTAGATACACTATGATAATTTTGGTTATGTTTTGTAATTTCAGATTAATGACTTACAATGGTGGGGAAATATCAACGGAAATCTGATAGGAAACTGAAATTTACTGAAAGTTTGTTGCACCAAGCAATAATAAGAATTAATAATGGGGAAAGTAAGCGTTCTGTCGCAGATTCATTAGGCGTTAATGAGTGCACATTGCGAAAGCGATTAAAAGCGGTAAGTTAAAAATATTTTTGTCATCACATGTGACATTTTTTAATATATTTTCTAGGGTACAGTCCCTACTTCCTTGGGAAGGTTTACCAAGGTATTTACTGAAGATATGGAGTTAGAATTAGCAAACCACATTAGAGACCTTGATAACCGATTCTATGGCTTAAGATTAAAAGACGTTATGTCCTTAGCATTTTAGTTAGCTGAATTAAATGGTATAAATCATCGATTCAATAGAGAAAAAAAATGGCAGGCAGACATTGGACCAGAGATTTTGCTTTGCGAAATGGATTATCTGTTCGAAATCCAGAAAAATGCAGTGTAGCTCGAGCGATAGGGTTTAATTGGGTACAATGCCAAAGATTCTTTGACAATTTGAAGACATGTTATGAGAAGACACAAGTTGGACCGCATAGGATTTTTAACATGGACGAAACAGGGATGTCCACAGTGCTAAACAAACCGCCAAAGATTTTGTCTTCGAAAGGTAAAAAATGCGTAGCCAAGGTAGTGTCCGCCGAAAGAGGGCAACTTATCACGGCCGTTTGTTGTGTTAGCGCATCAGGAATTTGGGTTCCACCAGGCCTCATTTTTCCTCGAAAAAAAATGAAGGAGGAGCTGTTCTATGGTGCACCTCCTGGTACGTTAAAATTAATTTCAGAATCTGGATATATGAACTCAGAATTGTTCATAGAATGGCTGCGTCATTTTCAAAGCTATGTTAGGTCAACTACAGATTATCCAGTTATTCTAATTTTGGACAATCATATTTCCCATTGCTCCTTGCAAGCAGTGACATTTTGCCGGGAAAATTCAATCACGCTATTGTCGTTACCACCTCACGCCTGTCACAAGATGCAGCCACTGGACAAAGGCTTCTTTGCTCCATTAAAATCTGCATTTTCTTTGGAATGCGATAAGTGGATGATTTCAAATCCTGGGAGAGTTATCACACTTAGGCAGATGGCAGCTTTATTTCATTCGGCATATTCTAGATTATTTCCATATAATCCTGAGGTTTTTGAAGATTCAGATTTTGCGCCCTCGGAGGTAACAAATCGTCAGAATCCAGAAGATGATGAAGAAAGTGATGACGATGTGCCACTTTCACGTCTAGTCACGAAAAGATCAACATCAAATATTACTTATCCTTCAACAAGCAAGCACCTCAATCAACAAAACCAAATAGAACTACAAACACAAACATTCAGAAACAATCAATTGCAATGTGAAACAAACAAAATATTTTAAGAACAAACCTTAGAAACCAATTTGCCTTCTACAAGCCAAACCTTCTACAAAGAACAAGCAATGCCTAACAAAAAACAATACTCAGAGCACGAACGCTCCATCAATGAACAATCAAACATTCTACCAGAGCCATCAACAAGCAAAGTTTCAGATCTTCAAATCCAAATTCAGAAGGAACATAAACAACACCACCGCCAAAAAATTAACCGCAATTATCAGCTGACAACCATAATGATCGTCAAGTTACGGAACTTACAGCTAGCAAATTTTTTGGAATTAAAAGAGTATCGGTTACGCCGAAAATGATAATACCTCTCCCGGAAGCCAAGCACGTTCAGACCCGCGAAACTAAATCAAAAAAATCAGAAATTTTATCGTGTACCCCATACAAAGATTCTTTGCTACAAAATCGGGAACCAGATGCCTTAAAAGTTGTTAAAAGAAAAGTGTGCGAACAACCAAAGAAAGAAACATTCAAGAAGTTGAAAAAATCAACATCTTCGAAAACACCGAAAGATTTATCAACTTCAGAAGACGATGTCATCTGCCCTGGTTGCCAAGAAAACTACAGAACGTCTTCCTCGAGATCTGGAGATTGGTTAAAATGCGACGGATGCCAAACATGGTGGCATGAGTTGTGTTCAAAGTATTTAGGACAAGGACAATTTCTATGTGATGCCTGTTCTTAAATTAGTGTTTTTTTTTGTCGTGAGTGAATTTAGAAGCAAAGTCTATTTAGTTTATAACAAAGTTTAATAGTTGATTACATCTACGAGTTAAGTAAAAAGTTTATTAGTTTGTCATATTTATGCGTACTCTTAGATCCACTCATGCGTACTATTTGAAACATATGTCTCTAAGAGTACGCGTTTAAGTTTATTTTTTATGAAACACTTTAAATAGGTGTTTGTTTAATTAGATTCTTTTAGTTTTACTAGTTGTTAGAAAACGTATATATCTATCAATATTTGATAAAAAATATTTTTTCATAAAATGTATTTTTTATTGAGAAATAAATATTAAGTGCGTACTCTTAGGCGCACCTCCCCTACCTTTCTTTTCTCTTCCATAATGTAATAGATTTAAGTGTTTTAAGAATCTGGTGTTTTATTTTAATAATCAATAAGGGATATTCAGTATCAAGCAGGGTTGTCGAGCAGTTCGCGCCCGCGGCATAAAGACGTGTCGTTGCGCATTGGATTCCCAATTTATCACCTAGGCCTTGCTGCTAGGACATCCACAACATATTAGCTAATTGGTTTACATTGGTAAGTTGTTGAAAGTTAACTAAAACTTAACTAACAATCCATGACGACGCCGAGACTATATCCCGAACTATTCTCTATTGTCTTCAAGAAAGCTCTTGCTATAATATCGTCTTAGTTATTTTTATTCTTCCAAATCTAAACGTATGTGAAGAGACAGCTCTAGTATTCTCGGTCAGAAATGCTACTAGTGATAATCATTAATCTCTATTATACTCAGAACGCTACCATCTACACATGTAATTAAATATTAATCAGTAATATACTAGATCAATCTCGTCACATACTCATTATTTCTTAATTCTTGTGTAAGCTATGGATATAAATTCGACTTTTACATCGGAAACATAACCTTTAAAAACAAGCACTTTAAAAAGGAATTTCTCAAAAACTAAGCTTTTCCGGCGATTGCGCATTCGTAATCTACTGCCCAAAAATCATCATTGAGCGTATAATACATATTTACCAAATTTTTTAATCTGCCGGTACCTATATTTAAATGTGGAGTTAAAGCAGCCCAAATCAACAAGTATTAGAAAAATTACATTTTAAAAGTTATACCTTTGTATTTAAGCGGGGGCTTTCTAACCATTGGTGGTGCGGGTTCTTCATTAACAAAACTGCTTCTTTTAGGCTGTGCAAGTCTGTTTATATGTTCGGACAATTGATTTTTGCTTAATTCTTTCTATAAAATCAGCTTAATTATTATAAAGAAAATAGGATGTTCCAAAACATAATAACCTTAACAGGACTTCTTGCGAATTTGGATTCAATATTTTCGCCCATTTTGTTTGTTTCTAGTTAGTTACGGGGAATTTTGTAATTCGATTGAAAATGTCAATTCATGACACTGATTTATAAGTTTGTGAATTATGTCAATAAATAGCAGGTAGGGAAAACTGAATTGTTAGTAAGTAACCTCCATTCTAACTGATAATTAATCTATACGGCGTTAGTTGAAAAACCCTGAGAAAAAAAAATTGTAAATATTCCGAATACCTTTTAAGGGCACCTTATACGTTCAGTAATAATGCCATTACCTGAAAATAATGACATTATTAATGAACGTGTAATGATATACAAGTGGAATGATAGCAAGTAATGAAGCGGTAATGAAGCGTATCCGGATATTTTGATATTCGAGCATCATTCTTAGCGGGCGGAGGGATACTGTCAGTAATAAGGATCGTGTAAAGGTATTTCGTCATTAATCAGTTCAGTGCGCATTCTGGAAATACGATGGACGGATCTGCTGCTAGCGAATCTGAAAGTGAAAACCCCGAAAACGACGGCGACGTGGTCGATGTGCCGGCAAGCGAGGTATCCACTGAACAGCAGACAGAAGAGATATTATATAATTCAACAAGCGAGGAAATTCTCCGTACTTTCATAGAAACTTATGAAAGTCTTCCTGAATTATGGAATTCGTCACTTGATGTTTACATGAATAAAACCAAAAGAAACGCAGCTCTAAATAAGTTGTTAGTGATTTATAGAAAACTAAAACCAGAAGCAAAGCTTGCTGACGTCAGGAGAAAAATAAACACGTTGAGGTCGAATTACCGTAAAGAATTGAAAAAAATTGTGACATCGAAGAGATCCGGAATTGGTACGGATGAAGTATACCAACCCTATTCGTGGGTATTCTACGCTTTACAGTTTCTTTACAAATGGGAACAACCTGTCAACGCAAGCACTCAGTTCAATGAGGTAAGTGAAAATTTTTTAAATTCATATCCTAATTAGTTGACACAAAAATATAATAGGTGAATAGGTGTTCAGTGACAGTAGGATCTTATGGAAGTAAATACCTACTTATTGAAGTTTGCCTTTAGTATTGTAATATGCACAAAAATTTTCTCGAATCGTTTTCGTGGTTAAGGTACTTTTTTTATTCTGTGTGCTTCGTAAATTTGCAAGGTTACATCCATCGGAGGTCCTCTCACCTGAATTAAAATACGACTGTTTCCTTTCTTTTGCAAGAAAATTGTGTAAATAACAGCAGGCCATTGTAACTACAGTGGCCTTGTCTGGTTCGAGATTTATTGCTTGTTGGAATACTCCAAACCTGGAAGCTAGCATTCCAAATGTTCTCTACAACAACACAAGCGCGTGATAATCTTCTATTAAATTCTTGTCGAGCTTCATTTAAAAATTTTTGAGAGTACGATTTCATTAAATGCGTACCTAAAGCAAAGGTCTCATACGGAAAATCTTCATTATCGTTTGGAAGTGCAGTAGGTTTTGGTAAGTTGAGGCGATTTTGCTGAAGAAGTTCTCCAAATTTTGAGTGAAATATAACTCCTTCATCAGATATTCGTTTTATTTTAATAAATGATTTTCAACTATTATTTCCGAATTCATTTATGTTTACTAGTAGCGCATTTAGAGAGGTGGGTACGCGTTCCCTCCAAGCTGAGAAAAAATATATTTTTAATAAGAAAACATATATAGTTTTCATTTTTTAGATAATGAATGAATTTTTCTATATTTTATAACAAAATGTGGAAGCACCTGATGTGTGCCTTCGTAGACAGTCTTACCTTCACCATTGGTGATACCGCCTTACCTTCATATAATCTTGAAGCACATATATAAGTACTTCGCAGATTTCAAGAACAGCTATACTTATTGAAGCCGGTGACATTGCAACTGAAAATTTCAAATCTTCAAAGCTTCTTCCAGTGGCTAGATATCTCAGAGTTAAAGTCAATCTTTCATTCACTGGTAAACTGCTCCGCATAACTGTGTTTTTCCGTAGTAAAATTGGTTTGACCATTCGCAATAATTTCTTAAAAGTCTCCTCGTCCAAACGAAAATAATGTATTCTGTTTTTCTGTATTTTTTTTTCAGAGGAAACGCTATTGAAACTGCTTATACACTAGATTACTAGATGATTGTAATAAGGATCATGGAACTTTCTTAGAAATTATACTACTTCTCGCCAAATACGATATAATATTGAAACAGCATCTAGATAAGATTATTGAGAAAAGTAAAAAACTTAAAAACATTGGTGTTAAACAGAGATCAGGCAATTTTTTAACGTTTATTTCAAAAACGTCTGTAAACTTGGTTATATCTGTACTAACAAATAAAATTAAAAAAATTATTTGTAAAGAAATAAAAAAAGCTGGGATGTTTTCTCTGGAAATAGATACCACACAAGACATTTCGATTAAGGACCAGTGTTCTGTTGTGGTTAGGTGAGTAGTATAAAATAATTGATTAAAATTTTTGTAAATGTAAATATACTTACGTGACGTGCTTTTGTTATACGCTATTTCCGTAGTTTATACATAGTCCACTGGTTTACGACATAGATATTTGTGTTCAATGAAAACAGAGAATATTTTTGTCTTTTATATATGTCTACAAGAGAATGGTTTATGAGAGGCTGCTAGAAGTAATATCTTGTCACGATACAACTGGACAAGGGTTCAAGATTTAATCAGAGAAGTTACGCAAAAAAACGGACTAAACGTTAGTAACTGTATTGCTGATTCAACAGACGGTGCTGCTAATATGCAGGTAAAATATAGTGGTTTTGCTACTAAGATGAAACAACAAAATTCAGAACATGTAGCACATGTGTGGTGTTATAGTCATATAGTAAATTTAGTGCTGGGAGACGTTTTAAAAGGACATATTAAAGCAGCAACCTTTTTTGCGTTTTTGAACTCGGTTGCTGTATATAGCCGGATCTGGTCTTATCGTGCGGGTCATACGATTCAAGAAAGACATACTCTCAGTTTTTGTTTTCTTTACTTGCGTTTAATTTTACCCTTTACTTTCCAGCGATTCTAAAATAGTTATTTTCCTAACAAGTGCGCAAAGTGATACTTTTCCGCACGCAAGTACAGTTGGACGAACGACGCGAAGCGGAGTTCGGATAAGTTCTTGCGTGCGGAAAAGCACTTTGCGCACTTGTTAGGAACAACATTTTTCCTACGAGCTTCATATCAGATAACAACAAAAATAAAAATATGATAATTTATTTAATAATTTTTAATTCGACTTTAAAGAAAGAACTATAATATACTTACAACTAAAAATTACATAACAAAAAAAAATAATAGAAAATTAAAAAGTTACACTTTTCCGCACCCAGTGCGGATAAAAGTCTTATCCGCACTAGTGCGGAAAAGTGTAACTTTGCACACAAAAATGCGTGCGCAAAGTACTACTTTGCGCACGCTCGTAGGAAAAAGCTTATAATAGCACCAGATACGTTTTATTTTAAATATGCCAGTTTTGTGACTTTGACAGTTTGTGACAAAATGAAACAATTTTCTGGGTTTTTGCATCCCCAATCAAAAAAAAATGGTACTTAATCTGATAAACTATTTCGAAAATGAAAGAAAAAGTGGAAATTCGCCAACCAATATTCAGGAAACAGTAGCCAAAGCACTGGAAATTAGTTTAAGGGCGGTGCAGAAAATTGTGCATGAAACAAAACATAACATAATACCCAAGAATACTAAAAAGTGTAAACGAAGAAAGCCAAAGACTGAGGATTTAAGCGAAAATGGGAGTTCGAAATGTGATTTACGATTTATACAAATCAAAAACCAATGTAACTCTTCCAGTTTTACAACAAACATTAAAAATTCGGGGTGTTTTGGAAATTGGACTTGAAGCGTTATCAAAATTAATAAAAAATTTAGGTTTTCGCTATAAAAAAGACTGTAACCGAAGATTTTTATGTGAGCAGCCACAGATAGTGAGTCAGCGTGTTCAGTTTTAAAAAAAATATACGGACAATTAAAAATCGAAATTTAGAAAAGTGGTATTTTTAGACGAAACGTGGATATTTTCGAATGGAAGTGGTTCAAAATCTTGGCAAGATGAGTCTGTAAAAAGTGTTAAAAGGAAAAAGGGGTGCGGTACGGGAAAGCGTTTTATTATTTTGCATGCCGGTTCTGCAACAGGATATGATGCAGGTGCGAGTTTAATTTTTTCTTCAACATCAAAAAGTGCTGACTATCATGATAATATGAATTGCGAAATGTTTGAAAAATGGTTAGAAGTTCAATTGATACCAAATTTGGATGCTTCGTCTTTAATTGTATTAGATAATGCATCATATCATTCAAGAATTTTAAATAAACAGCCTACTTCATCTTGGAGGAAAAGTGATATTTATGAGTGGCTGGAAAAACACAACCAAAATTCTTTACCAAATATGCTTAAATCGAAACTTCTATCAATAGCAAAGTCTCTTAAAAAACCCAAAATATACGCGGTAGCTGAAATACTGCGTGAATATGGTCATGAGGTTCTACGACGGCCGCCATATCATTGCCAGTTTAACGCAATAGAATTAATATGGGCTGGTGCAAAGCTTTATTATGAAAAACATGTAGGTGATGGTCTTAAATCCGACCAAGTACAAATAGTTTGGCAAGATTCGTTAGATCCTATTACACAAGAGTACTGAAAGAAATCGGTGGAACATACAGAAATATTAATAAGGTCTTGGTGGGATCGAGAACAAGTACTAGATGTCGAAGTAGCGCCAATGATAATTGCTCCATTCGAAGACGACTCAGACGACGAGGACTTTTCAGATTTTATAAGTGACGATGAGAGTTTTTAGGCTATAATTATAAACGGTGTTTTTCGTTTACATTTTTTAGTATTCTTGGGTATTATATTATGCTTTTTTTTATGCACATTATTCTGCATAGTCCTTAAACTAATTCCCAGTGTTTTCATTAGGGTTTCCTGTATATTGGTTTGCAAATTTCCACTTTTTCTTTCATTATCGAAATAGTTTATCAGACTAAATGCCATTGTATTTTTAGGTTTTAGTAGTAAAATTGTTAAAATAAATTACACTGTTTATTATTGTCGTTTTTAATTAAAGGGTACAGTAGGTATATAATTAACGATTGTATAATTTTTTTGTAACTTTTTCAACTCCCCTGTACATAATTTTTACAAAACTAATAATATTAGGTATATGTGGCTATCTTCGCGATAGCTAAAATAATGAAACTATTTTTCCTTCCTTCGGTATATTTGTAAATAATCTCACAACATTTTGATAGCCTCTGTGTTGTCTGATTTGACGCATATGATCAGTGACCTTTGGACCCGCACGTTAAGACCAGATCTGACTACTGCGTATCGTCAGCAAATGCTTGCACTTTACAGTTTTTTAATGAATTATTATTTGTTTAGGTGCGATGCTAATTGAAGGTAAGTCGAGCGTTATTTCTTTGTGATTTACGGAACGGAGTGTAAAAAAAGGAGGGTGTGCCTGGCAAAATTTATGTTTGTTTTTATTTTCTTTCTTTTGCCAGGGATGGATAAAGAATAGTACCTACCTACATCTAATTGTTCGTATTTAGTAGTATATTTGCTTTTTCATTTATTTAATTGCAAGGTTGGAATTCCAGGCTTCTAAAGTTTGGTAGGTACGGTAGGTATAGGTTATATCTTGCTTGCAACTGGTTAGAATGCAAGGCTTCATTAAGTTTGATGTAGGCTTGTTTAAATAACACTGAACTTTGCATTTTTAGGCCAAGAGAATATCTTCAGTTGGTGGACGGTCAAGTAGTGGTTTAATAAATAATATGTCAAAGATTCTCCTTACTGACTCTGTTGCGGAAACATTCAGCTTAACTGGAAAAGCAGGCAACAATCAAGAGAAAAGGGCATTCATCTCTACGGAGGCATTCAATGTCTTGTAAGTGCACCAATTTTCATTTCTCTTTTGTAGTTTATACAAATTTCTTCCACAACTTTTAGGGTTTATTTTGGTGTGTTAGATATCTTGGGCAAATATTCAGGAAAATTAACACAATAGTTTATAATATGTTATTACGAATTATTTTTAAAAATGCAACCAATAATAAATGTGAATTTTAGTTTTCATATTAAGAACTACATAAATGGACTATAAGTTCATGGTAACCTGAAATTTTTACTCTACTCTAATTTACCCGGACCTGTATAAAGTGACCCATTTTAATCATATAACTGTTACAATTTGTTAGTTAGCTCCAATAACAATACTGACTTTACTTTTTTATTTTCTTTCAGTTGTATGTAAAAATATTTATAAAGAGGACACTGACTCGAACATAAGAGTTGCCGTTAGCGACTGGCTAAATCAAGCTAAAGTCAGGAAGTGCAGAAAGTTAGTATGATGTTCATTTTTCTTTAGTGTGCCCGTTAAGCTATATTTTAACTTCATTTTACCTTTTCAGAGAGAAGAATGTGCCTAAATAAGTGGAAGTTCTCTCATGTCTTATTGTTAATTTTTGATTTGTAATCTTGTTTTGAACAATATTCACGATGCATTGTGTAGTAAATAAATGACAGTTAACTTTAATATTATTATTCTTATTACCACTACCGCAAACCTTCATCATCAGCCTTATGCAGGTTTTTTCTGCAAGTTTGCAACAAGGCTTTATAATTAGCCTTTTGTTGGCTTTTTCATAATGCTTGCAACAAGGCTTCATCATCAGCTTTATGCTGGCTTTTTATCAAGTTTGCAACAAGCCTTCATTATCAGCCTTATGCTGGCTTTTTCTGCAAGTTTGCAATGAGCCTTGCAGCAAGCCTTGCAAAGTGTGAAGTAGGAAGTTTGATACAAGTTTGTATAACGTATACAGGGTTGCATTTGTAACTCTGATGCAAGCCTTAAAGACTTCAACTTGCAAGTCTGATTCAAATTTATTACAAGCGTACTGTGCTATCTGGGTTTATTGGTAGTTTTTTTCCTTTAACGAAATAGCATAAAAACTATATTTTTAGATGTCGAAAAACAACCAAAAACCACTGCGTCCTAACCAGCTACAAAAACTAGCCGATAACTTTGGAGATATGTCTTCTGAAGATGACTGTTGTGAAAGTGATTATTCTGATCAAGACCCAACATTCTCGACGTCATCCGAATCATCAGATCCTGATTCAGATTCTGATGGAAGCATTTAGAAGGGCAGACTTTCCGTTACTTCATCAAATAAGCAACTTGACTGTGCTATTCTTTCAAGCATATCTAAAATTATAAATATCCCTTCTGTTGATCAACTACCAGGGCCCAGTAAGGCACTAAATGACCTTGGTGGGTCAACAGATGCACAAATACAGGACCGTAACGATATCACAATTCTACCAACTATTGAAACCTCAGATACAGATAGTGAAAGTGACAATATACCACAGAATGATCTTAATCCAAAAACCAATTTTTGGGATCCTATTGTCAATGAAAAGCGCCCTACAATAAAAACATTTACATGTAGCCCAGGCGTAAAATCAGAGGTGGCTGGTTTATTGGCACTTTCGGAACCAGGAGATTTCTATGAAGCTATAGACACAGGATTACTGCCATAATAGTTGACCAGACGAACCTTTATGCTACCCAAATCCTAGGATCAAATACCGATGTTACTCCTGGATCACGTCTTCATGAATGGCATCCTACATAACAATAATGTTCTCATCACGTTCGAAGCATCTACTACCAACATTCGTTGAAGTATATTTTTTTTTAGTATATGCATAGCACAATCAATGAATGTACCGTAAAAAAATATTCGAAAACGTTTGTACTTGGAATATGCTTTGAAGAATATTTTCGAAAGAATGTGCTTAGCATGTTCGTGTGTACAACATTCTTGGCACATTCGAAAAAGTTTGTGTTAAAACATACTTAAAAGAATATTCTTTATAAGTATATCCTTAGCATGTTCGCGCGTACAATATCTTAGAACATTCAAAAAAGTTTGTGACTGAAACATACTTTAAAGAATATTCTTTATAGGTATATGCTTAGCTCGTTTGTGCGTACAATATTCTTAGAACATTCGAAAAAGTTTGTGACCAAAACTTACTTTAAAAAATATTTTATTATATAATTAATTTGTGTTGGGCTACATGCTTGGTGAAACTGTGGTTCCAATGCACAGGAAGAAAAAATTATTACATTATGCTTTAAGCTCGTGCATACAATAATCTTAAAACATTCGAAAAAGTTTGTGTTGGGAACACACTTTAAAAAATGATTCCGTATTAATACGATTTTACCCACAGAACAACATCGAGGCGGGAGAATTAAAAGAGCACGTTCCGTAGTTATTTAAAATCGAGAAAACATTAAATCTAAAAAGTTCCCGCCATGTTCCGCCTGTCATGTCATAACGGTGAATTTTATTTAAATTTAATCAAAATTTGACTTGACGTTAATTTATTTTATGCATAGATTGGTGAATTTATACAACGTAAAAATTGTTGTCCTTATCTCACTTTTCGCATAAAAAAGAGATGGCACAACCACACATCGATCGAAACCAATTGGTGTAAAACGATTAAGCAATGTCTACGGACCAACGAGTGAACACGTGAACAAGGAGATGCGGCCACTGACGAAGATTGAATATTCAATTCCTAAAGTACCCAAACCTTACTTAAATTTTGTTTTCTACCCCTTTTCGTATTATTCGATCAGCAAAACATTTGCAATTCATCTTTTACATTACTCGAGTTAGGCGCAATATTACAATCAAAGTTAAACGCCAATCCTTAGTTTAAACCTAGGATTTTGACTTTTTCTCGTTTTATAGGTGCAGTTTACCAACAAACTTCAGTTTAACCATTACCGGCGGTCTGAGTGGGAATTAAACTTCAGTTTACAGTAAACGGAAAGATTGTAACCTAAAAAAAAGTAAAAAAACAACAATTCATCGTTTTAAAATTAAAAAAGAAACTTTATTATTTTAATAAACGTGTAATAGCTCTCCAAAATCATGTTGGAGGAAATTGACTTTATTTTTGACCAACTTTATGAAAATGATGAAGAAATTATTAATATTGTGGAGGCCCCAAGAAGACCAAAAGTTTTTCGGCCTAGAATAAATCCGATGGAGCATTATGATGACTTTGATTTTAAAAAGAGATTTAGGCTTTCCAAGGAAACCTGCAGATTTGTGCTGGCTCAAATTGCACATGAATTGGAGCATCCTACAAACCAGTAAGTTTTTACATAGCGTTCAAGATGTGGAGACAGCGAAGGAGTTAAAAAACATTATGAAGGGGCCATGTTACGTGACCCAATTTTTTTATTATAATTATAAAAAAGGATCTGATGTGGTGAAATTTAGTGAAAAAAAATCAAGTCAAAATTTATTTAGGCAATTATAATGCTCACATTAATATTTTTTTGAAAGGAGAAATTTGACTTTTAATCTAGCTAGAGAATTAAAATTATGTATGTTTTTTTAGAAATAATGCCATTCCTCCAATGTGCCAGTTCCTCACTGCCCTCAGGTTTTATGCAACAGATACCATGGGGAGAGTAGTTGGAGATCTAGCAGGAATAAGTGAAACTTCAGAATGTCAAATCATAAAGAGAGTCAGCATTGGCAAGGCTGACTCCTAATTTTATAAAAATGCCTGAGACAGACGCTGAACTTCAACAAACTAAGCGAGAGTTTGAAGCCATTGCTCGATTTCCAAATGTAATAGGAGCTATTGATTGCACGCACATTAGAATTAAATCTCCAGGTATGGTAAAATACATTTGAATAAAAATTGTGCGACAATGAAATAAAACATAAATGATTTACTTTTTTAGGAGGTGACAATGCCGAGGTCTTTCGCAACAGAAAAGGATGGTTTTCTTTTAATGTCCAGACTGTAACAGACGCTAATTTGAAAATAAACAATATCGTAGCACGATGGCCAGGTAGTGCACATGACCGTACTGTTTTTGAACATAGTCATTTAAAATTTGAGTTTGAAGAAGGATTATATGGAGACAGTTTACTTATTGGAGATCAAGGATATACTTTAGCCAAGTATATGATGACCCCTTTGGCAGAAACGCATAATCGGCCGGAAGAACTTTACAACGAATCACTAATACGAACAAGAAATACAGTTGAAAGGAAATATGGTGTGTGGAAAGCTAGATTTCCTGTTTTACGACTGGAGTTAAGGTTAAAAGTTGAAACAACTATGGCAGCAATTGTAGCGACTGCAGTATTGCATAATATAGCTCAAGACAGAAATGATATATTGCCTGAAGATGCTATAATCCTAGATGAAGAAAACTGGTTGGCAGCTGCCATTCAGGAAGAGCCTAACGGAGTAATCGTCCGAAATTTTTTGATAAATAACTTTTTTGCAAACTTGGAATAGTAGTAGGGTAGAGCGGGGTTAACTGGACAGGCAGGTTAGGTGGTCCACTCCAACTTTTAAATCTCCCCCGGTAATTTTGCATACTCCTAGCACTACTCAAGTATCCCCGACATGTGCCGAACACCCTATACGAAGGACCACGTCCATTTGTAATTGCTGCGTGTCCGTTAGTCGTTTAAAGTTTTTTGAGGTGAATAGTTATTTCTCTCTCGTTACTAAAAAAATATTTTTCACGGAACTTATTGCTTCTAGGGATTATTTTATTGAATAAGTAAGTACATAATAGTGTAGTTTGTAGGTGTGTGTGCTTGCATTGTATTCAAATTGTAAGGTTACAGTTATAAATACTAAAAAATAAAGATGAAAACAGTGAGGTTAACCGGACCGACTAGTAGTCAGGTTATCTGGACCTGGTCCAGCTAACCCCATGTAATATTTTATTGGTTTTAGTGTTATTTTTTTTTTAAGTTATGCCACGCACACGGCAAAGAACCACCACAAATCGATCATTTTCTGAAGAAAATCTGAAGCTAGCCGTACGAGAAGTGGTAGAAAATAAGATGGCAGTTCGTAAAGCAGCGAAACTATTTCATATACCAAGAACAACTCTGATACGATTTAAAGCTAAAGTGGAAAATTTCGGATTTGAGCAAGTCAATTTTAGTCCGAAAAATGAACACTTAAAAGTATTTTCAACCGCTCAGGAGACAGCGCTAGCTCAATATCTAAAACAAGCTGCTATGATGAATTACGGCTTAACCATTAAGGAGGCGCGTAAGCTTGGTTATGATTTCGCTATAGCTAACAAAACTGTTTTAAGAAAAGGTTTAGAGAATTGGAACAATACCAAGATGGCTGGAAAAGAATGGATACTCCATTTTTTAAAAAGGCACAAGCTTTCCTTAAGAACTCCGGAGCAGACTAGTTTAAGTCGGGCAACCAGTTTCAACCGCCACAATGTCGCAAAATTCTACGAAAATCTGAAAGAAGTTTTAGATGCTAATAAATTGGAGCCACAAGATATTTACAATTTGGATGAAACAGGTAGTTATAATCAATATTATTTTTCTACTTGTATCAATAAAAAATAAAATTGTTTTAGGTTGCCTTACTGTTCACAAACCGCCAAAAATTATTGCAGCAAGAGGAGCCAGGCAAGTAGGACAAGCTACCTCCGCAGAAAGGGGAACCCTAGTTACCCTATGTGCTATAGTTGGTTGTACAGGTAGAGCTCTTCCCCCTTACTTGATTTTCCCTAGAAAACATTATAAAGAACACATGCTGAAAAATGCTCCAGTTGGAAGTAAGGGGAATGCAACACCATCAGGCTGGATGCAAGGCGAATTATTCGAAGATGTTTTAAAACATTTCGTAAGGTGCGAACGACCAAATCCAGAAAACCCAAAATTAATTCTACTCGACAATCATGAAAGTCACTTGAATCTAGGGGCTTTAAATTATGCAAAGAAAAATGGCATAATTTTATTAACATTCCCTCCGCACTGTAGCCACCGGCTACAGCCACTGGACATATCAATCTTTGGCCCTTTTAAAAGATATTATAATGATTCTTGCAATAGATGGATGACCAACCATCCTGGCAGTGTGATAACCATTTACGACATTGCTGAATTGGTGGGCGACGCATTTCCCAAGGCTTTTACAGTCAAAAATATAAATAGTGGTTTTGCAAAAGCAGGTGTATACCCGTTTAATGACGATATTTTTACAGACGATGAATTCTTACCATCCTACGTCACAGACCGATCCTTAAATGAAGAAACCCTTGTTGTTTCCCCGATAAACGTAAATATACAAACCACCCGTGTAAATGAATCTATTGATGAACCAAAAATGCCTGCAGACGAATTGTCAATTCTAAATATCGAAGCTCAACCTGGATGTTCCAAAATTCTAGAAACTAAATCTACTTTGCATGTAGAAAATAATAGTAATATTTTAGAAACACAGATTATACTTCCAGAAACTGTAAGACCATTTCTAAAAGCACCTCCCAGGAAAGTGAAGGTCTCAGGTAGAAAGAAGGGTAAATCTGTGATCCTAACTAGCACTCCTGTAAAAGAAGAACTTGAGGAGCGCGCAAGAGAAAGAAAAAATAAGGCAAAGAAGAAAACTGTTGTGCGTAAGGTTCTAGAATCGTCCTCATCTGAATCTGGAGAAGAGCCATGTTATGAAGATTCTTCTGAATGGGAACAAGAGCTAGATGAAAATGCGACGTTATCCAGAAAACCTGAAAACTACAAGAAAGGCGATTTCCTAATAGTGAAGGTACATGGAAAAAAATCATTTAGAAATTACGCTGCAGAAATAATAAATAGCCTTACCAACGGATACACCGTGGCATTTCTAAAAAGACAGCATCCATCTAATCGGTTCATATACTCGGAGGAGGAGCCTTCTTTTCTTTCATTTGAAGATATAGTATGTGGTTTACCAATACCTACTAAATACTCTAAAGGTCGATATGAGAATTTACTTTATTTTCACTTTGATATGTCTGAATTTAGTGTGCAGTGAATTTTCTGTTAAAAGTGATTTATTTCTTAGCTCCTAAACGGTTACCCATAATTCTTTGATGTTTTTACCTTCAGGGGTAGTTTATATAAAGATCTGAATATTTTCTTATAATTATTTGAAGTAAATGCTCTTTATTAAACTTGTGTTTTCTTTATTATTATTAGTGAGGTTAACTGGACATTGGGTGTGTCCATTTAACCCTACTAGTCAGGTTACCTGGTCCATTACTTCCGTTTATAAAAACCTATTTTAAAAAAAAAGTGTTACAAGTTTTTGATTCCTTTACATATAATTATGGTAAAATAAAGCTTAACGAATGCTCTGAAGATTCTCTTATTTGCGTATATGATTTAGATTCGAAATTATAATGATTTCAAAAAAAGCGGACCAGATAACCCCGCACTACCCTAGTAGTAGTGAGGGGAGGCCCAAAGGCCTGGCAAGTAGACCAAATGCGACCCTTTCTGTCGTCCCCGTATCTTCCCTCAATCACTTTAACCACCCAGATCCCCGCTGAACCTTCTTAGAACTTGATTGGAATAACTAAGAAGATAAACTAGAAATATTTGTTCAATTATATCAAGACTTCCCTAACATGTAATTTAGTAAAAGTTTCTTTAAAGTTAATAAATACTTGTACAGGGTTATCCAACCAAGACTAGACAAGGCGATTTTTTGACTTTTCCTGTACTTTTATAAAAAAACTGAAATAGCCATCTTAAGTCATTTTCTCCCGCGAATTCGAATATCTTCAGCAAAAAACAATTGAACATCAAACAAAAGTACTAGGGGTCACTTTGATATTTTTTTAAATGGAACACCCTGTATATTTTTACATTTTTAAATTCCACATAAAATTATAATTATTTTTTATCAAATGCATTATTAGTCTATACTTGATAGTTTCCGAGATATTGACGCTCGAAAAGTGACATTTTTGAACTTTGACAGCTTCTAACTTTCTAACAGTACGTCTTAGAGCAAAACGGCTTACATGTCCCTATCTTCAATTTTTATTATCTTCCCAAAAAAATCAACTTCCAGTTAAACCGGAACAACTATATTTCCTGCTTTCAAGTTACATCCGGTTTAACCGGAAGTTGGACATGTAAGCCGTTTTGCTCTAAGACGTACTGTTAGAAAGTTAGAAGCTGTCAATCTTCAAAAATGGCACTTTTCGAGAGTCAATATCTCGGAAACTATGAAGTATAGACTAATGATGCATTTAATAAAAAATAATTATAATTTTATGTGGAATTTAAAAATGTTAAAATTAATATACAAGGTGTCCCATTTAAAAAAATTAAAATGTTGCTTTTAAATGTGACATGTGACACCTACTGTCATTTTTAACAACCCTCATAAAAACTTGGCTAAAAATGGTACATCTTGTTTTTTGAATGAGCTCGCTAACTCAAAATACAAAAAAGTTACAGGCTCTTAAAAGTGGGACAAACTAAATTGATAACGCTGTATGTCATAAACAGAAAATATTAATACAAAAAACTTCTAGGTACCTATTTATAATAGAGAGAAGTCAGAGATGAGGTAGAAGCTACAACAAAACTACAATACCATAGATACAATCACACACAAAATAAAAATATTTTCTCTGGATAACTGTGTGTTTGTTATTATCCTTTCATTGTATTGTCATGTGTTATTTATTTACTATAATATTCATCGAGCCTTTAAGAACAACTAGTAAAAACAAATTAAAAAATATTCAACAACCTAAGTACTTTCCTTAATTTTATAGGAACAAAAATCTTTGGATAATTCTGTGCTATTGTATAGGGTGTTTCATTATAAATGACCACCCCTCTCTCTCTATGCCTATTAAAGGGTCGGTTTTAGGATTTATCAAAGGGGGTATAGTACTTAAGCCAAACAAATTTCAAAAGGGAGGGGGTGGGGGGCGATTTGACCCAGTGCAGCCTATTTATATACTAATATATTTAAAAAAACTCTCGAAATAACGCCTTTTCACAGCCAAAGGGGGAAGGGGCGATCGTCCCCCCTGCCCTCCACCTAAAACCGCCCCTGCCAATTATGTCTGTTAAATAGGAAACCTAGAAAAAGTTTAAAATACAAAAGTTGTATATCTTTTTTCTAGCTCACCTATTAATAGATGTAATAGGGGTGGTCATTTATAGTGAAACACCCTGTACATGTAAGTTTGAAGTACAAATTCTAAATATTTTCTTTTACAATTTCTAATTCAGCTCTCTTTTTCTCCATTTCAAGTGCATGTGCCTCTTCCATCTGCTTTAGTTTTAAATTATGCTCTTCTTGTTTGTGTTCTATTTCTTGTTTGTAATACTCTGTTTGAATGGTTGCCAAGTAAATTCTAACTTTGGATAGGGCAGATATATTGGCCCGTGCATCTTGTGTAATTTCACATTTTCTTTTTCGAGTATTCCTAGCTCTTATTCCTACTTTATGTGGAGGTATGTTATCCTTTTCTTTTCGTGGGGTGTCCAATGAGTCAGGTTGGGCCTGTGGTGACTCAATAATAATATCAGCATCCACCATATTTGTTTTGGGCTGCTGTGGTTGTTTGTCAATTAATTGTTTTGATATTGGTTGTTTCAAACATGAAGGGTTCCAACTAGTCCAGGAATTATCACCAAGCACAACTTCACCATTTTCGTCTAAAACCAAATTACAAAAGTCATTTAGAAAAAATTACAAAAGGATAAATGGGTACAATGATTTAAAAAAAGTAATAAAGGATAAAAAGCTAACGAAAGACTTAGGTAAATAGTATGTTGATCATTTATTGACTGGTGGACCAGTCCTGTCAGTAGAAAGCCTCTCTGTTGTTCACACTACACTATTTTAAGACCATTACAAATAATTCAAGCACTGTACTACTGCAAGGAGAAACTGGAAGTTCTATTACTTACCTGTATTTATAACTTCAAATCTGTCACTATCAAAGCAATTGTCCAGCCCTGTACATGACACCCCAATAACTTCCTTAATTTCATCATCTTGGTCAGTTATAAAAGAAGGGTAAGCTGGTCCTCCGCCAGTTTTATAGATGTTTTGTTTTTCCAGTGCAAACTTTTTGCGGGTGTTTTTTTTCAAGTTGTCCCATTTATTTTTTAAGTTTGTTGAAGATCTATCAAAATCATGTCCAGATTTTTTATTTTCCTTATTAAATTCTTGGGTCAATTCGTCCCAGCCTCGTTCTTTCTCCTTCCATGTTACAGCGTCACTTTTTTTTGACTCCACACACTCCTTATGTTTTTTCACCAAGCTTATTAACAGCTCCACTTCTTTTTCAGAAAAATTAAAAGATCGTTTGTTATTCATTTTTCCTTAATTTTAAAAATAATGAAAATGTTACTGAGAAAAAGTAGGGTTATGAACAGTTCTTCTTTTTCTTTATTTCTGGCCGTGGTTTAACTGTGACGCATAAAATAGAGCACTTCGTTAACCTTTGCTTTAAACTAAAGATTAAACATAGGTTTAAACTTCGGTTTAATCTGGAGTTTTACCCTAGGTTGTAAAATTGCGCCTTAACCGAATAAGTGTAGTCTTGATAGCACATTACCGTTGATTTAAGCTACTTCCAAATTTCCGTAGTGTAGGCCGGCGACAAACCCTTTCTTCTCTGTGGGTGTCGGCCATTTTCTTTTTCTTCGTTTGGAGATGAGATTATGAGATTACTTATTTTATTATACTGTTTTAACTGTTGTTGTGAAATAAATATTGAATAATTGTTCTTTAGTGAAATAATATTTAATTGTTTTGGAATTTTTTGCGTGGAGGTAAGTAAAAAGTTTTAATATTTGTATTATTCAGCATATTGGTATTCTCATCATGCTTTTGTGTGATTTGTAACTATATAAACACCTCTCCTATGAAACTTGGTGGTAGATGAGTTACTAGCATGTCTTAACGCAGAGGGCTTCTACGCCCAAGGCTATCCACACAATTGCATTTAAAACCACCCGGTCACTGGCACTTTCAATTTAAATCTACAAAAAGATTTATTTTGAAAAAATCCAAGCAAAAGATGGTCTCCATTAGAGGCGAAATGTCCTACAACTCAGATCAAGGAGTACCGGGAAACGTTTGCAGAAAAGGCAAAAATGTAAGCTTAATAAAACCAACTTTAGTTTTAATTGGAGTGCAGCCAAAACAATTAAAATTAAGAGATGTCAATGTGTTGTTGTCCAAACATTATGGTGTTTTTTGGAAAACTCTCGAAAGTTTGTCATTTTATAAAAAAGTATTGGAAAAATGGTATAACCAGGATATCACAGAAAACGAGCCAGAAAATGAAGAACCTGACAACCAAGAATACTGTCAGTTGCAAGAGAGCGTCTGCGATTTAATAATTTAATTTTTATTTAAAAACATTTTTAAACACTAGTTGTTCAAAGTTCCTTATTTTTAAAGTACCTAATAAAGTTTTAAACAGTTAATTCTTTTTATTTTACTGTCAGAATCGGCCAAATCCACGCCAGTTATTGTCAAAACTAGCCAAATCCTCTTTTTAGTTTCAAAAATAATCATCTCCATATTTAAAATTGAAATAACAAATAGATGGCGCCTCTGTAGTTTCCCACAGCACTTTCATCGACTTTTATGTCATCTCTACTTTATAATACAAACTAATTTAAATCCTCAATAGCTTTAAGAGACTCGTCATCGTTTTTCGTGTTTTCTGTAAAACCGAGTCTTATGGATTTGGCTGATATTGCATCTAGACTACTCAATTATCAAATATTATTTTCAAACTTCATTTTATTAAGTACTATTTGGAAAAAATACATAAAAAAATATTTTTTTAGCTTCAACGTCAAGGAGTACACAAGGAGAGAGGAACGTTCCAATAGACCAAGGTAACATACTTAAAAGAGGGTTAGCTTTATTTTATTACCATTAAACGATACTTTTTGTAGATTCAATGCCAAAAGGCAATGATAAATTTGGATTAAACTTTTACTATTGAATTGTTTTATCCAGGTCATTATCTTTTTGTTGTACCTATATAAAATATAGAAATCTTTAGATGTGCAATATTCAGAATGAAAATCTGCGATGTAGTAAAAGAAAATATCGTATATTGTAAAATTTTTAATTTCTAAAGTTGTTTTTAGTACCTTTTATTAGGAACCTATGCATATTATACACAATATATACATTTAGCTGTCATGTAATAAGCATCTTATTATTAGGTACCTTTTACTTATTTTCGAAAATCAAAGAGTGTACTAGGTCGTAAATATATGAAACAGCTTTTCGGAAATTCATGCATAAAAAAACATTTTAGATTTCAAAAGGCTAGTAATGGACGAGCTTTCCCAGATCAATATAAAGATTGATTCGTTATTAGACGAGGTAAGCAGCCTTATAAATACCAGCAGATTGAAGAAATTTGAAGTAAAAAGCTACGATGTAAAAATAAAGGAACTGTATGAAATGATCCCTGCTGAAAATGAGGACAAACTGAATGAGATGGAGGGATGGCTAAGCGAAGAAAATAATTACAGGATTATGATAATATTTTAATTTTATATTTTTTTAATATCTAACACTTAAGTTTTAATAAAACAATCTAAAAGTTAGGGATTTTGGTCTCTTTACATTTTTCATGCCAAATTTTTGTACAGCTGCTACATGCATACCTAAGAATTAGGTTTTCTCTTCCAATAAATAATGGGAGAGTTACAAAATAGCTATTTATGCCATCAGTTACGAAATGCCTAATTTTGTGTAACGCGTGAGATTTTTGAGGAACGAACGAAGTGAGTTTCGCAAAACTCACAAGTTACACAAAATTTCATTTCGTAACGTATTGCATACAAGATTTTTTCTAATTTTGAAGAAAGTAATAAAAAAATAAAATTTAATATAATTGATAAAAATTTGGAAAACATAAATTTAGTTTTTTTAATTTTGACATATAACTGATGGCATAAATAGCTATTGTTGCTGTTACTTCATGTTAGTTGTCAGTTTGACATTTTGTAAAAAAGTCTAGACGGAAGGTTTTTAGCGAGATTGATATATTTTTAGTTTTATTTTTTTAAAATGAGTCATTCAAATTCTGAAGAGCTACCAAGCGATATTGAAGAGGCAGCAGGTAATGCTCTATTATCAGTAATTCCCAAAAAGTCAAAGGCAGTTTATGATTTGGCATACGAAAAATTTGTTACGTGGTGTGATAATTCTTTTTGTCACTAATTTTGAAATACATTTTTCGTCACCAATTGCATAAAATTTTACTTTATGCAACTAGTTACAAAAAGTAAGACGTTTCATAATGTCAATCAGTTTTAAAAAGTGTCACTTTATATGTCAAAGTTAGAAAAAAGAATAAAGACAATCCAAGATAAATAATTGCACATATTTAATCGTACAACTGCTTTATATATTTATACCAGTATTTTTCAAAATGAACATCATTGTAAAAAAGTATATTTTTTAGATTTGTGAATTGGGAAGAATAGGAGGAAAATCGATTGGACAGTGCACAAGAAAAATTTTATATAGAATAATATCTGATAATGTGGCCTTGTTATTTTCATGGGATGGCGCCAAATTAAAAAGGGCCTTTAAAAATTTTAAATTATCCAAAGCCATATTGGGTAAGTCAAAGAATGTTTAAATAATATTGGATTGATGTTTTATGACTCCTGTGTGAGCACGGCATGTTTGATTACAACTAAATGTTACTTTTTATGGTTCGACTACATACTCTTGTTTTTCGAACCTACAAGCGTAATATTTTTGTACTCTTACTTACAGTAGTAATGATCTTATGCTTATGCAGGACATTTCATTTTTTAGATGCAGTAAATATACAGTATGAAGTGGCCAAAGAAGCTGAAATAATAAAGTATTGGTTGGTGACGGCCAAAGAGAGGTTGACAAATAAAGCTAAGGGAAAAAATTAAAAAAAAAAGTTTGTATGTATACAGTGTCACCAGTAAAGTCCGCATCATATGGGATTTTTTTTTATTAATAGCTTTATTCAAAATTTGACTTTGGCGTCAAGTTCTGCTTCGATCGAGATGAAAATTAAGCAAAAAAATAGTAGTTACGTGGTTCGCATTATCTGACAAATTTTAATTTTTTCCAAAAAATAATTCAAAAGTGGGGTGATTTCTGAAAATATCAAAAAAAGTTATTAGAAAAAGTTTTTTTAAATGCAGTTTCTAGCCCACATGCAAAATTCCAGCTGCATAAGATAATTTTGATTTTTACCTATATTTTGTAAATTGCACCACTTTTGCAAAATAAGACTCAACGCAACCTCCATAAAACTTCTTAGTTTTGACAATGCTTTATTTCAGATAAATTTTCTTTAAGTAGCGCCATATTAAATGTGTGTTTTTCTACAAAATCAAAATTGGGCTATTAAAATTTGGTCGCATGTGATGCAAAGTTTATTTGTTTTTGACCCTGTATAAGGTAATTTCATAACATAAGTATTTTTGAAAACGTTGTTTGTGTCTGAAAGTAAAAAAAATAAAAAATAAAGTAAAGGGGTTTTAAATTAAATCGTTGAAAACAGATAAACTTTACGTTAAAATAAACTAAAATTTATTTTCCACTTAATGAACACTTTACTGATGACACTGTGTTCTTTTTATCTTAATATTAAGATTTATTACTTTCATACACAAACTACGTTTTCAAAAATACTTATTTTATGACGTTACTTTATACAGGGTCAAAGACAAATAAACTTTGCATCACATGCGACCAAATTTTAATAGCCCAATTTTGATTTTGTAGAAAAACACACATTTAATATTACACTTAAAAAAAAATGTGTCTGAAATAAAGCATTGTCAAAACTAAGAAGTTTTATGTAGGTTGCGTTGAGTTTTATTTTGCAAAAGTGGTGCAATTTACAAAATATAAGTAAAAAACCAAAATTATCCTATGCAGCTGAAATTTTGCATGTGGACTAGAAATTGCATTTAAAAAAACTTTTTCTAATAACTTTTTTGGATATTTTCAGAAATAACCCCACTTTTGAATTATTTTTTGGAAAAAAATTAAAATTTGACAGATAATGCGAATCACGTGACTACTATTTTTTTGCTTAATTTTCATCTCGATCGAAGCAGAACTTGATGCCAAAGTCAAATTTTGAATAAAGCTATTAAGGCGGCAGTATCAACATGCTTGCCAACCTATAACCTATTTCGCGTAGATTTATTTATGTTTTCTAGCTTTTATATAAAATTTAAAGAAAATCAGTATCGACTTGATATTCTATAGGTAATAATTGACATATTTAATAAATATCAAAGAATTTCATAACTTATTTTAGGAGAATTGTATAGCGAAAAATATCGGGTAAGATTTTTTTTAACATTATTATGTCATTGTCACTCATTGTTCTTTCACTATACAATTCTCCCAAAATTAGCAATGAAATAAATTGATATTTTTGTAATATATCGGATACTACCTAAATAATGTACCGACGATATTGATTTTCTTTAAATGTTAGTTATTAAAATAATAAACTCAAAAAATCAACGCGAAATAGGTTATATGTTGGCAATAGATTGAATGACGTTGAGAATTCAACCTTAATAAAAAAAAATCCCATAAGATGCGGACTTTACTTGTGACACTGTATACTATCCCTACTCATTATTTAAAAATAAAGAGTTTAATATGAGTGCTTTCTTTTAATTACATGAGCTGTAGTATGTAGTATGAGATCAGAATATACCGAGAACGTACCGCGCATGTTATTGGAATATGCTGAGAAACTACTTAGGAGGTACTTTACTATTATATAGTATAAGATTGGTATATACTGAGAATGTAGCATTACACCACATTGGAATATTCGTATTATATTCTTAAAAGTATGTTTTAGACATGTTCATAAAATATGTTCTACAGTACATGCTAGTACATAAATAGAACGTTTAAGTACTGTAATGTAGTACATACTCGGAATCTACTTTGCACATTCTAAATGGTAATAACGCATGTCCCTAGTACATACTTTTTCTACAAAGTATGTTTTATGCATCTAATAAGAACGTGAAATTGTTATGTGGGATCCTACAACGGTTGTGGAAATAAAACAATTTTTAGGTAAACGATTTTTTTTTATGTATAATATGTGTAATAATGTCTAAACATTTTTTTTAGCGCTTATCGGATATATGGGTATAGTCCGACTACCATCTTTAGCTGAATATTGGAGCAATGATGAATTATTCAACCTTCAGTTTCCGCGAAAATTAATGAGTCGCAATAGGTTCGAAATTCTTCTTAGAATGATTCACTTTGCCGATGACAGCGCCGATCATAATAATGGCAAACTGTATAAAGCCAATCCCATTGTTGAGATGCTAGTACAAAGTTTTAAATCTTTGTATACCCCTGAGGAATATGTCTGCCTCGACGAAACTTTATTACCATTTCGTGGGCTACTTGGATTTAGACAGTTTATAATAAATAAACGACAGAAATATGGTGTCAAATTATTTAAACCTTGCTCAGGATCTGGATACACCTACAACTTGTCTATTTATGCCGGCAAAAATGTTGATAGTAGAAAAACAACACCATTTGATGTTGTAGTTTTACTAACCAACGATCTTCTGCAAGAAGGTAGAACTGTTGTGACCGATAACTGGTACACAGGTATCCAACTGGCAAATAAAATGTTGGATGCCGAAACACATTTGATTGGGACGATTAGAAAAAATCGAAAAGGTATCCCGAAAGAAGTCGTTACAAAAAATTAAAACAAGGCGAATTATTCGCTGAACAAAACGAGAGAGGGATAACTGTTTTAAAATGAAAAGATACTAGGGATGTACTCATGCTGTCGACAAAGCATGATAATAAAATGGTGGATAAAGAAGGTAGAAGGGGAATAAAAAGAAAGCCTGAAGTTGTATGCGACTACAATAAGGGAAAAGAGTCTGTAGACCTATCCGATCAAATGGGTGCATATTTCAATCCCCTGAGAAAATCCCTTAAATGGTATAGGAAGGTAGCTTTTGAACTTCTGCTTACGACCTGTATGGTTAATGCCTATTTATTATATAAAGAGGTGGGTGACAATGACATAACAATTACCGAATTTAAAAAGTCTGTGGTGAAGCATTTGGCTTCTTCTTCAGAAACAGAAAATAGTGAACAAAATAATCCAAGGAAACGACGGCGACTACATACATTTCCTTAACATGAATAAGAAAATATGCACAAGCGTAGCAAAATGTGTAAAAATTACTACAAGAAAATTAGCAACGACCACGGAAGATTATATGCAACAAACCGAACAAAAAAGGTCGACGCATATTGTATGGATTGCGATAATAAGCCCTCTTTTTGTTTAGAAGAATAGTTTAATAGTATTCACGTTACAAATGAATAATTTGTTTATTTTCAGTTAAATAAATAGTTTTGTAAAAATACGTTTTTTTTTTTACTTTTCAGCATGGGACCCCATGTAACCTCAATTAATAAAAATGAACGCTGAAACGATTAAGATACACCACGGCGCCGCGCTGGTCCCCTCTAATTATATTTAAACACGTTCAAAGTTCACCAGCTAGAATGAAATAAATTTGCTGGTCCCATCGGACCTGCGCGGCAGCGAACGTGTTAAAAGAAAAATAACCTGTTACAACTGTACGGAAAAACAGTTACACCAATTAAATTCCTGGTGGTTAAAAGAAGAGAAGTCATTAACAACGCAAAAGTCAAAGTCACACAACTTTTCGGCAAAAAAAAAATCAAAATCATTCGTGTCATAATTCTCATTTCAAAATGCAGTGTCCAACAAACGATGTAGAACGGGTCCATCTGGACATAACCGTTTTGCCCACCGCTCCACCCCCGCAACCCGTTTTAGGACCATCCATTCCAGCGAAATATCTGGCCATCATGGAAAAATATAAGTACAACTGGAGGTTGGATCAGCTCGCACAACCAAAGATGCCCGTTAAAAAATACCAACCAACAGACGACCTTGTTAGGAAACATAAGAAACCTGTAAAATTAAAAGACGAAATAAAATTTTTTGCTGAACAGTTAGCTTGGCCCAAACTAAGGTAAAATAATTCAATTATTTTCTGTTATAGTAGCTACCACACGTCTAAAAATTTGGGTTAAAATTTAACCTAGGCGTTTTAAATTAGTAAGTAGAATCATCACTGTTGCAATAAGTGGTAATTAGCTGTTATGCTAAATATAAAATCTATAATCCATAATATTTCCTATTAGCCTAGCATACACCAGCATTCATTCCCGACGTTTTTTCCTTCCACGTTCTTTCCTTTTAATATTATCGATCGTTAATGGAGTAAGAGATGACGGCCTTACGCTTCATTTAGGTATAGAAAACGTTTTGTTTCATTTCAATTTCTTAAAAGGAAAGAATGTGGAAGGAAAGAATGACGGGAAAGAATGGTGGTGTATGGGCAGCTATTGCCGGGTTTATAATCATTCAAAAACATAATTTTAGTTGGTAGTGATAACATTAGTGCATAAGCTTAAGATTTAAATCACAGGATCATATGAACCAGTTTATAAGGATTTGTAATGCATAAAACATAACTTTATTGGCTAACATGCGACCTTGAAAGATGCTTTAACTTTTAACTTTTAACCTTAGAGACTAAAAATTATGAAAGGACAGGTGAAATGACATAACTCCAAATTTTCATTTGAATGTCAATAAAAGTTCATTTTCATTAAAAGTATTCAGAGAAAATGAATTCAAGTTCAATTGATGAGGACACTTTATGTGATTTGATCGAAAAGTATCCCCTTTTATGGGATCAAAAAAAAAATCATGTAAATAAAAAATGTCTACTAAGTGTCAGTGTCAGTTTAAAACTTAAAATTGTTAAAAGTTAAAAATCATTACAAACTATATGTGTGTCTTACGTATTACGTTACGTATTAAGTTTACGTTTACGAACTATGCATTAAAGTTATGAATAGTTATAAACCCGGCTTAAGATACCTTATTCCAATATGGGGGACTTGTGGCATAACCAATTTTCATAAAATACAAATACTCCAGAATAGGACCTTAAAGACACTCTTTCAACTAGAATATCGGACGCATGCTTATGAAATCTACAACATGCTAAAAATACCATGCGAGCAAAATTATTTACATTAAAAAAGGCCTTGCATCTAAGGACGTAATGCTTAGCCGTAGAGCTTAATACCTGTTGGGTGTTAGTAACTACCTGAATTAACAATCAATCACTTATTCCGTCATCTTTGACAGTCGTTACAAGTAATTTCATTTGATTCATGGCCAATTTTTTCAATTTCTTAACCAATTTACACAATGGGCTTTACAGAACAGCACAAAACATTCATGGTTGAAGCATATTTTCAAAACGGAGTTAGAGTAAATGGTGAGCGGCAATACAGTCCGGGTTTGTGCATGGACGTTTCTGACAAACATTTTCCTAACGTTGCTTTTATTGCTGGGGATTTTTATTATTGCCTGAAAAGAACCGTGGCTGTGTTTAGGGAAACAGGTTCTATACAACACAAAAAAGGACTATCTGTAAGAACAGAAAAACTTGTTGCAAACGTTCTTGAAATAATGCAAAATACGCCGATAAATTGTATAAGACGCCTGTCCCAAGAAGTGGGAAGATCTTATGGAACATGCAGGACTATTTTTAAGAAGCAGCTAAATTTATTTCCTTATAAAGTCTTATAATTTTGTAAACAAAAAAAATAAATTTGTATTTGCCTACTTATTTTATTACTCATTAGTTTGGCATATCATGTCATAATATGAATTTGACAAAATTTTAACCTTGATTTGGTTAGATATATCGTCCTCATATCATTGTGATTTAAACCAAGCCCTACGTTTTTTAATCCAAGCCCTCTTTGATGCAAATAATTTTTGCTCGCACGGTACAACCTATCTCTCAAATCTTAAACCTCGAACAGTGTAAGATAGTGAATTACTTCTACTTAATCTTACACTGATTGTCATTAGAAAAGTGTTGTCCCCGATATCAGTACTATAGATGTATTGCCTAGGAGCTCACCGGTTTTCAAGTGTTCATTATAGATTTATATGGCGGACAACTTTGGTATTGTCAAGTATTTATAATTCTTTAAGGTGGAATAATCAACGTCATTCAATCTATTGCCAACCTATAACTTATGTCGCGTTATTTTTTCAAGTCTATTATTTTATTGACTAACACTTAAATAAAATCAGTATCGTCGGCACATTACTTAGGTAATATCTGATATACTACAAAAATATCAATTTATTTCATTGCTAATTTTGGGAGAATTGTATAGTGAAAGAACAATGACATAATAATGTTTAAAAAAATCTTACCCGATATTTTCCGCTATACAATTCTCCTAAAATAAGTTATGAAATTCCTTGATATTTATTAGATATGTCAATTATTACCTATAAAATATCAAGTCGATACTGATTTTCTTTAAATTTTGTATAAAAGCTAGAAAACATAAATAAATCTACGCGAAATAGGTTATAGGTTGGCAAGCATGTTGATACTCCCACCTTAAAGCTGACTCTCTCAGGTTACCAAACAGATAGGAAAGTGATTCAGAAAACAAAATGTTGCTACAGGGCCATCTTAAACAATGTTTTTATTATTAGTTGAGTTTTGGTTGTTATGACACTCCACATGGCGTTTCCAACATTAGCAATAAAACAAACTTCTTTTTTTAAATTTCCAGCAAATTTCTTAATAAATTAAAAACAATTTACAGTCACTTTAAAGTTATTTTACAAAATTTTGTAAAGTGTCCTTATTTGTGTCCGACCGAAACAAGATTTTCAGCCGAAACCGAATCTTCGGCCTTGGTCTCAGTTTCGGTCGAAACCGAAACTTAAAAATTTTATTGTATTACTGAAATTTAATTTATTTTATATAGGACGAGATCGAACGGATTGCACTCTTCCTACTAAAAAAAAAACAAAACAAAAGGTCGACAGAGAAAAAATCTATTATTTATATAGACAACACTGAACGAACCCACCCAAAGTTGGCCGAACGGTGCGCGGCATTTCACGAACACTGAGTTTCGGCTTGAGATCCCTTCGGCTTGGCCGAAACGGAAACTGTCACCGAAACACGACTTTTTGGCCGAAACTAGCCGAAACCGAACCTTCGGTCGATCTCTAGTCCTTATTTTTGTTATGTCTTGTAAATTAAATCCCATTTTACATTAAAAACTGGAAAACTGTTTGAACATTGTGCTAGATTATTTTACTTTTGAGGTCCTTGCAAGAAAGTTAATTATACATGAACGGATCGTTTTAAGTAAATGGTTAAGAAATCGACTCACCAAAAAGAATCGAATGTCCCATCTCTTATACGAATCATATTGTCAATTTTCGGAACCTGTATAAGTTAATATCATTAATAAACTTTTGTTTCTAATAGGACCCTGTATATTAACAAGGGACTCTTCGGACATTTTAAAGGATATGAAAGGAAATTTAATAAAAGCATTAATAAGACTTGGGGGACAATCTACAACTTTTATAAAAAGAAAGCAAGAGATCGACGTCTAAGGTAAGAAATATTATTTAAATTTAGTGGAACATGTAGGTATTACTGTTTTATCGTCAATATTTTTGGACTTAGCTTAAACATTTCATCGGCTAACAAGCATTTGCAACACTTGAAGTCAAGCAGTGGTACCATTTGGGAGAAGGCTGTCCCTTTAGCTACGTGTTAGCTTCAGTTTCTTGATAAAAAAAACATTTAGATCCTCTTGTTTCCACTGTCCTTTTTTGGATTATAGTAGAGATAGAGAAAATGGAATTTAAACTCTAATCAAGCTTGTTTTTTGTGTTTCCAAATTTTAACTTTATTGAATTAAAAATTCATATTTTTAATTCAGGTTTTTTTCATTTTCAGATAAAAGTATACAACGCCATATTATTCATATTTGCAGCTTACAAATTTGCTTCTTAAGTACAGTTTTGCTGCTTTGAAATGAAATGAACGCAGTCCACTTTGACATCGTTTTTCTTTTTTAACAAAAAATCTAAAGATTCAGATGATAGTGATAATACCGTAGATGTTCTTCTGGTTCCTCCTCATTTTTATTACCTTCACAATCAACTAGCACTTCCAATACGTTAGTAATATGTGACATGTCTCCTGATACTGACCCTAGTGGCTCCCAGTCACTAGCGGTATGTAACAGTAGTTTATGTGTTCCGATACGAATCATTCTTGTTCCCCATCACTATCTTTACAGTCAGCTAGCGTTTCCGCGCATTAGCGGAATGTGACATTAGCATGTCTCCTGATACTGATCCACTTCAACCTATATTAAAACCCATTGCACAGAAAGAAAAAATAATAACTACTTGTTATGTTTCACAAATTTAATCAGTTTCCTGACACGTGTTTCGGCCCTTACGGGTCATTGTCAAAGGAGTACAAGAAGATACTTAATTCTACGTGACATTACAAAGGTATTTATATCATATTATGGTAACTATAAACATGTCATAAAATTAAAATTAGAATTAGAAAATTGAATGGTCAACTGTGGGTATTCCTAATTTTTAAAAGTACAGATACATATTTAGTCCTAAATAAGTGTGCTATTAAGAATTAGGGACGCATCTGAAGGTATTTCGGTTTGACTATTAACAACATTTATAACATTTGTTTTTTTAATAGCTCTTGTTTCTAGTAGATTTAGTTTTCTGCTTTTATTGTGTATGTATATGGGTATTATGTTGTTAGAGATTGAGTGATATTGTCTTTTAAGCAGTGATCAGCTAACACTGTTTTATTTTGTTTCTTAAAAATAGATGTTTTCTGTTCTTTAAGCCTGGTGTCAAAATTTCTACCTGTTTGTCCAATGTAGATAGCATCGCAGTTGTCGCATTCTATTTGATAGACCCCACTTTGTAAAAGCTTGTTTTTAGTTTCTATTTTAGCATTGGATATGTGTTTGTGTAAGTTCTTTTTATTGACGATCCGACAACTGCGATGCTATCTACATTGGTCAAACAGGTAAAAATTTTGACACCAGGCCTAAAGAACACAAAACATCTATTTAAAAAAAAAATAAAATAGGGTTAGCTGATCACTGCATAAAAGACAATAACTCAATCTCTAACAACATAAAACCCATAGGTATACATACACAATAAAAGCAGAAAACTAAATCTACTAGTAACAATAGCTATCAAAAAAGCCATAAAGAACAAACGTAATGTAGTTAATCATCAAACCGAAATACCTTCAGGTGCGTCCCTAATTTTTAATAGCACACTTATTTAGGACTAAATATTTATCTGTACCTTTAATAAATTTGGAAAACCCACAGTTGACCATTCAATCATCTAATCCTAATTTTAATTTTATGACATGTTTATAATTACCATAATACGATATACATAAATACCTTTGTAATGTCACAGTATCTTCTTGTACTCCTTCGACTATGGCCCGCAAGGGCCGAAACATTTGTCAGGAAACTGATAAAATTTGTGAAACATTACAAGTAGTTATTGTTTTTTCTTCCTGTGCAATGGAACAACAGTTTCACCAAGCATGTAGCCCAACACAAATTAATTATATATTAAAACCATTTCCGGATACGAAAAATAGATGTTTTTCCTCTTTCTATTACGAATTATTTTCGGGCATATTTAAATATGTAAAGTTTAATGAATTGTTTTGCTTCTGTTGTCTGCATTTTGTTACGAATAATGTCCGCCCCGGAAAAAACGAAATAATAATAGAACTTTTATCGATTTTTTTCTCTTGGTTCCGATGAGGTTAAATAAAAAAGTCACAGGGAATTTCATGTTTTCATTTTCATTTAATAACAAATTTTATTACCTATTAAGGGAAGAAAGACGTCAGCAAAAAATGAAAGGGAAAAAACGTGAAATCAATCAAAAAAGATGTAATGAATTGGCTCAACCAAAGTCTATCTTTAAACCAGAACCAAAAAAGGTGAGTATCTAAAACATAAACTATCGTAAATTGAACCTCTCCACCATGGGAAAGATGGAGGGGTATACTATTCATAAACTAGAAATTTAACGTGTGCCTACAAGATTTAATTTTCCTATTTTCGGGAAAAATACAAAAAAAAATTTTTTTACAATGTACAGTTCTGTTCATAAAAGACCAGTACAAGTCTTATGATTAGTTTTTGCATTATTTAAGCAGTTTGAAACAGGCTTTTGTGATTATTTCTTTAAGGTTATCAGAGACGTATGTTTAAGGTATAGAGAACTAGAGGGTAGGAGGCCGATCGACAATGGCAGCATTTTCAAATTCTGTCCCGGTTTTTTGGTTAGTTCGCTATTGACCGATAGATGCTCTCGCGTCGCAAGTGGGCTAGTGTCGTCTTCTTCTTCTTCTTCGTTTTTTTTACTTTTACTTTTGACAAATTGACATTTTATTTTTGAAATAAATAATGTTTGAAGACAAGACAAGACAAATAACGTTGTATTGTTATTGATTTCCATATTTATAAGGAATAATGGTACAATTTATAAAATTAGAGTTTGCTTTGTGTCGGGGTGTAAGACATGATCTTTTTTAAAGAGGAAACGCAGCCAAATAAGTCTCTTTCTAGCTCCAAAGGTATAGCTAGAATGTTTAATACCCTGTATTTTAAAAACCAAGCATCGTTGGAACTTTATACAGGCCGAGTTTACTAATAAGTATAACAAAGTAAGTGTAAATTCATATAAAAGTCCTTATTTGTTCCTTAAAGAACTAATTTAAATAAAAATAGTTATTGCGTCCATAAGAAACCATTTATTTGATAACCCACTTCGGACACGAGCGCCATCTTACGGCTACTCGTAAAGCTGAATTACCGATGCTAATTTGGGACCGAATCCAATGCATTGCGATCGGCCTCCTACCTCAAGTCCTCCATAGTTTAAGGTTATATGCAATAAATTCAAATCATTGGCGTAGATGCAGTAATTTAAAAAATTAAGTAAAATGGTAACGTAATATTTTATATTTATAATAACATAAAATTAACAATGCAAACAACTTGAATATTATATTAAACAAGAACAATAATGAGATAGTAGGTAGGTATAAAAATTAATAAAATTAATATTTGGTCAATGAGCCTTGTTTCTCGATCACTTGAGCCAATCTATTAGGCATCGAAATCAAATTTGTTATAATAATTGGGTCAAGCTCTTCCCAGCATTCATGAATTATTTCCCACAATTCAGTAGAATTTTGAGGCAAAAAATTACGGTTATAAATTATTTTTCCAATTATAGCCCACACATTTTCTATTGGATTAATATCCGGACTGAATAAAGGCTATACGGTAATACTTCTACATTATTATTTTCAAACCAGACCTTAATAGCATTTGCAGTGTACACGGGACAATCGTCGTGTTGATAAAAAAAAATATTGGGGTAAATGGACCTAACAGATGGAAGCCTAATATGCTCCAGAACATTAAGATAATTTTCAAAATTAAATCTTCCCTCCAATCGCCAGCATACACTAAGCCCATGGGCTCCAACCCCATATATTGATAGAAAAACGCCCAGATCTAAAAAGGTTGGTAGTATAACGCTTTTCAAATCTTGTTCCGTCTAGTCGATACACACGAATTTATCAGCTATAATAACCCTAGGACATTGATAATGGACGAGATAATTTTAGTCGAAAGCACGTTGCCTGGTAACAACCCGACGCTGAAGGCGGAGGGTTGTTACCTTGGTTACGTGCTTGAGATAAAATTATGAGGCATTGGTCAATGTCCGAGGGATATTCGGTCAGAAAATTTTTTGATAAATTTTTGATAAAAAAATAAAATTTCATGCAACCAAACAATTATTTATTTATTAAAAGTACAATTTGTAAAGGTGCAGTTATTAAAATTTAACGTAACATTTGATTGGCTATTTTTTTCTACTATAGAACATCCATTACCACGCATAGTATTGATAATCTTATTGTGGTGTTCTTGGTCGATGTTTAAGTATGGTTTTATAGAATTTGGATTGTCATGACCAGTGATTTTCAGCAATTCTTGTTCTTGAACACCTTTTTTTGCCAATTCGCTAACAGCAGTTGACCTGTTTGAATGGTTTGCTATTTTTTTGTCTTTTACATTCAGGCCGATAGCTTCAGCAGATGATTTTGTCCATCCATTAATATTATTTTTTCCAACAAGGAGATTATCGTACCAACTATCGGTTTCCGTTTTCCAGTGTCGATTTGGTTTTAAGAACAGCTGTGGTGAGGTTATATGTACGCCTCGTTTTGATATCAATTTATGAAACAGGCGTACAGGAGGGCATCTTTGACTTTCACTGTTGACAATCAACCATTTACTACTTGTACAGCTTTTTGAACCGCCTTGGCAAGTTTTACTGAACACTGGATTATATTCAATATGATTTGTTAGAGAACCATTGTAATTTTTTTCGATTTGAAAAAAATCCAGGAGACATGCAACTGCTTCGCCTCCTCTCCACGCTAATTCTACTGCAGGAATATGGTAGAATTTACGCATAAGACCTTCAGGGGTATTTTCATTCCAGAACAATATTATTTGGTTTACTTCAGATAGACTTAACGAAACTGAACTGGTCTTACGTTTACATGGATCTGCTTGTAGTTTCTTTCTGGTTGCATCGCGGGCATCTCGGGCTGGTTTAAATACTATGCTGTTAAACGGGTCAATCATAATCTTATAGTCATTATAGTACTTTTCTTGTAAAATTTTGCACGAAACGTTCCACATAGTCTTTACCGTTGCTTCTTTGAATTCAGTCCCAACTTTTTTTCTCATATTAACCGCCCAATCTTTCAGTATCATTGCCAGCTCTTCTACGCCTTTATGTTTATTTAACTCGTATTTGCGTTCACAGCAAAACTCCATAAATATTTCCCACGTGTATTTGTGACGGTTTCCGGTATTTTTTGGGATTGTTTCATTAACTAGCGCGTAATGCAATAAAAATTTGCATTGCCAAAACGTGACATTTTGAAATTTATAAAGTTGGAATATGAACTGTCAAAGTATTGGTATCATAATAAATGATGCCTAGGTATCATAGTGATTGAAAACCACCCGGAGTGTTCTTTTCACTTAAATGTTGATATGATTGGGTGATTTATGTAAGATGATAAAGAATAACAAAATTTAATTGGCTGTTTGAACTGTCAAAAAATTTTCCGTATAATTAGAAGTTTTTCATCCGTGAAAACAACCCTGTTCCAATATTCAGGTTCGCGATATATGTAATTTAATGCAAAAAGTAACCGCGACTGCCTTCGTTCTTCCGTTAATTTAATTTTTTTCGTCGCAACGCGATTTTTTAATTCTGATCCAATAATTCTTCTACTGGCGGTCAATCGAGAGCCAGGAAATCCTGTGATATTTATAGCTTCCCTCGCAATTTCAAAGGGATGATCTCTTACGTGCTCCAGAAGGATAGCATCCTCTTCGGGACTGAAAATTTTAGGACGACCGAAACCCTTTCTTTTCAAGGACCCTTCTTTCTCCCAACGTTTTTTAATATCTAGGATTGTGCTCTTATTTCTGCCATAAAATTGTGACAGAGCACTAATTGTACAGCGACGGAAATAAAATTTCGTACACTTATTTTTTCCTGATGTGATGTCGGCTTTTCTATACCTGGATCACCTGGAAATGCACTTCACTTTTTGACAAATTGTTAACGGTGTCATCAAATTTGACAATTATATTATTTCATTTTAACAAATTTTGTGAACATGAATGAACTTGAGAAGGCTACAATAATTGCTTTATTCGAAGACGGTGTTTCTCTACAGAGAATTACTGAGCAATTTGGGAAACCAAGAAGCACTATACAAAGCCTCAGAACTAAATGGGAAAATACAGGATCATTGGAGAAAAGTTGGAAGTGGCAGAAAAAAAATTTCAAACGAAAATCAAGATAATGATCTGATAGATTTTTTGCGAAACAATCCATTTCAGACGGCTGTAGAAGCACACAACCAAACTAATTTTCTTGGGACAGTATAAGAACGGCGAGAAATCGTATAAAGAAAAATTCGGAATTAAGAAATAAGATAGCTGCTAAAAAACCGTTTTTGACCGATATGAATAAAGAGTAAAGAATGGGGTTTGCGCTGGAATATTTACCGCAAGGTATGAATTTTTGGGAAAAGGTAGTATTTACCGCCGAGAAGACTTTTCATTCCTATTATAACTACTCCAATTATATAAGGATTCATCTACGAAAAAAATCCAAGTGAGGTGAAATTTTACATACACCTTTATTTTTATTATACTAATAATGTGTCAAAAGTCCCCAGCGATATCTTGTTTGCGTTTCAACTTATTTAAGGTCAAATATCACATAAATTGGTTTTTCGCAAATATTTCGTTTCCTGTATGCCCTATGACTTTTTTGACTATAACAAGAAATAGAGATTAAAAAATTCTCTTCAAAAAGTGTTATATATATATTTTACGTAAAACGAACCGTATTCACACTATACACCAGGAAAACACTGGGTAGCGGTACATCCGTTTCCACGCCACCCCCAATGCGCGTTTTTTTTTTTACATGGTTTCCCCAGTAGGCCTAATCCATGATTTTACTTGTTTTTTGGTACTTTTATAGCTCATCCTCAATCTCGTAATCTGTCCCCTAAAACGTCTGTCTTCATCCTCTCTGTTATCTCCTCCAGGTTGTCGTCCTTTGTCCCCTCCTCCAGATTTTCGTCGTCTTCCCCAACATTTTCTTTTACTTCTGTTATATTTTGTGTCAATAGATCAACAGGATCAAACTGATGATCTTCATCCTGAATGTTTTCTTCGGTAACGCTATCGACATTTGCGTTGAGACATGACTGACCGTGACAATGGCCGCAAAGTACTGAACAGGAGTAACAGGACATACCAACTTTTCTGCACCCGCAATTTTTGTTACATCCTTTAGTACAGTTGCAAAATATAGTATTTAAAAGTACATCTGGCGCAGGTGGCAATAAAGTCCTAATGGGCTCCAAAAAATTATTATGTATCGTCCATCCCCATTGTTCAGAACTTAAATCATTACCAAGCCAAATCTGTACTTGGTAATACACTCGACTTAGATGTTGGCATGCAACTGCCGCAGTAGGAGGGAGTGACGACAATTTCACTGCGGTGTTAAGTCTTGTTGACTTCGCAAATGTCATGTATCGACCGTTTTCAATGGATAATTCTGTTTCGGGGGCTCCATAGATTGCCAGAAGAATGCTTAATCCATTTTCCATAATCGTATTTACTGTGCAATTTTCCTGTTTAAAAACTCCGCAAATTGATGCAACTCGGGGCGCCTCTCGAACATTTTAAAAACTTTTATTTTTCCTTTATTAAAAAGCGCAGAGGTTGTGTCGCAGCCAGTAATAATTGCATGTAGTAACAACAGATGCTTTTTACAATTTGGATACTTATTTAGGCTGGAAGAAGAGTATCTTTTTGATTTTATTTTCCCTTTCCCTGGTTTAAACAAGAAAACATCCTGGTTTAAAGGAGCACGTTCTATTAGAAGAACTAAGAGATCCACATCTTCCCCAACGATAATAGTGATATTGTGTTGCGATTTCTCAAGTGCCGTCTCTACTATTAAAACGTCGGCGTCGTCTCTAGCTTGTTTCACAGTTATGTTGATAGATTGTAGTTTATACATTAGCATTGATATTAATCTAGTTTTGTTTGCGTGATTGGATAAGAACTTTTCTTGGCCAAGTGTCACTTGCATTGCTTCGTCAAAAATGATCTCTACGGATCCGGAAGTTAAAACACTACGTCGAAGTTGTTCAATTGCTTTTTTATTCTTGCTATTGTCACTGTATCCATCAAAGACAACCGTAATGTCAAAGCCAAAATGTTTTTGTAGATAATCAATATATCTTTTAATTATACACTCAAAAGTATCATCTTTTTGCCATATTACACGGTTGTAGACATAACTGCGTTGCGCTTCATGGAGCATAATTTAGCCGTACGTTATTAGTTTTACGGAAAAACCTTATAGAACCTTTTTTGTAGAGCATTCCCTGTTCTTTATTTTTTGTAATTACCCAAAAATTCCTACGACTTACGGAAAGCGAGATATTTAAGAAAATAAGAGTTTTATGGTCTTTCACCTTAAATAACTAAAAACGCAAGCGCGATATCGATGGGGACTTTTTAGACATTGCTTACAAAGTCAAAATAAAGGTGTAAACAAAATTTTGGCTCACTTGCATTTTTTTAGCAGATGCTGTTTTTTCCGGCCTAATATGACTGGAGTAAACGGGCAGTTAAGAGTGTATAGGCCGCCAAATACACGGTACGAAGAAAAATATACCCAACACGTTAAAACAAGTGGAAGATTTTCAGTTAATGTATGGAGGGTATATGACTTGCAGAGGGCTAGAAATATGCCACCGAATTCGAGAAAGATTTAATACTCAAGCTTATATACACATCCTTCAAAATGTTATGTTGCCATCGGTAAACAATATATTTCAACAAGAAAATTTTATATACCAGCATGACAACTGCCCCGTCCATACACCAAGGAGAGTTTCGGACTGGATACGGGAAAATAACATTTCATTATTACCTTGGCCCTCAAGAAGCCCCGATATCAATCCAATCGAATACGTTTGGGGTTTGTTCGTGAAAGAAATTAACAAGAACAATTATTTCCATCCTCAAAACAGTGATGAGTTGTGGAATAAAATTGAAGAAACCTGGAATACCTACAATCTTCATCACGCCCAAATGCTGGTGGCATCAATGCCCAAACGTTTAAACTTATTAGTGGAAAAAAATGGTGCCGCTTTAAAATATTAAACCAATGTTTTTTTTTTTAATATTTGAATATTCTATTTTATATTTAATTTCGAAGTCATGTATTGTATATTATTATCTTAATTTTCGTTTGAAATTTTTCTTCTGTCACTTTCAGCCATTCTATTCAATGATCCTGTATTTTCGCATTTAGTTCTGAGGCTTTGTAGTGAGATAATTGTAAAAAGCCCAATTTACCAAAATATTCAAAATTAGCATAACATCTTAACCTCAGTGTACGAAATTTTATTTCCGTCACTGTACATCCCTCTTCAATTTTTGCCATTATTTGTGCCTCTTCAACTAATGTTAATGGACTCTAGGCATTTTAAAATGTTTGACTTTTATACGTCTATTAACAATTGCCACCGCATGCACTTTTAAAATTAAATGCCAAAAATAAAAAAGAACTATTTACACCATGACAAATTAGGTGTACGGGTTTTGAATGAACAGAACTATAGGTACCGACTGCATATTCACACTTAACAGTGCAGTTCTTAAATTTTATTGATTAATAATAGTAGATTATACCACGAGTCAATAATGATAGCTATTATTCCCGAGGAATATTTACGAACCGAGCCGCGTAAGCGGCGAGGGAGTAAATATTCTGAGGTAATAATAGCCATTATTGTGAGTAGTATACTCTACTTTATCTACGACTAATTTATTAATTTGAGATTTTTAATGAACAAGTTTATTTGTCAATAACATTAAAATTAGTAATAGTACAATTAATAAACTGTATTGGTCGTGAACTATGAATAAGTTTGGAAGAGTTTTCAATACAAATATTTGGAATGTCGATTGCTGCAATGCAAAATTCAATCATTACTATTTATTTGTTTAGTAATAGTATCTGCTGTAATTGTCTTGTTTCTCATAGACTGATCAATGTAACCTTCAGCTACTTGTGTAGATTTCCAGCCCCCATGACGCTTTAATCCAGTTATATCGCCTCCTCCATCAATGTACAGAGTGGCAGATGATCTGCGATAACAATGGCCGGTATAAGTTTAAGGATTTGGCAAGTTTAAATATTTGGCAATTTGTCTACCAATGTCTGCAAATTTGTTTTTTTCTATACGTTGTATTGTACATTTAGATTTTTGATAATTTAGAAAGAATGAATTGATTTTTACATGTGACGGGCGGAGATCGATGTACTTCTTTATAATGTTATAAAACGTACTGTTTATGGCGAATGTTCGTACAATTTTGGTTTTAGTCTTGGGTATTGTTATTAAGAAGTTTGTTTGAAGATCCTTTACGTCTTCTATATTTATTTCATAAAGCTCGTTTGAGCGGCATGCGCCCATAATTCCAATAACTAATATAACCTGAAGCAAATAAGAATATGAGTTTTTAAATAGATTAGATTAAATACCTATGTATATTTACCTTATGTAAAAGAAAAACGTCATCAGGAGCTTTGTCAATAAATGTCTTAATTTCTTTCGGGGTCAGAGTGGAAGATTTATTTGCTTGAAATCCTTCAGATTTTCTTTTTAAAAACGCTCGTAGTTTTCCATATTTTTCCAGATCAACGTCATGGTTTATTCTGAACATTTAATTATTGAATAAAATGACCATAATGAAGATGGTTTGTATTTTGCACTTAGTTCAGCGAAATAGGCTAGTAAAACATTTTCGGGAAATGAATTTGTGTTATTTCGAAGACGCCATTCGTTGAAGGTTGCGTATGTTTTATTATAAATAGATTTCGATGTTTCCGGTATTAAGGTAGATGTTGTTGCTGTAGCTAGTTGTACAATTTCTGGAGGTGTACAAGTAAAAGTCTCTTCATTTTCATCCATCCCAATACGAATACATGAACACTACGCGTTTGACAATGACACTTTTGACTTGGTGTATTTTGTTTCCATGGTAATATTTGATTTGAGAAATTTTGTGATTGGAGCGGGAATAAGGACTATTAATCCCTTGTCATTATTCCCTAAGGGATTAATAGGTGGCATTATATTGCGAAAACCACAACTATAATACTTACATTATACATTAGTCGTAGATAAAAAAATATGAATGCCGAAGACCTATTATTGATCTTAATTATATAAGGAGCTTTGGTTTTCATTGCAAACGCTTTAAAATCACTTCATACAAAAAGGTAAAACTGACTGTTTTTTCTTGTTAACTTTTTATCAAATAGGTAAAGTTATATTCTAATAACCGACAGAAATGTTTCGGGAATTAAAATTGCATGCTCAGATATTTATATTATATAATATTATTAAAAATTTAAAAAAAATATATTTAAAAAATTCAAATACTAGAAGTTGTTATATTATTCATACTTCCCGTCCGTGGATATGCACGATGCCGATATAGTACATACTATGTTGGCATACAAATGGTATATGCGACACCACCAAATTGTTTATTTATAATAATAGAAGTAAAACTTTCGTAGGATCTTTTTACTATTTAGAAATTTCTTACTACTCATTTTAATTTGTAATGATGTTTTTTTAGAAACCATCCAAACTATTTAGTAATTTCGATCATATGGAAGAACTTGCAGCACCTAAAGCTCATCATATGGAACCTCCAAAAAGTCAACATGTAAGTATTATGTTTGTATATGATTTGGAAAATTCAATTTAAGATGGGAGTATCAACATGCTTGTCAACCTATTACCTATCTGGCGTAGATTTATTTCACTTTTTCTAGCTTTTACACAAAATTTAAATAAAATCAGTATTTTAAGAAAATTGTATAGCGGAAAATATCAATTAAGATTTTTTTAAACATTATGTCATTGTTCTTTCACTATACAATTCCCCAAAATTAGCAATGAAATAAATTGACATTTGATATGTCAGATATGACCTAAATAATGTGCCGATGTTATTGATTTTATTTAATATCGTGGGTTCAATTCAATAACTAGATAACTCGAAAATTGCAGTATTTGAGATATCAGCTTCATGGAACTCGTTAAGGTATAGGCTCTTGAATGCTATAAGTAGTTAACTTAAAGATATACCCTAGTGACCTCTGTAGATGAATTCGAAAACTAGATAAATGAGTAAACAAAGAAAATATTAGTGCAATAAGTCGATAACAACAGATGTCTAGTTTTACAATTTCGGTCATGCCAGTCTAACTTTGTCAAAAGTAGACAAGTCACGTAGTCAGCAGTCAGTACTAAAACTTCTACGCGAATTTAGCTTATTCGAACACTGAAGCTGATGATGATTGAAATCAATTTTTTTAAGTTATAATTATTTTCTAATAAAAACTTATATTTATTTCGTATTTTTATTACTGGATAACTGGTGCATACCTAGAATAAAGAAATTCAAAATAGTGCTAAAACTAGACATCTCGCAATTAAATTAATTTTAATTAATTTAGTACCTATAATTTTTATTAAAACTGTCCTCCAGGGTTCCATTATACCCTCTTCTATCACGTACATACAAAAAAAGTCTTCTAATTAGTCTGTTTCAGATTAGGAATAAGAAAGTACGCAAGAAGATTAGTTAACGCTAATTATCTCAAAACTACAATTTTTAAGTTATCTAGTTATTGAATTGAACCCACGATATGTTATAGATTGGCAATAAATTGAATAATGTCGAGAATTCCACCTTATTAGTATTTATAGGTTCACTATGAGCTAGATTGAACATTTTTTTACTTCAATCAGCACTTATCACTATTTGATAACAGTTCGACTCTGGACCAGCTTAAATTTTACGTTTTTGTCATTAAACTTTTCCAGGGATAAATTTATAAGAATCACTTCTTTACTTTTTATCTTCTGATTTTTTAAGTCGTTTATCAAAGATAGTTTTTAAATCTATTTAACTTAATCAGTCACCAGTTGATACCTCTGGCAGCATTCCGTACCGTTTTATTTTGTTCTAACGTTTGTTTTTTAAGAATCATGATTACCTGACGTAGTTTTAAGTTATGATTTATTCAGTAGAATGTGTTTGTGTTGACTGAATTCGTTTCACTGTGTTGCCCTATACAGAGTGGACTTTTTAACTGGAATAAATTCAGTATTAGGAAGCCTCTTTAGGTAGTTGCTAAAAAAGTACAGAGCCACGGCTCCGTTTTTTAGTTTGGAATACTTTTTTTGTTTCAGATGTAAAAGTATGTAAACTCACCGACAAAAAAAAACGGCACCTAAATTTTTTTAGTAATTTCAATATGGCATAACTTTTTTATTTTTGACTTTATTGCAATGATTTTTTACTGGGCGATAGATCTATTCATTAAAATTACGCTGCAGTTTGTTCTGATGTAATTTTGGTTGCTAAAATGTTTATATACCAGGGTAAGTCAAAATGATGTTTTTAGTCGGAAGTTTAAAACGTCCTGTGGAAAAAACACGCCATAGAACCTTGTTTGAACATGATTTACGATAAAGCTGCATGTATTCCGAGCGTTTTGTTTTTTGAATCATCTGGTTATCTTGTTTCTTTTACCAGCTACACATTTTTAATTGAAATGCTGCATTTAAAAAACATTTTTACTTCAAACATTAAAAGTTGTCATTAGAGCACTTAAAATTAAAATAAAATGTTAATAACGAGTGTGTCCTCTAGCCGCAATGACAGCTTGCATTATTCTTGGCATGGAATCAATTAGAGTAATTATTTTTTCTTGAGGAGTAGCTTCATATTCTTCATTTAATGCTAACCTGAGATCTGGTAAAGTTGTAGGTTTGTTGGGACGGTGACGAACGCGTCTTTTTAATTCATCCCAAAGATGCTCAATTGGGTTGAGATCTGGGCTACAGGGTGGCCATTCTAACCTTTGAATTCCAATACGGGCAACATAACTTTTATTTCTATTAAAGCGATGATTTTACCCACGTCTGCAGTGGTTTGCACCATTTAAATTACGATTTTAATATTTACAATGTCACTGACAAAATAATCTAATAAAGTAGGTAACCTTCATTTAATGCTAACCTGAGATCTGGTAAAGTTGTAGGTTTGTTGGGACGGTGACGAACGCGTCTTTTTAATTCATCCCAAAGATGCTCAATTGGGTTGAGATCTGGGCTACAGGGTGGCCATTCTAACCTTTGAATTCCAATACGGGCAACATAACTTTTATTTCTATTAAAGCGATGATTTTACCCACGTCTGCAGTGGTTTGCACCATTTAAATTACGATTTTAATATTTACAATGTCACTGACAAAATAATCTAATAAAGTAGGTAACCACTAGCTAACTTAGTTATTTTACGCTGATTATTTTTATTGACATTAAAAAATGCAGTGTTTTAATTGAAAATGCATAGCTCGTAAAAGAAACAAGATAACCAGATGATTCAAAAAACAAAACGCTCGGAATACATCCAGCTTTATCGTAAATCATGTTTAAACAAGTTTCTCTGGCGTGTTTTTTCCACAGGAAGTTTTAAACTTTGGACTAAAAACATCATTTTGACTTACCCTGGTATATAAACATTTAAGCAACCAAAATTGCATCAGAACAAACTGCAGCGTAATTTTAATGAATAGATCTATCGCCCAGCGAAAAATCATTGCAATAAAGTCAAAAATAAAAAAGTTATGCCATATTGAAATTACTAAAAAAATTTAGGTGCCGGTTTTTTTTGTCGGTGAGTGTATTATGACAGCTCATTGGAAATAGCATAAAAAAGGGAATACGACCCACTATTTACTTTTGCATTTCAGTAATTTAAAAAACCAGAAAATAAAAACTGGCCATTTTAGCAACAATTTATACCACATTTTGAGTTTTGCAGCGCAAACTGTTTAAAAATGATAAGGTTCGTTGTTTTCTTGATGCCGCATTCCAATGGTCACTTTATTTTTGGTTTAGAAGAAGTAAATACTTATCTGTAGTATTGTGTGCTGTTTAAACCGGTACTTTATATAGTAAGAAGTATTTTTGCTAAAATAAACTAAAACTAAATTAGTTTTGCTTCTAAATTTTTAAATTATTAACAGGTAAACCCACAAGCTTTAACATACGAACCTACAGAAACCATTATAAGGTTGGCGAAAGTTCCTGATAGGATTTTAAATCAGCCAAAACCATTGGAACCCGGGAAAGTTAAGAGAAGTGCTTTAAAATATAAAGGTAAGAACCTAAAGGGTGTCTCACGGAGAATCGATTCGATCTATATATTATGGAGAACTATACATAAGAAAATTTTACAGTATGCTAATGTTGGTGACAAACCGGCTAAAATATATTTAATATGGTGGGCACTTTCGGTTAGACTGTCAATTTGCTTTTTTTAATGGAACCCCCAATGTATTATAACTATTACATTTTTTGATTCCACACAAGATTTTAGGCAGATTTTGTATATTATGTCTTATACCTAAGTCTAAGCGTTTTTGCCTTTGTTTCCGTATTTTTTATTTTCCCGGTGCAAAAAATTTAATTTTTCATAACATGAATAGTTTTTGTTTCAGAAGCAAAACTTATTAGGAGTGACATTTTTATCCCTTAAAACTTACTCAAATTGTAAACTTTTAAATACCATCCGCGGACATACTACATATCACTTAGGTCGACGAGGTGCGATATTATGGAAACCATAAACCTTATATCTTTGGAAAAAAAAATGATTGACTAAATCGACCAAGAAAACCTAATGTATAATAATAATAATACTATGTAGGAAATAAAAATTGAAATATTCGTAAATTATCGCGTTTAAGGTCCTCATTTAATAAAGGAAATAAAAAGTTCATTAATTCTTGCGATAGTTTGTTCCAAAGATTTTTCTTGTGTCGTCGATAATAAGGAAAGGAAAAGATCGCATTTTTTTTTAATTATTGCTGTTTTTTAATTTTATGGAGAAAATTTTAAAATCTGAATTTTGGGTTAACAGCGCCATCTAGAAGACACAGTGGGAATTAGCGATCACGACCACAGGCGAATTTCTAATAAGTGTAAAATTGTCTTGAAAAAAATTAAAAACTGATTTTTACAAGCTTTTCTTTACAAACAAACTATTGCAAAAATTAAGGATCTTTTTATTTCCTTCATTAAATGAGGACCTTAACAGCGATAACTCGCGAATATTTGAGTTTTTATTTACATCATAGTAATCACGCCGCTAGCGGTCATTTTGGAAACTAAAATGTATTTTATATCACTTCTTCTTGGTCGAATTGGTAAATACATTATTTCCCCAAGACATAAGGTTTATGGTTCCACAATTTCGCACCTGGCCGACCTTAGTGGAACACCCGGTATACAGAATATATAACCAAAAAAAACTTTAAATGTTATCCAATCCAAACCACGTGACCTTTAATTGCGGCTAATTCCGGATAACTTTTGTATTTAAGCTTTTGCTCTACCTTTTTGTTTAAGGGGTGCAGGAGGGGACAAATATTGCTATGAAAAATATTCACAACTTTGGTTTGGCTTATCAAAATTTCATAAGCTAGAGCTATTTAGCAGAATCAACAATTTTTTCATTTTCCTCAAAAATTTAAAATGGAACGATATATCTTTTTAACTTTAGCAAAAAGAAGACTAAATAAGATGAATATCTGTGAAAATCGCGTCAATATCTTTTTAAACTTGAGATGTGGAAAATCTATATATATAAAAATGAATGTTTGTCTGTATGTATGTCCGGTATGCGTTCCTATACCATTTATCCGATTACGATGAAAATTTGGTGAATTGTTGTATGCAGGCCGAGGAAAATTATGGCATAAAAAAAGTGGCATTTTAACAACGCATGCCGGGTACTAATTATATACAGTGTGGTTTTTTAAGTGTGCAACATATGGGCATTTTTTTTATTAACGATTTCTCAGAAAATTTTATTCTTGTTAAAAGTTGGTGCATGTTCGATAATCATATTAGGTGCACTTGGAATGGTTGCAAGTCAAACGGTGTACAGGGTAGGCCAAAAAATATAAAACTTGTACAAGAATAAAGTACCCCTATTTCAAAAAATTCAGCAAAATGTTATTAAAAAAAGTTGTTTAGAATTAAAAGTTATGCATAGATTCAAAAACGTGACCTCCTAAAATAAAAAAATATATTTTTTTAAAAAACATTAATAATTTCCCAAAAAAATTTTTTTTTTAATATTTACCATAAAGACCTTCATAAATTAATCAAAATCAATTTCGCATATTTTTGTTCAAGTTCAAGCATATTTGTAAAAGTTACTTGAATTTTTAATTTATTTAGGAATCACAAACTTCATGTTTGTTGCAACGATATTAAACACAACTTTAAAATATTCTAAAAATTAGTTTTAACAAGATAAAGCATTAGTAATGATAATATGCTAATTAAAAAAACCATCATTTAAAGTGCAAAATTTTTATTTTAAATGTTTATTAAAATTTTTTATTCTTGTAAAAGTTTTATATTTTTTGGCCTACCCTGTACGCCGTTTGACTTGCAACCATTCCAAGTGCACCTAATATGATTATAGAACATGCACCAACTTTTATCAAGAATAAAATTTTCTGAGAAATCGTTAATAAAAAAAATTCCCATATGTTGCACACTTAAAAAAACCACACTGTATATAGCTGGGTCTGGAATTAATTTTAGAGAAAAACAAAAAAAACACGTATATTTTCTTTTGTTTTTAACATGAAAAAAAGTTTTATTAAAAAAAGTATATGTCAATCTGTCAAAATTTGACAGCTGTCACATAAAATCACGTGTAACTTTCTTATTTGAAGAGATAACAAATTTTTGATTCCGGATTAATTTAAGTACTAACCAGGGTGAAAAAATGGCCGTTACAAATTTGACATTGACAGCTGTCAAAATTTGACAGAAGTGATTTCAACTTCTTTTAATTGAAATATTTCATTTGGCAATATTGTAGCTACCATCCCGGACAAGAAAAAAATGGAAAAAAATTTGACACTAACCTGTCAAAATTTGACAGATCAAGTATAAACTGTTTTTTTTCATATTTTTAATATGTTTGTCTGTCTGTCTGTATGTCCCGTATGCGTTCCTATACCATTCATCAGATTGCGATGAAACCTTGGTGAGTTGTTGTGTGCAGACCGAGGAAGGTTTCACCTTAAAAAAAAGTGGCATTGTAACAACGCATGCCGGGTACTAATATATAGAATAATTCGGGTTTGTTCGGGTTTGTATCTATAAATCTGTAAAGTATTACTTGATGTGAACTCGCCCTATTATGGCATCTCAGAGAAAGCGACCATACCAAGGCGTATATACTAAATATCACGAATAGTCTCGTTTTAAAACAGATGACAGCGGTTATTTGTCATCGATCAGCTGATATTGGGACATAATAATATCCCTAGATTTGTAGCGGACCGTAATGAGCCCAAACACCAAGTTATAAATTGCGTTTTTGTTACATTTAATTGTAAGTACCTACAATTATTATTCATTTGACCAAAAATTTAGATACAGGTTTAAATTTTTTAATTCTTTTTCATTAGGGATCATAATTATTAATGTGTGCCTTGCTCGTTAGTTGATTTCATCGATAAGTAATAAGTTTTATTTCATCTGAACGCCGTTTTTGTCGAAAAGTTAGTTTGTAAAATTTTTGTTCTTAAAATGTTTGTTCGTTAAGGTTAGGTTTCTAATGTATAATTTTTGCATTTTACATTATCTAGATATCCTTTTCTGTTTCAAGAAAAATAAGTAGAAATTAAGTATTTCCCTGACTTAGGTAGGTAGGGGAGAGTTGGACAAACCCGGGTAGGTTGATAAAACCGGGTATCGCCTAGTTCTACCAAATGCCAAAACAGCTTTCCATATTATTAACCTTTAAAAAGCAGCTATTTGATTTTGAAGGAATTATTTTTATTAGTGTTATTAGTAAATATTATTATTGTTTGGCAATAGTAAGGTACCTAATAGTAAGTAAAATTATGTTACTATAATAGTTAAAATGGCTAACCATATTAGTATGTAATAGGATAGCGAACAAATATATAATTCTATTTTCTGTGTCTACGTACCTTACATAAGTGAAATTATTATTTGATATTACTATTATTATTGTTTGTATGACAATAAAATAAAGTTTTTAACATACAAGTTTAGAAATGTAACTGTATCAATAAATTCCATTTTAACAAACAAATTCCATAAAAACCACTTTTGGGTCTACGTACCTTACGTAAGTCATATATGGGGATTTTCTTGACAGTGAATGTAATAACTTGAATTCAATTAGTTTATGTTGAACTGTAGGTATTTTACCTATAGGTATAATCTGAACAAATAAAACGAAAAAAAAATCTGTTCTAAATATGAGTGACAGAATCCTATTTTAAGTTGTGTTTCAGTTAGTTTAGTATTTTTAAGGTTTGGATATTTATAATATTATAAACTTTTTAAATCTATTTTGACACTTTATCTTTAAACCATATAGAAATTTATGCTTATTATTACCTACCTTAAATTATAATATTTATAAAACAAAACTTTCAAAAGAAATTACTAGGTACATATTACTTATTATTTGGCAACATTAAAGCGGTAGAACCGATGAGGCTATTGCATAAATTGTTTTAGAAGGTATCACATGTATAATTTTCAAGTCCGGTCCTGTAATTCATGCCAACTTATAAAAATTTAATAGACCAAAATTGACCAAGTGTCACGTGACTTTGCCTCCATCTTGCGAGAGTATTCAAGATTTTTACTATACCAGGGCGTATACCGGTGCGAATGCCGGGCATTGCAACGCATGCCGGGTACACGCTAGTTTAATATAAAAATAAGCCACATAAGAACAAATTGACGGTATTTGTAGGCAAAAAGTTGCAAATATCATACCATTGTATCTTCTACACAGCCATAATCATAACGACCCTACTTTAAAATGAATGTTCTGTAAATTATAAAAATAAATAAAATGAATGAATGAAACATATTGCAATAAAATAAAAATGGGAAGATGATTCAAAATATGAAATAGTACTACGTGTCAAAGTTTAAATGGGTTTGTTCGGGTTTGTTCGAATTTTGATTAACTTCTTTAAAATTTAAAGCATGTAAAACGCCTCTAAGGTCAGTATTTTGACGCAGCGCAAATTTTAGGGAAATAAATCCAAATTTCTTTTTAAAACTTTGTCACGTACTATTTTATATTTTAAATCACAGCCTTCTTCCCTTTTTTTTCACAGCACACTTAAAATCTTATTGCAATTTATTCCAATGATGCAACCATCTTGTATTATTTTTGATGTATATACAGGGTTAGTTGACATAACCGGAACGCCTAATTTTCTTCAAAACTACCAAGGCTAAATCAATGGTACAGGTGGATAACTTAAAAAAACTGGATTGAAAATTGACAATTGCGACGTTGCCAGATTTTTAGTTTTTTCTGTAACTCAAGGAATGTTTTTTTTCAAATGTAACACTACTCTTTTTTTTATTGATTTCGATTTCCTGATAGTATCAAATTTTTATCTCAAATAGTTCTATGGGAAAAAAAGTTAATTAGTTACAACTCTAACTCTAAAATAAAAAAAAATCCAATCTATTTCCATTTAAAAACCTTTCAAATAATGTGAAAAGGAAGGTTGGTAGACATAAAGTCGCTACAGTGGTTCTTTTCCCGTGCGTCATCACTTTTACGTCATCAAAATCGTATGAATCAAATCAAAATTACGAGACGAAAAAAGTCAAAACTAAGTTAAGTTCATAAAATGGACGTGCCTGCCTACCGTTTGACGTACCTACATAATATCACGAAAAATTATTATTTATTTTAAGTATTGCCCGGCATTCTCTATTATCTAAAAGAAATTGACAAACAAATGTTTATACATTTAATACTATTTTTAAAGCTTAAAATCTACAAAAGTTTGGTGTTTTATTGACTATTAAAATCGCAAAAGTCAAATTTTTAACATCCTTTCATTTAAGGGAATTTAGCCACTGCCGTAAACGTTTCAAAGAACTTTCACGGTTAGAATATTTAAAATAAATAAATTAGTTATTATAAAAATCCATAAATACTTACCGCCAAAACAGATGGTGGGTATAATTACCTCTAAAAAGAACTATTTTTAGAAACAGGAACAGTTCTAAGGCACACAGATTTACAAAATACGAATTAGATTGGCAGATCAAAATAAGGTTGACAATGACGTTCTAAAATGCAACGGTTGTCAACTAAACAAATAAAGAAAGTAATTAACTGACGTTTATAGTTTTATCCTTGTCTAGCACGTTATATTATTGCGGAATTTTGGAGACGTTCTTTTATGCTTTTATTCAAACTTGTTACTGTAATAAACAAGGATGCAGAGTTATTAACCACGTCGAGTCCTGATCGTTGATTGATGACGCACGGGCAAAGATCCACTGTGGCAACTTTAATGTACCTGATAGTATCGATTTCATAATCAAATTAATGAAGTGTACTATAATATGTAAGTAATTTTTAGTAGCTATGTTATTGTAAGTAGTTGTTTGTTGTTATTATCGTTATCGATACTATTAGGTACATTATATCTACCAACCTTCTTTTTGACAATATTTGAAACGTTTTTAAATGGAAATAGATTGAATTTTTTTTTATTTTGGAGTTGTAACTAATTAACTACTTTTCCCATAGAACTATTTGAGATAAAAATTTGATACTATCAGGAAATGATAATGTTTATGGGAGGAATCGAATTCAATAAAAAAAGAGTAGTGTTAGTGTTACATTTGAAAAAAAAAACATTCCTTGTGTTACAGAAAAAACTAAAAATCTGGCAACGTCACAATTGTCAATTTTCAATTCAATTTTTTAAGTTATCCACCTGTACCATAATTCATTTATTTAGCCTTGGTCGTTTTGAAGAAAATTAACCGGTCCGGTTATTTCAACTAACCCTGTATATTTTAAATTTACAGAACATTCATTTCAAAAAAACTTGTTATGATTATGGCTTTGTGGAAGACACAATGGTATCATATTGTTAGTTTCTTGTCTAGAAATACCGTTTTAAACCTTTAGTTTGTTTCGACGTAGCTCATTTTTATATTATATTTTCCATATCTCCGGTTGAAAAAAAAATAGTACTTACGGTTTTCACAGATGTTCTTCTTATTTATTGTTCTTTCTGCTTAAGTTAAAAAGACATATTGTTGCATTTAACATTTTTGAGAAAAATGAAGAAATTATTGATTTTTCTAAACAGCGCCATCTACCTGTCGCAATAGAATTCATAGCTTGATAAAACAAAAGAAACACTATTTAACAAGTTTAAATTTGTTAAAATCTGACAAGCCAAACCAAAGTTGTGATATTTTTTTTCATATATAATATCACAAGAGATAAAATTTTGTCGGCAAAATTTTCGAAAGGTATGAAAGTTTGTTGCTTCGCAATTTCGCGAATGACATTTTTGACAAAATCACGAGCCGTCAGGCGAGTGATTTTGTCGAAAATGTCATGAGCGAAATTGCTTAAAAGCAACAAACTTAAATAAATCCTTGAGAACAATTTTGCTTACACAATTTTTTCTCGAGTTGTATTCGACATGACTATTTAACTAGAAAAAAGACAAAATTTTGCCGCGGCAAAAATCACATGTGAATTTTGTCCAGGTAGGTGCAGGTAGTAATTTTGCCAGTAGAAGACCGGCCGTTGCTATGACATTTTGCCAGTGTAAAACACTCTAGTTAAATAGTCATAGCAATATTTGTCTTCACCTTTACTATGAGGATTTTTGAGAAAATCCCCCTTTTTGATTGGTGACTATAGTTACGCCCACTAGCGGTCAGACTAGAAAACCAAAAATAAATCCGCACGGTAAACGGATTCCAAGATACAATTAGACCAAGGTCGATAATTTTTGAAAGAAAAAAAATAATAGTGGGATGAAACCCATTGGAAAAGGAAGAGAATATAACAAAAATGAAAGGAAAAATAATTTACGGTCGATCCGAGGTCGGGAAGTGGAAGGGGGTGAGTTTTTAAGGGTAGAAAACGATTTATCTCGATTTCCGGCAAAACTACAAGTCTAATGAAAAAACGTTAAACGGCAAAGTTGTAGGTAATAAAAAGATCTACAACTTTTGTGTTCACACTTTTTTCACATAACCTCAAAATTTATGTGAAAAATTTAAATAACCAAGTTTTTGGTTTTTAATTTTTATCTTTTACAAAAAAAAATTTTTTTTTCACGAAATTTGGTGAAAACTTACCTTTCTATGTCCCAAACACACTGTAATTTTTTTGATTTAAAATTTTTTTTTCACCTTATTTTGACTTAATATCGAAAAAGCACCCTAATTTTCAATCGAAAATTCTCACGTCAAAATATCTGCTTTTTAAAAAAGTCGATGGGTTTTTTGTTCGTTGAAATCTCTACTTTCTGATGGTGTAAAAAAATATACATTACTATGGTAAATGTTCTCAAAAAATGAAAAAAACTCGAATCCGAAATTTTTTTTTTTAATCGTTATGTACAATTTTGAGCTATTTATTAAAATTTATACTTTAATTACTCGAAAAACGTAAGATTCCATGTTACATTGATAAACAAAAAAATTACAAATCCATAAAACATAAAGATCGCAAAAAACATGCGAAATAGTTGTTCTAAATATAATTAAAGGTAGGATTTAAAGGGGATTTCATCACATTTACAATAGTAATGTATATTTTTTTTACACCATCAGAAAGTAGAGATTTCAACGAACAAAAAGCCCACCGACTTTTTTAAAAAAGCAGATATTTTGACGTGAGAATTTTCGATTGAAAATTAGGGTGCTTTTTCGATATTAAGTCAAAATAAGGTGAAAAAATAAATATTTTAAATCAAAAAAATTACAGTGTGTTTGGGACATAAAAAGGTAAGTTTTTACCAAATTTCGTGAAAAAAAAATTTTTTTTTGTAAAAGATAAAAATAAAAAACCAAAAACTTGGTTATTTGAAATTTTCACATAAATTTTGAGGTTATGTGAAAAAAGTGTAAATACAAAAGTTGTAGATCTTTTTATTACCTACAACTTTGCCGTTTAACGTTTTTTCATTAGACTTGTAGTTTTGCCGGAAATCGAGAAATCGTTTTCTATCCTTAAAAACTCACCCCCTTCCACTTTCCGACCACGGATCGCCCGTAAATTATTTTTCCTTTCATTTTTGTTATATTCTCTTCCTTTTTCAATCGGTTTCATCCTACTATTATTTTTTTCATTTTTTACCATTTTCAAAGTCTTCAGCCCTGGTGTAAATAGCCCAACCAATGATAAAATTTTAGTTACACCCCTAATTGAAAAATTGGCCCAACCGAAACAAAGAAATGAAAAGTCAAAGGAGGATGAAGACGTCGATCCTTGGGCTATATCGAAAAATGCATTGAAATACAAAGCCACACCCAGAATTATAGAATTAGCCAAACCGGTGGAACGGGACTAAGTTATTCATAGAAACAGAATTAATTATTAAAGTAAAATAAAAAAAGCAAATTTTGTAATCTAAAAGTAAGAAAAAAATGTGCAAAATATAAGTTGTAAATACAGTTGTGTAATAAAAAATAGTTAAGTTTAACAAAAGTTTTACTGAAAATTTGTAGACTGCTGTTAAATCAAATAGCTATAAACGATAAACACAATACACCAATACCTTAGTAACTAGGGCGGACAAAGGTAACATCACAGTTATCCAAAAGAAAGATGACTATGACCAAAAAGCCCTTCAACTATTAAGTGGTGATTCAACCTATAAAGTTTTAAACAAGGACGCTACAGTTACGGTTCAAAATAAAAATAACAAACTGATTGATTCTTTGTTTAAACAGGGACAAATAGATGAAACGACAAAAAAAAATTAAAGACCAACTCTGCAACCCCCCAAATGTATTTTTTACCAAAAGTTCATAAACCAGGCGCTCCACTGAGGCCGAGAGTATCTTTCGTGGGATCACCATTATACCAAACAAGTAAATATGTGGCGGATATTCTGACGCATGGCTTTGTTAAGGACGAAAAACACGTAAAGAATTCTTTTGGTTTGGTGGAATCCTTTAGGGATGTTGTTTTGCCTCAGGGATACGTCTTGGTCTCATTAGATTTCGTTTCTCTTTTTACCAACATCCCAACAGACTTAACAGTCGATATCATTACCGAAAGGTGGAGTGTTGTTGAAGAGCATACCACTTTGCCCTTAAATACGTTTTTACTATTTTTTAATTTGGTGGTTGAGAATAGTTATTTTAGTTACAATGGAACAATATACAAACAAATATACGGCTTGGTTATGGGAAACTGCATGTCGCCTGTATGTTCGGACATAGTAATGTCTGCCTTACAAAACCATTGTTTAAGTTAATTATCTTTTGAAATTCCCTTATACAGACGCTATGTTGATGATATTATTATTGCGGTACCAAATAACAAAACTGACGAACTTCTCAACACATTCAATACATATCACCATAGACTTCAGTTTACCCTTGAGTTCGAAAATAACGGTTCTTTACCATTTCTTGATGTTCTGTGCATAAGAGACGAGAACGAAACTCTTAAGACTGATTGGTACCATAAACCCACCTTTTCGGAAAGATTTTTAAATTATTTTTCAGATCATCCACATAACCAAAAAATAAATATCATTAACAACTTAAAAACTAGAGCATTACAACTATCACACCCGTCTTTTAGGAAAAATAATTTAGAACTTATTAAAAAATACCTACTTAAAAACAACTACCCTGTTGAACTTGTAAATCGAATTCTCAACAACCAACAAACAAATAAAACAAACATTCCGTCTGCTGAACATCAACTGTATTTAAAAATTCCTTATATAAGACGGTTATCCGAAAAAATAAAGACTCTTTTGACAACGGACTTTAAGATAGCTTTTAAGAGCGAAAATACTATAGGCAATACTATCTACTCAAAACTAAAGGACAAAACTCCAACACACCTTAAATCTAATATAATTTACAAGGTACCCTGTAAAGAATGTGGAAAAGTATATACATATATATATAGGGCAAACTGAACGGTATTTAAAGACCAGAATGTCGAAACATGCAAGAGACTGCAGAAACTTTCATGTTACCAGAGACTCAAAAACAACACTTTTTGACCATTTTAAAACGTAAGGGCACACTTTTGACTTTGAAAATGTAAGCATTTTAGGGACAGAGACTAATGATAAGAAGCGCATTTTAAGGGAAATGATAGAAATTAAAAATGGCCCGGAAAGTATCAATCGAAGGACAGATATAGAAACCCTCAGTACTTCATATTTCAATTTAATTGAAAAAACGAAAAAAAAATACCTGACAAACAAATCAGTTGGTTTCTCGCCTTGGCACAGGCTGTAGTACAAAATTTTTAAAAATTAGTAATTGTTTACGGTTCCGTTTGTTACGTGTCCCTTTTATCATTACGTGTCCTAATTTTATCATTCTTTATTTCTTTTTTACCATTGTGACTCTTGGAGCCCACTTTAACTGTTAGTTTTTGCCATTCTTGTGTGTGTTGTTTTTGTTGTTTTTTGGGTTCACCCTTGGTTCCCATTTTATTTTATTTTAATGAGGAAAAAAAAATTACACCTGCTTGTAACTGTGTTACTCTACTTTCAGTTATGTTATGTTATCGAAAATAAGATTTGTCATTTTTTCAAACAAATCAGTTATGATTTTTTATCGGTTATTGTTGAAACCTAAGAAATAATCCTATTGTTTCAGAGCCCTGAGGAAGGAAATACATTTTCCGAAACGTCAGAAAATTAAAATTTGGGTTTTATTTGCTCCTTAAACCCATAAAAACCACCTACAGATAAACACAATATTTAATTTGACAGCAGTCTGCGGTAAAAAACACACTGGTATAACATGTAACGACTAAGTTTATGCCCTAGCCAAGGATAGTATTCGTAAAGGGGTCTACAGACACACGTACATGTATTAGTACATGTACGCGCGTTGATGTTCGCCTGTGTGTAGACAAAATACCGACAACAAAACCGACGCACATGTTTACTGTTCCCGCTTGAATTTATGTACGCACGTACATAAACGTGAGCACATGTGTGGAGACGAAAGTTTGTTTGTTTCAAGGATTTTGTCAGTGTCGTGTTAGTTTTGTTGTTGAAGTTTGATTTAAACATGGCGTATTTATGAAGTTTTTCTTATTTATAACACACACGCAAGCCTCTGGCAATAAGTTTAGTTCATCGTCACTCGACATACTGACACCGCAACGCCTGGAAGACTGCATACAAGTACCTGTGTCTGTAGAGAAATGTGATCCACACACATCAACGCGCATACATGTATGCGCGTTGATGTACTAATACATGTTCGTGTGTCTGTAGGCCCCTTAATGGAAAACCCATTAGTTCTAGTCTCACTCTTAGCGAAACAGATGTTCTTCTAAAATCACAAATATTCGATAAAGGGAACGTAAGATGGAAAACCTATTGTACCACATCTCGCACAAGATATTCACATCTTGTAAAAAAACATTCCTAATAAGCACTGGCATAAGGAGATAATAGTTTCAAGACGGTTTATTACAACCATTATACGACTGAAATTGGGCCATGCTTGTTATCCAGCAGACCTAAATAAAATGACTATTTTCCCTGCTGACAAATGTTATTTGTGCAATGTCAGATGCGATTTGGACCATCTAATCTTGGAGTGTAAAAAGTATGAAAATGAAGTTAATAGCCTCTTAGAGCAATTGATTCAAGAATGTAAAGTCGGGTGCCCTTTTAATATCCTATACCTTTTATCACTAGGAAATATAAAAATATTTAATGTTCTTGTAACATATTTATACAAGGTCAATTTAAAATTGTAACTCTTTAATTATTTAAAAAACAAACCTGCCCTATTTTTTTCCTTATAATATGTAGTCCCCTTTTTTTAGTAGCATTTTTCCCTGTGTGTCTTAAAATAAAGTCTCCCTGCCAGACCCCAGTGGCGTGAAGCGTGTCTCCCTGTTTATATGTTTTGTATAATACATTCAAATCATTCATTACACATTAATAATATTAGGAAACAAATAGTTTTGAAAAAACACAAATTTTTCAAGAGACTTATTTTCTTGAATTTTTTTTATCGAATAACTGAAAACCTGCTCAAAAATTTAAAAACATGTTGCAATAAACATTGCTTGTAGGAAACAGAGGTTTCAATCCATTCAAAAAATGTATTTGATTTCAAGTCATACGCACAATTTAAACCAACGTTAAATATCCCATGGAAAAAAATCTGTTGGCTTCATTATAAAAAAGGTGAAGCTTTAAAGATATTTTTAAAGACAAATTTCAAGGAGCCCTGCTTTTCTGAAGAAAGCATCAAAATAAACAGAGGACGACACCAAAAAAAGAGCAATTAGACACAGGCTTTTCATAAAAACGTATCCATTACAAGTTTAAAATATCAAGATTTACACATGCATTGCTTCTTCCACCTTATTGATGACTCAATGAGAAAAAGTTTCTATTTTAAACGTCAAGAAGATGCATGACATCCCTTTATTTTCAGACTATAATTTAAAACTGCTTTTATATTCAAACACTAAGAGCAGAACTCAAAGCCGAAATAATAAGCCCCAAGCATTAACGCTATTTGATAAAATTTATGGAAGATTATCTCCCGGAAACCTTACATGTACCAAGACACCTTTATGAAGCATTAAAACCTTCGAAACCTACAAATACACTTTTTGGAATAGTAACTCCATTAATCTACTCAACGACTGGAAACTTAATAGCCTCTAACCTTAGTCGTTAAAAGTAAAGAAATACATTTCAAATATCCTTACGATACATCCCTGGCATCCATGGATTCATCCGACTATTCTTAGCCGCGAACGCAATCACCGATTTTACACAGATAAACGCATTTGACAATACCGCCAATAGAACTCTTAACGGTCATGTACTTGTTGCGAATCACTGGAACGAAACTGAAAGAGCAACCCTGATAAAACCAGGACTCATCTACGCCCCCGAGGCTAACCGCGATATTGACGCAAGCTTTATTAAGTATGGAGCGAGACTCAATCTCCCCATACCTCAAGTTCAAGATCCAATTCACAATTTGGAACAATTCTGTTACTTACAAACTTGGTTTGGTAACATTGTTCAAATTATGGGAACATATTGTTCCTATTTCACTGGATCAACCACACTCGCTGATTGTTCTACAGTAATGACAAGTTCACCACTCGTTATTTCAGAACTAACAAATAGCACTCCCGTTATACTAGACAACCCAATCAGGACGTTAACCCATGGATTCCCTCGACAATGAGTTTTCTCACCAGATAACATCCACGAATCAACGGAGACGTTAATTCCTCCCGCATGAACTATCATTGCTAACTTCAAAATCTCTAAGATAAATTATCACACAATGATAGGTGATCTTGGATTATTCTCAGAACTTGGTCACCCGATCACTACACGACAAGGTATATACTGAAAACATAGCACATATCGAAGAACAAAGCAAAATGGAACAATTTGGAAAATCCTTGACTCCATGATTTCAGAAAAATACCATTTAATGAGACCAAAGCAACCAATAGACTAGCACGTCAGTTACAGAAAATGTGTAAAGATAGCACAATTCCTCCAGCTTACCATCATTTTTATAGTAGACTCAAAGCAGATAGGAACACAAAAGGTAGGCTAGCCGAGTTGAATTTCGATGAAGGATCTGAGTGTTTTTTTGTTTGTTCTTGCAGGTACCATTGCAGTCAACATTCAGTGTAATTTAAATTAAAAATTTTTAATTTCTGAAATGAAATTTATTTTGCTTTTCACTCACTACACTATAAATATAAAAAAGTAAGAAGGATATAAAATGCCCGAATATTTTGTAACTTTTTTAAAAAAGTATGAATAATAATTAAATTTTAGCGTCAGATGATTTAAGATTCACAAGTTCTTCTGACAGTTCCCAAAGTTTTTTTGCTTTAGACATATCAGTTGCGTTTCGGCTCAGAGATTTTTCTTTGCAATCCATGAAATATCTTCCGGTAACATTTTGAACCTCATCGGAACATGCTAGATATACTGATGTCTGACAACCTAAAACAATAAGCAAATATTTTAGATAAGCAAGTTGGCTGAGATTAGCTAAAAAAACAAGAACAAGCGTCAATTTAATGCAATTTTTAGATTTTCTAGATGTAAACTCTCAAGCCGACAATATTTACACATGTATTATACCCGCACATTTTATTTGAAAGTTGATCGGCCCACCGAGCAAAGCTCGCCGTTCAATCCAGGCCTACTTTAGTCACGAAATTATTTAATAATGTATATACAGGGTGAGTCGGGAGGAACGGACCAAATTTCAGGAGTGTATTATACACGCGAAAACAATGTAAAAAAACCTTATGTTCTTATCCGATATTCATTTGTTTTCAAGTTATAGCGCAATATCAAATTTTTTTCTACGTTCCACTTTTATCAAAATTTTCACGTAATTAGAGTATGCCATGCTCAAGACTCTAAACTATTTGACATCTATGTTGTCTTGACAATGTGTCTGTGTATTGTGGCAGTAATTAAACGTTTATTTTCAAGTTTGAGTGACTGAAGTGTTACAAAATGCCAAATACTTATTCAAATTTAGAATATGCAAATATGGTGTTTATTTATGGTTTCTGTTATGGAAGTGCTACAGCTGCTGTTGAAAAATATCGTCAACGGTATCCACATCACAGACATCCGACTAGAAACGTGTTTATCAGAGTTTTTAACAATTTGTGCGAGAATGGTAAGCTTCGCAGTGCCAACATTACATCTGAACGAGCTACTCGACAAGGTTTAGGAGAAGTAGAAAATATTTTGGATTTAGTAGAAGAAAATGCAACGACGGGCTCACGAAGAATTGGTACTCAATAGGGAACTTTCTAATTTTTTTTTTCAATAATATGAGTTAGTTAGGCCTAAAAAAAATATTCCCCAATTATTACTCCTTAAAAATCAGTAATAACTTGGTAAAAATTCCTAAAAGTTTCGCGCGTGTCAAAAGCATTTCAAACGACCTTTTAAGCGCGCCAAGCCCGATGACGTCACGAAGTATGACTTTTCCGTCATCCGTCATCCTGGCCGGTGGCCGAGTTACCGTGTGTTATTGTTATTGTATTATTGTTTTAAGGTGGAATTCTCAACGTCGTTCAATTTATTGCCAACCTATAACCTATTTCGTGGATGGCATCATGACAAATAATACTTCGTGACGTCACGACCCGTTTTTACCCGCTTGGGATAATTTGAATTTTGGGGCAGTTTTAAATCTTTCTAGCGGTCTTTTGGGACGAAATATGTTGTTTTTTTTGCTGCCATATGTTTTAGACAATATATACTTATGATTTATAGAATTTTTTCACCATTTAAAATTTTTGTCAAGTTCCCTATTGGGCATTCCACAAAAAAGAGTATTAAACACACTCCACGAGCAAGGCTTATATCCATACCATGTACAGAGAGTACAGCAGCTAAAACCGGAAGATTATGCTAAACGTATTGAATTTTGTCGGTGGATAAATAATCATCGTGTTGTATCGTGTATACTTTTTACAGATGAAGCAACATTCACCCGTGACGGTATTAATAATACTCATACCTCTCATGTATGGTCAATCGAAAATCCCCACGCAACAGTTGAAAGTAATTTTCAACATAAGTTTTCGGTTAACGTGTGGTGTGGTATGCTCGATAGCTATTTAAATGGCCCTTTCATTTTGGAGAATCGCCTCACAGGAGACAACTACCTAAATTTTTTACAACATGAGTAACAAGGACTACTAGAGAATGTTCCTGTAAATATCAGAAGGCAAATGTATTACCAGCGCGATGGAGCTCCTGCACATTTTGCTCGTCAGGTCAAGCAACATTTAGACGAAACATTTCCAGGGCGTTGAATTGGTCGCGGTGGTCCTATTAATTGGCCTCCAAGATCTCCAGACCTCACAGTACTAGATTATTGTTTATGGGGCTGGTTTAAAAATGAAGTGTACAAAGTAAAAGGGCGATGCACTAATTCGACGTATTAGAAATACTGCAGCCAATTTTAAAGAAGAAAGACATGAAGCAATTAGAGTAGCAACGGGCCATCTCCGTAGACGAAGCAGAAAATGTTTAGAAGTCAATGGTGGTATTTTTGAACATTTATTAAAAGAACGTTATGATAAGGAAACCGTTAATATATGAACTTTTCTTTATTTGGTATTACGCTATAACTTGAAAACAAATGATTATCGAATAAGAACATATGGGTTTTTTCAAATTGTTTTTGCGTGTATTTTACGCTCCTAAAGTTTGGTCCGCTCCTCCCGACTCACCCTGTTACTATGACGCATGTAGATAGTTATAGAATTTCGGAAGTAGCGAATACAAGGACTTTTATGAAAATTTATTTCTGTCGTTTTTTGCTAACTTCTACTCTGCGTCCCTTTAGTTTTTTGTTCAGTGAACTTGCAAGTGAGCGAGACTGTGTTGACTGTCGAACTGATAACTGATTTTATGTTATAGGTTTTATTTTTATAAATTGTGTTCTTGAAATTCACTTTCCCTCTAAAGTCGATCACATGCTTTTGTATATTCGAAGTCCAAGTCGCAACAAAAACACCGTGGACGTTTATGCTTACCTTGTAAAGGTGTTTTAAAGAAAAGTTTGACAATCAATTTTAGAGGCCAATTTAAGGGAACGGGAACACTTCTCCAGATTCCACTGTCAACCATTCCCGGATGTAAACAATTGACTGTTACGCCAGTCCCTTCAAGCCGTCTGGCTAATTCATTGGAAAAATAAATATTTGCATATTTTGATACGTAGTAGATGTATGGGGGGAACCAAGAACTTGTCGGATTCAAATTGTTAAGATTTACCGAAGAAAGTCTGTATAGTTCTGAAGCCACAACAACTATACGAGATTGGGTCGTTCTCTTCAACAAATCTAAAAAAGACAAGATGCTGGATTGTGTTTTGTTGATCTTCATTCGTTAATACAATTATAAGCTAAACATTAAAGGCTACATAGCTTTAAACTATAATATCTTTAGTTTTGAGGTAAAGTACTTAACAAGTAGTCGTTTTTACTAAGTAAAATATTTTCTTGAAAGTAGCCTGCCCCTTTAAATAACTAAATAACTCACCTATTAGCAAATGCGTTAATAAGAAGGGCCCAAAGTGATTGGTAGCCATCGTCAGTTCAATGTTGTCTTCAGTCTTAATAATTTTATTTTCGGCTGTACCGGCATTGTGAATTAAAACATCCAGTCGCTGTTCCGTTCTCAAAATGTCTTCGGCAAACTCCCTAATTGATTTTTGTGAGGCAAGATTTAACTGTTTTACCACCACATTTTCATTCTTAGTGGCTTCTATAATTTCGTCTGCAAAGAGAAACATTTTATTAAAAGTGGCTTACTTATGATTACCTCATACAAAATTTCACCAATGATCTGGTACCTATAGAGGAAACAATAACAAATTAACATATTGACAAAGTCGTATTTCATTCCGAAGAAAATCAACATGCAAGTTTCGCTGCTCCACTCGTTTACCAAAGTTACGTTGTTAAAGGTATTAACATGATGTAAGAAATTTAAATATTTGTCTAAAACCTTAGAAAAAGTCTGCACGATGGCAACGGAGCAGTAAGAGATCCGTCCCTATCCCTAAAGATGTGACCGCCGCGACATTGATCTGAGGCCATGATGACGTTGTTTCATTCATTTCCATTTAGGGATGTCCACAGAAAATGTATCGCATGATGTTTGCGATGCATCGAAAAACAATTTTTTAATAGAATTAGAATTATAAAACGAATTACAAATTTAATTATTCTACGTTAATACGTTAACTGAAACCAAAGCTAAAAGGTATAATAAAGATCGCGAGGCAACGGCAAAATAATTATTTCACAAATAAAATTAAGGCTTATCACATCTATTAAAATACATCGATGCATCGACGAATATTAAATGGCCTCAATGCATCGCTAAAAACCGATGTTTCGCATTATTCTCAATGCAATCGATGTTTTCGATGCACCGATGTATATCGAACATCCCCATTTCCGTTTCGAGTCATGCAACGAAGACTATAGTAACTCATTTTTGGGGTTTTTTGAGTCACCATTATGCAGCGCACATATTTTTATCAGTAGCTTTGACCTGGAAAAGTATAGTATGTCTAAGCGAAGGGTTTAGGCAACCAGAATTACAACCATAAAATATAGTAAGTCATTTTTGGCCATAGAATTCTACGAATACTACTTATATTATCTCGAGTTACTTTACTTTACTGGTGAAATAAATGTTTTAAAATATAGACGCATCTACTCAGAAGAAAATAAAAATGATTTTCTGTGTAGTTTGAGACATCAAAATTGGTTAGAGGTATACAGGATTGAAAAAGGTAATGTAAATAAACAATGGAATGTATTTATGGATAGCTTTAAGATATTATTTAATCACCATTTTCCTTTAATTTTATGTGGTAAAAAACAAAATTTAAAGACACCTGATAATCCAGAGATGCAATGCAAGGGTAGGTTAGATGTATTGCTATCTTTATCAAGACACAATCAATTGTATAAAGAGATGTATAATAATGAAAAAAAAGTGTACGGCAAATTATTAGTTACGTCACGTGCGAAAAAATATGAAAACAGAGTCAAAAACTCTGATAATAAGACAAAGTGTATGTGGACAATCTGTAAAGAAATAAATGGGAAAGCAAGAAATGTAGTAGAATTAGGTTTAGAGGGAAGCCCCGATATTATCGCCAGGGAGTATAATCAACATTTATTGTCTATTGTGCCCGATCTTCTTAATAGTTTAATTAACGTACCTTTCAATTGTGACATAACAAGAAACGAAAATTCCATGTTTTTAACTCCCGTAACACCAGAAGATATTTGTGAGTTAGGTAAGAAAATAAATAATAAACATAGTTCTGGTATCGATGAGATTCCAGCTAGCATTGTAAAAGTATCCGTCTCTGAATTAAAACATGTACTTTCCTATTTAGTAAATAATTCATTTGAGTTTGGCATTTTTCCAGATAATCTAAAAATAGCACTTATTAAACCATTGTATAAAAAAGGAGACCCTGAAAAGCTAGACAATTATAGGCCTATCAGCTTATTACCAAGTTTTTCAAAACTATTTGAATTAGCCATGAGCAAAAGATTAGTCAGTTTCATGAAAGATCGTAATTTATTTAATAAATGCCAACATGGTTTTACGGAAGGCAGATCAACACAAACTGCAATTTTTCAATTTTTTCGAGCCATTATAGAACACCTTGAAAGGGGCGAGTTGGCGCTTGGAATGTTTCTTGGCCTATCTAAAGCCTATGATTGTCTAGACAGGGAAATACTTGTTAGCAAACTTGAAATGTATGGAATTAGGGGAAATGTAAAAAAATGGCTTGTCTCATATATTAACGATCGAAGACAAACCGTTACTATTACTAAGGGAGATAAAACTTGTAAGTCAGAAATATTAAATAATGATGTAGGCATAGCACAAGGTAGCATTTTGGGCCCCCTTATTTTCATAATATTTGTCAACGACTTGGCTTTCATAACAGAAGATAAAAACCAGCATATTGTTAAATATGCAGATGATACTAATTTAATTATCGGAAATAAGTTTTTAGATGATCTTTTAATAAAAGCCAAACTCTTTTTTAACCTAGTATCGGATTGGTTTTCAAAAAATAGATTAATTTTAAACAAAGAAAAGGCCAATATAATTTTATTTAAAACTAAACAGTCAACAGTGCAAGGTCCACCAACTTTAAGCATTGTTAATGAAGAGTTAATTTTCTCAAAGGATGTAAAATTTCTAGGTATCAATATCAATGAATGCTTTGACTGGTCGGTCCACTTGAACAATTTAATAAAAAGACTAAACTCCGTTTGTTATGGAATTAGGGTCGTTGGTAAGTATATGAATGAGGAAACAGTTAGGATAATGTATCATGCTAATTTTGAATCGTTAATAAAGTATGGAGTTATATTTTGGGGAAGACACAACACGACACAAGACATTTTTGTGGCTCAAAAGCGGATAATGAGAATTATGGGTAAGATGGATTATAAGCAAAGTTGTAGGGGCATTTTTAAAAATAAGCGTATAATGACAGTTTACGGGATATATATTTATGAATGTTTAATGTTTTTCTTTAAGAATCAGGAACTTTTTAATTTTAAACAATCACATTCTTACCCCACAAGAACAATGGATGTTAACTACCCAATACATCGACTGACACTTACAGAAAGATCTCCACATTATATGTGTTTAAAATTATTTAATGCCTTACCAAATAGAATTAAAAAAGTAGATTCGCAAAAATTGTACAAAAGAGAAATTAAAAAACTACTTATCGATTTAGAACCTTATAGTCTAGGTGAATTTTTCGCTTAAAAGTTTAAGGAAAACAATGTACTTTTCTTTAGCTGGTGACGTCATTTCATTTTATGTTTTTTGTATTCATGATTTGAAATAAAGAAGTTTATTATTATTATTATTATTTACCAATTTCTTAATTGCCGCGAAAACTATAGCTTGTCGAGTTGCTATAGTAATCCACGTAAATTATCGGAACGTTCAATTTACAATAGTAGTTTTATAAGCGTTTTTAAGGGTAAGTTGTCCATGTTGTGTTTACATTTATTTCGTTTTATAACGTAATTATCATGAGTCCGAGGACAAAAAATTATAGGGCTGCTGAAATCATCTGAGCAAACTGTCGAGAAACCTGGACAAAGTGATTTAGAATGTAACAACTTGCAAAAACCAGGTAAACTATATTATTATTTTATTGTGTACAGTAAATAGGCTTTACAAGGAAATTTGTGTTAAAAAATAGCTAAAATTAGTTTTTTGCTTAAACAAAGGAGAAATTCCATTAGAACTTAAATGTTCATATATTACTTCGGTTCCAAAGATTAAAAATTCAAAACAATGGAATGAAATGAGACCAATAAATGTATTATGGGATATAGAAAAATTAATAGAAAAAGTAGTTTATGAACAAGTTATGGATTTTTTGAATAAAAACAAAATTTTTATTTATTCTCAAGCTGGGTTTCGAAAAGGATATTCTAGTGAAACAGCCATACAATATGTAGTAGAAAATTGGAAAAGAGCCTTGGAAAGAGAAGAATATGTAATAGCAGTATTTCTTGATTTTAAGCGAGCTTTTGAAACGATTAATAGAGATATATTATTAGAAAAATTATTTGATTATGGTATAAGGGGTAAAGTTTATCAATGGTTTCAAAATTATTTAAATAACAGATCACAGAAAACTAAATTTGGTAATTTTTTTTCAACAAAGAAATTTAATAACATAGGAGTACCTCAAGGAAGTATTTTGGGGCCTTTACTTTTTATTTTATATATTAATGACATGCCATTAGTCCTAAAATTTCTTAAACTACAAATGTTTGCTGATGATACTCTTATCTATATAAGAGGTAAAAATCTTTTGGAAATTTTGGAAATTTTAAATTCAGAACTGATTCTATTGTCAAACTGGTTAAAAGTTAACAAATTAAAATTAAATGTTTCTAAAACAAAATGTATGGTTATGGGTGTAAATTTAAATAATTATACAAATATAAATATTTTAATTGATGGTGATAAACTAGAAATAGTCAATTCTTTTAAATATTTAGGTATATTGATTGATTCAAAATTAAAATTTAATAACCAATTCGAAAATTTAATTTACATAATTGCGGGAAAAATTAGTTATTTTAAAAGAATAAGTTTAAATTTAAAATTTTATTCAAAAAAAATTGTATACAATACTTTAATTTTACCACATTTTCTTCATTGTTCTACAATTTTGTTTATGGCGGATGAAGGTGTAATAAATAGATTACAAATTTTACAAAATAAAGCAATGCGAATTTTACTTAATATGGATAGATATACAAAAATTAATGTGATGTTAAAAAAATTAGAATGGTTAAATGTAAAAAATTTAGTTTTATTTTTGGTTCTAATATTTATTTTTAAAATTCAAAATGATTTGTTACCGCCACATTTAAAGCAATTGACTGTTCTAAATAGTGATCAACATAATTATTTAACACGAAATAACAATAATTTTTTTCTTAATAATTTTTCAAAAAATATTGCATATAAATCAGTTTTTCATAAGGGTCTTATTGAATTTAATAAATTAAACAAATCAATTAAAAATCAAAAAAGTTTAAAATCTTTTAAAAAGTTTAAAATCTTTCTTATTAACTCAACAGGACAAATAAAGTTTCAAAAGGTCATTTAATTCAAAAAATAAATAAAAAAAAAAAGGGTATGAACTTGTTAAAATGTATCATGTAGCCACGTGCTAAATAAATCTTTTTACTACTACTATACTACTACACGTTTTTACACATTTTAAGATGTCAAAATGTCTAAAATAAATGTTAATAATAAGTTTGTTTATTTTAAATTATTTATTATTGTTTTTTAGAAAGTCCTTATAACTTGGAACGCCTGAGCTCTCCCCACGATAATCCTTTACCATCAGGTTATTTTCATTGTAGTAATATCTCGCAAAGGTCTGGTAAGTAAAGGTTGTTGAGTCTCTTGCATACGATTTCCGACGATACGATGATCCGACGATGTTCTCATTGGTCGATAATTTTGGCGGCAAATTTCATCCGAATACTTTTAACAATCCACATCGTATGAGTTGAATTTAGTTTAACTTTTAATGATGTCGGATGTTTTCTAACCTCACCTTTTCTATATTTTTGTTTTTTGCTATGCATGAAATTATTATTAGCTGCAAAAAAACGCCGACTTAAGTCCTTCCAGCCATTCCTTCCGCCTACCATCCCTTCTATTATTCTTTAAAAGCAAAATACAAGGAGACTAAAAGAAGTAATGGAAGCGCTCAGAACACAAAAAGTGCCGATGAAAATGAAAATGTGACCGACTCAGAATAATCTTGTTGTATTTTTATAATAATTAGGAGCACAAAAGTCTTGCCTTCATTTTTTCACCTGTAAAACAGCTTAAAATATAGTATGTTGAACCAACGAATTTGATTTTTTCTTAGTAGTTTTCAACGAATACTATAGTAACTCGTTAAAAAAATTTAAAAAAAGAAAAAACAAATTATTTGCGACTTTTTATTAAAGCCCAACTATGTCTAGAATACCCAGAACAACAAAATTGCCATATCTTGTCTGATTAAAAAAATAATAAGGAACAGTTATTAAGCAAATATTTTAAATTAGTTTTTCTCAAAACTAGAAATAATGAGTTACTATAGTCTTCGTTGCATGAGTCGGTTTGGTGTTTCTTTGACAGCGGTGTTGTGTCCCTGCCTCTTTCTTTTTACATTAGTTTTAGTCATAACTTTATAAGTACTTTTAAATATAAAATAATATTACCTTTGGTAATTTTTTAGGATTAAGATTTTTTCTATTGCAAATAAATATGCATTTAAAGGCTCGGGTTTACCGTACATTTGCATTACATTTAATACTTTTATATATTATCATTATAACTCGATGAACCTAGATTCATTTTCCTTTTTTTCCATTATCCTACTTTACCTATTACCCTCGTAAAAGTAAAATTGGATCGCGATGCTCGAGTCGTACTACACAAAAAAGGGTCTACCTACGTACCAGACGATGGAGTACGAGAGAGAAAAAGGGAAATCAAAAATTAATCGTGAAAGTGATAAGGTACTTAGCGGTTCATCACGGCCCATCGCCAGAAACCCAGTTTTCACTTGTTCCCACTCACTTCCCTTGATATGCAATAGGGTAAGTCGAGTCCTTTTCTTACTTTTCTTTATTGTTTATTGCTTAATTTATTTCGGGCGTATTTACGCAATAGGTATTTGTAAACTAAAAAAGTCAGAAGAGCGGCATCCCGGGACATCCAGAAGTCTCTTCGGGACAAGGTCAAAAGAATCTCGCGATCCCTAAAAATATACAGTCCACTTTTATGTCCTGATTGGATAAGATTTGCCTTATCCAAACAGGATACGACCATTGAAATTTTTATCAGTTTATTGGTTTTGTGTAATAATTTTAGTGTTTTGTGATATTTTTTGGAGACTAATAATTAAAATGAGTCGCAAGTGCCAAGTATGCGAGGCTTCGGAAAATAATAATTCTGTAGTTACTTTTCATTCAGGTGAGTAAATAGAAAGATTGGTTATTTGTAGGTTAGGTTTAAACTATAGTAGCAGGTAAAGGTAAATCCACCGTAATCCCTACTCCCTGCCCCACCCAGCTCTTCACCGCCTCTCTCCGAACGATGTTGGCAACACATTTTAATAGCGTTTATGAATGACATGCGCCATCTATAGTGTTATTAATGTAAAAGAAAAACGCCTCACAATAATAATACTTTTATAGTTGGCAACAGTGCGCTGCTCAACAGTTGTTAAAAAGGTTGGCAGAACTGTTCACTCGTCAGTTATCGTTAGTTAGCATTCACGATGTTTTGTAAATTGCTTTTTTATATTAAAAAATAATTAATAAATAGTCTTAAATAGTGTTTGGTGTATTACTAATTATCTATCTCGAAAGCTCAACCATCAACATACACGGTGTCCCATATAAGAATGCACAGTACAGGGATCTCGTAAACCACAGGAGATACAGAGATGGTTAAATTAGAGAAAAGGTGCGCTTTGTCAAACCCTTCAAAGTCACGATTCGAAATCTAAAAAAATCCAATTACTTCCGAAGATATTTAAGAAAAACCGAATTTTCCCGATTTTGTTTTTATTTTTTTCTGACTCTATTTAAAAAGATATGACATAATAAATTTCACATTCTTATTGCCACTTTTTCTGCTCTACAAGATTGTTTAATTAAATTTTCGATCCGAGGTTTTGTTTAGTTGCAACCATCATCAACTTTGTTTTTTTAAATAGTCGCAACATTTGTTGTTCTATCTAAAAAATTCTAATCTTAATCCTAAATCCCACGTCATATCGCTCCTTACATTTATCCGACGTTTTGGACGAAAAAATCATCATCAATATTATTTGATGATTATTACGAAGGAACGAAACGTCGGATCAAAAATCTAATTACTTTATCATGTAGAGGAGAAAAAATTACATAGGAATATGGTTTTTATTTTGACCTATCTTCTTTTGTGAAAACAGAAAAATAATTGCCAGAATATACGAATTCTTGCAATTTAAAACAGAAATTTTGGCAATTAATTTTTTTCTGTTTTTACAAAAGAAGATAGGTCAAAATAAAAACCATATTCCCATGTAATTTTTTCTCCTCTACATGATTACGTAATTAGATTTTTGTTCCGGCGTTTCGTTCCTTCGTAATAATCATCAAATAATATTGATGATGATTTTTTCATCCAAAACGTCGGATAAATGTAAGGAGCGATATGTCGTAGGATTTAGAATTAAAATTAGAAGTTTTTAGAGAGAACACAAAATTTTCAGACTATTTAAAAAAATAAAGTTGATGATGGTTGCGAGTAAACGAAACGTCGAATCAAAAATTTAATTAAACCATCTTATAGAGCAGAAAAAGTGGCAATAAGAATGTGAAACTTATTTTGTCATACCCTTTTAAATAGAGTCAGAAAAAAATAAAAACGTAATCGGGAAAATTCGGTTTTCCCCAAATATCTTCGGAAGTAATCGGATTTTTTTAGATTTCGAAACGTGACTCTAAAGGGTGTAGCCAAGCGCAAATTTTCTCTAATTTAACCATCTATGTATCTCCTGTGGTTTGCGAGATCCCTGTACTGTGCATTCTTATATGGGACACCGTGTATAGGTATCAGATCACTGATGTAGACATGTGTACTTTTTCTCTTTTCATCTAGCTCTCTTGTATAATATTTTAAAATAATAAGGTTTTTGATGACAGAATACTCAATGTATAATGTAATATTACAATATGCCCGGGTCATCCAACCAGGACTGAACAGTGGCCTAGTTTTTGAGGTTCCCTGTATTTTTATTAAAACCAATATAGCCATCTTGTTTATGTTATGCCGTAGAATCTAAAATGTCAATTTAAAAAGCGACCTAACTTAAAACAAAGGAACTGTGGTGTAAAGTTGTAGTTTATTCAATAGTTTATTCAATTCAATGGTATATTTTTTTTATTTTTATGAAGGCTTTTCTTTCCAGTTTCCAATATATAGTTTGCTCCTGTATTAAAGATATGAGTAATTAAATGTTTAAAAAGCTGTATTCGTTTGAGCAGAATGTCTAGAATGCCTTGAAAAACAAAGTATATCTCGAAAAATAGGCACCTATTCAGTCTTCGTTGAATGACCCTGTACAAATAATACTAAATTATGTTAGTTGCAGACAGTTAGGAAGCTTTAGCAATTTTCGAACTAGAAAGGGTTTGATTAAAGGAAAATAATACACTTTTTAGCAGTAAGCCGGTTTTGTGATCAAAACCCAGCAACGATATATAACTTTTTTTTTTTAATTTTAACTCGAAAAATAAGAAAATATTTTTCTTTTCGATTTTACACTTATTTACGTGTTGCATGCGAGGTTGAAATTAATGGAAACATTGTGGGTGTGGACATTTCTATTTGCAACCGTAATATAAAACTTTTGGAATTATTTCGAAACTTATTTTAATACAAAAAAAAACACCGTTTGACCCAAGAACATTATTTTAGGTATTTTTTCGAGTTTGCAGAACTATTGGAATTTTAATCGTAAAAAGAGGATAAAAAATAAATTATTTTTAAGAAAACAAACATTTTCGTTTGTTGCCAGATTTTCAGAGGATGTAAACTGCTATTTTTCAAAACTTTTGCAAATTTCTCTGCGCTAATAATGCGACAATTCATAAAGACCTGATTTTTAACATCTTCCGTCAGAAAAAAGGGCGGCAAAAACATATTTAGTATGATTTGAACGTACTCTTTATGTTACTTTAGTTTTAAAAGTTTTGGAATTAATGTGAATTTATTGTCTCCAACTTACTGGTCTAAAAGAACAACCATGAAGAAAAAACCTGGCTACAAATGAATAAAAGTACCTATTTTATGATTAACACTAAGGTATTTTAATTGTTAACACCATCCAACTACTTGGATAAAAAAAAACTAAGAGCAAATTAAAACTTAAAAGCAATGTAGACCGCAATCCATATTTTTGGCTTAAGCAAAAAACAAATTAAATGTCGTAACAGTACCAAATTCACAATCAGAATAGAACTTCATTATAAAAGGAAAAACATATAATTACTATGCGACCGTTTTTAAATATGTGCTTTCAATTTTTCTTGCTGGAGAAAAAGACAACACAAGATTTTTTAAACATTAATACAGTAATGATGATTATTGTCTCGTATAAACATTAAAATTATTTTAAGACGCCTAATTAGAAACATTTTCCCTAACTTTCTATGATATTTTTCCACACAATATAAATAAAGTTTCTTACCCCGGGCAATTTTAGCGTTGTCCACATTTCTGCATGCCATAATTACTCTTGCTCCCCTTCTTGCAATTTCTTTTGCAGTTTCTTTTCCAATACCTCCATTTGCTCCAGTAATAATAACCGTCTTTCCGTTCATTTTCACCTTTTGTCTGCAAAAGAAAATTTCAATCTACCAACATGGTAATGATATTGACCATCAAAATACCTGTTACATTCACAACTTGACCCTGAATTGTTAAAATATTTGGTTTTTTAATTATTGGCAAACATGTTACTTAAATAATATCAATTTGGTGTCGATTATTATTATTTAATAGATGAATTTATTGTTTTCATTCACAATTCTAAAAGCTCCTAAAATTTATCACAACAATTCTTATTTTACAAGGGAAAGAGGTCTTCCTCCTCTAAGTCTTCCTCCACTGGTATATTAAAATAAGTTTAAGTTTTATTGAAGGGTAAATTCTCTACATGTTTCGAATGTATATACATTCATCATCAGGAAAATAGAATAAGGAATATAAGAAATACAATAGGTGCGAACAGTCCAAACGGAGCTACAAGATGATGAAAAGAACACGTAAAGTATTTGGAAAAACGTCCAACGTAATGATAGACCTAACGAGAGACCATTCGTGAAGTATTGGCAGAAACTAAGTTATAAAGTTATCGTAGCAGTAAGCTATGTATCACATTAGTGAGACAGCATCATAAGTGCGAGGAGAGAAGAATATTTAAAATTGGAATGGTAGATGTTGTAAAAAGTTTTTTATAATCAAAGGAGGAGTAACTGAAGAGTCGCATATTAGTGAACCATTAACGTAAGTGTGAGGAGAAAAGAATATTTAAAAATGGAATAGTAGGAGTTGTAATAAGTTTTTATTATAAAATGAAGAGTAACTGAAAAGTCAGATATTTGTGAATCAGCAACGTAAGTGTAAGGAGGGAAGACTTAAAGTGTCTTACTTCTTTCCCTTGTAAATACACACTCCACTTAAAGTATGGACTATTTCTTTAAGTTAAATTCTTATTTTAGTTTAGAAATAATATAAAGTAAAAGTTAGTCTTTATTTTCAACAAACACAGTTTGAATAGGATCAGTACTAACTAAACAGATCTGCTAAATTATTATCGATATACAGTGTGTCCACGGATGGACCTAACTATACTTGTAAAAAACTTTATTTTTAATTTTTCGAAAAAAAGTCATTCTTCATCATTTCTTTTGCTTATTAAATAAATATAATTCACGTAAGAAAATTTCCATTTTTTTATACAGGGTGCACAAAAAATGTAAAAATGTAGATTTGCAAAATAAAAAAAATTTGATCCAGCTTTTTTGAATGATCAAAATAAAAGAGATTGGAAAGAGAATTCGAAAAGCCGAATAAAGTTTTGAGATATGACCTGTGGTAACTACGATATTTTATATTAAAACTTTAATCTGAAGAAAAATATCAATAATTTATTTAACTTTAATATAAAATATCGTAGTTACCACAGGTCATATCTCAAAACTTTATTCGACTTTTCGAATTCTCTTTCCAATCTCTTTTATTTTGATCATTCAAAAAAGTTGGATCAAAATTTTTTTATTTTGCAAATCTACATTTTTACATTTTTTGTGCACCCTGTATAAAAAAATGGACCTTTTTTTACTTAAATTATATTTATTTAATAAGCAAAAGAAATGATGAAAAATGACTTTTTTTGGAAAAATTGAAAATAAAGTTTTTTACAAGTATAGTTAGGTCCATCCGTGGACACACTGTATATGATCCTGTTCCTTAAGTCATGTAAAAAAAATTATAATTACCTAAAGTATCCACAGCTGATATATGCGTAAAACTTCAAAAGAGATATTACGGTAACAAGGCCTACTATAGAGACGACGATAAGTGCTTGTATGAGAGGAATGATTTTTATTTCATAGACGTTCATTCTAAAAAAGATAATAAATGTTAGGAGTTAGCGAATAGAAATTGAACGATGGTCGTTTTTGTTTGTATCTAAAAGTATAGATGAGATTACGGAAACTCTGCATCTGACGTCTGCAGCTGCAAGTAGCAGTTTGCAGATGCAAATGACAAAATTGGAATTCCAGAAAACGTTTATCATTCTTTGTGTCTGCAAAGTTGCAGACGGTTGGAAGGTCCTGCAAACTTGCAGAATGTATAGAAGACTTGAAATGAAAACCGGGCAAAGTGCCAAAAATTCAAAAATTGTGTTAGAACTTGAAAACAGTGCTAAATGCCATCGCCAACAACCTATAAAACGTGCTATGTGTCAGGATTATCGTAAATGTTTTTTCTATTCGTTGAAAGATGGCGCGCGGTGTAAGTTCAGCACGCCGAATTATTTAAACCGAATCGATTATCTCAAAACTACAATTTTGGCACTGGTCCGGTTTTCATTTCAAGTCTTCATTGTTAAAAACTAACCTATATTTTGCGGATTTGACGGAAGATGACGGTGGTTATTTATAATTTGTATCCGATTTTTATACACGTTGGGAAAATGTTTGTCCGCCCATCTCTTAGTAATACGTTAGAATAGTACAAATATAAAGTATCGCAAAGCAAACAGAAATAGGTAGATTATGTTTCCCCCACTCCATCGCATCGAATTTGGCTGGCTCGATGCGTTTTGCTTGATCCTGATCCTTTGATTCAGGCGGCAACGTACGAAAGAATGAAGAGATGGGCGGACAAACATTTTCCCTACGTGTATAAAGAAAGGGAAAGTTAAGAGTCAAGTTCCTTAATTCAATATTGGCATGGATTTGGGCATATTTCACGTATATGGCAGTCGATATCAATAAACCAGAAGTAATAAAACGGTTTAACTACGGTAAAAATGGCGGATTTGCAAAGTTGCAGGTATGCATTTTCTGTTATCTCACACGTAATCTATGTCTATATTTGTATTAGATAATAACAATCGAGTCAATATTTTAGTATAGGTAAATCGTTTCCTAGCCTTAAAACAAAAAATATGAGTAACTGAGAAATAATAGCAGACAAAACTATTAGATGCATATTTTAAGGCTAAAAATTAAATAAATTATAGTTACGAATTAAACCATTTGACGAGCTTTTTCATTTCACTACTCAACTTGATTAGATACGGTTTAAAAAAAATATAAAATTTTATTTTAAAAGAAGGTTGCTAAAAAAAATAATTTTTTTAAAACCATGGATTTGTCGTTAATAAGGACCTTTTTCAGATTTTTGCAACTAATACTTTTTGAGATAGAGAATACCAAACTACTTTTTTTTAAAGGCGCCATTTTTAAGCTAAAAAGTTGGATTTCTCGTTAGGGAGCCAATATTTTCCGATTTTTGCAACAAATACTTTTTTTATTGATACCCTATTTCGCTTATTTAAAGTACGCCTCAGCGTGTTTAAATCCCACTTTCAAAAACGCGCGTGTTTTAAAGTTACCATGGCACATCAACAACCCGTGAAACGTGAAGTCTAAATATGTCAACTTTTTAATTATTGATTTGACAAAATTACCTTTTAACGTCAAATAAAATATTTTTTTAAGCAATACACAACCAATGTCAACGGTGACAACAATGAATTTTATGTGACAGATTGGAAGTTATTTTTTGTTCTCCTCATTTTCATGACAACGACAGGTATATCACATCACGAATTCGACCATTTCACTTACTTACTAAGTTATTATTTCCATTTTTTGTAATATAAATACCAATAAGTGTACCAATAAAAAAAAATAATGTAAAGTATTCGTGGATAACTGGTCTTTAAAACACTTGCTCTATTTCAAGCACTCCGGCTGCGCCGTCGTGCTTGCAAAATCGCGCGTATTTTAAAGACATTAATATCCACTTATACTTTAATATACTATTTAAGATAGAGAATAACAAACTACTTTTAAGGGCGCCATTTTCAAGCTAAAAAGTTGGATTTCTCGTTAGAGAGCCATTATTTTCACATTTTTGCAACTAATACTTTTTGAGATAGAGAATACCAAACTACTTTTTTTTAAAGGCGCCATTTTCAGGCTAAAAACTTGGATTTCTCGTTAGGGAGCCATTATTTTCTGAATTTTGCAACTTATTGAGATAGAGAATACCAAACTACTTTTACATTGTCTGTATATGGGAAAAAAACATTATATCTTTTCTTGGTATAGTAAGTACATAATTTGGGTAAATAATTTATACTGATACGCTAAGTATATTATGTGAGATAATTTGGCATACGTCTATGAAGGCTTTAGACATATCTTAAGTATATTAGCTTCCTATATGTGTATTATTGCTTTCACACAAATTGTACAACGTTGTGAGATTAAGTACGTAATATATACTAATGTTATGATATTTTCTACGAATAAAAAAATTACCTTGGGGAGGAGGTTTATTGCTTAAAAAATATATTTTTTAGAAACTATAGATGTTCTAATAGTCCCTGAATAAAGAAATATAACCATAAACAAATTTTGTAAAAAAGTTTACTACTATTTATGCCAAATTAAATCTTTCTGGCCATTATTATTATTATTATTATAGGATAGGCTGACCGACATTCATCTGAACGAAAATAATATGCTTCCTTCTGAAATTTTTATAATTAACAGTTCCCATAACTAAGTCCATAGGGATAATAATTCAGTAAAACCTCTATTTTAATTTTAAACCCTGAAAATAGTAACCACAAATCTACTTACATCTATACAACAAGACATTCAACTACTATTTAAAAGGTAATTTTCAAACTCTCTCTATCCATCGATTTTATTTTAATGATTGTTGTCATTACGATTCTAATTAAGTTCAATAAATGCAAATATAAGTAAAGAAACCCGAGCAACCCCTAATGGACATTTAATGGCTACGTAAATCGAATTTAAAATTATTCGATTAAAATTATTCAAACATATTATATTAGTCAATATGTAGGTACAGTTCCGGATGAACCATATTCTTTTTCCGAAGATATATTCTTATGTAATTCACCTTTATATTATACCTTAATCTACGACAGTGCCATTATGACGTATTTAGCATTATCATTTAGATGTCATTATGACCTTCATAATAGCACTCAGTGCCATTATGAATTCATAATAACATCCAAATGTTAAGATACAAAAACAAAAAGAAAGTCGGTGCAAACTATTTATTTGTTATTATTACTTCGAAAAACGGATTGCATTTATTTATTGTAAACATCCGAAGGGACACTTTCGGATTCAGGATCTCCCATATTTAAATTATTTTTGGCCAACACTTTGCATACAATAGAAAATTAGACGCCAATAATGTCGTTGTCGAAATTGAAACAATCAAAAATGCGGTTACCATGATATCGACTAATATGGACACCTGAAAATTTTAAAAATTACGAAAACGTTATCTGATATCAATGAAATTTAGACGAATAAAATCTATTTGCACTGTCGTAGATTGAATTTTGAATGATACACGTTGGCAGTGGAGCCTCACAACATATGTGCAAAGAAGAGGACATATTTTTAAATCTAGAGAAACTAAAAGTGCCTAAATATATAAAAATAGGTGATGGTACAACTTTGCAAGCTGAAGGACAGGGTAATATAAGTGTTTTAGCTTTTAATGGTGAAAAGTTCCATTCCGTCACATTATATGATGTTCTTTTTGTACCAAAACTTAAGGTAAATTTATTTTCACAGGGGAAAGTTTTAGACAAGGGTTTGTCATTGTTTTCAGATGCCGAAAAGGCACAGTTTGTGAACAAGGAAAATATCACTGTAGCAGTCGCAATTCGTTCTGATAAGCTTTTTAAAATGATGTTTAAAAGGTCCAATTTTTCTGACCACACTAGCAAATATCAAAAATCAAATGAATTAGAGAGGGAAAATTGTTATTTTACAAAAAACAGCAAATATTTAAAATGGTGGCCTAAAGCTTTAGGTCATCAAAATTTCATATATGTAAGTAATATATTAAAACAAAAAAACAAATGGAACAGTTTTGTAACTCTTGTATACAGGTAAAGCAGTGTAGGGAACCTTTTAAAGTAAATGAAAATAGGGCAAAATAACCTGGGGGTATAATACATGTAGATTTATGTGGCCCTATGGAGGAACCGTCTTTAAATGATTTTAGATATTTTTTCTTGTTAAAAGATGATTTTAGCAGTTATAGGTTTGTATATTTTAAAAAAAATAAGTTTGAGGTGTATGAAAAACTGAAGGATTTGTTGCTTATGAAGATAATCAATCTGCAATTCGTTCTTTAAGCTCTCATGAGCATTTGAAAAGAATTAAACATTTAGATATAAAGTATCATTTTGTAAAAGACAAAATTAAGGAAGGTATCATAGAAATTAAAGTATGTTTCTAGTAGTGAACAAATTGCAGACATATTGATTAAACCTTTAAACAAGGTGACATTTGATAAATTACGGAGTTCTATGTTGTATTAAAATAAAGCTAGGAAAATTTTGATTGAGTGGGGGTGTGATTGTAACAATCAAAATAGTACTATGTTGGTACACCTTTTTTTTTAGTTGGTTTGGTGTTTTTGTTTTTTATGAGTTGGTTATCTGTCATCACTTTCGCAAGAAAAAATGTTGTTGTCGTTACCAAGAACAAATAAATAGTCAAGTCAGTAATTTCCGTATTTAGTTAAAACATGTATTTTTCCTTTTTATGTAAAAGTTAAAATCAGTTTATAAATAAAACATTTTCTTATCACTATCTGTGTCATTACTATCACTTTGTAATAAAAGTCTCGCCGAACCACGGCGAATTCGCGAGCCAATCAAAACTATTGTTATTAACGTGTTGGCGTGTTTACTGTGATGTTTATCAATTATATTGAACAATTTCTTGGTATTTTTGTGATACATAAACTTTCAAAACAATAGGTATTAACAATGCCAATGTGTTTAGTGCATACTTGTGTTATAATGAGAAAAGTGCCGCAGAGGATGGATATATCTTTCAACAGGTAATGAATCTCAATAGGTGTATTAACTTATTCACCCATATAAACCCACCGTCCTTTTGAAAGGGCGGAGAAAACATAGTCATCTCAATAGTATCTAATATAAAATCAAGATGGCGCCACCGAGATTCGACGTTTGTTAATATTAACGATCTGTCAGCGCACTGCTTTGCACACCATTACGATTTTAGGTGTTTTATTTTCAGCTATAATAACCCTAGGACATTGATAATGGACGAGATAATTTTAGTCGAAAGCACGTTGCCTGGTAACAACCCGACGCTGAAGGCGGTGGGTTGTTACCTTGGTTACGTGCTTGAAATAAAATTATGAGGCATTGGTCAATGTCCGAGGGATATTCGGTCAGAAAAGTTTTTGATAAATTTTTGATAAAAAAATAAAATTTCTCGCCTTGGCAAGTTTTACTGAACACTGGATTATATTCAATACGATTTGTTGGAGAACCATCGTTATTTTTTTTGATTTAAAAAAAATCCAGGAGACATGCAACTGCTTCGCCTCCTCTCCACGTTAATTCTACTGCAGCAATATGGTAGAATATACGCATAAGACCTTCAGGGGTATTTTCATTCCAGAACAATATTATTTGGTTTACTTCAGATAGACGAAACTGAACTGGTCTTACGTTTACATGGATCTGCTTGTAATTTCTTTCTAAATCTTATATTCATTATAGTACTTTTCTTGTAAAATTTTGCACGAAACGTTCCACATAGTCTTTACCGTTGCTTCGTTGAATTCAGTCCCATCTTTTTTTCTCATATTAACCGCCCAATCTTTCAGTATCATTGCCAGCTCTTCTACGCTTCTATGTTTATTTAACTCGTATTTGCGTTCACAGCAAAACTCCATAAATATTCCCCACGTGTATTTGTGACTGTTTCTGGTATTTTTTGGGATTGTTTCATTAACTAGCGCGTTAATGCAATGAAAATTTGCATTGCCAAAACGTGACATTTTGAAATTTATATAGTTGGAATATGAACTGTCAAAGTATTGGTGTCATAATAAATGATCCCAATCCCGAAATGTATTTTGAAGATTATTTACCAAATAAAAAACTAACGATTTATGTTGCACAATTTAATGCATTGCAATTAAACACACAATTAGTATACTGTATAACAGAATGCTAGGGGGTGGAGTTTGAAGAAACAGAGCCAATTTTCGCTGCGGTGGTCTCTTCACAAATATCCATTCTGGGATGAATAGGTTGAGTACTGATAAGTGCAGCAGGGACCATGTTCTTGTCGTCGTTTCCTCTCATCTTATAAATGATATTCTCATGGTGCTCTTGATCGATTTGCAAGTACGGCCTGATTGATGCAGTCGATGAATGGCCTGTGATTTTTATCAGCTGCTCTTCCTGGACGCCGCTTTTCGCAAGAGCAGACACAGCAGAAGCTCGCAGCGAATGGTTTGTCACTTTTTTCCCTGTAAGTAGGCCAGCTTCCTGTGCGCAAGTTTGTGTCCATTTTGACAGTGTGTTCTTTCCAACGGGAACATTTTTGTACCATGTCTTTTTGGTCGGATTGACACTGACGAAGAACCTTGGATTATCAATACCCTGCCTTTTCGACATATATTTATGATACAGGCGTACACGACACATATCTGGAGAACCGTTATTTGAAACAAGCCATTTTGATTCGGCACATTTTCTGTCTCCCCCTTGAGCGGTTTTCGTAAAAATTGGGTTGTATTGGATTCTATTGGTTACGTTCCCACAAAAGTCCTTTTCTACCCTGAAATGACTAACCAGACTTGTGCATGCCTCTCCTCCTCTCCAAGCAAGTTCAAATGAAAAAATGTGAAATAATTTCTTGATCAGACCATCTGGAGTGTTTTCATCAAGAACAGCGATGATTTTTTTGATTTCATTACCAGTCAAAGCATTACATTTTCTTTTTTCTGGAATTTTTTGAAGCTCCTTTCTTTTTGCATTTCTGGCATCTATGGCAGATTTGAAGACTATGTCTTCGAAAGGGTTGATTTTTCGTTGATATTGGTTGAAATATTTTTCCATGAGTAATTTCGCAGTGACATTCCATATCGTTTTCACTGTACCTGAAATCAAGAATTATGCATTAAGCATTGGCACAAGAGATTGACGGACGTACAGGCAGAGAGACAATTGCGCGGACACCATACAGGCAGAATTAGAAATTGAAAACGCGCAGCTTACCTTCTTTGTAGTCTGTTCCATCTATTTTCCTCATATTGTATGCCCAGTCCTTAAAAATTTTTGCCAACATAGCATCAGGCGTCACTGATGTAAAATGGTAATCTTGTGTCAACAACAACAAAAATTATGGAATTGCTTCCATACGAAGTCTCTTGATCGCTTTGTATTTTCAGATCCATTTTTATCGACATTTTTGGTGATTTCTTCGAGAGAAAAATCTCCAAAACGTTCCATTTTTGTAAAACGTTTAAATGATATCTCGAAATGACACTTTGGCGTTTGTTTGTATTTTATTTGTTGTCCATAGTAACAACCAAAAACGCCATTGTTCGTTATCTAGATAATCATCAAACATCACCACGACAATAAAAAACCTGTTGTTACAGACGTGTGATTTTAACTGTTGACAAGTGCAATTTTCAGTTTTGACGGGTGAGATTTTCACTTTTGACAAGGGTGATTTTTACCGGAGAGCGGGAGATTATTGCTGAATAATCAGGTGAAAATCAACCCGCTTTTATAATGGATGAGGTAAATAATCACTTAAATGTTGATATGATTGGGTGATTTATGTAAGATGATAAAGAATAACAAAATTTAATTGGCTGTTTAAACTGTCAAAAAATTTTCGGTGATATTATTTCTGTGTTTTTGTTTTACATCCCTTTGCAATGAATAATTTGATGTAAGTTTTTTGTTAACAAATAATTTATTTAATAACATTTTACACAATTTTTTGTTTAGGTGGTACCTATAATCTTAAAATATATCCAGTAAACATAACCTCAGATTACTTTGTATACGAGTAGTTTGGGGTTAAACTATGAGAAAATGTCACTGTGTCCTTTTAAAAGGACGGTAGGGGTATATAGGTACCTACTACTATTTGCTAATTATATTGTTTCTTGTTTAGATATTGGAAAAGACCGTTGACGCTATGTGAATTACTGGAAGAAATAGCAAATAATGATACCGTTGATGTTCCAGAACAAATAGCGATATTTCCGCTGGAAAATGCAAATAATAGCAGTGGTGACACGAATGAATATTCCGGGGATGAAGCTTTGGTGGATATGAATAATCTGCCTGGATTCCAACTGAGAGCGGAAGTATTTGCTCAACAACCACTGGAACAAACCTTAGAATATAACTGGGACAGTGATGACGAGAAACCACTTTCTACAGTTTTGTCGAGCGAAGGCCGAAACTTATAAAATCGTTTGACTACAAACAAGAAGATCTAGAAAATCCAGACTTTTTTAACGTCAGTTTCAAATAACATTTCTCCAGTTCCTGCGTTTCAACTATTTTTTGACAAAGAGGTTATCAACCTTATATTGAATTTCACGAATATTTATGCTCATCAGAAAAACCGTCTTGGAGATAATATCGAAGATTAGTTGCTTTGTTTTATAGGGGTATTGCTTGTGAGCGGTTATTCGACGCTGCGTAGAAAACATGTATTGGCAAAATAGGGAAGATACAAATAATTCACTCATATGCAAGGCAATATCCCGTGACAGATTTCAATTTATTATGACAAACATACATTAGCCCCCCCATACACCAGCGGATAACTTAACGAATTTAATATGGCACGAGCCAAATACGCCGATAAAACTTTACGTGTATGTGGCGAGCCGAGCTTCATCGGGCCGTGTAATATCTGCCACGGATTAAATCAGCCAGTTTTAACCTGTCAGTAGATTCGCTAGGTTAATTTGGGACGCGTGGCTCGCAGACCAAATCCGAACGGATCAAATCGGTCCAACTTATATGTTGGTGTATGGGGGGCTATTGCTGTGACAATACACAGCTTGATCAGTCAGATAAATATTCAAAAATAAGACCCCTGTTTAATATTTTGAACCGTAAATTTTTTGAGCATGCATCACCAGAAGATAATCACAGCATTAATGAGTCTATAATTCCCTATTATGGGCATTCTGGGGGAAAGCAATTTATTAGAGGAAAGCCTATCCGTTGGGGCTATAAATTTTGGGTTGGCTCTTTACGTTTGGGTACATAGTTAACTTTGATCCATACCAAGGCTCTTTAGGTACATACACTGCCTGAACATGGGCCTTGGGCCCAGCGTTATTTTGCAACACGCCGATATCCTTAAAAATGCACCTTTTGGTTGGTTTCATTTGTATTTCGATAATTACTTTACTTCAATTTTTAGTCAAGAAACTAAAACTACGGGGCATAAAAGCAACAGGAACAATGAGGGAAAATCCTATACCTCATTCCCCATTATCTACTGCTGCAGTAAAAAAAAGAAGCGTGTGTATTTTGAAAATATAACAGCTGACAAAGATATCATTATTTGTAAATGGAACGATATCAATGCTGTAACCGTGGCATCAAATGCATCGTGTTACCACTCAATAAAGTACAACGGTTCTCACAATCTAAAAAAAAATACATTTACATCGATCAACCAAAATTAATAAAATTTTATAATGAGAACATGGGATGGGTTGATCGTGTGAATCAGAACATCAGTGAGTATAGGGTGGCAATAAGGGGAAAAAGTGGTATTTTCCATAAGTTGCTCACTGTGTGGATATGGCGGTTCAAAATCCTTGGCGTCTTTATAAATTTAATGACGGCAAATTAGATCAGCTAGAGTTCAGAAGGTCCATAGCCACAAACCTTTTGAAAACATAAAAAAGCAACAAAAACGGGTCCTTCCAAACCTCCAAAAAATGTCCACGAGTTTTCACGATTTGATAGAATTGATCACCTGGTTTTATATATTACAAATCAAAGGCGCTGCTTTGTGTGTCACAAAAAATCTAATTTTGTATGTAAAAAATGCGATGTTGGTCTACACTCTAAAGAATGTTTTATTAATTACTACACTTGCTACTACTTACTACAATAAAAAATGAATTAGAATAAGTTTAAAATAGTAGTATACAACCCTACCGTCCTTTTAAAAGGACGGTATATTTGACCAAATTGGAATGCTTCAAGATTTTTAAAATATTTTTTCCATCTTTAAAACTGTTCATTTAAATAAATTTTAAGAAAAAAATTTTACATTAAAAAAAAAAAGAGTTTCAGGGTTATATGAGTTTGTTATTTGTCTTTAAAATTACCCAACAGCCAATATTAGTTGGAAATAATTTAATATTTTTTTGCTTTCAAGAACATCTCAATTACTTTTAATAGTCGCCGTACCTAGTAATGTAACTAATAATGCATAAATATGATTTTTTTATTATTAATTCCCTGTGTAAAGTTCGACCAAGAATAAATAATACAAATGTAATTGATCTTTGTAACATATAAAAGGTTAGTTTTTAGTAAATGGACAATGTTATGCATAACTTCACCAAGCGCTATTTTATTATTTTTGACAAATCACTCCCATCCGTCGTGTTGGACCATAAACTACCCTAAGCAACATGTTGTACATTGTGAGTATGTCACTTAGAATAAATTTAGTTCGCTGTTTTTTGAGTCCTTTTACATCCACACTTCATTGTACCTCTGTGTTTTGCATTGTTGTTGATTTCAACGTCATGGCGTTGCGGCTTATTTACTACTTGCTATTTTATTAAGAAGGGTTTAAATGCGCGCTGCACTGCCATCAGTGGGGTTGCTTCGGGTCGTGGCATTCTGATGAGTTCCTAACAAGGACGAAACAGCTGTCAATGTCTACTCGGCCCCGGGGAATCCATTGTTTTTTGTATCCCTGTGTACCTACTTCGATGCAAAATGCAGGTCTTTTCACACTTAAAGTCCGCTAGCCAAGAATATTTTTCGTTGATGTAATTATACGACTTTACTTTTCATTTGACAATATTTTGTTAAATAATAATTTGTCATTATTTTGTTAAATAATGACAGTAATACTGATCGTGTAGAGTCCTCAATATACATGTATGACAATAGGTTTCCGTACTCCTATAACTATGGAGGACTTGAGGTAGGAGGCCGATCGCAATGCATTGGATTCGGTCCCAAATTAGCATCGGTAATTCAGCTTTACGAGTTGCCATAAGATGGCGCTCGTGTTCGAAGTGGGCTATCAAATAAATGGTTTCTTATGGACGCGATAACTATTTTTATTTAAATTAGTTCTTTAAGGAACAAATAAGGACTTTTATATGAATTTACACTTACTTTGTTATACTTATTAATAAAATCGGCCTGTATAAAGTTCCAACGATGCTTCGTTTTTAAAATACAGGAACATTCTAGCTAGAGGGTTTTACCTTTGGAGCTAAAAAGAGACTTATTTGGCTGCGTTTCATCTCTGAAGAAGATCCTGTCTTACCACCCCGACACAAAGCAAACTCTACTTTTATAAATTGTACCATTATTCATTATAAATATGGAAATTAATTACAATACAACGTTATTTGTCTTGTCTTGCCTTCAAACATGATTTGTTATTTCGAAAAATAAAATGTCAATTGTCAAAAGTAAAAGCACAGAAAAATAAAGGTTTTAAGTAAAAGCTAAAAGCTATGGAGGATCTAGGTTTTCCACATTAAAAACGAAGAAGAAGAAGACAACATCAGCCCACTTCGGACGCCAGAGCCATCTATCGGCCAGTAGCGAACTAACCAAAAAACCGGGACAGAATTTGAAAATGCTGCCATTGTCGATCGGCCTCCTACCCTATAGTTCTCCATACCTATAACATTGAATATCAAACTATAAGAAGGCCATATTAGCAGATCTCCTAAATCTGCTACGTTAAATTCATAGATGGCACAATGAGTCACCAACAATAAAGCGTGTTGATGCAGTCACTAACGACAAGCCTTTTCACTGCTAAATTAAAACATTCTTTCCGCCTGTCTGTTTGCACAAACATAACTTTTAATTGGATCCTAAGTCGTTGAGTTTTTTAAATTTATTTTTATAGCTTATCGTAAAACTTAATTTCACATAAGTACACACACCTATCCTAGATTTAAGTAGCTTACATTTATTTTCCTACCTATAGTATAGTCTAGACCTAAAAATGTCCCTACTTTTAATTGCTTTGTAGCATATAATATTTTCAACCTTTTGACGTTCCAACGTTAATTACATAAAAACATATTGACTGCCATGTTTTCTATTTCTAACAGAATTAAATGACGACTCTCACTATTCAATACATACCTAGGCTACAATGTATATGATGGGAAAAATATGAATGATGTGCGGTTTGTATAACTTGGTTTTTATTTGCAATTATTACTACTATTCAAAATGGTTAAAATAAGTAGGTTTTACTTTCTTAATTAAGAAACATCCAGTTTGTTTGTATTAGTGTATTACGTATTTTGCTATTTTTCGACGAAATAAAACCTATTTTAGTTATACTTACTGTCGCTTTTTATCTACTTTTATTTGCTTAACATTTAACACCCAATGCAACGGTAAAATCATTGTGAAAATCGGTCCAATTACCCCGGAGTAATCAGCGTACATATTATTATCAAAAACATACATTCGGCTGGAATTGAGAACCTCCTATTTTATTGTCTGTTAAAAATGCTTACATCCTTAAAAATTCCAATAAAATACGATATGCGGCAACACCACGACATCACGTCAGTGAATTTGAGACATCTGTTGCCGAGGCGCTGCATTTATAGATTTACGATTAACTCCACAATGGCGGCCAAACTGTCTCCAATACAGTCTAAAACAGGGTTGTCAAGTTTTCGCGAATATGCACTATTTTTATAGTTTGATATTCAATGCCTATAATAACCAAACCATTTTTTTTTGCTACTTTTACAACAATACTTTTTGAGATAGGGCGGCGTTCTCAAGTTTATTTTATTTCATTAAAATAAATAATGGATTTGCCATTATGCAAGGGCGGATTTAGGTCCAAATAATTTTTTTTTTTGACAAAATATATAGGTATTAAAGCGCCGCAGGCGAAATTTTTTTGGGGCCACGCCCTAATTTTGCTTTATTCCCAGTTTTTAAAATAAAGAATAATAATAAAACGCTTTTTACAGACGTTTACGTATGTACAGGGTCTTCCAACGAGGACTGAACAGGGGCTCATTTTTGAAAATTGAAAAAATTAAAGAAAAATCCAAAATAGCCAATCGATGTACTTTTTCCTGCAGAATTCAAAAATGAAACCAAAAATTTATTTGAACCAGAAACAAAAGAGTTACGATATGGATAAGGTGTTTTTTAAATGAAACATAGCTTTTTTTATACGATTTTTGGAACGAGTGATTTTTTTTTGTCCGTTCTAATTAAAATATTTAATATTGTGACAGCTATTTTTATTAAATTTTAATGTTTTATCCAGTATAATTTAACTTTAACCTGTTTGAAACATACACTAGGTAATAAAGGTATAATCACCTTTGAATCTTTCAAAGTCATTTCGGCAATATTATAGTAAATTTGTCAAATTTTTTGACTTTGAAGGATTCAAAGGTGATTATACCTTTATTACCTAGTGTATGTTTCAAATAGGTTAAAGTTAAATTATACTGGATAAAACATTAAAATTTAATAAAAATAGCTGTCACAATATTAAATATTTTAATCAGAACGGACAAAAAAAAATCACTCGTTCCAAAAATCGTATAAAAAAAGCTATGTTCCATTTAAAAAACACCTTATCCATAGCGTAACTCTTTTGTTTCTGGTTCAAATAAATTTTTGGTTTCATTTTTGAATTCTGCAGGAAAAAGTACATTGATTGGCAATTTTGGATTTTTCTTTAAATACAAGGAAGCTCAAAAATGAGCCCCTGTTCAGTCCTCGTTGGAAGACCCTGTACCTATTTCGACCGTATGGTCGGGGATTGCAGACGTCGAGTTTGAAAATCTATAATTACGGAACCCCTAAAATTCATGGGGGGGGGGGTAATTACCCCGTTACCCCCCCCCCCCCCGTAAATCCGCCCTTGCCATTATGGGTTCTATAAAGAACTCATATATCAATGAATTTTTTCAGTTTTTTGCAACAAAAGCTTTTTGAAATAGAGTTGTGTAGTAATTATAAAAAATATGGATGTTCTTCTGGCAGGCTTATAAAAGAGTACAGCCATTAAAAAATTTATTGGCATTTTAAAAAAAATTATTAATATGCTTTGAATTATAAAAAATATAATATATAAAACAATTTCGGCCTAACAGAGATAGGCCTAGTACACCCAGCCTATACACAAAACTCTTTGTATTATTAAGAAGAATAACAAGGAAAAATATATACAGGGAGTCTAGTTTAAAATTTCGAAGTCGTTATGAGTTTCAGAATGATCTGCCAATACTCCAATACTACCTCTTCTTGTCCTTTTCAGGTTAGCGCACCCTGTATATGAAATACTAATAAAAATTTAACATTTCGTTTTTCTTGCCATTTTTAAAAACATATAGACCGCATCCCTTTTCAGACAATATCTTATTAACACTGCAAACGCGTAATCAGCAACACTATTAATATATTGTTTAAAATAAAGAAAGCAGAAAATTATAAGAAATTTTAAGTAACAGGAGCGTACGCATGGATGGGCTGTAGGTTAACGACCCAGTCCTCAATTCTTATTTTTTCTAAATGGGGTGTATTTCAATTTTAACGTTACTTATAATTTCATAATTTGTAAAAATATTTTTTTAATGCGGCGCTGCGCCCTTTATGGTTCCTTCCTCCTCTCGACGAATCAGTAGAGTAGCCTTTGTGGCTAGACTGCGCCCCGCTTCTGCTTGTCTATCTATTATTACTAATCTTTGTAAAGTCAAATTAATCTAATAACTCGCCGCATCACCTGTCATTAATGACACCCTGTTGAAGTCTGGTATATTTTACGTTAAGTGGTTGGCTACAGAAACAGAACCGACTAAGTTCTTTTACCTTCCCCTTTTCCATCTATTAAAATTACTTTTGTGGGAATTTTATATACAGTGTCACCAGTAAAGTCCGCATCATATGGGATTTTTTTTATTAATAGCTTTATACAAAATTTGACTTTGGCATCAAGTTCTGCTTCGATCGAGATGAAAATTAAGCAAAAAAAAATAGTAGTCCCGTGATTCGCATTGTCTGTCAAATTTTAATTTTTTCCAAAAAATAATTCAAAAGTGTGGTTACTTCTGAAAATATCGAAAACAGTTATTAGAAAACGTTTTTTAAATGCAGTTTCTAGCCCATATGCAAAATTTCAGCTGCATAGGATAATTTTGGTTTTTTACCTATATTTTGTAAATTGCACCACTTTTGCAAAATAAGACTCAACGCAACCTACATAAAACTTCTTAGTTTTGACAAGGCTTTATTTCAAATACATTTTCTTTAAAGTAGCGCCATATTAAATGAGTGTTTTTCTACAAAATCAAAATTGGGCTATTAAAATTTGGTCGCATGTGATGCAAAGTTTATGTGTTTTTGATCATGTATAAGGTAACTTCATAAAATAAGTATTTTTGAAAACGTAGTTTGTATATTATACGTATTATTATCATTATTATTATTATTTTTGGTCTTCAAAGACGGATTTTACTTGGTACTCTAGAAGAACTCTTGTTGCGCCAGTAAAGAGTTTAAGTTTTGTTTATTTATTTTTTCTACAAGCGCGCACCATTTGCCGTTTATCTGCAGGCAATTTATTTTGAAAAGTCATTTTTCGGCACGGTGCGGGTTTGTTGTTTAAGGCGCGTATATGAGAATTTGCGGAACAAGCGAAGCGAGGACCTAAGCGGTCCAGAACACAGTATGAAACTTTATATAAACGTTTTAAAAAGTGTGGTATAGTGAGAAGAAAGTGGGGCATCTCACCGAGACTGTTTTATTGGCATACTTCCAGCAGAAGTCGAAGCAACAAAAGCCATCATCATTTTGGAGCCAATACTCCATGTTGAGAACAATGATATCCAAGGAGAAACACATTGATATAAGCAGGTACAATAATTTAATAGCATTCCTAAAGAGACAATCTGAAGGGTATCAGGCAAAAAAGTCGAATGTCCTTACCAAAAATAATGTCGAGGACTTTTTAACCAATGCCAACGATCAAGATTTTTGCATACGAAGGTTGCGCTAATCATCGGAATTGCAGGGGGTGCAGGAGAGATGAGCTATGTCGAATGATCGTTAAAGACGTCACAGACAAAGGTGACATGTACCTAATTAAAATACCTGATACCAAAACAAAGCACTGCCGAGAATTTGTCGTAACTTGTGGTTGCTTCGAAGGTATTAATTTAGTGGAAATAATTCGAAAATATGACCGCCTACGTCCTGTTGACATTACCAACAACCGATTCTTTTTTCAATACAGAAAAGGCGTTTCCGCAAAACTGCCTATTGGAATAAATACTTTTGGAGTTATTCCAAAAAACATAGCTGTTTTTCTAGGATTGCCTGAACCGTCTAGCTACACAGGACATTGCTTCAGAAGATCTTTTGCATCAGTTTTAGCAGATTCACGTGCAGATATTTTAACACTAAAACGTCACGGCGGTTGGAAATCGACCACTGTGGCTGAGGGATAGGTGGAGAACTCATTGGAAAATAAGCGGAAAATAGCTCTAAAAATATTAGGAGAAAAAGATAATACCTGTGTACAACAGCCTGTCGGAGATGTCTCAACTAAGGATATTTCGCTTGAAAGTTATGTTTCTTATCAGCCATTTCCATCCAGTATAAGTTTAAATACCTGTACAAACTGCGTGGTAAATTTATTTAAGCTATAAATTGTTAAATTTAAATGTTTGTGATGTTTGAATAAAATGTGTTTAATTCAATTATTTGCATTTTTGAAATAATTAATTATACTAATTTTCGCAAGAAAAACTTTTCTAATTTACTTTACACTACAAGTGCGTTAAAGTAAAACTTATCACACTGAAATGGGTGTGAAAAGTCTAACTTTTCACACGCTCGTAGAAAAAATTATTTATTCGCACACCGTGTAACCTTTATTTTTTTATCATTATACCACATATTATTATTATTATTATTATTATTATTATTATTATTATATACAAACCCGAACATATTATTACAGGGTCCTGCAATAGTGCTTCAGGATTCCATAACTCCTATACGAATTGAGTTAGAAATTTCATTCATATGCTGACTTATACTGTAAGAGATGTATTGCAGGAAAATATTTTCGCATATACAGGGTGGCCCAAAATAGTGCAATAACATAAAGTGGTATTGCTTCATTAGTTTAGGAATAATAATGATGACAATAAATTTTAAAAAAGTCAGCTGCAAAGATCATGGGGGATTATGCGTCAGCTGCTTATACAGGGTTGTGCACCTCATCCCCCGTCTTCTATAGCTCACTTATTAATTAAGTTAAAATTTTGATATTTTGCATATCTTACTTGTATCTTGGGGCACATTTCAGGAAAATATTTTTTTTCATACAGGGTGTTCCAAAAAAGTGTGACGTCATAAGGATGTTTTTTTTTAAATTACATGCCATATATGTTCTTACTTATTTGGGTGCCTCCTATAGTTACCTACATACCCCCAAAATTTTATTAAAATCGATTCAGTATTATAGGCGAAAAAAAATTAAAACTAAAAAATATCAGTTTTGCACCACTGGTTTTAAAAATAATTTAAAAATAAATATAATGCCTCGTTAATAAAATTATACAAAGGTTTATTACTAATTAAATAAAGTCTAACAGTCTCCTTAATTAAGTTCGATTAATACGAATTGTACAGAGTGTCCAAAGTTTAGTGCAAACTTTAAAGTCATTTATTTTTCTTATTTCAAATAGGGTTATAATTAGGACAAATGTTTGATTTTTAATTCTGCATGGAATGACATAAAAATTTAGAGAAGAATGTAAGCAAAATAAATTGCTTTAAAGTTTGCAAAGTTTGACACTAAACTGTGGACACCCTGTACAATTCGTATTAATCAAACCTAATTAACGAGACTGTTAGACTTTATTTAATAAGTACCTGAAATTCTTCATTAAATAGTAAAACACTATACTATAACTATATCAAATATAAGGGTGTTCCAATTGAAAAACATGAAAAAAATTAGTTTAAAGTGTGTCATTTTGGAAGCCTTATTTTGAACACCCTGTATAAAGTATATAAAATGTATTTAATTAATAGTATCGCTTGACCCGTTTTTATTAATCTCACATAATGCAGTAATTAAAAAGTGCTTTCAGATTGTATATTTGATTTTCTGTTCAGGGCTGCAAATATTTTTTTTCTCCTAAACTACTGAAGCAAATTGAATAAAATTATAATCAATTATAAATAACCCTAATACACACCTTAAAATACAAAAAATGCAAGGTGTCCCATTAGAAAAAATCCGACTACGTTACCAAACCTTTTGGGCCACCCTCTCCCCCTATACAGGGTGGCTGGAAAAAGGATGTCAATTCATTAACCGTACTTAGCACACATAATATGACTTTTATAATGCCTTTTTTCATTTTTGACCCTCATGTTCAATATACAGGGCGTCAAAGTTTAAAATTAAAAACTGATTTTTTGAATAATTCGAGTATTTAATAAGATATTGATTTCAAATTCGGTACATTGCTTCAGCATAAAAAGTGACATATTTTAAAAAAAGAAAACATAACTCCTATACGAATTGAGTTAGAAATTTTATTCATATGCTGACTTATACTGTAAGAGATGTATTGCAGGAAAATATTTTCGCTTATACAGGGTGGCCCAAAATAGTGCGATAAAATAAAGTGGTATTTTTAAAATTTTTAGGTTTGTATAGGTGTCCATTATAATAATTTATTAAAGTTGCTTCATTAGTTTAGGAATAATAAATAAAAATCTAAAAAAAAGTTTTGCAGCACTGGGAAAAATCAAAAAAATAATTTAAACGTATTTTTTATTAACGGCATTATACAGGGTGGTCCTTAAGTACATCAAGAAAATCTAGGATATGATTCCTGGCATCAATTTAAGTTGAAAAGTTCATATGGACTTGTTTTTTTAAAATTTCGAAACTCCTTGAAGATACGGTATTGAAAATTGATGTCGATTGATTTCGTATTAAACTGCACTTTTTGGTTAAAAAAGGGTTTGCCTACTTCCACCAGTGGCGTGCATGAAGATACCATCAATATTTTTTTTGTGAAAATATGTGATACGCCACTGTTTTTTAAACTCTGATGCATTTTTATGCATTACTGATATAAGCGGAACAAAAGTTGTCTCTACTATATTTTTGAAAAAAATGGTAGTTTTAAAGGAAAATGGAGACACCCTGTATCTTAGAGGGTAAGCATTTTAGGGCATAAGTCCATATGAACTTTTCAACTTAAATTGATGCCAGGAATCATATCCTAGATTTTCTTGATGTACTTAAGGACCACCCTACCCTGTATAAGATTATTGGCAAGGGTTTAAGAAATACTATAAATTAAATAAATTTTTATCTATTTTATACAGGGTGTTCAAAATAAGGTCTCAAAAATTACACTTAAAAAGTACACTTAAGTGGACTTCGTAGCATCTTAAAAACGGGATTTCTTTTAACGGGTTCATTAATCAGTTTAGAAAAAAATGTTTTAAATAAAAGGTATTAGAAATTAAACAAGAATATTGGAAAGTCCTTGTTTTTGTTATATATTATGTATATGTATGTTTTTAAATTAGTTTTTCATTAATTTCGCAAACAATATTCTGACCTTCCAATATTTTGTGATTAATTCTACACAACTTTTATTAAAATAATTTTTCAAGAAACATTAAAGTTTTTTTATTAAAACAAAATCTTAACTTTTCGTCTAATTCTAAGTCTAATTAATATTCTGTATTAGTCACCCACTCTTTCAAGCCACCGAGACGCGATACCGGCTAATGAAATAGCTAAAAAATGAAAAACCCTGAAAATGCGGAATCCTTTCCGGATCCGGAAGTAATTATTTCTGACAAATAATATCAAAATGTATGTAATTGTTAAATTTGATTATTTTTTCAAGGCCGCCTAGCAACTTTGTGGATAAAACTTTATAATATTATCGACATTTATCTTTTTTGATAAATATTTTCGAAACAGTAGGGTTTGGAATTTTAAATAAATTGCAAATACAAAAATTTTTGTTCTGAAATTTTTCATCAAATAGTAAAATACTATACTATGACTAAATCAAATATTAGGGTGTTCCACTTGAAACATGAGAAAAATTAGTTTAAAGTGTGTAATTTTTTAAGCCTTATTTTGAACACCCTGTATAAAGTATATAAAAACTATTTAATTAATGGTATCGCTTGAACTATTTTTATTAATCTCACACAATGCAGTAATTAAAAAAGTGCTTAAAAGATTGTATATTTTTTTCTCTCCTAAACTACTGAAACAAATTCAATAAAATTATAATCAATTATAAACAACACTAATAAAGGGAAAAGAAAAGCATAAAGTCATTCTCCACAATATATTATAATAGCTAGGCTAGAATCGACATGTTTCGAGTGTAGAAACACTCATCATCAGGAAATTGAAGCAAATATAATGAACAGCTGATGTTAGCAAAAGAGAAAATATAATAAAATTAAAGGTGGAACTAATCCATAATGGAGCTTTCAATGGCACGCATGGGGAGTGAAAAAACTTTTATAGTCAAATGACGGAAAATATATCAGCACGCTGAAAGGTCAGGGACCAGTGAAAAGCCACTGTGGGTAGGAAATGAAGAGAAAAAACAGGACGTATCAAAAAAATGACTTTATAGAAATCAGTTCAAGTGTGTGTGATAAAAACATTTTAGTTTGGGGGAGAGAAAGAAAAGATGTGTGTTTTTTATATAATAAAGTAGTGTAGATGCTTTCATTTTACTTCAAGCTAAATGAAAGCATCTACACTACTTTAATATATAAAAAACACACATCTTTTCTTTCTCTCCCCCTCATATTTGACATCTTTCACACCTCTTCGACATAGTTGAATCAAACTAAAATGTTTTTATCACACACACTTGAACTGATTTCTACAAAGTCATTTTTTTGATACGTCCTGTTTTTTCTCTTCATTTCCCACCCACAGTGGCTTTTCACTGGTCCCTGACCTTTCAGCGTGCTGATATATTTTCCGTCATTTGACTATAAAAGTTTTTTCACTCCCCATGCGTGCCATTGAAAGCTCCATTATGGATTAGTTCCACCTTTAATTTTATTATATTTTCTCTTTTGCTAACAACATCAGCTGTTCATTATATTTGCTTCAATTTCCTGATGATGAGTATTTCTACACTCGAAACATGTCGATTCTAGCCTAGCTATTGAATTAAAATTGTGGAGAAAGACTTTATTCTCTTCTTTTCCCTATATCATTCAACTCCACTTTGAGTATGGACTACTTCTTCAAAAAAAAAACACTAATAAAGTCTATTCACCCAGTAAACCTGCAAGATGGCCGATATGTCATATGACAAAAGTCATTGAAAATGAAAAAAATTATTTTATTTAGCTGGAATATGACTTTTGTCATATGACATGTCGGCCATTTTGCAGGTTTACCGGGTGAATCGACATTACGAACCTTAAAATACAAATAAAACAAGGTGTACCAACTGATTTTTTTGAATAGTTCGAATATTTAATAAGATATTGATTTCAAAATTTGGTACACTGCTTCAGCATAGAAGTGACATCTTTTAAAAAAGAAAACAAAAAACAATTGTCGATTATGCCAAATAGGGGGGTCCAGTAACCTCTGACCCCCCTACTTTTTATTACGTGCGCCAGTGACTTCCGGGGGTTCAGTAACCTCTGATCCCCTACTTTTTATTACGTGCGCCAGTGACTTCCGAACTAAATTTTTCTATCATTTATTTTGGATTATTTTTGGTCTCTTATAAAATTTCGATAAAATGATGCATTTTGGAGATTTTTAATTCTATTTGATTTGAAAAGTATGGGTCCTTAACCCATTTGGTCCTAATGCAATGGTGCGTATACGCACCACTGTATAAATATATTTTTTGAACATATAATATCAGATTTTTAGTAAACAAACAAATCATTATGCACTTAGCAAGAATTCTTATATCAAGAAATAATATTTGTTTCATTATTAAAAACTAATAACAATTTTTTTTAAAGGCCTCAAATTAGCGCAAAAAATATTAATAGTTCCTAAACTTTGATTTCAAAAAGGTAGTTATTTGAAAGAAAAAAATTGTATTGTTTTTATTTTAATGTAATATCAAAGGGTGCCACTTTACAAAATGCTTTTTAACTTTTTGTTATTACTAACCCAAATAAAAATATCTATTGAAAAAGTTTGGTGCATTAGCGCACTACTGGTATAATAGACGAAGTTTAATAATGGTTTGACTCGCAGAAAGATGTTTGCTTGGTTGGCAGAAACTCAATAAAATGTATTAGTTTCAAGTTACTTGTAGTACAGAGTGGTTGTTATAAAGTTGCTTTGGAAAAAAAATGCGGTCATCACTGTCCACTAAAACCCTCAAAAGATGTAAATAAACAAGTCCGAGGATCATACGATTCTGCGTATGATAATGACACAAAATTATCTTTTGTACGCTGGAACGATAATGCCATTGTGACTGTTGGTAGCAACATAATTAATGTGCAACCTGTAAATAGCGTAAAACGATATGACCAAAAAGAAAAAAAAAGAGATTTAGATACCTCAACCCGGTGATATTACTAGAGTTGGGCATGGTCAATTGACCGTCAATTGACCATGACGTATTTAACCGGTCAAATTCGGTCAAAATATATCAATTTTATTTTATTATTTATGCATTTGTGATCTGTCCAGAATACCTCCTACCACCCAGGATAATGTTTAGTGTATCGTTATAGCGCCGTTATTTAAGAAAACAATAACAGCTGATTCTGGGAATCCCAATAGTCGGCATCGTTTATTAGTGGTTCCCGGAACGGATTCAATTACAATGAAGGAAAGGAATAGAGAAGTTATTATTATTCTCTTTTATACCATTTTCATAGACATTTCCTACTCAGTCTATTTATTTTCATTTCGTATTTGTTAGAGTTAGGGTTTGCACTTGCATTGCATTTTTGTGAACTAACGACGCGACGTCGCATTTACGATGAGTTTGGGGAAGTCCAAAACCAAAATTTGGAATTGTTTTACCGAAATAAGAGAAGAATACAAAGTAAAAGGGAAATGTATCTACTGTGAGGCAATTTACATCACTCATGTAGATAGAATGAAGAATCATATGCTTAAAAAGTGTAAATTAGGTCCACAAGCAGTTCAAAAAGAATATGTAAGTACAATATAAATAGTAATTTTTTTTTATTGATACCCTATTTCGCTTATTTAAAGTACGCCTCAGCTTGTTTAAATCCCACTTTCAAAAACGCGCGTGTTTTAAAGTTACCATGGCAACATCAACAACCCGTGAAACGTGAAGTCTAAATATGTCAACTTTTTAATTATTGATTTGACAGAATTACCTTTTAACGTCAAATAAAATATTTTTTTAATCAATACATAACCAATGTCAACGGTGACAACAATGAATCTTATGTGACAGATTGGAAGTTATTTTTTGTTCTCCTCATTTTCATGACAACTACAGGTATATCACATCACGAATTCGACCATTTCACTTACTTACTAAGTTATTATTTTCATTTTTTGTAATATAAATACCAATAAAAAAAAATAATGTAAAGTATTCGTGGATAACTGGTCTTTAAAACACTTGCTCGATTTCAAGCACTCCGGCTACGCCGTCGTGCTGGCAAAATCGCACGTGTTTTAAAGACCTTAATATCCACTTATACTTTAATATACTAATTTATTTAGGTAATATTTCTCCAAAATGTAACATGTTTTTTACTTCCCTTGTAACAAAAAAGTATGAAGTATGTATTTTAAACAGCAGAAATTTTTAAATGTAACAAATGTTACATTATTTCCTAACATCGCATCGGTCCGAAACTTCAAGGGGTGATTCCTTATAATATTTTAAGAGATAAAGTTTGTATAAACATGTGTCCGGACCGAAATTGCCCAATTTTTTTTTCGAAAACGAACCAAGATAAAAGAAACAATTCTAGAAACAGAACGTTGTATTTTTAGTTGCTTAATCCGATTTTTTTTTAAATAATTACAATAAATTCAGTGGCGTAGAAACCTTTTTTGTGTGTAACACCCTATATCTTAAAAACTATATATTTCCAGATTTATGTTCATCGTTCACGGGAACTGTTTTTCTTAATAATTATAAGAAATCGCCCCCTGAAGTTACAGACTGAGGTTAGGAAAGTAGTTAGTATATTTCTTGGAGACGAGGAGGCAGCTTTGCCGATTTTTTAAAAACATCTTTATTTTTCTGTTTTTAGTTGAACAAGGAAAATACCAATTTGGATGAATCCTTCGAAGATGAAGATGAAGCAATATTTCGCAATAAACGGAAGACACCACATACAGAATTGATGAAATTCCAAGTACTTCGGCTGGTTCCTCTCAGACAAATACACGTAAAAGAATGCAAACATTAACATCATTCGTCGACACGATAAGCGAATCTGAACATTCTGAGTTACAAACCCGTTTTTGCGAAGCTGTTTACTCATCGAATTGCGCCCTCTCAATGTTTGAGTCAGACAAATGTAAAACTTTTTTTGGGCAACTGCGACCAGCTTTTAAATTTCCTGACAGAAAAACTATGGCTACCTCGCACCTTGATAGGTGCTAAAACAAAATAAAAAACCACATTAAAGAAATTCTGGATAATGAGGGTGATAATATAACTCTAATGAGTGATGGCTGGACTAACATTAGAAACGAGGGTTTAATAAACTACATGGTGCATACGAATCATGGGGATTTTTTCTATGATTTTTCACAGCCCCGGGCATTTCGACATACAGGCCAATACATTACCAGTGAAGTTACAAGGATAATTAAGGAAATTGGTGAAAATAAAATTACTTCTCTGGTAACCGACAATGCAGCAAATATGCAAGCTGCATGATGCAGCTTGCATATTTGCTGCATGGGCCCAGTTAAAAAAACATTTCCAAATCTACAAACCTACGGCTGCGTTTCCCACATTCTGAATTTATTGCTAAAGGATATTGAATCACTTAACACCCTCTCTAATCATCTTATTGTTTGTAAGGAGATTGTCAAATTTTTTAAATTAAAACATATTCCCAACGCCGTTTTAAGTCAAAAGCAGGGCAGTAATTTTCAATCTCTTAAATTACCCATCGCAACTAGATGGGGCAGTAGAGTCACATGTATGGAAAGTATTCAAGTGAATAAACAGCTACTTAAAGAATGTTTAATTAATCCCGATGTTGAGGCCCTGGCAACGAATAAAATAAAGTCTGCCATACTTAATGACTATGTGTTTTGGGATAGAAACGTTAAGTTCAATAAACTTCCAAATCTTGTTGTTCGTTTATGGATAATACTAATGCTACTTTGTCAGATATCCGGCACAAGCTGTACCTGTTGAAAGACCACTTTAACGCATTTGTTTTTAAAAGTCCATTTATTCAGTGAAGAAAAAACAACAACTACATCAGTAATAAGAATTGATATGGCCTGTACTGAAACGCACAATGCAGCATACCTACTCGACCCAAGATATAAAGGAGAAAATTTGACCCCAGACGAGTTGCAACGTGCTACTTCTTTAATAATACAACTTAGCTTCAATAAAACCGAAGTTAAAGTAATTGGGGAAATTTCAAATTTTAAAACAGCATCAAATGAATTCAATAATCGTATAATTTGGACAGCAGTAAAAAGTATCAAATCACTTTGTAAAACATCATCGGATATTACTTCATCAACTTGGTGGGAGAGTTGGCAAAAGAAATCGGTACTTCACGATGTAGCTATAAAGTTACTAAAAATGCCGGCCTCCTCAGCTTCTTGTGAAAGGAACTGGTCCACATGGGGTATTATCCATAATAAGTTAAGAAATAGGCTGACTACTACACGATCCGAAAAACTTAACATAGTATAAAACAAAGTCGCTGTCGGTGTCTGTCCGTCCATACCTATATATGATTAAATCTTTAAAACTACGCAACGGATTTTGAAGCGTTTTTTATTAATAGAGTGATTCAAGAGAAAGGTTTTTATGTATAACTAGTGACCCGTCCCGGCTTCGCACGGGTGCAATTTCAGAAAGTGGCATGCCGGGTACTAATATATCGGGTTTGTTCGGGTTTGTATTTATACCAGCGGATTGCAACGCATGCCGGATACACGCTAGTATAAAAATAAACTATTGAGATATACACTTATATAGTGTGTACCTGGATGGACCTAACTATATCATCCATTTGACCACCCTGTATAAAATTTAGGTATGGCAATAGACTTCTTGGAACAAGCAAAACTTGTTATAAAAAATTAATTTTTTCCAAAATACAAAATAAGAAATTTGGCAAGTATAGTTAGGTTCATCCACTGCATTTTTAAATTTTAATTTATTTCAGTTAATTGACCAAAAACAAATTGACCGGTCAAATCTACAACTCTAGCTATTACCCAATATAATAAATTCATGGGTGGAGTTGATCTGCACGACAATGGAATTGCCAAATATAGGTCAAAAGTTTTGAGTAAAAAATGGTGGTGGCCTCTATTTCGAAATTCTTTGCACAGCATTGTAGTAAATGCTTGAAAACTTTATAATATTGCCAAAAATGTCGCAACTTGATTTTAAGTCTTATATTGCACTACGCCTCATAAAGAGTACCAGAGTACATATGCAGAAACATATTCCTCAACCTTTAGAAGAGGTACGGAATGATAATTATGGTCACATCATTATTACTCATGAAACAAAAGCTATAGAAGAAGGTGTAGGGTTTGTCATAATCACACAATATATTATATTTGCGAAAAATGTGCAGTCAGGCGCGTATCTGGAGTTGACCTTTGGGGAGGTAATGGTTTTGGTGGGGGTTATGATTTTTTTTATAAGAAAATCAAAAATTTTTTTTTTTAAATATATTTTACTACTATATTTATTGCTCTCGATTTCCACATGTCCAATTGAAAAAAAATTTAAGCAAAAAAAAATGGATCATGGGGGTAACTACCCCCATTACCCCCCCCCCCTTAAATTCGCGCCTGTGAGCAGTACATTTTCATGTATCTTGTTTCGCAGAGTATCAACTAAGATACATTTTCAGTTGTAACATTCTACCAATGGAACACCAACAAAAATTTTGATATTTAATGCCTCTTTGTATGCAAGTCGTTAAATGCGATTATTTTTTATACTTTTTTTTACTGACCAAACACTACTACTGCCTATTGATTACACGTTATTAGGGTATGAAGGAAAAAATGGCAAATTGTTCCCACGCCAACTGATGAAGCGCCCATTACCAGAATTGTTGATGCAGCCCTGTAAATGCACATCAAATTGTCGAACGAAGGCTTGTTTTTGTAAAAAATTAACACTAGATTGTATTTCGTTGTGCAAATGTATAAATAATAAGTGTCAAAATAAGTAAAAAATTATTTTTTGACTTATGTTCAAATTTGCTTTTTTGCATTAAATAATTTTTTTATCAACATTTCTTGTTTTTATTTTCAACTTTTTGTTTGTTTTTTTCAATTGACTAGCTATCATTAATCACAATCTTTAATATAAGAAAAAATTGGATATTGTCACTAAAACAATTATTAAAATGGTTCCAAAGCATTTGGTCAGTCTATTTACTTGATATCTAAAGGGATAGGGTGTAAAAAAAAATGGACCAATAATCCCCCTGGCAACATCCAGAATCATAATCTGCAAGCTTTTCTGAGTACACAACCATGCTTAGAATGCGGTCCTCATATTTTGCACACTCAATTCCACTATTAACTGATGCCAACGCGGCTACGGTTATCTCATAATTTTCAAAATATAGGTCGAAAGTCACTGGCGCTAACTAAAAAGTAGGGACGTCAGTAGTTACTAGACCACCGCTATTTTAAATAATTAACAATTGTTTTTTGTTTTGTTTTTTAAAGATGTAACTTTTTATGCTGAAATATTGTAGCAAATTTAAAATTACCATCTTATTAAATACTCAAATTATTCAAAAAAATCTGTTTTTAATTTCAAACTTTGACGCACTGAATATGGGAGTTAAAAATGAAAATTGGTATTATAAAGGTCATATTATTTTTGCTCCAGGAATATATGGTTAACTGATTGACCTTCTTATTCCGGACACCCTGTATAAGCGAAAATATTTTTCTGAAATACATCCCGTGTTACAGTATAAGCCTGAATACAGGGTGTTCCTAAATATCATGTAAATACGAAAAGGGGTAACTCTTTGGCTTATTTAATGACTAAAAATTCATATAAACATATAGGCGCACCGAAAAAAAGTTCATGGGGAGAAAAGGGGGCATGACCCCTGAAAAAATATCTCCCTGTAGATTCTTAAAACTATTATAGGTATGCCCAATGACGTAATTCCTACAGCGTAACCTATATTCCAAATTAGAGCTAAATATCTCAAAAACTACAAGAACTAAAGAAATTTTTTTTTTAAATCTTGCAATTCCAACACCTTGTAAATCGGCAACGAGGCGTTTGCGTTGCTATGTTTATATGAATTTTTAGTTATTAAATAAGCCAAAGAATTACCCCTTTTCGTATTTACATGATATTTAGGAACACCCTGTATATATAAAATTTCTAACTTGATTTATATAGGAGCTATGGAATCCTGACGCGCTATTGCAGGACCCTGTATAATCTATTAAATTTGGATAACAATACTAAATTATTTTTACAATAATAACGTTTTTTTTTTCAAACGTCTGGAGGCTGCTACCGGGCTGCAGGCCGCAGATCCGAACGATTACAGCACAAAAAAATATTTTAGTGGTTTCGATTTAATGGTAATTTAACTGTAAAGGTTCTAATTCATTTTATATCTTGAAAAAATGTCGTCTGCGGCGCTATTAAAATACTACTACTAACCTCCTCCGATAGTCTGGTCATAGGCACCTTTTAAATAAATAAAAAACTTTAAAAAATTGCTTTTTCGAAAACAATTCACTTAACTTTAACACAAGCAGTAACAAATATAAGTAAGAAATTGGGTAGCACACGTATTAAACCGGTTGTACCTGAAAACTGCTGACCTCAAGTTGTCGAAGACGAACCGCTTGGCTGGCGTAACGTTATGACTTTCACCTTCGGTGGCGACGACGGTCAATGTACACGCAAAGCGGTTTTAATTCAACTTCTGATAATTAAATTCCATTTTTTTTCACCTGTTGCGTAGGTTAGATGCTTCAAGTTTTAGGTGTATTGTTGAAATAATAAAGGTTGAAACAAATTATCGTTGTTTATCTAGACATAGATATATTTTATTTGAACAAATTTTTGTAAATTACAAACTGTGACAAGTCATATAAAATATAAAGCATTCCTGGATGCATGTATTTAACTAAATTAAAATACATATATACACTTCTTGTCAAAATTAGCGAATACTCTAAAATCTAGCAAAATATTGTTCTTAACGATCTTATGAACCGCTCATCCGATTTTGACGAACTAATTTTTTCAGTGTAACCTAAGGTGTTACAAACCTTTTTAAGTTCCTAACGTTAATCTGTAAAACGATTTTACTGATATACAGGGTATTATTAGTAGAAGCGATTTTGTGCCGTAAATTTGAAACATTCTGTAGAGTAAACTGGTAAAGGTCTTTTGGCAATAGATACACTATTAAACAAAAAATGTGTCAAATTATTCGTAGGAAACTATCTAGAAGGTGTAAAATATCAAATTAATCACTTATTTAGCATGCTGTGTACGAAAAAACATGTGTCATTCGTGTGTCATTTAGTATGTAGCAGATTTGCGTCAAATGAGCTAGCAGTGAGTTTAAATTATTATTATTATTATTATTATTATTTTTATTAAATGGAATTTGGCATCAAATCGATCCAGGGAAGATTCAACGGCTAATTTTGAGCATGCCACGACGATGTCATGCTGTTATTGCAGCAAGAGGTGGAATCACCCGTTACTAATTAGAAGGTTATTTTTCTGTTTTTATGTTTTTTATGTTGCAATGTTTTTGTGAATTTATTTAATAAAATTTGGCTTTAAACACAACGTTTTAAATTTTTTTGTCCCTCTCTAAAACATGTAAGTATACCAGAGTATACCTATATACATTAAATTTAATTATTATTATTATTAAAATTTTAAAATCTATAATACTGGTCGAAATCTATTTAACCGATGTCAAGGCATCGCTTTTTAGAGTTTTTCCCGAAGAATTGACACATTTTTTGTTTAATAGTCTATCTTTTGCCAAATAGCTCTTAATCAAATAGGAAAAAAACGTCCCGGAATATTGACTCAAAGTGTCAAATGACTAATTTTGAAACAAAACAAAAGCATATATTCCAGTTGGCATAGCGTTAATAAACCCAGTTACCATAATTTTAGCAATTTTATATTTATGATTTTCTCGACCCCTGTATAATAAGAAAATGGCCATCTTTAAAAATCACTATTATATCACGGAAAATCTATAGGAAAAGAGCTTTCAAAATCTTGAATACTGGTCGAAATCGGTTCAACCATTGCCAAGATACGGCATTGTAAAGATTTTTCTACCAAAATTTGACACATTTTTTTTATTAGTGTATCTATTGCCAAAAGACACTTATCAAAAAACTGGCAAAAAGGTCTGGAGATATTGATGTCATCTAACTAACGGCACATACCGGGAATTTCTAACTTTACCAGTTTACTCTACAGAATGTTTCAAATTTACGGCACAAAATCGCTTCTACTAATAACACCCTGTATATCAGTAAAATTGTTTTACAGATTAACGTTAGGAACTTAAAAAGGTTTGTAACACCTTAGGTTACACTGAAAAAATTAGTTCGTCAAAATCGGATGAGCGGTTCATACGATCGTTAAGAACAAACTTTTGCTAGATTTTAGAGTGTTCGCTAATTTTGGCGAGAATGTATTAAAACATAATTGTATAAGAACATAACATGCACAAACGTTATAAATAAACAGTAATAACAAAAAAAGTTAGAATTTGAATGTTGATTTTACCCATAGAGAATTTACCTTTAGATACGTACAGCTTATCTCCTGCGCAAACAAAAGTTACGTTTTATGGGTGAAAAAATACGTCCGAGCGCATGAGTCGCCGGTCAGCTGCCTTTCCTCTGGGCACCATCGGGCATGCGCACAAACCTTGTGTTATCGGCCTGTCCTACTTTAGCGACATGCTCAAAATACACTCCAGAACCGACTCAGCCGCCATTTATATTATATAAAAGAAAAAAGTAAATACCTACACTGAGAAAATTGAGCTACTAAGAAAATTAGTTAAAGATTTTTGGTTGCAGTAACTCAAAATTATGGTTCTAGCAACAATTTTTTTGTTACCGCAATACTAACGAATAGCTACAACAATCAACTTATTTTTCCTGGCTTGTCTGGCTGCTCCAGCCAAAATGTCTATTCCAGCAACTAAAAATTTGGTTAAAACGTAGACACCAACCAGAAATTTAAGTTACACCAACTAGTTGGTGCAGAAGGATCATGAGGCTAACTTTTCCTGGTTCTACCAGGCGGGCCGTAAGTTGATACAACAAAATCTCTAATTGATACAACCAAAAATTTGTTAATGCAACCGACAGGTTGGTTGCCGTAGCGAACGTGATTGATTAAAAAATCATTCGGGTTGTTCCGCGACTAGTCGTTTGGTCGCGAAACCAATTTCGCGCCATCCCATTACGAGTACGGCGTCATTTTCTGAATTTCGTCATTTCATCTTTGGTGTTATCTCCCTGCGGTCGATGAGTTTCAGTGTTTAGTGCGCGCACAAATTTCAAAATGGCGTTCAAGCTTATGTTACTTGAGTGGAATTTTGCAGACTACGTGGATGCTTTTGATGGTAAGTAGGTAGGTAATCTAAAATTTTGTTAGTTTTGTTTTTGTAGGTAGCATGCTGTTGTATTATGTAGGTATAAGTATAATAATGTAGGTATAAGTATAATAATAATAAAATAATTGCAAGTAATAATAAAAATTATACCCTTTTGGAAAGGATGGGGGGGGGTCCCCAAATGCCCCACATTGGTATAGTTATTGTTCGTTTTATTGAAAGTAAAACCGTTCAAAATGTTGACCTCATGGTCGTAAACGAAAAAGAAGTTTTCTCTGAATGATGGAGAAGAAAGACACCCTAACCTCTAACTCATTTGTTGCTACTTACATAATTTTTATATTTTTCTATCATTTACTCAACTCAACTCACTTAATTTTTTTGCCGTAGAGGAGGGTATTGATGACGAGAGTTTTAATTTGCTAGATGAAGAAACAGTCAAAAAAATATTCGTTAAGTCTGGGCCCAGATTAAAATTTAAGAAATATTATGAATACTTTTTGAAAAGTAATTCCAAGGAAGCAAGTACACTGGTAAGTTTTTCCTTATTATTTTTAGTTTCCAAAGATACTAGCAGCATTATTGGTATAGGGGTAGAAATTTTGTAAAAAATGACATGGTAGTGATTCACCGATTACCTACTCGTTAAAAAATATACACTATCTTCTGCACCTCTGATCGACAGTCATAAAAAAATAGCAAGAATTCCTTGGGTTCTTTAGGCCTGGTATAAGCAGTAGAATGTTGAAAATAGGGTCTATATTAAAGGGCTAGATGATGTGTTGACTTTATTTGTATACGTATGATTAGCACTAGGGCAATTTGCGTATCTGAATTAGTGTCTTACATCACCGAGTACATCACCCAAATTGCTTTTTTTCAAGCATCTTTGCATAGCTTAGAAATTTTCTCGGAATATGTCGAGGATTACGTAAAACAGGGTTGTTATGTTTTAAACAATTGTTTTAAACATGTTGAAAACAGCATAATAGGTATAGCGTTTTAAACAGATATGATTTAAACTGTTTAAAACTTTTTTAAAACAATATTTTTTTGAAAGTGTTTTTTGTATCAAATATTAAAAATTATAGGTACCTACCTATTACAAAAAACAAAAAAAAAAATAGAAATTTTTTTTTATTTAAAAAAGAAGATAATATTTTACTACTTTAAATTTATTTTATTTATTAAAAAATAAAATAAATTTGGTAAAAAATATTCAATTTCAGGTAGCAGAAACACAATCCACCGTTTCGACAGACACTATATCTACAGGTAGAGTTAGTGTTACTGACTCCGACCTTGAATCAGCTTTGGAAAATTATACTTTCCAAATTGAAGAATATAAAGGGAAAAGACCATTAGATCAGACTCAGACAGATACAAATTTGCCAAAAAAGGCAAATATTGAAATAACTAACATTGACACTGTCTTTCATGAGGTAAGAATGGTAATTTGATATTTATTTTAGTAGCTCTGATGTTTTATTTTCCACAAACATTTATTCTTAATGTTTGGTATGTGGCTCGGTATGTTACTTTTAGTCGAGCTTTTAGTTTTCCCTTCAATGTGTTTGTATATTTATTATAGCAACATACATTAACAGTATAGATTAACTAGTCTCTTTCAGAAATAATTTAAAAAGTAGGTACCTACTTATACTTATTTGTAGGGTTTGGAAGCACTATTAAAAAAAAATACTGAAGGAAATATAATATTGCTAAATAAAAATAAGCTAACAAATGACCAAAGGCAAAAATTGGCGAACATTGTAATAAATGAACTAATTGGTGCTTATGGACCTGAGTAAGTATATTCTTGAACTTTAGAATGAGGAACTTTAAAATTGGATGATATATTCTTCATTTACAAGATATAATATGTATGTACTTATTTTTAGACTGCAGCAACATACAATTTTGAAGGCGGCAAAGGAAATAGGTCAAATTTTTACGCATGAAACAGCAGATGCATATATGATTTCATCAGATGATGGTGGACCCAAAGGAAAGTTATGGAATCGCTATCATAACATCAAAAAAGCTTTACATTTAGCTAATACTGTAAAAAAGAAAGAACTTCAAAGTACTGCAATATCGAGCCCTGACAAACTTGAAACTACAAACTTATTAGATTTTCTAAAAGTTGGTACTGAACCATTCATAAAAGTGTTAGATGCTTGGGAGCAGACCTATAAATTAAGGAGGAAACTTTACCTAAATAGTGGTTTGAAAGAGATTTACCAAGACTTTCCATGTCTGTCCTTAAATAGAGGAATTGAGCTTGTAAGTCCTATGCTATTATTTTTTGAGGAATAATACGTACCTACCTACATATTTTTATAAACTTGAAATATCTACCAATGGAGAATTTGATTTTTCTTTCTTTTAGATTGAAACGGACTTCAATAATAGATTTGCTGGCAAAATCGATATTATTTATACCAACTGGCCCAAAATTAGTCAGGCAATTTTAAATGAAGCAAAAGAGAGAAAGATTAAGATTTTTGATGATGGAAATTTTGCAGGTGAGATATTGTATACCTACCTACCTATAAGTGTTTACTTCATCCCTACACAAACCTTTCTTATTTTTAATTTTACCAAAAAAGTTACTCCATATAAAAAGTTCTTACTGAAAAAATAATGTTATCAAATCAAATTAAACTTTAAGTAGCATATATACAGGACGGTCAAAAAATAAAAATGTACAAAATCGAATCAATAATATTTCTTTTGGAGAAAAATAAAATAAGAACACTTAATTTTTTTTATCATTAAGAGTTTTCTTAGTTGAAAAACATTTTGAGTTAGGATCAGCCCTTAAATATTTTCAAATTTTATTATTGTAGGTACTCGTAAAAAACGATAACAGAAAATTAGATTGTTTTCGAGAGTGGTGGATTTTTTCGAAATATTCGAAATCTACTGTATTATGGCCTGTATAAAATATTAAAATTTCATTAAATTGTCCTTTCATGTCGGTTCAAAAGTTCGAGCCGAAAAGGTACCTGTATTTTTTTAAATAAAGATTTTTTGACTTTGACACTCTTATGTTATAGGTACCGGGTGATTGGTTATATTTTGCACCCCCACCTATCTCATTTATTTGAAGAGGTATCAAAAAACTTTAAATACCAAAGTTGTAGGCTTTTTGATGAATTTTTATTATACAATATCAGAAGAAAAAAAAGATTATCGCATAACTGTGAAATACGTACAAATTGTGTTTTTTTAAATAAAACACCCTGTATATTATATGATATTCTTGTAGAAAATTTTCTTCTCATTTCAAATATATATATTTTATATGGTCTATTTTGAACGCTTGGGTAAATAAGTATAATTTAAAAACATAGCATAAGTAGGCTTAGACAATATGGCCGATTGAATATAAGGCAATTGTTCACCTATTATTGGTCTGCTATATAAATATTAATGTTTATAAACAAATTAATAATAATTATTCTTAGAAATACTCATCCAGATTGGATATCCATGGCTATAGACAAATTGAAAGCCGGTTACCAAAAATGTATAGAAGCGAATGGGGGCCATTTCGAACACATTCATTGGATTGAATTTCGGCTATTACCGCGATATTTCCCATAAAATCGTCTTACATAAAATATGTTTCTATAAATAATTGTAAGAATTTGGTATTTTAAATGTAGTTTAAAGTTTAGTACGTTTTTTTTTTAATATAATAAATATTAACTAAAACATATTATATTAAATGTATGGTTTTATTTCTAAGAATAATTAATATTAATTTGTTTATAAACATTGATATTCATATAGCAGACCAATAATAGGTGAACAATTGCCTTATATTCAATCGGCTATATTGTCTAAGCCTACTTATGCTATGTTTTTAAATTATACTTATTTACCCAAGCGTTCAAAGTAGACCATATAAAATATATATATTTGAAATGAGAAGAAGATTTTCTACAAGAATATCATATAATATACAGGGTGTTTCATTTAAAAAAACAAAATTTTTACGTATTTCACAGTTATGCGATAATCTTTTTTTTCTTCTGATATTGTATAATAAAAATTCATCAAAAAGCCTACAACTTTGGTATTTAAAGTTTTTTGATACCTCTTCAAATAAATGAGATAGGTGGGGGTGCAAAATATAACCAATCACCCGGTACCTATATTTTGGGTTTAGGCTGTTAAAGCTACATTGTTACTACTGTGTGTTTGGAATATTTTATATAAACATTACAATGTTTTTAGACAAAAATGTACATGCTATAATGTGTTTGGTGTATTTATTCCAACCCATTACTGTTAAGAAAAATAGAAAAGGTGGCAACTGGAGACCAACACGAAGCGAGATTATGGATAGCTTCTTTGTACGTGTTGAAGTAAGTTTATAATTTATCTAAGGAAATAATCACTTTTTATACTACTTTGGACAAATCACTGTTTTTATTTATTCAATCAACGTATTCACATTTACAAGTCAGTATAATACTTTATTCTAATACAATTCTCTTAGCCCTATTTTTAAATTTGTGTGTTTTTATCTTAGTATTATCTGGTTCTTAGACTATTTATTGGTTTTTGTTTCAGGACTTTGATCAATTAAAAGATAGGGTCGATGCAAGAAAAACTAAATTAAATGATGAGGCACTACAACCCTTCGCAGCTATAGTTGGCATAGAAATTGAGAATGCCGAATACTACATATGTATAGAAAATATGAAATATAAGGTAGAAACTTGCATAAGAACATTGGAATTGTTATTTAAAGTATTTTATGCATTGGACTTGTCATATCCCCTTGAAAGTGAACACATTTGGGTTTTACTTGAAGAAATGGTATTCGAAATGAAACCCAAGAAGAAACATTCATCTGCAGCATCTGTAATGTCCGACTTAAACTACCATTTGCAAATGAATGATGAAAAATAATATTTGTAAGGTACCTACAATTTGTTATTACATTTTTTAGTTTCGACACTAAAAAAAATATTCCATTATTATTACTTATCAAAGGTATCAAACATTTAGATTTTGTTACAAATATAAGTGTTTTCCTGTCTTAAGATAGTGTCCTAAATTCACGGGACCAACTTTTATTTCATATAATATATATAGTTCTGATAATTTCTTAAAATGAAGTGTCACTTGTGCAAAGATTCTTTTTTCAAGACTAATGCCCTTATATCTCATTTAAAAATAATTCATCAGTGTATTAGTAACAGCTTATTTATTTGTGGACAAAATGGATGTCAAAGACATTTTCCCTCTTTAAATTCGTTTCGTAAGCATTTAAAGTGGCACGAAAGCAAAAGTTTAAGTAATGTTGAGACCACGACTCTTCAAATAAAAGATACTAAATTGTTACAAGATTTAAGCCAGGAAAAAATACCTCATTTAAATTCTAATGAGGAAATCCAATATTTAAACAGTGATTTACAACAAGAACAATTTTTCGAAAAATTTAAGGACCAGTTGACTAGAAATACAATTACATTTTTAAGTAGTCTTTATTTAGAGAGAAATCTTGCTAGAAAAAGTATACAAAATGTTATTACGGGGATTCAGTCCTTACTAATGCAACCAATTTTTTTATTTGAAGAATTTCTACTTAATCATATATCAACCTTGTCTACGAGTGACAAAATTAAAATTAAAAAATATTTTGAAGAATTCCAAACACTCTTTCAAAATTTTGACAGTGAACATTTACGATTCAAGTATTTTGAGCAACATGGCTATTATATTACTCCTTATTCTATTGTAGTTGGTCAGTATCTTGAAAAAAATAGATTAAATAATATGTATGCTAAAAATTATACCCTCCAATATATATCTCTAACACATGTGTTACAAAAATTTTTTTCATTACCTAATATCTTAGCTGATACTTTAAAATATGTAAAGCAACTCCAGAATGAGAGTCTCATATACAACATAATTCAAAGTGAATATTGGAAAAATACCATCAGTAATTTTAAGGAAAGCGATATTATTTTACCTTTAAACATATATTATGATGAATACGAAACTGGAAATCCACTCGGCTCACATGCTGGTATCCACAAAATAGGCGCGGTATATTACTCTGTTCCATGTATACCACCGACTTTTCTAGCGCACTTGGAAAATATTTTTCTTGGTATGTTATTTCACGCAAGCGACTTAAAAAAATTTGGAGAAAAAAAAATTTTTGAAAAACTAGTAAATGAATTAAATACCTTACGGTGTAAAGGGGTTAAAATAGACACACCTGATTATAAAGACACAACCGTTTATTTTTGTATAGCTTTAGTTATCGGAGATAACTTGGGCTTAAACACATTATTAGGATTTCAAGAGAGCTTCACAGCAAATTCATTTTGTCGATTTTGCAAAACTCTTCGATCTGACACACAAAGTCTTTGCTTTCAGGTTATGTCATCATTAAGAAATTATCAAAATTATAACGAAGATTTATCGACAAATAATGCTTATTTAACGGGCATAAAGTTTTCCCCAATTTTTAATGATATTGACGTTTTTCATGTAACTAACAATTTTTATGTAGACATTGCACATGATATATTTGAGGGTGTTGGTGTACTAGTAATGGCCAATTTATTATATCAATTTATTATAATAGATAAGTTTTTTGAACTTGAAGCGTTAAATAATAAAATACGTTTTTTTGATTTTGGTCCGAATCAAAATAGGCCACCCGTTATTAGCCCTGTTAATTTAAAGAAAAAAACAATAAAGATGTCAGCTTCAGAAATGAAAACATTTATAATAAATGCTGGTCTTCTATTTGGACATTTTATTGCCGAAGGTAATGGGCACTGGAAGTTGTATATATTATTAAGAAAAATTATGAAAATTGTCTTGAGTGACTTCATTAATCGTAGTATGTGCAATGAATTAGCAGGATTAATATATCAACATCATACATTGTTTATTGCACTTTTTAGACCACTGACCCCCAAATGTCACATAATTACACATTATCCACTAATAATGGAAAAAATTGGACCTTTGGTGAATATAACGACTTTACGTTATGAATCCAAACATCAACAGTCTAAATTAGCAGCAAATATTACTAATTCAAGAGTTAATATAACCCGTACTCTCGCAATATATCATCAAATACAATTAGCATCTAGATTTGCATTAAATCGTGGGTTTCAATGTAAGATTAATATATCTTTCATTAAGAGTAAAGGAACAAAAACTTGTTTCTCTCCCGAAATATTATTAGCATTAGAGCAATATAGAAATGATGAGAGGTTATCTTCATATAAGACAAATACTCGAAAAGCTTACAAAGTAACATTTAACAATACAACTTTTAGAGAAAAAGATATACTTTTAGTTAAAAAAGATAAAGATTCTCCATTGTTGGGTTGTATTAAAAGTATTATAGTTAATGAAAAGGAAGAAATTTGTATTATTTATAATGTGTTAAAAATATCAAAATTCAGTGAACACTTTTTTGCATTTGAAATTGATTACACGAATGATTTAAGATGTGTGTTTCATTTAGATATCCCATCTTTAAATGTTTATGCTTTAATTAAACGCAATAATCACATGTTTGTATCCCTTTCTTAAACTGGTGATAATTTGTCACCTTTTATGTACAGGGTGATCCAGTACAAACCCCCCTTTAACTTTTTTATCTAATGGTATATGAAAAGATGGTAAGTTGGAAAGTTGTAGGGTACAAGTTTTTTTTGAAATAGCTTAAGGATATATGGGGCATAAAGGCGTATATATAGTAAACAAACATTTAAAAATAGTAAACAAAAAATACATTTTTGTTTACTATTTTCTAATTATATAAAATATATACCTACTAAAATAATTTCGTAAAAAACATATTGTACTCTAAACCTTTTGTATTTTCCATTTTTTCATATATCATCAGATAATACAGTTAAAGGAGCAGTCCATTTATAGGGGACCACCCTCTACACCTATTTTTGAATTTGTAGCTAAATTTAGTTTGATACCAATTTTGTATTTTTTTTTGCAAATTTTTGTTGTATAATATTTTAATAATAGGTTTGTAAATTAGTTTTTCTTCATTAAAAAGTTTGGCAACACACTATTATATAAGTGACGAAGTTGTCCGTAGTTTATATGACGAATAAGCAGAAAATATATATATTTTTGTGACAAAACTTTTTTTTCATTTCCTAAAGATAACCTAAGTTAACGAACTCTAGAAGTTACTTCCAGGTGTATATCTACAGCGTGACGCTAATAACATAATATAGGCACCTACGGAATTTCCGGCTTTTTATCTTGCATATTAGATGCTTAAATTTGATTTAGGACATCCCAAATTAGGGATATATCGGTAACCACAGTGATAAAACTGTAAAATAAAATGGAGGAAAATTAAACACTTAGATACCTACAGCAGTTAGAATTTTTAATTATTAGTACCTAGGTACGTAGATACCTAATTAAAATAGTTTTAACAAAATCACATGACTAATATTTCTTTTTTTAAATATAATAATTAGAGATTTTAATTAATGTAAGTAAAAGTGTTTAATTATAAACTATTTTGGTAAATTTATAGTGTGTCCACGGATGGACTTAACTATAGGTAGATACTTGTAAAAAACTTTTTTCAATTTTTCGAAAAAAAGTCATTCATCATTTCTTCTGCTTATTAAATAAATATAATTCACGTAAGAAAATTTCCATTTTTTTATTTTGATCATTCAAAAAATTTGGATAAAAATTTTTTAATTTTTCAAATCTACATTATTACATTTTTTGTGCACCCTGTATAGAAAAATGAAAATTTTCTTACGTGAATTATATTTATTTAATAAGCAGAAGAAATGATGAAGAATGACTTTTTTTCGAAAAATTGAAAAAAAAGTTTTTTTCCAAGTAAGTATAGGTAGTTAAGTCCCTCCGTGGACACACTGTATTTTCACTGCCAGTACAAAAAATTTGAATAAATGGCGAGAGCGCTTTAAAAAACGTACTTTCAATTGGCGAAGGCGCAAGAATGTTAATAATTTTCAACCCAAAATATTAGCTGTCACAGTCGTCTACATTTGTCGCAGCAAACCAATATTTTGGTTACCATTACTAAAAATGTAGTTATCACAACTACTGCGTTTAGTTCCAACAGCTAAAGAAAATGTTTCTAGCAGCAAATGGGTTTAGTAAGGGCAACCAAAGAATTTGTTGTTGTTACTTGGCTACTGTAACTAAAAAGTGTAGTTGTCTCAACCAACCTGTCATGGCGCCGGTCCAACAAATATAATTTGGTTGTCACAACTAGAGGCATAGGCTGTCCTCTATTTAATGCATAATTTTTGTTGGAGCAGCCCATATTTTAGTTGTGGCAGCCAAATTTTTCCCTCAGTGTAGGAACCTAGGTAGGTTTATATTAATGCAAGGGTGAAAGTATTCCACGGTTCAAGTTCTCGGGCCAAAACTTTTTCAAATTCTTGAATAAGAAATTGTGCTTAAAAATGTTTTACACCTACCCAAGTTTTTACCAAATTGGAAAAATCAATACAAGTTATATACCAACTAATATTTGACTTGAGTTTAGGTACGCGATAACACCGTAGATTGGTTATTTTGCTGGTTTTGTTTTTTTTTTATTCGATTTTATAAGACTAGTTTAAAATTCACTTGTTCTTGCTCTCTTCCTTTTCGAACTAACACGACGACGAATCATTTTTAAACAAATTTTAAAAACAATTTTCTATCCTTAAAATATGATAGGTTTGCTACTACTAAAAATGCCAGAAATCACTACCTTTTTTCCCAACCTGATGAAAAATTGAGAAGAAATTCCAATTTTTTTTGGCAAAAATTTAAATTTTAAAGCCCGGACCTGTCTATTTTCCCATTCGTCAAACGATAATGTTGCAGTGCGCATGTCTAATAGTGTATAGCTTTGTTTACATGCACGAGGCCATAAATCTGCCACTTTCGTGATTATTTTTTGTTTATCTAAAGGTAAATTGTCTATGATTTTACCACTGAGCAGAAAGCATGGGTTTCAAGAAATTTCTTAATTACATCTTTAACTTCTTTGTTTCGTTTAAGCCTTTAAAGTTGTAGGAATTCCATAATACAACTTAATTTTGAGCGAATTATTTATAGATTTACCAAGTCTGTACTTGTCAGGCCGAATTAAGTGAGCCGACCTTGTGCCATAGTGGTAAATGTCTGAGTTATGTTGAAAGTTATTATTCTTTTTATGAATTTCAAGTAATTTTTTAATAAATTTTAATATTTCCCACAATACAACAGGAAAAAATGTTTAACACAACCTATCCGCTGTGGATGTGTCCACATACTTCCTAACTCAATAAAAACAGTGAGAGCAAAAAGATTTTTTAATATCATCATTTGAATTTTGAATGACTAATGCCCGGGCATAAGCAGCTTTACATTTCCAGGCAGTCCATTATAAAATGAGATATTAATCGAATTATGCTTGGCCTTCATGTAGCAATTTTTTTTAGTTCTGATTAACCCTCCGTTAGTCGCGCGGTGTACAATCGTAGACCACGCAACTTTAACTACTCACCAATTGAAGGGTGTGCAGTACAAAAGTGCCAAAATTAAAGAACAGAGATATTTAAGAAAAACGAAATTTTGAGTGGTTATTTCCAAAAGGGTAAAAGATAAGTCTTGATTTAACTTTTTGTTAAAACATATTATACTAATGTAAGATTAGCCTTGTTTCGAAGGTTTTAATGCAAAAAATGTGTATTGAAAAAAAATAAGAAACAAAAAAAAATAAGAAACATGCTAAGTGCCACGATAAAAAAAAGGGTTTTAAGAGAAAAAATCTTTTTGATACCAAACTTATGAACTAAAATAAACTTGTACAAAAACTTAAAGTACATACTATATTATTATCGGCAATACATGATTTAAACTAATAATTCTAATTTGGCACTTAGCTTGTGTTTACCGAAATAAGGAATGTGATTTGTAGGTTCCCCCACTTTGCCAAATTGATTGCACTACTATACGCTGTAAGCGGCACTTGGAATTTTTTGAGGACACGTCCGATGGCACTTAGAATATTTTTATGCAGAAAGATGAAAAAAATATAATGGCACTAAGCCTGTTTGAACCGAATACCCTTCAATTGCTAAGGGATTTGTTAATCGGCCCTTCGCCTTCAATAGGTGTCGGTAATATTTCAAAAAACCTATTTAGTCAGGGTTGCCACAGCTATCGAAATTTCGGGTTTGTTCGAACCGAAATACCGATTTTTACCCAATTCTACCGAAATAAAAATAAGTAGAAAATGTTCATAAATAATTGACTGATATAACTCAAAGCGACCTAGTTTTATTTAATATATTAGTAGAATATAATATAAAGTACCTATTCAAATTTATTTTTAAAAAAAAACGAAAAAATCCATGGTAATATTAAATTGTATAGAAAATAGCTCGACATTCTCTAAATCTCTGTTTTCATTGAAGCTGGACGGGACTCCGCCGGGGAATTACCTAGAATTGAGAATATTAATTGTTTTTATCGTCTGCTTTCAGTTTCAGCTCTTAGTTTTAGTTGCGTTGGGCGTACGACAATTTACCATGGTGTAAGATGATTTAGATAGATGGTGTAATTGAAACACCAGGGAGTGGCCTTTTGACCTTTGATGAGTCAGTCATCACCAACACCGCCGCAAACACAATTGACATAAATGAAGTGGTCAAGAGCTACATTGCAATGTCAGAGAAGAAGGTGAAAAATTATATAAATTGTGGAAAAAAACTAAACATTGCGTTAAAGAGGGCGAAGGATATCTACAAGGCTAAAACTGCAAAAGGGGAGCCTAGATCTAAGGTGCTTATGTGTGATGACAATGACATATCATTGGATGAAAGAGATGGGACAGCATTGACCAAATCAAGGTTTTATGCCATCAGTGCAGTCAATATGGTGTAAAAATTCCCTTGACCTGGGCAAAATTGCAACACAAATATTTCTTTTTGCATTCTATTGTGTAAAGTGTCTATTTTAACATATTCAAAATCCCCATTAATCCTGGCCCCGGAAATCAGTCAAAATCCAAGGTGGCGGCTGAATTTTGTATTTTTAATTAGAAAATTTATAACTTTGTATTTAAGATACAAAGATTCGACTTTACTTTTTTTTTCAAAATGGCGGCCATTTAAATAATTAGTTTATGTGGTCAGTGTCAAGAAACAAATTGTGAAAATAGTCCGCAGCAAATAGAAGATAAAGAAATGAAAAGTACAGATGAAGAATGTGAATTGTGAAAAAACAGCCAAATCATTTAAATTTTTGTTCATTCGAATAATGTTTTTTTTTCTTGTAAGTCTAATGCGTAATAAAGTTTTCTCTAATGTGAGTAATTCAATACCTATCTTACCTATTCAATACCTTACTTTTAATACTTTTATCTTTGTATTTTAAACATTTTTGCCAAGTTACACCTTATAAAAACAAAGTTGTAAATTTTGTAATTAAAAATACAAAATTCACTTTTTACAATAGAATGCAAAAAGAATCATTTGTGTTGGAAATTTTGCCCAGGTCATAATTTATTTTTTCCACTACTAACCTATAACATCGCCATTATTGACCGATTAATTAACGCCAGAAATCGTTTTTCTCTCCCTTCTCAGTTGCTATTGACGACGGTCAATAATAATGCATTGAAATCCATTATTGACCGATCTATTTAAAACCCGGTAACTTGATTTGTTAATTCCCCAATAAATAACATGAAAGGTGACGCCAAGCCAACTGACAAGAGAACAAATTATCTTGCCAATATGCCAAAGCAGGTAACTTGATTAAAATATATATTTATACCTACCTAATATTTTTTATAATTTATTAATACTGTACAAAATAAAAGTGTTAGTAGTGGAAAAAAAATTATATTAACCACGGTTTAGACAGCCTATAGCCCTCGCGCCCTAAATCCCTCGTCGCTCCGCTCCTCGTGATTTAAACTTGACGCTCGGGCAATAATGATGGCTGTCTAAACCTTGGTTAATAATATACTATTTACTGCACTAATCCTCCATATGAAAAATGTGGAGATTGCCGATCTCGTGATTTCCACATTGATAAGCAAGATAGATGTCAGTGGCTGTGACCAAAAATAAAAGGCATGAGACCTTTAGCAGGACAACGGTTTAACCTGTTACAATATACCTCCCTTCCAGGCTACAAGAATAATTCTGATAAGACATCCTGTGTCCATTGGTTCTATGCTTCCTGCTTGATTATTCTGCTCTGAGGAATTCAGGTACTTGAGCATTTATTCAATGGCTTGTCAGTATATTTAGATGCAAATTTGATTTTTTTACATTATTATAATATAGTATATAGTATAATATTTAGTATTGCAATTTTTTAGGAGAAATACGATGGTGTGCTTTTCTTGCTGAGCATAATTTACCTTTTGCTGTTGTGGACCATTTAGTAAAAATTGTAGCAAAGGTTTGCAGTGATTCAGAGATCGCCAAACGTCTAGCTTGTGGTCGAACTAAGTCGATCGCAACAATTAAAAATATATTAGGACCCCCTAGTCTCCAGTCGCTAATTAATAGATGATCTTCGAATAAATAAATTTTCGCTTATTGCCCACGAATCTACTGATATAGGAACTGTGAAGCATCATTGCTTGGTGGTAAGACGTGTAGTGACATATAATATTATTGATGACTTTCTTAAATTAATTAAGCTTTCTGCCGCTGATGCGACAACAATGTATAACCATTTGAAACAAACAATATACAATGGAAACAAAATTTAATAATTAATCCAGCCCTAAAACGGTTGCTGAGCTTGAACAATTTCAAATTTTCAGTAACGCCAAAGTACACAAAATATTGCATCCTTCGTAAACCCGTTCGCTGTCGGTGCATTCCGCTGTTGCAAGAATCTTAGAGCAGTAAGGAGCTTTGCAGCTCTATTTTACTGACGCTGTAAGTTCCAATGACTTACTAGTGATCGAGAACATCTTAACAAAATTAAACGATCCGACCACAAAAATATTTTTACTTTTTTTAGACTTTGTTTAGCCATTCTTTAATGACTTGAATAGAGAAATGCAATCAGAAAAGCCCAAACTTCACCTTCTTTAAAAAAATATACTTACGTGATATCCTAAGAACAATTTTTGATTATTTTATCAAAAGAAACTACTTCACTTGAAAATATTGACTTTAGAAATCCAAAAAATTATTTAGCCATTGAAGATGTGTATTATGGTGCAAACGCCACAAAATATATTTCTGAGGACAAATTATCAGATGAACAGCGGCACTTTTTTAGATTAAGGGCTTTACATTTTTATATAGAAGCTTGTAAGCAAATAATCCATAGATCCCTCTTAAAAATAACCCTCTTAGCAAATTTACATTTTTAGATCCCACAGTAGTTAAACCTGCATCAATTCAATCAGTTACTGATGTCGCAATTCTGTTTCCGAACCTTAAAAGTGGCGATAATAATTTTTAAACAATTTAATAATATTTTTTGCAGAATTTGTTTTCGCGATTCTTTGCCAATGTCGAAAGGGTTTTTCTGATTATAACTTAACAAAAACAAAGCTTAGAACCAATCTACACACCGACACTATTTCTGGCCTTCTTTATACGAGGCGGTATCTTCAAAGAAAGACTTGTTACGAATTTAAAATCGAAAAAGAACTTGTTAAAGCAATGACTGACAGATCGGTGCTTTATGGGGATAAAGATAAAGCTCAAGCGGAGTATTGTTCATCATATCCTTTATTTGTTGTTTTATTTATATAGTAACGACGTTACTAAAAACATGCAATCATTTTATACCGCAGCAGCATATTGATTATGATGAGTCAATGATAAAATATTATGGTCGCCACGGATGTAAGCAATTTATCCGTGGCAAACCAATCAGATTGGGTTACAATGTCTGGAGCTTAAACACAAAAGGTTATTTGTTAAATTTTGAAATATGCCAAGGGAAGAGTATAGCCGGGAATATTGAACATGAACGTAAATTTGGAAAAGCTGCCGCTACATTTATAAGAATGGTGGAAAACCTAAAAAAAAATACCCTATCAGTTTTATGTCGATAATCTATTTTCCAGTGTACCCTTATTTGAGTCCGAGAGAGGATCTTATTTGGGTCCGATCTTATTTTTAATTTTTATTAATAGTGTTGTAGGACAATTTAAAAAATGCAAATTTCTTTTGTATTCTGATGACTTGAAATTGTTTTGCTCTGTCAGATCTACCAGCGATTGTATAGCTGTTCAGCAAGATCTTAATAATTTAGTTAAATGGTGCAATTTGAATTTTTTGGAAATGAATGTGTCTAAATGTAAAGTTATAAGATTTTTTAAATGCAAAACACCCATTGTGTTTCCATACTCGATAGATAATATTAAGTTGGAATCTGTTGATCATTACAATGACTTGGGTGTAATTTTTAGTAGTGATCTAAGCTTTGATAAACACGTAGACAACATAGTCTTAAAAGCGGTTAGGATGTTAGGTTTTCTGCGCCGCACTTGTTCTGATGTCAATGACACTAAAGCTATCAAGTCAATATACAATTGTCTAGTGCGTAGTGTGTTAGAATATAATAGTATCGTATGGGATCCTATTTATAACTGTTTTAAAGAGAGGTTGGAACGTGTCCAGAATAAATTTGTAAAAATTTTACTGTTTAAACTTCGATTTCCTTACAAAGATGTGCCCTATGCAACTCGCATTCAATTGGCCGGTATTGAAAGTCTAGAGCGGCGCAGAAAAAATGCAATGGTATACTTTTTGTTTAAGTTGCTGAACGGCAAAATCAGTTGTGGTTCGTTATTGGCAAAGGTGCGCTTCCGAATCCCACAGAGACCTACTCGGTTGAGAAATCTTTTTTATACGAATAATCATCGAACTGTGTATGGTTTTCGGGCTTTCTGTAATAGGCTCATGGGTAACTACAATGTCCACTTTAATAGTATCGATTTATTTTGTTCCACTTTTTTATCATTTAAGAACATAGTAATGTATAGTGTAATATAGTATAATATTTTGTATTAATGTATTAATTTTATATTTTAGACCTTGTGTGTGCTATTTGGAGTGTAATGTATCTCTGTAAGTGCTGATTCAATAAATAAATATTGTATGAAGTATTATTGTTTAGGAGCAAGTCCTAGCGTTACCATATGAAGGGTGCACTGGAAAAACAAGCAAGTCAATTTTTAACATAATTGAGTTGGCAGCGCCATCTTGTAGCAATACCAGGTACCTTTCGGGCCACGTATCCGTTATTAATTTGTGAGTCCTTTAATATCGGATTAGATTGAATACGTTCCTTAGTTGTTTAATTAATTTGTTTATCGGTACTGATAGCAATGGAAAGTTCTTATAATATTGAAGTTGGTGGTGTGAGCATTAAAACAAAAATCTGTACCTAGATAGCTTTGGAGAAACTATACATTGTTATTATAACAATTTTTTTTTAAATAGAAAAAATTCCCAAAACAGTGGAAAAACAGGCTAACTCATGATTTTTTTTTAAATCGGCTTATCTACACTTGTAAAATTTTTACAATTAAGTGTGTACGACATAAATTAGAAACATACAGTTGAAATAGTTCTCAGATATCATATACAGGGTGTTTCATTAAGGTCGAAGAACGGCCATATCTCGGAAACTATTGGGCATAGAAATTCAGGAAAAAAAAATTAATAACTAAAGTGGCTATGAGAAAATCCTGGAAATAATTTTTAAGTTCCGCATTTTGCCGCAAGGGGGCGCAATTGAAAAGTAAATTTTAACATTTTAGATATCTCCGAAAATTGCACGTTAAGGTATATTTTTAATAACACCATTAAAAAGCTTGGACAATTTTGCATAATTTTGGTCCCGTGCTTGTTGGCGTACTGACTTTAGTAAGAGTGGGGGAAGCTGTTGAAAGTGTAATCATTTAAATCGCTGTAACTTATAAACCACTTATCCGATTTTAGCAAACTAAAGACTGTTTAGAAGAGAAATGTATGCACTTTCACCAATCGTATTTAGTTGTCCATACTAGTTCTCGATAAAATTGCTAGAGGGCGCAATTTGTAATAATAATAGTTTTCTTGATTTTATCCCGAAAATTCAAATCATACAGTATAATTATGATACCATAATCGAAAAGTAGATGAAATTTGCTAGAAAAAATATTAAAACCGCAGTTCGGTATCTCTGTTCGTTTCGTGCATTGTTATGTTAAAACAATAATTTTTAAAACAAATTGCGCCCTCTAGCAATTTTATTAGAAACTATCGTGTAGGGGAGAGCCGGGAGGGTTCGGACAGCGGGAGGCATTGGACACATTCAAAATTGCCGCCTAATTAGTGAACCGGTCAAAAGGGAAATGAAACTAGAAGCGCATTTGATTATTCTTAGTACCTGTCTAGACGAGAAGCAAGTAGGTCGTTTCGTTTCGATGCTTCGCCATTTTCTTATTAATCCACGAGTTTGTTCTAATATTAACCGATTTTGAACTGTGCTTTTTACGAACTATTTTTGTGATTTTTTAGTTGCTGATTGATTACCAATATTAGGTAAGCTTTAACTATTAAACTGTGTTGCTATTTTTAAGGTATATTAAAATACGTTAATAAATTTTGTATTTTATTACCGGAACTACGTTGCGGGAGGGTATGGACATCTGTCCAAATCCTCCCGCAAGTGTCCAAACCCTCCCTAAAGTATGAAATTGTTTCAGAAAACATGCCTTATAAACACAAAAGGTTAACAGAAAGACTCTTTTCTGCAGAAGCCATGCGAAGTGCAACAGGAGATGTTTTATCTGGAAAATATTCCATTAGACGAAGCGCGAAAGAGCACGACGTTAAAAAATCAACTCTAGCGTTATATGTCAAAAAAGCAAAAGAAGTTGGAATTGACAATACGTTGTTCTTTCCGCATTTCGTGACTTGTCAAGTTTTTTCTAATGAATTGGAATCATCGCTTGCCTGTTACCTTAAAACATGCTCGAATATGTATCATGGTTTAACTCCCAAAGCTACTCGCAGGTTGGCATATGAATTTGCGGAAAAAAATCACCTCAATGTCCCAGACTCTTGGAAAGTAAATAAATCAGCAGGAAAGGACTGGTTTACTGGATTTTTAAGTCGACGATCTGAATTGTCCATACGAGCGCCAGAGAATACAAGCTTAGCGAGAATTTCAAGTTTTAACAAATCTACAGTAGGCACATTTCAAACTAAGTTAGAAGAGGTCCTGAAAAGGCATGAGTTTACCGGATGTGACATATTTAATTTGGATGAGACGGGTGTTACCACAGTCCAAAAAACTCAAAAGGTGGTAGCTACTAAAGGCCAGCATCAAGTGGGTAAAGTCGTTTCGCGTGAAAGAGGAGAGTTGGTCACTCAAGTCGGTATTATTGGAGCGAATGGAACAGCACTGCCACCAGTGTGGGTATTTCCAAGAAAAAAATTTGACAAACACCAAATGCTAAGTGGTATTCCAGACGAATATGGCGCAACTGGATTAGTGCACTCGTCTGGATGGATGACCAGCGATAATTTTTTAAAAGTTTTAGAACACTTTGTAGCTCACGTTCGGTGTTCTAAAGAACGTCAGGTCCTTCTCATAATGGACAATCACCAATCCCATTTATCTGTTTCTGGAATTGATTATTGCAAAGAAAACGGAATTACAATTTTAACTCTTCCACCCCACACGTCTAATAAATTACAGCCTTTAGATAGGACTGTTTTCGGACCATTCAAAAGGTGTTTTAACCAAGGAGCAGATGACTGGATGCTCGCTCATCCAGGGCAGACATTATCAATTCATGACCTGGCACCAATATGCATGAAAGCTTGGGATCGATCTGCAACTCCCTCCAATATAAAATCTGGATTCCGCTGCACCGGAATTTGGCCGTTCGACAAGAATATTTTTAGCGAAGAAGACTTTCTTTGTTCATTTGTCACAGACAGGATATTACCTGAAACAGAAGAAAATCCCAACAATGTTTCCCTGTCAAATGAGCTTTCAGATAAAAATGTATCATGGCAACCCAGCCCTTCTACACAGTCATCACCGGAGCCACAAATTCCAGTCCAAAACGAGCACAAGCAAACGTATGTATCCCCATCCAAAATAAGACCGTATCCGAAAGCTCCACTTAGAAAAGCAACTCGAAAAGGACCAGTAAAAAGGAAATCCATAATAGCCACCGATACTCCGGAACGCGATGAACTTGCAGAAAAGAAATTGAAAAAGACGCCACAAATTGATCCAAAGAAAATTGAGAAGGTAAAAAAAAAAGTTATGAGTGAATCTTCTTCCGATGAGGAAGAAGTGGAGTACAAAGACTCATCTTCAGAATTAGATTTGGAACAGGACGAGGATGAAGATCAGGACCTTACCAAACTTGAAGTCCACAGTTTCGTGGTTTGTAAGGTGTATGGAAAAAAAACGGTTAGACATTACGCCGCTAAAATAGAAGAACCTGTTGTAGATGGCTACAACGTGAAATTTTTAAAAAAGCAAGTTGCTTCCAACCGCTTTAGATTTAGTAAAGAGCCTTCAGCATTTGTGTCATATGAAGAAGTGATTTTGAAACTACCAAATCCTTTAACCGATCACAGTGCCATATACTTAAACATGATCTACTTTAATATCAATCTTACTGAGTTCAGTTTATTTTGAATGTTAAAGTTATTGTTAAGTTAACATTTTTTTACCTAATTCATTTGCTTTTAAGAACACATAAAGATGTTTTGTGAAACTAAATAAATATTTTGAATGATAATTCTACTAACTTATTGGTTGTCCAAACCCTCCCCGTCATCAGGGAGGGTCTGGACATATTACATCAAAATACATAAATTTAGTAACCTCATACTAATGTCGTATTTTTTCAAAAATATATACATATATATCTGTAAGGGACATATACCAATCAGTATGATTACAAAATTTTAGATATTTCTTACCCACGTCCCCTACATAATTGTTTATTCAAATATTGTCCAAACCCTCCCGGCTCTCCCCTACCATTAGATACGACAACTGAAGGTACTTCCAAACAAGCTTAGGCCTCACTCACACGTACGCCTTTTCGACGACAACAGAACCGTAATAAAGTCGTCGTCGGTGGAGAGTAGCCATAAAGTATGGAAACTGCACGCAGCACTCACACGTCCGACGCATTGCCGACAATGCGGCGACAGTCGCAATGTGTTGACGGTATCATCCACTAAATTGTCGCAGGCGGTTGGCCAGCGCAACTCACATGTGCGATTCTCCAGCGGCACACCGACAACAGGCTGAACAGGTCGGTGCAGATATCAGTTTGAATTGTATTGGCACGCGGTAGTGTAGTGAAAATGGCTAACGAAAGTGAAACATTTGACACCGAATTGTTTATTGACGAAATCCAAAATCTACCTAGCATTTGGGACTACACAAGCGATGCTTATAGCAACCGAATTGAAAAGGCAAAGGCATGGGAAAACCTGTGTTCAAAATTAATTGACAATTTTGAAGAAAAGGAAAAAAAGGAAAAGAATGAATGTGGTAAGTACGTTTTATTCAATAATAAAAAATGTACATTCGATTACAAAACACATTGCACTTGTCATCTAAACTAAAGTCAGTATGAAACATCTATATTGTTAACAATCGTAATTCACACTTTCATTACGCGATCTTATACTGCCATGGTAATTCGCCCTCGGGACTAACAAAAAAATCAGCAAATTTATCTCTTATTGAATTGACTGTCCTACCAACGCGGAAATCCAAATTATTTTCAAACGGTATAAAATCTGCTGGTAGTGATAGAGTATCTTCATAATTGTAACCATCGCGTTTTCGTACTACGTTATGTAATATAACACATGCCTTGACAATGTCAGTGGCAAAGTCGTCTGATACATTCAGTGGTCGATGAAAAATTCGCCACTTATTACTTAATATTCCAAAAGAACTTTCCACATTTCTACGAGCTCGGGATAATCTATAATTAAACACACGTTTCTTTATTGTTAGTTGCTTTCCACTATATGGTCGTAACAAATTTTGGCCTAACCCAAAGGCTTCATCCCCAATAAACGAGTACGGTAAGGGGCTACCCTCGGTGCTAACTGGTTCTGGTTCTGGTAGATCTATTTCATTGGTTTGCAATAACTCATACAAACTACTATCCTTCCAAATTGTTGAATAGGAAGTTTTCCCGTAGGCTCCAATATCGGCATATACGAATAAATAATTTGCGTCACACACAGCCAATAAAACAATGGAAAAAAAATGTTTAAAATTCCAATACAATGACCCACTGTCTCGTGGATGAATAACACGAATGTGTTTCCCATCGATGGCTCCGACACAGTTAGGGAAGTTGGTTCTTATTTTAAATGTGTTTGCTATATCTTTCCACATTTCTGTATTAGGTTTTGGTAAATGGGTAGGTTGTAATTTAGTCCATATCTGGAGGCACACGTCCCTGACAATTTCACTTGCAGTTGTTGCACCACATCTAAACGAATAGTGAATCTCTTTAAAAGAACATCCTGTTGCTAAATACCTGAAAAAAAAATATATAAGACATTAATAATCCAACTAACCCAACAAACATACATTTATTGTAAACAATTTAATTTTTAGCTGTACAACTACAAAAAAAGTGGCGAAGCTTACGAGACTGCTACAATAGGGAACTGAGAATAAATAATACACAGAAAAGTGGTTCTGGGGCAACTAAACGCAGAAAATATATGTATTTTGACAACTTAAGTTTTTTGAAGCCTATAGCCGAGAGAAGAGCAACAGAAAGTTCCATTAATAATGCTCCGCAAAACGTAGACAGAGAATCCAACGAAGACCGACAAAATATTGAAGATGGACAACCAAATAAAGACAATACACGTGGAAGGCAAAAAACTACTCAGCGAAAGACGACAAAAACTACTAATCAAGAAGCAGAATTAATCGCTAAATTGTCAAGCCGCTTATCCGATCGCATAAGCACAGAAGAACCAAAGATAGCTCACACTGATAGCGATTTACACTTCCTGCTGTCGTTATATGAACCGTTTAAAGCTATAGGCAGACACTTGAAAATGGATGCTCAAATAGAAATATTCAATGTGATTAAAAAATACTCACAACCTCATAGAGAGGGACCTTCGAACAGTTACGGAGGGTATGGTTATAATACACAGTCGTACCAAGATAGACAGCATCCGATGACCCCGTACGGACTCCATCCTCTGCAGGTTGAGGTTTCCCAAGGTGGATATGGTAACCTAAACGAGCGACCACTTCCGCAGGTTAAAGTTTCCCAAGGCCGATATGGTAACCAGAACGAGCGACCAGAGTTCGGGCTTCCCGATATCCGAAGCAATGAACCAGAATTTTTATTATCACCAGATGGCAATGCTCAACCACCGTCTTTCCCAAGTGAACCGGAATCTTCACCAGCGTCGCAAGATTCTATTTTGTCGCAACTTTTTTAATTAAAATTGTTATAAATACAGGAACTACTGATTTTATAAATAATTAAACTATTACAGCAAAATTTATTATTTCACTTACCTTATAGCTATTGCGAGGCGTTCGACCGAAGATATACTTTTCCTCATGGGCGTGTCGTTACGGTCCAAACTATTCTTTAACTCGTTTGACAAATAATCGAATGTATTTTTGCTCATTCTGAAGTAATTAAAAAACTTATCATCATACATCCTTAACAAAGGGTAGAGTTGATGAAATTGACTTTCAGTTCTATTTTGAATAATAGGATGAACCCAATAAATTCTACTGCGACGACGCCGCCTTCTTTGCCGTAACAAAAGCCACAACAGTGCTTCCTCTTCCAAATCCATTGTAGAACTGGCCGGTCTTTGTCGGTCATCTACTCAGACGTACGCCTGTACGCCGACTAAAATGTAGTTAAAAAGTCGTCCAATGCTGCGACAGCGTAAAGACAGCATACCGACCGTTTTGTAGTTGTATTGTCGTACGTGTGAGTGAGGCCTTAAATTTAGTAAAATCGGATAAGTCGTTTAGAAGTTACAGCGATTTTAATGTTTACACTTTCAATAGCTTCTCCCACTCTTATCAAGTGAAAGTGTAAACATTCAAATCGCTGTAACTTCTAAACGACTTATCCGATTTTACTAAATTTAAGCTTGTTTGAAAGTACCTTCAATTGTCGTATCTAATGGTATACGATAGTTTCTAATAAAATTGCTAGAGGGCGCAATTTGTATTAAAAATTATTGTTTTAGCAATAACACTGAAACGAACAGAGATATCGAACTGCGGTTTTAATATTTTTTCTAGCAAATTTCATCTACTTTTCGATTGTGGTATCATAATTATACCGTATGATTTATTTTTTCGGAGTAAAATCAAAAAATGTATTGTTATTGCAAATTGCGCCCTCTGGCATTTTTTTTAGAACTATTATGGACAACTAAATACGATTGGTGAAAGTTCATACATTTCTCTTCCAAACAAGTTTTAGTTTGCTAAAATCGGATAAGTGGTTTATAAGTTACAGCGATTTAAATGATTACACTTTCAACAGCTTCCCCCACTCTTACTAAAGTCGGTACGCCAACAAGCATGGGACCAAAATTATGCAAAATTGTCCAAGCTTTTTAATGGTGTTATTAAAAATATACCTTAACGTGCAATTTTCGGAGATATCTAAAATGTTAAAATTTACTTTTCAATTGCGCCCCCTTGCGGCAAAATGCGGAACTTAAAAATTATTTCCAGGATTTTCTCATGGCCACTTTAGTTATTATTTTTTTTTCCTGAATTTCTATGCCCAATAGTTTCCGAGATATGGCCGCTCTTCGACCTTAATGAAACACCCTGTACAAAAAGAGTTATCGAAGGTAACAGGACTAAAACGGCGATAGCTCGAAACTACAAAATATGACTTGGCTTGTTTTTCCCGTGTGCCCTTCATATGGTAACAGCTATTTTTTCCCATTCTAGGAAAAAATGTTGATAATTTTGTTTTATATCTTTATATTAAATGTAATTTTGAACCAAAAATAACTTAGTTTTAATTATAAACCTACAAATTAGAAAACTCCGTCCTTAAAGGGTTAGTGAGTTAGTGTATATTTAATTTTTCACACTGAAGTTTTTTGAGCCATTTTCTTTGTTTACCTGATATTTATTATGGTTTTTATTCACATTTTCTTCTTTATTTTAGAGATAGATATGTCTGCCCCTAAAAAGAGACGGGTCGAAAGTAGAGATCCAGACGTTTGGATGAAATGTTAGGAGGAAGAGTCCAGCGGCGAAGAAAGTCCTTTAGATGAAGAGGATGAAGACGACGTAGAAGAAGACAATGTGCAATTTGGTGATCATCAATCAGAGTCTGAGCAAGAAGTTTCAGATCAAGATTTATCATCAGACGATTCAAATACAATTTTCTTTACTTATGCCCGTATTCTTCGTTATGTCAAAAAGCTGACTTAACTAAAGCCAACTTAACTTCTTAAACTAGCTTAAATAATTTGAGGTAAGCACCCAAACAATTATTGTTGGGCTTGACTAAGCCTAGTTGAGAGTTGGCAACATCGCATTTATCTCTTCTTTTTACTCGACTGAGGCCGTCAAGCTGTAGAGAGGAAGAAATTTGTAACCTATTTTTCTCATGCTGTGTCGAGTGTGTTGTTTGAACATAATAAAATATTTATTGTTAGTTTTCTGCTTTTACTGTTTAATTTGTTAAAAGATGGATGGGAAAAAGAGATCTGCTAATTTTATTTATACGGAAAAATCGTTTTTATTTACACTAATCGCCGAAAAGTACGGAGGACTTCTGGAAGATAAAAAAAAACCGACCGAGCCTCATTGCAAAAACGAGAAGACGCTTGGAATCGCATTGAAAAGGACTTTAACGCTGTCAGCCCCTCCAATATTTTTCGAGAGGCAAATTATCTAAAAAAGTTATACTGTAACAAGAAAAAAGAAGTTAGGCATAAAGTTGCAGAGGAGAGAAAAGAAATTTTATTTGTATTATTGGAAGGGGACCACCTCCTAAAGTTTCCAAATATGATTATGTTGATGGTATTCTTTTATCCATTATAAATACCAAAACAGTTCATGGGCTAGATAATCCTTGTGACAGCAATATAGGGACAGTAAGCAAGGCTAGCAGTGCCACTGCTCTTGAATTTCAGTTCGAGGAAGAGAATGCAAATCCAGATATGGTAAGCTTATCGTTGGTAAATATTTTAGGTTCCCTTTTTAATCTGGAGATAAAACCCTCAGATAATCGAGAAGGCTATGTGTATCACAGGAATATATAATTATTATATAACTTAGGAATAATTTGTAGATACTCTTGTCTAGACCAAATTTGAGTCATTCACATAATATGAGGGTTTTCATATTGGTTTTTTTTATTTTGCAGGTTGCAAGTCAAAATCAAGCTTCACCATCGCTTCTGGCAAAGCCAGGGCTGCCCTGTAACGGCTACATACCAAGTGACTTCTGTGGTGACAGGGTAAAAGTGCTTAAGTCAGTTTTTTGCGAAAATGGGCTTATGTTATAATCACATTAAGAAATGTGCCTACTTTCGGTGGGCAAAAACTCCTAAGTCATTGATTCACTATAAAAATTGTAACTTTGAATGGAAAAAAGTGCCTATATCTTACTTAGTCTGATCCTAACCACTTAAGTGTACTTAAGCAAATCCTGTTTAGAAATAATATTATGAGTAAAAGTTCCTGTATCTACATAAGATGCTTTTCTCGCAAAATAATTTGATTTTCGATTCGAATAAAGTCGCCTTAGTCGACTTAAGCAGTTTTGCCCAATTTGTATCAATAGCATATTTTCTCAAGTCGTATCTTAAATACACTTAAGCAGTTAAGCACAAGAACGCAGGATAAAGATATTTTGTTTTTATCAACTTACGTATAAATTACCGCGACAAAAAGAGATTTAGTATTAAATTGTTTGTTGTCCGGTTGCATCATGCAATAAAAATTTCGTTTTTCATATAAAAAAAAAGTAGTATATTTACGTCGAAAATGTTGTCAAGAAGCAAAAAAATATTAGCAATGGCGCTTACTAGCAAGGATAACTCAAACAAAGGTAGGAAAGGTTAGAAACATATTTTTGTAAAAAATATAGGTTATGTTCATGAAGCGTTAAAACTTCGTTTCACAATCCTTTGATTTATTATTTGTAGAACTCATAGAATGCAATACAGTGCACATGGAAGTCATTTCTGAACCCGAAGATAGAGCTAACTGTAATAACATCATAGAATACGGTAATTAAGTAATAATTAAACATTACTATTTAGGTGGATTCAATAAGTTTTTAATAATAGCTAAGAGCTAAGACAAATAAATTATTGCTATTATATTATTTTAGAAATAATAACAGAATTCATGGAAGATGGTATAAATGATGTCAATAGTGCTGCTTTAGCTGAGGCTCCGGATTGTACAACTGATTGTGGTTAGTTGAAATATTAAAATAATATTGTATTTATAGGTAGGTAATATTTATGTTTTTTAGAAGGTATAACAGCAGATTTCCAAAAATCTGATAAATTATTTGAAGAAACATTAAGGCAAACCTCTCAATACAATGTGGAACCAGAACATAATACCGATGCCGCTTTCGAATATAAACTTGTACAGGATGACGGTAAGTACCTTGTATATGGGTTTTTCTAAAAAAATTAACTTAAAACATAATAAATATCTGGATAAAAATAATCTGTACTTATTAAATTTGTCCTGTAATAAATTAATATATTTTTTACAGGGCCAATAATAACTGCCAGGCTAACTGACCTAGAAGAAGATCCATTTTACGGAGATGATGAGTATAAGGATCCTGATTACGTCCCAAATGACAATCCTGATTCAGATAATGACTCGGAAATAGGACCTGCTGATAAACAAATAAAAAACATAATACATGAAAATATTCCTGTTGAAAATGATAAGGAAATTGGAGTAGATATTGTTTATGAGGTACCGAAAAAGAGGTCTAGAAAAATTCGTAAAGAAAGAAAGCAGAAGAGAAATACAGGAAAGTCGTATGTTACCGAAAAGGGAAAATTAATATGTGAAAGGCGGTGCAAGGAGGTGCTTTCAACCTGTCGTATGAAGTGTCAAACTAAATTTGAAAACATACCAAGAAAAGACATATTTGATGCCTTCTGGTCAATGAATAGCAGAGTAGACGGGCTAATTACATTTCAGGGCTCATAGTTTCTAAGCCTAAAGCAACACAGATATTAAGGCAAGAAGGTGGATCTCTAAGGAATCGAGCCAGTACTAACATTTATCATTTAAAAATTAACGGAGAATTGAAAACTATATGTAAATCCTGTTTCCAAAAAACATTTGATATTTCAGATGGTTTCATAAAGTATGTGTTCGCTTCCAGAAGCACCAGTATTTCTGGTATTGTAAAAATAGACCAGAGGGAAGCACATCAGCCGATTTCGAAAATATCTGACCAGCGGAGAAACGAAGTGATAGAACATATAAATCCGTTTCCCCGCTACGAAAGCCATTACAGTCGTAGGCACACTGAAAAACAATACTTGCCTGCCAACTTAAATGTGAAATTAATGTATTCTTTATATAAAGAACAGAATCCTAACCCAGTGTCATATGTCATATACAGTGTCCGCAAGAAAGTTCGCATCAAATGGGATTTTTTTTTATTATCAGGTATAGGTAAAAATTGAAAAAGCAGTTAGTTTTTGCTTACCTAAAAACCAAAAATGACGTATACTGAAGCAGCTGCACGACTTGCGTTACCTGTCAAATTTGACATTTTTAATAAAATAGGTTCAAAAATGCCAGTATTTATCAAAATATCGAAAAACTTTATTCGAGAAAGTTGTTTATTTAGGCATTTTTAGTCTCTGTACGAAATTTTGACAGTCTACTACAATTTTTATTTTTTGCCAGGTTCTTGAAAATTTTGATCAACCCTCGTAGATTAACTTTTATACATCGATGTAAAACCATTTGCCTTTACTTCATTTGTAATCTTAATGCAATTTTGTGTAAAATGTTTGTTTCCTATTATTTATTTTGCTTCAAAAACTGAAATTGTTATTGATCAGTATGTAATGTTTGATGCAAAGTTTATCTAATTACATCAGTTTAGCCAAAATCGACGTTTCTCATTTCTCTTAAGTTAGTAAACAGATAGAAAGAAAATATTGGAAGCTTTCGTTGAAATTTTACTTAATTAATATTAAATTAAATTAATTATATTAAACTATATTTTTGTTGAATAAAATGTTTCGAGCGATTAATATTTATTCTTTTTAATCCAATATTAAGTAAAATTTCAACGAAAGCTTCCTAATATTTTCTTTTTGTACATCTGTTTACTAACTTAAGAAAAATAGCAAACGTCGGTTTTGGCAAAACTGATGTAATTAGATAAACTTTGCATCAAACATTACATACTAATGAATTACAATTTCAGTTTTTAAAGCAAAACAAATAATACGAAACAAAAATTTTACACAAATTTGCATTAAGATTACAAATGAAGTAAAAGCAAATGGTTTTACATCGATGTACAAAAGTTAATCTACGAGGATTGATCAAAATTTTCAAGAACCTGGCAAAAAATAAAAATTGTATTAGACAGTCAAAATTTCGGACAGAGACTAAAAATGCCTAAATAAACAACTTTTTCGAATAAAGTTTTTCGATATTTTGTTAAATAAGGGCATTTTTGAACCTATTTTATTAAAAATGTCAAATTTGACAGGTAACGCAAGTCGTGCAGCTGTTTTAGTATACGTCATTTTTGGTTTTTAGGTAAGCAAAAACTAACTGCCTTTTCAATTTTTACCTATACCTAATAATAAAAAAAAATCCCATTTGATGCGGACTTTCTTGCGGACACTGTATAGAAACATTTTCAATGGGATGAATTTATCATTTAAATTGCCACATAATGATACATGTAACACATGTGACACTTTTAATTTGAAATTTAAGCTTGCTTGTAATGAAGACGAGAAGGCGATTGAAACAGATTGGAATAGCCATAAAGAAATGGCCGATAAGCATTTTCAAGCCAAATCAAAAGATAAAGATGAAGCGAAAATTAATAAATCCTTAAAAATGGTATCTTTTGACCTTCAGCAGGTACTGTCAACGCCACATATTCAGACTAATATCCTGTTTTACAAGCGCCAATTATCTGTTTATAACTTAACCGTTTATGACGGAGGAGAGGGGATAGCCCACAATTTTCTATGGAATGAAACTATAGCAGGTCGGGGTGCTAATCAAATAGGATCCTGTTCATTTAGATACTTGACCATGTAGTCATGTACTCAGATACATGTACTGGCCAAAACAGAAATTCACACATAGCAGCTATGTGTTTTTCGGTCTTGCAGAACAGTATGACACTTAAAACAATTGACCACAAGTTCATGGTAAGTGGACACTCGCATATGGAGTGCGATACAGCACATGCCATGATTGAAAAAGCCAAGAAAAGAACCAGTATGAGAATCCATCATCCACGAGATTGGGCGCAGCTTATTCGCTCCGTCGGAAAGAAAAACAAGTTTTTTGTAAAAGAAATGAACCAAGAAGATTTTCTAGAATTCAGTGCGTTGTATAAAAAAGAGCTTCATACCAAAACAAAAAATTGCAACAACGACAAGTTTATTTGGCACGATGTTCAGTGGATAAGATACCAAAGTGATCAAATTGGCGTAATGCAGTATAAAAAATCCGTTGATATGAATGAGCCATTTAAAAGTATTTCCTATTTACGGCGATGCCGGGAAACTCCAACTTTGGAACCCGAACGTCAATATACGGCGGTAATTCCAATTTCCGAGGAAAAAAGAAAGATCTTCTTAGCATTTGGCATTTAGTAGATCCTATTTTCATGAATATTATAAAAACCTGCCTACGTCAGCTGATGCAAGAAACAATGATGCTGAAAATGATGAAATACAAGAATAATATTTCCTTTGTTTAATTTACCAGTTTGTATTTTTTTATAAATAAATATAAAGATAATTAATATTAATGGTAATTAATTTACTTGGAGATAAAGTACCTATGTCAAAAATTATCGTCAGGGCAAAACTGCTTAAGTCACTAAAACGAGGTAAGTAAGTATCATATTTTTTTAACTTTTGACATACAAATAGAACTCCATTAGGTTGAAAAAGTAGCCGCAGAAAAAAGTTAAAATGCATAGGTTTTCAAATTCTTTGGAGCAAAGAAATACCAACTTATTTTATTTTAGCTAATATCTTCATTCAAAGATTTATGACATAAGCACTTTTACCCTGTCACCACAGACTTAATGAGACCGAAAAACCCGGTATTAGTATCCACAGAACGTAAAGCAAATGAGGCAAGTAGGAGTTATAAATATATGGGCAATATGAATCTAAAAAGTTTTATTTGTAGAATACCTCAAAAACACCAGTTAGGCGAAGACATCCCACAGGTATGGTAAAGACCTTAACATCATCACTGGTAGCCCAGAAATATGACCTGTTACTGGACAAGCGCCTAGTACTTGTTGAAAAACAAATAAAGCAGATATAAGATGAACACGAGTTAAATTTAAAAAGGAAAAGATTAGAAATTGAATGTTTGCAAGTAGACCTTGCTCTAAAGGAAAAACAGTTGAGGTTATTATAGTTGTTCATATTATTATTACTAATTTTTTTCATGCAGTAAAAAGATATTGCCAATAAAATCATTATGTAAACGGGTTTGTTTTTATTATTAATTCATAACTAAATTGTTTATTGAAAAACTTTTATTTCATTAACATGCTAAATTAGTATTTACAAATTAAGAAAAAAATTATTTATTAATATTCTTCGATAGTCATAATTATTGTTGTTTGCCCTGTATATCGGCACATGGTCTATATCACCCTGAGTAATAAGATAGTTAAGCTCCTCAGCATTTATGTTCTCAGGAGGTGGGGGAATGTCTTCATTCATTGTCAGAGCAATGTTGTGTAGTACAACAGCTTCAACTATAATAATTAGGGTTGTATCTAGCTTACATCGTAAACCATATGCTAGTGCGGGAAATCTCATTTTCAATATTCCAAATGTACTTTCTATTGCATTTCTAGTCCTAATGTGTACCTCATTGTATCTAGTTTCTTCTGGTCTGGTCTTAAAGTGTAACCACTATCACCTAGAAACAAGTTTATTTTTGCTTTACAACATGTAGGGTAATAGATTTTAAAAATTCCAATTTATTGTTTTGATTTAAAATAATTAAATTAAAAAAAAAAGGTTCGTAATATCTAAAAACCTAAGGCAGTTCTAGCAAAAAGGGGCTGGATTTGTGTCAAAGACATAACTTACCAAGGAGAATACTATCAGGAAATTCCCCAGCCTCAAACTGTGCCCTAACACGACTGTTATTAAAAATAGTCATATCGTGAGCTGACCCAGGCCAGCTAGCCACTATGTCCATTATATTTGTTCTCGAGTCACAAATGACCTCTAAGCACTTCTCCATCTTGCCCACCTACAACAAGAAATAATAAACTACAGCTTTGTCTATCATATTGAAAGTACTTAATAATATCTTCTTTTAAAACGTATTTTTGTTCCCGGTAGGTAGTAATTTAGTAAAACATACCAGGAGACTGAATTTTTATATGAGTTTCATCCACGCAACCAATCATTCGTGGGAAGCGAGACATATGATAGAATTCATTTTGAGTATGTATTATTTCCTGATTGGTTGGCATCCTAACATATTCTGGTCTAAGCCTAGCGATTGCCAAGGATACTTTTTGCACAATTTTTGACACAGTTGTCTGGTGCATTCCCATGAAGTCACCGATGACATTTTGGTGACTGCATGTTGCATAAAACCGGAGGGTGCTCAACAACTGATTGATGGGGGAAACACTGTCGTTTCTAAAACAAATATTTAAAAATTAGACACTTTTAAACTGAAAATAATGTTAAAGTATACGAGAATAATCTTTTAAAAAGTTGTAGAAATTTAAGAAAACCATAATATACCTGCTACTAATTACCATATTATATTATAACTTACAAATAATCGTTATTGAATTCCAAATTATGTTCTATCTGTTCAAGAATCCATAAAACCGTTGCCTTGTGCAGTCGAAACCTTCTAAAAAAGGATAAATCGTCCATCGTCTCAAAAGGGTCTTGACGCTCATTAACCCTTCTGGCAAATCCCATGTCAATGATGTCTAAAATATCCAAATCATCTAGGAAAATTTCGTGTTCAAACTCCATTAGAATAAAACGAATTGACGCAGAATATCAACAACAATATTTACTCGAACACGGCAGAACACAAGACAAGCACACTTTTTACTTCTTTTAAATGTCAGCAAAGCTAACCACTGCGCAGATGCAAAGTTAAGCCCGATATTAAGCGTCCACTATTGTGAGCTTAAAGTTAATTATCGAGCTTAGGTCTCAAAATAGCGACGGTGAATACGATATCAGCAATTTAAGCTCACTTAAATTTTAAGCCGGTTTCCAGAGTTACGGAGAACACGGGCATTAGGGAAAGATAAAACTACTAAATGGAAAAAAACAATAAATAATTTACAAGTGCGTGTTTGTTTCCACAATATTATAAAACCTTTGCCTGGACCCAAACCTGATGCTCGAAATGCAATGTGTGAAATTAATTGTCCAAAGATATTTCTGAATGACAGTGTCATTCAAATAATAACCACTTCAACCAACATATACATAAATAAGATCAAAAATAAATTTGAAAGGGACAGGGACGCTAGATCTACGGATGAAAAAGAAGTATGTGCGTTTATTGGAATTTTGTTTTTGCTTCGATCTCTCAGATGCTCAAGGAAGAATGTTCACAAAATTGGGAATAAATCAAAAGGAATCGTATCGAATCCTGTTACCTTTCAATGAGCGAGAAAATATTTAGATTTCTCATAAGGTGCATTAGGTTTGACGACATCAGAACAAGAAGAGAAATGGATAAGTTAGCACCCATACGGGAAGTATTTGAGACATTTGTAGCCAACTTTCAAAACAACTTTGTGGCCAGTGAATACTTGACCATAGATGAACAATTATTGGCATTTAGGGTCGGTGTTCGTTCAAGCAATATATACCTAGTAAACCTGCAAGATATGGAATAAAAGTGTTTGCGTTAGTGGATGCGAATACTTCGTATAGATTTAACTTGGAGACGTATGTAGGTACTCAACCCGATGGACCGTACAAACGTAGTAATTATGCTAATGATGTTGTTATTCGATTAGTACATACATCCTGTAGCAGGGACAAACCGAAATATTACTGGTGACAATTGGTTAACAAACCTCTAGAAAAAACATATGTTGGTAAGATGCGAAAAAATAAACACGAAATACCTTATCAAGGAAAATCGGAGAATAGCAAACTTTAATTTTTGGTATCCAGAAACACTGTACCGTGGTTTCTTATTATTCTCAAAAAACAAGGCTGTTATGCTGGTTTCGTCAATGCACCATGACAATGTCATTAATCCAGAAACTGGCGATAAAAGGAAACCCGAAATAATAACATGTTACAACAAAGCTAAAATAGGCGTAGATATAGTTGATCAAATGTGTGAAAAATACAATGTAGCCCCAAATACAAATCGATGGTCAATGGTCATATTTTATGATTTGCTAAATATATTAATATATTATATATTAATTTTTTGTAAAAAATTATTTATCAAAAAAGATGATTTTTTAATATAAGGTACTTGAACCAATTAAGGCCAGTGCTCCTATAAGGCCATACGCCACCTAGCGGCAGAAAACAAGATTAGTCTAAAAACTGGGTAGAACAATAATATCTACTCGAAGAGTTTACTCTATGGGTGAATTCAAAAAATCGGCAACAGAGGGAGTTACAGTATATTGTATTTTAAAGCGGTTCCGGCTAACGGGTTTCTTCCGAAATAATAGTGCGTTTATATTAGAAAAAAATCAATTCAGAGACGTTTTTTTTTACCAAGGTATGTTACATTAACGTTAGTATTTTGAGTTTTTTATTATTTACAACTTCGGGGGAGTTACGAAGGTTTGTTGTTTGAGGTTATGTGTTCCTAATAAAGCCAGTCAGCAGTATAGAGTGCCCTTGTTAGGAACTATGTGGCCTTATTAGGTTCTTATCTGCTATTTTCTTCTATTTTCAGAACATGCCACCCACACAAAGCGCAAAATGGTCCGAGCAGCAGTTGAGAAGAGCGATTGAAATTATAACTGAGGGAATTCCTGTACAGACAGCCGCTAAACTTTATAATATTCCGAGACGAACCCTTCGGAATCATGTTGCAACTGGCAGTTTCACAAAAAAATTGGGGAGATCCTCAATACTAACATACGAACAAGAAAATTAATTATGTCAACGTATTATTAGGTTAGCTCATATCGGAGTGCCCTTAACAAATAAAATTATTCGAAAATCGGTATACACATTTGCAAACACTAGGAACATTACGACATTGTTTCAACCAGGAGAAAGAAATGGTTGGCAGAAAATGGATGAAAGTATTTTTTGCCAGGCACCCAGAAATCGTTGAGCGAAAAGCTCAGCTCCTAAATCCACCAGGGCTCAAAAAATGAATAGGACTGTTGTTAATGACTATTTTACCAAACTAAAAAACATAATGATTGAAATTTTTTTTATTGACAAGCCACACTTGATATTTAATATGGATGAGAAAGGTTGTAGATTGACCTTGCATCATCAGCAACGAATCCTTGCCAGGAAAGGTGAAAGGCGCGTCTACATAATTGCACCGGAGCAAGCCGAAAACGTGACTGTGGTCGCTTGTGGCAGCGCAATTGGTCAAGCCATACCCCCAATGGTTTTATTTAAAGGAAAAAGGTGCAAGGACGAATGGAAAGAAAATATGGCTCCTGGAATTGTTATTGAAATGACACCTAAGGGCAGCATGACTACAGGTGTTTTTTGTAAGTGGCTACAGCACTTCGCTAAATTTATGCCCGATGGAGATGTTCTACTGATAATGGATGGGGCAGCGTCTCACCTAGATATTTCTGTTGTTAAAACCGCAGATGCTTTGGGAATAACTCTGTTGTGTTTGCCGAGCAACACGACGCATGAATTGCAGCCACTTGATAAATGCGTTTTTCGCAGCTTCGAACGTTATTGGGACGAAGACTGAGAGAAAAATTACAAGAACTCGTTTTGGGAAGATACTGAGCGATATTTATCCAAAATGTATGTCTGCAAAAAATTTACAATTGGCTTTTGAAGCCACTGGAATATTTCCATTCAATCCTAATGCCATACCAGAAATTGCATTCGCTCCTAGTAAATTGTCCTATCGTGCATCTCCCACAGCCAATAATGAAAATACCGAGGAAACAAAAGAAGGACCAATGTTTTGGCCTTACGAAATGAAACTCCTTCATTGAAGTGGACTGTATATCTATATTTTAATTTTTACATGAAAGGATATGTTCTGTCTCGTTTGACATACATTAATTAGTGTCATTGACATTTGCTGGTATCTTATTGTCACGTAACATACCGCCTGCCTTGAAAGGACGTACTGAGTACTTTCAAAAGTCTAGAATCAAGTAACTAAAGTAGTTTTGCTAACAATGGTGCAAAACATACTCAAAACAACACAATTCTGAAAGTAAACAAAACTTCGCTCGTTATTAATCTTCAATGTCTACAGGTAGCACACACATTCTATTGAAAGCTCTTTTCGTCGTACCAGAACGCACTTTAATTGTTACTACTCTTACAATACTATCACTTCCTTCATGCAACTCAATTACACGTCCTAAATGCCAGGACAATACAGGAGCATTATCGTCTTTTATTAAAACTAATGACCCGACTTTAACACTATCCATTGTAACAAGCAATTCTTGCTTCTTACAACTGATTTTGGTTATTTCCTAAAAATTTAAATACTTTAAAAATTTCAAGAATTTATATCAGGCATCATGATTAAATTTCCTACTACACCCCTGTCAACGCACTTTTAACATGATTGGTAGACAACTTGGGATACATGCATGCATGCCTACCCAGTCGTCGTTTTAGACTATGAAAGTATCGATTTTTACCTTTTTCGTTGAGTAGGTCAGTTTGTTTTTCATTTCCATGTGTCTGTCGGATGGTTTGAGAAATTAGGGTTAATTTTATAATTTTCCGGTTTAAAGTTGGATTTCCATCTGATTTTGCTTCCCATACGTCAAAGTTCATCGGAGGTCATGTGATTTGAGTTTGATTGTGTATTGGAGACAATCCGTCATTTTTTTGTGCGGTCGATTCGATAAAACTGATAACGGAGAGCCAACTCGCTCCTTCTCATATCAGCTGCCGGCCCAGAAAGGCGATCCAAGTGAAGAATATGTACTGATTTTGGCTGGAGAGGCATTTTATGCTGCAGAATTTCTGGATTAAAGTTAAAACAGTGAAACGATTCTTTCGTGTCCGCAATGGAGTCTAAATTCGTCTACCAGGGCTGATGAAAACCAGAACACCAGGTAAATGGTAAAACCAAAGATGTATTTTGACCATGGCACGCTAACGGCCTCCATTTTGTTACAGGTTTTTTTTTTCTAGTTCAACCTCAAGCTAAATTCTACTTTGAACTCAATCACTTCATAATGTTTTAAAATTTATAAACTTTCATTCTGATTTATTAAAAATGGATTTTCTATCCACCATTTAATTTCAATTTTTATGTGACCATGCACTTGTAAGTCCTACTCTGAAGATTAGTTCTACAACTACGATGTCGATCTGAAGTTCAAGTTCCAGTTTCTGTACCACGTTACATCTGTAATCTTCAGTGCAATGTCACAAATTTCACCCTAAAACTTGTTAGTCAAGAAACGACGATGCAAGGATAAATTTTCACTCCGAACACAGTTTTCCAGCTTCACCTAAGCCTAAATTTCAGTTGATATATTTAAATTCCCATTTCAAATTTCAACCTTAAGTTTAATGTAAAGTCTAAATCTCAACCCTAGCATATATGCTTTAATTTGCTTGCTAAATTTGCTGTCGGTGAGTCCAATTTTGCCAGAGAGGAGTCAGCGTTTACATGGCTTGACGGAGCCTGCTGTTCGATGCCATTCCCGAGGCCATTGGTAGTTTAGCTACCGTCCTGAACCTGCCTGGAATTTTGTAGAGTCTGGGTCGCTTGCCGTGTGGTGTGACTAGAGGACTTCTACAGGGAGAAGCCGCAGTGAATAGTGAAGCACCTGAACATCTGAATCGTAAAAGATGAGTATTTTTCTTTAACATTAGCTTTTGGCCTATATTTTTTGGTGATTTTCATGAACATTTCTTATTCATTAACATTCTACTATCTGCATAACCTTTGCTATATATATTTTTGCTTGTTTCTCTTCAAGATATTAACCCCTTTTTGAATTTTACCTAACTAGAGCATTACTCAGAGGTGATATTGATAAAAACCCTGAGTATAGACTCATTTATTTTTTATATTATTGTGAATATTGTAACCTAGTTATCCAGTACTCGTAGGAGTAGGTAACTTTAAATTAGTACTTTCACCTGGATCAGTTGATCTCGCTGGCAATTTTAATTTGTTGTTAGTAACGTAGATGTCCTTCAGCTTGTCTTACTACAGTTTATGTCACGAGTGTGAAATTGCAATAACCCTCTTTCTTTCTTACTACCTAACTGTATTATTAGTGCATCATAGGCTTTAGTGTACTATATTTTATGATATGCTTTCTAGTATTTAGCTCGCAATACCTACCACTTCCCTCTTTCTAAAGTAAACTTACTTGTGTATTAAAAGCTATAAGCTTTAATATAACTTAGTTTCTTATATACTCTATAGTATTTACCTTGCAGTAACTATCTTCCTAACTTACCTTACGATCTATGCATTGAGGCTCTAAATTTTAAAGTCATTTAATTTATGATAAATTGTATCGCATTTATTTCACCATTTAACATTATTAAGAATTCTCACCGAAGAGCTTTGAGCTTTGATAGAGTTCAAGTTCTAGTATACTTGTTTGCATTTAAATTTTTCTCCTTTTCATTAAGTTTATATACATGAGTTAAGATACCCTGTTTTTCTTTCGGTTGAGACCATGCCTAAAAGCTTCGAGCTTTAAAGTATCTTAATTCATGACATAAGCATCTTAACCCTATTGAAATTTTATAAAATATTTCCCATTTCTCATCAAGCCTTTAAGCATAGATTGGCATAAACTCATTTATTAACATTTCACTTATTCACTAAGCTTACATTTAGATTGCTTTATGGTGTACTTTATAGTATCTAATTTATGAAAGGTGTTGTATCATTTTTGAATGATATCATGAGCATACATTTGCACGTACTCTTGAGTGATACCTGACCATTTTATGCTTTAGCCTAGTTTAAATTGTGATAACCCGCTTTATTATACTTAGCTTCCTTAGGGTAGTTTCCCCATTCTTTATAAACTCTTTATGGAGTATTATGGTATTTTTAAAGAAATGTTTTAATAAAAAAAATATTAGAGCTTTTAATAGAGTTTATTTAGTAAACAAATTTTACTGAGTTTTATTGAAGTGCTTCGTGTACTGTTAAGATTGGTCTCACTCATAATACAGTATTCTTTTTCTATCTCTCTACTTTTTCTTTATCGAGATCTCCTCTCGATTGGCGCCCAAAATAAAATCTGGAAAATAGAATAAAATAAAAATAAAAGAACCTCACGACCTATGGCTCTCTAAACGAATCAAACTGAGTTCTCGGAGCACCCAAGTGACACTTAAAACAACCTAAATATCAACAACGACGTGTTAAGGTTACGTTTTTAAGTTTACAAATGACGCCCAAGTGTGGGGCCTGAAAAACGTTGATTGAGCTGAGCCGCCACTTCTCAAAATTAAATTTATCCCAACATTTTCCAGATTATAATTTTTTCTAATTTCATTTATTGCAATTCCACTTTGACTTTTTAGTGTCTTTGATTATATCAAGGATACTTCACCGTGATATAATTTTAATTGTATTTGGAAGTTTTTAGGTACATTGGAACTTGCTGAATATGTCAAAAATGAATCCTGACTACCTTTGGAAGGACGAAATAGTCTTTGAACTGGGAATAAGAGGACTCGAGATAGACCAAAACTCTAATGTCAGGACTTTGAAGTCTCTGCTGCGAGAACTTTTGAAGGCAGAAAAGGATAATTCTATCGTCTCTCATCCAGTATCAACATTAGATTTTCAACAAAACGCTGACATCTGTCGCCGAAAGCTAGTAATACTCAGTGGATTGGTAAATATTTTTAATTCTGATAAACGCCACGTTGATTTTAAAAAAGCAATGTCGAGATTGTCTCATGTTAAAAACCGTTTAAATTGTGTTTCTCCTTGCACTGATGAGGAACAGGATTTGAAAACGGAATTACTATCTAAAGTCATATCCCTTATCTCTGAATTAAATCATAAAGCTCAAGACAATGATGTCAATTTAGTACAATTAAGGAATTCTGATGAAGGTTCTTCGGACAGTTCCCCCGAGAGCGATGTTGAAAGCTCTGTTAGAAATTGCCCTCCTCGAAGAGTTTCTTTTGCCGGAGATGAGCAGGTGCCTCATGCCAGCGGAAGTGCTGGAAGGCTTGTGCAAACTGAAACGATTGTCCATCGATCGGCTGAAGAATCTGTACCCCAACATTCACCTCAAAATTTGTCCCCTAGAAATAATAACCCCCAGCTTAACAGTAGTCTTCTTCGAAATTCAAATCCACCTTCTTTTTCTCTCAACAGATCCCCCATTAGGGAAAGCACTGTCAATGAAAATTTTCAAATGAATAACCAACGCAATAACACAATGCAAAATACCCCTAATGTTAACACTCTCGATGTTACCAACCGAATTTTTACACCTCAAAATTTAGACCAAACTCACCATAATAAAAACCTAAGCTTTTCAGTAAATTGTTCACATACAGCAGTACAAGGTTCAATACTCCAGCATATTGACGATTTGCTAGGGCCCTTGCCAATAAATTCGACACTTCCCCAATTAAATCAAAATATTTCAAGTTTACCCCAACCCGAAGTAGGTAATTTGATTCCCCAACTATCGCCTACCTCTTTCCCTGTCAATGGCAGACCAAACGTTAGTGGAAATCACCCAATTATTTGGAACAATGGTCAAACTCACCAAAACTTCAATCATAGTTTTCAAAATTCTCAAATACCGCCCAACATATCTCAAAATACTGGAATGGCGAATAGCTTTGCAAACAGTTTTAACCCTAATCAATACCCCCAATTTTTTCAACACACCCCCTATAACAATAATAATCAAAATTTTCCACAATCTCATAGTTCCACGTTTTCTTCTAATCAGGATAATTACAGATCACCACCTCTTAATCGCTTAAATTTTAAATTTAATGGTAAGAATCAAAGCTTGCACAGTTTTCTAGAGAAAGTCGAAGAATATTGCCCGGCATACAAAATTTCTAGTGAAAATTTATTAAATTTCTCCCATGAATTATTCGAAGGTGATGCCCTAATCTGGTACCGCTCCATTAGAAGCACCGTATCCTCTTGGAATGAACTAGTCTTTCATTTAAGATTAAGCTTTTTACCCATTGATTATGAAATTGCATTATGGGATGAGATTAGATCCAGAACCCAAGGTATTGCTGAGAGACCCTTAATTTACATAGCAGTCATGGAAAATTTATTTAAGAGATTTATTAACCCCATAGATCCCAGTGTCCAATTAAGACTAATTACTAGAAATTTACTTCCCTACTATCAAGAACATTTAGCCCTGAGACAACCCTTGTCATTACTTGAACTTAAAAGCTTATGTAGAGTCTTGGAAGATACCCGATTAAGAAGTGACAATTTTCAAGCTCCCCCTTTTTGTACAGCATCAACCTTGGAACCCGAGTTAGTGTACCGGAAACCCCTAAATAAAGCATTTCAAAATAATAAACATAACATTTCTGAACTAGCGAATCCACCAATTTGCCAAAATAATCAATTTTCACAACCTAGTAGTTCAAATGCACCAGACCCAAACTTGAATTTTTCTGCTAATGCAAACCCAAGTTTAGATTCACCAGTCTATAATCAGAACCCTGTTAATCACTCGTCAACCCCCAATGTTTCAGCCTTAAGCAAAGTCACTTGTTATAATTGTGATCAAGTTGGTCATACTTTCCAAGAATGCACACTAAAGAGAAAAATATTTTGTTACCATTGCGGACAAAAAAATGTCATTAGGCCCAAATGTAATAAATGTAATTCAAAAAACGTAAGAAGCGCCCTTCCAAATTCGGCAGCTTCCAAATTCGGCAGGAAGAGAGCCAAATCGAAGTTAAAGTCCGAAACCTTTCATTTATCAAATAATTGGTCCCACTGGTTAAACACTGTCAAACACTTCTTTAAATTTAACGAAATTTCACCCTTATTTTCTCGAGAGTCCATTAGTGACCAACGACCTTACTTAGATATTTCAATTCAGAATAAAATAATAACCGCCTTATTAGATACCGGGGCAATGCAAAGTGTATTAGGAAAGAGAGGTTATGAACTTATTTCCAATCTAGGATTTCAAACAAATATAAAACCATGTAAAAATTCAATTACCACAGCTGATGGTAAACCTCAAGAAGTTCTGGGCATGGCAACTATCCCTCTTAGTATATACAATAAATCTGTAGATTTAGAAGTTCTTATTGCCCCTAGTATTCGACAAACCCTTATTTTAGGCGTCGATTTTTGTCAAAAAGTTAATTTAAAGTTAAATTTTCAAAATAATTCTTATGATCTTTTTGGTTTAGAAGAAATAATTGTCCAAGAAAAATTCGAAAAAATCTCCATTCAGTCAGAAAATGATTTAACCCCTGTCCAACAAGTTAGATTAGATGAAACTATAAATAAATTTCAGGAGTTAGTTTCAGACTCCCTGGGCTTCACCACCTTAGTAGAGCATAAGATTGAACTTACTAGTGATGTACCTTTTCGTAAGAGACCCTTTCTTTTGTCACCTTATATGCAAAAACATATGAATGACGAAATTGATAGATTACTTAAGTTAGGTGTAATCAGACCTTCAACTAGCCCCTATTCTGCTAATGTTTTACTTGTAAAAAAAGATTCTGGCGAGTATCGCCTCTGCTACGATGCCAGGCCGCTTAACGTTCTGTCCATTAAAGACCCTTATGCCTTACCCCACCTATCTAGAACCCTTGACAAGGTTAGGGATGCACAATTTCTGACATCCATAGATTTAAAACACGCCTTTTGGCAAATAAAACTTAGCGATGATTCTTGTGCTAAGACAGCTTTCACTGTCATCAATAGAGGACACTTTGAGTTTGTGCGCATGCCCTTTGGAGCTTTGAATAGTTCGGCCACCCTACAAAGACTGATGGACCGCCTTTTTGACCCCTCCATCGAGAAAAACATCTTTGTATACCTTGACGACTTAATCATTGTGAATAGTAGTTTCGATGAGCATCTTGAAACTTTGGATAAGGTCTTTAACATCCTAAAAAAAGCTAACCTCACTATTAATGCAAAGAAATGTAAATTTTGTCAACCTAACCTCGCTTTTCTAGGTTATGTAGTTGATAAAAATGGCCTTCATGCCAATCCCGATAAGATCTCTGCTATTTCCAGTTATCAAAAACCCAAAGATGTCACAGGTATAAAACGCTTTGTTGGTATGGCTTCATGGTATCGTAAATTTATCAAAAACTTCTCTGAGCTCATTGTTCCCCTAAATAACCTAACTAAGGGTAAAAAGAAAAAACAAGTAGTCTCTTGGGATCCCGAAGCTGAGTTGGCTTTTGAAAATATTAAATCCAGATTAATTTCGACCCCTGTGTTAAGAAATCCTGATTTTTCTAAACCTTTCACGATTCAAACAGACGCTTCGAATGCGGCCATAGGTTCTGTGCTTACCCAATTGGACGGTGACGATGAGTACGTCATAGCCTACGCCTCACGTACCTTAACCAAGTCAGAAATTAACATGACAGTTACAGAAAAAGAATTACTAGCCATAGTTCATGCAGTCTTAAAATTTAGGTCCTACGTCAAAGGTGGTCCAAGTTTCACTATTTTGACAGATCATTATTCTTTACAATGGCTCTTTCGTTTAGATAACCCCACCGGTAGATTAGCTAGAATGTCCATTTTCCTTTCTCAATTTAAATTTGATATAAAACATAGATCCGGAATAACCAATGTAGTCGCTGACGCACTAAGTCGTAGTTTTCCTGAAGTCTCCACCCGGTCTAATACTATTCCAGACAAATGGTACTCTGACTTAATTGCTAAAGTGCAAAAACAACCACATAAATACCCCTTATTTCGAGTAGAAAATAATACCTTATATAAGCACTTCCAGTCTAGTCATAATATCGACATCAACCAGAAAAGTTGGAAAACAATAGTTCCAAAACATAACCGTAAAGATATTCTAAAAACATATCATGACAGTCCCTTAGGAAGCCACTTTGGCGTTAGAAAATGCCTTGATAAGATATTCGAACAGTATTGGTGGCCTGGAATGAGATCAGATATTAAAAAATATATTTCACGTTGTCAAATTTGTAATGAGCAAAAAGTATCTCAATTTGCGCGCGCAGGTCTTATGGGAGCCCCTAAGAATGTTTCTGTCCCCTTTAAACTGCTTTCCATTGATATTCAGGGACCATTTCCAAAATCAAAATCAGGTCATTGTTATTTGCTAGTAGTGGTGGATTGGTTTACGAAGTATACTTTTATTCACAAGATGAAAAGAGCCGTAACAAAAGAAATTTGCGCTTTTCTTGACGAGATTGTTTTTATGTATTTTGGTGTTCCCCAAACCATCATAGTGGATAATTGTAGCCAATTTAAGTCACAAGAATTTTCTAATCTCTTAAAGTCCTATAAATTGGAAAACATCTGGTATAATGCAAGATATCATCCCCAAACGAACAACGTAGAACGTGCTAATAGGGTCATAGGCACTGCCATTAGATCTTTTATTAAAGATAACAATCATCGCGGGTGGGATCAACATATTCACCACATCTGTAATGCTATAAATACCACTACCCACCTATCTACATCTTTTTCACCTGCCTTTCTGACTTTTGGGCGTAACTTACCCACTAGTGGAGATTATTACGGTCATATCGAAAATAAAAATCTTTCCCCGTACCATTTTGACGATAGAAACAACCTGGCTAAAGAACTTTCAAAATTACCTGAAATTTATGAACAAGTTGCTAAAAATATAAACCACTCCTATGAAAGGAATAAAAAATATTATAACTTAAGAAAAAGACATCTCGAATTCAACGAAGGCGACATTGTTTACAAAAGAAATTTTATTTTATCTGATGCTGGCAATTATTTTTCAAAAAAGTTAGCAAAAAAATTTCTTAAATGTAAAATCTTTAAAAAGATCTCCCCCTTAATTTATGAACTATTGGATGAGAATGACAGAAATATCGGCCGTTACCACATTAAAGATTTAAAACCTTTTAACAATATCTCTCTCGATTCTGACGATTCTGAGTGAGCTATTATTCTTCCAGGGATGGTTAGATATTAAGTAGACATAAGTTTGTACCTAAAAACTGTAGTATAGGCAGATGTTGCCATAAGTATTTGTTATATGTAGTTATGTATATGTGTAAATTTTTTAAAATTTATTTATTTGAAGAAAGAGGGTATTTGTAACAAGCAATTCTTGCTTCTTACAACTGATTTTGGTTATTTCCTAAAAATTTAAATACTTTAAAAATTTCAAGAATTTATATCAGGCATCATGATTAAATTTCCTACTACACCCCTGTCAACGCACTTTTAACATGATTGGTAGACAACTTGGGATACATGCATGCATGCCTACCCAGTCGTCGTTTTAGACTATGAAAGTATCGATTTTTACCTTTTTCGTTGAGTAGGTCAGTTTGTTTTTCATTTCCATGTGTCTGTCGGATGGTTTGAGAAATTAGGGTTAATTTTATAATTTTCCGGTTTAAAGTTGGATTTCCATCTGATTTTGCTTCCCATACGTCAAAGTTCATCGGAGGTCATGTGATTTGAGTTTGATTGTGTATTGGAGACAATCCGTCATTTTTTTGTGCGGTCGATTCGATAAAACTGATAACGGAGAGCCAACTCGCTCCTTCTCATATCAGCTGCCGGCCCAGAAAGGCGATCCAAGTGAAGAATATGTACTGATTTTGGCTGGAGAGGCATTTTATGCTGCAGAATTTCTGGATTAAAGTTAAAACAGTGAAACGATTCTTTCGTGTCCGCAATGGAGTCTAAATTCGTCTACCAGGGCTGATGAAAACTAGAACACCAGGTAAATGGTAAAACCAAAGATGTATTTTGACCATGGCACGCTAACGGCCTCCATTTTGTTACAGGTTTTTTTTTTCTAGTTCAACCTCAAGCTAAATTCTACTTTGAACTCAATCACTTCATAATGTTTTAAAATTTATAAACTTTCATTCTGATTTATTAAAAATGGATTTTCTATCCACCATTTAATTTCAATTTTTATGTGACCATGCACTTGTAAGTCCTACTCTGAAGATTAGTTCTACAACTACGATGTCGATCTGAAGTTCAAGTTCCAGTTTCTGTACCACGTTACATCTGTAATCTTCAGTGCAATGTCACAAATTTCACCCTAAAACTTGTTAGTCAAGAAACGACGATGCAAGGATAAATTTTCACTCCGAACACAGTTTTCCAGCTTCACCTAAGCCTAAATTTCAGTTGATATATTTAAATTCCCATTTCAAATTTCAACCTTTAGTTTAATGTAAAGTCTAAATCTCAACCCTAGCATATATGCTTTAATTTGCTTGCTAAATTTGCTGTCGGTGAGTCCAATTTTGCCAGAGAGGAGTCAGCGTTTACATGGCTTGACGGAGCCTGCTGTTCGATGCCATTCCCGAGGCCATTGGTAGTTTAGCTACCGTCCTGAACCTGCCTGGAATTTTGTAGAGTCTGGGTCGCTTGCCGTGTGGTGTGACTAGAGGACTTCTACAGGGAGAAGCCGCAGTGAATAGTGAAGCACCTGAACATCTGAATCGTAAAAGATGAGTATTTTTCTTTAACATTAGCTTTTGGCCTATATTTTTTGGTGATTTTCATGAACATTTCTTATTCATTAACATTCTACTATCTGCATAACCTTTGCTATATATATTTTTGCTTGTTTCTCTTCAAGATATTAACCCCTTTTTGAATTTTACTTAACTAGAGCATTACTCAGAGGTGATATTGATAAAAACCCTGAGTATAGACTCATTTATTTTTTATATTATTGTGAATATTGTAACCAAGTTATCCAGTACTCGTAGGAGTAGGTAACTTTAAATTAGTACTTTCACCTGGATCAGTTGATCTCGCTGGCAATTTTAATTTGTTGTTAGTAACGTAGATGTCCTTCAGCTTGTCTTACTACAGTTTATGTCACGAGTGTGAAATTGCAATAACCCTCTTTCTTTCTTACTACCTAACTGTATTATTAGTGCATCATAGGCTTTAGTGTACTATATTTTATGATATGCTTTCTAGTATTTAGCTCGCAATACCTACCACTTCCCTCTTTCTAAAGTAAACTTACTTGTGTATTAAAAGCTATAAGCTTTAATATAACTTAGTTTCTTATATACTCTATAGTATTTACCTTGCAGTAACTATCTTCCTAACTTACCTTACGATCTATGCATTGAGGCTCTAAATTTTAAAGTCATTTAATTTATGATAAATTGTATCGCATTTATTTCACCATTTAACATTATTAAGAATTCTCACCGAAGAGCTTTGAGCTTTGATAGAGTTCAAGTTCTAGTATACTTGTTTGCATTTAAATTTTTCTCCTTTTCATTAAGTTTATATACATGAGTTAAGATACCCTGTTTTTCTTTCGGTTGAGACCATGCCTAAAAGCTTCGAGCTTTAAAGTATCTTAATTCATGACATAAGCATCTTAACCCTATTGAAATTTTATAAAATATTTCCCATTTCTCATCAAGCCTTTAAGCATAGATTGGCATAAACTCATTTATTAACATTTCACTTATTCACTAAGCTTACATTTAGATTGCTTTATGGTGTACTTTATAGTATCTAATTTATGAAAGGTGTTGTATCATTTTTGAATGATATCATGAGCATACATTTGCACGTACTCTTGAGTGATACCTGACCATTTTATGCTTTAGCCTAGTTTAAATTGTGATAACCCGCTTTATTATACTTAGCTTCCTTAGGGTAGTTTCCCCATTCTTTATAAACTCTTTATGGAGTATTATGGTATTTTTAAAGAAATGTTTTAATAAAAAAAATATTAGAGCTTTTAATAGAGTTTATTTAGTAAACAAATTTTACTGAGTTTTATTGAAGTGCTTCGTGTACTGTTAAGATTGGTCTCACTCATAATACAGTATTCTTTTTCTATCTCTCTACTTTTTCTTTATCGAGATCTCCTCTCGATTGGCGCCCAAAATAAAATCTGGAAAATAGAATAAAATAAAAATAAAAGAACCTCACGACCTATGGCTCTCTAAACGAATCAAACTGAGTTCTCGGAGCACCCAAGTGACACTTAAAACAACCTAAATATCAACAACGACGTGTTAAGGTTACGTTTTTAAGTTTACACCATGGAGCCTTTTCGCCATTTGGTTCTGGTCTGCAACTCTCCCAAGTACTCCTTCTGCCATCTAGTCCAAAAGTGTTGTACCATTGCCTGGATATGTTGCCATTTTGATAGTCTGTTTTCTGCCAATTCCGTGAGTACTGGGTACTGGGGTTATACGGTCATAGTGCGGCCAATTAGGAAATGAGCTGGAGTTAGAGCGAAGCAGTCTTCTGAATCTTCAGTTAGCGGACATAACGGCCGAGAATTTAAGATACCCTCGATCTGCACCAACAGAGTGCCGAATTCCTCAAAAGTTAAAGACCTTACTCCAAGAACTCGCTTTAAATGATATTTAGTACTCTTTATTCCTGCCTCCCATAAACCTCCGAAAGTTGGTGAGTTGGCAGGAATAAAATGCCATGTTATTTTATTATCAGCTAGTTTATTACCTATATAATCATTATTTTCTTGTAACAAATTATAAATTTGACAAAGTTCGTTATTTGCACCTACATAATTTAGACCATTGTCTGAATATACATTTTTTGGAATACCGCGTCTACTTATAAATCGACTAAAAGCAGCTAAAAAACACTCCGTGGTTAGCTCGGATGCAAGTTCAAAATGCACTGCTTTAGTGCTCATACATATAAATAAGCAAATATAACCTTTAGAAAGAGTTGCACCGCAACCCTTTTTATTTTTAATATAAAATGGACCACCATAATCAGTACCGACATTTTCAAAATCACCAAAGGTATTTACTCGAACTTCAGGAAGATTTCCCATTAAATAATTATTACCTTTGGGGTTTGCCTTAAAACATGTTATACATTTTTTAACTACTTGTCGACATGCACTACGACCAGAGATCGGCCAATATTGCTCTCTAATCGAATATAATAATGCTTGCGTTCCACAATGCAAAAGTCTTTTATGTTCAGATTCTAAAATAAATTTTGTTAAAGGATGGCCGTTTGGTAAAATTACAGGATATTTTTTCTCATCTAATTGATTTGCATTTTTTAAACGCCCTCCTACACAATAAGTTCATCTTTTTTAAAAATGGATTTAAACTTAATATTTTGCTTTTAACTGGAATACGGTTTCCAGCCTTCAAATTATGATATTCGTGGGAAAAAACTTTAGTTTGTGCATTTTTAATTAGTATCCTTTGTGCTCGTTCGATTTCTTCTGGTAATAATGCACCAGTCAATTTTTTATTCTCTTCAGAGTTTTTATTTTTTAGATTATAAATAAATCTACCAGCATAAGCTTAGATATGTAAAATTTCCAAAAAAGACGAAGTTTGTCGTGATAAATTATCTAACAAACTACACGATTCAAAATTAGTACAAGATACAGTTTTTTGGTCAGGGATTTCAGAAGGAATGATAAAATCTAACCCATCCCAATAAGATTCTTCTTTTAAAAGGAACTGAGGACCGTGCCACCATAAATCACTGCCAATAAGAATTTTTGTTGTGATACCGCGTGATAACAAGTCCGCAGGATTTTCACATGAAGTCACATGATTCCAATCATTTTTATTTGTCAGTAATTGAATTTCACTCACTCTATTCGCGACAAAGGTTTTCCATGTGGATGACACGAATCCAACATAAAGTAATAGTCGAATCGGACCAGTAATAAAATTTGTTAAATGTTATTTCTAAACACTGTGTTACCTTTTTTACCAAGTTTGCCAATAATTCTGCGGCACACAGTTCAAGCCTAGGCAACGTGACATGTTTTAAAGGAGCTAGACGACTTTTTGCACATAACAAATATATTTATTAGATGACAGAGAGCAACGCAAATAAATGCACGCCCCGTATACTCGCGTTGAAGCGTCGCTAAAACCGTGTAACTCAATGGAAATGTACTGAGAACATACAGCATGCCTAGGTATTTTTACACAATTTATTAAAATCATATTACTTTGAAAATCCTTCCAAATCTTTAATAAACCTTCTGGTAATTCATCGTCCCATTCTAACTTATTTCTCCACAGCTCTTGTATTAATAGCTTGGCTATAATAATTATGGGACCTAACAAAGACAAGGGATCAAATATCTGAGAGATAACTGATAAAATTGTTCTTTTGGAAATTGTTTTTAATGACAAATTTTCTAAATTTATTTTATAATTTATCGAATCGCCCCATGGTTCCCAAAATATGCCAAGTGTTTTATTTGCTTCATTTTCACCAATATTTATGGTACTGACTTCTAAATTATTATTCACTACAAACCTGTCTAAAATATTTTTGTTATTACATAACCACTTTCGTAGCTCGAATCCTGACTGAGCTAAAATATTTGAAACGTTTCTTTGAATATATAATATTTCATCTTCTGAATTAGATCCCGCTAATAAGTCGTCCATATAAAAGTCGCGTTTAATTACGTTACTGATTATTTTATTATTTTCATTTTGTTTTGCGAGATCGAATAAACATTTGACAGCTAAATATGGTGCGGACGCAGTCCCATATGTAATAGTGTTTAACTTATAACATTTAAGCTCATCGTCTGGATTTGATCTCCAAAATATTTTTTGATATTTTTGATCGTTATCAATAATTAACACTGCCGATACATTTTACTGATATCTCCGGTCATTACATATTTATAAGTTCTGAATCTAACCAAAATTTCAAAGATATCTTGCTGTAATGTCGGCCCTACAAACTGTACATCATTTAAAGATAACCCAGACGTAGTTTTACATGAAGCGTCAAATACTATACGACACTTGGTCGTTAAACTTGTATGTTTCATCACTGCGTGGTGAGGTAAATAGTAACCTTCTTTATTATCATTATTATCAATATGTTCAGACATGTGATTCAATATAATATATTCATTCATAAAATTCACGTAATCGAGCTTTAAACTAGGATTATTATTAAGTTTCCTTTCTAATGAATAAAATCTTTGCAATGCGTCCTCTCTAGAATTACCCAAATTTGTGACAGAATCTTTAAGAGGAATACTGACCACGTACCTACCATCTTTATTTTTTGTCGTGGTATTTTCAAAGTATTCTTCACAATATTTTTCAGCTTCAGAAAAAATAGGTTTTTTATTACAACCCTCCTCTAATTCAAAAAATTTGATGATCTGATTATCAACAAAATTGTCTTCTATAGACATACTAAAATAATTATTTGATTTATTATTAATATAAGAACTTATTGGCATATTACCTGCTACTACCCAGCCAAATACTGTATTCTGAAGTACAGGTAAGTTAGGTCCAAGTGATCTTTGGCCTTGATTAATTACTGACCAAAATATTTCCGATCCTAATAAAATATCAATCTCGTTTGGTATATTAAATTCAGGATCAGCAAGCTTCAAATTTACTGGTATATTTAATTGGTTTTTATTGAAAGCAAAACTAGGTAATTTGTCTGTTATTTTATTTAACACCAGACAATTATATTTCAGGTCCAGTCCTCAATATTACATAATATCTGTTTACCATGTAGTATATGTTTATTCTACTTTGCGAGCACAAGGTTTAAAGTATAAAAATAAAAATTCCGGTCCTGTCTATTCCTTCTCTTAGCCCACCGCTTCTTTTCCACTCATTGTGTTTCTTGTGCTTCGAGCGAAGGTCAATTTGCGTGGCCATACTGACAAACAATTAGTGTTCGTGCGCCAACGCCTCTGTTTCAGATTGAAACGGTAAGTCAAGTGGGATACAATAAGTAATTTAATCCTATTACAGTTTTCAGCCTTCTCTTGTAGATATGGGCAAATCCAAAAAACATAAGAGGAGGAGAAGCTCCTCGTCAAGCGATTCCAATAAAGATAAACCTTTACTCAAAAGAATAAAGGGGTTGGAATCCGAACTTTTAAATGGACGGATTTCAAGGTCTCGATCTCCGAGTCGCCTACCGGTACAGCGTCATCGCGATGGCCGCCGGTCTGCAGAGTATTCGCTATCGCTCTCGCACGAAGCGTGCAGCTTCGAAGGGAAACAATAGCAGTGATGACGGGGACGATGAAAGGGCAGTGTTGCCGCGTGTAGTGGCAGCAAACATAAACGATAGCGTGTGTAGCGATATTTCACCTAATAGGACAGATGCGTGTAGCGTCTTTACTAATCATAATAATAGCCCCGATCGAGATGAACTCGACATTCATAATAATATAGAGTTGCCATCACTCCCGGAGGATATATTAAAAATTTTGGGTGAAGATCCAGAAAAAGAACAAAACAGTGGCTGCTCTTTGCATGAGCAGTTAGTGTCTCGGTGGCGCAATATTTTTATAAATGGTTTAAAAAAGGGCGACTCTCAAACCCTTTTAAACACATATGAGACTCCAGTAAATTTAAATATCCTAAGCCCCCCTAAGTTGAATCCTGAAGTTAGGGCGGCATTATTAAAACCAAGTCTAAATACAGATGGATCTTATGCAGAGGTTCAGAATCAAATGGGGATGGGCCTTACTGACTTTTTGGTATCGAATTTACGTTTGAGGAATATGCCGACATACATTTAATGTATGGGCTTGCATCATGTAATGCCTTAGAAGCCCGAAGGCTTTATGAAGAACGATTTCCAACCAGAAGAATTCCTGACAGAAAACCCTTTGAAAGAGTAGATCGTCGTTTAAGAGAGACAGGTAAAAACTAAGTTGTTTTATTTTTAATTTGTACTGTAGATTTGATTTAAAGTATTTAGGTCGTAAATAATTTTAGGAAAGTTTGACAAAGCCAGTCACAATTGTGGAAATCAAAACCATCGCGTTGATGGTCTTGAAGAAAACATCCTTAATGCCGTAGAAGTAGATCCTGCTGCAAGTGTTCGAAAATTGGCTGCCGAATTTGATTGTTTAAAATCAATGGTCTTTAGAATCCTTAGGGAGCAACAGTTACATCCATACCACCTTCAAAAAGTCCACGCGCTTCTTCCTGAAGACTTTCCGCGAAGGATGGAATTTTGTAACTGGGTTTTAGGTCGGCACAGAAACTATGCAAATTTCATTGGTTCAGTTCTCTTCATGGACGAAGCTGGGTTTTCCAAAAAGGCATCATAAATTCTCATAATTTACATTTATGGGCAAAATAAAATCCCCATGCTTCTATTATAACGCATTATCAGCACCAATTTGAACCCATCAACGTGTGGGCCGGAATTATCAGACAACACTTAATTGGACCATTTGTATTGCCAAGAAGGTTAAATGAAGAAAGGTATTTGGAATTTCTTCAAAACAATCTGGCAGAACTTTTAGAAGATCTACCTCTGCAACTACGACATAATATGTGGTTCATGCATGATGGGGCTCCGCCACATTTTAGTCTAGTAGTTCGAGAACACCTAAACAGGGTCTTCGAAAATTAATGGATAGGAAGGGGAGGACCAGTGGCTTGGCCTCCTTGATCACCAGACCTAAATCCATTAGATTTTTTTTTGTGGGGCTATCTAAAATGTTTAGTATACGCCAATCCAATACAAAATCGGGAACACTTATTGGAACTGATTAACTTCCATTGTCGCGAAATAAGGAATAATGTTGGCGCATTGTGGAGGATCCAACAACCTACAATTAAAAGATGTAGGGAATGCATTGCAGTAGAAGGAGCTCATGTTGAACCGACGTACAAAATGAATCAGTAAAAATATGGCATTTATCGAATATTTTATAAAAAAAAAGGCATATGGAACCACCCTTTTTTTCTCGTAAACGGTTTACTTTATCGATGTCGCTAAAGATTACCTTTTTTTTTAGTTTAAGGTTTCAGCTGTTCAATAGTATTATTGATATGCCTCTATCATACAGGGTGAAAAAAAATAAGCATTATTCTGTTAAAGCTAGTCCGTCCCTGGAAAACTAAATAAGCCGAATAAAATTAAAATGGTTCATTTTGAGGAGACTTACCTAGCAACCATCATACTGAAAAATTATTAAATTACACCAAGTACTTTAAGAATTATTCAAGATAAACCGATTTCCAGAGGCGTCCTTCAGGGGCTTATATCTCAGTATGGAGGGCCTGAAGGAAATTTTTTTTATGGGAACTTGTCATTATTTTTTTATATTCTATCCGAATCCGGGAGATTGCCCACATATTCTGGGACACCCTGTATATTAAACACTATTACTTTTTATATTTATGACCCCGGGGTTACGAGTAGTTTCTCGACTTAAGTTTATGTAGCCGTTGCCTTTTTTGAAGTTGTTACACTTTAAAAATAACAATACAAAGCCTCATTACAAATCTATGAGCTACAAAATTAAAGAACCTGTACAAATGATACAAATAAATTCACATAAAAAGTAACGGTGCATAACAATGTAGTTTCAAATATTAAGTTCACATGTTTTGTTCCACTAGGTGACGGAGATTCTGAAAGTTCATAGAGAGCATCAGAAATCTCAGATTCAGAAAAATCTGATGTGCCTGATACAAACCTGAAAGCAGCGACACATTTCTCGCACCAAACCCAGCACCACAATGAAACATCAGAGGATCCATGGGAAGGTTTCTTAGGGTCATGCCCCTCCAAAGAAAGCACGGAGAGCCCCGACCTAGCCCCAGACCTTGCAGTTCGCCGAGAGTCTTATTTGTCTCTGGGGCTAGACAAAGAAACCAGAAAGAATTTGGCGGAAGAGTGGAACGCGCCTAAAAATTGTAATTTTCAAAACGCTCCCGTTCTTAACCCAGAGGTCCAAGCACTTGTATCACCAGTTGATCTCAAAAGAGATACATTCCTTGAAAACCTTCAGGGAATGCTAAGAAAAGGAATTACTGCTGAGGGCGCAGCCATAACAAAAATCATGACCAAAAAAGACTTGTTAGATGCCTCAATTACCCAGGCTTTAGTAGCCTCTGGAAAAATCCTCACTGACATGTTCCACAACCTGTCAGTGCATTTATACAGATACCTAGATAAAAAAAAATTCAAAAGATCGCACTACATCAACCTATAGTTGAATTCACATAAACTTTTAACGCCGTGACATTTCAGTTTTGCCATACTTGTCAAATACTGCAGCAACTCATAAAATATAAATTTATACTAATAGCTAAATTTAATTAGTATAATAATTATACTAAACTATTGTACTGCACACAAAGTATGTCTATCTTGTATTATTTCATACGATTAAAAAGAGATAGAAATAAGAAGAGTTGGCCGAACAATTCCAGAAAAGAAAAAGAAAAAACACTTAAAACACGTGTAACAACTCCATCGCTTAACTTCGAACGTAATTTTGTTTGTTTCTCCCTCTTATGCATTTTCAGTTTCAGATCGTTGTCGACGCGTAGCCCGTAGGTACGTCGATTCCTGCCTATTCGGTCAAATCATACGGTGCGGCAGGTCCGTATTTTTACGTATTCCATGTCGAATGTTGTTTTGTTGACATTCAATATTTGTTTTTGGAGTATTTTAATCATTTTATTGCGTTTTTGAGATAGTATTATTGTGTTTGTTTGTGTAGTTTGTTTTGAACATTGTTTATAGACCTATTATTTTTTCAGAAGTGTATTAGTTTTTAGAAAAGTAAGATAGTAAGAAGTAAGTACCTTTATTGGCATATCAAATAAGCACCGTTTTGTTTGCTTGTGTTTATTTTCATTTTTAGCGAGTAAATATGGATCACGATTACTGCAAACCCATTGTCAGAGTCAGTGAGGAGGATTCGGTAATTTTAACACCATTTAAGTATTAAACACTTAAACAATTTCAATGTAAAAATTACAAAAATGCTGCAATGGCAAAAACCAATTATTATGGAATATAATAGGAGTAAAGGATGGACATCTGATCGACTTGAAGCAGTTAATACTATGAAAGCTATCACATTGTGCATAACAACAAGAGCTATAGGCTTCGGAACAGCACGCATTTTCGCTTGTTTGTATGAGTTCAACAACGTCCCTGTTAGAGGTACAATATATCAATTTTATAGGGTATGTTTATCCATCGTAAACGTTAAAGTTCAATTTGTGCAGCGAGGACTCGCTTGCATAACAGCAAATTCAGAAGACTTGAGGGACGTGCGTCTTCAAGAAGATTTCATTATTACAGCTAAGGCTGTTACAATCTTGCCCGATCAAATTACATCGGTCGTAAATTCAATTGGTAGACTGAAGATATACGATACTACCTAGGTTCCAAGATTGGCCAGAGAAGTAAAATGTATGAACCTCAGTTTTGATGGACTAAAAGCTACCTATTACATGCAGTGCAGTAAATAATAAAAAAATTATTCATTTTTTAGCAGTTCTATCTTACGATACAAATAACTATACTCATTTTAGAATTCGACTCATTGTCAAATACATGGCAATAAATTAGCCCAAGAAATTGTAAGGAATGTATACAGATACTTTCAAGAACAGCACGATGGACGAAGCCCGCTTCAAGTAAGTTAAACTTTAACTTGTATTGTATTTATTACTTTATAGGTACTACCAAAACCACTACTTTTGGTAGTTATTTATTCATATATATATATAGGATTTTTTTTTATTTTAATTTATTTTTATTTTTATGATGACCATATTATTATCAGTGCTGTAAAAAATGTGACGGAGTGTTGGGAAATGGCATTAAATCGTGTGACTGTGGAGCAGTGGTCCAACTATGTCACTCATACTGATAAAGTCATCAAGGAGGCTTGGGAGAGAGAAAAGGACATAATGGTGACGATTCAAGAGCCAATCGTTATTCATGTCTCCGATAGCGACAGCAGTTTGTTGGATGATGATTAAATTAGGATTCTAATTTTTTTTTACTTTACATCTTTAAAATATCCTAAAAATTATTTTTAACAAGCTAAAATACTCGCTAAAACATTAGTAATAATAATATGCAAATTAAAAGACTCTTATTAATGTATAAAAAATGTATTTTAAATGTTTATAAATAAACTGTACAGATTAATTAATTCATTCAAAAAAATATATATTTTTTATTTTAGGATGTCACGTTTTCGAGTACTTTCAATAACCTTTCCAGAGAAGTATCACAACTAAGGTAGTTCTATTTAATAGTTGAAAGTAGATGAGGTTACTGCTGCTGAGCGGTGGGTGAAAGTGGTTCGCAAAATACCTACCTCATTTTTATTTAACCGCGTTTTTATAGAAATTGTTATTTTTTTTTTTTAATCCTAATTTGGCGCAAAAAACATAGCCATTGTAAGTTTTCAAATTGCCACCCGTGATTATCGAAGTATTACTTATGTAGTTTAACATATATATCGATTAATAAAAATTGAAAATTTAATAGCTGTTTTTATAAAACCTTTTTTCATGTAGGTACCTACGAGAATTTTCTATGTTTATGGTAAGTAAGTATATCTTTTAATTGATTATATCCATTAAATAATATTAATCCTAATAATTATTTTTATTAAAATCTGTGATAATAATAATCACAGAATATTCGTCAGTCCGGTCCTGACCAATCTCAGCTGTATACGAAATTTAGCAAGTTGGTGAAATCTAAAGTAACTAGACAATGACAAGTCTTGACATTTGGCATTAAAACTTTATGTGAATTAACTATATCGATACTGTTTTTTTTTGCCCCGACTTCGCAGAAAAATGCAAATCATCAAAAACGTTAGAATCGACGGCATTAGAATTAGCCGCTAAAAAAGATCCGAAACCTAAATCTTCAACAAGTCGTTTTTTAAATCATCTTCAAAAATCGGATGAAGTCAATCAAGACGGCACAAAAGAGGGGGGGAGGAGCCCAATACTCACAGTTTTGACAGCAAACATTCAGAACCGACAGGAGGGAGACCGAATTATACAGAAGACACAATAACAGCAAGAATCAACTATCTTATTAGAGGTAGGCTATGCATCAAAATTGGAAACTTATTACAAAAGACAAAAAAATTCTAGAATGGGTCAAAGGTTATAAAATTCCTTTTATTCGGCACCCTGTTCAGAAAAAAATTCCCACGGTCCAATCTGAATCAAAATCTCAAAAATGCATAGCCGAGTTTATAAGAATTGGCGCAATTTAAAAAACAGACAAAACGAATATAATATACCTATCGTCCTAAGAAAAAAACCAAATGGCAAGGACCGCTTTATTTTAAACCTTAAAAAACTTAACACTTATTTAAATTGTCCACATTTTAAGTTGGAAGATTTCCGGACAGTAAAAAATATCATACACTATAACTGTTACATGGCAAACATAGATCTCAAAGACGCCTATTTTCTCAAAACCACTTTAATTTAACAAAAAAAGGTATTCTTCTCATTATAGACGATGCCACACAGGCCGAAAAGAAAATTCCACATATATTGGGACCAGATCCGCACCTATATAAGCGCCGAAAATGAACAAAAAATTGTGGAATGGATAACTCAAATAGCAAAATGCGGATATCCCATAAAAAAAAGAAGAACTCATGTTATCCGTACAAAAAACTGTGTTGGAGACAGAAGTGGCAGAAAATTCAACGGTCCTCATAACCTTTTCGGCTGAAGGAAAATCGTGCCCTCCTTGCATCGTTTAGCCCTATGTTAAACCACCTAGGGCAATCGCTGAGAGTATGCCAGCTGACTGGTTCTTAGGAAAACCAGATTCCGGATGGATGCGATCCGACTTATTTTATGAATATGTAGCCAACGGCCTACATCAGTGGATTTTAGATAATAATATACAAAAGCCTGTCTTATTTTTTGTTGATGGCCATCGGTCTCACATGTCCATTGAACTTAGTCAGTTCTGTGATGAGAATAGAATAATTCTGTATGCATTACCACCAAATGCTACTCACTTAACACAACCTGCAGATGTTGCACTTTTCAAGCCTCTAAAAGATTACTGGGAGCATATGTTAACAATATGGAGAAATCCTTAACAAAGACTGATTTTGCTCCGATATTTAAAGTGGCGTTGTCCAACAAGAACATCCCGAAACATATCCAAAAAGGGTTTAAACGTTGCGGACTCTTCCCTTACAATCCAGAAGCAGTTGATTATACGAAATGCGTACAAAATACACTGCAATGTTTAAATTCGTCCTTATCTTCAAGTGATTTTAAAAGTATTTATAAGGTTTTAGATAGTTTAAAGTCAAACCCTAATGGACAAGTTTCAAATATAGATGAGATATTAGAAAATATAAAGTTATTGGAAGAAAAATCAGAAAATAATATCAATAACGAATATGTTCGCGAAGATGTTGTTATTGCCGCATATATAATTAACAATGCTAAATACAAAACTCTTGCTATTTTAGAAGCGGACAATAATAATGATAGAAAAAATAATTATTTTCTGAGGGAGACGGATAAACTTTTAGAGGAGTTACAGGAACCCCTTAAGAATGCAGATATGGTAGATGAACCCCTAACGGAAATAAATATGGATGAATGTATAACGGAAAACATCATGAAATACCCTGTAGAAAAAAAATATTAATGAACCCTTAAATTAAATAAATATGGATGAATCTGCAGAAGAGAAAAACAGGGAAAAACATGTAAAGGAAAAAAATATAAATGAACCATCAAAGGAAACAAATTTGGATGATTCTTCAAAGGAATAAAACATAGATGAATCCCGAAAGATAGATAAACCTTTAAAGGATATCCTAATCGCTCTTCAGAAGAAGAGAATCGACTGCGATGACGTTAAACCGCCTTGTAAATGCAAAACAAGGTTTGGTTAAAATTGGAACAACACGTCAAATTATAAATAAGAAGTAGGTACTCTCATATCCTTGAGGATAAAAAAAATCAATCGTGTTTCGTTAGACGAAAAGAATCATGATTGGAAAAAAATTGAAAAATAATTTAATGCTAACGCTATGATTAGGTACTTGCTTTAGAAGTAGTGAGACATTAAAAATATTTCACGAAAAAGAGCTGAGAAGGAAGATTGCAGATGACAAGAAATATCGTTTTTTGACTAGCTTGTGACCTGCATCACCCGTTCCCAAATTGGACGAGACTGATGAGATCCTACTTTCTATAGTCAATGAGAAAATTATAAAAGGTTTTAACGTTACGTGTGATAGTGATCACCGGTTCCCAAATTAGACGAGACTGATGAGATACTACTTTCTTTAGTCAATAAGAAAACTATAAAAGGTTTTAATGTTACGTGTGATAGTGATACTGATGATGAGCCAGTGAATAAGAAACCACGTGAAGAACAGGAAGGCGAGCTTACATTTACAAACGATAATGAGTACCACATTTTGGAGGTAAGGGATATCTTTAATAATTATATATATGAATAAATCATTGGCAACACTTTAAATAATATAAATAGGTATAAAAAAGTGGTGGTATGTAATAGTACATTTTATTTATATTTTGTGTTTACTTTTTAGGAAGAAGTGCCAACACCTGAAGAAAATGTAAACCTTGCTGTAACAGACAACTCGTGTGTAAAAAGTTGGGGAAATATAAGATAACAGACCTGCAGTCCCCTCTGAATCCAGCCCTTCAGGGCACACCAAAAGTTTGTCATCAATCTAATTCACGAAGACGTCCAACAAATTCTGTAAGGGTTCTAACTGCATCAGACGTTTCAGAAAAATATAATGTACTTTTAGATAAACGCCTTGCCCTTATAGAAGCGCAAGTACAGTAAGCTTTAGAATATCAAATGTTTCAAAAGGAAAAATATAATAAATTAAAGTTAAATAATCTTAGAAGGCAGGAAGAACTGCAAAAATTGAAAAAAGAAGAAAAATTATTAAAAATCAAACTGTTAAACGTAGATATTAAACATAAAAATTAAATATTGGTAAATATATAGTATTTTTTTGATTCAGTGATCAGTAGAGTTGTGTTTAAACTTTTTCTTGTGTGTACTTACATACAACGTTTTTCTATGTTTTTTATAACTTTAAATGTAACATGTAACAATTTAAATAATGATTTTTCGTTTATTTTGAAAGGTAAAAAAACTCTTGTTAACATCTATTTTAAACAAAGATTTTATGCATATACAGGGTGGCCATATAGCAATAGGACAATTTGAATCCTGAATAATAATCAACAGCTAGATCATTTAGCTTTCCGAAGAAGAATAGCTAATTGTATTCTTGAAACTAATACAAAACCTAACACCAGCGGATAACTTAACGAATTTGATATGGCACGAGCCAAATACGCCGATAAAACTTTACGTGTATGTGGCGAGCCGAGCTTCCTCGGGCCGTGTAATATCTGCCACGGATGAAATCAGCCGGTTTTAACCCGTCAATAGATTAGCTAGGTTAATTTATCATCATAAAAAGTCATCCAACTTGGTTTGAGGTTAAATTAAAATAATAATAACAAATAATGTCTGCCGATTCACGTTACTTATCAAAAGAGTTTATAATGGAATTTATTAACGTTTACCAAAGTTATCCATGTTTGTGGCAAGTAAAATGCAAACCTTACATAAACAAAAATTTGAAAAATAAGGCATATAATCATTCTTAACAAATGTCTGAAAGTCAAAGTCATTTGTCGACGAGCCAACTTTGGCTGCCCAAAAATGACGAGAGTTTTGGTACGTGCCGGGCCTAGTTTGCAGACCAAACCGAACGGATCAAATCGGTCCAACTTATATGTTGGTGTATGGGGGGCTAATGGGTCGCCCAAGCCAAAGGGAAAATATTGATTCGCGCTTTGATGGACTGAATTATTTTGTCATTCTCCAAGATAGACAAACCAGATCCCGAAACTGTCATCTTAAAACCACCACAAGGTGTATAAAGTGTGAGATTGGACTTCATGTAAAATGTTTTCTTGTCTATCACACAAAGTAAAGGTTAGGTTAGGTTAGGTTAGAGTGGCAGACCTCTGGTATTGACCAAACAGTCACACGTAGTCCTGTAGGACCGTTGTGGTACCACACGTGTTCCGCGGAACCTATCCGCATCAGCCTCCTGATGGTTAACGCGACGTGACGTAGATCGTAGAAGAATCTTGACAGCTCATTCAAACCAGCCACTGCTGTTAATAAACTTCGTAAGTCGACCCAGTTGCAGGCTGCTCACTTCTTCCAGATCATTAAAGAATGGTTCGCCCAGGGCATTGAACCTTCTTCTAGCGAGGCCGGGGCATTCATACAAGAAATGCTGAATACTTTCCTCCTCCTCTTCATCTCTGCAACTTCTACAGAAATCGTTAGTTGGTACTTGCATACGTTCAGCGTGTCTACCGAACAGGCAATGTCCGGTGACTACGGCAGTGATGTTTCTTAGGTCCTTCCGACCGTGTTGTAATAGCACTGCGGTTTTCCTGTCGTCAAGTAGGGGCCACAATTGCCTGGAGATGCTACAAGTTGCCAGCCCTGTCCATCTGCTTTGTGCAAGTTGTTTAGCTATTTGATCTATATCCTCTTTGACTGATCCCAGTGGTCTAGCCACAGTATTCTCTGCTAGTTCGGCAGACCTGCTTGCGCCCTCCCTGGCGAGCACATCAGCAGTCTCGTTGCCCTGTATTTTGCTATGTCCAGGAACCCAACACAGGGTGATTCGATGCTGAGCACCAAGTGTGCAGAGATTATTGCGACAGCGCCTTACTAATTTTGACTTAGTGCTGCTGGAGCAAATTGCCTTTATGGCTGCTTGACTATCTATATAGATTGCTATAGACGCAGCTGCTTTTAAGCCAGGGTGATCCCGCAGGGTGTTGACTGCTTTATCCACTGCAAAAATTTCTGCCTGGAAAATGCTGCAGTAGTCAGGGAGTCTGTACGACCTCTGTATTTGCATGTTCTCGAAGAAGATACCATCTCCAACCCCGACGTCCATTTTTGAACCGTCAGTGAAGATCGAGTGATCCGCCTCCATTATTACTTGATTGCCTTCCCACTCCTCCCTACCCGGAATGAGCATACAAAAGCCCATTCCAAAGTCTGGCAGCGAAACAGTGTAATCGGTCGGCTCTCGCAGATTTTGGCCTGGATATATCCTTAGTATGCTACTGTGTCCGTAGTTGGTGCTGGTCCAGCATTTCGACTCTTTCAGTCGCAGAGCACTTTTTGCAGCCACACTTTTTCCGTAAATATCCATGGGTATCAGATGCAGCATCACTTCCAGTGCCGCCGTCGGTGCTGAGTGAAGGGCACCGGTCACTCCTAAACAAGCTGCCCGTTGTACCTTTGTTAGTTTCTTCATGTTTATTGCTCTTTCCAAAGCAGTCCACCAGACCATGACCCCGTAGGTTAGTATAGGTCTTACAATGGCTGTATAAATCCAGTGAACTATGTGGGGTTTCAATCCCTATTTCTTACCAATAGCTTTTTTGCAGGCATAGAACGCAACTGACGCCTTTTTAACTCGTTCTTGTATGTTCGTGCCCCAGTTAAGCTTGGAGTCTAGTATCAATCCTAGATACTTTGCCTTTTCTTTCAGCACTAAAGTACTGTTGTCTAGGACTGGGAGCCTGAAGTTCTCAATCACCCTTCTGCGTGTGAATAGAACTAGCTCCGTTTTTTCTTGGTTAATTCTCAAACCGCATCTCGCAGCCCACCGTTGGAGTTTTCGTAGCGCTGTTTCTGTTAGATCGCTGATGGTATTCAAATATTTGCCCGACACGAGTATAATCAAGTCTACGGCATATGCAATCACCTTAAATCCAGCCCTTTCTAACGCTATAAGAATTTTGTTCATTACTCTTAGCCAGAGTTGGCGACAGCACCCCGCCTTGCGGGGTTCCTCTTCCGGCAGTCCTGGCTATCTCGCTGCTTCCTAGTTTAGAGCAGATTTTACGGCTTTTTAACATCCTGTTAATCCAACGGCAGATGTAGTTGTCAACCCCTGATTCTGTTAGGGCGTCGTACACTGCCTCGGTTGTGACATTATTAAAGGCTCGCTCAATGTCTAGGAAGGTTCCAAGAGTATACTCTTTATTTCTAATTGATTTTTCAATTACGCCTACAACCTCATGTAGCGCTGTTTCCACTGATTTGCCTTTAGTATAGGCGTGTTGAGACGAGCTCAGCCCTTCCTCTGGTACCGAATTCTTAATTTGTATATCTAGCAGCCTCTCCAACGTTTTTGTAAGAAACGAAGATATGCTAATCGGTCTGAAGTCGTTGGCAGTCGTGTGGCTGCTTTTGCCAGCCTTTGGTATGAAGACTATTTTAATCTTGTTCCAGCTTGCAGGTAAATACGTATAATACAAGCTGCTTCTGTATATCACCAGGAGCCAAGGTATTAGGATCTTTTTTCCTTTTTGTAGCATGGCGGGCATTATTCCGTCTAGTCCTGGTGATTTATACGGGTCGAATGAGTCAATCGCCCATTCAAGCTTCTCGCTAGTGACCACCGATTTAATGCTGTTTAAATCCGGGGGTTCTCCTTGATCAATGAGGGCTTCCTTTGCCGGTGTATTTCCAGGAAAATGGGCGTATATTAGCAGTTCAAGGGTTTCCTCGCTGCTCTCTGTAAAGGCCCCATCGTTTTTCTTTAGGAAGGAAGGAAGGAGCGCTCGGCTCCTTCGATAAAACTTTTCTGAGCCTAGCGGCCTCGTTTGTGCTCTCCACTCGCTCGCTGTAGTCTTGCCAGGAATTCCTTTGAGCTTTCCTAATAGCTTTCTTATACGTCTTTAGAGCCTCCCTATAGGCGCTCTCGTCTTCCGTACGTCTGCTCTTTGCTTTGTTAAACAGCCTTCGCATGTCCCGTCGTAGCCCACTCAAGTCTGCGTTCCACCATGGTGGATATGACTTCTTGGCTGGTCTGCTTATCGGACAGCTTTTGACAAAAGCTTCCATAAGACTTTCGGTTAGCTTATTGACCGCACTATCAATTGAAGCAGTATTAGGCATCAGATCCTTAGGTGGATCTGCTAGCTTATCAGAGATAATTCTACAAAATTTTTCCCAGTCTGTTTTCTTAGGATTACGAAATGGTTCCGGAGCATTCGTGGATGCGCCGACGTCGAACAGAATCCAGCGATGGTCCGAGAACGAATTCTCGCTGGACACTCTCCAGTTAAATACCTTTAAATCGCTAGATTCATTCGCAAACGTAACATCCAGAACCTCCTCCCTATTCGCAGTGACAAATGTGGGTGTATTACCGTTATTACAGATATTTAAGTTAGATGTGATTATAAAGTTAAAAAGAGACTCACCCCGTTCATTAATGTCCGTGCTTCCCCATAGTGTATGATGGGCGTTGGCATCACATCCCAGGATTAGGTTTACTCCTTCAGTCCTGGCAGATTCCACGATATTTTGGACGTCCGCTGATGGTATTGGAGCGTCATGGGCCATGTAAACGGATGACAACGTTATTGGTGCCCCTCCTTTCCGTTCCCATTTGACCGTTGTTATGTCTTGATCGCTAAAATTAGGCATTAAGAACATTTTGTTTTTATTATTAGCTAAAACACAAGTTCTTGGCTTACCTCTGCCCCTAGAGTAATACAGGGAGTAATTTTTTAGCCTTAATCCATGTATGACGTCGTTTTTGACCCAAGGTTCCTGGATTAAGGCGACGTCGAGGCCCTTCTCTTCCATTAGAAGCGCCAGATGGCACGAAGCCATTTTACTGTGGTGGAGGTTGATCTGCACCACCCGCAACATCGTTAAGCGGTGTTGGAACCTCCACCTCCATCACAGGAGCCGGTTCTACGACCAGTACCGCGCCCTGCTCCACTTCCATTGCAGATGTCGTTGTGGCTGCTTGGGTTCAGCTGGTGGTACCTCTTGGCTTCTCTCCGAATGTTTGGGAAAGCCCTTGTACACATTAACTGTAATTGCGTTAAACCCACAGTGAAGCTTGAATTGGGCTTCCTCTAGAGCGGGTAGGGACTCATTCGTGAGTTGTAGGATGACGCTTCTCCCTGTCGGTTTTGGGTCTTCCATTTTTAGAATCCTCCATTCCTTGCAGGGAATCTTTGGATTCTGTGCCGCCAGTAGTGGCAGTAAATTATTTTCGGGGATCACAGGCACCGGCAGCCAAATCCTCGCTCTCGGACACTCTGGTAGTTCCGAGCGAGGGATTACCTGCAGGCACGCGTGTTCCCAGGGTTCTACGATTATCTTGACACTCTCGTTCAAGAACCTTAAGGAAAAATCATCCGTACAATTGATAATCTTGATTCCCCTAGTCCATCCCGAAGTGTCATATTGTGGAATCTGGCGAGTAGGATTGGCTATTAGAAACTCCATAAGGATTTCTGTAAGCCTCTTCTCAACCAGAATCCAGCGGTCTGACGTAATCTTCCAGCACTTGTTGCCGGCGTCGATTACTGCAACTTGAAGACTGCTGCGAGACGCTTCCGCCATCGTTCTGTTGTCGGAACGCTCTCTAATACCAGCAGTCTTTTTCTGACTTCGTCCACTGCTGGGCGCAGCAGAACTCTTCCCTTTTGAGGCCGCCACGGAACCTTGTTTGGTCTCCGTAGCCAGTCACCTTGAAGACGTTCCAGCTTTGCCCTGCTGTGGAAAGGGTTTTCTCTTTCTCTCTCTCGGGGTGCTCTCCTCATCAGTAGAACGTGTCCTTTTTTCCGCGACACTTCTCTCGAGGGTTGCACCCGGTTTCTGGTAAGTGTAAGGAACATGGTACGGGTCGCGAGCCAAGAGTTCCCTTGCCCACTTTATAGTACCCTGATCCTTACTTGTAAGATCAGCTGGATTCTTGCTCTCCAGTATTCCCAGAAGATGCCTTGCCTTTTGGCACAGTCGCATCTTCTTTGCTCCAGCTGAAATCTTTCTGCGAGGTTTGCTGTCCTTGAAATCCGCTCGGGATGAGCCAGGCGATCTCAGCAGCTTTTCCTCCTCGCTTTCATTCACGCTTTCTCCATGTGAGCTGCCCTCGATGACCGGATCATCTGTTGACGGCTCAAGCCGATTGCTTTCGGCGGTCTTTATGGTTTTTTTAATTTGGTCCATATAAGTCCTACGAGTAGCTTGGAAATAAAGGTCGATCCTGGCAGAGCCGGCATACCAGGACAAGGCGCTTATACTATAGTGATTGCCTGGTCCACTATAGGAGCTCGTTAAAGCTGATTTTACCCTCAGCCTTCCATCCTTGGCACGGTTGCTCACACCACCTCGGATTTAGGTCCTCACATCCATAACTGAGCGAAGGCAATTGATGTGCCAGACTCAGTTTTAGCTGACTAAGTCATTACCAGCGGGCGCCCGCGAGGAGGACACGGAGTGAGGATTTTGCCCGCCACACAAAGTAAATGTAATACATTTTCCTGACGTCCTATATAAAGGACGCCCATTTTTATGAGAAATGAACTTTTTGGTAATATACCTACGAAATCTTGTTTATAAGAAAAAATAAAGTATTTTTAAAAATATAATAAGTTTTTATAAAGTTTTTTATGGTTCAGGAACAAGTGGGTTAAAGTGTCTTATATCACATATTATAAATTATAGGCTTACTTTAAAAAAGTTATGAATAGTTAACTAATTTTAAATTTACTAATTTATTTATAGTTAAGAGCCAACAAGTAGTCACAGTATAGACCTTAATATATTTAAGACAATAAAAAAATATTAAGAAACACAAGTAAGATATCAGCAATTTAGATTTAATAAAGAATAACATTACCTATACAAGTTGGCAGTTGGGTTGCCGTTATCTATCCTGGCTGTGTAAAAGAAACCGAGGCGGACAAAGTTAAAATAGGTTTTATGTAACGAAATGGCCAATATTTTCAGTGGCCCTTAAAAGAAGACATACAAACAGTTAATCGCTCTGGAGTACTACGTATATTGGAATCTCCATTTAAAAAATCATCGGGATTGTATGCGATACCTAATAGTGATTAAATAGATGCACAATGCCTTGAATTTGTGGACTATATTTGGCATTTTTTTAGTATTTAGTTTATATCATGATTTAAGTTCTTGGTTTTTTTAATGTTTGCTTGTAATAAAACATTATATCATTATATATGTTTAAATTTTATTGTTAAATGTAAAGTCTGAAAATGCTCAACCGTCACATGAAACATATACCAAAAATACACAAGAGTGTAGTGGATCAACATGTTAACGAAAGGTCTAGACAAAGAGAATAAAGAAATGCTTCTAGAAAAATACAAGCCGTCAACCAAGTGCCCTAGAATAAGTGCCCCCATACTAAACAATGAAGTAAAATATATTCTGAATCCAACAACTCTAATAAAAGATAATGTCAAAAGCCAGCTGCAAAACCAGATTGCATCTGGCCTGATAGCACTAGGTTCCGCACTAAATACAGTATTAAAAGAAGACAATACCACAGCAAAACAAATGTCAGAATTGCTACCGCCCCTTACAGATGCAGGAAAACTTACTAATATACATTTACAGCTTTCAAAATCAAGAAGATACCACATCCGACCTAGCTTATGTGCTACAGCACAAGAAGTGGCTAGTTCCAACCCGATTGATGGATCTCTTTGGGTCAAATTTTGCAGAGAAATGTAAAGAGGAAAAAACAATAATTCCAATATCTTCCAGAAATCTAAAAGTATAGCTCAGTCAGGAATAAGAATAGAGACAAAGACTTATCAAACATCCCACAAAAAAACTCGACAAGCTCGACGATACGAGAATTTAAACAGGGCAGCGTACTGACCGAAAACCGGTTAGATTTGTATAGAAGTTTTTCCTTTTCCTTCCTTATCAATCAATATTCTCCCATCTGTGTCTAGGCCATCCTTTTAAAAATTTATATTAAATATCGCTATCTAGTTTTCGGCCACTTTTATCTCATAATATGCAGATGTAGATATTTTAATTCGAAATAGGTGGCCGCAAGCAGGTCAAAGGTGTCTTGTTTTCGTCCAGGCAAATAATTACAATAATTATACTTAAAACCCAGCACTGTTTATTGGAAGATGTTTTTTTTTAATTACAGATGAAAATTCAAAGAAAAAAAGAGGATGTCAAATTAAAGAAAAAACAAAAAAAACTTTTTTCACCAAAGCTCAATTGAAACAAGCTTTACATGAAATTAAAGAAAATGCTATAAAAATTCGGGAGGCAAGTAGGAACTACGGAGTTACAAATAGTACTCTTCAGGGCTATTTGAAAGGAAAAGTACCTAAAATATCAAGAAAAAATGGACCAGAGCCGTTGTACAGACTGCTACTGAAAAGAAAATAGTTGAATGGGTCACAAATTTAGCTAAATGTGGTTTTCCTATCAAAAAATACAATCTTATGGTCACTGTAGAAAATATACTTAAAGATTTAAATAAACAGCACTTATTTAGAAATGGTAGGCCAGGGCAAAAATGGTATGGCCATTTTTTGAAGCGGAACCCAGAAATATCCTTACGTGAAGCAGAAACCATAAATAAAGCAAGAGCCATAGTTACCGAAGAATCTATTCGATTATGGTTCAGAGAATTACAAACATTTTTTACTGAAAACAATTATTTAGACCTATTAGAAGACCCCAATCGCATGTTTAATGGTGACGAATCCGGATTCTCCATGAGTCCAAAACGCGGCTAGGTTTTACCGCCAAAGGGATGGAAGAACTTATATCCAATTAAAATAGGTCAAGAAAAAGAAAACATTACCGTTTTGATAGTATTTAATGCAAGCGGAAAAGTATGTCCTCCATATGTAGTGTTTCCATACTTACGACCAACCAGGCAACTTGTTGAAAGTATGCCAGAAAATTGGATATTGGGAAGATCTGACACAGGCTGAATAAAGTCAAATATATTCTACGAATACATAGCGAATAACTTTAATAAATGGTTACTAGAAAATGAGGTCAGAAAACCAGTACCTACTCTTATTTATAGATGCTCATATGACCATGGCACCAAGTGAGTTTTGTGAGCAGAATGGAATTATTTTATATAGTCTTCCCCCTAACACAACCCATATCCTTCATCCAGCGCACATACGGGTATTTAGCCGATCTAGGCGGCCAAAAGTATAATATTAACCACCCAAGCGCTCTTACGACTAGTCTGAACTTGGTCGTTTATAAGAAGAGTATCATTTCTCGGTGTCTCTTGCGTAAGCGAACGTTTCATAGTGAATTTATTATTTTAAAGAAGCAGTTATACCTAATTAAAAGCCATGGATTGTGATCGTACAGATAAGTGTCTACTTTTCAGAGCTTTTTGTTTTAAATGCTATATTATTTGCTGTGATATTTGATTTGAATATGTGTACTTTTTTTTTATTTATTTATTTTTTTTTACTTGTTAGTGTTTAAGTTGTATTTCCCAAAATTTCCCGGCAATTTTTTTTGGTTAAATAGGATACCCAGGGCTATTTCTTTTTTATATTTGCAAAAAATTTGGCGGAATGCTGCGATATTCCAAGATAGGGCATTTTTTGCTGCCTATGCGAAGGAAACTGCTGAGCTATATATTCAGCTCTACACTGAAAAAAAAGGTACCCTTGAACCAAAGTAGTCAACTCTCTTGACAAGAAATGATTCGCAACAAGAGAAAATATTTCAGCATAAGAGAATATTTATTGCCTGAAGAAAAAAGTTCTTACCTAAAGTAATATGGTTCTCTTGAAGAAATGTTAAATATCTCTTGACTATTTTTCCCTCCAACCAAGTGTAATTTATTTTGCTTCAAGAGCTATGAAAATTATAAATATTAAGGCATTCATTCAAGAGACATCCCAATTCTCCCAATACCATGGAAATCATCTCAATTTCACCAGAATTGACCACCGACAAGAGAAAAACACTAATTCAGTAAATTCAGTGTCTCTGTGTCTGCCTGTGTTCTTCTGTGACGGTTTAAGGTGCAAACAATAATAATTAATTCGTAGTGGTCAGAGTGATTTATAAAATTTAGGTATATATAATAATGTTCTTTCATGCATATTATACTTTTTAATCTAAAGAACTTATTAGAGGAGTGGAAAATAGTGCATTTACTCCCCATTTTCGAAGGTAAGCGTATAACTAATATATAAAATATCAATATTATGCAATTAGAAATGTTGCACAATATGTACTTCTTCCTTATATCGATTATTGTCAATGATATATTTTTTAGAATAACGATTTTGGTAGATGCTTTGCCATCATATACTTAGATTATTAAAAATGGCGTCCTTAAATCTTTTAACGGCCGGCATCTTCATCTTTTGCTCATACCTATGGTATTTTAGCTTAGCACCTTGGGTCTTAAGCCAAGATAATTTCGCTTAGCTCAATGCCATAGGGTTTTAGTTGAAAGTACAATTGGTTATGGATCAAAATATATTTTTGTTCTGATTAGAATATTTTATTTTCAGCAAAAAGGCAAAGGCTTTGTAACAATATCATTTTCTCTTTCATAACTAGGATAATTAGATAATAAAAAACAAAAAAATATTTTTAAAACATTAGATGCCTACCTAATACCTTTTATCATGCCTTATTCTGTTATTTTAAATTTGAATAATAAACAACAATGTTTAAAAAATACATTATTAAAACTTAAGGTTTTTAGAACAGAAAATTGATGAATCCTTTGCGATCTACCTAATTTTTTAATTTTTAAATATGAAAAATAGAATAAAGAAATAAAAAAATTATAAATAAGTAAATAATGAAAAATTAAGTTTCATTTCAGTCGTGTGGTCTAAGCACACACAATTTTTTTGATATGCATTAATCGTCATCGTCAGATTATTATTTAACATTTTTAATATTTTGTAGATCGATGAACCGTTGCCAAAAAAGGTCAAGACTGGCTCAGATAATAATAGGAGTGGCAATCCTTATTTTACTTTAGATATACCAATTGTAATCGTTGACAACAACTTTAAAGTTTCGCCTGGGTATTCCAGTTTAAACATAATAGAAGAAGATAATATTAGCCTGGCTACAACAGATACCTCTTCCCTTGTTGACTTTGAGACAAAGTCAACAAAAAAAAAAAGACAAAAAAAGTTAAGTTCACTGAGTTGTGTTATAATATAAAAAAAATCAATAAATTGGTTATATTTTTAAATTATTGTTTTTTTTTTTAATTTTCTCCATTCAAGATCTGAAGCTTTTGGATTAATTAATATATGGCTTTTTATCAAAATCTTATACTATTAGACCAAGATTGGATTCTTTAAAACAAAATATAAGTATCTTTCAAAAAGATATTTAGAGTTTTGTATCAAGAAATCTCTTACATATTAGTTTTGAGCTAAGACTGTAAGGCCTTTGAACGAATAGATTAGGTTCTTCCCTGAAGAAATTTCAGAAAACTTGTAAAAAGACAGTTAATCCTTTGGATCAAGAAACCTCGCTCTTGGACCTATTCAAAAGCGCCACTTCTTTGCGTCAAAGTTATAATCTTTTCTTTTAAGAGTTTCTTTTTTTCAGTGTACCCGTGGCATCCGATGACTCCTACTATGCATAAAATACTAGTTCATGGGTCCGAGATCACGCGCTGATTCCGATAGGCCAATTATCAGAAGAGGCTGCTGAAGCTCGCAATAAACATTTTCGACACTATCGTCAAAACTTTGCCCGAAAGGTATCGAGGCAATCTTGTACCTAATATGGATGTTCTGAACAGGCTACTACTCAGTTCGGATCCATTTATAACAAGAATAAGACCGATACCTAAAAAGACTAGCAAACCGTTCTTAAAAGAAACGATAGACATGTTGCTTCCAGATGAACCTTATCTAGATTCAACAGATTATGAAGAATCATCGGACGAGGAAGTTAGTGCCTCAACTTCGGATGAAGAATCATGGAAAACATTCTTATTATAAATTTAAAAATATATTAATAAGACTTATTGTTCATTTCCCATTTTTTTGATAAATAAAATTAGGTTTTTTCAATACAAGGTATTTTGTATCTTAACATAGTATAAAACAAAGTCGCTGTCGCCCGTCTGTCCCCTTATGTGCGCAAATCTTTAAAACTACGCAACGGATTTTGAAGCGGTTTTTTTTAAATAGATAGAGTGATTCAAGGGGAAGGTTTTTATGTATAACTAGCGACTTCGCACGGGTGCAATTTCAGAAAGTGGCATGCCGGGTACTAATATATCGGGTTTGTATTTATACCAGCGGGTTGCAACGCATGCCGGGTACACGCTAGTTCATTATAAACCAATAAACAGTCTAATAGGCACCTTTGGAATTAAGTAAACTGGTAAAATAATTTTGGCCGCCTAGATAGGGTAAATACCCCTAGGTGCAGCGGATGTTAGCGTATTTAAACCTGTAAAAACGGAATGGAAAAATGCCGTCGGGAATTGGCAAAGTCGGCCTGAAAATATCAATTGCTCCATTACAAAAATAAACTTTTGTCGAGTTTTTAAGGAATGTCTTGGGAATGTTACTATGGCAAGTTATATAATTAATGGGTTTAGGAAATGCGTACTCTTCCCCCTAAACCGTAATAACGTAGATTATACAAAATGTGTTACGAATACTCTTGAGAGACCGAATAACCACTATTCCCAAGAAGATTCTACAGATACAATTACATTAAGTGACACCATATCCTCCAAGAAAGTCTTGGAAATGATTCGTGGCAAGTTGATTAGCTATGGGCTTAATGTTGAAGTAATTCTTGAAGAAAAGGGAAAGAAAAACACAAAGTCTTCCTCCACTAGTTTAATGGAAAAAATAATTCCAAATATTAAGGGTCTCTACATGTTTCGAACGTAGAAACGTTCATCTTCAGGAGACAGAAAGTTTTAAATCTATGCTGATGGTGTTAGCAAAAGAGAAACTGAAATTTAGAACCTTAATGGAGCTTTATGGATTTAAACAGAAGTGTAGAAGAAACATGGGTAAAATATTTGATAGTGGCGAAACCACAGAGCGATTAGAACATAATGAAGAGTTGTGAAACAACCAAAAAGTGGGGAAGAAGAAAACCTGTCTAGGTGTCGAGGCTTAATTAAAAATTTTTTTAAAATTTGTTGTTCAAGGAACTATTTTAAAAAAAAAATTTTTAATTAAGCCTCGACACCTAGACAGGTTTTCTTCTTCCCCACTTTTTGGTTGTTTCACAACTCTTCATTATGTTCTAATCGCTCTGTGGTTTCGCCACTATCAAATATTTTACCCATGTTTCTTCTACACTTCTGTTTAAATCCATAAAGCTCCATTAAGGTTCTAAATTTCAGTTTCTCTTTTGCTAACACCATCAGCATAGATTTAAAACTTTCTGTCTCCTGAAGATGAACGTTTCTACGTTCGAAACATGTAGAGACCCTTAATATTTGGAATTATTTTTTCCATTAAACTAGTGGAGGAAGACTTTGTGTTTTTCTTTCCCTTTTCATACTTTCAACTCCACTTTAAGCATGGACTATTTCTTCAAATTAATTCTTGAAGAGATCAGGGAAATAAAGATCTCTATCTCCTCTACCGAAAAGACGAAAACTACTACGTCCGAAAATTATGTTTCCGATCCAAATAAGGAAGAAGAAAATTTTATTGGATCTTGCGTGTGAATGGATGATGTGACTATTATTGCTGCAGATGAGATTATTATCATGCCAGAAGATACAGTAGCTTTACCTTAAGAGAACGAAGCGACAAAATTCCATCAGTTTCCATTAAAGCCAATAAATAGAACAGCTACTAACGTAAATGTATCACTCACAGAAGAAACGGATAAACAACAGTTGTAAATAACATTCCAATTGAAACGCTGAATGAAAAAATATTAAAGAAATTAAAATCGGTAAATACTATTCCAATAACATCCAGTGCCTTATGCCCGTATTCCTCGTTTTCATTTCTAAGCGAAGCTTATGTAAGCCCGCTTAATGATTGAGCTGAGATTTAAATTTTGTGTTATGTGCCGCTGAACAATGAACGTGGCCTAGCCAAGCGTTAGAAAATCTTGGCAACGTTGGATCTAATAGGAAATTTAGTCACAATCTGTTAAAGTCAAAGGTTAAAAAAGCGGCAAAAGCTATTTTTGTTTGGTTAGGGTTATAATAGCGTGGGCGTTATTATGTAGTTTTATTATTCATTTTCCCCCTTTTACCTATAATTATCTTATCATCACATAAGAGGGTAAACAGTAGCTTTAAGTTTATATAGCAAAATGAGCGAAAAATTAAGAGTTCCAAACTTTACAACATCCGAGAAGCTCCACTTACTACGAATTATAACCGACAAATATTCAGCAATAATAGAGGATAAAAAAACTGATAGGGCTTCTGGAGATAAAAAGGAAAAGGCCTGGCAGCAAATTACAGAAGACTTTAATGCTAGTTCATCTAATGGTATATTACGCAGTATGACTTCTTTAAAAAAATATTATGAAAATAGGAAAAAGAAGCTTCGAAAAACCTTGGCTGATGAAAAAAGGGAAGTTACTCTCACTGGTGGAGGCCCACCAACAAAAATTAAAAAGGATGAGACAAACGACATTTTAATGTCAATTATCAACAAAATTACATTGGTGGGTTTTAAAAATAAATTTGATGATGCAGATGAGAGCTCTATTGTGCGTAGGGACCCTGATAAAAATAATGAAGTGGAATTTTATATAGTAGATGATTATGAAGTTAACGCAGAAACAAAAACACATACCCAGAAACGGAGACATTTCTGGTAAGTTGTATTTTATTTTTTGCTTTTAAAGAACATTATCCCCCACAAACCCGAACAAACCGAAAAATTTTTTTACATTTTTTAGTTATTAAAGTGTATGTACCGGGTGTCAACGATTGCGCGAAGTAGCTTTATGCCTTGAAGATAAAATTTGTCGATAATAAGCTTTTGTATGAAGGTATGGTTGGATATCTGGCACATTTTAAAAGTATTTTAAATTATACAGGGTGCGCCCAAAAAGTAGGGTGTCATAAAGTTACATTTTTTTAAATGGAACACCCTATATATTTTTCCGTCATCTTATAGCTCGTCATAAACTCTTCAACTTTTGTGAAGAACGTCCTATCCCTATCTTTAATAGTTTTTAAAATATTTTAATATTAGCGATTTAATGTCCTCGTTATAGCATCTTTTGTCAATGGATCACAGTAGCCATGGAAAATAAATGAAAAAATAAATATTTTGTTATAACTATCCCTTTCCCAAATCAGTTTATTCTTAATAAATGTTCGAATAAATGTCCTTCTCGTTCAATACACTTGTCAATCCTTTTGATGATATTTTCCCGGACATTGAATAACATGTCTGGTGTTATTGTTTGAGAGATATCCCTAATCCTATTCTCCATGCCTTGTCGTAGGTGGTGTAACACAAGGGCGTCCGAAGGAACTTTTCCGAGGGGGGCAAATCATAATTGGAATCATTTTTGTTTCTAGCACATCAACAAAAACCTTCAATAAAAGAATAGAGCAAAACACCTAATACTTATATTAAATAACAAAAAATAGCTAAACAAAATATTTAAAAATGTTCAAATATAACAAACAAAAATACAACAAAAAACTTATAAGTTATTCAGATTAATTGGAGAAAAGAAATGTTAATTTTCTTGAATCTTTTGCAAATTTATCAATAATTTTTTCAATTAAATGTCTTTTTTTTTCTTTTACAAATTTGCGATGAACACTCATCATACAGAAACCGTCCAATCGGTGCTCAGTCATAGTCGAGCGAATCCAGGTTTTTACTCTTCTGAGAGTACTGAATGATATCTCGACTGTACATGTAGTTGGAGGTAAACAAATTGCTATCGCAATTGCCTGACCAATAGTATATCTATTTGTATATTGCTATAATGACTAGCTGTGTAAATTAAAATAAAGCTTTATTTATTCTATTCTAATATTTTTCCTTCGCTATTTAGTGAAGATGTTTGAATTCCACATTTCATTTTATGCAACCAGAGTTGGTTTTACCAATTTTGTCAATTGAATTGTATCTCAATAAATATGTATATCCCAGTTAAATAAAATATCTCAAATCTACTTGGGCCAGGGGGGGCAAGCGCACCCCCTTGCCCCCCCCCCCCCTTCGGACGCCCTTAGTGTGACATACACCCTATCTTTTATGTAGCCCCACAGGAAAAATCTAACGGGGTAAGATAACAAGACCTTGGTGGCCATGCAACAAAACCTCCGCGGACAATCCATCTTTGAGGATAGTGCTGATCCAAATATTCTCTTGCTTCACGATAAAAGTGGGGAGGGGCACCATCTTGTTGGAGCCAAATATTTTGACGTTCATCATACTTAGTCGACTTCTGCCAATAATATTGGTTATGTCCTAGGCCCTATAATTATGTTGTGAAGTATGCCGCACCACACATTAACCGACCAATGGTTTTGGTGTTGAATTTCTCGGACCCAGTGTGGATTCCCTGTTGCATAATAATGCATATTGTGTCTATTGACAGCACCATTACTTATAAATGTAGCCTCATCTGAATACATTATAAGATTTAAAAAATTTCGGTTTACCTTAATTTGGATACGTAACCATTGGCAGTAAGTTACACGCCTTTGAAAATCTTCATCGTGAAGTTCCTGATATAACACAATATGGTACGGATGATATTTATACTTGCGTGTTGTGCGGTTTGCCGTTGACCGTGACGTATCACCGAGCGAAGCTAATTTACTGCTACTAACCAGGGGATTCTCCTGGGCGTGTAACAGTATTTCGAGTTCTTTCTCACCATTTAGAGCTCTTCTATTAACAACTTTACGTTTTGAATGTTTCACACTGCCTGTTGAATCAAACATTTCCATTAAATTTTGAAAACTTCGAGGACTGGGTGTTCGCCGCTCGGGATATCCTGTATAGTCGCTCAGCAAAAAGACAATTTTTACTTGCCTCGCCCAAAACATAAATCATATCGATTAATTCATTTTTTGAAAAATTCATTTTGAGTACCAACTTATAAAATGACTGGACTTTATAGTAGAATGGCTTAATTTTTACATTGACCTGTTCTTAATGTCATCCAGTGCCATTATTTTTATTTATTTTCCATGGCTACTGTGATCCATTGACAAAAGATGCTATAACGAGGACATTAAATCTCTAAATATCAAAATACTTCAAAAACTATTAAAGATAGGGATAGGACGTTCTTCACAAAAATTGAAGAGTTTATGACGAGCTATAAGATGACGGAAAAATATATAGGGTGTTCCATTTAAAAAAAAATTAACTTTATGACACCCTACTTTTTGGGCGCACCCTGTATAATTCAAAATATTTTTGAAATGTGCCAGATATCCAACCATACCTTCATACAAAAGCTTATTATCGACAAATTTTATCTTCAAGGCATAAAGCTACTATGCGCAATCGTTGACTCACCTGGTACCTATAGTAAACCTAGTATTTTATAAATAGTAATTTTCATAGTGCAATTTTTTATTTCTAGCCAATTGACAAAATCAGTCAGCCCCAAAGAAGAGTGATTATGATATTGATTGGAAAAAGTAAAATGCCACAAAACTAAAAGAACCTATCAGTCCAGCTTTAGCAACAAATTTCTCAAGCCTTACAAAAAAAACCAAACCATAGAAACTGTAAGAATATGTAAAACTTCAATTATATGAAATATTAAATTATATTGTTTGTTTTTTTGCAGGGGCCCGAACATAAATTCACACCAAAGAGTCGTAGAGGACCAACAACTGTGGTAAAAACCTTAACATCATCCAAGATAGCCAAAAAATATGACCTACTCTTAGGTAAAATGTTAGTTGAAGGGCAGTTAAACCATAGCAAACAAGAAAATACTCTCATAATAAAAAAGAGGACATTAGATATAGAACTGTTAGAAACAGAATTACTTCTAAAAAAGAAAAATTTATAGGATTTTATAAAAAAATACTATGGTAGAGTATAAATAATAAATAAATAAATATTAGTGGAATGTATTTTAATTTTGTGGAAATAGTCCATCTCACAGGGAAGTGATATTATAAGGGAAAATAATAACACACAGTCTGCTCCACTAGTTTAATCGAAGAATTCAAAAAATCCTTAGACCGTACATGTTTCGAAGGCAAAAATCTTCATCTTCAGCGGTACATTGTTAATTGGTTACATGAAGATAACCCCTGACATTGTTAGGTGGTTGAGAAAAAACTGAGGGACAGAAAAAAGAATATTTTTAATTCACATTTTAAAAATAATTAAATAATTAATTATGTATTTTGTCTTTATTTGATTTCCTCTTAAAACAGTGGACAATAAAATGGGAATTAGTTGTGCATTGAATATCTAAAGTTTTTCCATTCACATCAAACACCAGTTATTAAAGTAACTTTTCAGTTTTATTTCCATACTATTTTCTCTATATTTTTTACTGGAATTATCATAATTTAGGATATTGACATGGAAGCAAGCTACACAGGGTACAAGGAGGATTTACAGTGTAATAAATACTATTACTTACTTTAAATAGCTTTTATTACCTATTTGCAAAGTAATTCTCTATAATATCATTGCGAAAATCATACATTACATTTTCCTGAGGATTAATTTGACTGTCTCCTTGTTGGATTATCTATTCTAATTCCTCCATATTAATGCCTACTGGAGGTGGGGGATCACCATCATGTATTTCTCGAGCAATATTATAAAGTATTGCTGTACTTACTATTACCACTAAAGTAGTTTCAAATTTACATCTTAATCCATATGATAAAAAGGGAAATCTTCGTTTTAACACACCTATGGTTCTTTCGACTACATTTCTAGTCCGAATGTGGGATTCATTGTAGAGATGTTGAGCCCTTGTATTAGGATATCCTAGTGGTGTAAGTGGATAGGATTTTAAGGGATATCTACTATATCACCTACAAATATTGCAAAATAGTACATAGTTGTTTGTTGCAACAAGACCCTAACATAAGTTTGTCCATGACTTTTCTTTGGCAAAGAAAAATATATTATAGAACTATCCCTTTTAAAACAGGCAACCCAAGGGGTCCGCGGCGTATTTTTTGGGGGTCCGCGAACCCACGGAGCACAAAGGGAAAATAAAACAAAAATAATTCTTTCAATTGGAGATAGATTCAATATAGTAAGTTCTACTGTAATGAATTTGGTAAATGCATTTTTATATGTGGTGGTTGGTATGAAAAGTAAATGGATACAATGGCCAAAAACACCAGAAGACTTTGAATTTATCAAAAATGGATTTATAAACTACCCAGGTATGTCATAGTTAATTTTCTTTTCTTCCAACTAAGTACATTTGTTTGCAATAATTGTTAAAAATTACACACCTACTCATACAATTTTTTTTAGGCACAATTGGATCAGTGGATGACTGTCACATTGAAATAAAAGTATCGGACAGCCAACAAGACAGCTATATTGATAGGTTTCAAACCCATTCTAATAATTTAATGGGAATTTGCACTGCTTCGAAAATATTTTTCTATATGTTTATTGGGTACCCAGGATTTGCTCATGACTCAAGGGTATCTCCGAAAGTATTTATGACCGACATTGTTTCCACCTTTTATAATGCTTGGTGTAATACAATGGGGCCGGCCAATCAACAGCTGTTTTGCTCATGGCACATTGCTCATGGCACATTGCTCATGGCACATTGATCGTGCATGGCAACAAAACTTATCAAAAATAAGTAACAGAGAAAAATGATCAGAGGATTATAAAGTAATAAAATGTTTGCAGCAGAATACTAGTCAAAATGTATTTTCCGAACGTCTTCAAAATTCTATATCAGAAATGCTTTTAGATTATGAAAAGTGGGCATATTGTTTTAGAGCAAATTGTGGAGTAAACACAAATATGCGATTAGAATCCATGCATAAAACAATAAAGTATTTCTACTTAGATGGAAAAAAAGGAAAAAGATTGGAGAAAAGTTTGCATGTGCTCTTAAAATATGTTAGGTGCGTTGATAGAATTATTAAAAGTATTAAAGGCAAGCACACTATTCGCACTAAAGATATTTTCTCACGGCATAGAACTGCACTATCATGTAATTTTTTTATTGACATGAATAGAAATAATAAACGTAGGTATTTAATTAATACTGTCAATCAAGAAACTGAAATATTATGTAGAAAAACTTCTAAATGAAAGCTGTTGTGATTTAATGTGTAAGGATTGCAAAGTTTGTTATCACACATATTCGTGTACCTGTCATGATTTTTGCATTGGAAACTCCATTTGCAAACACATTCATTATGTAGAAATGTCTCACTGTAAAGCGAATAAAATGTCAGAACCAGAAAGAATGGTATTTGAAGGAAATGAATGGGGTAATGGCTCACCAAAAGAGAATGTTAATAAATCTGATACTCTAAACCAGAATTTTTCTGCACGAATATTAAGTACAATGACTAAGTTACAAAATACTGATAAAAATACACTAGATAATGATGTTATTTTATAAATTCAAAGTTATTTGGATGTAATTGACAAATTATTTGATTTACCTTCGTGTTCTAATGAGTCATTTACTTCAGTCACTAACTATAATGAACCTACAAATACTTATATTAAAAAACAGAACAGATTCTTTTCTACCCAGAAAAAAAGAAAGTTAAAAAGAGCCAGTGCAAAAAACCAACTGTTTCAGAAGTAGCGGAGATAAATAACGATTTTTGGGTGAATATATTTAGCATAGAATGGCCTATTTAAATTCAGAAGCAACTTTACGACGTCATGATGACTTCATTAATATGTCAGATGATGAATATCACAAAGGATCAACAGTACTTGCAGAGTTAGATATTGATTTGATTGATAATGTACCTCTAGACTACATGCATTTGGTTTGTCTCGGAGTAACAAAGAGATTGTTAACCTTTTGGGTATCGAGCACCAAGGGTTCGTCTTTTTAAAGAGGATATTGCAAGTATAAATAGCTGTTTAGAACAGTTAAGAACTTGTGTTTAAGAGTTTGCTAGACTTCCAAGATCTCTGAAGGAATTAGATCGTTGGAAAGCCACAAAGTTTAGGCATTTCTGTTATATTTGGGGCCCGAAGTTCTACAGAACTACCGTAAGGTGGTGCACATGCACAAGCATGTGGTCTCACTTTCTTTCTCTACATATCTCTATTTGGATTTTAGTATCTGCTGACCTAAGCAGCAAGCATGATTTTTAATGTGTGCTGACAAACTTCTTAAATATTTTGTCAAGAATGTACATAATTTACTACATTTAGTACAAGATGTTAAACGTTATGGTCCTTTAGACAATTTCAGTTGCTTTCGATTTGAAAATTATATGTCAAAAATAAAAAAAAGTTTAAAGACAAGTAACCATCCATTACAACAATATATTAACAGACATTATGAATATATTACACACTGTTTTTTACAACATAAAGAAGATAATTCTTTCACCCTATTAAACACAATAATAAAAAAGGTAGATTTAGAAAATGTAACCCTTTTTAAACACAACGTAACTGCTTTGCTTTTTTAAAGTCAAATTTTGCAATAGAGTTTTTAAACTTTTTTAATAAACAAGATAAAGTGATTTTTGAATGTAAAGTATTTAAACCGTTAAAAAGCTTTTATAAAGTACCATGCTGTTCCCTTAAAATTAACTTAGGACTAGTGGTTGGATTGACGGAAGGTGTGTGTACTTACATGGTTGATGATATTTTATGTAAATGTATTAAGATTGAAGATCTTTTATTGCCTTTACTTCACTCCTAAGAAATATTACTAGCCAAGCAAAAAAAATAAGTTTTATGTAAAATTTTCTGCCGGCCTTCCCTTGCGCTCCGCTATTTTCAATTTTAATAAAAACACATTCCATTTAAATGCTTATTTTCAAGAAAGTTGCACACTTGTTATCCCATCAACACTAGGAATAATATGTTTAGCACTAGGTAAACTTTACTTTATGTTTTATATCCATATTAATAAATTCCATTCTTAGTTGTTAACAAGTGCGTAATATTTTGTTACACGAGAGAATAGACTTTTCCGAAGCTCTATAATTCATTTTATAACTTAATCGGTTTCATAAAACTAAAAAGCTTTAACTAATTATTAACGATACACAATCACAATGTCTAACACTAAAGACGTTAAAAATATTGAGGACCAAATTTCTAATTTAAGAGACGTTGATTCAGACCCACACTTAACAAACATCAAACCCTCTAAATCAGGCAAACCAGAAAAACCTGTTATGTTAAGGAAACTTCAACTGAAGTAGACTCTAACCAGCATAAAAAAAATCATTTAAATTTGCGATTCTAACTCCCTACTTAAGAAATCCAGGCACAGGAAAACCTGAGCCAGTCACCAGTACTTATACGCCAAGTGCATTTAACATACAGGGTGATTCACGGTGGATGGAACGTTAGACGTTTCTGACGAACCAGTAAAGAAATCGTTCTGAAAATTTCGTCGTTTACATAAACGGACACGCTCTACCTATCTAAAATATTTTTAACAATACAGTGTTGCCGCTTCCACACAAAAATAATAGCCACTTCGATATTTTAAATGGAACATCCTATATATTATTAAATTTTTAAATTCTACATAAAATTATAATTTTTTTTTAATAAAAGCAATATTAGTCTATGCTTAATGGTTTCCGAGATATTGTCTCTTGAAAAATGACATTTTTGAACTTTGACAGCTTCTAGCTTTTTAACTGTACGTGGGAGAGCAAAACGGCTTACATGTCCCTATCTTCGAATTTTATTATCTTTCCAAAAGTAACAACTTCCGGTCAAACCGGAAGTATTATATTTCCTACATCCGGTTTAACCGGAAATTGACACTTTTGGAAAGATAATAAAAATCGAAGATAGGGACATGTAAGCCGTTTTGCTCTCAGACGTACAGTTAAAAAGCTAGAAGCTGTCAAAGTTCAAAAATGTAATTTTTCAAGAGACAATATCTCGGAAACCATTAAGCATAGACTAATAATGCTTTTATTAAAAAATAATTATAATTTTATGTATAATTAAAAAATTTAATAATATATAGGGTGTTCCATTTAAAATATTGAAGTGGCTATTATTTTTGTGTGGAAGCGGCAACACTGTATTGTTAAAAATATTTTAGATAGGTAGAGCGTGTCCGTTTATGTAAACGACCAAATTTTCAGAACGATTCCTTTACTGGTTCGTCAGAAACGTCTAACGTTCCATCCACCGTGAATCCCCTGTATACTTAATTATCCACTACATGAATGATGCAATGCGTAAAAGTTACTATTTTCGCAGACAAGAAGATGCATAGCATTCACTTCTCTTAAGACTTTACTTGGGTATACTATATTATATCCAAGTTCTTAGAGCTAAACTCAAAGCCAGTACAGTCTCCGCTGCTCACAAAATATGCTTAACCACTTTACTCAGAGAGTACCCTCCCGAAACACTTATGGTACCCTTCGAGTCACTGAACTGTACAAAACCAGACAACACACTCTCTATGGCACACTAACATCCCTCGTATTATAGGGCGACTTCAGCCTACCCTTCATCGCTGGAATTATTGGATTTATGAATTTACTTCTTAATGCAAATCCAGACCAAAGACCTGACTTTACTCTCCCAGCAACCTTTCCCGCGGTTAATAGAGAATTTAACGGACATATATTCAATCGACTTGCGTGGACACCCACCGAACGATCGACCCTACTACTCCCTGGCATGCTTTACGCCTCAGAAACTAATCGTGATATTGACTCATCCTTCAACAGATATGGCAAAAGGCACATGGCTAGGCAACGTTATCCAAATAATGGGTACTTACTCCTCCTACTTTGAAGGCAGCGTATCTTAACACTCCAACTAGCGCTCCCCTCATTTTATCTGAATTCGTTAATCCCTCAAACCCCCCTTCCGGCTAACAACCCATATAACACTCTAACTCAAGCCTTCCCCCCCCCCCCCAAGGCATTTTTGAACTAGAGTTCATCCACCGTACAACAGAGTTATGCCGTTGCACCGACATCAGCAATGATTGCAACTAGTACAAAAACTAACTGCATCACTAACGTCCGAAACTTAGGACAATTTTCGCATCTCGACCAATACCTATTATCACGCCAAGGTCCATACTGGACACACCAACCCGATCAAAACGTTTCACAACGTGGCGTCCAACTAAGCGGCTTTCAAAACAAAGGTTTTGACGAGATCCCCCAAAGAGTTAGCAACGTGCAGAAAATCTCCACCAATGACAAGAGGAAGAGCACATCAGCATAACCTACAATCGTCCCATTATGCTGATGACAGGTAAAACCAATTAGGAACGAACAATTCTGAATTATCAGCGGCAGCAGGAGGGATACCACCCATACAATCTACGCTCACACAACACGTGACCTTTCCCCCTTCTTACACCAATACAAGCCAGGTAACGAGTCATATTAGCTTTGATACAAGCAGCGGAAATGAAGACCTGCATAATTTGTCATTAGAAAATTTAGATATAAGGGGTGGTATCGATAGACTTTCAAATACTAGTATGCCAACTTCATCTATTGTTAATACTAATAATGATAGATTGCCAAATAGAGATAGGTATCGTTTAGGTACTCTTAGAAATAATCGTACACAAAGTAATAATTTTTTTCGACAACAAAATTAAAAACCGAGCCTAAAGTATTCACCCCCACCATCATTTTCCAGTGAATGGAGCAGATTATCTGATTTCGATTGAAAATTTTTCTATACCTATTTCAAATTATGTATATTTTCTTTTTAGCTGCTATTAGTGAACACAGTGTCGAAAGTGAAAAAATCGAACATGAAGGTAATATTCCTAAACTATTATAATATTATTATTGATCATCAACTACGTTTTTAGATGTATCAGAGATTTTGCACCTTATAAAATAATATATAGTATGCTCTAATAATAATTTTCAAGTTGGATATTGGTTAATAATTATTATTTGTACACAAATGACACAAAATATACTTCATATCATACTTTATATAATGCTATAATGCGTCGACAATGACGTTTTAGAAATTCCAATTTTTATAAAAAACCATAAACTTAAAAAAAAACTATTTAAAAAATATTTTTTATAGTTCAATTTCACATTAAATTACAGGCTATTGTAAAAATTATCACAACAAATATTATAATATAAAATATATTTTAAGTAGCAACATTACCTTATAATATAAATATTATTTTTAAAATAAAAAAATTGTGTATTTAATGGTTTATACATAAATATATTTTTTTTAATTTTAGATTTAATAACACAATACGGTTTAAATGACACCAGTTTACCAATAATTGACATAAGCAATATGTTTAAATCGGATGAACCAGGAGGAGAACCCAGTCCAGTCAGTTAAAGACAACTTCATTGAAATAGTTGGTATGTGCACATTAATATTTATGTAGGTGTAAATACATCTACAATTATTGTAAAATCGTAGAACTTTATCATATACATGAATACTGTATATTTTAGATATTCATTAGTGGAAGTAATAAATGGAGAGGTGTCTAACACAGACATTTATAAAAAACTAGAAGCAATAGATAAAACATTACAGTTTTTGTTAGTCCGTTTAAATAGTTTAGAAGCCCCAAAAGAAAGAGGAATTGCCGCCACTACCCGTGGTAACAGTATCAGCCCTATTGGAGACTAAAGAATTAATCAAGCATCGTAAGATTGCAAAGCAGTTGGTTAGTATTAATACAAAATATTTGCTTATTTAAGATATCTTAAAATAAAATTATTTATTCCAAGTTAATTTTAGAATAAGTGATACCTCAATAGTTAATTTTACCCAATGTAGTCATTTGCATAATAGAGCTATTAAAACAAAAAAAAAATAAACTCATTTAATTCTAGATAAAGTAAATTTTATATTTTATATGTATAGAAGTGAATTAGTTTTTTCTTTGAATTAATGATATATGAACAAACTCCCCATACCCGTTACATTTGTACACTTTGACAGGCTATTTCTGGTACATCCTGGAGAAAAATCGTTGGCACATTCCTGAAACCATTTTAACGTTTGCACCGAAGTTAGCAATTTTGAATAAAGGTTAAAATAATTATTTATGGTTACTGTTAAAGTGTTTCTTTCAAATTGTGCTATTAAAGGATAGCCACTTAAAGTGTGGAAAATGCCACAAACAGCTACTTTTCATGGATTTATCCCTAGAATTCAAAAATGCTATAAAATTCATGATGGCATATTGAAAAAAGTAATGTAGTTTTCGTACCACTTCTTTGATTTGCCCTCTCTGAGTTAAATATAATTTTTCATAATAACTTTTACTTAATTTAATTGGCCAAATACCGAACTATAAGTACCTACAGTTTCGAAGTTTAAAACATTTAATTTATAAATCATTTAAAACAAACTAAAATTATGGTGATTAAATATTTGGCTAGTATTAATTTATAAATTTAAATATAACTGAAAAATGTTATTGGGCGTGCAGACAAAGTTTTTTAAAATTTGAAAAAGTTTTACCTCCGCTGGGACTCGAACCCAGAACCTCTCGATTACCGTAATCGTCACTTTAAATGTAGCTCAAAAGCTAACAACAAACTCACAGAGATACAAAAAATGCCGGTATCAATTTTCCAAAAAAGCTAGTTCTAGATGTAGTAACTAAATGGAATTATACCTTTTATATGTTGGAAAGGTTTGTTGAGCTTGAAATCTCACTTCGTTCCATCATAGCTTTGTTGGATGTAGACCTACCGATTTTAACAAGTGAAGAATGGCAGGTACTGAAAGAACTATGCAAGATTTTAAGGCCTTTCGGAAGTGCCACATGTACTATAAGTGGCGAACATTTTTTGTCAGCTTCGCTGGTGATAATGTTGACTAATAGGTTGCAGGATAGTTGCGTAAAGCTTTTAAACAATGGTCAATTGTCTGAGCCGTCTCAAAATATTCTTAAAACATTAAAGAATGGTCTGAATGAACGTATTGGAAACGTAGAATATAGTAACACCCTAGCCGTGTGTACATTCCTAGACCCACGATTTCAAACATATCCATTTAAAAACTCGGATGCGCAGTGGAAAGAGTTAGAAAAAACATTCTTGGTGCTTTATCTTCAATAATTGAATCCCAAAATCCAGAAAAACATACCGTAGATTCTGAACCAGAAACACAAGAATTAAAACCGGTGTCGTCAGAACCAGAGTTTTTTGTTTGGTCAAATTTGGATACCATATTATTAAATAGAAAATAAAAAGGGGACCAAAAATACTACTTCAATAGTTCTGATGGAATTTCAAAGATACATGGAAGATGACGTACTTGAAAGGCACAATGACCCTTTAGAATGGTGGCGAAAAAATGCATATATGTTTCCTAATTTAGCGAAAACAGTAAAACAAAATTGTTGTGCAACAGGAACTTCAGTACCATGCGAGACTTTTTAAAGGCAGGGCTGTTATTGCATGAAAGTACTCGAATAATTGCAAAAAAAGTACATCAACTTTTATTTTTAAATGTGAATTCAAATTTTTTTTAATTTAAATTTACTCTTTTATTCATTTATATTGGATTTTGCGCGTGTTGTTTTGTTCTAGTTCCTAATTTCAAAGATACATATAGGTATACTATATTATGTAAGTTGTGTAAAAGCACGATGCCAAAGTTTATTATTTTCGTTTTTAAGTGAAAAATGTTTATTTTATGTTTTGATATTTTTCATAATGACCTATTTAAGTATTTACATCAGTGTTTGTGTTGTGATATTAAATAATAATATTAGCTATTTATCAAGTTACCGTTTAATCATACCGTACATCGTCATTTTTGTTGTTTCTTTTAAATAAAAATATTTTTCAAATAAACATAAATTTAATCCTAGAAAAATGTATAATGATATCATAAAAATATATACCTAATACCTAAAAATTATCACAGAATCAAATGAATGATAGGGCCGAAGCAATAATAATAGATTTTGTAGAAAATTATGCAGAAATCTAAGTAACCCGACCAAGCAACAAGTTTTCCTATTCTTCAAAAACCAATCGAAAAATATAAAGAGAATGACCAAGAACGTTGAAGAAGAAAATTATTCGGAAAATGCCATGGCTGAAAAATGGAACAATATTTTAACGCAGTAGAAAGCACTGTCTTAAAATAAAATGATGAATTACAACAGATATTCGAAAACACTGAAATTGAAAATCATATTCTAGGATTCGAAGAAAGTAACACAGTATTAGAAGAAACTGAAGATATGGGTGAGATCATGTTAGGTCAAGATAATAAAGAAGTAGAAATAGAAGGTACCAAGAATGAATAGGTTGGGTTACAGAGAGGACTGTGGACATGTCTTCTCTAGGATGGGTATACTCACTTTACCATCGGTGTATATTCTAGAAAACCTATTGTGGGTACAAAAAAATAGGGACCAATATAGGGTACATGGGGATATCCATAACTATGGGACGAGGAACTAGTTCCAATTTATCAACGCTTGACAAGGTGTCGGAGTGGTATAGGATTTCTGGCTGTTAAGGTATACAATAAGCTTCCTAATAGTTATACAGATTTATCATATAATCTCTTCAAGAATAAAATAAAACAACTATTAATCTCAAGAGTATTTTATTCAAATGACGAATTTCTAAATTCTACTATTCCGTTATATACTAAAAAAAAAACGCTCGGACCCGTCGATTTTTATTTCGAGGAGGACATCTTTTGCGTATATTGTCAATCTTGTTACTTCAAGCCCCTAGGAGGGAGGGGGGTAAGATCTATATCTTAAATGGATACCCCTATTTTATATAATTTTTTTGGATTCTGCATAAAATTCTGAACATTTTTTAATAAAAGCATTATTAGTCTATACTAAACAGTTTCCGAGATATTGACTCTGGAAGAATGAGATTTTTGAACTTTGACAGCGTCTAGCTTTCTAACTGTACGTCTTAGAGTAAAACGGCTTACATGTCCCTATCTTCGATTTTTATTATCTTTCCAATAGTGTCAACTTCCGGTTAAACCGGAAGTACTATATTTCTTACAACCGGTTTAGCCGGAAGTTGACACTATTGTCACACACACACAATGTCCCTAGGATATGTATTTCGATGATTTAGATAAAACTCTTCTTGACCTTGAATATCAATTTCTTAAAAACAATCAGCTGACAGGTAGCAAAACATCTTTTTATCTCAATTACAAACCCAATATCTCCAAAGATTTAAATTCTCGGCTAAAGAACCAATTTAATCCTTTTTATCAGAAATTGAAAAAAGGGAGAAAACTGATTTCCAATCATCAAGACATGGAAGGGAAAAGTGATCTGTGTCCGACATGTCAATCTGATCCATGCAGTTGTGATCTTGACAGAAGTCCAGAGCTGGAAAAATTAGCTGCTCTAGCAAGACAAGACAAAATAAATATAGTATCTCAAATTCTGAATACAACAGGAGAATCAAAAAAATCCTCTGAGACTATAGGAGATATACTAGGACTGGGAGGTATATCAGAACAATCAAGAGAGAATAATAGCCAACTATCTGGAAAAGGTGAAAACCCAGATCCTAAAACAAAAGTGTCAAATGAACCAATTGCATCTGGTTCAAAGGGTAGTGAGGATGATCTGGAGACAACACAAGAAGATTTTTATGATGATAATACAGAGATGAACATTCTGGAGGAAGCTATTTTTATATCAGAGGGACATTATAATTTATTAAAAGATAATGATGCAAATAAAGATCATCATTTCTTCTATGATTTGTTTAAAAACATGGAACATAGATTGTTGGGTACAACATATAAAATGATTACAAAATGTGTATCTGAAGCTGTAGATGACGGCATTCAATCTTTACAAGATCAATTTTCACAGATTCTCATGACAACAAGAGATCAAACTGACAACACTCTTGATGCAATATCTATGAGACTGAATGATTGGATTGCTGATTTCTCGGAGCATCGTGATCAGATAAAAAATATCAATCAAATGTGTGAAAGGACTGTAAAAAGTTTCCTTGAGACTCAGAAAAAGATATCTGATCAAGTTAAGGATTGCATTAAAGATATAGACAAACTTCATAGAGATATACTCAATGCTGTAGAAGATGAGGATTTTGAAATACCCACAAGACCAGGTCCATCATCAATTGGAGGATCTAGAAGACCATCAGGAGAACATCACTCCCTTCATCCTGCTTTTGAAGATGCTAATAAGATGATTAGAGACTACAATGTTTCAAATGAAACAATGAGGAGTATTATCGTGTATCTCTATACAACAACAGATGGTCATGATACAATGGTAGAAAGAATTAAAAAGTATGATATTCCTCATAACTCAGACTTGAAAACCGCCATTCAGAGAATGTCCTCCGGGAAAAGAGACAAGGCAGAGATGTATATGAAAAGATGGATTAATCAAATGAAGACAGAATTAATTGTATCACAACCTGTTCAAAATAAGGTATATAAACTATCTAGTGGAGAGGAATCAGATACATCCAGAAAAGAGAAATCATCATCTACCAAATCCAAAAAAGGGAAAAAATTAGGAACTATAGTCTAATTGTTTATCATGACTTTACAAAATTGTTATGTTATAATTACTGTACATTGGTATAAAAATCATATTTTCAATGATTATTACTACCACTTTTTGACTTGATTAATATCATATTATATAATGGAAAATTATTATTTTAGTTTTTAATAATTAATACTATCTATAATCCTATCTATAATCCTATTGGAAAGATAATAAAAATTGAAGATAGGGACAGGTAAGCCGTTTTGCTCTAAGACGTACAGTTAGAAAGCTAGACGCTGTCAAAGTTCAAAAATCTCATTTTTCAAGAGTAAATATCTCTGAAACTGTTTAGTATAGACTAATAATGCTTTTATTAAAAAATGTTCAGAATTTTATGCAGAATCCAAAAAAATTATATAAAATAGGGGTATCCATTTTAGATTTAGATCTAACCCCCCTTCCTCCTAGGGGCTTGAAGTAACAAGATTGAAAATATACGTAAAAGATGTCCCCCTCGAAATAAAAATCGATGGGTCCGAGCGTTTTTTTTTTTAAATTAAGGTGGAACCAGATATTTAGCCTGTTTCGTTTTAAATGGGGAACCCTGTATATACTGCATTCTGGGACTGTAAGTGTATGGATTTTATTATTTTAATGTGTTAGTATGTAGTGTTTTATTTGGTTAATTATATTTAAGTAGTAAGGCTATGACTGATTTAGTGATTGAGAGGAACTTTAAAAATTTTCACTTATTTGTATACATTTTTGACTTATGGGAATACTTTATATATATTAACACCAATAAACGAATTTGAATTTGAATTTAAATTTGAATAGGAGAAGCCAGATGATATCGACTTCCAGGAAGGTTCAATTCGTAAAAAACAGAAGATTTAGAGAATGCGTGGAATAAAGTACAAGGGTTTACATAAAGATGACGAAACTAATAAGTGGACATTTTCAGTTGAAAGAAATGAGAGGTCTATTAAACCAGCATGTAAATCGTCATTTTGCCGGAAAGCTAAAACACGAAATTGTTTATTATTTACTAGGTATAGAACTTAGGGAACAAATTTTTAAAAACTTTTGGCTTATGACCTGGGATATGAAAAAGGTGTACCTATATTGCTTCTCTGATTGAAACTAAAGATCCGAAAGAAAAGAAGGGCGAGAAAGAAAAGAGCCGAGGAGGACATACGTACAATTAGTTCCTAATTCAATGCAAAAAGACTTTTTCGGGAACATTGGGAACAAACCAATGAATGGCAATAAACTTTACTATGAACAGTTCCAACGATAAAACAAGTATGCCTCGTAATTTAGTTAAAACACCAAGCAAGTCAAGAAAAACCTCTATAGGTATTTCCTCTAAACAGTTTATGATTAAGTGGCTTACAGATAATTCTAAGCTAGAATCGCATTATTATCGATCATCATCTTCAAAACTGTATCCTGAGCCAACCTTTTATAGCAAAATGGATGTTTAAAGACAATATAAACTTGCGTCGGTAGCAACTAATAAAAAAGTATTGAGCACTTCTGAAATTTTTGAGGAAATGAAATCCCAAAAAATTGAAATATTTAAGCCAAAGGGGGACCAATGTGACATTTGCGCAAGTCACAATAATTTAGGATACATTAATGAAGAAGAGTTTCTCAAACATCAGCAAAAGAAAGAAGTTGCTCGCTTAGAAAAAAATAGAGACAAAGATTTTTTCGAAGAAAACCCAAAAAATGTAGTTTTAACAATCGATGTAGGTACAAGCCGTGTTACTTTCTTCACAGATACAATACAAGCCAGTGCAATATATTATAAAACGAACTTGACTGTCCAAAACTACACGATTTTTGATCTCAATTCCAAAGATGTGACGTGTTATTTATGGGATGCAAGTAATGAGGAATTAGATGCCAACATTTTTGTCTCAATTTTAATTGATTACCTAAAGCAGCGGTTCTCAAACTTTTTTGGTGACGGAACCCTTTTGGGAAGCAAAATACTTGATGGAACCCTACAATAAAACAATAGTTTTTAAAAGTGTATTCTTTATTAATAAGCATAATAAAAGTACAATGTAACAGTTACTAATTATTACTTACTTTACCACATGGCAAGTACAATAATAGAAGATATTAAAAAAGAAAAAATCTAACTAATGGGAGGTATGAAACTGTTTTTTATTTTTCATCAATTGGTTGATATCAGGTTTGATAGAACACAGTTGAAGTCTCATATCAGGTTCGGCGTCCAGTCTATTGCGATATTTTGTTTTCGTGGCTGCATAGGTTAAGAATCCTGTTTAGCACAAATATGTTGTTGGGAACGGGAGAAGAATATTCAGAGCCATTTTGCCAAGCATTGGATATTCATAACGGATTCTGCACCAAAAATCGTTGAGAGGCGTCGTTTTGAACAGTGACTCCATACTTGTGTCTGATGACATTTCTAAAAGAGATTTATATATCTCGTTTGACATACTTTCGGGCTTTTCCAAGTTGGGTAAAAAAGGATTATGAATCCATGAATTCAGTTTCATTTTTGTATTCTGTTCTTCGGGAAAATACTTTTCAAAAGATGCGCGCATGGAACTGAGATATTGGACCAATTCTTCAAACACATCATCTTGAAACATTTCTGAGTCGTTATCGCTAACAAACTCACTGAGTGACGTAAAGCTTTCTATTTCTTTCTTACCAACGCAAATAATCCAAAAATCTAATTTTCTTTTGAAGGCAGTTATTTTGTTATAGGCCTGAAACACTGTTGTCTGTTTACCTTGCAATGATAAATTCAATGCGTTCAGTTTTTGAAAGATATCCGCCATAAAAGACAATCGGAACAACCAAGTTTTATCATACAAACGGTCCTTCAAATTAAAAGAAGTATCTGCTGAAAGAAACATTTGTAACTCGGCTCTAAGTTCAAATAGCCTTGTTAAAGTTTTACCCCGAGACAGCCATCGCACTTCTGTATGGAGCAGCAGTGTTTTATGTTTGCTGCCATAATCTTCACACAATAATGAGAACAATCGGGATTGTAGTGGTCGTGATTTGATAAAATTAATTATTTTTACCGCTTCATCCATAACTAATTATAATGTTACACGTCAGGATGGTGGGGCCTAAATAATGCACAATCGTTACTACGTATAAGAGACTAAGTTTAGTACAATGAAGAAATGTATAAAACTGAGACAACAGAATACAGCAGGCAGTAGAACAATGAACACTAGTTTCTCGCTAGCGAGCTTGTAAGTAGGTAGGTAGGAACTTATCGCTCCGAACGCTAATCGTCAACTGACTGACGAGGCGCGACGCGCGATCGCCGCTTTTATACTTAGTCCTAGACTCGATCTCGAATATTCTCGAAAATACTTGAGTCGGCGCCTTTGATAAACAAAAAGCAAAAATAAAAAGAGAAATATAAAAATTGCGTTGTAAACAATTCAGAGGCGGCTTTTATCAAAGGGACTGCGCGCTCACAAGTATACAAGTATACATGTTGATACCAAACTTATAAGATATTGTACCAGCTATTGTAACACATGTTTATACAAATACAAATAAATAAATAATTATACCTACGCGCGGCCGCGGAGTCAAAACGTTCGACCAGAGAGAGGTGTTTTGATTTTTTTTCTAAATTCTTGAGGAACCCCTACAGAGGTATCGCGGAACCCTAGGGTTCCGCGGAACACACTTAGAGTATAGCTGACCTAGAGGATCGGCTACATACCAAATCCGATATTGAATCCGTTACAGTTTTTTTTAGATAGTTGTGGTTACCAAAATAAAAATAATACACTGGCAAATGCTCTTCTTTGGTTTAGTAGAAAATACAAAGTAACGGTGTATCAGAAATATTTGGAAAAAAGGACACACGCAAATGGAGGTCGATGGAGCACATTCGCGGATTGAAAGAAAAATTAAAAACAGAACAATTTATCTAGCAGCCAGCAGAAATCATCCATTTAAAGTACAATATCTTAGCTATGACTTTTTCCAAAATTATGGTGAATCGCTGTCTTATTATGCCACTATTCGCCCAGGAGCAAGACGGGGAGATCCAACAATTGGAGACATTGTTTGCTTAAAAATGTTTTTCATCTAGAGCGCCAATACAGTGCGGAAACTTTTATCCGAATCGGAATAATTTTGAATGCCAAAGCCATTCTTTCTTAGTAGCAGGAACCTGCAATTTAAAACAAAAATGTTTGTACAATTTTGACAGGTTTTTTAAATATATTTTTTTTACATAATTTAAACTTATCCCAAACTGAACCATACGTATACGAACCAGGTCCTTCTGAAATTCACCGGAGGGAGCTAAAGTCAACATCGCAAAAGAAACGTTTAAATAATGATAGTTGCGGCATATCCTCAGAAGATATGGAAAAAGCCGCCAGTCTGCTTAACCAACCAACTGATAATGAACAAATTTACAGAGATTACGTGCATCAGAAATGAGGCACCTAAATAATCCAGAAAATAAAAGAAAGCTTCGGCGCTTGATTAATGAAGCCCTAATACAAATTTCTGATATGGATGCCGCAGAACAGAAGTCCCCGAAAATTGCAAACATAATATCCTCTCCAACCTATTCAACTTATTCTAGTAGTCAATCAAGTACCCCCTTACCGTCTCCATATCAGTATAACAGTAAAACCAATTTCACCGAAACTTATTCTCCATCACAATGCACTACTACAGATTTATCGGATATTAGCTTTCAACAATTATTATAAACCTTATTTTCAAAGAAACTGAAATATCTGAATTGTGTAGTAGGGATCTAGTATTATTTTACTTTATTCAAAAAGCCTATGTTTGTACTAATACTATTTATGTATTTTGTAATAAATAAATCATACCTTTAAGTAAATATCTTTCAATACTCTATATAGAGCCGTGCAGACTTCTGAAATCAAGCCACTCATTATACAAGCCGGGATTCTAAACAGATACACATTAACGACTGGTATGAGTCACCTATAAAATAAGTTAGTTATCAAAACTTCATAAGTAAATTGGACAGAAAAACTAACCAGTAGCAAGAAAGTGTTGTGTTACCATCAAACGTTCGGTGGATAAAATAGATTGACGTAAGTGAGTATATTGCTTCTGAATGTCCTTACCCACATTTATTAAAAGTTCTTCAAAATCTACTGCAGACATACGAATAAAGTTATTAAATTGCTGTGCACCTTCAATTTTAAGCTCTTTCAAAAAGTTATTGTAGGTCCCATAGTTCTCTCTCCTTAATATCCATTTTCTTACCCACCACGTTCGGTTCCTCTTTTTTTTTCTTATTGAAATTGTCACACAAAACCAATATTGCTGCCGCACAACGAATATGTCTTGCTGGAGACATGATACCTGAGCTACTAAAAAGATCGGAAGCGCGAGCCGAAGTTGCTGAGAGTGCAAACAGGTTTGCGAGAACTCGCGAAAAATAATCTCGCTGAACTTGCCTGACAGCTAATTGCGACAATTATTGCATGCAGTGTAAACTCATACGGAAGTGGCTCGCGTGATAATTATTGTCGCAAGTAACTTGCCAGTCTATCTGCACCTTTAAACTTTTTTTAAATAGTCTGGGCATAAATGATCGTACAACAAGAACGGCTTTCAAAAAGATCAATAAAGTTGACATAATTGAAGGCGAAAAACGTGGCGGTAGGCAGTCTAAAAACATTATCGGTTGTGATGCAAAAATTTGATTTGAAATTGCAAGGCACCTTTACCGGTTTCCCAAAGTAGAATCCCACTACTGCCGAGCCAAAACCAAATAGGAATACCTTCATTAAGATTTGACTGTTCCCAAAATGCATGACATCTTTTTAAAAACACTAACTTCAAATGATTATAAACCAAATTTGTCCACATACCAAAGAGTATTTAGAGAAAATAATTTATCATTTCATAACCCAAAAAAAGATCAATGCTCCTTATGCGCCACATACAAAGAGGGGTCACTGATTACAAAATTAGAACTAGAAGACCGATACCAAAAACATTTACAAGAAAAAAGTGAAGTAAGAAAGCTAAAAGAGGAAAGTAAATCTACTGCCGCTAATGATAAAATACTTTTGTGTGCCTATTTTAACTTGCAGCAAGTAATCTACTGTAGCGCGCCGCGCTAAGAATTAAGAAATATAAATAAAATTTTTTTAAAAATTAAATTTTATTCATTTTATTAAAGTTCAATATTATTAAAATTTGAAATAAAGTTAGATTTTCTAAAATAAAAAGAGAAAGCTTTAAGAAAATAATTTCAAATTATTTTGAAAATTTAAATAAATCGCGTTAATTTTGAATCACTTTCAAAGAAGCAGAATATTCAATTTGAAATAAGTTTATATCTTTCAATGATAATAAAATTTCTGTACCTTATTTCGGAATCAAAATCAACATTTTTCAAAAATATTTTCAAAACAAGCTTACACCGAAAGCTTAAAACTAAACTTAAAAAAATTATCTTCTTGATAAAAACATAATCTCAATATTAAAGTAAAGTTATCTCTTTGGTAGGAAACTATCAGATAATTCCTAAGACAGTTTGGCAACGTCGGAATTTATATGTATTTAACATTTTGACAGTTTTTGCTTGAAATTTGTTAGGTTAGGACGTTAGGTATATGCATGGTATACGTAAAGAAACTTGTTTTTTTGAGAATTGTTTGATTGTTAAAAGTTAAACCTATTATTATACGGTAATTGTTATCATAATGGCTGATGAAAAACCAGCAAAAAAGCTAAGAGCTGCTAATTTTTCGCAGCGGGAGACAAATTTGTTATGCAGATTGGTAGTAAAACACGGTTTGGTCATCGAATCTAAACAAACAGATGCAGTTATTTGGAAAGAGAAAATGGAATTTAGGTATAACTGTATTTCTTATTTATTTGATAATGGAGCTAGGCTTTGAAAAAGCATCTTCCGATAATCTTCCTAAGGTGGACGCAGAAATGGTGAACGGCTTTTTATTTATCACAAACCCTAACTTTTTTAGTGCTGAAGTTAAAAACGTGAAAACAGCAAAGTACCTACCTAGGTGTAATTTTTTAAATTATTCTAAAGATTCAAATGTACCGACCTATATTATCTAAAGTTTTGTTTGCTTCTAATATGTTTCTGGCGCCTATGTATGTATTTGGAATGAACATAAACCACAATAAGAAATGGATGGAGAAACACAATAGATATTATGGTTATAAGTTAATACTGCCTTTCTATTTTTTCCTTCCTTTTTCTTTTCATTTGGTAACGCAACCAACATGGTTGAAATGTATTGTTAAAATTATAGCCTTTTGTATCAACTACGGCTACAAGAGCGGAGTATTCGTTCATGTAAGAAATGCTTGTATAAAACTTTTAAATGATAGTTGTAATAAACTTAGATGTGTATTTTAAAATTTTATAGTTTTTTTTGAGTCACCCTACAAGGCAACACACCCCCCTTATTTAATTTTTCAGATTTCAGTTAGTTAACTTTTTCTTTCTTTTTCTATTTTTCCGAGCTACAGGACCCAAAACCATCTTGATGGGTTTCTGTTTTTCTCCCGGCGTTAAATTTAAATTGTTTTACCCCTCCCTAATCTCCGGCATATGAGCTAGGGCATATTGCTCGCTGGCTGTAGGCCCCTCTAACTCGGATAAATTAGATTGATTTGTTTCATTTAATTTCAGTTATCTAAATTTTTGACTTTTTATAGTATTTGATAATTCATTATGATTTTTAATTAATTTTTAACTTTTAAAATACTTAACGAAAATTTAAATTCTTTAAAGGCGATTTTCAGCGTAGCAAGATTTTAATGTATTTGTACTTAATTTTAGAGGTCAAAAATCATCATACAGTGATAATGCAGTGGTCTATATTCAAGTTATAGAAGAAAATCATTTGCGCACTGTGCGGGCCAAAATTACACCCGAACATAAAGTACGTAATAAAGGATACTGTGTAGAAGCTGTAATTGATTTAAAAGAAGAGGTTGTTGTCATCTGTGAATGTAAAGATTGTGCTGCCTGTGAAGGTAAGAGTAATTCTTTTTCTATACGTTTACACAGTAAAGTTTTCCATAAAAATAAATGCCTTCAATAAAAAAAGTTAATAAGCCTTAAAAAATATAAGTTTTAAATTGACCTACCATACAGTGATAATTTGAATAATGGTAAGCTACCTTAAAACTTGCACGTAGATTCCCAAGTGTTTTGTCTTCTATTTACCATCTTGCTGTACACCTAGGACCCCATAACAAATATTGATATTATTTTCTAAACAAATACCAAAAGTTCATTTTCAAAAAAAATTAAATTTATAACCTCCTTATATTTTGATAAGAGTACATGTAATGTTTATCTGAGCAACTGACTGCTTGATGGACATTTATTTGATTAACGGTGATGATACTAATTTGTTACTTACACAATTTTTTTTTTTAGGCGCCTGCAAACATGGCATTGCTTTTCTTTTATGGCTACATAGAAGAAGTGAAGAGCCTTCAGTAACTTGCTACTCGAAAAAAGCAGCACTAGCCAAGGTAGGAGATGCAAAAATGGACCTAGATTCATTAGTGAATAAACCAGGACCAGCATCGTCACCTCGAAATGCTCAATATCTAAAGCTGTTTAGTCGAGGGAAATGATTAGGTAATATCATTTAGATGTGACAGCCAGGAGAGTAACACTCTCAATGTAGCAATTGGTACTTAGCTACAAAAAAGCAACAACCTTGCCTTCTTCCGGAAAATGTATTAAATATCTTTAGTCTGTAATGACTAAAGATTTGTGTGATGCAGCAGAAAGATCGATAGTAACACGAAATAAGTCTTTGAAATGGTATGAGCTACGGTTTGGACGTGTTACAGCATTCAAAATATATGAGGCATTAAGATGCAAAACACTCGGAGGTTCCTAATATTAGGAGATGCAAAACACATAGAGATAGAGGCTATGAAGGGAGTAGTCATTTTGGAGAAACAAGTATTTTCTCAAGTAGAAAAATTAAAAAATATAAAAATAAAATCTTCTGGTTTAATACTGAACAGAAAGTATCGCTATTTAGGAGCTTCACCAGATGGAGTTAGTGAATAAATTATATAGAAGTGAAGTGTCCTTTCAAGCAGAAAAACATATCTAGATATGTGGAAAGTAATATTATAAAACCACAATATTACTACCAACTACAGCTACAAATGCTATTTGCCAAAAAAAAAAATAAGGAAATAAAGGACTATTTTGTGTTGCAGCACCAAATTTTGGGACATCGAAAGAAGTGAACATTATGGAAGGTAATCTAAATGAAGAAAAATGCATGGACATGATAAATTTTGCAAAAATGTTTTGGGAAACTATATTTTTCCAGTAATGTTAAAAATGTAAAGGAATAATAATAAACTTTAAAATTTTTATTGTAATCTTTTATTACATAATATAGGTATACTACTTTTTATGGCCAGGTTTCTTTTAGTGCTGTTACTTAGCACAACAACAAAAAAATAATCCATGAGATGTCGATACCAAATTTTTCTAATTTTGATATAGAGTATCCGGCAATAATGGAAAACCAATTCACAACTGATTTTTAGAAGATTGAATATTACTAAAAGTACTTTTTACAATGAATATTTAAGTTAACTGTTTGAGGTACATTGGAACAAAATATAACCCACCATTTTTTTGTAAAGTATAGATGTTTGTCGGCGCGGGCGGAATAATTTCAGTGATTTGTTTTGATTTTGTTGTTAAAGGTGGATTCTCGAAATAAGGTAGGTTATTTTCTTATTTATTGTCAACAAAAAGGCTTGTAGTACGTAAAACGAATGCAATATATTCTAGCGAACCTGTTAAAAAGTAGAATTGTCAAGATATTCGATATTACGTTATAGTTAATGTAATTTTACTCACGGGTTATATTTTGTCCCACCATACATGAGCGTTTTTTTTTTCAGATTTTTTCAAGGGGGCAAAATTATAACATAAAGTAAAGAATTCCAGAACTATTTCGTTTTATCGCATAGGACATAATATTCCAAAAAGTCAAGAAGACAAGGGGGACAATGTTAACTTTAAAAATACCACAGAATAGAACAAAATGATACTAACTGTAAAGCAGGCCAACTTACTGGCAAAGGACACATTCCTTAAGATATGAGAACTGGCACACCTAAAGAATGGGATGATACTGTTAACACCTCTAGCTGGTGCAGTGTTTGCAAGAACTGACTTGATTCAGTTATCAAGTGCACTTAAGTACCCATTAATTGAAACATTGCATATGCTTAACAGTAGTTGCCAGTTTGGAGGACACCTTTTGCCTTTATCAACTGGCTCTTGTGCTGCTGTTGCAAGTGTTCTGGTTACTAGGAATATAAAAGATGACAAAGTCAGAATAGGGATTGTCAGGAAGCAGTAATATGCTGTTGATAAGAAGATAGAGATGACAGATTTTACAGCACTAGCTGCACGCCATTCAAGCTGATGGGCATGACAGATAGCTTAGTTTTATCAAGAAATCAACACGATTCAGGAAACTGAAAACATTGAGTACACTAACCTTCCTTCTGAAGGGTCTGATAATAATAGTGTTGCTGGGTCTGAGCCAGAAGATTTGGACTCTCAAACCAATCTGCTTGAGCCTGAAGTCATAATATTGTGTGAAAAAGCTGATGATGACTTCAACGGAGAACCAGAATGGGAACCAGAAGATATCATTTCTCTAGCGAGCTCGCTCCAAAAATTGTACAAAATTGAATGGACAAAAGATAACATTCAGATACTACATCCGAAAAGTTTCGAGGAATATTCTGGATTACACGAAATTGTACATAACTTAGTCGACCACATAGTATTTCTGACAAACTTCTATGCCCAGCAAAACTTTTAGAAGACTAATAAAGCCTATCAACCGACAAATAATACGAAAATTCAAACTTTTATTGGATTTAATATTAATTAATATCTTGATGGGGGCAAAGAAGCTCCCATCATATAGAGATTATTAGAGAACTAGACCCTTCTTAAATAATCCGTATATAAACATACTGTCCACTGTCCATCGTTTTGGCTGGCATCTCAGTAATATGCATCTAAATGACCATAACCTGATGCCTGACCGCGAATCTCCAAATTTCGATAAATTATACAAAGTAGGACCTTTTCTTAAACAACTGAAGAATAATTTTAAAGCCTGTTTGAGTCATCATACGAATTTAGCAGTAGACGAGTCAATGATTAAATTCAAGGGGCGAAAACTCGATTGTCTATTATAAAATTAAAAACGATACCTGAAGTTTAATACGAAGAAATTAGAGAACGTTTTTAAGAAAAACCCTATTTTTCAAATCCTGACCTGTATTCTATTAGATATTTTAAATATCCATATATGTCTTACGAAAATGGAACCCATTGGCGGCGAGAGGCGTGAGAACGCTGAATACGTTTTAACTATCCTAGACGAAAATGCAGTTTATTATTAGCGGATAAGGGTTTTAAACAAAACAGTAAGGGGATGAACTATCCTACCGAAATGTTAAAGTAGCGGCAAAATAACTACAAAGTGCATGTTTATTTTTATTTTCATTTGTATAAAAATGAATATATGATAATATCACACCCCTATTCGTGAGAAAAGATGAAATTAGAAAATATTAAACTTCCAGAAAAAAGAGAAGATATACAAAGAGAACGAATATTAAAGGCCCCTTGACTAATGAACCCTCAGTGTCGCAAGTATAGTGAAGTCCGTAAAATGATCCAAAGTTGCATCGAGCAATTTCTTTTGTACGTGGGGGCCATGTCCCATTTTTTGCTGGCCATTCCTTTAATCAAAATGACGTTGACAGAGTTACTAAATTTACATTAGCGTTTGGGTGGTGCGGCACCTTCACCCCACTGAGGCTATTAAGAAGTTGAAGGCAATTAACCTATTACAAATACATCTGGTGCATTTCGAGCATTTAAGAAGAATGACAGAGAGGTTGGCAGAATTGAACCAAAACCAATCTGTTACAGTGTTTCCATGCTAGTGTCCCTTTTCTCAAAGGCTAAAGTTAATTACCTGGAAAATACAACACCACAATGTGTTACCTCCCAGCAACCAAGGACTTTTCAGGGCTCCAGCTCAGCCCCGTCATCCGAGCCTCTGCAACCCCATTCTCCTAGGGGTCTACCGCCAGTAAGGCCGTACGTCAGTTTAGAATAATTGCGCACTCTGGTAAATATGGACTTGCCAAGACCACCACTATTACAAAGATCCAATCCAATGTTAACTCTACTACTAGCCAAGGGTCCTCAGAAGCATATACCCAGAATTCAAATCCCTTCTAGACTCATCAGTCCACCGAGGTTTCTACAGGAGAGCCCTCACCCTCACTTACCTCCAAAAATAGAATAAACGAAGGAGTGCGGAAAGTGCCTTGAAATAAAATCAATAATAAATGGAAAATCTAAAGAAGCGCGGAAAATTAAAAGCAAACATAAATGTATGTACAAGTTTTTTTTAGTAAGTAATGCCCGAATGCATCGTTTTACATTTTAAGCTAGATTAGATAATCTCGCTTAAGTTGGCTCGGGTTTTTCCAATGCACTGGCTACAGATCTGACTGAACAATCTGGCAGTATCGCATTATTCTAGGAATCAAGAAGAGTTTTAAACATAACTCTGCTTTTTGGCATTATATTTGTTTTGTCGATTTTTTTAACGTTTGAAATAAATAATGGACAAGAACAAGAATTATTGTTCTGAAAATAAAAAAGGTCTCATAATTTTACGTTTCCAGAAAAGGAGGGCCTTATGCGGATTTTAATAAGTAAAAACTATAGTAAGGTGTTAGAAGACACACAGACTAATAGGGTCAGTGTTGAAGGGAAGGGAGAAGTGTGGAAGCAAATTGAAGTCGATTTTAACAATACGGCTCCCATAACATGCTATGGAAGTCAAAAGCAGTTAAAACGATTGTATGAAAATAAAAAGGAGCTCCGAAAAAGGATTGCAGAATATAAGAAAGAGAATTACTTAACAGGAGGAGGATCTCCACCTCCTGATTTAAACTTGATCCTGTTGAAAAAATGCTGACAGGAATAATTAATGAAAAAAACGTGAGGGGCGTTGATGTAGAATTTGATTCAGATATCATTGAAAAAACCGAAGAGCCTCCTTCCAAGAAACGGAAGAAAGTTGTAGAGAACCCTGAAGCAAATAATGATATTCAGATTTATGAATTTCACCCAGCTGGTTTTAATACTGATGACTCTGAGTTTCCAATAATGTAAGATATTTCCATAATAATTAATAGGAACTTAGCTATTTGTTTATTTTTATTATTATCTGCATAAGTGGAAGTACCCACTTATGCAGAAACTAACTATCATTAGGGACTATTACCCTAAGTAAATTTTTCTTGATTACCACATAACATTATCTACCTTTTTTAGGTCAATATTGAGGAAGTACGTGAAAATTATAAATCAGTGGAAAAATATTATCAGAAGTGTCCCCGATTTAATTTTCTGAAGCCTCTAAATGAAAAGCTAATAGTACAACCTTCTGGTTCAAATATTACAAATACTACACCAAGCAGGAAAATTATTGATTCAGGCAATGAATTTTCACATGTGCAATCTACCTCTACATTAAGGCCAGGGGGTGACAAAACGCCGAAAAATAAAAAAAGAACCATTAAGAAGTGATAGAAGAAGGCCAGTGGGTGGAATTAAAGCCTTAACTTCATCAGATGTTGGAGAAAAATGCAATATTCTACTAGATAGACGTCTAGTGTTGATTGAAAAACAATTAGAGCAGGCTGCCCAGTTACAAAATTTCTTAAAGCAAGAGCAAGAACAAAAACTTGAAAATCTTAAATATCAGAAAGAACTTTTGTATTTGGAAAAAGCAGAAAAATTGCTAAAAATTGAACTTCTTAAATTATAAATAGAGTGCAAGAAATATTTTCTTTCTTTGAATATTTAAGTATAAACTGAAATTATATGTTTTTTTAAATTTTATTGGTTATACTTCTTGGTATATTTACGACTTTTACATGATGTTCCTAGTTTTTGGCTGTTTAGAAAAATTGTATTGATATAAAACAAGTTTTACTTCCGGAAAAATTTTGGGATTATCCTAATTTCCCTGAAGTTTCTTAGAAAAAATGTAGGTTGGTTGGGGGAAATAACATTAATGTAAATTTATATGGTTATAAGTTATATAATATAGTGGTTATACCCAGTAGTTTTAAGTTTACAGGTTCGTGGCAAAGTAAAATAAAAATTTAATAAACTTACAAATCATTGTCATATTCCAGCTCCTCTTCTATTAGCTGTAGAAATCGTAAAACTGTTGGTTTTGTTAGCCTAAATCTTTAGAAGAAGGACAGGTTATCCAAAGTGTCGAAATGTGCACTTCTTTGGCGAAGTCTTAGAGGAAATCCAAAATTTATTATGTTTAGAATTTCATTATCGTCGCGTCCAGAAATAATTCGTCTTCAATTTCCATTTTAAAAAAACACAAAAAGAAATAATACCGCAAAAACAGAAACTTGTTAAATTATTATCACCCCACCAAACAAGAAAAAAGGAAAATTAGGTTAGAAAATCAGGATTAACTAATATAAACCACCGATATTGATGGATTAGTTTAAATTCGGTTTAAGCCTCAATTTTAAAGCGGTGCATAAAAATAAATCCCACTAAACGAGATTAACTATTTAATCCAGAAAAGGTATGTACGGGTGCATACCAGCGTAAGTAAATAGAAACTAGTAAGATTAATTTTTAATCTATGGTAAAATAGTTTGTATGTACCTTACAGTTTAAGTTGTGTTAAAACTGTTACTAAAGAGTTCGTTGCGAATTTCCGCAATTTAAAAAACTTGGATTTGGGTTTTAACAAAATAGAGGATCCGATGTTTATTTCATCTTTGCCAGGGTCTGTTAATCAACTAAGTCTAAGGAACAACAAAATATCTCAAATAAATTTTGGACTGTTTAAAAACAGTTTGGATTCTTTGGATTTATCCTTTAATAAGCTTCAAGAGGTAGAGTTTATTTCTAGTAGTTCGCATTTTCCTATAAGACGTTATTTAAAAAGTAAGAAAATGAACACAATTAAATTGCATTTTTGTTTCAGAAATATTTTGCCATAATATTTTAATTTTTTTTGTTGTAATTTATGTATTAAACTGAATTACAGTGGTAAAATAAAGAGAAAAAAAATAAAGTAAACATTTTTTCTACCGGTTTTAATTTATTATCTAAGCCAGAGATCAACCAAGATTATATGCAAATAGCTATGGAGGCTGTTAAGAAAAAAGTGCTATCGCTAAGAAAGGCTGCCGAAGTTTATGGTGTCACCCACACTTCACTTTTCTACCGCCTAAAAACTTTTGGTTTTATATAATTTAAAATGTTCTCGTATGAACTATGGACTTACCTAAAAAATCCTGCAAACTCTGGCTTGTGAATATGCCTTGAGACTTTTTCTTCTTCCAGAAAAGTGGAACGAGAACAAAATAGCAGGTATATAATAATAGTAGGTAACTGGGTAAAAGGATTCATGAAAAGGCATCAAAACCTTTCTCTACGGAAACCAGAAAATACTAGTCTTTCAAGAGGCACTAGTTTCAACAAGACAAATGTAATGGCGTTCTACGAAAATTTCGCCCGCGCTATTGGGAAACATCCTTTCAAACCCGAATGAATATTTAACCTTGACAAGACAGGCGTGATGACAGTTGTGCAAGCACCATATTATGTTATTGCATCGAAAGGGGTAAAGCAGGTAGGGCAGGCTGTTTCAGGTGAGCGGGGAAGTATTGTCACTATGGTGGAGGTAGTGAGTGCATCTGGATATACTGTACCGCCAGTTTTTATTTTCCCTTGGGTCAGATTTCATAAAACCTTTATGGTAGGTACTCCATCAGGCAGCATAGGTCTGGTGAACAGTCCAAGCAGTGGGTGGATGACCGCAACACTCTTTATAAAAACTCTAGAGCACTAAGTGAGCCATACGAGATGTTCCATGCAAGACCCCATCTTACTTCTCATGGATAATCATGAAAGGTACTGTTCATTGGAAGCTGTAATCTATGCAAGGGAAAACGGAATCATAATAGTAACTTTCCCACCTCATTGTACTCACCGGCTGCAGCCATTGGAAGTATCGGATATGGGACTATTTAAGGCGAGTTATAAAGTGGCTCAAAATGACTGGGTTCTTTCACATCCAGGCAAAACGATAACAATCCACAATGTTGCTTATCTTGCTGGCAAAGCATTTGAAAACTTTTTACTATGAAAAACATAATTGCTGGATTTCGAAAACCAGGAATATATCCTTTTGACCGAAATGCCTTTGGCGATGAAGATTTTGATGCTACATATTTTATGTTACTGATAAACCCAATGAGTAGGTATTAAACCCCGGTTCTGGGCCTCCTCCTCCTCCTCCCCCCTCGCCTACCCTCCCCGTTGACCTTGACCATACACGTGGGCGAGCGTATTTTTATGGTATGCAGGTGTTCATTCGACCTTGAAAGATGCAACTACTCTTTGTTAATTTGACCTTGACCATACACCTGGACGAGGGTATTTTTATGGTATACAATTTTCTTTTATGTGACTCATTTGACCTTGAAGGATGGAGCTGCTCTTTGATGGTGCTACCTTGGCGTGGACGAGGGTATTTTTATGGTATGCAGGCGCCCTTTTATTTATGACACTGTTGCATTACAAATTTTTACACCATGGAGTATTTTTATTTCTTTATTGTCGTAATTTAGTTGCTCGAAAATATCTAAAGGGATACAGTTGGGTTTTATTGATGTTACCTTGACCATTATTTTTCCTAAAAGTTAGGTGTTTTTATTTCTTTATTGTCGTAATTTAGTTGTTCGAAAATATCTAAAGGGATGCAAGTCTGCTTTATTGATGTTACCGTCTGGGTCTCTTTATGATCTGATTTTCACACCTTGAAAGTATTTTTTTCTTTATTGACATCAGTCTGTTCTAAAATATCGAATGGGGTACAGGTATATATCGTTCTCTACTATGGTTGTTAAAATAGGGTCTGTGTTCTTTGTTATGGGATTATTTAACATTGAAAGAGTGCAAGTGTCCTTTTGTATGGATAACTTTGACTGCTTGCAAACATGCTTAATTTTTGATAAACCTTTCTTAAAATCCATTTTCCTCACTCCATGTCCTATTTTGTGATGAGTGGGAGCTTTTTAGAAGAAAAAATTATAACTTAGTGCTTTTACGCATTCAAAATTAAAATTATATTATGTACGAACAGACATTACAGCTTATTACTCCTTATATCGACGAAGATACGAAAAGTTAATGTGCAGTAAACAAGATTTTTCTCTCATCATTGTAAGTAATAAAAAAAAGCAGATATAGCATGTGTTTTAAAATTAAAGAAAAAGCATCTGTATGTACATGAAGAGATATTCTTTATTAATATAATCAGCCCAATTCCATCAATTTAACAAAACAATAGGAATGAGGATCAGCCATCGCCTTTGAATAGTTTCCACTCATGCACGTTTACACAAAAACTACTAAAGCCATCGAACTTATTTCAAGATAATATATTTTTTGTTTATTAAGCGAAGCAGCTGAAGCAATTTTTTGTGCATCTACCTTTTATGTTATTGATGCATGCCAAGACTATTTCAAAAATAGTTGCAAGCGATCCGCGCGCTGTCATAAAACTAGCAAAACTTAATAAAACGTGTAAATTTGGATAATTAAAGGATCAAATGTTGTTTATCGTGTGATTTTTAGAGCTTTCATTAAGTGAAAATATTAAAATTACTAAATACGGCATATTGGCATAATTTACTGTATATTTTGAAAATAAAAGTTAAAATCTGAAAATTCAGCTGTCTTGCCTTTATTACCCTTATAGTGAAATAAATCGATTGTCTAAATTTTAAAACATTCATTCAATGTATTTAACACTTATATTTTACATGTGGGATATGGGTACTACTCTTATATATTTTCGGACAACCTTGAAATATTTTGAAAACCTTTATGTGTTTAGTGCCCGAAGCAGATAAAATCAACTGCAACACACATTATTTAGTTTAGTTTTTTTGAAAACCGTTCCCGAGTTACAATGGCTGGCCCTAGTCTGGTTGTGGACTTCCAAGCATTCAAGATAGAAAATAATAAACTAATCCCTAAAGAACTTGCTGCCTACGACGGTCATAGAATTAGTCACTATGTTTTTAAACCCCCGTTTGATCTGGCCTTTCTAGGACCAGCGGCATACAAACAAACGAAATGGTTAATGCAACACTATCATTGCATTGATTGGGATTCCGGATTTACTCCATTTTACAAATTTGCCGATATTGTACGGAGCTTGACAGAAAAGGCTGATACCATTTACGTTAAGGGCAGAGAAAAAGCTGATTTTTTAAGAAAATATTCAAGCAAACCTATTATAGAGTTGGATGAGCAACCGGCCCTTAGAAAAGATGTCCCTAAATGTTTCTATCATTCAAATAATAAAAATTGTGCATGTTCTTTGTTTAATGTATTTTTGTTATATGATCAACATGTAATGAAAACCTAATTTTTTAATAAACATTTAATAATACAACCAAAAGTGTCTGTTTTGTATTGATATCCTGATGTCAAGTAACTTTGTCTACCTATACATTCTAATTTCTGTACTCATTCATACACCTAAAAACCTCAATACATAATATCCTAATATCCGAATATCCAATTAGCCACTTAGCCAAATCACCAAATATCCCAATACCCGAATATTTCTACTGACTTTTACTTTTTGTAAGTGTTTTCTCTTTTGTAATGTGTGTGAGTCACTTTTTAAATCAATATCGAACCGGAGAGTTTAAAAATATGACAAAATGTATAGAAAATGTATGTAAAAGCCAAAGAGTTACTATAATCTCTACCAGACCTAAAATTTCAAAGATTAAAAAGTTTACCCAAGATACTCCCACGTATCTTTGTATCACCGTCACAGAGCATACTTTTTTTTTTAATCCCATGCACTCAGCATGTGCCCTTGTATATTAACAAAAACCCGAAAAACCACTCGAAGAAGAAACGACACAATCAAAGTTTTAATACAACTAGCGATAAAAACTCATTTTAGCTAAACAAACAAAAATGTTTGGTTAACACACCATCGGTCGACAATTTTCGTAAGAAATATAGAAAACATGCAAATCGTAGTCTAAACAGTATAATACAAAAATATAATGTTTTACGAGCATTAGTTGTTTAAATATACTGTAAGATATCCATGTTTTTAATAAAAAAAAGAAAAATATTCCGCAAATTTGAGTTTTATTCTTTTATTAAGTTTAAAAATGACTTCAATAATGTGGGCAGATTAACTTATCAAAAATTCGGCTATTTTGTGTTTTTTCAAGAATTAAAACGGAGGGGGTCAGTTCCAATCATCGTATCCATTAAAGTATTTATTTGTGCATTCGTATAAAAAAAGATAGGTAGTCATAATATGGAATCATCACCGTTTAAACTTTTTCAGCTAGTGCTCTCATACACAGACATAAGAAACACAACAACAATATAGACAAACTTTATCATAAATAGATGTAAAATATATAGAAATGTATTTTTTAAGTTAAATTTTGATCTATACATTGTTCAAGAAATGAAGATTATAGAACCAATGTCCAGTATTCAACAAGCGTAAATTCAAATCGAAATTATTATATTAGAGACATTTTATAGTAGACATACCGTTGTACATTTGATATGTGAACAACTTTGTATAATATTTTTGTCCTGTTTTAACGTACCTATTATTTTAAAGGTTTAAGGAAATCCTTTTTTAAAAAAATTACCCTCTTTTAACTTAAATTAGTACCTTTGAAATTATCGTAATGGGGACAGAAGAGAGGAATGATGGACATAAAACAAAACAATTGCTTCTAACAAGAGTTTTATACTTACTGAACACTCCCAGGTTATTATCTAAATTGTATCAACAGTCTTTCGAAAATAGTTTATTTGCATAATTTTTATTGGTAAATTTTTGAGCGTAAACCCATGAAGTCAGAAGTTTTGCAACATTCTCCAAGAATAAAAGTCTTATAAATCCATTCTTATCTTGGATAAATTATCATTTTAAATATTATTATAATAAAAAGAAAACAGAATGTACCCCTAGTAACGAAATAATGACTTGCAACTAAACACTTTGAGAAATAAGTGAAAAACAAGTATTATATTATTATGCAACTTGTCAAAATACTACATAGACTTTCAATAATTCATTATTTTTTAAAAACGTTGGTATAATAAATTGTGTTACTGCCCATATCCAAAATTTCACTTATTCCTAAACTAACGGAATTCTTAGTTAAAGATTTTCTTGAGGACTGTTTTAAAAATGTTATTGTCACTAACCAGCATGGCTTCATAAAGGGAAACAAATTTACTAGTTTATTCTGTCTACATTTTTAATTCCCTAGAAAATGGTGTTGACTATCAAATTTACGCCCATGATCCGCCACCAAGGATTTTTTTTAAATATTGCAAAGGTTTATAAGACACCTAAGTGTTGAAGATACTTGTGTTTTGGTTCTCTTTTTATTGCTATTGCACAACACCTCGATTTTCTTTTAAAACTGGAAGAGTTACATTTGTTTTTGATTTGATATACATAAATTACACTTTATAGTCTTCATCGGTATTATATTTTCGGCTTTTTTCATGTAAAAGGTTCTACACAGTCCTTAAACTGATTCCAGTGCTTTTGCTATTATTTCTTGCATATTAGTTGGGAAATTTCAACTTACTCTTTCATTTTCCGAATAGTTAATCAAATTTTGTATGATTGTTTTTGCTTGGGGGACTCAAAGCACCAGAAAATTGCCTTTTATTATTCGAATTGACAAATTTGTCACTTCAACTTGTTAAAGTCACAAAATAGACATAATATGTTCATCACAACTTTTTAGAACCACTAATAAGTTTATTCCTTTTTCTCATGCTGAAATTATATACGTCGTCTATCCTACGCATTTTACCACGAACCACAAACCAAATTTTTGTTTTTGGACAGACAAACTATGTAATGGTTCCTATTTTTATCACCTATATTATGATCTTATTCATCATTAACGTGTACAATACCTTCTTTTTTTTTATTCCTAATTATTATATTTTTATGTTTCCCTCCCGTTTCTCAAATCACCAAATATTTGAATATTTCGTTATAGACAATAAAATATGAAATTATGTTAGAACAAACCTAATATGAATTTTTTTACCAGGTGTGTGTCTAATAAACCAATATACCTATTTTTCCGTTGATATTTTTAGCAATATTAAACAAAGGTAGACACATCAGATTGGTCGAATGACAATAAATACAAATCCATGGTTATATATTCAAATGATGGTATACTTTTTAGGCAGGTTTGAAAAGTTCTACGCAAATACCTTGTTTTCCGTCATTTTTGTTTTATTAAATTTAGAAATCACTGCAAGTAAAGTGTAACAAGGTGGTTCAGCTAAAATTACCTTAAATATCCTAAATTAGTACAAAAAGTGATGAAGACAAAATCGAAAATCATCAAATTTTGTCTAGATATTCTAAAATAAAGAAGATTGGTAACTTTTTTGAAAAATGACAAAGTCTATAGAATTTCAATTATCTGTTTACGGAAAGTATAAAAATGGGAGGTGAAAGAGGATTAATAAAAAAAAAGGAGAGAAAAAGTGATTAAACATTTATTACATATAAACTTAACTAGAACAACAAAAAATATTTCATAAAACACAAATCATACAGAAAAATACACCATAATATCGTCGTTGATCGTGAAATACCTACTATGTGTAAAATTCTAAATTTACAGGAGGAAGAAAAAACATCCAATTTCTGTAATTTTGGATTAAATTTGTGCATACCGTAGGAAAACTGGGGAACAACAGTATGGAAAATCTTTTGAAACAAAAATTAACATAATAGAACATGGCGTTAAACTGTAATTATTGATAAACGTGATATTTTACTACATAGGAGGTTTCAACCATCTCGAGTTGACACATAAGATAATTTTCAAAGAAAAAACAGGCACATAGTAGCATTTTGGGGACGATGTAACGGAAAATAAAAAATTGTAAACTTTATTTAACTAATAAAAACATTACGGATAAATTCAACATTAACTTTTGTTCTTATTGCAACATAATTTTATTCACATAGAAGATATTTGAGAATGAATTTTTGTATATGCACATAGAAGGTTTTATAAATTCGTTTTTTTTTTCTGTAGACATATAATATTAACCATATAGAAGGCTTTACAAGTCGATAAAACATTCAAAAAACCAATCAAATGCGCGTATAACCTGAAAATTGGTTTAAATGTCACATAGGAGGTATTTCACGAGCTACGACGATATATTCCACTTTAACAAACTGGAACAAATCGATTTTCGAAAAAAGGAACAATGAAAAATGTAACTATTTAAGAAACGTTAAGCTAACAATCTAAGTAGGTATATTTTATCCTATTTAACTGTTTTCTTTTGGTATAGGTAAATAGAGGATTTTTATTGAGGAAGTATACCTTACCTTTTTACAAAAATTTAAAATATTGTCCTTTCAACACCGTATAATAAACCCCTAATTTTTTTTAAAGTGAAACCCCGTGCAATAAACTATTTCCTTAGGATCTATTACATTTTATATGATCGGAATATTGCTTACTTCCTCTCTATTCATTTTCAAATAGTAAAATATTTCCTTAGAATTTATATACATAAATGCGTATTACAGACCTTTTTCTTGTTCGCTATTTTATGATTTGTGTTATTACAGGAATGAAAAAAAACTGTTGAGGGTTCATCCTTTATAAAAACATTGTTCTTTTCTGTGAAAAATATTTGTAAATATTTCAATACATTTGTTAACAGGTACAAAACAATAAAAAGGTGTGAATGGTATTATAATAAAATTGAAATCCATAGATAGAATTAAAAGAGTAATAATCTTCAATTGGGGTTATAACTTTTTTCTTCCGCAGATATATTAATATTCTTAAAAGGGTTGTTTTGAAATTTAAGTACCTGTTTTAGTTAGGGGAACTACAAAAAAATTGGTATAAGAAAAGCGAATAAACAGAGATATATTAAAAATTCGAATATAAGTCTGATTTGTTTCATCTTTTTTTTTTAGAAAAGGTTGATTGTTTAGATTGACGTTTGTGTTTAAATAATTACACTGTTGTATGAAAGATATATAAGTATTCAATTTTAACATAAATGTAAATAGAAATTAATAGATATAATATTCCAAATTACCCTTTCTGCTGTTTAAAAGAAAATACGAATAAACAGAGATCTTACAAAATTACAGAGGCATTATAACATAAATTAATATCTTTTTTTTGTTTTTTTATTTAAGGGATTTTCAAATGGTTTGTTTAGGACGTAGGGGGCAAGTTTTCAATATTTTCCTATGTGGTTGTGGTTGTGGGGCAAGGCAGCCGATTTGTGCCTTTTGCGGAGAAAGGCTTGGAGAGAACGGGCCTTTACTATATTACCCACCTCCTCCTCCACCAGTTTTGGTAAGTAATTTGTAACTGTTATTATTTAATTTTTTTTTAAATAAAATAAAATATTGAAATTAAAAAAGTTCTAGGAATAAACATATTTTCAACCATATAGGCATTCCGTTTAAAATCACGATAGTTGTTTACGTTTTTTAGCGCACACCCCTAGAGTTTTTTTTTAAATGTTAAATGATTTTGAAGAAAAAGAAAAACCTATTCAGAATTCAGAAAGTTTAATGTGTGTATTTACGTTTTTAGAAATGCTTGTATTATAAAAAAATGTAAGCTAAGAAATTTTTTATTATTTTAGATTGAATTCGACCAATACATCCATGGAAATCAGCCGATAGTAGTAGCACAAGAAATTGTAAGTATTTTTATTTTTTCTATCCTGAATAGGTTTATTCCGTATGATAAAACTCGAAGAAGAGGTGTTTAGATATATTTTTTAATTTTAGATAGAAATATTAGATGACGAAGCGGGTAACGACCAGCAACCCCCTGATGAAATTGTAAGTATTTTCTTTTGTCATCTATGAATTTGCCAAAATGTAGAAAGCTAAGAAATATTTTTATTATTATTTTTAGATAGAAATTATCGATGATGAAGAAATTAGAATTCCCCCTATTCATTTACATCTGAGGGAAAATGTAAGCAACTTTTTTTTTGCATTTTTTTTCTGCATTTGCGAATGTTTATTTTTTTATTTTTTGGAATTTATTTAATATGAATTATAAAAAAAGTATTGTAAGCTAAGAAATTTTTATAATTTTTAGATTGAAATCAACCATCGTCGACCACGTTCCCCGGCTCTGGACCCGGAAGAAATTGTAAGTAATTTTCATTTGTCATCTATGAATTTGCCTAGGTAAATTAACGTTTTTTTTTGGAAATGTTTTTGTATTGTAAAAATGTAGAAAGCTAAGAAATATTTTTATTATCATTTTTAGATAGAAATTATCGATGATGAAGAAATTAGAATTCCCCCTATTCATTTACATCTGAGGGAAAATGTAAGCAACTTTTTTTTTTTGCATTTTTTTTCTGCATTTGCGAATGTTTATTTTTTTATTTTTTGGAATTTATTTAATATGAATTATAAAAAAAGTATTGTAAGCTAAGAAATTTTATAATTTTTAGATTGAAATCAACCATCGTCGACCACGTTCCCCGGCTCTGGACCCGGAAGAAATTGTAAGTAATTTTCATTTTTTTTTTATCTATTCATATCATTCCTTAACTAAAAATAATTACATCTTTATTAAAAACTTGTTTTTTTTTGTCTTTCAGCTGATTATGAATTATAACGATGAACCATATATGCCGGACATCCATGAAAACCATTAGTCTTGTCAGCCCCCACCCATCTACATTATTAAAGATAGTAAGTAGCTTTTTTTTTTCAAAAAAATTATTTCTGTACTGTTTTCGGATGTATGCAAATTCTGGCAAGATACAAATAAGAGATAGTTTCCGACATTTTTAAATAAAAATGATGGCTTTTAATTTTTTTTTACTTTACAGGCATTATTGCATAGGCCTTCCCGAAACCACAAGAACTGAAGTTAAACTGTATAGACAAAATTCTACAAAAAGGAGATGTTTACCAAATGGAGGCTCTGTGTCATACGGATACAAAAAAAATCAAGAATTGAATAAAATATGTATTTCCTACTAACAGTAAAATGTAATCTACATTAATTTGTTACAATAAAAAAAAAAGTTACTGAATATGATAATATGGTTTTAATGGTTTTTTTTTGCTTTAAAATTGCGTTTTTACCCATATCACTTAGTAAATAAAATAAATATCCGATTAAAACTCTGATTTAGAACAAATATATAAACACTCAACTAAATACCAACGACAGTGTTAATCTTGGTAAAATAAATCGTGTTAACAATATAGGTTTTCAACGTTTACAATATACAATTTTACGGTATTATAAACAGTATTAAGTTTAATGCTATTCATTACTAAGAGTAAAATACTATTTAAATGTTGCGTCCAAATAACAAACAGGATATTTGCAAAGAACTCTTCAAACCTGCCTAAAAAGTATACCATCATTTGAATATATAACCATGGATTTGTATTTATTGTCATTCGACCAATCTGATGTGTCTACCTTTGTTTAATATTGCTAAAAATATCAATGGAAAATAGGTATATTGGTTTATTAGATACACACCTGGTAAAAAATTCATATTAGGTTTGTTCTAACATAATTTCGTATTTTATTGTCTATAACGAAATATTCAAATATTTGGTGATTTGAGAAACGGGAGGGAAACATAAAAATATAATAATTAGGAATAAAAAAAGAAGGTATTGTACACGTTAACGATAAATAAGATATAGAAATCATTGCATAGTTTGTCTGACCAAAAACAAAAAAAAATTCGGTTTGTGGTTCGTGGTAAAATCCGTAGGATAGACGACGTATATAATTTTAGCATGAGAAAAAGGAATAAACTTATAATTTTTAGTGGTTCTAAAAAGTTGTGATGAACATATTATGTCTATTTTGTGACTTTAACAAGTTGAAGTGACTAATTTGTCAATTCGAATAATAAAAGGCAATTTTCTGGTACTTTGAGCCCCCCAAGCAAAAACAATCATACAAAATTTGATTAACTATTTGGAAAATGAAAGAGTAAGTTGAAATTTCCCAACTAATATGCAAGGAATAATAGCAAAAGCACTGGAATCAGTTTAAGGACTGTGCCGAAAATGTAATACTGAAGAAGTCTATAAAGTGTAATTTATGTATATCAAATCAAAAACTAATGTAACTCTTCCAGTTTTAAAAGAAAATCGAGGTGTTGTGCAATAGCAATAAAGAGAGAACCAAAACACAAGTATCTTCAACACTTAGGTGTCTTATAAACCTTTGCAATATTTAATAAAACAAAAATCTTGGTGACCGATCATGGGCGTAAATTTGACAGTCAACACCATTTTCTAGGGAATTAAAAATGTAATCAGAATAAACTAGTTAATTTGTTGTTATTGACCTTCCCTTTATGAAGCCATGCTGGTTAGTGACAATAACATTTTTAAAACAGTCCTCAAGAAAATCTTTAACTAAGAATTCCGTTAGTTTAGGAATAAGTGAAATTTTGGATATGGGCAGTAACACAATTTATTATACCAACGTTTTTAAAAAATAATGAATTATTGAAAGTCTATCTAGTATTTTGACAAGTTGCATAATAATATAATACTTGTTTTTCACTTATTTCTCAAAGTGTTTAGTTGCAAGTCATTATTTCGTTACTAGGGGTACATTCTGTTTTCTTTTTATTATAATAATATTTGAAATGATAATTTATCCAAGATAAGAATGGATTTATAAGACTTTTATTCTTGGAGAATGTTGCAAAACTTCTGGCTTCATGGGTTTACGCTCAAAAATTTACCAATAAAAATTATGCAAATAAACTATTTTCGATAGATAATAACCTGGGAGTGTTCAGTAAGTATAAAACTTTTGTTAGAAGCAATTGTTTTGTTTTATGTCCATCATTCCTCTCTTCTGTCCCCATTACGATAATTTCAAAGGTACTAATTTAAGTTAAAAGAGGGTGATTTTTTTAAAAAAGGATTTCCTTAAACCTTTAAAATAATAGGTACGTTAAAACAGGACAAAAATATTATACAAAGTTGTTCACATATCAAATGTACAACGGTATGTCTACTATAAAATGTCTCTAATATAATAATTTCGATTTGAATTTACGCTTGTTGAATACTGGACATTGGTTCTATAATCTTCATTTCTTGAACAATGTATAGATCAAAATTTAACTTAAAAAATACATTTCTACATATTTTACATCTATTTATGATAAAGTTTGTCTATATTGTTGTTGTGTTTCTTATGTCTGTGTATGAGAGCACTAGCTGAAAAAGTTTAAACGGCGATGATTCCATATTATGACTACCTATCTTTTTTTATACGAATGCACAAATAAATACTTTAATGGATACGATGATTGGAACTGACCCCCTCCGTTTTAATTCTTGAAAAAACACAAAATAGCCGAATTTTTGATAAGTTAATCTGCCCACATTATTGAAGTCATTTTTAAACTTAATAAAAGAATAAAACTCGAATTTGCAAAATATTTTTCTTTTTTTTTATTAAAAACATGGATATCTTACAGTATATTTAAACAACTAATGCTCGTAAAACATTATATTTTTGTATTATACTGTTTAGACTACGATTTGCATGTTTTCTATATTTCTTACGAAAATTGTCGACCGATGGTGTGTTAAGCAAACATTTTTGTTTGTTTAGCTAAAATGAGTTTTTATCGCTAGTTGTATTAAAACTTTGATTGTGTCGTTTCTTCTTCGAGTGGTTTTTCGGGTTTTTGTTAATATACAAGGGCACATGCTGAGTGCATGGGATTAAAAAAAAAGTATGCTCTGTGACGGTGATACAAAGATACGTGGGAGTATCTTGGGTAAACTTTTTAATCTTTGAAATTTTAGGTCTGGTAGAGATTATAGTAACTCTTTGGCTTTTACATACATTTTCTATACATTTTGTCATATTTTTAAACTCTCCGGTTCGATATTGATTTAAAAAGTGACTCACACACATTACAAAAGAGAAAACACTTGCAAAAAGTAAAAGTCAGTAGAAATATTCGGGTATTGGGATATTTGGTGATTTGGCTAAGTGGCTAATTGGATATTCGGATATTAGGATATTATGTATTGAGGTTTTTAGGTGTATGAATGAGTACAGAAATTAGAATGTATAGGTAGACAAAGTTACTTCACATCAGGATATCAATACAAAACAGACACTTTTGGTTGTATTATTAAATGTTTATTAAAAAATTAGGTTTTCATTACATGTTGATCATATAACAAAAATACATTAAACAAAGAACATGCACAATTTTTATTATTTGAATGATAGAAACATTTAGGGACATCTTTTCTAAGGGCCGGTTGCTCATCCAACTCTATAATAGGTTTGCTTGAATATTTTCTTAAAAAATCAGCTTTTTCTCTGCCCTTAACGTAAATGGTATCAGCCTTTTCTGTCAAGCTCCGTACAATATCGGCAAATTTGTAAAATGGAGTAAATCCGGAAACCCAATCAATGCAATGATAGTGTTGCATTAACCATTTCGTTTGTTTGTATGCCGCTGGTCCTAGAAAGGCCAGATCAAACGGGGGTTTAAAAACATAGTGACTAATTCTATGACCGTCGTAGGCAGCAAGTTCTTTAGGGATTAGTTTATTATTTTCTATCTTGAATGCTTGGAAGTCCACAACCAGACTAGGGCCAGCCATTGTAACTCGGGAACGGTTTTCAAAAAACTAAACTAAATAATGTGTGTTGCAGTTGATTTTATCTGCTTCGGGCACTAAACACATAAAGGTATTCAAAATATTTCAAGGTTGTCCGAAAATATATAAGGGTACCCATATCCCACATGTAAAATATAAGTATTAAATACATTGAATGAATGTTTTAAAATTTAGACAATCGATTTATTTCACTATAAGGGTAATAAAGGCAAGACAGCTGAATTTTCAGATTTTAACTTTTATTTTCAAAATATACAGTAAATTATGCCAATATGCCGTATTTAGTTATTTTAATATTTTCACTTAATGAAAGCTCTAAAAATCACACGATAAACAACATTTGATCCTTTAATTATCCAAATTTACACGTTTTATTAAGTTTTGCTAGTTTTATGACAGCGCAGCGGATCGCTTGCAACTATTTTTGAAATAGTCTTGGCATGCATCAATAACATAAAAGGTAGTTGCACAAAAAATTGCTTCAGCTGCTTTGCTTAATAAACAAAAAATATATTATCTTGAAATAAGTTCGATGGCTTTAGTAGTTTTTGTGTAAACGTGCATGAGTGGAAACTATTCAAAGGCGATGGCTGATCCTCATTCCTATTGTTTGGTTAAATTGATGGAATCGGGCTGATTTTGTAAATAAAGAATATCTCTTCATGTACATACAGATGATTTTTCTATAATTTTAAAACACATGCTATATCTGCTTTTTTATTACTTACAATGATGAGAGAAAAATCTTGTTTACTGCACATTAACTTTTCGTATCTTCGTCGATATAAGGAGTAATAAGCTGTAATGTCTGTTTGTACATAATATAATTTTAATTTTGAATGCGTAAAAGCACTAAGTTATAATTTTTTCTTCTAAAAAGCTCCCACTCATCACAAAATAGGACATGGAGTGAGGAAAATGGATTTTAAGAAAGGTTTATCAAAAATTAAGCATGTTTGCAAGCAGTCAAAGTTATCCATACAAAAGGACACTTGCACTCTTTCAATGTTAAATAATCCCATAACAAAGAACACAGACCCTATTTTAACAACCATAGTAGAGAACGATATATACCTGTACCCCATTCGATATTTTAGAACAGACTGATGTCAATAAAGAAAAAAATACTTTCAAGGTGTGAAAATCAGATCATAAAGAGACCCAGACGGTAACATCAATAAAGCAGACTTGCATCCCTTTAGATATTTTCGAACAACTAAATTACGACAATAAAGAAATAAAAACACCTAACTTTTAGGAAAAATAATGGTCAAGGTAACATCAATAAAACCCAACTGTATCCCTTTAGATATTTTCGAGCAACTAAATTACGACAATAAAGAAATAAAAATACTCCATGGTGTAAAAATTTGTAATGCAACAGTGTCATAAATAAAAGGGCGCCTGCATACCATAAAAATACCCTCGTCCACGCCAAGGTAGCACCATCAAAGAGCAGCTCCATCCTTCAAGGTCAAATGAGTCACATAAAAGACACCTGCATACCATAAAAATACCCTCGTCCAGATGTATGGTCAAGGTCAAATTAACAAAGAGTAGTTGCATCTTTCAAGGTCGAATAAACACCTGCATACCATAAAAATACGCTCGCCCACGTGTATGGTCAAGGTCAACAGGAGGGTAGGCGAGGGGGGTGGAGGAGGAGGAGGCGAGGGGGGCAGGGGTGTAAGAGTGTTTAATATCTACTTCAATGTATCACCTCCAGCGCGTGAAGAGCCAGTTCCAATAAGTCTGCCAGCCGAAGAAATTCCAACATGCAGCACCTTTCCTGAAGTTCCACACCATCACTACCATCTGACAACTCGTTAAATGTATCCGTCGAATCCGTACGCCCGTTTCATAAAGCACCACCAAGAACCGAAAACTACCGTGGCCGTAAAAGGGGAAGATCCAAGACTCCCGCGGAAACACCTGAAAAAAATGCATTAGAGCAACAAATGATTAATAAAAATAAGCAAAGAAAGTTTTAATTGTGGTCGAAACATCCAGCGGACATAATGACAAATGCAAGATCATACAAATTGAAAAAGTACTACAAAGTAAATTATGGACTTCAATTTTAGACCTTATTTACTAAAAGGATAAATAAAAAATGTGAGTGTAGAAAATTCTTACTTAACTTGAAAAGTTAACAAATAATACTTAGTACTAGTTTTTGCTTTGCTTATCAATTATTTAGATATTAAGAAGAAACAAACTTGGTTATAAAAAAATATTTATAGGTACGAAGGGGCTGAAGCGTAGCCCCCCTGGATTCGTTATTGAAAAAAAAAATTGGGCTTACAAATAAAAGTTGACGTTTTCTAGGAGGATTTGCTTCTTTATTATAAACTTTTAAAGGTATTATTTCATTATTGCGATAATGTGTATTAATATATTAGGCAAAACACAATGACATGGACTAATGGACATTTTGTACAATAGTTTTGGACAAAAATGTAGGTATAAGTAAAACAATAATTGTTTGCATAAGATGTACTCTGATGGGAGCGGCATCTTGAATTGTACAATTTATTTTCTTTAAAACTCTGACGGCGTCTTGTTTTTGTTTTTCTACAGAGCTGTTTTTCACATTTTTCATGCTATTCTTTCATTTACAATACAAAGCTGGGTTTATGCACCACTTCCTTAAGCATAAGCTTTGTCTTAGTCTTAGTGTTAGGTATTCAACTTGGACAATCTCATAAGAACGTTTATGCAAGGTTTTAGTCTTAGGCATAATAAGCATAAGAAATAACGAAAAATTAATTAATTTTGAATTCTTAGGACTAGGCTTATGTCAAACTTAAAATGCGCATGTGCAAAGAATGACGTGCACATTGACAGAAAACAGCTGTGAAATTTTTGTTGATGGCTGATTTTTGAGTTTTTGACCCAATTTTATATGAAAGGTTCGTTTTTTTATTTACACTTTTTACTTGATTTTTCCACAAAAATATAAATACGGACGACGTTAAGTTAGAGGTACAGAGGTCCTTGGTCGAATTAGTAGAAAAATTTACCCATAATTGGGATACAAAAGATAATAAACACAGAGATAGTTTGGCGGTCGAAAATGCTTGGACTTTAATTTCCACAATATTAGACCTTTCTGGTAAGATTATAAACTTTTGGGGTATCTCTCCAGATTCACATAATTTTCTGTTTTAGCTAAATATTGTCAAGACTTACGGACAAGCATTAGAACAAAGCATGTTAGGGAGAGACGAATAATTAGGACCTTACCCTCTGGATCTGCATCATATAAATGCAAATGGCCGTTATATGAAATGCTTGGTTTTTAGATAAAGTAATTGCATCCAGAAAGTAAGAAATTTGTCCAACAATATAACCTATTTACCTACAAATAATATTTTATAATTTACAAAACGAGTTTTTTTCCGATCAGACAAAGTCATAATATGTTTACTACTACCAGGTGAAAAGTTGATATTATAATGAAAGTTAGACTTATCTGATTTTTAACTGGTTGTAGTAAATATCTTATATAGCTAAAACTTTCATATGACAATATTGTTTTAGAACAAAGGGAAACGTTAATTTAAATTAAAGCAAAAGATCTGCAAAAGTTAAAGATGGCCCAGACAGTAATATATGGTAGAGCTATACCATTTTAGACGACAAGGATCTAATGCATAATGAGTATCAGTCCTACACAGTGCCTGAAGATAATAGTGAGGATAATGAAAGCATTAACCCATTTAATGACCCGGAGACCTTAAAAAGTCCATCAGACCTCTGTCGCTGATGAATTTCAGCCAAAGTCCCAAACCAGAGCGACAAAGCGTAAAAATTATGGGCCATTAGACCTTCTGGTAGAAGCATGCACAAGTGTTACAACAAATTTAAATACTTTCTAACAGACCAAAATAAAGAAGATGTGACAGCAGTACCAAAACCACCAAATGTGAGTCAAGCAGATTATTATTTTGCGTTATCCTTAATGGATAGCTTAAGTAAAATAACATGCGAAGAAACGAAATTACTGCTAAAAGCCAAAATTTTGACTACTAGCCTAACTATTGGAGTTAGTGAGGTTAGAAAAACTACAGCAAGCATGGCAGAGCAAGCTAATTTGATGCCAGGGAGTTTGAAAACTTTGTACAAAAAAGAATGACAACACATCAAGACGTGAAAATGCACAGCATGGTTTTGAGGATTTAAGAAACAACCAACCAAGACAAAATGATAGAGGCCCCAATTTAGATCAGGTTATGAACACGGTTACAGTGCTTTTACAACAAAACGCGCAGATGTTACAGATGCTGCAGCTACAGCAACAACAACCAGTGCCACTACAAAACATCATGAAGTGGCAACCAATGTAAAGAACTTTAATATTATGCCTGACCTATCGAAAACAATTGAAATATTTAGCGGTGAAGAACCGGGCAAAGCAGGAGTCTGGTCACACCAATGGGAAACAACAGCAACACTTCATAATTGACCTGACGCTTTTATATTTCAAACAGCTAAAAGTAACCTCACTGGAGCAGCAAAGTATTGGTCTACAGGCAGAAGTACTGAACTAAATGATTGGATAACTTTCAAACACGCTTTTGAAAAAACATTTAGTTTTTCGTTGTGTTAGAGAGAGCGCGCTGTTCCTCCTGGTACCTTGATATCGCCTTTTCAGTCTTCAAACGTCAGCTGAATAGTAAACTTCCCAAGAGCCCTAAAAGCATATATTTTTCATTGTTAATTGCTAGTTTTATCTAATAATGATTTCTCAGCAGTCGAAATTGTGCTTTTTTGTTTGACAATCCTAAAAATAATAATAATATAAATTAAATGGTTTTTATTATTTTTATTTCAGGATAATGAGTTTATGAGGCCAAGTAAAAATGACTGCAGCAATTAGCACAAGAGGTTTTGACGGAGTCTGAAACAGAACAGGCCGATGATAGAAGTGATAATGATTAGCTAGACCATATTGAAAAAAGAACAGATAATTCAGATATCGAGTAAGAACTTAAAGAAGAACCCTATGGGGAAGAAAATGTTTTAGAAACAGAGCAAGAAAAAGCGTCAACATCACAAACATCTGCAAAAAATTACTTTACGGAATGACCAGATACGTTATACTACATCGGTAAAGATAAAGTCACAAAATGGAGAAAGCTCTATCCTCCATCATCGTTAAGATCCAGAACAAAAACAAAGAACATTGTTACACAGTTACCCGGCGTAAAACAACCTGCCAGAGATCTAGTTGACCCCGTAGAAATATGGCGAACATTTTTTGACGTTTCTGTTCTTGAAATAATCGTGACTCATACTAATGCACATATTATAGTAAGTTTTGCACAAGGGAGATATTGTAGAGAAACTTACACAAAACCAACAGATGTCATCGAAATTGAAGCTTTGATTGGTTTATTATACTTATGTGAGATAAAAAAATTAAATCGACTATGAATGTGAAGAAATATTTGCCACCGATGGAAGTTCAGCAGAACTTTTTCGACTCACCATGTCCATGCAGCGTTTCCATTTTCTTTTACGACATATTCGATTCGATGACCATTTAACAGAAGACTCGAACGAATAACCAGTGACAAGTTAGCGCCCATCCGGGAAGTTTTCCAAAAGGTTGTTTATAAAGACCAGTTTTCCCCTTCTCAATTATTGACAGTGGATGAGATGCTTGTTGCGTTTAGAGGAAAATGTGCATTATATAGCAGTATATTCCTTCACAGCCTGCCAAGTACGGGGTGAAAATATTTGCGTTAGCAGACGCTAAAATGTTTTATACCATGAATATGGAAGTTTACGTAGGTAAACAACCGCAGGGTTCTCCATTTGAAGTGAGCAACTCCCCTATAGAAGTAGTTTGTAGAGTGGTTGAGCCAATTAGTGGAACCGGCAGAAATATTACCACAGACAACTGGTTTACGAGCGTGGTACTTTGCACAAGACTACTCGATAAGCACAAACTAACATTCTTGGGGACGATAAGGAAAAATAAAAGACAGTTGCCTCCACAGTTTGTGAATGGTTTGAACCGTCCAATCCCATCAAGTATTTTGGCATTCAAAGAAAACTGCACCATTGTGTCCTACGTTCCAAAACCTAAAAAAACCGTGTAGCTCCTATCTTCAATGCATGATATCGACGGAGTCGATAAAGACAGTGACAAACCTATAATGATTTTGGAATACAATCATATGAAAATCGAATCTAACTGAAAATCACCTAAGAAGAAGACACACTGATCACCACCTGCCAAGACCTATAAGAACAAGAATAAAAGAAGTATTGAAAATACCAACGGAAGGGCCGCGACAAGATCCCAATGAATCACCACGTACTGGGTAGGGATAGTTGGAACAGGTTTTTTTTTTTAATAACAGGTACAACCTGCTTCAGTTTCAAAAAGTACCTGATTCAATAATTTCACATAATATATTTTTTTAATATATAATTCTTTTCTAGATAATTTAGCTTTTAAAAACGTTGTTTTGCTTCTGCTATTATCTTTATGGTATAAATATTCAGGGAGTATTGGACCGCTATTTTAGTGAAAATATAAATTATTCTTTATAAAATATAAAATAAAAATAATTTGTATTGTTTTATTATGTTATTTTTTTTGTTAGCCTAATTAAATTTAAAAGAACATTTAAAGGCACGCGTCGTATCATTTTTACAGCAGAATTATGAAAAATTTCTCAGGGTAGGTAAATTAAAGAAAATATGTAAAAATATTCTGGCAACACTGTAGTATAGAAATAAACAAGATGCTTTTAGGGACTTCACACACTTTTCTATATATTTATTTGCTATATTTTTTGTCACGTCGGTGTTTTGTGTCGATATTAAAGACTAACGAGTAAGATTTTAGAAAAGATAGTTTTATTGCCGCATGTTATTTTTTTTTCAATAAAATATCCCTTTAGTTATAATGAGTTCCCTAATAAAAAGTTTTTCGCCACGCCCAATCAAATTAGCCCAGTTTGAAATTTTTTTAGTCATTGATAAAACCAACGCAAAATGTAATATTTATAAGTTGCAAATGTAATATAAATATTCCATAACAAACCTAAAAAAACATATTGAATTTTTAGTGACGAAAGTGAAATTGTAGAAGAGGATAGCGACAGTAACTCTATTGTTGTCAGCACTAGTTCACAACAGTCAAAGTGTTAGTCATATTTCTTCTTGCGCAGCAGCCGAACCCGAACATGAGCTGCAGCCCGTTATAAAGAAACCTGAATTATGGTACAAGAAATATTGACATCTTATACAAAAAAAACCGTTATCTTCGAAAACAAAAAAATTAATCAATTCAGAATTACTTTTATTATTTACTTTTTCAACTATCTAGTATTGTATGAGGGCTTTAAAAGATTTGTACACCCTGTAAATCCTTCATATAAACTTCCAACTAGACAAATAATTTCTAAAACCTTAATTCCAGGTTTATATGAAACTTGTTTGATTAAAGCTAAAGAAGCGGCAAAAAAGATTTTAAATGTATGCATTACTACAGATTGCTGGACGCCGCAAATAATGACAGCTTTATTGCAATAACCGGTCATTTTATTGACGAAACGTTTCATATGAGCTCTATTTTTTTGGAGTGTGACGTGTTTGAAGGAAGTCATACTGGATTAAATTTATCAAGAACTTTAATTGATGTTGCCAAAACTTGGGGGTTGGAGAAGAAAGTTATTCTTGCAGTATCCGATAATGCTGTTAATATTGAAAATGCAATTGCCAATAGAGGGTGGAAGCAATTTGGATCTTTTGCTCACACCCTTAATTTAACCCTTCAGGATTCTTTAAAATGGGCACGGGATATTTTGGAGAAAGTAAAGGTTATAGTTGCACATTTTAAAAGAACTAGCAAAGCTACCAAAATGCTTATGGATACCAAAAAAAAAAGATGGTTTTAATATACCATTAAAACTCATTCAAGATGTGGTCACAAGAATGAACTCGACGTATTTTATGATTAAAAGATTTATTCGATTAGAAAAAGTCTCCGTTCCACAATAGGTCTCATTGACGCACCCTTACCCACAATTGCTGGAGAGGAGTGGACCATATTTAACGAAATGTGCCAAATTTTGGAACCGTTTGCTGATGCAACTAAATGTGTAAGTGGTGAAAATTATATGTCGGCATCACTAGTTATCGTGTTAACCAGAGGACTTCTAGATGACTGTACAAACTTGTGGTCAAATAAATATTTTAATGAGCTATCCAAAAATATTATAAACTGTTTACAAGGCGGTCTTCGGTCAAGGTTAGGTAATGTGGAATATAGAAGATATTTGTCTCCATTATTAGCAATTAAAAAAATGTACACATTATATCTTGAGCAATGCCAGGACAAACCTGATCACTTTAAAGTAAAAGAGAATAGTTACAGACATATCTTTTGCACACGATTTAACCTGGCATTTGGGGAGCCTCGTAATGACACTTGCTCCCGATGCGATTCTGGCCAAGGGGGTGAGGACCACGTCATTTGTTATAGGGCTGCATTTGAGGCCCAGAACATAGATAGACGTAGTGCAACCCATAAGAGTGACCTATGTTATTTGACCATGGACATGCAACAAACGATGCCCTCCCAAAAATAAGTACATCAAAGGCTTTTTATCTTCGCCAAATTTGGTTTTACCATTTTGGTGTGCACACTATTACAAAAAGTGGCACTAAACCCTTTATGTTTACTTGGACTGAGGACGTAGCAAGTAGGGGAAGTAACGAGGTGGCAAGTTGTTTTTATTATTTTACCCACGTTGCTAAGCACACTCTAAAAAATGTTGACAACTTAATCATATGGTCGGATTCTTGTTCAGGGCAGAACAAAAATTTTAATATGATTGTCCTATATCAATACTTGATATTAAGTAAGGTATTTAGAATAATCGACCATAAGTTTCCAGAAGTCGGCCACTCATACCTTGATTCTGACAGAGATTTTGGCAGAATCGAAAAAAAAATGAGGAAGCATGAAAAAATTTGTTCACCCGAACAATACCGACAATTTTTAAAAGATGCCAGTATTAATAGTGCAGAAATTTTTGACAAGGAACACCATTTTTCTAAAATGGAAGAACATCCAAATTTGCTACAATTAATTAATCGAAAGAAAAATATAGAAAATGAAAAAGTTAACTTCAGAGACGAAATAAAATGGATTAGAGTCAACGAGTTTGGGAGTTACTTGTATAAAACTTCTTACGACAAAAATGCACCCTTTAAAAAAGTTAACATTTTAAAACAGGAAGGTTTACCCGACCATATTGTGAAAATCTCCAAAATTAATGGAAAATCAGGAAGCCTTTCCCACGAAAAAATAGAAAATATTAGAACTCAGTTGCCATACATCGATGACGAGCACAAATGGTTTTATGAACAATTTCAAAAATCTGACGTCACTAAGTCGATTATAACTAGAAAGAATATAAAAAAAAAGAAATGAAATATTTGATTTTATTAAAACTATGTATATTACATCTTTAATCCATACGTAAAACTTCTTAGTTATTTTCCTTTTTATCTGAATGAAGGAGCTAATTAAATTTTTTTCTAACTGGAGCTTTTTTTAAAATATTATATATTTTTACTATGTGGTAAAAAAATTCGTAATTTAAATCCGTATCGATGTAACTGAATCAATTTTTCTGAAGTCCGGTAATAAAAAACGTCCAGAGAAACTCACTAAAACTGATCTCCTGAAAAATAAATAATTTAGCATTTGGCACCTTTATCCACTGACCCCTTCAATTGTGTTCTACTTAAACAAGGTATTATTATAAAGTTATTATATTTTATCGTTAAAGAGATCTAATCTGTATTCTTGGAGAGCAGTATATTATTCAGAAACCATGGTCAACATATCCATGTGACTCAAGTCTGCTGTCAATGTATGAAATAACTCCTAGTGTAAAGGAGTCATTTCGCCACATAATGAAAAAAATTTCCATTGCTCCATTGCTGCATACCTCGTGCTGGTAAGTATATTTTATTTACTAAGTTTCATGTTATATTTTTTATTGATTAATTGAACAGCTTCGATCTATCAGTACCTAGTTAATAGTAATAATAACAATGACATATTTCTTCCATATCATTTGGGAAGGTTCTAAGTTTCTAAGGTTCTGATTCATATTATTTTTATTTTACATATTTTGAATAGGTTTCCTACAGTTAGTTTAAAAAAACGTAATATAGCATATTTATACGGTTTTCTATAAGGTTGAGATCTGAACAAACCTTGGGTAAGAAGAAAAATGTAGGTACCGTAAATTATATTTTTTGTTTCTAGAATTTTCTGCGTTATTGGAAAAGGATAAACAAGGCATTACAAGTATGGCAGTTATCTCAGACAATTGGATTGTTTAGCAAGATGGGGAGGAAAATTGTATGTGGCCATCGTACCTTAACAACAATTTAAAATTACTTAAAAGCCATACAGTTCCTGATTTTGAAAAAAGTGAAAAATGCCCTATTATTATAAAATATAAAACTGGTAAGTACACTTATATTATAGTTCTTGAGCAAACCTGTCTGAGACAACTAACATGTTAATGTTAATAAAAATGATTATCGAACCTAAATTACTATTATGACATTATGAGTAGAACAGAAATTAACTCACCGTAATATTTATGTTTTGCAAAATATATTTTTTCAGCATCTTATGAGAAAGCGAGGAAAAGAATGGAACATTTGGAAAGTCTCACTAATTGTTTAGACACATAATCTCAAAGTGATGATGAGGGTATTCATACTAGAAGATTCAGATATGTAAAGAAAAAGTATGAAGGATTCTCTTCGATTTACAGTTCAGATGAGGAATGCCCCCCTACACCAAAACTGAAAGTAGTAAAAGATACTAAAAGAGACTTTAAAAAAACTCACGTTAAAGCATTTTCAAGAAGCTTTCAAAAAGAATCCCAACATAAAACGTCATCCTTTGTTCGTTCCAAATTGGTATTACAAGACGCAAATAATGAATCTTTATCGTACTTTGGTTCTTTGGTTTTAAGTCTCCCTATTTCTGGACAAGCTGATAAATTGCCTGTTTTATTGGAATCATGTGAAGAAACAACAAATCAGCCAACAAGCCATGATGAAATTAAAGGTAATATAATATGTATATTAGCCTTCTAGTAATGTAATTTGTGGAAAAATGGTTTTACTGTTTATTTCTTTATAATTTTTGTAGGTCTTCTTAAGTTTATATTTTTGAAAGTTGAAAAATTAAGCAAAACCTGTAATTTGGTAATGAAACTTGTTCAAAGTCAAATTAAAACAGATGCTGCAGTCTGCCGAGTTGAAAATAACGATCATACCAAGGATCTTCCTGATGCGCAGTAATTCAAAGACCTTGAAAAATTTATGAGATATTGGCTGAACAGCCAGTTTTTTAAGAGTGGTAAGTATAAAGTCATCCTGTGTTTATAAAAATGTATTTTAAATTTTGTTATTCCTATAATCCAATAAATTATTCTTTTTAGTGCGACACATTATCTATTATTGGAAGCAACGATTTAACAGATTGTACGAGACGATTACTTTTAAGTTAACTTCAAATAAATTAGTACTAGAGTGCAATTGGATGGGTCGCTTTAAAAAAACGAGAATTCATAAAATTTTCGAATGTGGTTAATCTTCTCTAAATAGATAGGTAAGAGAGGTAATGATATACGAACTAAGTCAAAATAAATTCTTATCTAAATGTGCCTTAACTGTTAATATATTTTTGATTGTCGAGCTGAGTACTATTTCCGTAATTGCAACTTACTGGGTTATCGAAAATATATTTTTTTATTCTGTCCAAATACCCACTAATAGAAAATTAAATGCCTAAAACCTTTAAACGTTAGAAGGTTAAAATGTCTACCTTAACTTTTTCTAAATCCTCAAAAAAATATCAGCACCTAAAATGGTTTTTTAAATAATCACAGACGCTGTCTCATTTGAAGAAATAATTTAAAACGAGTGACCTAAATAAGTAATGTTATAATTTACATACCTCAGAATTATTTTGTAAATTTTTTTCTTGGATTGAATATAAGTAAAAAGATGCCTAGCGGTTATCATTTTTTTAACTGCTTTTATGTTAAATGGAGAAAAATACAATTTTTAACAATATACTGTAATGGTAGTTATGTATATTTTAGGTGCTATAAGGAAATCTCTTTTGCAAGGGCGCCAACCAGCGTGAGATAGAAGATCTAATAAAAATATCGCTAAGAAATGCAGGTGATAGAGAGGGAGGGCGAGCCACGAAAAAGAACAAAAACTGACGCTTTTTTTCGTAATGTTGGCTTTCTTTTGCATATTTTAAGCAATAGCATTTACAGTGTGCTTGTATTTTTAATAGGTACTCTTCACGTTATCATTATTTACGCTTCTAGCTAAAAACGATCCAATTTTCGTACCAATACTGAACTTGATTATTATCAGTAATTCAATCAATCATTATTAAAATCATAAAAGTCTTATGTTGGGTTGCATAAAGGTTTTTAATAATAATTAACTAACCAGCTACTTTGACGGTGACAAAAGTGACATTGGCAGGCATTATTTACTCACAATCAAAGCGCATGATTAGCAAGTTAAAAATTACGCTAACCGGGACGCTTTGATTAGAACAACATTATTTCTGCCAATGTCATGTCACCGTCAAAGTTGCTGGTTAGTTAATTATCACTTTGTACAACCCAGCATTAGTGGTTAAATTGATGGCATAAACCATTGACGAATAAAATTTAAAAATAGTTCTATATTATATGTTATATGTTAAGACCATAAAAATTTTAAAATGGTAAGATATTTTATGTATTACAATAAAAATAAAAATAAAAATGTACTATTAAAAAATTTGGAACAGCTTTGAATAATAAATACAATAATAATTTATAATTTATAATTATTTGTGTCTTATTTATTTATTGCAGCTCATTGGCAATCTATAAATGGCTTTATTTTGGACCAACATTGGCTATATAGTGTATTTAATTTTGTTTCAATAGACCAACGACGTTTGCCAACGATTGGCCACATGTAATTGGCCCATCCGTTGGCCGCAGTCTCCTATGTGAGGCGGCCCAATGTCTGAACCCAACATCGGTCCGACATTGTATATCGGGGTACATGGTATGGACGCCAACATTGGGTCAGTGTAAAATTGTTTGCTGAGCACCCACTGATACTTTGATTATGCACTACAAAGTAGAGCATTTCTTGGAAGTCAGTATTGAAACACTGGAATTTGAGTATTTTGAAGCTTTTGAGGTTAGTGCTTAAAAGATGGACTAGTACCTATCATACATGTTAATGTAATTTAAAATACTTAAGTACCTATACCTACTTCTTATTGAGTTCTAAATTTCTGTATTAATTTATTATAAAATGCTAACATACAATTTGGGTGAATTCAATATTTCTTACTTGTAGTTTTTTATTTTGGGATTGGAAATCAGCTCTGGAAAAAGAATCGTTTGCTTCATTTATAAAAATACGTGGTAGTAATAAAAATGATAATTGTATGAAAATTGACTTTAAATGTCACAGATCTGGTGAATATAAATTCACAGGAAAATACATTAGGCAACTAAAAACCCAGGGCAGTAATAAAATTGGGGGATTCTGCCCTGCAAAAAATAGTGTCACTATCAAAAATAATAAATGTGTTGTAAATTGTTGTGGAAACCATGTTGGTCATCAACAACAAAATGATCTAGGACATCTTTTTCGTCAAAAACTGAGAGAGAAAAAATTGCAGCCAATATTGCAACAAAAATTCCATTGCAGGTAATTCTTGATGAAATAAGGGATTCTGTTTTAAATTGTCACCTAGAACGTCTTTACCTTGTTTAGATTGTGATCCATAATTTAGAATACATGTATGTGAACCCTCGTATCATACTATTTGATTACCCCTGGTAGCGCAGCTGTTTTGCTTGACCGCGTGGGTGACATAAGCGCCGCCAAGTGGGTAGATTCAGAAATTCAATGCTCTCGCTTTGTTTAGCACGAGTTCTTGATCGTACCATTGCACTTCCATAAGAAGCAACAAGCAACAACAACACGCTCTGATCTTTTTTTTTGTTAATAAAGAAAAGGCAAAAAACATCTGCTCTGCCGCAGGTTTACTTTATAATAAAATAAAGTATAGTCAAGCGTAAAAACAAAGCGAGTGTTTCACTAACCCCAGAACCAGATACGGACACTGGAAAAGCCCAGCATCAGTCCCGACATTATTCCTTCTTCGCCACATAAGTGCAGCACTTAAGAATTCTACAGTCATCATCATCATAAAGTCTTTCAAATCATCACAACAGTAAGTACAAACATTATTTTGTAAGAAACAAAGGACAAGGAAGTTGGGATTTAATCATTTCATGCAAAATCCCGCAGTTTTAATAGACATTTTGTCAAATTTCAACACAAACATTGAGCCATTAGTTCTGATTTTAAGAATTTATAGTGCAATCTTGTTTAAAGGGGGGTAGGGCTGGATTTAAGGTGATTGCATATGCCGACGACTTGATTATACTCGTGTCGGGCAAATATTTGAATACCATCAGCGATCTAACAGAAGCAGCGCTACGAAAACTCCAACGGTGGGCTGCGAGATGCGGTTTGAGAATCAACCAAGAAAAAACGGAGCTGGTTCTATTCACACGCAGAAGGGTGATTGAGAACTTCAGGCTCCCAGTCCTGGACAACAGTACTTTAGTGCTGAAAGAAAAGGCAAAGTATCTAGGATTGATACTCGACTCCAAGCTTAACTGGGGCACGAACATACAAGAACGAGTTAAAAAGGCGTCAGTTGCGTTATATGCCTGCAAAAAAGCTATTGGTAAGAAATGGGGATTGAAACCCAACATAGTTCACTGGATTTATACAGCCATTGTAAGACCTATACTAACCTACGGGGTCCTGGTCTGGTGGACTGCTTTGGAAAAAGCAATAAACATGAAGAAACTAACAAAGGTACAACGGGCAGCTTGTTTAGGAGTGACCGGTGCCCTTCACTCAGCACCGACGGCGGCACTGGAAGTGATGCTGCATCTGATACCCATGGATATTTACGGAAAAAGTGTGGCTGCAAAAAGTGCTCTGCGACTGAAAGAGTCGAAATGCTGGACCAGCACCAACTATACGGACACAGTAGCATACTAAGGATATATCCAGGCCAAAATCTGCGAGAGTCGACCGATTACACTGTTTCGCTGCCAGACTTTGGAATGGGCTTTTCTATGCTCATTCCGGGTAGGGAGGAGTGGGAAGGCAATTAAGTAATAATGGAGGCGGATCACTCGATCTTCACAGACGGTTCAAAAATGGACGTCGGGGTTGGAGCTGGTATCTTCTCCGAGAACATGCAAATACAGAGGTCGTACAGACTCCCTGACTACTGCAGCATTTTCCAGGCAGAAATTTTTGCAGTGGATAAAGCAGTCTACACCCTGCGGGATCACCCTGGCTTGAAAGCAGCTGCGTCTATAGCAATCTATATAGACAGTCAAGCAGCCATAAAGGCAATTTGCTCCAGCAGCACTAAGTCAAAATTAGTAAGGCGCTGTCGCAACAATATCTGCACACTTGGTGCATAGGACATAGCAAAATACAGGGCAAGCAGGTCTGCCGAACTAGCAGAGAATACTGTGGCTAGACCACTGGGATCAGTCAAAGAGGATATAGATCAAATAGCTAAACAACTTGCACAAAGCAGATGGACAGGGCTGGCAACTTGTAGCATCTCCAGGCAATTGTGGCCCCTGCTTAACGACAGGAAAACCGCAGTGCTATTACAACACGGTCGGAAGGACCTAAGAAACATCACTGCCGTAGTCACCGGACATTGCCTGTTCGGTAGACACGCTGAACGTATGCAAGTACCAACTAACGATTTCTGTAGAAGTTGCAGAGATGAACAGGTGGAGGAAAGTATTCAGCATTTCTTGTGTGAATGCCCCGGCCTCGCTAGAAGAAGGTTCAATGCCCTGGGCGAACCATTCTTTAATGATCTGGAGGAAGTGAGCAGCCTGCAACTGGGTCGACTTACGAAGTTTATTAACAGCAGTGGCTGGTTTGAATGAGCTGTCAAGATTCTTCTACGATGTACGCCACGTCGCGTTAACCATCAGCAGGCTGATGCGGATAGGTTCCACGGAACACGTGTGGTACCACAACGGTCCTACAGGACTACGTGTGACTGTTTGGTCAGTGCCAGAGGTCTGCCACTCTAACCTAACCTAACCTAATATTGTTTAGATTTTGCCTAGATTTGCTTCCTTGTCTGTTGCAGGCGCGCTGATTGCTTAGCATAGCGTCGTGTTGATTTTAAATCAACTGTTACTACACTGAAAAAAAAGTCTGTTTCATCCCAAATAAATGATGTATTTGCTTTATTTTTGTTAGCCACAAATAATCTTTATTTAGCTCAAACAAATATTGTTTGCCACAAATAAATTGAATTATTTGACTTTTATTTCATATTTGTTTGGTTTTTGTTTATTTATGTGAAATAAAACTTAGTCGCGCCAAACAAACATTTGTTTGCTCTACCTCTGCCTTTAAACGTCTACATTTTAAACAAAATATTATTTGCTGCAAATAACTTTTTACTCCGCCACTGCTTTTTAATCGGATTCCGCGAAGCGAACAAGACAAAGGGAAGGGTTGGCGTCGAGATCTAGGCAGGTAGAGACTGGAGAGTTTAGTCGTTTAGTGAGCGTCTTTCGACAAGGTGATATATAGTTTTGTGTGGCAATGGATGTTCGCGATTGGCTAGTTGGCCATAACATGGGACATCTGTGGCCCTCCTTCGAAGGTGAGATTTTAATTTTAATGTTTATTACTTAAAAAAGACAGATAAAACATATTATACACAATAATAATTACTAAATCATGCATGCCATGGAGAAATGCCCATTTAAAAACGTTTCAATTATTTTTATATATAATAGAAAAAGTTAACAAATTTGTCTTTGCCATATTGTTATATTATTTTATAAACATGCATATCGTTATTGTTTTGATTTCTGTTTTCAATATAATTATTAATATTCATGTTTTATACTATCAAGATGGCCGCGAAAGCGTCTCTTGCAGCCCCTTTGTGTAAAATTATTCATTTGCCTTAAATATTTATTTGCGTGAAATAAATAAAATTGAAAGCAAATAAATATTTATTTGCTTTAAATCTCGGAACCATAGGAGTTAGAGAAATGGTTAAATGGGGGCAAAATTGTGCAATTCGGTACCCATTAAAATGCCGCTTTAAAAGTTTTAAAATTCCGAGCAGTTCCGATATTATTCAAAAGAAACCGAAATTTCCCATAATCGTTTTTATGTTTTCCTGGGCTCATTGGAATAAATATTTTAAAATAAATGACACTTTGTCATTGCCACTCGTCTACAAAATGCAGTTACCAAACTTTAGATCTGACGTTTCGTCTCCGAGCGACCATTATCAACTTTATTTTTTTAACTACGGACCTGGATTTTTTAATTTTAATTCTTAAAGTATATTTTAGTCCAAATACAATGATGTACGTTTCGATACAAATTATACATTGTCAGGAAATTTCTTGAAATATTCTCAGTACGCCTATGGGTTTTTTCAATATTATTTTAATTTTGGCTTTAGATAGAATCGAAGTAAAATATAAACCAGTAAAATATATTATATATATATATATATATATGTATATATATTAATAATTCAATGGTATTAGCCCAGGTATAATATATTACATTGTTAATTGGCACCACAAAATCAAAATGATTCATGATCTTTATGTAACCCGGTCAGAGGATTAACATTCGGTATGGTAAGATTATGACCTCCCAAATACAACTGGCGCAATTCTCTCACTCTGTTCAATATTTCATGACAAATGAAGCTGTATTTTCTCTTCTTTCAGACAAAAAAACTTGCGGTTGTGAAGGCGCATGCCTAACGAAAAAGTGTCCATGCGTGTACCAGGACAGACGTTGTACGACGGCATGCCATTGTAAAAAAACAAAATGCGACAATAGGATTAAGGTAAGTAGTATCGACTAAGTAAGTTTCCCTGTTTTTCTAATTCGTTCATTAATACCGACGAAGGGACGAACGAGGATTATTAATAAGAAGCCGTGGAAGCCCTCTATTACGGAAACCAGAGACTCAATATTTCTTCACGTAAAAACTCAAGCGGACATAGGACATGTTATTTTTCGTAACAATAAATAGAATATATAAAAACTGTGGTATGATTTATTTCTTTTTGCAGCTCCTCTTCTAAATAGTTTGGGAGATTATACCCTATTTTAATTATTTAATTTAAATACCTTATTCATGTCATCAATCAAGTCATGTCAAACATGTCACCTTTTTAAATAAATAGTGATTGACGAGACGACGACTTTGCGTTTTTAGTTTTTATTTGGAAATACCTTATTGTTTATTACAAATATAGTTTTTACCAAAATATATTTAATAATAATTATATTATATATTATTATGTTGTATAGTAAATAGTTATTTATTTATAGGAAACAATAAGTAATTTAAATTAAATGCCAAAAAGCACACATCCTAATTTCAAAATTATTTCAACAGAATAAATATTTATTTAATAGAAATAAATATAAAATATAATAAACAATTCGTGATTTGGATTAAATCAATGTGTTGCCGATTTAAATAAATTATTATTTTAACAGAATAAATATTTATTTAATAGAAATAAATATAAAGTATAAAAAACAATTCGTGATTTGGATTAAATAAATGTGTTGCCGATTTAAATAAATTATTATTTGGACAGAATAAATATTTATTTAATAGAAATAAATATAAAGGATAATAAACAATTCGTGATTTGGATTAAATAAATGTGTTGCCGATTTAAATAAATGATTATTTGAACAGAATAAATATTTATTTAATAGAAATAAATACACATTTGTTGGTTACCTAAATTGCTTCGTGCTAAATAATGGAATTATTTTATTTAAATAATATTTATTGGAATATCATATATTTCCCTCTCAAAAGTCAAATAATTTTGAACAAAATTTCAAATAATTATTTGTCAGGCCATAGGGAACAAATAGGTATTTGTTTCGGCGAACTCCATTTTTGTTTAGATCAAATAAATTCTTCTTTCAGTGTACATATTTGGTTTATTAGCAAAAAAGCCAAAAACTTTGCATATCATCACAGATCACGTCCATAACACAATAATAAGAAAAGTCCCCCTGCTGTGTTTTATTATTGTAATATTAGAATATTGTTATTTGTATTGTAATATTAGTTATTATCATAGGTTCGCAGTAGGTCTGAACCGTCAGATCAAGATACAAAATTACAAAGCAAAATTAATGCTCTTTTGAGAACACGTAATTTAATTTTTAAGGCTTTAGCTAGATCTTCAAAGTATGTCGATGACTTTTTAGACAACAGTAAAGTTTATGAATTGCAAGCTCGTTTAGACAAGGTGCAGTCGTTATGGGCTGAGTTTGCTATGGTACAGTCTGAGTTAGTCATCTGACAAAGCTAGTGACCACTCAAATTTTAGAATTGAATTTGAAGATGACTTCTTGCCAGCTCAGGAAGGTCAAAAAGCATTATCGATAGATATTTTCTTTCTTTATCGAGGCAAAACATGCTTCAAATCCCCTCACAAAATATTACAATTTCAAATCCTGTATGCAAATTTACCTAAAATAAAATTGCCAGAGATTTATGGCTCATATGACAAGTGGTTGCAGTTTGCAGATACGTACAAATCTCTTATTCACAGTAGCTCATCACTAAGCAAAATTGAAAAGTTTTGGTTTTTAAAATCATGTTTAATACTGTCGGTTTTTCGAATAATAAAAATTCGAGTGTGTGCGACTCTTGCACGGAATTCCGTTTTCGAATTTGGAAACTAAATACGGAAAACGAATGGTCGCCCTTAAAAATCTAATAAATTCGTTAATATTAATTAGGCTGTTAAACTCTTTCACAGCGGTAAAAATATTACTCGCCTATGCCAATTCGTGCGTCGTTTGGTCCTGGTTCGAGGGGGCGTTGCCTTGTGGGCGTGTCCTGGGCAGGGTTGCGGATAAAAAAATATTTTTTTTGTCCTTTTTAGTGGTTCCCACAAGAAAAATAAGACAAAAGGAACAGAGAAAAAAGAAAATAACAAAAACTACCTACACAAAAGGAGACCTCAAAAAGGCTTTATATGAAGCCAGGGAGAATAAAATGGCAATTTTCTTGCAGAACGTTTTATTTACAGAAGAGGTTAAAAATATCAAAAGTCTCAAAAAGTTTTCACGCATGAGTAGGGAGTTTATTAATGAAAATTATAACCTATTTCTTCGTCTGGTAATTGATTAATAATTCTTTGCATTTCATTCCTTTCTTATATAAGCAAATGGTATACTTAATTTACTTAATTGACTAAATAACACATTATGGTTAGCAACATTTCCACGCACAGACAAGTGTTAACTCACTTAGGCGAAAATAGTAATAATAACTTTGTAGTGTCAGATTAAATAACAAAAAAATAAAAAATTGGCATTGTTAAGAGAAGTGTAAGGTTGTTTGCATTTTGCAATGATTTCAAAAGTTGTATTTGTTTTTTAATAAACGTTTTTCTTATGTATTTCAAATTTTTAGTTTCAGTTGCTTGGTAGGTGTCTATTTGTAAATAACTCCTTAACTATTATCATATTCTTTAAAGGCGGTCGAGAACCGACTTTACAGTGGTCGAAAATTGCATAGGATAAAATGTGCTTTTTTAACATTTATTTAATGTATTTATAAATCATTTAAAAAAAAACTCTAAAATTGCAAGTGTAAACTTATCTTAAGGCTTTGGCAAATTGAAAAATCCGTGAATGGTTGGAATTTGACTTCATTTGATTATATTTATTACAACTCGAAGTTAAAATTTCTGTTAACCGGTCGTAAACAGGCACATTGACCTTATTATACTGGGAACCTTTATCGGTGATATTTTTTATATTTAGAAATGGCACCTACGCAAAAATCGATAGTGTAGATATTTTTTAAAAAGAGTTCAGATAATAAGTTTGCTATACTTATGTACTCTGTGTAATCAGCAGTGGAATACTTTGGCGGCACCAGTAATTTAAAGCAACATATCATTCGAAAACATACCATTCAATATAATGAAGAATTTCGTAAAGAAAAACCTGATTAGACCGAAAATGTTAATTCACAAGAAGTTGAACTTGAAGTTGTGCCAACCCCACGCCCTTTACGATTGGAAAGTGAATCAGCTGGTTCTAGTAGTAGTTCTGAAACGATGGCGCCTGTATTTAGGTTTTCAACAAATATTACTAAACCTGCAGTGATAGAACCGGGTTCAAAACGAAGTAGTAGTCTCGATTCGATATTAGCGCCGTCACGTAAACGACAACTAAAACTTTGTGGCGAAAGAAGTACAAAGGAACTAACAGAATCCCAAAAGAACGACATTGTTTTAAGCTTGTTAAAAATGAAAGTCATAGATTATCAGCCGTTGTCTGTAGTGGAAAACCGTGGTTTTTTGGAATATACTAAAAAATTTTATCCGTTATTTCAGCCTCCTAGCCGGCATATTCTTAGGGCCGAATTTACGGGGCTCCACAAGTGAGGGGCTCCCCACAAAAGACTTTCCAAAAAAAAAAACCATCAAAGTCCTGATAAATAAACAACTTTTCTTTTTTATTATAATTTTTTATATTCATAAAAAAGTATTTTTCGATTTTTTATTTTTAATACCGGAACATTGTCGGTCTTGTCGAACGGAAGCCATTGTTGACGGTTATTCGGAGATCGAAGAAGCGTTAACCAGCATATCTTCTAATAAGAAGCAAAAAGACATAGTGAGAAATGAAGCGACGAATCTTTTGGAAAAGATTAGTAGTCTCGAAACGGCTCGATTTGCTATCTTTTGGAACGATATTTTGGAGCGATTCAATGCTACAAACAAGATGATGCAAGACCCAAAAATGATCCTTGAATCTGAAATTATTCATCGAATCCAAAAGAGACGATTTTGATAAATACAAAGAGGCAGCTAAAAATATATCAAATACTGACCAATACGTACAATCACGCGCCAGAACAAGAAATGTAAAGTTGAATCCGCTCGATTATATATACAGGGTGTCCTGAAATTAGCTGACAATATTATAAGGGGATAAAGTACATTCAAAAATAAGACTAAAATCTTTTATTAACATACCTTCAAAAACGCTTCGTTAAGGGGCTAGAGCCCCCCGAATTGGAGCTATGAAAAGCAGTTTTTTTACAATATCTCAGAAACCGATTAGGGTATCAAAACAAAATTTGATACATATTTTACCCATAGCTAGACGAAATAAATGGTTTAATTAGCTTAACTGTATTTCCTCCAGTGGCGTCCCACTGGGTAGGTAGTTGGGAGAATATTGCCCTAAGTTTTTTATTTGTAGGATTTTTTAATTTTAGGTAAAATTTTTAGAAGCCTTAAAGTCTTTTGTTGAAAAAAGGTACTCTTGTTTCATTGCGGTAGGATTCACCATTTTCCAGTAAAATCGATTTTAAAATTTTCGGTTTTTTGAAATCGGAATTTTTGAAAAGGCTAAGGTTTTTTTTGCATATCTCAGCAAACACTTAATATTAAAACATGAAATTTATTAGAAGTTCTACTAGCGACAAATAATAATAATACATAATCAACTGGGGGATTTATTAGATAATGTGCCACTGGATTTACGTTTAGGGCACTTCTTTCAACATGATGGGGCACCAGCTCACTACAGACGTCAAGTGAGGAATTGGCTTGAAGAAAATTACCAGGTGGATTGGTAGCCATAGCCAAGATCACTTGATTTAAATCCCCTTGATTATTATTTTTGGGGACACATGACTGGTACTTGCTTAAGAATTAGTTTTCCGTGTGGTTCACAATCAAATTTGATTTGCAATTTGTTATTATTTTTTGTTTTATTTTAAAACTCTCTTAAAATCTTCATGAAAATAAATATTTAAAAAACAAAGGAATCTAAAAATATGTTTAATTTAAAAACGTTACATTCTGTCAAATTACAATAATAGAACGTTTTATTAACAAAAAATTTAAAATTAAAAAAAAATACATTAATTAAAAAAAAATATAAGTAATATTTACTTAAGGCTCCACCCTGTGCGACGTCACTGGAAAAATGTTTTAAAGTAACATCCTTTAATACATATGCCTTGTCACTAGTAGAAGTTCTAATAAATTTCATGTTTTAATATTAAGTGTTTGCTGAGATATGCAAAAAAAAAAACCTTAGCCTTTTCACCGGATTTCAAAAAACCGAAAATTTTAAAATCGATTTTACTGGAAAATGGTGAATCCTACCGCCATGAAACAGGAGTACCTTTTTTCAACAACAGACTTCAAGGCTTCTAAAACTTGCACATAAAGTTAAAAAATCCTAAAAATAAAAAACTTAGGGCTATATTCTCCCAACTACCTACCCAGTGGGACGCCACTGGAAGAAATAAAGTTAAGCTAATTAAATCGTTTATTGCGTCTTATCATGGGTAAAACATGTATCAAATTTTGTTTCGATACCCTAATCGGTTTTTGAGATATTGTGAAAAAACTGCTTATCATGGTTCCAATTCGGGGGGCTCTAGCCCCATAACGAAGCGTTTTTGAAGGTATGTTAATAGATGATTTTAGTCTTATTTTTGAATGTATTTTTTCCCCTTAAAATATTGTCAGCTAATTTCGGGACACCCTGTATAAAGCACAGGACGCTAAACTGTCACCAAAAGAGAAATTTCAAGTGTCAAGTTTTATCCCAGTAATCGACCAGCTATGTGTTTCTCTTACTGAAAGATAGCATGCATACGATGCTGTACGTTCGAGATTTGGATTTCTCAATCACTTAGAGGAGATAGATGCTTCAAATGTGTATGCTGCAGCAGCAGAAGAATTGGTGAACATTTAGAAAGACGATTTAGAGCCGAATCTTGGTAATGAGTTGGTCCAATTTGTATCGTTGATAGATTTATGCAAAAAAGACAATCAAAAAGACCAATCTAAGGAGCTGTTTTACATCAGATTCTTGAAAACCAAAATTTGAGAGCTACATTTCCGAACATTAAAATTACACTGCAAATGTATTTGGTTTTAATGGTGTCGAATTGCAATGGAGAGCGCTCATTTTCGAAAATGAAGATTGTAAGAAATAGGCTTCGAACTACAATGGCACAAAAGCTCCTAGCAAAGCTATCCCTACTCAGCATCGAAAGTGATTTGCTCCGAGAGCTGGATTTCACCGATATCATCAATGATTTTTCATCAAAATAGGCTCGCAAGGTTCCATTTGTTAACGCTTAATTTGTTAGGTATAATTCTTTTATTTCACTATACCTATATATTTGTTAAAAGAATTAGATTGATCTCTCAATAAATTTTTAAAACACTTTAATAAAAAAAAATCGTTAATCTATTTGGAAAATTATTAGGGGCCTCCACTTCTTCGTTGCCCCAGGGCCTCTAGACCTCTAAATCCGGCCCTGCATATTCTAACTAACAATTTATTGCGAAAAACGTATTCTGAAGCAGTTTTAAAACTTAAAACTGTATTGAATTCAACGGACTACGTCTCACTTACAAAGGACATAATATGGCAATTGGATAGTAACAAATCATATTTATTTCTGACCTGTCATTTTCTGTTTGAAGCAAATACAGTTTCGCAAGTTCTGGGTACAAAGAAACATTGGACATTGAAAATAAAATTGTAACAATTGTTTCTGATAATGGAGCAAATATAAAAAATGCTATCATTGAACATTTGCACTACTACCATCATCCTTGTGTTGCACACACTATAAATTTAAGTACGAAAAAGGCATTAAGTGAAAATGGCGAACTAAACCAACTTTTAACAATGTGCAAAAACGTAGTGTCTCATTTAAACATAGTGGAATTGCGACAAGTACATTATTAAAAAATCAGGAGCAAATGGGATTACCGGTAATTAAAGTAAAACGATCAGTGGATACAAGGTGGAACTCTGTTCTTATTATGCTTGAAAGACTATTACAAATTAAAGATCCTTTGATCATAGCCCTAATAGGTTTACCGACAGCCTTGAACACTTGGATGCTTCAGAATGGCTGATAATAGCAGACTGTGTGCCAGTTCTAAAACCACTGGAATCAATAACCACCGAACTTTCGGCCGAAAATATATTACTATGTCTTTAATCGTTCCACTTATTCGTGGATTACAACTTTACTTGCGAAACATTAAACGCCAGACAGGCATGGGATTGCGTTTGCAAAATAATTTGATTGAAATCATTTCAAGGCGCTTAGGCACTCTAGAAACAACAAAGAAAATTGTAGCTAAAAGCACGTTAAAATGTATGGACCCGCGCTTCAAAAAAACCGCTTTTGGCCTGGAAGAAAACGCAAGAAAGACAGGACAGGATTGGATTAGAGATGAAATAACAGCAAATATTGCAGCAAAAATGGAAACCAATCTTCAGCAGAATGAAGCCCCAGCCGAAAATGGAGATACCCAAGTAGCCCAACATATTGGCTGATCACCTTTTAGCAAACCCAAACAAATTTAAATAGGACAGTTTTTGAACATACATTGGCCTCTTCTCCAAAAGTGACTTCTAATTTAGCTAAAAATACTAATGAAGGTAATTGTGTATTAAGGTTTTTCCATACACTAAAAAAAGAGTCTAAGAAATCAAATAAATGATTTATTTGATTAATATTTATTGGTCCAAGAAAATACTCTTTGGTTCATACAAATCTTGTTTGTATTAAATAAACTAAGGTATTTGAAATATTTTCTATATTTATTTGGTTTCTTAATTAGTTAGGTGCAATAAATAGTGTTTGCTACAAACACTTTTTAAGATTTAAATTAAATTTGTAATGGCCAGCAATGCATTATTTCAAGCAAATAATTTTTATTTAAATTTCATGAAATTATTGTCGCTAAGCAAGTTCCGCGCTTCTTGGCGCTCTTTTAGTTGACTTTAGTTAGTAACATGTGTTGGTTGGTTATTGTTGTGCAATGGAGCAATGGTTACTGGATAAAGGCTTGGGGCATCTTCAGCCTGTATTTGAAGAATTTATGGGTTATAATTATTTTTATATTTTATAAAGCAAATTTTTTCACGCCGCATGCAGGCATTAGAATAAGTTTTTATATTATGTATTCTTAATTTTGATATTAAAAATTATATATGCATGTGTTATTGTGTAGAGGCTATAAGGACTATTTTCTTATGCTGCTTAAGAGTACCCATCAACATCTTTCTTTAGAACGCAGGGCTTTAATATTTCCATTTGGAGCATAATAAAGCAAACAATGGCGTCGTAGGTACGTTTCTGTTATTGTCCCATCATGCTTTGCGTTCTGTAAATAAACTCAAATAAATATTGGTTCTTGTAAATAAAAATATATTTGGGGAAAATTATAAATTATTTGAAGTAAAAATATATATTTTTGAAAAAAGGATTAATTTATTTAAACTATTTATATTATCGACGGTTTATACCTAGGTATCTAAATACATATTTTTTTGAGGGAAAAATATTTATTTAAAAAAATTTACTTAGGACATGTAGGATACATATTATTTAAAGATACAAGATGTGTTTCCATCAAAACTTTCACTTTCACTGGCAATTTAACACTTTAATACTTTAAAATATATTATTTTGTACTTATGCCCGTTTGCACCAACTCTTTTAAGGGTGCCTTAGCAATAAGGTATCCTTAAAATGTTATTTTGGTTTGCACCATTGTTCAATGGTCACTTATTGGTTCCTTAAAATCTACTTTATTAAGCCTCCGATTTTGGTAGCTTAAACAATACTTAAATGAAACTTAACCTCATTTTATGTTATTATTTTGATAGTTTCGATTCATTTCCATTTGGTTCAAATCAAAAACGTTTTTTATTGCTTTATTTTGTGCCTTTGTGGTGTTGGAAATGGATATATTGGAAGGATTTGAAGATGAAAATGATATTGTCTTCGACGATGATCTTGATATTTTGAATGTTGTGGAAAATGGGTTTCCGAGAAAAGTATATATCAGATTAAATTATTATGAAGAAATGGATAATCTTAGTTTTTTTAAAAGATTTCGTTTATATAAAGGGACTGTTATGTCAGTTTTAGAAATAATAGAGCATGAACTAGAATACCCAGACGATAGGTAAATACTTTTATCTGTAGCTATAAACACAACTACAGCAAATTTTTTCATTTCAGAAATAACTCGGTCTCCCCTGTAAATCAACTGCTTTGTTGTTTGCGATATTTTGCCAGTTCTGGGCATTTAGTTCAAACCGCTGATTTCATGGGAATGCACGTATCCACAGTCTCCCGAATTGTAAAAAAAGTTTCTAGGGTTATTGCCAGACTACTTCCCAATTATGTTAAAATGCCTGACCAGCAAAATTTGATAAGGGAGCAGAATAAGTTTTTTGATATAGCCAGGTTCCCCAGGGTAATTGGCTTGGTGGATGGGACTCACATAAAAATTCAATCTCCTGGTAAGACTTTACTTTTGTATTAACACCAGACAAAAAAAATTATAGAATAAAATATTATATTTATTAATTTTTTTTTTTGACACCAGGCAAAATAAATTAAATAGGTACATAGAATATTTGGTTTTAAATAAAATTATGCATTTTGCAATAGAATAATTGGACATTTTTAGGTGGGGAGAATGCTGAGATTTATAGGAATAGAAAATCTATATTTTCATTAAATGTACAAGTGGCCTCAAGTGCAGATCAAAAATTTTTGGATGTGGTTGCGAGATGGCCAGGCTCTACACATGATGCCACTATTTTTGCAAATTCAAATCTAAGAGCAAGATTTGAAAATCATAATTATCCAAATTGTTTATTGATTGGTGAGTTCATATATTTATAAGACCTTACCTAAACTTTCCTCGAATAATAATAACATCAGTTGTTCAAGTTAGTTCTCGTGTTGTTAAACCAAACCTTTTTGTCTGTTCTATGAAACAAACTGTACATTCTAAGTTGTACTTGCTACCTACTCACTTAAATCCCAATCAAATTTATATCTTTCTTTTTTACTTTAGGAGACAGTGGCTATCCAGTAAGAGATTATTTCATGACGCCACTAGCAAACCCAGTTACAAGGCAACAACAACTTTATAATGAATCTCTAATAAGGACTAGAAATTCAATTGAACGAACAATTGGTGTTTGGAAAAGGCGCTTTCCTGTTATGGCTTATGGACTTCGCTTAAATTTGGAAGTAGTAAAAACAATTGTTGTTGCTACAGCTGTTTTACACAATCTTGCTCGCAGTATGAACGAGCCTGAACCTCCAATTCCTGATGAGCTGAATATTGATGAATTAAACTACCTAATTGAGATGCAAAATATAGACTTTGGGGTGCAAAATGAAAATAATTTTAATCATGTTCAAAATGAAATAATTAACAGGTATTTTGCAGGACTATAAGAGAACAGAATAAGTTTAAATTTTATGTTGGTTTTTTTTTTCAATAAAAGTAGGTACAATTTTTTAAAGCTTTTTATTTATATTCCTGTTTTTTTAATGTGACAAACAAAAAAATAATACTTATAATAGGAACAAATAATGAACATACAAGAAATATTATGATTTCCTATTCCCTTAACTGTTTCTCTTTCAGTGCAATATCTAATTTAAGATTTTTACATTTTAAATCATGCTCAACTTGGGACTGCTCGAGTTCCATTTTTAGTTTCTTTATAGTATAGTCAGCAATTACATCCTTCTTATCTGCCAAATTATTGTATTTTTCCCCTAATTGATTTGATGTTAGGCTCCTTACTACCGTTGAAGTTGGTCTCCTTCTGGGAGTAATATCCTTTTTCTTTTTTGGTGTTATGGACTAAAAAAAAATGTCTAGTTAACACCTTAATATTTAAACAAACGCCTAAATTAGGTAGGTATGCTATACATGCTCCATTAGGTTAGCCTCTGCTCATATCTTTATTTGCTCATACTCTGATAACATAGTTATAAACTTAATATTTACTTACAGAACCTTATTATGTAATATAATGTCTAGAAATGGTCAGAGGCCTGCCGTAAACATTTAGAATGTATATTCATATCTTAGCTTACTTTATTTGGTTCTTTAAAAGCAGAAGTAGTGCTGGAATCCTTTGATGGGGCAGTTGATATATTGAGACTAGGACGTTTTAATGCAGAGTTTTTTGCTGTCTGGATATCATAAATCGTGTATTTTTTCCAATCATTTCTAACTAAAGCATTATTACTTTCATCATGCACACTGACACTAGGACTATGCTCCCCAGATTCTAAGCTCTTACAATTTTGAGACTCGATCAATATATTTTCACCCAAGTTTTCATTCTAAAAGTAAAAAAAAAAATATGTATAGAAAAAGTAACTAACATAATATTTGTTATACAATAGGCCCGAGAAGAATTCTGTATTTAAAGAGAATTATCGTCTAGGTGCTGCATCTACTTTTGTGCAATTATAACTCATCTACTGTAACTAGGAATATATAAGTGCATTTGTAAACGTTGTATATTGAAATAAATAAATAAACGTTGTATTGTTTCACTCACCTGGTAAATAAATTCAACATCATTATTGTTATTAAATGTGACTGCCACAGAATCAGAATCATAACAGTTTTCTCCACCCACAACAGTTAAAGGATCTATTAAGGATAAAAGAAGATCATCACATTTAGGTTTTACTGGAGGTCCACCCCCTGTCAATAAAGTTTCTATTTTTTCTTCGGCTTTTAATTTTCGAATATCTTTTTTTTTATTATCATAGAACTTTTTTATTGACTCTGTGGAACGAGATGTAAATTCTGGCGATGCACTGTTGAATTCCATTGTAATTTTGTTCCATGCAGAACTTTTTTCTTCACTGGACACCGCATCTGTCTTTTTATTTTCGACTATATGTTTGTATTTGGCAATAATTTCCAATAGCGTCGAGTACTCTCGCCCAGTAAAATTGGAACTACGCTGTCTTTTTTTCTTTTCCTTAGTTTCCATTGTCAAAAATCTTCGAAACTGATAAAAATAATTTAAGTTTTCCAAACAAAAACTAAATATTAAATTAAAAGTAAGGTTAGGGAGAGGGAATTTTGACAGTTCTGTTACTTTTAAACGAAGAAGTCCCGAAAGTTGCAGATTAGGCCACCCAGATAGCAAATGGCCCAAAAAAAAAAAAGAAGAAGACCATTTTGTTTCACAACGTTGCCAAATTTAACAGGAACTTAACAAAGGAATGCTTGATTCTAGTTGGTGCAAACCATTTTAAATTAAGGAATCCTTACATTTTAAGGATTACTTTACTATTCTTTCCTTACATAAAAGTTGGTGCAAACGGGCATTAATGAAATAACAAAAATTTTCAAACGAAAACTTTATTCTTCATTGAACAACACAAAACACTGTCAGAATCCAAATAAATGTCGTCACTTTATTAAATAAATATTTGTTCCGCTAATAGGAAATAAATAATTGTTTCGGCGAACTCCATTTTTCTTTGAATCAAATCATTTGTTTTTTCAGTGATATATTCTCCTCACCTGCATCCTTGATTATTAAATATAGAAAAAAGTTTAAAATATAAAAGTTGCGCGAAATGTACTTAATGCTTTTGTCTATTTTCAATCCTTTTTGAGAGCATAGTTCAGTATTTTCGGGTTTCAACTCCCCAATATTTTGAAACTGTAAGATAAAAATATCCTGTATACTTTTGCCTTAGAATTAAACATAGAAGTCAACAATTATTTATAAAAATATAGGGTGTTTTATTTAACACCTTATATATTTGTAAAGTAAAAATATTATCTAGGAGTTTAGGAACATTAAATTGTAGCTATACAGATAATATATATTGTGGTTAAAATTTCAGGAACCGCTGACATAAAAAGCGAAATAAAAATTACAAAAGCATTGGCCGGCATTAAGTATGACATTTCCGAAATTAAAAACGATATTTCTTCCATGAAGATAACGGTTAATAAGTTGCAATAATAAGTCTGTATCAACGAGATGTTTGGATTTAAATTTACCACTTGAAACTGTAGAACAACTGTATGAACTATAGAGGAAAGTTTATACCTCTCCTGATGATTTACGAAATTTGGTAATCAATTTGTATATTTAACAATTATTATTAACATTTTCTTATTTTTACAATCTCTTATTATTTTAGGTCCAGGTACTATCCCATGTAGGCGGAGAAAGCATTAAGAAAAGCGTGCTATTTATCATGAAAAAGATTTTGATTATGAATCAAGAACTTAGTTTAACATATTCTGCACGAGGGAAAAAGCAGAAGAAGGACTTTTCAAAACTAAATATATCAAGCTGTTTTAGGTAATATTGATGAACTTGATTTTTTTTCTTTTTAGAAGCAGTCCACAATAGTTTTAAATCAGCAACCGGTTTAGCAATAGTATGGGCGGTAAAACTGTTTAGAGGGTACTTAGAAGAAAAGCCATTCATAATCAGAACAGATAGCAAGGCACTGACATGGTTGGCCAAATTCAAAGATAGTAGATCCAAACTAATCCAAGCAAGCGCAGCTAAATACTAGATACACTAGGCAAACTAAGAACATCCTGATTTATTTGGAAAATGAACGTAACGCAGCGGAAAGAATTATTAACTTGCAGTGATTTGAATAAGAAAATTGTGGCATTTTGTGGTGACAATACGAACTGCAATTTTGGAGGAAAAAATAGACAAGGGAGTAATGTTTACGCAAAATTGAACCTATCACTCGAGCGACAACTCATTGGGATTGGATGTGGAGCTCACATCAGTTCACAACGCGATTAAAACAGCTGCAGATTGTCTTCCTGTGGACTTTGAATGTGTCGTTGTAAAAATTTATTTATTTTTTTACATCAATAGCGTTCGAGTAAAAGCTCTGAAAGAGTTCTGTGATTCCACTGACACAGAGTATTAGAAACTGCTGGGTTATAATAAAAGAAGGTGGCTTGCGTTAATGCGGTGAGAGAATGCGTTAATGCCGTGAGAGAATTTTGAAAACCTCTGAAACCTCTGAAAAGCTATTTTCTAAGCATCGATAAAAGCCCAAATATTTTAAAAACATTTTTCGAAAATCCCAGCTTGGAATTGTGGTTATATTTTATGCATGCACAGGCAGCAACTTTTTATCAAGCCGTGTTGAAATTTGAGAGACAAAGCGTATCTGCAATAGAATCTGCGAAGGAATCGTCTCCCAGATAACTTGGCACTTAAAGAGAATTCGCCTTTCCTTCTTCACACCGCGGCACGGTCCGTAATCTACTATTTCTGCTGCTGTTGTTCAGAATGTAAAAACTGCGGTGGCTGAATTTTATAAGACAAGTAAAAAATACTTGGAACAATGGTGTCAGTTCAATGCAGATTTAGAAGTGTTTGGATGGAAAAGTTTGGCAAAAGTACCTACGTGGGAAGAAGTACAAAATGTGACGGATTTACTGATCACGTAAGGCTTTGTTAGCAGCAGCCAAAGTACGAGTTTTCGCTTATTTCCAACTACGTCACAGATGAAAAAATAACAAGCTGGAACGTTAAGAATGTTAGTGCTGAAGACCGTTGGGTGGAGTTATTAAAACATTGCCTTGCAAACTTTCGTATATTGAGTATGTTTTATGTCTGCCAGGTAGTAACGCGCCTGTCGAAACAGTTTTTTCTCTAATGAATAAGATATGGACAAGCGAGAAAACACATTTAAGTGTCGGAGTTTTGAAAGCAATTTTGATTACCAAGAGTAACATAAACAAGTCATGTAGCGAGCTCCATTCTTACCTAAAAACTAGATCGGATATTTTAAAACTAATTTGCTCCACAAACAAGTATAAAACAACTTGGTCTGCAATTTAACGTCTAAGATTAATTCAACATACTTATTATTAGTACAGCGTTATCATGAATAAATAGTAAAACACCAATAATTTTTTTTATTCGCAGGCGTCCCGCTCTGACAAAAAAAATAAATGGTCACGTTAAGTATACACAATGCCAAGATCTTACAAAATAAAGTTGGATGCACGCAGATATAAAGATTATAATGAAGAATCCATTGAAAATGCTTTGTAGAAAGTTACGGACGAAGGCTGGAGTTTAAGGAAGGTTTCAAAAAGGTTCAAAATACCTTATGGTACCTTAAATAAACGGTATCATGGGAGTAACGTAAGGAATAGCGGTGGGCAAAAGCTATTTAATTGAAACGAGGAAAAATCTGTCCTTAAATATGCAGCAGTGAATGGGGATTTCCACTAAGCCCAACCGATAATAGGCACCTCGCAAAAAATATGTTGGATGCTCAGGGCCGTTCAGTAGAAAAACTCAAGGACAAGCCCGGTGTTGATTGGGCTTATTCACTTCTAAAAAGAAATAACACCGCTGTAACACAAAGACTTGCAGCAAATATTAAAAGAGCGCGTGCTGATGTTTCCAGAGATAATTTAAATGCTTATTTTGCCAACCTGCAAACAACTTTATCTGGCATACCCCCATGTAATATAAACAATAACGATGAGACTAATTTGCTAGATGATCCTGGGCGCAAAAAACGTATCTATCGCCGTGATGTCAAATACCCAGAGAGAGTATGTAACTTCACCAAATCAGCAACTTTTATTATGATGTGTGGATCTGCAAGCGGAGTTCTTTGCCGCATTATATAATTTATCGTGCCGAAAAAATGTGGTCGCAGTGGACCGAAAAGGGACCAAAATTAGAGCCTTGTTGCAGTGAGAGATGTTGTGCGGCTGGTTCCCGCTATAATAAAACCAGTCATGGATGGATGGACGCACAAACATTCAATGATTGGTTTAAACATACATTCCTACCACTCGCAAAAAGACAGGAGGGCCGTAAAATTTTAATTGGGGACAATTTGGTCTCTCGTTTTAGAAGTGAAGTGAAGAAGAAGTGATCAAAATGTGCGAAAAGAAAGATATTGGGTTCGTGTGTTTACCAAAAAATGCTACGCACCTTTGACAACCTCTACATGTCGGTTTCTTTAGACCATTTAAAATTGCTTGGCGGGTTTGTTCGTTCTTCTTGATTGGAAGAAAGCATATCAAACGCATTTCTCCATTGACAAGAAAGATTTCCCCCAGTTTCTTTAAAAAACATTAGTCCAGATGGATCTAAAAGTCTTAAAATGCTATTAAAATTAAAAGAGACTTAATATCTTTATTCGAGACAACTGGCATAGTACCTGTCAACGCGAATCGTGTGCTGGAGAAGCTTCCCAGGGAAGATCTTGAAGAAGGTCAAATACAAAATACAAATAACAAATGTTGATTATTTAAAACAGCAAAGGTTTTCTAATACAACAAGTCGGCGAACAGGAAGCGAACCAAGCTTGTTGTCGAACCGGGCAAAAGTGTCACTACCCAAACTGCAGATTCCAGTAGTTCAGAAGAACCTGTAACTCAAGATGATGATATAGATGCCGAAAATGCTCTTATGTCGTTACAGGAAAACGAAGAAATGGAAGTAAGCAGAGATTATATAACAATAGGAACATTTTTACTGGTTAGAGTTCTTGATGGGATGAGAAAAAGTTATCGTTACGTGGTAATTGTACATAACGTTACAGATGATGAAGAAATTCAGGTTTTGGGGATGAAATCTCTAGATAGAACAAAGACAACTTTCAAAGTAGAAAAAAACGATGAATTCGCCGTAAATTTCATAGACGTTATCGCTATTTTACCGGAACCCGCGCTTGATGGTGCCACAGAATATTATACTTTCAAGAAGATGTCAATGAAATGTAGTTGTACAGCATTGCATATAATATGTTAATATTAGTTAATATTATTTCTATTTTGTTGACTATTCATATTTTGCCTTTTAACTTTGTGTTTGTTGGGAGTTTACTTTTAACATTGTGTTTGTTAAGATTACTTTTGGCCTTGTGTTGGCTTAAACTATTTCACATATGTTTTTCCTTATCCCGTCTCGATACAATCACAGCCTGAAGTTTGGCATATGAATTTCCTGACACTCTGTATATTAGTGTAATTTAAATTAAATTTTAGTCTGGTTCTCCTCTTGTGGAAAAAGAGGGAAGTAAAAAACAGCCACGAGTTATCGAAGTGGGTTCTAACAAACAGACATTAGACTCATTTTATTTAGAACTCGATGACAAAACAATTTTCCTAAATTGTGGAAGAATTTTAGAGGCCATAGATTATCTGTACAAATTGCATTACGTGTTAGACACCACATTTGATACCAATTTTTTAAGTTTTTGTACATATGTGGGCACATATTTTTATAAAATTGATCCTAAAACAACTCCAGTTAAAAGAGAATTTAAGTCAAAGCAACGTTTAAAAAGCTTGATGAGAAATTGAGGAGAAATGTTAACTATACTGAACTAAAGTTGAATGTTTTTATTAAGATATTTAAAGGTACTTACTTATTTAAAGAATAAATTCTTTATCAGGAGACATTTTCTTGTGTTAACTGTAGCGTTCCCGTTTTATAATTTATTTAAAAATTTCAATTTAATGTAATCTAGCGCATTCACCATAATATAAACTACCCAGTACCACCTTTATGTTTTATGCATAAATTGAAGTTAGAAAACCCAACAAACACTCGTATGGGCCACGTTATTTTTCCGATGGTACCGAGATTGAGTACTCGTCGACGCACGTGTCTCGACTCTTCCATCTCCTTCTAATTCAGGTAAATTGAGGTCCCAGGGGTCTCTAGGTTGTGTGATGTCTTGATTCGGATGCTTGATAAGGGCGCAGGACGGACAGTCACTTTTTCTCTGCGGCTCGCGTAGCGGAGCTACGTATTGTGAATTCACCAATTGTGAAATGGATAACATGAGTTTTTCAGGTATGTCTTTTTCAATCCGTTTATTTCCTGACCATCTTCGGTAAATAAATCTCTTATTTCAGCCCACTAGATCAGAGCTACCCTTATTATCCTTTAGAACCGATATTTTTGTCCAGAAAGGCCAACTTGGACCAGAAACTCTCAAATGCCATTTTTGAGGTGAGTTGTTTTAATCCGCCAGTGTAATATTTCCTAAATTCCTTGTTTTTTTCTTTTCATTATAGAGTTTTAAGCCTACCTCAGAAACTTTTGAGGATATCTCAAACAGTTCCTCTATCACATCAAGGATAATTTCTTGGTTACCTCATAATGCGTGCCTCCTTCGATGTTACCTTTAGATCTTCAATACGCCATGACTAATTGGTCATTGTTTTGGAAGATAAGTTCTTCACTGCACAAAAATTGGATGCTTGTTCGTCTGGATGAATCCATGGTGATGCTAATTCGTATTCAACCCCTGGACGCTACGCTGTTCGTGCCTTCTACAAGAAGCTAGAATACAGGCCAGTCCTTTCCATTTATTTATATTATTAATATTGCTAACTGACTTACCTTATTATCTCCTTTAAAAAGAATAGACTATAAATTACCTACCTATTCTCTCAATTTAGAGTTATTCATTTTTTTTTACTAAAAACAATATCATTCACGCATTAATGTGTTTGTAAAACGTTTCTGATAATTCATTTTTACCAGGTTATTCGTGTGCTGCGTTTTTTTTAGATTATGCGATTAGATTATTTATATCTTTGCGTTGGTTGATCAATCAATACACGGAATCATGATTTACGTTCATAGGGGTAGATATATTTAGGGAAAAACACCCATTGGTGATTTTTTTGGAAGTCAGAAATTGTTAATATTTTTTTTGTGTGTTCTTATTATGAACTATAAGTAAGTGATCTTATTCATTTAAGTTATTTATGATTTTTACTTTTAAAGGCAACAGCCTGAAACTGCTGTAACTATTTAGACTTTTGGTTTTTAATTAAAACTGCATCTTTTTAATTGATTTTTTTTTAAATTTGTCTTTTTGTTAATTTCCATTCATTTCTCTAAGAGGTCGTTTCCTAGTTTGAACCTCTTACTCTTGAATAAAGCATAACATGACATAATGACATAATTTAAAAGCTAGGTGGCGCCCTTTTTAGAAAAGTGACACACATTCCTAACCTAACACCTAGTGCTCACCGATGAACAGCTGCCGTCGCTGGAACGTCTTGTTGTTTTGGTTAATTATTCTAATTAATTAAAACAATAAAAAAATACGTGACAATGAGTTTGACGCCCAAGTGCGTGGGGCCTGAATGTGTTTCGCCTTTTCTAATTATTTTTTTTCTTGTCTTAAATTTTTTGAATATTAGATAAAATACTAGCAGTTTTTCTCTATCTAAGATCCTTAGTTATATTTTTTTTTAAGACTAAAAAGAAGTTCCCTTACTAACAATAACTAATACCATGTTGCCTACTATTGTTTATGCCATATAAAAGGTATAACAAGTGATTTTTTTGAATTAGTGTTTTTGAGCTAATCCGTTTTCTCTGTCTAATGCCATACCGATTTATTTGTGATACAGCTATTATAAAGAAAATAATAGGATATTTTTCGGACTCGTTTAGGAGAATAAAACAGGTTTGTCAGTCGAATTTATCATTGTTAATTTTACAACTGGAAACAACTACAATTTTTTTGTCCCGAATGCAGGCATTTTAAATTATTTTATTCAGTGTGTTTATCGTTTATTAATATAAATATAGACAAGTTTTTGTTCCTTACCAGGATACGACCACAATAGGTTTATTTATCTTTATTTACGACTAATGCAGTTTTTTAAACCATCCTTTTAATAGTATCTACATTGCAGCTTGCAGTTATTGCATAATTTTATACGGGGTCAGTTCAAATCATAAAAAATATTTAACTTTAAAAATAATAAATAATTAATTAAGATTCAAATTTAATTGCGGTTTTTATTTAAGATATTTTTATAAAATAAAAAGTAGTTTTTGATAATTAAATTTTACTTTAAAAATTTTTTTTTTGAGTTTAAAAACAAATAATTTACAAGATGGATCTTACTTTTCATTGTAACCACCTTTTAGACTATGAGCTTGACTATGAGTTAGCTATACGCTCAGTCATTTCTAACCGCAATGTGGGCGAAAAGAGAAAAATATTGGGAAAACTTTTAAAAAAAGAGGTGGCCAGTGGTCGTCTAGGTAGTCAAATTGTAATGGAAGACTATGATTATAATTTTACAAAAGAGGAAACTGATATTAATCGCAGCATTCTTTCTATTTCCGATAATATTTCTGATTTTGAAGGAGCTATTACTGATTCAGGGTTCTTACGTATTAAGTCGAGAATAAATCACCTTATAGGTCGGGTTAGGCGAATTAAAATTCCTGTTGAAGATAAAGATGAGTTTGTCAAATTTCAAAATGAATCCTATGCATCATGCATTAAGCTAGAAGCAGATTTAGATGATAAACTTATTCCTGAGCCATCAGCTCAAGCTAATAATACAAATTTCTTTCCTCAACCATCTTCTCCGGTAGTTAACTTAAATCCAGTTATTACTTGCTCAGCTAATAAGCAGCCTATTTCAGATTGGGGTGTTAAATTTAATGGTGACTCAAAAAGAGTGTTTTATTTTATAGAAAGGGTTACTGATCTAGCACATGCGCGTGAGGTTACTGATGAACAATTATTTAATTCAGCCGTAGAATTTTTTATCGGTGACGCTTTCGTTTGGTACCGAAGTATTAAGTCGACTATTACTAACTGGAATGAGCTCATTCAGCAATTAAAAAAAGATTTTTTATCACCATTCGCTGACGATGAAGTATGGGAGGCAATAAGGCAGAGAAAACAAAGAAAAAATGAATCTGTTGTAATTTATATTGCTCAATTAGAAAATCTTTTTAAACGTTTATCTACATATACGGCGGAGGTCACAAAACTTAAATATATTCGAAAAAATCTCTTACCTGAATATGTTAACCAACTTGCGTTACAACCAACTGATACTATAGCCGCGTTAACAGCTTTATGTAAAAAGCTTGAAGAAGCTACTTATATTACCTCTCGTAAACCGGTGCAACAAGTTTCTTATTTAGCAAACCCTAATTTTTCTAGATCTAATATCAATAAAAAAAAAAATCATCAGTATAATAAACCCGCTTCTAGAGCAACGCAATCTTCAACTACTGTAAAAGAAAATTGCGTTAATGTCGTTGAAGAAACAGAAAAAGTAGTTGATAAAAATAAAAATGTAATTTGTTTTAATTGTCGCTTGCCAAATCATACCTATAATGTTTGTAGACAGAAAAGGAAGATTTTTTGTTACAAATGTGGTGAGCCAAATGTTAAGGTTTCTTCTTGTCCAAAATGCTCAAAAAACTAAAATCTTCAATGCCAAGTAGTGGTCGAGGCATTGATATTCCTAATAAATGGACCACACTAAATCATCCCTTCTTTGATAAATTAAATTGGATTTCTTGGATTAATTTCGTCTCTAAGTTTTATAAGGAAAATGACAGAAAAAATTCTGAAGTTTTGCCTTTGTTTTTGAATAAGAAGTTTGATAACCGACCTTATCTGTCAGTTAAATTATTTGATCGTTATATTAGTGTGTTATTTGATTCGGGGGCTAATTCCTCTATAGTAGGAGCTGAAGGCTTGAAAATAATAAAACATTTTAAAATAAAAATTAGTCCGGTGTCAGATAAAACTATTTTTACAGCCGATGGCACATCTCAAAAAATAAGCGGTGTTGCCGACTTGCCGATTTTTATTGAAGACTCTTGCCAGATTATTAAAGTTTTGATTGTTCCTTCTATTACTCATTCCTTTATTTTTGGTAGTGACTTTGCTCGAAAATTTAATTTGGTAATTGATTTTAAAAATAATAGTTGGTTTGTAAGAACAAATAAGGCAATCATTTCAACCCCAAGTAAAAAATTTAATGATTTTGATTTTTCCATTTCGAAACTTTTTTCTTTAGAGGAAATAGCGCCTGAACAAAAAAACAAAGCGCAGGAAGTTATAGACTCGTTTAAAGAAATAGACAGTAAAGATCGGTTGGGTCGAACCGACAAAATTAAATTAACTATAGACACAGGGGACACTAAACCTTTTAAAGTAAAGCCTTATCTGACTTCGCCTTATTTACAAGAGATTTTAAACAAGGAATTAGATTCGATGTTAAAACTTGGAGTTATTGAAGAATCTCAAAGTCCTTGGAGTAGTCCCACTTTATTAGTTAAAAAATCCAATGGAGAGTATCGCTTTTGCTTCGATGGGCGTTTTATTAATAGACATACCAAGCATGATTCATATCCCTTGCAAAATATCGATCGAATACTTAATAATCTTAGAAATGCAAAATTCATATCGTCCGTTGATTTAAGGAAGGCTTTCTGGCAAATTCCTCTAGATCCTTCATCTAAGGAGAAAACAGCATTTTCTGTTATTGGTAGGGGCCATTTTCAGTTTACTGTTATGCCTTTCGGCTTATGCAATTCTGCGCAGACGCAACAAAAATTAGTGGATGCCCTCTTTGGTCCTAAATATGAACCTCATATTTTCTCTTACCTTGATGACATTTTAATATGTTCTCCGGACTATGATCATCATATTGAACTTCTCACTACCGTGAAAAATATTTTAAAAGATGCTGGTCTGACTATTAATTTGGATAAATGTAATTTTTTTAGAACTTCTCTTAAATTCCTTGGTTTTATAGTAGGTAATAATTCTTTAACTACAGATCCTTCGAAAGTCGATGCTGTTGTTAACTATCCTCGTCCTAGTACCTCCACAGAAATTAAACGCTTTTTAGGAATGTGTTCTTGGTATAGGCGTTTTATTGAGAATTTTTCTTCCTTTGTTTCCCCCCTTAATGCATTGCTGAGAGGCAAGAAGAAAAGACAGACTGTGTCATGGAATGACGAAGCAGAAGCTGCCTTTGTTAACATCAAGCAAAAGTTAGTTTCAGCACCTATCTTGTGTCAACCTGATTTCTCTCAAACCTTCACTGTGCAATGTGATGCTTCTGACGTTGGTTTAGGAGGTGTTCTTACTCAAGTGATTGATGGCGAAGAGAAGGTGATAGCTTATGCGAGCCGAGCATTATCAAGAGCAGAGAAAAATTATTCTGTTACCGAAAGAGAGTGCTTAGCCGTTATATTTAGTATTGAAAAGTTCCGTCCATGGATAGAAGGTACTTGTTTTACGGTCATCACCGATCATTACAGCTTGTTATGGTTAAATAATTTAAAAAATCCATCAGGTCGTCTTTCACGTTGGATACTTAAACTGAGACAACATTCTTTCGATTTGCAGCATAGAAAAGGAGCATTAAATGTTGTTCCGGATGCATTAAGTCGAATCCCATATTCTACCTTACCTACAGACTTAGAAACCAATGATTCTCCCGGTTTCTTACCTCAAAACAAGGTGTCTGTTATGACTATTGATTTAAATTCTATTGAACCTTGGTATTCTTCGTTACGAGAAAAAATAATCTCTTTTCCTGACAAATATCCACAATGGAAGGTTGAAAATAATACTGTTTACAAGTTTATTCCTTGTCATTCAACATATGTGTTTAATCCTATTGAATGGAAAATATTAGTTCCGAAATCGCAGAGGACAAAAATTCTTGAATCTTGTCATACTCCTCCTACTTGTGCACACTTTGGTTTTCGAAAAACACTATTTAGAGCACAAGAAAATTATTATTGGCCTCACATGAGGGCTGATGTTCTTAGGTTTGTTCGTAGATGTCGAGTATGTGGTGCACAAAAACATTCCAATAAAGCAAGAATTGGTACAATGGGAAAGGAAAAAGTTGTTGACCGTCCATTTCAAATTCTGTCTCTGGATCTTATTGGCCCATTTCCAAGAAGTAAAAAAGGTCATAAGTGGTTATTAGTAATTTCAGACTGGTTTTCTAAATATACTCTTATTTTTCCTCTTAGAGATTCGAAATCTCCTATCATTGTCCGTCACTTGGAAAATGATGTTTTTCTTATCTATGGGGTTCCCCAATTTATTATCTGTGACAATGCTAGTAATTTTGTTGGTCATAATTTTAAAAACCTTCTTGCAAAATACAAGGTTAAACATTGGTATACTCCCTATTATTCGCCTCAATGTAATTTTGTAGAGAGGACGAATAAAACAATAACGACGGCTATTCGTTGTTATATTGACAAGCACGACGATTGGGATGTGCATATTTCTGAGATTCGACAAGGTATAAATACGGCTGTACATGAGGTGACTGGGTTTCCTCCGGCATATTTGAATTTTGGTAGGCATGTTCCTCTATCAGGAGACTTCTATAATCAGGTTCCTTCTGATGAATCGGTTGAGATTTTACCTGGTGATAGAAATTCCTATGCAGAAACTTTAACTGAATATCGTGGCATATTCCAGGAGATACGTCAAAAACTTCACCATGCTTATGAAAGAAATGCTAAAGCATACAACCTCCGGAAAAGGGACGTTAGTTTTCATATTGGCGATAAGGTATGGCGTCCAAATAAAGTTTTGTCTAGTGCTCCAAATAAATTCTCAGCTAAACTTAGCCCTAAAAATATTTTGTCCATTGTACATAAAAAACTCTCCTCCTTAGTCTATGATTTAAAAAATCTGGATGGATCAAAAGCCGGAAAATGGCATGTAAAAGATTTAAAGCCTTACCTTGGTTCTTCTGAATCTCTCGATGATGAAAGTGTTGCTTCATCTTCCTAAATATCTATCTTACTTAAGTTACCTTATCTTACCTTTTTATCTAAAATAGAGCCTTCTCGTGTACTGAAATTGTATATATATTTTGTTACCTTACCTTTGCTTTCTATTTAAGCAAGTTTTACCTCTGTCATGATTAAAAATGATGATGTTGACAGGAGTCCTGTCTTCTTTATATTACCTCAGTGATCTCTTCACCTTTTTATTTTTCTTTGATAAGAAAAGAGTCCGTGTGTAAATAGTTCTCTTAACCTCAACAGTTTTGCTGTTACCCTGTAATTTTTTTATAATGATTATGCTCACCTCTTATAGGGTGTATAATTTATAGATAACTTTCTTTTTAACCTTGTCTTACCTTTCCTTACTCTTCTTGTTTCTATTGGCTACCTGATTGGATGTCTGGTGCTGCACAGTTGATAACGAGGATTCTTATGTCCCAAATAAGTATCGCAAATCAGCTGTCCTGAATCGTCTAGCTTTAGATTCAGAGGTAGGTATTTTTACCTACAGGAGCATTCCAATTGTACAAGTATGCCAGTAGGCAGTTTTCTTTCCTTTCTTCGGGGGATTTACCTTGAATGGTTACCCAGGCTTGTTTAATACGGCGTAAGTGTCCCAGCAGAGTTGACCTTCCCTGCCCACTTATTTCTAACTCTTTAAGGTCCTTACAAGCAAGTGGAAATTCTTGTAAGTTCTGTTAGATCTATTCCTTTCCTCTATCTCTATCTCTTTCTTTATCTATCTCTATTTCTTTCTCTTTATCATTAGTTCTTCTGTAATATATTTAGTTCTAAGATTATTTTTAGTTTAGACTAGTATCAGGTTGTCAAACGGTGACATCGTTTTTTTAGACTCTCCCTAACGTGACCTCCCTAATATAGACCTATTCTCGAATTGTGACCTATCTATGATGACCTCCGTATGGACGTGTAATACGCGTAAGTTATTGAGTAAGAAATCTGATGTTACAAACTATTTGAAAAATAGTCCACGTTCGCAGACTATTTTTTTTTAGGAGAGGGGCAGTGTAGCGTTCCCGTTTTATAATTTATTTAAAAATTTCAATTTAATGTAATCTAGCGCATTCACCATAATATAAACTACCCAGTACCACCTTTATGTTTTATGCATAAATTGAAGTTAGAAAACCCAACAAACACTCGTATGGGCCACGTTATTTTTCCGATGGTACCGAGATTGAGTACTCGTCGACGCACGTGTCTCGACTCTTCCATCTCCTTCTAATTCAGGTAAATTGAGGTCCCAGGGGTCTCTAGGTTGTGTGATGTCTTGATTCGGATGCTTGATAAGGGCGCAGGACGGACAGTCACTTTTTCTCTGCGGCTCGCGTAGCGGAGCTACGTATTGTGAATTCACCAATTGTGAAATGGATAACATGAGTTTTTCAGGTATGTCTTTTTCAATCCGTTTATTTCCTGACCATCTTCGGTAAATAAATCTCTTATTTCAGCCCACTAGATCAGAGCTACCCTTATTATCCTTTAGAACCGATATTTTTGTCCAGAAAGGCCAACTTGGACCAGAAACTCTCAAATGCCATTTTTGAGGTGAGTTGTTTTAATCCGCCAGTGTAATATTTCCTAAATTCCTTGTTTTTTTCTTTTCATTATAGAGTTTTAAGCCTACCTCAGAAACTTTTGAGGATATCTCAAACAGTTCCTCTATCACATCAAGGATAATTTCTTGGTTACCTCATAATGCGTGCCTCCTTCGATGTTACCTTTAGATCTTCAATACGCCATGACTAATTGGTCATTGTTTTGGAAGATAAGTTCTTCACTGCACAAAAATTGGATGCTTGTTCGTCTGGATGAATCCATGGTGATGCTAATTCGTATTCAACCCCTGGACGCTACGCTGTTCGTGCCTTCTACAAGAAGCTAGAATACAGGCCAGTCCTTTCCATTTATTTATATTATTAATATTGCTAACTGACTTACCTTATTATCTCCTTTAAAAAGAATAGACTATAAATTACCTACCTATTCTCTCAATTTAGAGTTATTCATTTTTTTTTACTAAAAACAATATCATTCACGCATTAATGTGTTTGTAAAACGTTTCTGATAATTCATTTTTACCAGGTTATTCGTGTGCTGCGTTTTTTTTAGATTATGCGATTAGATTATTTATATCTTTGCGTTGGTTGATCAATCAATACACGGAATCATGATTTACGTTCATAGGGGTAGATATATTTAGGGAAAAACACCCATTGGTGATTTTTTTGGAAGTCAGAAATTGTTAATATTTTTTTTGTGTGTTCTTATTATGAACTATAAGTAAGTGATCTTATTCATTTAAGTTATTTATGATTTTTACTTTTAAAGGCAACAGCCTGAAACTGCTGTAACTATTTAGACTTTTGGTTTTTAATTAAAACTGCATCTTTTTAATTGATTTTTTTTTTAATTTGTCTTTTTGTTAATTTCCATTCATTTCTCTAAGAGGTCGTTTCCTAGTTTGAACCTCTTACTCTTGAATAAAGCATAACATGACATAATGACATAATTTAAAAGCTAGGTGGCGCCCTTTTTAGAAAAGTGACACACATTCCTAACCTAACACCTAGTGCTCACCGATGAACAGCTGCCGTCGCTGGAACGTCTTGTTGTTTTGGTTAATTATTCTAATTAATTAAAACAATAAAAAAATACGTGACATAACTTCGCTAAAACTGTCAATAATAATTCCAGATGTTACTATGGATCTTATATTAAATTGTACCAATGTAGGTATTTATTTTTTCCACATGTGAATACGTTATTAACTTAACCGACGATGTCATTAATGAATTTAAATCAATTTTCCAAAAATATTTAACAAAATATAAAAGACAGAAAATTTGAGGAAAAATTGAGGAACATCATAATCTTTTTTTGCAAGAATATTTTAGGAACCTAACGCCAAAGCACCATTTAATAACTCATTTAAGTATGGTTATAAAAGAAATGGGTTCACCTAGATCAGTGATTCCCAAAGTGGTCCATGTGGACCCCCAGGGGTCCACGGGAGACTCGACGGGGGTCTACGTTGGCGTGACAAAAAAATGGGGGTTCACAATTTGTAAGCGGGGGTCCACGAAAATTTATCTCGTTCAACATTTAATTGCCCTGCATGATGACTTCAAAATCGGATTTGAAGATATATTCTGACGATGGAAATACTACCATGGATCATAAATCCATTTGATGAAACGGAAGTGGAGGGTGTGATATTAAAAGAGGAACTTGAGCTTAGCACGAATGAGGCGCTGAAGGAGAATTTTAAAAGGGGGTATCAAACATTTTGGCTGCAGGCAGAAATACCCGAAAAATATCCTGGACTGTTGGGAATTGCGAGAAAACTTTTGATAGCGTCTCCCTCGTCATATCTTGTCGAAAAAAGTTTTAGTGTCGTTACAAACGTTTAAAAAAAGAAGCAGATTGAATATCGCAGAACAGGAAGATATGCGGTTATTTCTAACAAAACTGAGGCCAAATATTGATAATTTGCTGTCAATCCATCAAGTACATCACTCCCATTAAAATTATGACTATTTGGTGATTGTCATTATAGAAGTTACGTTACGTTATTAATGTTTAATTTTAATTATATTACGACTGTTATCATATTACAATGTAATGTAAACCTTACAATGTAATATGATAACAATAATAATTAATAGTGTAATAATTACTTATTTGAATAAATACAAGAAAATATACTATTTTTCATTTAATTTTTACCACGCCGGGAGTTTCCTAAATAAAATAAGTGAGAATTGATTGGTTTCTTGTGCTGTGAGTAGATGCTAAAAAAGTAATGTTGGATGTAATCACTTTTTTGATTGGCCAACTTTTTTTTACATCCACTCACAGCACAATCAATCAATTAATTGACCAATCAATTCTCACTTTTTTTTCGAAAACTGTTAATTCATGGTTGGAACTCAACCGCAAACCAAATTTCCATAGTTAGATCTAATTTTCACATTTTTTGTCGAGTTTTGGGAATATGGTAGAAATGTAGCTGCAGGGGGTCCACCGGAATCAGGAAATTTTTTTAAGTGGTCTTTGAGAAATAAAAGTTTGGGAACCTCTGACCTAGATCTTACTGGACAATGCGATATGAAGGCAAGCATGCAGTTCTAAAGGACTGGGCCAAAAAACTAAAAAAAATATTATTGTACGTTTTACTCGTCAAAAAACTTCAATTATGGCGCCTACGGCAATAATGTTACACCAGTCCGACCAGTCGAAATTTGGAGGTTAGGCCAGACACCTGTTTTACACTGTGACGTTTCTTCATATCATACAGTATTGCCGATATAAAAAATAATACCATAAATTGTCGAAATTGGGAATATGTTCGAAAAAATGTGTTCCAAGTTTTCGAAATTAAATAAATATTACTAACAGTATGCTTTATATTTCTTTTCAGAACAATTCCAAGACACCATAAAAAAATACCCACTTCGCGACCATATGCCAAATATACACCAAAGATACTCTAAATAAAGCAGTCGAGGAAATAAGAGCAAAAACAATATCAGTTCGTGATGCTCATAGAAAATATAATATTTCTCTGGGTACACTATCTCGAAAGAGCAGAGAAAAAAATATGAATAAGTTCGGTCGGCCGACTGTACTTTCTTCTGAAGAAGAGAATCTTGTCTGTGGCAGCTGAGTGAGGATTTCCATTAACTACTCAGGACTTGCAAGATGTGGTCACTTCTTATCTTGAACAAGCTGGTAGACAAGAAAATCGTTTTAAACAAAATAGACCTGGAAAGGATTGGGTCTATCACTTTCGTGAACGACATCCAGAACTCTCGAATCGGTTTGGAGAAATAGAGTAGCAGTATCGCCAGAAATGATCTCCTGATACTTTAGTAACTTGCAAGTAGAACTAGAAGGAATTATTCCTGAAGTAATTATAAATTATGATGAAAGTAATTTAACAGATGATCCTGGACGATCTAGAGTTCTCGAGTATTGGTACAAAGAGGATCGAAACATCCAGAACGGTGCTAAGACACATCAAAAATGAGCACATCAATTCTAATGGCTTGCACTGCAATCGGCACTTTATTGCCACCCTATGTAATTTACAAAGCGGAACACTTATACGATACATGGACAGAAAGGGGCCCGAAAGGTACAAGATATAATAGAACCAAGTCAGGGTGGCTTGATGCCAAGGTATTTGAAGACTGGTTAACAGCCATAGTGCTATCATATTTTCAAACTTTAGGACCTGGACCAAAAGCACTTATTGGAGACAATCTCTCTAGTCATATTTCACCAAACGTTATTACAAAATGCCAAGAAAATAATATTAAGGTCATACTTTTACCGGCCAATAGCACACATCTATGCCAACCGTTAGACGTTTCTTTCTTTAGACCTTTAAAAGCTACATGGAGAAAGCAATTATTAAAGTGGAAGCTTTCACATAAAGGGACAATTCCTAAAGCAGTGTTCCCTACACTTCTTAAGGATACAATTACAAGTCAGGAGGAAACGCAGGCAGAGATAATAAAATCCGGATTTCGAGCGTGTGGAATTTATCCGAGAGATAAAGATCAAGTATTAAAAAGACTTCCTGGGCAACAATATAATTCCGCAGATAAATCTGCTTTAACATCTGCATTAAAACAACAGCTCAAAGCCATGCGATATGGCAATCAATCAGAGCTTCCAGTTAAGAAAAAAAGAATTTTAGTAGAACCTGGGAAAAGCATCGCTGGTCCTAGTAGAGAAATTGAGGAGTCCGAATCAGAAATAGAAATATCATTACATGATACAAATTCTTCTGTTGGACCCGAAGATTTCTCTGATTTAGATGAAGAAGAAACTAGCCTTATTACCCATAATAATGATAACAACAAGAAAGTTTGGGACGTAGAGGAAGCCGCATTTTTTTTTTGTTTCATTTCCAGTGGAAGGAAAACCTAACAAGGAAAAAAAATTGTTGGGCAGATTACCAAAATAATAAATGTTCGGTCGATGTACGAATGTAAATTTTTACGCCCTGTGGGGATCTTTCGATATCCAGATGTTGATGATATTGTCGAAATTGAGCATCATCAAATTATACAACCTTTAAAGAATCCTAAGAAAAGTGAATCTATTTTCCTTATGAAGTGAATATTTAGTTTGTATAAGTATGTTTTCGCTAATATTTTTTTCTTAGTACCTATACCTACCTATTATTGTAATAGGGTAAAGTTGGATATATTGTACCATTGGTTAAATTGTACCACCTAAGTATTTACAAACCTAATCATGTGAAACGCACTATATTCACGACATTTGACGTCTTTAGCGCCAAAACGTTAGTGGTATAAAAGTTATCAAGGCAGGCGCACGCGTTTGTTCAAGGTTATTGCATATTTTGTGATAAAATCTATATACGCAGTAAGTTTTACCCACAGTAACTTAAGCTTTTCTGTTTAACTAACCACTTATTAGATATTGGGGATATATTTTTCTTAAATATGCTTTATTTAGCTATAATTACGAGAGGTTAATTTAAATGTAACCTCACTTTTAACGAAAATACTACGAAAAATCATTTAAAATCGTCAGTGTGCTAATTTGTACCGGTACAATTTATCAAACTATATTTATTTTTTTGCAGGTGCATGCCTTAAAACTATATATAAATGCATATTTTATATTTCACCTGGAGCCTGTAGCTAATAGGGAGCAAATGCCATTCTTTCGAAATTGCCTTACAAAGCAAAGAACCTTAATTATTACAAAATCGTCTTAGGTATACTCTATCAACATCTAAGTTAAATTATTTAGATGAGTTCAGTTTAATTTAGTTCATAAATTATAATTTTTGTTTAGGTATGAAAGCTAAAAGAAGAATATTTGGGTCAGTTAATGCAAGCAGGCAAAGAGAACTAACACCAAAAGCAATAAAACTGTATAAAACCCTAATAAAATGTGGCAATAAAATGTCAGTTTTAGGCAGTCGTTTAAAGTCTTATCGGACCCGTTTACATGAAGCTGAAAAAATTTCAGAATCAACTGGAATTGGCCAAATTATGGATAAAGTAAACACAGCCACTTACAATTTTATTTTGTCCCAAGTAAACACTCAGATGAAAAAGTCAAAAGCTAAAAGATTTTCAGTAGATGACAAGATATTTGCTCTTTCATTGTTTAAAGCCAGTGGGAAAGGCTACAGGTTTCTCTCCAAAATATTTTCATTACCCTCGAGAAATACTTTAACCAGTTTCTTGTTCCCCTTAAACCTGGAATCAATGAGCACCTATTTACAAAATTAGAAGAGTCACTTAGGAAAAAGACCGAAAGAGAAAAGTGTTGCATTGTCATGTTCGACGAGATGTCGCTTTCATGTCAGGTGCAATACAACAGAAAAGAAGACATCCTTGAAGGCATTGATAATACCGGAACATTCCCTGGTATAGTAGATCACACAAACGTGTTTCTAATTCAGGGTGTATATTCAAGATGGAAGCAACCTATATGTTTCACATTCAGTGATGGGCCTATCAAGTCTTTTGCCCTAAAAAATATGATAAAGGAAGTAATTAGCAAATGTCAGGAAATAGGTCTGCATGTAGTCGCCACAGTATGTGACCAGGGGGGAGAAAACCAAGCTGCCATAAATTCCCTTTTAAAAGACACTGACGAACATTTTACACGCCTACAGGAGGAAAATAAATTATTTGGCTTTCTGGTCAATAACACACGAGATCATCCCACTGTATGATGTTCCCCATCTTTTTAAAGGGTTGCGGAACAACCTTTTAGTAAAAGATTTAATGTTTCATTATAGAGATAAAAATATGACAGCCAAATGGAAACATATTGAAACTTTGTACAACTTGGACTCCAATTTAGAAGACCCCCTTTGTTTCAAGCTCACTGATAAACACGTCTTAAAGGAAAACATAAATAAAATGAAAGTTTCTTTATGTGTGCAGGACTTTAGCTATCAAGTTGGGTCACTAATGAAGAGGATTGCTTTATGGGGTAAGTGTAAAGTTTTAAATTAAAGAACAAAATTTAAATTCATTTAATTGATTTGGGCCTAATAATAATTGTTGAAAGTGTGGTTGAAATTGTCTAACAAAGTGTGAAATACATGGCATTGTAATTATTGTTCTATGCCAAAACAAGCGTTATGAACTTGTATTTTTTCTATTTTTTCCATAATGCCTTGATAAATTTAAAAAAAAAATGTTTTTCGTGCTTCCAACCATTTTTGGTTTTACTTTCACTTAGTCTTTATTATAAAATGTTTTGAACACACTGTATAAAACTTAATGAACTGTATAACTGCTGTCATAGTCATGATTATTATTGGGCGGCTGTTTTATTTTGCTTTCAGGTGCACCAGACAAGACAGAATTGGGACCCGAAGCTGTGGATACCGCTGAACTCTTATTGTTTCTGGATAGCTTATTTGACAGCCTTAATGCTAATTCAAAAATTGCTCCAACCACAAAACCTTTAAAGGGTGGGATAACCGCATCAAGCGGACATGAGGAATACTGGAAAATGGCTATTGGAGTTCTAGACAGCATGAAATTTTACAACAAAGAAAAAAATGTTTTGTTAAGGTACCCTCTATAAAAAAGCTTATTCACACTCTTAAGGGCTTTATATATTTAAAATCTGTACTGCTTACAAAATTTAAATTTACCTATACAGGGTGATTCACGGTGGATGGAACGTTAGACGTTTCTGACGAACCAGTAAAGGAATCGTTCTGAAAATTTGGTCGTTTACATAAACGAACACGCTCTACCTATCTAAAATATTTTTAACAATACAGTGTTGCCGCTTCCACACAAAAATAATAGCCACTTCGATATTTTAATTGGAACACACACACACACACATATTATTAAATTTTTTAATTCTACATAAAATTATAATTATTTTTTAATAAAAGCATTATTAGTCTATGATTAATGGTTTCCGAGATATTGTCTCTTGAAAATTGACATTTTTGAAATTTGACAGCTTCTAGCTTTTTAACTGTACGTCTGAGAGCAAAATGGCTTACATGTCCCTATCTTCGATTTTTATTATATTTCCAAAAATGTCAATTTCCGGTTAAACCGGATGTAGGAAATATAATACTTCCGGTTTGACCGGAAGTTGTTACTTTTGGCAAGATAATAAAATTCGAAGATAGGGATATATAAGCCGTTTTGCTCTAAGACGTACAGTTAGAAAGCTAGACGCTGTCAAAATTCAAAAATGTCATTTTTCAAGAGACAATATCTCGGAAACCATTAAGCATAGACTAATATTGCTTTTATTAAAAAATAATTATAATTTTATGTAGAATTTAAAAATTTAATAATATATAGGGTGTTCCATTTAAAATATCGAAGTGGCTATTATTTTTGTGTGGAAGCGGCAACACTGTATTGTTTAAAATATTTTAGATAGGTAGAGCGTGTGCGTTTATGTAAACGACGAAATTTTCAGAACGATTCCTTTACTGGTTCGTCAGAAACGTCTAACGTTCCATCCACCGTGAATCACCCTGTATATTGTCAAGGTTTTTCAACCAGGATCCGTTGGAAAAAATTTTCAGCTATATCACAGCCCATGGTGTAAGAAATGTTTCTCCCGGATCTACATCATTTAGCTCTTCATTTAAAACATTACTTATTAATAATTTTATGTCTTAACATTCACCATTTTCTAATTGCGAAAAAGATGGAGCTTCAGAAATGTTGGCCAATTTAAAATCATTTTTTACGGATGTTACTGTACCTAGCGCCACAACTTTTGAACCTGTTTCTGAATCTACGTTGGACTTTCAAATATTCCCTTTGCATAAAAGGTCAAGAATTAGCAAATGCAGCGTCCCTGACTAGTCGAAGAAGGTCTACTGATGTACTGTTTTTATACAAGTTATTTAATAATTTAGTACAAAGTCCAGATATTCTCGGAAAAGTTTATATTAATGTCCCCCAGAGGTCTCTAAGGACAGCTGAATTATTTTTTTTGCCATTTAGACACACTTGTTCGGCTCAAAACTCCCCATTGTGTAGAATTATAAGAAATAGTAATGTGTGTGATAATATTGATTTTTTCTCAATGTCCCTGCGAACAGTGAAAGGCACACTGAAAAATGTTTAAAATCTGATTATTTTGATGATTGTATTTATTGTACTTATATTGTATTTTTTTTCTCGGATTTAAAATAATGAATGATCTTATGTGAAATATTAGTGAATGTATTTATTCCTCTTTTACTTTATTTTACTATTTATAGGCATTATTAGAGTTTTATTATAGTTTATAATTATATTATGTGGATACTCCAGTGGGTATCTTGTTACCTGTTTGTATCCCTTTTGGCGTTAATAAATAAATAAATAAATAAATAACCTATTATGCAGTCTATGTAGCAAAAAAATATGTGATATAACAAAAAAATATCATTGTGAAAGATGTAAAGGGAATTTACTTGCGTGGGGTACAGAGCCTAATATTGATTTTATTGAAGCTAGGGAATATAAACCTAATTTACTATTGAGACTTGGTGGATTCCTGACTTTTATTGTAAGTCAAGCTGTACCTTACTTAAATTACTTAATACCACGTTTATGCAATAAAACGACAATCTCTGCTTTGTTAAAACAACTTCTTCAGAAAAAAATAGATTTCAGTCCAATCAATTGCCCCGAACACAATCTAAAAGACCATATTTTAGCTTTCCTTATTAGATGTGCCATTTACTTTTGGTGTAGAAAAGTCAACAAAATTTGTCACGGTAAAGATTTAAAATTTGCCAAATTTGTCAGGAATTCAAAGAGTCCTAATTTAATTGATCCTGTTAAACTAAAGGCTTTAAAAAAGTGGAACAGACAAAAATTGAAATTAAGGTATACCAAATAGGAAGTACGGGTATCTTTTATTTCATTTTTGATATATTGTATTAGTGCCTTGCCTATTTCCGATGTTACCAACTCAACCCCCAAAGGTTGTTAGGGCAAAGCACCACAAATCAAGTTGGCCTAGTCTTTGTTTACCTTGTATATTTCTGCAGTAGGCTTTCTTTCTTCTAGTAAAACACAACTAAAGCCTTTAAATAGTTTATTCGCTAAATACTTAAAATGATTACAAACAACCAACCCAAAAATTAACTGTTTGTTTTATCAAAAACACTCACTCTTTGGCAACTAGCAGTTATCTTGACAGTTTGGCGTATTTACTTTAATGTCATTCACGAACCGTTGAGTCGGTATACTTTAGTTTCATAAAACTCAATAATACCTTTTCAGAATGTTAAAAAAAACTATTAGACCGAATAATTTTAACAATTTATTATTATTATTGTTATTATTATTATTATTACATCAGGAATTTGACTGTGACTATAGACACACAGACCACAACTTTGTTTCCGAAATAAGGTACAGTAATTTTATTATCGTTGGAAGATATAAACTTATTTTAATTTAAATATTGTGCTGCTTTAAAAGTTTAAAAGTGTTAAAAAATTATCGCGATTTATTTTGAATTATAAAATAAATTTTGAAATATTTTCTTGAAACCTCTTATTTTTATTTTTCAAAAAAAATTACTTTACATTAAATTTTATTTTATTTAAAATACTTCTACACTTATGTAAAATTAAAATTTTATTTATTTTCTTTTCCCAAGATAAAGTTTTTGATTTTTTTTTTAATTTATTAATTTTCGGTCTTTGATAAAATAATTTTGAAAAATTTATTTTCAAATATTAATGAGAAAATATTTTATTTTTATTTTATTCTGTTTTATTTTTTTTTAAATATATTTTTTATTTATTTGTACCTAGCGCTGCGCGCTACAATAAAATTGTACTTTTAGGAAATATATATAATTAAATATATTTTATTCTTCCTTACCCAGTTGTTTTATTATTTTTAACTACATATTCCTTTGTAATTAATATTTTCTTTGACAAGTGTTAAACGATTTCTATTATTTAACAGAAAATCGGAATCGTTTAGCAATTTTCAATGAAAATGTTGATTATCTTTTTTAAATTTAAATTTTAATATGTTGCGGCAGCTTCTAACGTTTAACAATAGATGGCACCACTTGATTCCACTTAGTTTCCTGTAAATATGTTTAATATTTAAACTTAAGTTAGGAGACGACCCGATGTATGGCGCTATGTGCGTTGCCGTTAACTTTCCAACAGTCTAATGTATTGCAGTTACCATTATATTTGTGAGTGTTATGTGAGTGCTGCTGAGCTGTGCAGTGATTTATTTTATAGGTATTATAATTCGGTGATAATAAAAGAAGGTAGAAAAAAATTATTATATTTATACTTAGCTTTAAAATAGGTAATAAAAAGTAGATATATCTATATTGAATAGATTCTGCCTATACTAGGTGGAACTCCATAGTAAACTATATGAAGAAAACATTAGTGTTTTCTAAATAAACCTATAATATTGTTTTCGTTGATATTTAAAACCTGTTCTTACACTAGGAATGGCCGCGGCCGACGAACTAAAAACACTTCTGTATTTGCAGGTACCATATAAAATATACATCTATGATTTTTATACTAACCTATTTATTACCTATACCTATCCTATATTAGAAAAATATACCATAAATTCTAGCTTGATATTTTATGCAAACAGGGCAAAAGTAAGTGTAGGTAGGTAGGTATAGGTAACTGATTTCTTTTTATTAACATTTATTTCTTAACTGTTAACAAATCATTACCTTCCTTGCAATTTACGTTCTTAACATTTAATTAGCAAAATTTAGTGGAAACTGGCCGATGTTTTACATAAAATGGTTTCAATGCATGTTAATTATATTTTGTTTATAACTAAGGAATTAAGTTATTCAGAAAAAGAAAAGCACGAAGTCTTTCTCCACAATCTTTCTTCAAGATTGTGGAGAAAGACTTCGTGCTTTTCTTTTTCTATATCATTTAACTCCACTTTGAGTATGGACTACTTCTTCAAAATTAAGTTATTGCTTATTATATGTTTAAAATTGCCTAAATATTAAAGTGGTCAACAATTCTTATATATAACTTAACTGAAGTGTAATAATTCTTATACTTATAACTTACTAATTATTGTGAACCCCTTAACTCTATTGTTAAACTGTTAAACGTAATTAGAGTTAATACAAAAAAAAGTTTCTATATAGTTTCAAGCTTTTATTTAACGAAAAAGGTTTGTAGTTAGTTATATTTTCGACTTCTTTTATGCCAATGATTTTGACAATCAGTTCGGAGTTGGTCATCTGCTCACATACTTATTTAATGTATCAAATGAGCATGCGTACGATTTCGACTGACAGATTAAACCCTATGCATTTGTTGTATTTAAAGCTACAGGTCGACACACGGATCTGTGTCTATGAAAAGAATGCGAGCAAAAAATGATTTGTGGAATACGATGTTGTCACGTACCTATAACTTTATTTAATATCCCTTACCGGGTCAAGAGTACAATAATTAATAAATTAAATTTTCTTATTGAAAATAAATAGACTTATATTTAAGAAACTAATATTTTAGATTTTATTACAATTTTAACATTATTTAAAATTTCCTTTTATCCTATTAATTTTGATATTGAAATGCAAAATAGATAGTTCCTTTATTAAAGTACTTCTAGCGTAAAAATATGGCAACATAGCGTAAGTTCAAAGGGAACAGGTGGCTAGAACTATTTTAATTGGTTACGGGTGTCCTTTGACACCCGCAAAAAGTAATGGCCGACCTTTGATCAAATGTGTTTGATGCTTGGTAATTAGTTTTCATAGTCAGTGACGTAGCGATACAAAGGGCGAGAGTTAGTGTTTAATTTTTATAAATACGTCGGCATCGTGTAGTGTTTTGTAGTGTGATATTTTGGAATTTTAAACTTTGGCAGTGTGCGTATAAACTTTGTAAGTGTTGTGAATTAGTGAACATGAATCAATATATTCGTGGCAAAACCCTTCACAGTCAAACCCGTGGAGTAATTGCTAATGTTTACAATATATGTGAGGAGGAATATGAAAATAATGCTTTTAAATTGCCATTAAAGCGAAAATTAGACAGGGTTGCGATGTATACGGGAGTTAGCGTGGGTGCTATAAAAAAAATTCACAAAGACATTGAAAAAAAAGAAAACAACCCCGATCACTTGCTATCATCTCCAGGCAAGAAGAGGCCTCGTCTTTCTGCGGTGGCAAAAATCGAAGATTTTGATTTTGGAATTGTTCGGAGAATAATAGAAAAGTTTTATTTAGAACTAAAAGTGGTCCCAACCCTAAAAAAACTGCTGCAAAAGTTGAGAAGCGACACTAACTTTCCCTTTTCCCGTGAAACTTTGAGGCGATTGTTAAAAACAAATGGGTTTTATTGGCGAAAATGTCAAAATAAGCGAAAAATTTTAGTGGAAAGGCCCAATATATTGCATTGGCGATACAAATATATTCATGCCATGAGAAAATATAGGGAAGAAGGCCGCAATATCATTTACATTGACGAAACCTGGGTGGACAACGACTTAACCGTGAAAAATTGCTGGCAAAGTGCAGATGTTTTCGGGGTAATAATAGTATATTATTAACCAAGGTTTAGACAGCCATCATTATTGCCCGAGCGTCAAGTTTAAATCACGAGGAGCGGAGCGACGAGGGATTTAGGGCGCGAGGGCTATAGGCTGTCTAAACCGTGGTTAATATAATTTTTTTTCCACTACTAACACTTTTATTTTGTACAGTATTAATAAATTATAAAAAATATTAGGTAGGTATAAATATATATTTTAATCAAGTTACCTGCTTTGGCATATTGGCAAGATAATTTGTTTTCTTGTCAGTTGGCTTGGCGTCACCTTTCATGTTATTTATTGGGGAATTAACAAATCAAGTTACCGGGTTTTAAATAGATCGGCCAATAATGGATTTCAATGCATTATTATTGACCATCGTCAATAGCAACTGAGAAGGGAGAGAAAAACGATTTCTGGCGTTAATTAATCGGTCAATAATGGCGATGTTATAGGTTAGTAGTGGAAAATAGTATATTATTAACCAAGGTTTAGACAGCCATCATTATTGCCCGAGCGTCAAGTTTAAATCACGAGGAGCGGAGCGACGAGGGATTTAGGGCGCGAGGGCTATAGGCTGTCTAAACTGTGGTTAATATAATTTTTTTTCCACTACTTTTATTTTGTACAGTATTAATAAATTATAAAAAATATTAGGTAGGTATAAATATATATTTTAATCAAGTTACCTGCTTTGGCATATTGGCAAGATAATTTGTTTTCTTGTCAGTTGGCTTGGCGTCACCTTTCATGTTATTTGTTGGGGAATTAACAAATCAAGTTACCTGGTTTTAAATAGATCGGTCAATAATGGATTTCAATGCTTTATTATTGACCGTTGTCAATAGCAACTGAGAAGGGAGACAAAAACGATTTCTGGCGTTAATTAATCGGTCAATAATGGCGATGTTATAGGTTAGTAGTGGAAAAAAATATTAGTTCCACTGGTGGGCACTTATAAATTCGTTATTTTTATTGTATTCACACAGCGATTGATGATCTTGGAAGGCATTTTCGTGCATAGTATGACAGAAATATTGTTTTAGGTCGATTAATCATAGTCCATGCTGGATCCAAAAACGGTTTTGTAAAAAATGCGGAATTAGTTTTTAAAGCTGGCCAATGTTTTGGTGACTACCATGGGCAAATGAATAGGGAAAATTTCACCAAGTGGCTTACTGAAAAATTACTTCCCAACATTCCAGAAGATAGCATAGTCGTTCTAGATAACGCCCCTTATCATTCTGTTCAGGCAGATAAGGTTCCCACTAAATCTTCCTTAAAAAAGGATATAGTTGCTTGGCTTTCTAAGAATGGTATGTATTAATTTGGTTATTTTATAGTAAAGTGAACTAAGTGAAAATATTTGTAGAGATACCGCATGATTCGGCAGATAGGAAGTTTGAATTGTTTGAACTTGTCAAAATTCACAAATCTCCCAATGATCAGAAAAATTATGTTGTGGACAACATTATTAGGCAACATGGTCACACTCCCTTAAGAACACCCCCGTATATGTGCGAGTTGAATCCTATTGAGATGGCATGGGCTCAAATTAAGCAATTCATTAGGGATCGCAATACCTCAGGGGACTTTAGCATCTCTAAACTAAGAGAGCTTGTGGATGAAGCCATCGCCTCAGTGACCCCAGCTGATTGGGAAAAGTTTTGTCGACATGTCGTCGACATAGAACATCGGTTTTGGGAGACCGACTATATGATGGAGGAGATTGAACCTGTCATAATACAGCTTGAGCCTGACGACGACGACGACATAGATTCCGATGATAGTGATAGTGATGAGGGTGAAGATGAAGAAGACAATTAAGTGGGTACACTAATCAGGAGTAAAGAGATTTTTTTTTATTTATTTTTTTTTCGCAAAACGATCGAAACCGAAAAACCATCAATCATTCATGGGGCTATTTTTTAAAACTTAATTAAAATTATTATTTTTAAATATAAAATGGAATTATTATTATTCTAGAATAATTCCCTATTTTGTTAAATTTAAATAAATCGCTGCCGCACGTCCATGACTGAGCCATTTTTAAAGGATTGTGCTTTCCCCTTACCGATACGTCGTAGACATAGACTGGTGTGTCGAGCTGTAAGCTATATTTGAAAATTACTTTTAATAAAACATTTCTGAAAATAAGTTTGTTTTATTTACAAAATCCCCGCCTTCCCACCTAAAGTATAACATTTGAAGGCAATCAGAATATTAATTTTTAGTCAAGAAATAGATAATATTTTTAGTTTAATTTATTATTTCAGGTTTAAAAAGTACATAATATAATTTTCTTTATTTCAGACGGCTATTATACCTAGTGGAATTGAAGGTCTTAATGCTCAAATATTGGCACTTTCAAGATAAGTTTAAAGGAATTGACCAAAAATAATATTTCCCGAGAAAGAGGAGGAAAGTTTTTCTGGAACAAATCCGGAATCCGGGAGACAATAAAATGCGAGTGATAAGATTTACCGTCAATTCCCTTAAATTTTACTGTTATGTGCCACGACAGTAAAACTCTACGGTATATAATTTAATCGATGGTATCGCCTCATTTTACTTAAAGTAGTATTTTTAATTTAAATAAATATTTCTTAAGGGTTAAAAAATATTTAGTAAGCATTATATCGCGTTATTTTATAGTTAAAGTAGTGGTTTTAATTTAAATAACTATTTCTTAATAATTAAAAAATATTTAGTAAGCATTGTATCGCATCATTTTATAGTCAAAGAAGTATTTTTAATTTAAATAAATATTTCTTAATAATAAAAAAATATTTAGTAGGCATTATATAAAAAGTTTACAGTTAACTATAAATTTCTTTATTATTAAGTTCGCCGAATCCCTACTATAATTCTTATGGAACAGCAATAATTTCTTAGTAACTAAGTTCCTATTTTAACATTAAAACAGTATATTATTACAGTTACATCGCTTTTATTACCACAAAATATAACACATTTATTGTTAATTTTGATTTGTTAACTGGGAGTTTTGTAATCCTATTGGTAATATACATTTTTTATAAGATAATTACGATATTTTTATTATCAAGTGGTGCCAATTTATTATTAATTGATGATATTTACTTGAAAAATATTGTAGTTAGCAATCAACAAATATTAGGTCCAGTTAAATGTTATGATTATAACAACAAACTAATATATCTTAACAATTAACACCACTTATTAATTGTATTGATAACTCGTAACTTTATTATAAGGTGGGAAAAAATTGAGAAATATTTATTTACCTATTTATAAGAAATTACTTCTTAGGAATACAGTAATATTTGTTTGCTGATATTTAAACATGGAATTTGTTAATGGCAAAGAGATTTTATTAAATGCAAATAAATCGTTTTCTCAGTGTACATTCACAGTTAATAAGGGTTATTTGTTTTTTTACTTTACTTTGGTTTTTATAAGTCAATTTGATTTTTTTCCAGGAATATATTATTTGTTTATAAATAATAAATATATATTTGTAAGATCAGCACCTTAGGTGAACGCCGACACTGTTCTTCGTTTCCTATAGAATCTGCGCCGCGTACCGATATGTACGACGGACGATTCCATGCGCAGATAACACGGAGTAAAATCCCTTTGCCAAATATGTATTTTCTAATATTGTCAATTATTTGTGAAACAGGTTTCGTGCAGTGCATATTTTGCGGTTAGTGTGTATTTTGAATAAAGTGCATGCACTTTATTGAATTCATTTCCAGTAGCTGGATACTTTTGGGATATTTCCAACAAAAAAAATGGCCAGTGACAGTAACAGTAAACCGTCCTTGGAAAAGTTCCTGCTCGAGAACAATTTCGAGGATTTGATAGATATCTGTTCTGGTAAGGTTTATAAAGCCTTACCCAGTTCCTACATCTGTGGAAAATAAATATGACGTCCTTTTAAATTTGACAAATGAATCATTTGTACATAATGAAAGTGTATCCGATTTGTCTTATAAGGCAAGTAATCAATCAGTTTTAAATTTAATTTATCTGGATTGTTGAATGAAACGTCCATGGGCAGAGCGATAAAGGAACTATATAAAATAAAAGGAACTCTGCCTTCTCAATGTCAATCGTATTTGGTAGAGATAATCGTTCAGCACTTTGTGAATGCTGTTCCATTTAGGTAAATACAAATTTATTTACGCTGTTTTTAATTTCATGCATTTATTTTTAAAGCTGTTTTTTCAGAGCTAAAAAAACATTCAACCGATGGTTGTAACTTTCTTCTCGTAAACTGTTTCCATCAAATCTACTAATCAATTAAAAATGTATAACACAAATTAAGACCATTTTGTTTATTATTGACCGTGGTTTTATACTTAGAGCACTTTTAAAAAATGTTTTTGTAAATCGTTTGTATAATTACAGAAGACTAAATAATGAAGACTTTCGAAATATAGCGACAATAATTGTTTGAAAATTTCCAAAAGAATTAATTGCCTCAAGTTTATTTTACTTCTCCAATAAAGAAACGGAATTCAAGAGATAATAAAAGTGGTATTGCTAGGGGCAAATTGGTGGAGAAGTATAGGAATAGATTAACTTTTTTAAGAGAATCTGGTATTTTATCATCATCCAAAAGTCATTCAGAAACTATTGAGGATAGTTTACCAACAGACACAGAAAATATTGGCGACGAGGGTGAGTCCGCAACCATTATATTTAATAATAAAACTTTATAAAACACGTGCTGGCATCTATTATAAAGCTTACTGTTATACAAAGGGACGCCTATTTGGTTGACCTTCAACCGGCAGTTTCACATCTCAGAGTAATAATTTCGGCCGTCGTTAAGTTTACGCGCCGCGCCACAAAAAGAGTAATTTTTATAAGTTTTGGGGTGTGTAAATTATCTTTGCACTGGTACGTAAGTAATACAGTGTCTTTCTATGTGTCTTGTAGGGAAAAAAGCACGTTTTCTATTCGTATTAACGTATTTTCTTCCCATTATTTGCAACGGCATAATATATTTTAGGTTAAATTTATCAGATATGTTCTTTTCTCAAGAGAAAAAAGAAAGTCCAATAGAAAACTCATTTTTACTGAAGAGTTAATGGCACAAATACGAACAGATTTAGAAAATGGTAAATCTAGGAGACAAATAGCCAGAGAATAGAACATTAAGTCAGGAGTCACACTGAGCGACCATGATCGACCGTCCGAGATCGACCGGTTACGACCAACAATCAAAATAGCTTAAATTCAGGGTTCTAGTCACACTGGTCGACCGACCACACACTGGTTGACCGACCACTCTTCTTCTTTCTTAATTTTAGGCGTTAGTGCCGTTGGGCACTTTTACACACTTTTGATTTCTGAAATTAAAAGACAACAGCTGAGTGACCGCTCGTACGAAAATGTCAAACCTGAGATATTAGGTTAAGATTACGTATGTTCACATCACAGAAGGGAAATGTTTACAAACTCACCTTTATTATTGTTTTGAGTGTTTTAATTAAAATATCTTATAAATAGTTATTATTATAGTTATAAAATAAAGGTTATGAGTTGTTCAAGTGATAGCGAAGAAGAAAGAATTACAATAATGTATTATTTTTATAAACGAAGAGAAATGAAGCAAAGAAGGAGAATGTGGGTTAGAGAACTCTATTTACATCGTGAACAAGAGGGTGAATTTCATACTAGTTACCCTAAATTGCTAAGAGATCCAATAAAGTTCCAAAACTATTATCGAATGTCGATAAATTGCTTTCAGAAATTGGTTACGCTAGTTACAGGACATTTTCACATCGGGCATACAAACTGCTGCAAAACAATTGGATTATTGGAGAGGTTAACTGTAACCATTAGGTAACATCGTTGCATCCTTTATTAGGGAATTAATATAAAGTTACTTTTTTTAGGTATTTGGCCTCCGGTGAAAGCTTTGCAGCATCGTCGTATCATTTTAAAATAAGCCCAAATGAAATATCAAGAATTATAAATTCCACGCTCATTATTATTATAAAAGCTCTAGAGAATAGATATATTGAACAACCAACTCAGGAAAAATGGAAGAATATTGCAGCAGGTTTTAAAAGTAAAAAATATTTTCCAAACTGCATAGGGGCTGTTGATGGAAAGCATATTCGCATAAAGAAGCCCAATAAAGCGGGTTCCTTGTTCTTTAATTATAAACATTTTCATTCCACGGTTTTGTTAAGTGTAGTTGATTGCGACTATAAATTTGTAATTGTCGATATAGCTTCACTGGGCAAAAATAGTGACGCTGGGATTTTCGATCGCAGTGTTTTTGGACAGCAATTTAAAAACGGAATTTTAAATATTCCCCCACCATGCACAGTAGAAGCCAGTGGTCCAGCAATGGCCTATTTCTTTGTTGGAGATGAAGCTTTCAGACTAACCGAAAATTTTTTAAAACCTTATCCCAGAAGACAACTTACTCGAGAAAAGAGAATATTTAATTACAGATTATCATTCGCTCGAGGCATTGTTGAATGCACTTTTGGGATTTTGGTATCCAAATTTCGTATTTTTGACCAATCAGTGTTCACCCAAAAAAAGTAGATAAAATTGTAATGGCTGCCGCACTATTACATAACATGGTCAGACAAGAAGACAAAATCACATTTACTGATGATGAACTTGAACAATTTCCAAGAGTTTTCGGTGCTTTCAATACTCAGAATATAAGTAGAAATTGCAGAAAATCTAATGTTAACCAGTCAACAAGTAGGGCTCGAGAAGTAAGAAATTATTTTTGTGATTATTTTTCTAATGCAGGGCATCTGGTGATGACAGTGATTAAAACATTACCCTTTCATTTTATTAGATTTTGTACATTACATATTTTTATTGTTATAATTAATAATTAATGAGGGAGAGATGGATAATAAAGTATGGCATTAATATTGTTTTATTATTTAAAAAATTATAAATGATACAAGGAATGTAATGAGGAACTTAGGTGCATTTTTTATGAAAGTTCTGATAGTAACTGAATTACTTTTATTTTAAATGTTCTCTGTATGGGTAAACTCAAAGCATTAGCTTCCTCAACGCAACTCAACAGAAAATGCTCCATAGCGCTTCTCTTCCCGGTTTCTTGTTTTCTTGCAGTAACTGTTTTCAAATAATTAGAAAAATCCGTATCTAAATCTTCCTTCTTTTTCCCCTTACTACGTACTGTTGGTGTGCGAGCTGTTTGATTTTGCATATTTTCAGATTCTTCATCTGAGATATCACATGAGGATGCTGTCGGATATATAACTTCTTTCTCATTTGTCGCCACTTCGGCCTCCATTGCTTCAGTTTCAACCACATCTTCTTGAGTTTCCTCCTCCGCATGAACTGGCTGCAGGAAACCCTCTGAGCCGGCTAAGTAGGACTGAACTGATGAGGACCCTAGACTTGTAATAGTCTCTCTTTCGACCATGTGAGGTTCCAAGAAAGTGAGGGAGTCAAAAAAAGCCCATTTTTTAAATTTCTTTGCACCACTTCCAGATGGTTCAACTAGGTGCCTCCGCTTACGAAATCCTGCCCGTAAAAGCTGCCACTTCTTAGAACAATCCTTTGCTATAAAAATAATTTAGGTCAAGCATATTTCTTACATTAACTAAAATACGAATAACTAACCTGTTTTACCCACTTGGTCTGCGATTAGATGCCAAATTTGATCAACTACCTCCCGATTGCTGTAATTTGTATTGGTTTGGTCATACAAGCCGCCGTGTCCCCTTACTGCCATTATTAGTATGTCGACCTGCTCTGCGGTCCACATGCTTACATCTTTTGGTAATGTTTGACTTTGGGAATAATAAACCATTAGTTATAAATTTAAAATGTACTAGCAAATACTTACCTACAACTTTTCATAGCACATATTATGAAATATAATACAAGGTAACAAGATTCTTTTGTAGATATGTACATAATACTTTGTCTTAAACCCTTTATTTTTCTGTGACTTTGTCTATATAAACACATAAGAGCAAATAAAACCAGCGTGAAAAAGTAGGGCTAGGTTTTAGAGTTAACAACAAGTGCACGCCACTTGGTGTAAAAATAAAAAAAATAATTTTGTCATGCGCATTAAGTGGGATGGTCCGAGACCGACCAAAATTTCCAGCAGGTTGGAATTTCAAACAGGGTCGACGTTGATCGGTCGCGGACGGTCGAGGACGATCGTTCAGTGTGATTTTTGTGGTAAGAATGTACGAGTTGGAAATTTCATCGTCACCGGTCGATCAGTGTGATTCTTCCCTAATGAGGCGACTCTCCGAAAACGTTTAAAACTTGGAACAATACCAGAATCACTGGGAAGGTTTAAAAGCGTTTTTAGTCGAGAAATGGAAGCGCAGTTAGCGGAATATGTAAGGGAAATGGACCAACGATTTTATTGGCTAACTAAAAAACACCTTCGGCAGTTTGCATTTGAATACGCGACCAATAACAAGATTGCTCCCCATTTAATACCAATAAAAAACTGCCGGTGACAAATGGCTAAGAAACTTTTGCATTAGACAAAAAATGACTCTATGCCAGCCAGAAAAATGCTCTATGGGGAGAATCATGGGATTTAATCGGCCACAGGTTGAAACGTTTTTTAAAAACCTAAAATCCTTGTATGAAAAATACGACTTTACTTCAAGCCGTGTTTTTAATATGGATTACTATTACATAGAGGTGTGACGATATAACTGTCACGGTTAAAAGTAACCGGTTATTAAGAAAAAACAGTCGCTATCGGTGATTAAATATGATCTGAAGCAGTTACCAGTTATTCAATATACCAAGCGCTCGCACATCGCACTGCTGACTGAGTTCGCCGGCTCATGGCAGCCTTCTTTCGCTGCACGCTGTTATTTATAACTGGATAAAGAATAACATGGTTATTTTAGTAATAGGATGTGAAGCAACTACTAGTGATTTATATACCAACCGATCGCACAGCACTTCCGCTGCTTAAGTCGCCGGCTCATGCAGCCTTCTCTCGCTGTTAAATAACTCAGCCAGCAGGCCACCTCAGTGCCATGCGAAAGACTCTTTTCCAAAGCTGGTCAAATGTTATCCGATAGAAGACGTCGACTAAGCCCAGCTAAAGAACAACAATTATTATTCCTAAATGTAAATTCCAAAATATTTAAAAAGAGAAAAAGTCGATTATTTAAAATGACACCTTCACCTTAGGGCCAATTGTATACCTATGGATTAACTTTCGAGTTAATCCTAAGTTTTACCCTAGAGTTAATCCTTGAGTTATCCCCAGGTAAAAATGTTTGCCCGTTGTATAGGTGTGAGTTAAAGATGTTGTTTCAGCTAATATGACTTTAAATACAAAAACCAGGGAATTAACAAGGATCTATAATAAAAATACGGAATAACAAATCAAAATATGCTTTATTGTTGTAAGACAAAATCTCATTAACAAAGCTTTTAAGTTTACGTAGAAGTACCTCCAAGTTAGTTTATATAATATATGAAAAGTATATCATACTACATTAAATAATTTGTAAAACACAAGCTACTTAATAAAAAATAGGAATGCATTTTCTATACCTATGTGCATTTCGATAACAATAATATTATGTACAATAAAATTACAATAGGAAAACGAAATATAATTAAATAGCATCATTATAATACTCCTGAAGAATGTATAAACTTACTGTTCAGTGTTTCGTTGCAGATGTAGGCCAATATCTTGAATTATTAATTTCACTGAAGCCTTTGAAACTCTAAATCTTGCAATAAATTCGTGATCTATCCAGTTCTCCATGTTTTCAATTCGAGGCCTGAAGACTCTGGGCCTTCATTGCGTTTTCTACTATATCATTAATAATATATCTAAATCATGCATCTTCATCATCAGAAAGAGAATCGTAAACAATATCGAAAGCATCCATATTATGTAAATACCAATAGAAAACACACCACTAGAACAGAACACAAACACACCGCCTTATAAGTTAGGTTAGAAATATTAAAAATATGCCATTTTTATGCTTTTAATCCTAAGATTGAGGGTTTACTCGTAGTCCATCCACGAGTTGGGGGTTAATCCTAGGGTTGGGGGTAACCTCTGCTTATACAATGCATTTTTATACTAGCCCTCGGATTAACTCCAGTTCTTGGGTTAACCCAAACCTATACAATTGGCCCTAAGGGCCAATTGTATTCCTATGAATTAACTTTCGAGTTAATCCTAAGTTTTACCCTAGAGTTAATCCTTGAGTTATCCCAAGGTAAAAATTTTTGCCCGTTGTATGGGTGTGAGTTAAAAATGTTGTTTTAGCTAATATGACTTTAAATGCAACAACCAGGGAATTAACAAGAATCTAATAAAAATTCGGAATAACAAATCAAAATACATGTTTTATTGTTACAAGACAAAATCTCATTAACAAAGCTTTTAAGTTAACGTAGAAGTACCTACAAGTTAGTTTATATAATATATAAAAAGTATATAGGCATACTACATTAAATAATTTGTAAACACAAGCTATACTTAATAAAAAATAGGAAAAACAATACATTCTCTACATGTGCATTTCGATAACAATAATATTATGTGTACAATAAAATTACAATAGGAAAACGAAATATAACTAAATAGTATCATATAATACTCCTGAAGAATGTATAAATTTACTGTTCAGTGTTTCGTTGCAGGTGTAGGCCAATATCTTGAATTATTAATTCCACTGAAGCCTTTAAAACTCTAAATCTTGCAATAAATTCGTGATCTACTGCTTATCCAGTTCTCCATGTTTTCAATTCGAGGCCTGAAGACTCTGGGCCTCCTTGCGTTTTCTACTCTATATCATTAATAATATATCTAAATCATCTTCATCATCAGAAAGAAAATCGTAAACAATATCGAAAGCATCTATATTATGTAAATACCAATAGAACACACACCACTACCACAGAACACAAACACGCCGCCTTATAAGTTAGGTTAGAAATATTAAAAATATGCCATTTTTATGCTTTTAATCCTAAGATTGAGGGTTTACTCGTAGTCCATCCACGAGTTGGGGGTTAATCCTAGGGTTAGGGGTTAATCCTAGGGTTGGGGGTAACCTCTGCTTATACAATGCATTTTTATACTAGCCCTCGGATTAACTCCAGTTCTTGGGTTAACTCAAACCTATACAATTGGCCCTTAGTAAATCTCATTTTTTGAAAATAACTGGTAACTGTTTAAAATAACAGTTAATTTAAAACAACAGTCACCGGTATACCGGTGATTCAAAAATAACTCTTAAGCCCACCTCTACTATTACAAAGAAGATAAATCCACGCGCCGCTTACGACCGTCGTTCGTGCCGCTGCTGATGTCGCGTCGAGACCCGATTTACACGCCCGTCGATCGAACATCATACAGTTTATATGACTGTGGACAGTGAAACAAACCACAGGATTTTTTACTGTTTTTAAAGTGCTACGAATAATTTTAAGTATATAAATATACTGTAACAGTCTAATAGATCGTTTTAGTTTGTTCATAATGTATTGTGCGGTATTTGGTTGTTCTAGCTCCAACAAAAAAACCAGCAAAAGCTATATAAAATGTAGGTTTTTTACATTTCCCAAGGACAAAAAAATGTGTGACAAGTGGATTTATAAATGCTGTCAACGACACAAATTTTAGTTATTTATTGTACAAGACGATAAAATTGTACTTTGAGTTTTTTAGCGTCGAGACGTCAGTCGAGACGCTAATTACGCTCGAGAAGATAATGCGATTTTATTGACGTGTGCAATACAACATTTTTATTATAGCAAGACTTCAAATTCAGGTGAAAAATAAAATTTCAAAGAAAATTTCCCTCATGTATAAAAAATGCCATAAGAGGTGTGCAATTTCCACTGAATTACAGTGGAAATTGCATCACTGGAAATTGCACTGTAGAAACCATAGCAACAAGTAAGGTGGACCGGGGCAAGTGCGAAAAAGAGGCAAGTGCGAGTAACCTCCTTATATCACCAATAAAACATATTAAGTGGCGGTCTCTATGGGAGCACACATAGATTACGTCGTCGCACTAGTAAAATACAGATGGCGCCACCTTTGACTTCATTGCATACATTTTATGCCGCCAAATTTACCATCCGCCGGAAAAATTTTGACAGTCGGTTTAGCATTGTCGTGCGAGAATAACCTCAATAAATTAGTTTTTTCGATTTAGTGAAAGAACCATAACTTACGTTAAAAAAAATACCTTAAATCTACTACTGGTAAGTTTCAGTTTATGATTTTTATATTTTAATAGCAAAATGCTTGGTATGTGGCACTTGCCTCCAAAATTGTTGCCATGGAGGCAAGTGCGATGAGGCAAGTGCGTAATATTTATATCGCACTTACCTCGCATCTAATGCACTTGCCTCTTAGTGATGTAATAAATTTTGATTTGCAGAAAATGGTAAGGACTTATATCCGTAAAACGAAACGAGGGGATTCTTACTCAAAAGAAGATTTAGCAAAAGCCGTGGAAGACGTTAAAGTCGGAAGATGCACAACATATAGGGCTCACAAAATTTATCGTATCCCAATATCAACTATATCAGATCACGTGAGCGGCCGACGAGGTATGAAATCTGTCTCTCAAGGCCGACCGCCTACTATAGTGCCCAGTGAGGAAAATAAGTTAAAAGAAGGTATTTTGTACATGGAAAAACATGGATTTGGGTTGTCAAGAAAAGAAGTTCTGAACTTAGTTGGTGATTATACTCAGAATAATGAACTGAAAACACCTTTTAAAAATTCTGTGCCGGGAGAAACGTGGTTTAGCGGATTTAAAAAGCGTCAAAACTTATCCATCAAGAAACCCCAAAGCGTGGAATTTGCGAGGAAACAAGCATGCGATCCATTTATAATAAAGGGGTATTTTGATTTATTAAAAACGAATATAGAAGAACTAGGACTTACAGATAAGCCTTTTTGTATTTGGAACTTGGACGAGACCTCATTTTGTACAGACCCGTCAAAAACCAAAGTGGTTGGAAAGAAAAATTTCCCTGCTACAAGAACTACCAGTTCCTCAGGTCGTGAGAATATCTCGGTCCTTTTCGCATGTAATGCAATAGGACAGAAAATCCCTCCATTAATTATTTATAAAGGAAAGTCACTTTTAGAGAGGTGGGTAGCTCCACAAGGAAGTGGTTTTCCCAATACCTCATATGCTACGTCTGATAATGGATAATATATTTGAATATTTCCTTGAAAAAACTTTTTTGGAACAAATTGGTAACGAAAGGCCAATATTGTTGGTATATGATGGCCACACCACTCATATAGGCATAAAAGTAATTGAAATAGCGAGACGGGAAAACATTCATATATTAAAATTACCACCCCATTCCAGCCATCTCCTTCAGCCGCTTGATCTATGCGTGTTTAAATCAATGAAAACATGCTGGGATCAAGAACTGTCTGCTTGGCAACGAAAACACGTTGGGCAAAAACTTCCAAAAGATGTATTTGCAAAACTCGTGGGAAAATTGTGGCTGCAAATGAATCCTGCTATCCTTGTGAGCGGATTTAGAAAAGCCGGCATATGTCCCTTCGATGACAAGGTTATTTCTGATGAAAGCTATGACCAAGGTTTACTGAATAAGTGGAAGCTTAAACAGTCTGAACCTCAGAATTTAGGTGATGAGAATCTGGGAGATGGAGAAGTCACAGTAGTGGAAAATATTCCTGAACCAACACCTTCAACTAGCACGCAACCAAGTCCAGATATTCCTGGGACACAAATTTATCACCACGAACAAATCCGAACAAAACCAAAATGTTCATTTGAAGACCTTCTTTTAGCCACGGTAAAGCAATTTCCAAGATCAGAAAACAAGACGAGAAGAAAAATTAGTTCTGGATGTGAACTGATTACGAGTGAAGAAGTTTACAAGCGCATTAGAAAGCAAGACGAAGAAAAAATTGAAAAAGAAGCTGAAATAAAAAAGAGAAAGGAGGAAAGAAGAATTACAAAATTAAATAAGGAGTCACTTAAAATAATAAAAAAGAAATATAAGAAAGCACCTTTTAAACACACTATTGCTAACGACTCAGAATCAGATGACGACGTCTACAGTTTAAGAGAAAGCAGCGATGAAGACATTACTTTAAATGATATCGTAGAAAGAGAAAACGACACCATAAACGCAGAAGACGTATTCAAAGATCCTCTTGCCTGTACAACTGGTGACTGGGTTCTGGTAAAATTTCCTAGTAAGAAAAGTGTGAAGTTTTACGTTGGTCAGATTCAACAGTTTCTCGATGATGAGCCAGTAGTAAAATTTTTAAGAAGATCTCGTGGAAAACTATTAACTTCTTCCACATTTGTGTACCCAGAGATTGATGATGTTGCCACGATATTCCGATCAGACGACATTCAATCAGTCCTACCCAAACCAGTTGAGGGAAGAAGAGGAGAACTGATATTTCAAATTGATTTCATGGGCATCAATGTTCAGTGATATGTCACTTTGATTCATTTTTTTTAAGACTGGTTCGTTATTTTATATTTTAAGAATACATTCCTTTGAGTTTATGATGCATGTTTTTAAGAATTAGATATTCTTACCTTTGCATACTTTTGTGTTGTGTGTTTATCACTATTAAAAAATATTTTTAATTTTTTATCATTGAAATAACATACTTAAGCGTCCTAACTTTATGTTTTCTAACGTTTTTATAATTAAACATAGATTCTAAAAAATTCCGCTTTTTATTTCGAAAACTAACTGCCAAATTTTCTCAACAATTATTGAATAACTTCTGAACTATTAAAAATTTCGAACTATGTTAAATTGCAATCGAAAGAAAAAAAAATATTCAAATCGCACTTGCCTCTTCAGTATTCTAATATGTTTCAGTTGAGAAAAATTTAAAATAGTTGCACTTGCCCCAGAAATGAGGTAAGTGCGCACAACTTGTCAAAAAAAAATTAATACCTGATATATAATAAACGTTTTATTATTTTTTTAAATGCAACACAATAATGTCAAAAGATACGTCACAGTTGTACCTCTGTAGACGAAAAATGAAGATTAGTCAAAAACCTTCCCTTTTGTGGTCTATAATGTCTTAAACTGAAAAAAAATATGTTGCACTTGCCCCGATCCACCTTAATAAAGAAGTCAACATTGACGTTTCTATTTTAATAATAATTATTTGTATGTTTAAATAAAAACGCCCCAAAACCATAGCAACAAATAATAAAGAAGTCAACTTTGACGTTTCTTCTTTATTAATAATTATTTGAAAGCCGATCGTTTGAAAGCCGATCGTTTGAAAAATGGATCGTTTTGGTGAATTTAGTGAAGATGCGATTGATGTAAATATAGAAAAAACTATCCCACCCAATACAAAGAAAAGCCGGAAAATGGAAATAATTCATGGAGTTTTGTGTTGTTAGAAACTATAAACTAGAGCGGGAAACATCAGTGCATGAGATTGCTAAAGTTCTTAAAGATTGGGGCTACAACATGCGAAAAAATAATGGCGATGAATATAAAGAAAGCACAATAAAAGTAACGTGGAATTTAACTGCAAAAATGGTGATGGAGGAATACTTTGAAAAATATGGTATTAAAATAGACCCATTTGAAGATCAAGAGTTTAAAGCTGCCAGGGATGCAAAAAATGCTAAAAGAAAGGAATTGCAAAAACACGAGGATAAAAGAAAGGTCAGTTCAATTGCCCTAAAATATAATGAAATGAAAATGTTAATTGACAATTGCAACAAATGTACCCCAGAAGGTCTGCAAAAAAGTTGTTTTTTATATTCTCCTATAAATTGGCATGGAGAGGGGGAGAAGGCAGCAAAACCTTATTGGAATTTTTTAAAAAAGAATTTGACAATGGGGGGCAAACAACAGGTAGAATAGAATACAATCGGCAAAACGACACAAAGTGGCTCCAAACCGTGCGCTCTATCTAAATGGCTAGTCGCTAATAAGAAAAATCCCATCAGCTGTCAGCAATCAGATTGTTTAACTTGCTAAAATCAAAACGATAAGGTATTGAAAATGATCGTTTATTTTTAACGGTCAATCCATTTGGGAAAACTGGAAGTCGATGGTATAAAAACAGTCCTGTTGGGCGAAATGAAATAGCAAAATGAACTACTACTCAAGCAAAAACAGTGGGACTAGACGTTAAAAAAACAAAAATTACTAATCACTCACTTAGGGCTACAGCCGTGTCAAAACTTGCAAAAAGCGGTATTGCAGAACAGGAACTTATAAAAATGACTGGTCATGCTAGTTCCAAATCAATTGCCAGCTACCTTCAAATGGATCAAGAACATCATGAAGTCATTGTAAAAAAAATGAGAACAGATAGCACCCCAAAATCCAGTGAAAAAACATCAAGCACTCAAGAGAACCTATGTATTATGGACTCAAATAAGACCACACAATATATAATAAATTACAATAATTGTAATATTACTTTTAATAAATAAAAAACTAAGATAAATGTTAACGTGTTAGCTATTTATTCTGTAAATTTTCTACCGAATACCATTCGTGCATAAAAAATTTCGGAAATTTTTATGCACTTATGGTATTATCCCCGAAAATTCCACTCATGTACAAAAATTCCCATAAGAGCCGTGGTGTTTTCAAAAAATTACAGTGGAAATACCACGTTGTCTAGATAACGTGGTATTTTCACTTGTGACCAATAAATCCTGTTGACGACACAAAATTTGTTTTGTTTGTATTGTACGTAAATGACGCCGAAGTCCGTAGCAACCAAAGTTATCAAAAATATTTTTTTAAAGTCGTCAAAATGAATCGCTTTGGTGAGACCCAAGAAGACGAAATCAATGAAAGTATAGTACAAATTGAACCGAAAAATACAGTTAAATCCAAAAAGAATATTTGGAGGCAATTTACATCATTTTGCAATGAAAAGAAGTACACGTTTGGCCAAGATACCCCAATATCTGAACTTGCTTCAATTTTAAAAAGCTGGGCCTATAACATGCGAAAACAGAACGGCGAAGAATATAAAGAGTGCACAGTGAAAGTTATTTGGAATGTTACGGCAAAACTACTTATGGAGAAGTATTTTAACGACTACATTATCAAGATAAATCCGTTTGAGCAAATTGAGTTTAAAGCGGCCCGGGACGCAAAAAAAGACCAAAAGAAGAATTTTACAAAGTAAGGACGATAAACGTAAAGAATCTGCGGCTTTTTTGACCTACAATGAATTGGAATTTATCATCAGTGCTTGTGACCAGTGGCGTAACTAGCGGTGTTCCATGTGTGCCATGCACACGGGCCCGAGCCCTTGGGGCCCGGCTGCGACCATTCAAATTTACCTTTAATAAATCCCGGAATTCTGACAAAGCGTATTATATTACCCAAAAAAAAATAGGCACCGACCATCTATTACTTTTTATTATATATTGTCTAGGTGCTCCAAAAAATTTTATGAATGCAATGTCGCAATTATCGTATCACAATTCTGTAAAAATATACGAACTAAATTTTGAGTCATTCGGCGGGAAACAAAGCTCGACTCCCGGGAACAAGTGTGTTTGTAAATAGTAGACACACCGCCAACATCAAACGCGCCGGGGCCACTTTTAATGATTTATGATTTGGAATGTGAATAGGCCCGCTGTCTTTATTTTTCCAATAAAAAAAGCGGTAAGCGCGCTAAGTAAAAAAAGGAGGTTAAAATTTTTTTGTTTCTGTTTGCAGTTTTAGCAGCAGAATAAGTTAAGACAAGAGTAATCAGACTAGGTAGTGGTAGGCCAACATTTTAAACGAGTTGATTTTTAAGTTAATTATTTTGTTATTGGATTACTAAAAAAATAAGGTAAGTTGTTTTGGGTTAAAAAATAAAATATGGTTTGATGTTTTAAAATCAAAATACATAATAATTATTTTATAATAATACTGATATAATATAATCGGGCTAATCGGGCATTTAAAGTAGAGTTATTTTTTTTTGTAGAATGAGCACTTATAAACATAAATCCGGTGCTCAAAAGCGAAAGGAGCTGGTAAAGGCGGAGGAAAAAAGGCGAAAGTTGCCAAAAATTACATTTTTTTTTAATACATCGTCTTCTGTGACTACTGCGCTTTCCGCAACTAGTTGTTCTAGTAGCCAGAGCCAGAGTGAGTAAGCTAACAAATATAGATTTAACAACGTTATAAATATATAAATATTTTTTTAGTTAAAACTGTTGAAAATATACCACCTAATCAGCCAAAATTAGAATCTGAGATTGTTGGCGGAAACTTAGATTCTCACAGTTTTATTGAAGCAACAAACGTTACAGATATTACTAGTGTTAGTGAAGTGCTTCAAGTTGAAAGAGTTTATAGTTTAGACGTTAATATTATATCTGATAAAACCGAAGTTAAAACTGATTTTTTTAAAACTGATAAAGGATACTAGAGTAACGAGTTATCAATTGCTGAAAAAAGATTTTTAGTGGACAAAGAGCCTTGTAGGCCACTGGAACCTTTTCCTAAAAACAGTGATGGAAGAAGTTTTTCAAAATTTTTTTATAGTAAAACAAATAAATCAGGAATTAAAACTGAGCGTTTATGGCTTTGTTACTCTCAAGTCCTTGACAAATGTTATTGTCTACCTTGTTGGTTGTTCGGAGAACCTAATGATAACATGGCAAATGGTTATAATGATTGGAGACATCTTCAGCAGGCAATCAGCAGACATGAAGAAAACCTTAGGCATAACGAATCCTGTGCCATTTATGACCACTGGAGATTAAATAAAACGATTGATCTGGAACTGGAATCAACAATTCGCCAAAAAATATCTGTATGGAGGAAGATTTTGAAGCGTGTTATTGACGTCATCCTAACATTAGCTTCCTATAATATGCCATTAAGGGGACATGATAAAACCCAAGACTCTAAAAATCCAGGTGTTTTTTTATCAATAATTAAGTTAGTCGCCAAATATGACACAGAACTAATCAGTTTATTGGAAAATAAGAAAAATAATTCAACCACTTACCTAAGTCCAAGTGTACAAAACGAAATAATTCAAATACTAGGCAATGCTATTAAACAAAAAATCATTAAGGAAATAAAAAGTTCACCTTTTTTCTCGGTTATAATTGATACTACCCAGGATGCTGCAAAAGTTGACCAGTTAAGTGCCATTGTTCGATATGTAACCACAGATTATACAGAAAATAAGCCAGCAAAAATTGTAATCCATGAATCTTTTTTTGGGTTTGTGTCAGTCAAAGACCAGACTGGTACAGCTCTTAGTACTACTATATTAGACATTTTAAGAGACAATGAACTTCCTTTAGAAAATCTTCGTGGACAAGGCTATGACGGAGCTGCAAATATGAGCGGAATTTATAATGGCGTTCAAGCTGCGATATCGGAGGTATCACTTTATGCTCCATATGTTCATTGCGCAGCTCATAATTTAAATTTAGTTCTTAACGACTCCGTTAAAAATGTTGAAGAAATAAGAGATTTTTAACATTTAGTACAAAGAATATATGTATTTTTTGGACATAGTATTAAACGATGGGCTCTCTTACAAAGTTTTACCAAAAATAAAATACCATTAAAAAAATTAACACCTACTCGTTGGTCGTCCAGACATGATGCTCTAGAAGCTCTTCGATTTAGATATGTGAGTATTTTAAAAGCCCTTTCAAAAATTATTTTAACTTCTACTAACAGGCCCGAGGTTAATGATGCAACTTCTTTAAAAAATCAATTAGAAAAATTTGAAACTGTCTTTCTCATTGTTTTTCAAACAAAAATTTTGAAAATTATTGACACTGTGTCTAAGCTTTTGCAAAACAAACAGCAAAATATTGAGCAGGCATCAAAACTTTTTACAACTTCGTATGAAAATTTAAAAAAAAATGCGTGATGATTTTGATTTAATTATAACGGAAGCTACTGATTTAGCGGGAGAATGGGGTACTACCACTGAATTTACAAAAAAAAACAATATTTCGTCCAAAAATACTGTTTGATGAAATAAAAAACCATTACCTAATTCAAACAAATAAAGATTGGTTTAAAATAAACGTATTTTTTAAAACGTTAGATATAATTATAGTTCAGTTAAAAACACGAACTTCTGGACTAAACGAGGTTAATTCAAATGTTCGCGTATTATCCCCAGACGTATGACGTAATCCTTCTCTTTCTGATAAGGAATTATATGAAATGGGCCAGGCTCTATACCTGAAGTATCCCGAAGATATTTCGGATACAATTTCATCTCAATTACTCTCTTTTGGGGAATGTTTTCGAACTAATTTAGATGAAATTAGATCCATTTTTGAATTAAACGAATTAATTCTAATTAAAAATTTTTAATCCTGTTGTAGTTTTAGCGAAATTTTGACAGCATGCAACCTATTTCTTACTATACCCGTTACTGTGGCCTCAGCTGAAAGATCATTTTCGAAGTTAAAATTAATTAAGAATTATTTACGAAACACTATAGGTGAAGAAAGATTATCAGCATTGTCAATTATTTCTATAGAAAATGAGGTTGCTCGAACATTAGATATTGATAATTTAGTGTCAACTTTTGCACATTCTAAGGCAAGAAAAAAAATTCTAACTCCACTTTATGGTTTTTATTCAACGTGATTTTTTTATGGTTTTGTTTATTTTATTGCAGTAGGTACCTACATAATAATACATGTGTTTCTTATATTTTGTATTTTTACGTTAATAATGTTATTTATTTGGCTAGTTTATTTTATGTTTTTTTTTGACCTTTTGTAAAAATATAAACTTTGAAATGTTTTTACATTCTTGTGCTAGGGCGGGAGGCTAGGGGCAAGGTTCTTCCCAAAAAAGAACCTTATATATCCTTAGGAATTACATTTTGTATCAGTAAACCATGGACCTATAACTAATAAAAAATTAAATCCTTGATCCGCCCTTGTCATGTACTGATGTATATTATTATACAGGGTGTTCCGATGATCATGTTACAAAATTCTAGGGTAGATAAAACACACGAAAATAAGAAAAAAAGTTCATGTGAACATGGGTCCGGAAACGCTTCTTCAGGGAGCTAGGGCCCTTCGAAGATGACCTTCAAAAACTACTTTTCGTTTTATAGCTTCGGTACTACTGCAGCTATCGCAACCAATTTTGGGACATGAAATCTAGTTCGTAGGTTCATCAATTTGAGCCTTCCGGATTTTGTCAACTTTAACCAGGGGCGTACAAACCAAGGGGGTATTTGAGTAAATTTGACCCTACTCCTCTTAGGCTTTAATTTCTTACCATTTTTATATCTGATTATGATTCTCCAATGCCTTTTACATAAAAAAGGTACTCTTAGTAAAAATCGCTATCTGTCACAGTTTCCTCCGAAAATGGCTAAATCCAATCAATAATAAATTATTGGTCTTAAACCAATTATTACGTTGAAATATGAAAATGAGGTTCAGTACAGATAGTTGTCAAAAATCTGTCAATAAAATATTGTGTCGCCAGTGAATCATGGATTATACTTTCGCCGAATATGCCGATATGCTATTAATTTATGGCGAAGTTCATTGCAATGGAAGAGCCGCTTCAAGATTGTATCAGGAGCGGTTTCCTGAGAGGCGTGTACCTGCTCACACGCTATTCGAGAGGGTAAATCAGCGCATAAGGGAAACTGGCTCCGTGAAAATAACGAGGCCAGATAATGGCGCTCAAAGAACTGTACGAACTCCAGAATTTGAGGAAGAGGTACTCCGACAATTCGAGGAAAATCCTAGTGTTAGTACCCGAGCTGTTGCAGAATCCATGAATGTAAGTCATGTACGTGTATGGGAGATTGTTAACGAACAACTTCTTCATCCTTACCATCGCCAAAAAGTACAGGAATTGAGACCAAATGATTATGCACCCCGCGTAGAGTTTTGCGAGTGGTTTCTTCAACAGTGTACACAAGAACCCCAATTTCCGAAATTTGTGCTTTTCTCTGATGAGGCTGTTTTTACGAGAGAAGGTATTTTTAATTCACGGAATAGCCATGTGTGGGCGGAGGAAAACCCTCATGCTCTTCAAATAAGAGGGTACCAACATCGATTCTCGGTGAACATGTGGGCTGGAATTGTTGGAGAACGTCTAATTGGACCAATCATGTTGCCTCCTCGACTAACTGGGACGGTGTACCTCAATTTTTTAAGATACACCTTACCTGAGTTATTGGATGAGCTGTCCCTCGACATACGTCGGAATCTATGGTTCCAGCATGATGGAGCACCCGCTCATTTTGCACATGTCGTACGTGAGCACCTCGATGATCGTTTTAGAGGACGTTGGATTGGACGTGGAAGTGATGTCAACTGGCCAGCCCGGTCCCCAGATTTAACTCCTATGGATTTCTTTCTTTGGGGACATATCCCAGACAGCACAAAGACATCTTAAAGATATTCAAAAGATGTCAACAATAGACATTCATGACGTCTTATGGACGTTTCTTAACGCCATCAAGACATCTTATGGATATCTTAAAAAGGTCGTATGTTACAAAACCCAACGTCTATACCACATCTTATGGACGGCTTACAGATATCTTATGGACACCTTATATATGTCTCATGTATACCTTATAGATGTCTTATGAATACCTTATACATGTCTTATGGACACCTTAGATACATTTTATAGGCCTAACCGCAGAGCCCTAATTTTGTTTTGTTTGTTAAACATGAAACATCATATTGCTTAATAATTGGTTTTATTAACGTATTACATAATTAAAACTTTTTTAATAATGAATTTCGCCTATCTGTGGCTCTTCTTAGCCACGTCGCGATGGCATCCTCGGCATCTTTTCTACTGTTTTGAAGCCATGTTTTGTCAGCAGATTTATTGACACTGCATCCACTGATTATAGACCAATTTTAATTATTCGAAAACTAAAAACAAACACCACACCACAGAAAAATATGTACCATACAAAACGTTTTTTAATCTACAATTCGTTTTCTTTTAACGGTTCACTAAGTAGAAAGTAAAAAAACTGCAAGTAGTGCAAGTCATCATAAGCAAAACTATCAAAAATCAAGCCCATCGACAGTTGACAGTGTTGACCTTGCGTCAATTTCAAATGGCAAAGGGAAGCGCTTTGTTGCCAATCCTAAGTTGTTCGCGATGTTGCCAAATTTACCGATTCTAAAATTTAACTCTATTGTTTATCGTTTACAAAAAAAAACTATTCAAGAAAACGTCCGAATTGGTAACAATCATTTAAATGCGATTAGACAAGTATACAAAAAAATAATAAAAGTTCTGAGAACGGCGACGGTCGGGTTTGTTCGGGCTGACGATCCGAGATGGCGGCAACCCAAAGTGTCCATTTAAAAAATATATAAGCTAGAGAAAGACAGGGATACTACAAAGACAGAAGAGAGAGAAATCCTCTTTCTGTGCTATAACCTAAAAAAACACGAACGTCATATTTACGATATTTTAGCGACATCTTATGGACGTCATCTTACAACATCTTATGTATGTCTTGAAAAAGACGTCTTTAAGATGTCTTTTGTAGGTCTGCAGGCGTTCAGACATAATTAAGACCTAAAATCGACGTCTTTAGGACATTGTGTGCTGTCTGGGATGAAAAGCCTTGTATATGAAACTCCAGTTCAGTCGGAGGAAGATTTGGTGGCTAGGATTTCTGTTGCGGCTGAAATGATCCAAACCATGCCTGATGTTTTTACTGACGTCAATTTAAATATGCTACGTAGGTGTAATACATGTATTGAACGTGGTGGCAGGCATTTTCAACAATTGTTATTTTGAATTTATTTTGGTACGTACAGGGTCAGTCAACGACAGCGTTAGTAAATTCATCTTCAAGACAAAAATTTACTCTGCCTTATCCTTGACTCACTCGTTAAACCTGTTTAATTGTTTTTTTTTTTAAAATATTTTGTATACGTTTCCTTTTACTTTTTATACCCCCAATTTCGAAAAGGCAATAAATCTCTCTAATCTAATTTATTTTCATTAAAGAAAAAGATTTGACTAACTTATAATGCTCACTATCTGTATTGAACCTCATTTTCATATTTCAACGTAATAATTGGTTTAAGACCAATAATTTATTATTGATTGGATTTAGCCATTTTCGGAGGAAACTGTGACAGATAGCGATTTTTACTAAGAGTACCTTTTTTATGTAAAAGGCATTGGAGAATCATAATCAGATATAAAAATGGTAAGAAATTAAAGCCTAAGAGGAGTAGGGTCAAATTTACTCAAATACCCCCTTGGTTTGTACGCCCCTGGTTAAAGGTGACAAAATCCGGAAGGCTCAAATTGATGAACCTACGAACTAGATTTCATGTCCCAAAATTGGTTGCGATAGCTGCAGTAGTACCGAAGCTATAAAACGAAAAGTAGTTTTTGAAGGTCATCTTCGAAGGGCCCTAGCTCCCTGAAGAAGCGTTTCCGGACCCATGTTCACATGAACTTTTTTTCTTATTTTCGTGTGTTTTATCTACCCTAGAATTTTGTAACATGATCATCGGAACACCCTGTATATTTTTATTTTAATAAATATGTGCAGGGGCCCGGCAAAACTGTTGAACACAGGCCCGTGGTTGCATTGTTACGTCACTGCGCAAAAGTGGCATTAAATATTGGGATTAGTAAAACCTATCTGGAGATTAGTTATATTTTCCACCTTTTTATCTTTTTTCTTTTACCTCGTTTAAAAACCCGTTAAATATAAAGTTAGAGAAAGATACAAAAGTTAAACTAATCACAGTGTATAATTTTTTTTAAAACAATGTGTTAAGTTTAAATATTCTTGTACTTATTATATGTACCTTATATTATAGGAAAAGAGTTTTAGTTCCTATTGAAACCAAGTTTGTTCTTCACGTTTTAAATTTTTTTATAGGATTAATAAAGTTTTTAGTTTTTGATATAATTTTTTTATTTAATTTTTTGGCAACCAGCTTTAATATCCACTACTATTTTTTATATAGCACTCCTTAAAATTTGTTATCCTCATTTCCGGACACCCTGTATACCTCTAACTAACAATTTTTGGTGTTAAGGTTAACTCTATAAATAGTTTGTTATAATCAACTACCGTATTTAGTTAAGAAAACAAAAAATTCGTGTAAATTCTACTTAATAAAATGTTAAAATTAAACTCTCTTGGTTAACTTAACAAAATACTTATTAAAATAAAATCATCAATATATGTGGTTAACTTTTAACTTAATAAAGTGTTATTATTACATGTTCAATTGGTAAATTTTACCTGAACCGTTGTATCATTTAACCACTCAAAAATTGTAAATTTAACATCGTGTTTATAAAAATTCCTTAACCCATTCTGGTGTGGACCGTTTTGAATTATTTTTCGTGTTAAAACGGAGTTAAAATTTTTGTGTGAAGGTGGTTTACAAAAGCCTTCGGAAGAATTTTTGATCAAGTGCAATGAGCTTGATAAAATTTTTAACAATTTTAATGCAGATTCACTCAAGATTGTCTCAGACTTACTCAAAATTACATAAAATATTTACTTCATTCTGCAGTGAATGTTAGTTTAAGCGAAGATGCAAAGCGTCTCTTTTTTAGATGTATAAAAATAATAATATACGATAATATACAATAAAGAAATCACCACAAGCAAAGAGCGAACAATTTATAGGTACAGCAGAATTCCGTGCACCTTTAAAAGCACAACCCAGAAAAAATATAAGAAAGAACAGAAGAAAGGGTAGAAGTATTATAGCTACAGGCACACCGGAAAAAGATGCAAATGAAAGGGAGAAGTAAACAAAGAGGCGAAAGAATGAGACAAAAAAAAAACAGAGGCCAATAGAAGAAAAGGTGTAAGACAAGTGTTGGATAGTTCTATACGTCCGAATCGGAATCTTCTATGATTTTGGAAAGGGATGAACCCCAGATGAAGATAACTTGCCAAGTGCAAAAGATCTGTTAGGACCACTTACCAGAGATCCTGTCGAGGAAGAGTTTGTTCTGGTTGAGTTCCAAGCCAAAAGAATAACATTTACTACCTAGCTAAAGTGTTGGCAGTCCAAGACATAGAATATGGAGTAAGTTTCTTAAGATGAAAATCATCAACGCAATATGTTTTCTGTATTCCTGACTCCTGACATTCTTGATTTATCGACGGTACTAAAAAAATACGTCAAAATTATTTTGCCAAAACCTTTAGACCATGGAAGTACCTCCCGATGCAATACCTCTTTTTACTACTTTAACATAAACTTTTCTGGGTTAATTTTCTTAATTAAAAAATAATTTAATTTGGTTTCTTATATTATTAAAAAGTATTTTTATTACTATTAGTTTGTATATTTTTAGTTTGTAAGACAATAAAAATATAGTACATTGATTCAGTGTGTACCAGCGCGGCGGCGGGTGGTTCACTGTGTCCATCACACAGTAGTGAATCAAATACACTAATTCAAAAACGCAAAAATAAAAAATAATGGTAAAAGGTCAATATGTGATGGTTACCGTTTTACATGTTTTTTATGATCGTTTTATTATGGGGAAGAAGTAACAACCTTATAGGCAAAAAGTGATTCACTGTGGGACAGTTTACCCTACTCAAATTTTTGAATTGGCGAATGATATAAATTCTGTGTGTGGAAATTTAATAGAGTCACACACGAAGTAGCAGAAATTGATAAGAATGAAATTCCAGCTGATATTATCCCGCATGATCCCGGTTTAAGAAAAGTAGTTTTATCTAAACAAGAAAAAATATCTGACCAATCTCGGACCTATTTATTTCCTAATGATGGAAAAATAGCTTTTGCCCTGAATGGTACGGGGAGTTCGAATTTCTTAAGTACAGTAGATCTAAATATGCAGCTTTTTGTTTTGTGTGCTATCTGTTTCCTGTTGGTCTAGGAAGAGGTAAATTAGAGTCGGCATGGAGAAGTGAAGGGGTAAGGAATTGGAGGAAAATGAAAAGTTCTGGCAGAGAAAAGAGCGGAAAGCTGCAACTTCACATTCATTCTGGTGCTCACAATGCGGCTCTCTTTGATTATTGTAACTTTTTTGGTAAAGCGGGTCATATTGACTTAATAATAAAAGAAGAAAATACTTTAGTTTTTAATAGAAATGTTGTGAAAATGCTATTTGATGTAACGCATACATTAGCGAAACAAGGCATGGCTTTTCGTGGTAACGTTGATGAAGATAGCAATTTTACTCAGATTGTTAAACTACTTGCTCGATACAACTCAACACTAAAACAATGGTTAGATGATTCAACTTTGCGACCCTATCATGTCACCTATTTGAGCGCGGAGTCTCAAAATGAGTTTATACATCTTTTAGGGCTATAGATGTCAAGAAAAAAGTTATCAGAGATACTAAATATAATATAATGGCTGATCACACACCAGATGTTGCGAATAATGAAATTTTGTCAGTTGTTGTGCGCACTGTTAATGATAGTGGATGTCCTAGAGAAAGACTCTTGGGTGTTGTAAATGATAAGACTGGCGAAGGCACAGCCAACGAAATATTAAAAATGTTATCAGATAATAATATTGATATGACAGTTGTATCGGTCCCCCTTGTCAGTGTTAGTCAAAACAGCAGCTCTCACAGTGTCTCACACCATTGTCAACTATAAACTGATTAAAGTGTTTTTATATATCGTTGTATTATATTAAATACAGTGTAAGCTATCCTTAACACCCTGTATATTTTATGTATTTTATTTAGTGACAATTTTCGAAATATTTTGCCAGTAATACAGTCTTAGGTTAGTAGCTTTTCAGTCTTACGACTTTGCAGCCTCAATGTCAGAATGTTTTAATGGTACCCAACAAAAAATCTCTGAGGTTGGTCACAGTGTTATATTTATTCCTTGCCAAGGTCATGTACAATACATCGGGATTTCTTGGGATATACTTCGTATTTCGTTTAATCAAATTTCTCGTGGGATTTTTTTTTCATGCAATCTCGATACACGAAATAAAGGGGTGCACCTGTTCTATCTTTGCCGCATTACTAGGGCCATTAACATTGTATCTTATAAATAAACACTGTCCGAAAAGGGAAACCACTACACTTGCAAGTATGACGCCGAGCAGTCTGGGAACTCCAGACGGTGGGAACCCTGTAAGATCTAGAGATCAAGAGTACAGTACCGTATTATCAATTTAAAATTATGTAATGTGAATCTTATTGTGTTAAAAATGTATAGGTGTTAGATATTAATTTTAAGGGGAAAAGTTTAACCTTTATGTAACTTAATTAGTATTATTTACCAAGAAACAAAAAATTGAGAAAAATGTTATATTTGTACGAATTGTATTTTCAGTAAATACCGGGGTATGGACAAAAAGTACAGTTACCTTGTTTAAACAAATGGAGGGATGGCAACCTAGGATTTCGGTGGAAGAAAATTTTAAAAGTAAAGTGATAGTGCGTATAAAATGGAACTATATTGAGACCGAATGTGGGGAAGTAACCGAACTTAAGTGGTTAAGCATGAATACATTTATAAAGGGCATTATTAGGTTACTAAAGGAAACTTCATATCTGCTCACTCTAAATTGTGGGGAAGGTTATTTAATTTTTATAAAAAGACTGGCAAATGACACGGCAATATTAAGCGAGTCCGACATAATTCTATATCATCACCAGTGCGAAAAGTCAATTTTAAATAAACCAGATACAATGAAATTGAATTTATTGAATATTTGCAGAAGTATTATTTTTGTGACGTAGATCGTATAATGTTATGGGCGTATTGTCATAGGTAACGATCGATTTTGATTATACTTTATGTTCTCGTTTAATATGATTTTAAATATTATGTTTATATAAAATAAAGTATTTTTTAGGTGTGTAGTAAGTATCAATACAAATATGGCTCTGAAAAGCTTGAATAGATATATTGAAAAAGAGAAACTTAAAGATAATGGTAACATCAGACTAGAAAAATTATTAAATACCCTTGAGAAAGTAGTAGATGATAAAATGTGGAAAATAATTATATCTATAAAAAGACCTTACAGGAATACGTATCAAGGAAGGGTTATTTTGAAACAGTGATGTGTCGATCCGGCCGGACTCGGTACAAATGAACGAATCCGGGGTAGGATCGAGTTGGATCGAATCCAAGAACTCAATCAGCGTCGTTCCGAGGAACGAATATCGAGGAAACGAATGGAAATGCACTGGCAGGATATCACGTCAGCGACGATGCTGGCGGCTGGCAGCACTTTATTACTTATTTTTTGTTAAGTTTTTACAAGCCGTGATTTATTGCTTTGTTTGGTTAGGTTAGGAAATTCGGTAACATGAAATGTGTAAGCGATTTGGTGTATGATTTCGAAGATATTTTTGCTTGGAGTATGAAGGACCTTGGAAGAACACATTCGGTGAAACATCGTATAGATACAACAGATGACGTTACAGTAATTTCCAGGCCATACAGGGTGTCACACAGAGAGAAAAATAATTAACGACCAAGTAGAAGAAATGTTGAGAAACGAAACTATAAGAAGGTCCTCAAGCCCTTATTTAAGCCCAGTAGTATTAGTACCTAAAAAAGATGGAGCTATCAGATTTTGCGTAAATTACAAAAAATTAAACGCAAAAACTGTCAAAAATGTTTACCCGTTACCAGTGATAGATGACATTTTAACATATTTGGGAGAAGCACAATATTTTTCAACATTGGACATGATTTCTGGATACTGGCAAGTCGAAATTGAAGAAAAAGATAAACATAAAACAGCCTTTGTCACAACAGATGGATTATTTGAGTTCAATCGACTGAGTTTCGCACTATCAACAGCACCAGGTTTTTTTCAACAATTAGCAGACGCAATTTTAGGTGATTTCAAATGGAATGGACCTATGACATACCTAGACCTCATTTTGGTATATGGAAAAAATTTGAAGATACCACGATATTGTTTTAAAACTTTTATATTCTTGGCATTTGTTTTAGGAAGGGATTTTGGATCAGCTGATCACGAAGGATTTTTATCGTGAGTAGATTAAGGCCGAAGAAATTTTAAAAAAGGTATTTATGTCTTACGTGAATATCCCACCATTTGCTGGAAATATGGATGATAGCTCTATAGCTACAATGAATTACCTTGCGTGGTATGGTAATTGGCTTGTCTTAAATCCTAATAAGCCTACAGACCGTACGTCGATCTTATTAGGGTCATGGGCTGATTTAATGGCGCCCATGTTGACACAAGAACGGGTATTAACAGAGACAGGGGCCAGGCAGCGGTTAAAGCCCTCATAGACCAACAAGTCGTAGGTCAATACAGTGGCTCAACACAGGCCACGTATGAACCGCAGTTTGATGCCCATATAGGTGACTGGGACCCCGAGAACTTACGAGACCCTCATGCTGCAATGAGGATATTGAATCATTTAGCTACAAATGCCGCTCCAGCATTCATAATAGGAGGACTTTCTATGATCATATATGTATATTTGGCTGTATTGAAGAGAGGAGTCAATGGCATTTCGTGAGAAAATCGCATTAGGACTTAATAATGACCTTGGAATACCAAATTTTCCTATAGATGAAAACGCGTGTAAACTTTTGTTTATACATTTTGGATCAGGAATTAATGAAGAGACAATTCCTCTTAATTTTTTTGTGACCAGTAAAGAACTTTTCAGATATATTTATACAATCAGCCGAACTTGTATTTTTATTTATTTATTTAATCTTTATTTCAAAATTACATTAATATATACATATTATAAAGTAAATAACAAGTAAAAAGAAATGTCGTCAAAAAAAAAACAGAACAAAAGCAATTTAGTTATTTCAATACCTGTACCTTATTAATAAATACATTTAGTATTTCTTAATTATATACCTAAGTAATCGCTTAACGTGTTCTAAATCAATCAGGAAATTTTTCAATTCCTTTTTAAATAAACGTTCATTTGGTGCGTTCTTAATTCTAGCATTCAATTTATTATACATTCTAATACACATATAGTAGGGATTTTTCTCTGAAAGTGTTAATCTATGTATAGGGTAATTTATATATTTTGTTCTTGTATTATAATCATGATAAGTAATTGTATTAAACCTATCTCTGTTTTTATAAAAGAATAAAACAGTTTCGTATATGTACAATGCATAAACAGTTAATATTTTTTTTTACCTGAAAATGCCTCTGCATGACTATAAATAAGACATTTTATATATTATTCGTAAAACACGTTTCTGAATAACAAAAATTTTTCAAGTTTTGAATTGCTTCCCCAAAAAATAATTCCAAACCTAGATGTGGCCTCAAAATTGGCGAAATAGAGAGTTCTTTTTGCCATATCGTTTAAGTATAGGTTGTAGGCCTAGGATTTTAAATTAAATTTTAGTACTTCGGGGCGCGTTTAATTTGAATGTGCTGCGGCTTTCGCTCTGATTTTGAGTCAATTTTTGAGATTTTTTTTAACTAGTGTTTATTGTTCTACTGCCTGCTGTATTCTGTTGTCTCAGTTTTATACATTTCTTCATTGTACTAAACTTAGTCTCTTATACGCAGTAACGATTGTGCATTATTTAGACCCCACCATCCTGACGTGTAACATTATAAATAAAGAAGAATGGAACGTTGGCTTAAAGGTGTTAAACGTGTTGCAACAACATCTTCTAATGACGCTGAATGTTCAAAAGCAGTACGCGCGGAGAATATAGCAATCACCGATCCAGACGATGATGCCACGACGTCAAGCTCGACGGTTTTAAAGACGAAAAAAGGAAGTATGATGAATCATATATCAGTTTCGGATTTGTTGATTCCAACGGCTCACCTCTCTGCATGCTATGTAGTAAACTGCTTCCTAATAGTTCCATGGCACCTGCCAAATTGCGCCGACATTTACAAACTGTACACCCCGAGTCTAAAGACAAGAATAAAGAATTTTTTGTTCGTAAAAAATATCAGTTATTGGAAAGTCAAAAAAATATGATTCATGTAACAAAAACTATCAACGAAAAGGCCACGGAGGCATCATATTTAGTTAGCTATCGCTATGAAAGTTCTTTTGAAGAAGACACGCTTATGTGTTCACCGCTGCTCACAAACACTACCGGGGAAGAAATTTTTAATAAAATAAATATATTATTTGAAGAAAATAATCTCAGTGGGAACAATTGCATTGACATTTGTACAGATGGGGCCAAGGCGATGACAGGTAAAACAGCAGGAGCAGTGTCACGAATAAAAAATAAAGCGCCTAATTGTAGTTCCAGCCATTGTATTCTGCATAGACAAGCACTTGCGATGAAGCAAATGCCGTCAAATCTAAAATTAGTTATGGATGAAGCGGTAAAAATAATTAATTTTATCAAATCACGACCACTACAATCCCGATTGTTCTCATTATTGTGTGAAGATTATGGCAGCAAACATAAAACACTGCTGCTCCATACAGAAGTGCGATGGCTGTCTCGGGGTAAAACTTTAACAAGGCTATTTGAACTTAGAGCCGAGTTACAAATGTTTCTTTCAGCAGATACTTCTTTTAATTTAAAGGACCGTTTGTATGATAAAACTTGGTTGTTCCGATTGTCTTTTATGGCGGATATCTTTCAAAAACTGAACGAATTGAATTTATTATTGCAAGGTAAACAGACAACAGTGTTTCAGGCCTATAACAAAATAACTGCCTGTTTGGGATTTTCGTTATCCCACTGCGCCGCGTCCGATTGTTGAATACCGAATTCTTCGGGATACGCGGCTAGATGAGTTTGATGGAATAATGAGAGCAAATACGGTCAATTTTACACCATTTTTATTTACTTCAGAACGCTACTAATCAAACTTAACAATTAACAAAGTTTTTTCGTTACCTTGGTTACCAGCCAGAGAAAAGCGCGCGGCGACTTGACTTTTTTGGAGTCTTTTCGCGACAGCATTTTGTACGAGGCGTCGCGTGGCGGTTAGAGGTAAATTGGACCTATTCTCACACTGTCAATTGCTCTTGCAGTTTTTAGAAAATGTTTGTGGTATCGAACACTGCCTTCAAAAGAAAATTAGATTTTTGGATTATTTGCGTTGGTAAGAAAGAAATAGAAAGCTTTACGTCACTCAGTGAGTTTGTTAGCGATAACGACTCAGAAATGTTTCAAGATGATGTGTTTGAAGAATTGGTCCAATATCTCAGTTCGATGCGCGCATCTTTTGAAAAGTATTTTCCCGAAGAACAGAATACAAAAATGAAACTGAATTCATGGATTCATAATCCTTTTTTACCCAACTTGGAAAAGCCCGAAAGTATGTCAAACGAGATATATGAATCTCTTTTAGAAATGTCATCAGACACAAGTATGGAGTCACTGTTCAAAACGACGCCTCTCAACGATTTTTGGTGCAGAATCCGTGATGAATATTCAATGCTTGGCAAAATGGCTCTGAATATTCTTCTCCCGTTCCCAACAACATATTTGTGCGAAACAGGATTCTCAACCTATGCAGCCACGAAATCAAAATATCGCAATAGACTGGACGCCGAACCTGATATGAGACTTCAACTGTCTTCTATCAAACCTGATATCAACCAAAACAGTTTCATACCTCCCATTAGTTAGATTTTTTCTTTTTTAATATCTTCTATTATTGTACTTGCCATGTGGTAAAGTAAGTAATAATTAGTAACTGTTACATTGTACTTTTATTATGCTTATTAATAAAGAATACACTTTTAAAAACTATTGTTTTATTGTAGGGTTCCATCAAGTATTTTGCTTCCCAAAAGGGTTCCGTCACCAAAAAAGTTTGAGAACCGCTGCTGTAGAGGAACGTCTGTGAACGGAAATTACGTTGCTTTTACCAGAGATGGGTGGACATCGCTAAATAATAAATCTTATCAGTCATTAACAGTACATTTCATTGATTTCAATGGTAAACTAGTATTTTTGTATTATTCTGTTAAAAAACTGATGAGGCACATACAGCAGTAAACTTGGCGACACTAATTAAAAATCTATTGACCGAATGGCAGGTTTTAGAAAAAGTATGCGGGGTAGTTACGGACAATGCTGGAAATATTAAAGCTGCTATTCGCAACATATCTTCTACATGGTGCCACAGCGGATGCGTTGCTCACAGCTTAAATTTAGTATTAAAAACTGATCTACAAGAAGTAAACATGGCTTGAAATAAAGCTAAATCTGTAGTAGAATTTTTTAGAAATAGTCTTGTTGCAGCCGCTAAACTAAAAAGTTTACAGAAAGAAATGGAATATCCTGAGCTAAAGCCAAGAATGACGTAGTAACAAGATGGAATTCAACGTACGATATGTTGGAAAGGATAACAAAAATAAAGGATCCTTTGCTATCAGCTATTGCAGTTACAAATTGTACTCAGTCCCCGACTTCCCAAGACTTTGAGAACTTTGATTGGTGTTGTAAAATTTTAAAACCGTTTAAAGACGTTACCGAAGAATTAAGCGCAGAAAGAGGAGTAACTATTTCGAAGGTGATATTATTTAGCAGATTATTACTAAACCATATTTCTAAGATAGAGTCAGATTTGAAAGTAAGAAGTTCGAGTCACAGCCCGATTGAGATTGAGGTATATAACATGTGTGTAAAAACTTCAAGGGTAGGTACTGCTTAATAGATTTCAAAATGAGGAGGACAACATAATCTGGGCCGATTCTACGTTGCTAGACCTCCAATTTAAGAAATACGGATTTAAAAAGGAATATGCTTACAAAAATGCATACGACAAAATTGTAAGAAAAATAACTGCAGTCATTTCACGACAACAGAGGAAAACCCAAGAAGATAGAAGGTTCAATGCACTGGGCGAACCATTTTTTAATGATCTGGAGGAAGTGAGCAGCCTGCAACTGGGTCTACTAAGTTTATTAACAGCAGTGGCTGGTTTGAATGAGCTGTCAAGATTCTTGTACGATCGCGTTAACCATCAGGGAGCTAATGCAAATAGGTTCCGCGGAACATGTGTGGTACCACAACGGTCCTTATAGGACTACGTGTGACTGTTTGGACAATGCCAGAGGTCTGCCACTCTAACCTAACCTAAGAACATATTCTCCCGAATACGCCGCCGGAAAATGTTTCTAAATTTAATGAGAAAACTTGTGGAGCGATTTTGATAGCGAGGTATGAGTGACAGCCGGTTTTTGATGTTATTAATACACATTATATGAAATTTTGATTTTCAGGTAAATAAAAATGAATTACAAATAAATAGATACCAGTCCTCAAGCCACAGCGATTATTGAAATGGACAAATATTTGGAAGAACGGATATTGACAAAGAACAGCGATCCACTACCATGGTGGGAAGAAAGAAAATGTGCCTTTCCCAATCTGTATGAAGTCATGAAAAGTAATCTCTGTGCACCTGCCACATCTGTGCCTTCAGAAAGGATGTCAAAAACAGGTCAAATTTGTAATGAGCGCAGAACTAGGCTGAGACAGTAAAAAAATGTATTTATAAGTTCCAATTTACATGTTTTAAAACCTTAAACTGAATCAGTATAGTTTTGAATTCTGTATAGAAACAAAAAGTTTTTTTTTCTGTTGTAATATTCTGTCGTTATTAGTTTTCTCCTAAAGAAATTCCAATTTTTGTTATACTTTTATTTAAGAAGTTACCCATTTTTGTTACCTATTTAATAAGAAAAATTTTTGGTTTCTTTTAGGTACCTTTCTTTAAAATATTTATTAAATACGTTGACAGTAGTTTAATTTATTTTTTGTTTGTTTTATTACATTCTGGCAAATACTTTCTAATTTCAATCCAACTTTTCAACCCTATATCATCACAACCAATCTATTTTGCGTGCAGTGCTGCGACTGCCTTTTACCTAGAACCTTAAGTGAAACGTGCATGCATTAGCAAATTAGCATCAGATCAGTATGTATAATATCGTTCCAAGAAACGAATCCGTTGGACAAAAGGAGCGAATCCGCAAAAGTATCGAAACTTCCCATTAGTATTATGAAAGCTCATAAAAAGGAGACAGAATGTGGAAAAAAACAGAAAAAGGGGAATTTATAGTTAAGTCTACAAGGCAGAACATTGATTACCAGGTAATTTTTATACAACCTTGTGTCAATGAGTGCCGAGTAATGTTTTGTCAACTTTGTAACATTTGTTATCACAAATACACATGTGAATGTGCGGAATACCTAATAAAAAATACGACATATAAACATGTGCATGCAGTTGCTTTGTTTATGCGAAAGGATCAAGAAACTTAGTGCGATGATAGTTTTAGCGAAACATTGGCAGTATCTTGGTACAAGCAAAGTTGATTGAGATGGAAGAAGAGAAAGTAAGTACCCAACCTATCATTAATGGCTCTTTTGATAGGGAGGATTCTGAAGAGGTTTTGTTTCAAAAATCCTTAAAGGTATTGGCGTTTCTTGATAGCTCTATTTATCAAAATAATATACTTAATATTAAGCCGATACATGTTTATAATAAGCTACCCATGACATGTCACTGTGAACAAACCTGAAATAGTGAAAAACATTTTAAGAAAACGCCGCGAGTTTGGTAACTTGGACACCCAAATATGCGGTATCAACGACTCAAAAAAAAAATCATTTTTATTAACGAACGTTTACTAGAATTGACTTATAAACTACTAAAAGAATCAAGAAAATGCAAAGAGAAAGGGTACAAGTATGTATGGTACCAAAATGGATCAGTAGGTACTTATTGTAAATTATGTAATATATTGTTTAAATGGTTTTAAACTTAATAGTAATGTTCACCTTTCCGCATTTGTTAGGTAAATATAATTATTTACTTAAACTACCTATAATAATTGTTATTTTTTTTACCTCAATAGCTTAAATAATCAGAGCATACCACGATGAAGAAAAAGGTAAATGTATATACAAACACAAAGCACCGAGAAGTCGGTGATACAACGCCTTTACTCCATATCGATTCTATTACTAATATCGATATTGTATGGATATAATTTGAAAATCGATACTATTCGATAGGACCACCCCTTGCTATAGTTTAAGACATACGCGTCCGTCCGACCACGAACATGGCCGAATTGATCCGAGAGCAACGAGACAAAAACGGTATCCTTTGTTTTATTACTATTAGAATGCCGCCTAAAGTAAAGTGTCTAAAAAGCGTTTATGTAAGTTTTCCGATTATCTGCAAAAACAGTTCCCTTTCTTAAAAAAGGGCAATACCGTCAATACCCCATCAGATGTTTGTTGTACCAAATGTAACAATACTTTTTCTATTGCGCACGACGGGAGAAATGATATACAACGACACTTGTCTTCAGAAAAGCACAAAAAAATGTTAAGTGCTGCGTGTACCTCTTCGCAACTTACCGATTACTTTCGACAGGAGAAATATGGCGAGAAGGAAGAGGAATTAGCTAAAACTGAAGGTTTGTAGACCTTTTATACAGTTTTAATTCCATGGAATGCACATCAAAATTAACTCAAAAAGCTTTTCATAAAAAAATTTCTTGTAGCAAAACTAAATGTGAAGCCATTGTGAAAAATGTAATTGCGCCATATTCTCAAGACCTAATTCGAAAACAACTCGAATTTTTGCCATTTGTGAGTATATTTTCAGATGCCTCTAACGATAATGACGTCAAGCTGTTCCCAACTTTAGTAAATATTTCCACCCAAAAACAGGAATAAACATTAAGTTATTAGATTTTGTCAATTTGCCCGGTGAAACTTCAGACATTATAATCAATTCAGTAGGCCAGATTATTTCAAAGCATAATCTTACAGAAAAATTAGTTGGTTTTTGTGCGGACAATGCAAACACAAACTTTGGAGGTGTTTCTCGCCAAGTGTCAAGTAAAATGTATGCCTATTTCTACATTTTTACTGTCCGTGCTGAAGAGCTCAAAACATTCTGCGAAGATGTTGAAGTACAATATAAGAAGATGTTGAGGTGCAGTAAGACAAGATGGCTGGCTCTATTACCCGCTGTGGAACGAAATTTGCATATGTTTAAACCAGTGAAATCATATTTCCTATCCCAAGAAAAATGTCCTGTGGTATTAATAATTTTTTTTTCTAATGAGTGTTCTGAGTTATGGTTAAAATTTGAACATACTCACGCTTCAATAGTCCAAGATGCCATTAAGATTATAGAAGGCGATAGTAAAAGCTTCTTGGATGTATCTCAGACATTTTTTGATTTAAAGTTAAAATTTTCAAATCGGTTGGATCAGAAATATACCATTAACAACAAGAAGCGACTTAACAATGCTAGAAGGGGATGGTCACATCGTTAGAAATTATTTTATGGGCCATACCCACATTATTCAGTACTTAGATAAGTATCCCTATCAATAACAACATATTCAAAAGTTTACTTGCATTTAACTAAGTAAACCCATATCATGGGATGATGTCCGGGCAGGGGCGTTAACTGCAGATCATCTTAATTATTCCTTTTACATATTTGAGGTCAAAAAGAAACGTCATCAGTCCTTATTGATGTTGTTTTTTACAAAGAAACCTGCAGGATAGTCAAGCAGTGCATCTGATATAACGTTAACTGAGCCCTTAACCGCATCTACATCTACAATAATTGCACCTCTATCAGAAGTCACGAGAACTGCTTGCAATAAAGAAGTCAATGTAGAACAAACTTTGAGTACTACGAGAATATATTCCAATTCTGTGGTACCTCCGATTGTGTCTGCTCCAGAATGCACCGTGGCCGATATCAGTATGTCACCCACTACTAGGCCGGCTCAGCCAGTGTTGAAAACTTATCCAGAGAGCGATTTTCTCCTCGTTATCATGATACCTTTTAATGGTTGGAGTACTGAATCGACTCTGTACGGCATTTTGCACCACGATCCGTCCAGGCGAAACCTTTGGAAATCGGACTTTTATTGAAAAAGGCTTCTGCAAATGGAAAGATGATGCTTCACTGCTAAAACAGCATGATATTTCAGAAAGGCATCAACACGCAATCCTTGCATGGAATGAATTTAAAAATCGTTAAAAAAAAACAGCAGTCAGTCTCTTCTCTTTTAAAAGCTAATTGATCCACAGAAATTGAAGAAAATCGTTCTCACATAAAAACAATATTGAGAGCTATAAGTTATTTGGGGCGACAGGGATTAGCGTTTCGAGGCTATGATGAAACAGAAGAGTCAAAGAATAGAGGCAATTTGAAGGAATTGGTACAAACCTTAACAGAAGAACCACTAAAAGAAAAACTTAATCGCAGATTGCCAATACACCTCACCAGAATACCAGAACGATATGATTGAAATTTTTGGAAAAAACATTTAGTCTCAAATAATAAAAGAAGTCCGAACTGCAAAATACTTCTCTGTGCTTGCCGATAAGATCAAAGACCTTTCAAAGTCTGAGCAACTGGTAGCATATCTAGTATCAAAGAGAGGGCCGTGGATCTGCATCATTTAAAGAACTTGAATGCAGAATCACTAACCCTTTACCTAACCATGAATTTAATAAATAGGACTTGATTTATCAGATTGCGTTGGGCAATCTGGCATAAAGCATATAGCCCCTCAGGCAACCTTTATGCATTGTCACGCCCACCGTCTAAATCCGGTACTGGTTCACACAATTGAGGACATTATACAAACCTGAGACTTTTTTTTATAGTCGTACAAAAAATTTACAACTATATATATAGCTAACAGCAGTCCACGTCACGAGAAGCTAGTTGCAGCACAACAAAGACTGGGACAAAAAGTTCTTCATCTTGAAAGAACTGTTCCTACGAGATGGTTTTACTGGTTTCGATCAATACAAAAAATCAAAAGGTACAATGCTTTAGTCAAAATACTTCGCGATGAGAGCATCAGCAGTGCTGAAGCGGTTGATCTCCAAGCACAAATAACAAAACCTGTTTTTTATTTACACGCCATGGAAACGTTGCTTGGAATTACCTTTAATTTACTACAGCCGCTATAATCTGAAAATTAGATATCTGTTCCACGATATCCATCCCTTGTTAACGCCACAAGAAGTACTTTGGAAAATGCTCGATCCGACGAAACTTCTAACAGCATACTTGAAAGCTCAAAGCAGTTGGCAAGCGGTTGCAGTTTTCAATGGACCGACACCCGTGTACAGCGAACCCGAGTTTTGTCCAAAAAAAAAAACTGATAGCTATGTTGAGACTACTGTTGGTCACAGAGATAGCACAGACCACTTAAATTTTTACAGTGAATGTGTTACTTTTGTCGATCGATTTTTATTAGAATTTGGGCAGAGATTCTCAAAAAATAATTCCCGTCTTGCTTTTTAGAAGCAAAAGAACTGTCGCCATTTTTACAAATTTACGGCCATTTAATCGACCAGTCGTTGCTGAATACTCATGGAAGACGAAAGACTTCGTTCATTAATGCTGATAGCATCTGAACCAAAGATGGTTAAAGAGTTTGACCTAGACAAACTAGTTGACCAATTTGCTGCAATAAGGTATGCATCAGCGTTACCCATTAAACCATTAATTTAGTATTTAGGTCTAAGCGTCTTTGTTTTTTTTTTAATGTATGTTTTACCAAAAAATTTGTTTTGTTTTTTATGTTTATTTGTGTTAATTTGGCACCAATAACGTATTTTTTTCGTCCATAAAGTTTATTTTCTTAAATTAGGTAAAACTCGAACTGTTGAAACAGAAGAGATGATTCTGGAAAGAGTTGAAGAAGAACCAAGTACCAGTACCCGTCGCTTAGAACGTGAGTTACATGTTCCTAAAACGGTTGTCAATGAGGTTTTAAAAGAACAGTTGTTACATCCTTATCACGTGCAAAAAGTCCAGGAACTTTTACCGACTGATCCCCCATGCGGCTTACATTTTCTCAAATTATTAGAAACAAAAGAATCCGTGATCCAAATTTTTGTAGAACAATTATGTTTACTGACGAGGCGTGCTTTACAAGATCTGGAGTAACCAATCTGCACAACGAACATATTTATTCCGATGAAAATCCACATGCCATTAAAGTTGCACATCATCAGCATCAATTTAAATTAAATATTTGGGCAGGTATTATTGATCGCTACCTTATTGGTCCCATTGTTATTCCAGACAGGTTAGATGGAAATATTTATTTAAATTTTTTGCAAGACACATTACCAATTCTTCTGGATAATTTGCCCCTTTTACTTTGGAGGGAAATGTGGTGCATGATGGTGCCCCGCCCCATTTAGTGATGAAATTATTAGTCAGCAAAAAACAGTTCTTTTGGGTGATCTGAACATAGACCTAATAAAAAAAGACAATGACGCCAAAAAATTAAGTCAAATCATACAAGCAGCTGGATTTACACAAATCGTCACAAGGGAAACAAGAACTACTAATTTGTCGTCCACACTGATTGATCACATTATAACCAATGACTTTAATGCCAAGGAAGTTCCAAGAGATTTTCCATCATTGAGCGACCACGAAATTATTGGGGTCGGCTTGGAATTTGAGGATAACATCAATAAAACAAGGTTTATATTCAAAAGAAATTTAAGTGATGAAGCAATTTCCAGCTTAATTGAAGAAATAATAGGAGCAAATTGGAATTACACCTCTACAGATGTAAACATAATTTACTTGGATTTTATTCATATAGGTACTTCAAACGGCAATCGATAAAATAGCACCAAGACAAAAACACAATATAGTAAGAAAATATCCATGGATTACGAAATCAGTTAAGCAGGCCCAATCTAATAGAGCCAGAGCATATACCAAGTTTATACTGACTAAAAACGAGGAAGATTGGAAAGACTATCAAACTAAACGGAATAGAGTTACTTCTTTATTACGTACTGAAAAAACAAAGTATTATGATAACAACATAGACAGGTGCAAAGGAGATGGAAAGAAAATGTGGAGAACACTAAAAGACCTGGTAAGAAATAACAATAAACAAATAGTTCTCACGGATATCGACTGTGGAACTTATAATGGGTCTATGGAGGAGAATTTTAATAGTTTCTATGCGGACAGTATAGATGAAATTTCAAATAGCATAGAAAAGAAACACTAGAAATGTAATATAGATAGAAATGAACATAACTTTGCCGGTTTCAAACCTATACATTTTTCGGAACTAAAAAAAATTGTTTTTGGGTTTAAAAATAAAAGTACCAGTGATGAATCTTTAAACATCAAATTGGTTAAGGACCTTTTCTGTGTGATAGGATATCCTCTTCTTTACTTAGTTAATACCTCCTTACAAACTGGGAAGATACCAGATGAAATAAAAAATAGTGTTATAATTCCTATACCTAAAGTTTCTAGACCTAAAACTCCATCCGAATTTAGGCCAATTAACTTACTGCCCGTGGTAGATAAGATCATTGAAACAATTGCCAGTCGACAACTAAGGAACTATTTTGAAAGGAATCAGTTATTGTTTGTGGGACAGTCTGGATTTAGGAGTGGCCATTCTTGCGAGTCAGCACTGCAATATGTATGTGCAACATGGCGAAAAGAACTAAATAAAGGAAAAGTGGTGCTTGGTGTATTTGTAGACTTGCAGCGTGCGTTTGAAACAATCGATCGTGGAATTCTAATAAAAAAGTTACGACGATATGGTGTAAATGGCAAGGCATTAGATTGGATTAAAGATTATTTAAGTGACAGGTATCAAATGACTAGAGTGGACGGTAAACTTTTGTAATCTAAAATGGCAAGTCCGTTAATAAACATGTATTTATTTATTTATTTATTATGTGAATTCAACTCTCCCTTTATCGCTTGTTTACAGACAAATGGCAGAAAGAAAAAAATACAATCTACAAGAAGATAAAGAAATAATACGCTTTGTAATAAATGGCAAATTCGGAGGGTCCATGAACGGGCACAAAATATGGAAAACATTGGCTTTAAGAGATATTGGTAACAATTATATCTAGGCGATTCGAGGCTTATTCTAGTTTCTAGTGATAAGACTTGAATTAGGGACGGGACACATTTTACAGGGACATTTTTCAATTGTACACATATTCTGATTTGTTCTTGATCTATATCAACGATCTACCAGAGAGCTTTGAATATCTTGAATTTAATATTTTTGCTGTTTTTTCTGATGCCGATTTTTTACCATCTGCTGCTACTGAAATTGAGGATAAAGAGACAACATATCCAGAAAAATCCGATAATCTATTAGCTGTTGATTGCCAAGCTGGTACATCCAAAATTAGTGATGCCCTAAAAGAAAATCTTACCCGTAATTCTTGTACTACTATTCAGCTGCACAGATCAGAGAATAATACTTCTCCCATACCAACAACTTCAAAATGTTATATTTCCGTAAATGAAAAAACCCCAGAAAAACCTAAGACCATTCCCGTCGTCCATGCTCAATCCAGCACATCTCAAATAAAGAGTTCTACCTTTCCACTTTCCAGTCCAACAGCTATTATTCCGATTCCACAGTCTGATCAGACTCTTAAACGAACGTCACGAAAAAAGGCAAAACCGTTGTTTTGACCTCCACCCCCCCTACAAGGATGAGCTTGAGCAGTCGTTTGAAATCAAAAATAGAAAAACACCGAGGCAGGTGGCTGTAAAGAGAAAAATAGATGATCAAGGCGGTTCAAAAAAGACCAAGAAAAAAAACATAAAAAAAACAAAAGTCACCCGGAAACATGATTCAAGTGATAGCGAAATTAGCAATAGCAGTGACGTGGAATGCCTTTATTGCGAAGACCTTTATTCCATATCTACCGAAGGGTAGGTCGCATGTGCCACGTGCTTACGATGGGCACACAATTCATGTGCCGGTGTCGACGACGAGGCCATATTCATATGTGAATTCTGTAAATAATTATTTTTCAATTAAAACCATTAACACCCCATTTTGCCCTCCCGTGCGGGCAAAACGGGTTAATTTGCATTTTTGGACATTTTTTAATTTTTTAATTAAGCGTTTAACAATATCAGCAAATCATTTTATTTTTGTGTTTTTTTGAAGTTTATACTTCACCAAAAATTATACGTTGTTTCTAGAAAATTGATTGTTTTTTTCTTTATTAATATTTATAATTTGGGTACCCCATTTTGCCCGTCTTTCCCCTATTCCTATTGCGTTTGAAATGCAAACGATTTTGGAAAAGATGTTCTGTGGGGTTTTTACTGCGTGCCTTGAAATTTTGAGATGAAAACTGCAACCTATGGTAGGTCCTATACAAGTATACACCTACATGTTACTACTTTTAATATGTAAAAAAGAAACATGGCGAAAGTGAAGGAGGGGGCGGTAGATGAGGGTTTATCATAACGACGGAGGTTCACGAGGATAGTGGGAAATTAAAATGTAATTTGGTAAATCTTTATAGAAGTCATGTCTAAAGATGTGTACGCATCGGTGATATTACATAAAACGCTTGATTTGTTCCAGATAAATTAAATGGCGGGTTTATCAGAAGCAACCCTTAGAGAACTAGTTAACTAGGCAGCTTATGACCTTGAAAATATAACCGATGAACAAGCTATCAACTCAGATATCGGGGGCGATTCTGATAATTTGGCTACAGAATTATTGTCAGAAACCTACTCAACTCGTTCATCTTTCTGTTCAAGCGATCCTGAAATTTTTAAAATGCCCGGATATAGTCCTGGCATTAAGGAAAATGGTCCGTCAACATCACATTCCAATAGGCTTCGCTGTTCAAAGAGGGACCAAAAATGCCCCTTCTCTGATAGCGATGATGAGGAAGAAATTGATATAAACTTCGTTGAGCCAAGTCCCCTTTATATCCCGAATAAACACATCGCTGCTGAAGATTCAAGCTCAGATGATGAAAATGAGGATAGTACAACTTATTCGTGGTCGAAAAATCCAAAAGATCCTTCAGCATTTACACAAAGTCAGTTCAAAGAACCCTCTGGTCCAAAAAACTCAAGAAATTTAAGTGCTCCTTTGCAGTTTTTTTCATTGTTTTTTATCGTGCGCGTATTTCAACTAGAATTAAGTTGTCGCTGTGCGGCTGTGCCTTTACTGTCGTAAAAATGAGCGTGCTTTTTGTGTATTGGTAACGGCTGATCTTTCTTGAACCTTTATCCAAAAAGAAAAAATGGGAAGTAAAATTCAACAAAGAATGGTCTATAAAATACCCTAGCATTGTTCAAGGAATTTCAATTTCTCAAGCAAAATGTATTGCCTGTAGTACCCAGTTTGGAATAAAACATGGAGAAGACGATATAGTCAAGCATATTAAAACTGAGAAACATAAGAAAAATATCGAAAAAAGTACCCATACAGGTAGACTTAAAAACTTCTTTGAAACCGATTCAATGAAAAAAGATTTATCTGTTCGTGCCGAATGTAGCTTTGTTTTTCATACCAGTTTTTTCAGTAGTTTTTAACAAGTATGCTATCTTTCTCACCTTCTAATTACAAAATTTTATTGTCCTATATCCATCAAGTGGACATAGGATAGCATTTTGCGTACTCTTTTTTGAGGCGCCTCATGGACTTAGGGTAGTGTAACATTGTGACCTATTCGAGAGTTTTGTTGTTAAACGTCTTGTGAACATTGTTAAATAAAATGTATTCTAGAAGCAAAAAACTAGTCGCTATGGCTCAAGGCAAGTATCTACTGTCACCTACACAAGGTAAGTTAAATTTCATACTCTAAATCCGAGTATTTTACTGTATTATTAAAAAATAAAACCTAAATTATTCTAACCTTAAACCTATAAATTTGGTTGTGGCTAAAAATGCGAGAGTCTAAGAAAGCACGAAAAATAAAAAGTTTGTAAATTTCATATTTTGGGCTCCGGAACGTTTAAGTGGCGCATCATAATTTCATCTTTTTTTAATTGAACTTGTAAGTAATACGTCACAATAGTATTTTGTGAAACAAAAATTTGCGGAATATGAAGATATTTTAATAAAAACTGTTTGTAAATGAGAATAATTATTGAAAGTGTTATTTCTTTTCTTTTGTCCTAACTTTTACATTTTCGAAATAATCTGTTACACAAAAATATTTGTTATTTGCATGTTATTTTGGGGTTAAATAAATATAATTTTTTTACAGGGGACTTGGTATGGTATGGTATTCCAAGAAGTACAAACAGTCCCAAACGAAACTGCTACAACATTATTGGATGCAATAAATGGTCCAATAGTATCTGAACTAAAAAGTTATTTCAACTTAGCCACAAGCCCAATAGTAGACGACGCGACGTTCAGACCAGTAATACCGCTGGCCAAAATGTCATTGAGGATAGCGACCAAATGGAAATTCAAGTAGAGATAGCAAACAACCTTGACCTAGAAGTAGAAGATGATTTTGAACAACCTTCAGAGCGTGACCCTTTCGCAACAGATAGTGATTCGGACTATTTACCGGAACCCAACATTGCTTCAGCACTTAATAAATATAGAAAACGACAGAGAAATTCAAAGCGGATGGAAAAAAACAAAAGCTAAGAAGCTAAGGAATGTTGGAAAATCTTATATAAATAGCAAAAATAAATTAGTTCCGGAAAGAAAAATAAAAAACAGTTGTGGAGTCTCTTGTCGTCAGAAATGTACCTACAGCAAGGTTTTCCGAAAATCAAAGAAATTTTTTTTTATAATATTAATCGCTAGGTGACGTTAATCGTCAAAGAGACGTTATAGGAAAATACGTATCTTTTGTAGATAAGAAAAGGACACGTGTGAGAAGAAAGAAACCAAATAGCCTGGAAACCTAACCAGAAACTACCAACACTACTCTATCGTCCAGTGGCAGTGAGACAGAAACCCCTCCGAGTAGAAGGAAAAAGTCATTTTACTATCACTTACCATCGCAAGGTGGAGTGGAGATTATATTCATATATGCTACAAAGAACAATTTGGTATTTATTTGAAATGTTAAAATTATGAAAAGAAAATACGATCATGTTTATAAAAAGACCGTATTTTATTTGAGCAACTTTTGGTAACAAAAAAGAAAACAAGTACCTATTTATTTATTTTCCTTCCCTTTCACTGTATTGTCTGGAAGCTGTTCGAAATACCGTGGGAAACATTACCAAAAAACATTCTTGATGTTTGTGAAAAAGGAAAAGTAAAGAATCATCAGGCCAAAACATTCGTCATTCAATCAATTGTTAACAAGATGCGGGAGATCAAAGAACATAATATACCGGCAAGTGCAATACATATAATTGCTCAAAAAATAATAGATAGATTTTCGACTATGTTTAGGGACATTGACGCAGATGGTATCGTTATTAGTTCTCATACGCTATTTAGAAAAATACAAACATATGGATAGAAATAACTATTTAAATAGGCAAAAAAGAACCAAAGAACAAGAGAATCCCATAAAAAATAAAATGCGCCGAGTTGCTGAAAGAGCTGGATGCAAATACCCTAATTTTTTTAGCGGATTCCCAGAGCTACCATTTGATTTTTGAAAAAACAAAAATTTATCAAGATTCTAATTATGAAGATATCTTTAGTATGGCTTTTTGCTTATATTTTAATTTTAATCTAAAATGAGGCGCTAAGAACCAGAGCGGACCATCCCACAAAATCACAAATATTGGACTAAGTCGTGATGCCGATACTTTATATTACATATTTCAATGCCACAGTGGACCATCAGAGTTGCAAGCATCCTATAACAGATTGTGACACTAAACAGGATGGTCCTAATGATAAATCGGTGCCATAGTGAACTATGTGGCTTGATCCGCTTTGGTATATTTGATAAAGATTGTTTACCCTGCGTTAGTCCCAAAGACCTCTAATTAATAAGGAGACAAAACATTTCATTCATAAAACGCGATTTGTTTACAATCATACATCCTTGGGCAAAATGGCAACGCTGTATGCTTTAGACCAGCTATACTCTAAGTGTGTTCCGTGGAACCCTAGGGTTCCGCGATACCTCTGTAGGGGTTCCTCAAGAATTTAGAAAAAAAATCAAAACACCTCTCTCTGGTCGAACGTTTTGACTCCGCGGCCGCGCGTAGGTATATTTATTTATTTATTTGTATTTGTATAAACATGTGTTACAATAGCTGGTACAATATCTCATAAGTTTGGTATCAACATGTATACTTGTATACTTGTGAGCGCGCAGTCCCTTTGATAAAAGCCGCCTCTGAATTGTTTACAACGCAATTGTTATATTTCTCTTTTTATTTTTGCTTTTTGTTTATCAAAGGCGCCGACTCGAGTATTTTCGAGAGTATTCGAGATCGAGTCTAGGACTAAGTATAAAAGCGGCGGTCGCGCGTCGCGCCTCGTCAGTCAGTTGACGATTAGCGTTCGGAGCGATAAGTTCCTACCTACCTACTTACAAGCTCGCTAGCGAGAAACTAGTGTTCATTGTTCTACTGCCTGCTGTATTCTGTTGTCTCAGTTTTATACATTTCTTCATTGTACTAAACGTAGTCTCTTACGCAGTAACGATTGTGCATTATTTAGAGCCCACCATCCTGACGTGTAACATTATAAATAAAGAAGAATGGAACGTTGGCTTAAAGGTGTTAAACGTGTTGCAACAACATCTTTTAATGACGCTGAATGTTCAAAAGCAGTACGCGCGGAGAATATAGCAATCACCGATCCAGACGATGATGCCACGACGTCAAGCTCGACGGTTTCAAAGACGAAAAAAAGGAAGTATGATGAATCATATATCAGTTTCGGATTTGTTAATGCCAACGGCTCACCTCTCTGCATGCTATGTAGTAAACTGCTTCCTAATAGTTCCATGGCACCTGCCAAATGGCGCCGACATTTACAAACTGTACACCCCGAGTCTAAAGACAAGAATAAAGAATTTTTTGTTCGTAAAAAAGATCAGTTATTGGAAAGTGAAAAAAATATGATGCATGTAACAAAAACTATCAACGAAAAGGCCACGGAGGCATCATATTTAGTTAGCTATCGCATTGCACAAGCAGGTGAAGCGCACACTATCGCTGAGAATTTAATAAAGCCATGTGTATTAGACATAACAAAATGTATGCTCGATGAAAAATCTGCAAAGCATCTTTCTACTGTGCCGCTATCAAACGATACTGTTTCACGGCGAATCCATGATCTGGCAAGCTACGTCAAACAAGAACTAGTTACACGTCTACAAAAAACACGATTCGCCTTGCAAATGGACGAGTCAACTGATGTCGCTGGTTTGGCTATCTTGCTGGTTATCGTGAGATATCCATATAAAAGTTCTTTTGAAGAAGACATGCTTATGTGTTCACCGCTGCTCACAAACACTACCGGGGAAGAAATTTTTAATAAAATAAATATATTTTTTGAAGAAAATAATCTCAGTTGGAACAATTGCATTGACATTTGTACAGATGGGGCCAAGGCGATGACAGGTAAAACAGCAGGAGCAGTGTCACGAATAAAAAATAAAGCGCCTAATTGTAGTTCCAGCCATTGTATTCTGCATAGACAAGCACTTGCGATGAAGCAAATGCCGTCAAATCTAAAATTAGTTATGGATGAAGCGGTAAAAATAATTAATTTTATCAAATCACGACCACTACAATCCCGATTGTTCTCATTATTGTGTGAAGATTATGGCAGCAAACATTAAACACTGCTGCTCCATACAGAAGTGCGATGGCTGTCTCGGGGTAAAACTTTAACAAGGCTATTTGAACTTAGAGCCGAGTTACAAATGTTTCTTTCAGCAGATACTTCTTTTAATTTGAAGGACCGTTTGTATGATAAAACTTGGTTGTTCCGATTGTCTTTTATGGCGGATATCTTTCAAAAACTGAACGAATTGAATTTTATCATTGCCAGGTAAACAGACAACAGTGTTTCAGGCCTATAACAAAATAACTGCCTTCAAAAGAAAATTAGATTTTTGGATTATTTGCGTTGGTAAGAAAGAAATAGAAAGCTTTAAGTCACTCAGTGAGTTTGTTAGCGATAACGACTCAGAAATGTTTCAAGATGATGTGTTTGAAGAATTGGTCCAATATCTCAGTTCGATGCGCGCATCTTTTGAAAAGTATTTTCCCGAAGACCAGAATACAAAAATGAAACCGAATTCATGGATTCATAATCCTTTTTTACCCAACTTGGAAAAGCCCGAAAGTATGTCAAACGAGATATATGAATCTCTTTTAGAAATGTCATCAGACACAAATATGGAGTCACTGTTCAAAACGACGCCTCTCAACGATTTTTGGTGCAGAATCCGTGATGAATATCCAATGCTTGGCAAAATGGCTCTGAATATTCTTCTCCCGTTCCCAACAACATATTTGTGCGAAACAGGATTCTCAACCTATGCAGCCACGAAAACAAAATATCGCAATAGACTGGACGCCGAACTGTCTTCTATCAAACCTGATATCAACCAATTGATGAAAAATAAAAAACAGTTTCATACCTCCCATTAGTTAGATTTTTTCTTTTTTAATATCTTCTATTATTGTACTTGCCATGTGGTAAAGTAAGTAATAATTAGTAACTGTTACATTGTACTTTTATTATGCTTATTAATAAAGAATACACTTTTAAAAACTATTGTGTTATTGTAGGGTTCCATCAAGTATTTTGCTTCCCAAAAGGGTTCCGTCACCAAAAAAGTTTGAGAACCGCTGCTTTAGACTATTAAGATATATTAATCCGGTGTTAGAATAATCCAGTTTTTACACACCACTCACTGGCGATCTATTATTGTGAGATAAGAAATAACACTCAATACTTATATGTTTACAAAAACACACTATGTTACATAGAAAAATATTTATAAACCAACAGCCTACCAACACCGCGCCGTTCGAAAATGAATGAACCCCGCCATGATTGCTGCTACAAGGTCGCCGCGTAGTAAAAATATTCGTAAAATGGAGTAAAGCGGCCATACATTGGTGTCATATGATCTCCCTAAAACATTATATTTTGATGTACCTACCTACTTAATTTGGAAATAAATACTTTTAGTAGTAAATTTTAAAAAAACGCACATGTATATCTAATATATTATTTTAACTTAGGTACGCATCACAAATGGATCTAACATAATCAATATAACCTTCGTTTTCAAACACAGGCGGTAGATCTAAGGAAATCAGCTTAAGGTCCAATTTCACCAAAGCAAGCTTAAACGCCGTTTGATTAAACTCTAGTTAAGTAAATCGTTGTTTTTAATCCCGTTTAATCAACTCCCGATTTTACCATCCCAAAACGAAATTACATTAAACTAGTTTAACTAAACTCGGAAAACAACATGGCAACATTGGTAATATGTCAATTCGTGTTTTAACAAGGATGTTTTGTGGTTCAGGTGTCAAAAATATAACCTCACATTGTGATTGTTTACATTGTCAAAGGTTTGTACTGTTATATTTTGAGAAGATATTTTGGTAGTAAAATTACAAAATGGATGTGGATGCAGAGAGCAATAAGAGAAAAAGAGACCCAGTTTTTCAACTTGCAGAAAAAAGTCATCTGGTCGACTTAGTTGAAAAATATTACCACATTGTTGAGTGCAAAAAAACTGACAAAGTTAGTGTGAAAATGAAGTTAGAAAAATGGAAACGAATTGCTGAGGAGTTCAACTCAACTTCTATATTCATGCAAAGGGACTGGACAGTTCTTAGAAACCTATGGGAAAACTTAAAGAAAAAAGCAAAACAGACCATTACTGTTCAAAATCAGAATCAGTTTGGAACAGGTGTGTTTATTTGAAAAGATTAACCAATTTACAGAGCATGTCTATAATAACACTAATGTTTAATAACATATTGTTTTTAGGAGGGGGCCCACCAAAAGAGATTAAAATTGATATGATTATTGACAGAATCATTCCGTTGCTTCGCCCAAATGTGCATGGATATAACCATACATTTGATAATGACTCAAGTCTTCTTGATCAGACATGTAAGTTCATTCATTATGTGTGAAAGCAACTTCTTGAACGAATGTATTAGCAAAACGACCTTGAAAATGTTGGTTCAAATACTTTATATCTGCTTTTGTTGAATTATGTTTAAAATATTTTATTTTTTAGTACCTGACCCTGACACATCTTATAATGAGACATCTGATCATGGTGAGACACTTGATGATTGGTCAAAGTATCAACCATCTATGTTGCAAAAGCCAACATCTTCACCATTGAGGGCAAACAATGATGAAACTATAATTATTGAATACACTGATGGTGATGATGAAACCTACACAGATAAAAAGTCTATTTCGCAATCCATACCTTCCAGCATCAAAATGCCAAGTAGGCGGAGACCAGTCCTCCAAGAAAAACAAAATGTTCTAGTAAAAAGCAGATTACAAACTCTAGAAATAGCAAATGAGCAGGCTACAGAGGAACATGCAATAAAAATTCGAATATTGTTGCTCCAAGAACAACAAGAAATTGAAAAATTGGAGCAGGAACAATTAAGAACTAAAATTTTGAGGCAGGAATTTGAAAATTTAACAAAATAATTAAATAATTATAATGTATCTTGTTTCTTTTATATAATATGTATATTAAAACACAATGTTCTGATTAAACTTGTTTCATTTTATTTTTATACTTGTAAAAAACATAATATACAAACAGTTTTGTCCACATAATGGTCGAAAACATTTTACTGTGTAGAAAATATTTAGTTTACCGCAATCTAAAAAAAAAGACCAATATTAAAATATATCTCAACTGTATAATAATAAGAATTATATACCTTTCAAAAAAGTTCATCACAATATCATTGCGGGTTCTGTAGTTTGGGTTATTTCTTTGCCTCGGCTCGTTTATTGGATCTTGTATATCACCTTCATTTAATAACACATCCCAAGGAGCATGCAAAATTAGTTGATTATCATCAGGTGGATTATCTTCTCCTGCCCTACGAGCAATATTGTGGAGAACGACTGTGGCAACAATCACAGGGAAACAGTTTTCGACATTAATTCCCAAACCAAGGGCCATAGCTGGAAAACGCCTCTTCCATATACCAAAGAGACGTTCTACAACATTTCTCGTTCTTATCTGTGACTCGTTATATAAGTTCTCAGATGGAGTATTGCACTGAGGAAAGGGAGTCATCATATAATTCTTGCAGGCATACCCCCCATCCCCAACAAGTACGGCATCCCCATATGTTCCTTGTTCAAACATAGCCCTCCGATAGCAATTATTGAAAATGTGCGAATCATGTGTGCTTCCTGGCCATCTCGCAACAATATCCGTGAATTCTAAGTTCGCATTGCATATTGCTTGAATATTTAGTGAGAAATAACCTTTTCGATTCCTATAAATTTCGGCATGCTCACCACCTAAAATCATACAGTGTTTTAATTTAAATTTGATATCTTTCTACATACATACCTGGTGATTTTCTCAATCTCACATGACTGCAATCAATGGCACCTATTACTCGAGGAAACCTTGCTCTGTTGTAAAATTCTAACTGAGTTTTTCGAATTTCATCTCGAGTATCTGGGAAACGAACATGCACAGGTCGAAGTGTTGCTATTGCACAACTAACTCTGTGAATGATTCTGTTTGCTGTAGATATACTGCAACCGCTTAAATCCGCAGCAGTGAGTTGGAAGCAGCCAGTGGCATAAAATCTAAGTGCACACAGTAGTTGGTTCATAGGAGAAACGCTGTAATTTCTGGAAAGAGATTGTTATATTTACTGAAAAGTGTGATATTTTTCTATGTTTACCTATCAGATGTAAATTCCAAACTATTCTCTATTTGGATTAATACCGACAAAACAGTTTGTTTGGTAAGCCGGAATCTGGTAAAAAAATCTACATCATCTAGGTTATTAAAGTGATCCTCTCTTTCACGTATCCATCTTGGTCGACGAATAACAATATCCTCATCATCGCTACTATCTTCAAAAGCCAACATAAGTCTTCTTTGCATTTTAATTTTAATATATCACAAAATTCAGAAAACCAAAACACACTGAATTTAATCAACTAATAATATAGGTTATGTTTGTCTGATTCGAAATCCAGGTTTCAAAGTTTTAACTCGTCTATATTCACTAGTTAAGAATATTAACGCCGTTTAACCTTAAACCGGTATTAAAAATTTCGTGAAATGCATATTTACTTTAATCGAAGTTTAACAACCTTTAATCAAGTTTAACTCGTTGATGAAATCGGCCCTAAGTTTGTCATCATTGATTTATGCTAAAACGTTTTCTGATCGGGACCAAACGTAAACACTGGGGTCTCCATGTATTAGAAGTCGTTGGTTAGTCCAGTCCATAACCTATACGTATGCTAACGTTTAATGCTTTAAAAAGCTACTTAAGTATAGCAGTTATTTATTAAAGTTTAGTTTGAAAAATATGACTTAACTAGTTGCTCAGGTACCGGCACATCCCAGGAAATAGAAGGTTAGTTTTTTTGTCTTTTAAAATTTAGTAATTAATAGTTTTACTAATTAACCTAACTTTTAGAAACAAATTCAAATGGTCATAATAGTGAGCCCTCAGAATTTGAAAACAATGGAAGCTCTGATGATTACCAGCCGTCAAATTTGCCGTCAGAGTCCGAGAGTGAAGAAAAGGAAAACGTGAAACAAAAATCAAGAAAGCTGGTGAGAAACCAGGGGGAATGGAAAAAAACAAACGCAAATATTTTCGAGCTAGTGGTAAGAGTTATACCAATGTAAACGGCCAAATTGTCCGCGCTAAAACGTTTTTACCTGCAGAGCATTGCTGTAAATTAGAATGTTATAAGTTAATAAGTCCAGAAATTCAAACGGAAATCCATAATAAATTTTATGGATTAGCCAATTTCTACTTACAGACCGGATACATATTCTCGCAAGTCAAAGTTAAGCCAGTTGCTCGTCATTATGCCACAATTAATGCTATTCCTACTAACAAATCGAAACATATGACGAGATAATATTATTTACCTAACAGTCAAGGAAGTGACGTTAAAATATGTAAAAACCTGTTTAAAAAAATTCTAATGGTATCAGACGGTAAACTTTATAGAACCCTTAGTGTACGTGCATACTGGTGACCGAGCCGAGCGATACCGTGCTATGCGAGGAAGGCGAAAAATACAATTCTATGGTTTTAAGCAGCCGCGTTCGTACCTAACGCGTGTCCGAGCGAGTCCGAAGGAAGACGATCCGAGCAGAGCGATAAATGACAAAATAGTTTGTGATTTGAAGCCGATTGGGTTGCCTGTTTGGAAATGGATGTGAAAAATTTTGCAAGGATGTAGTTAAAAGTACTTATGTTCATTCGAAAATATCCATGGAATCTTTCCGGGTCTTCTTTTAAATGAGCAAATAAATTATGGAATTCCCCATACGCTGATCTGAGCAAGTTAATCTCGTGTGACCAGCACCTTCTTCTTTTGCTCCACAGCCGTTTCACAATCAACGAATTTTCTAATAATAATAGCAAACACGTTGCGTCCATTTTGAAAATAAGCGCAGTGTTCCCTTGTACAGGCAATTAAGAACTAATTTTATGAGCTAGAAAAACAATCGCGAGCGAGTTACAATCTTTGTTTCTGCACACTTTCTCGATCGCTAGGACTCGCTAAGCTAGGTCTCGCTCGGCTCGGTCACCAGTGTGCACGTACAAAGCCAATGCTATAGGCAGAATCGCCCATGCACCAATGCATTTTAATTAAATGTATTTATAAATAATTTCGTTTGTAGACATTAAAATTGACGACACAAGTCTTTTAACAAATCTCAATGACTCAGAAATTAATATACTAACTCAAAAAGTTGTTGGGGTGCAATCCGATTAAAGAGAGGCATTCGGAAATTGATGATGGAAACTGATACTTTGGAAGAGCATCCGGCGAAAAAAGTTTGTTCAGCAGTAGGTACCTATGGGGGAAGAAAAATTGTGAAATGAGGACATAAACCAGACACAACTAGAAATTATAGACACCAACTTGGACGGTTCACTTTTCCATCAATCAATTCAGACAATACCTGTGGTTTTAATACCATCCACATCAGCAGAAAATGAAATGATACCAGTGGATCAACGTTGACAATCGATTCAGATTTTTCCTATCCCTTTAGTGAGAACTTCATAATTACGTTAGAAAGGCAGAACCTAAAAGAAATTTTGTTCTTCGACAGTAGTTGTCCTTTAAGAAATAAAAGGTTAAAAGGAAGAATCCACAGGAAAGAGGACAAAAGTGACAAGATTCTAACAATGGTAGCACAGAAACTGCAGAGTTCAAGGGACGATGATGAATTTGACATCATTGGAAAAAATGTGGCTAAAAAACTGCGAAAGATTGAGGCCACAGATGTTTCAAAACGTATAAAGATGTTGAGAGCAAATACCTTCTATTATAATATAGACCGATTTTACAGTAATGTATGTAAACAGTATGTAAATAAATTATCATTATACGAACTAATTTTTGAAAATAACAGTATTTTCAATTTTCTAACTAGAATACACGATCATGTTGCCAAGCTACTTGTCCCTCATTATTAAATAAGAAGAAAACTTTTCTCGAATTAATTTTGCTTCTGATGGATTCCGATTAGGGCCGCGCTGTAGATGGCCAAATGCGAAACCGACTGGCCAAAATCCCGAAAGCATTTTCAACCACATTTCGTGTCCGAGATAATCGGTAATTGAATATTTTCCTTCGATTATCTAAGATACTCACATTAAGACTTTATAAAATTAGGTAGAAGAGCAGATATATCGATCTTTTAGCTTTCTTCGCAAGAAATTATTAAGAGAGCAGCATACAAGAACAGTTAGTTCTATTGTTTCTAAATTTAACTTTGCCATGTATTTTTATATTGGAGACTGTATGTCTTATGTTCAAGAATTACTCGTTGGATATTCGTTCCTTGTCAGTGGTTCCTACAAGGAGCTCCTATACCATTAGGCTTCCTATTCCTACATCTGCATTAACTAAAAACTCTATTTTTTATAATAGTAAAAAACTTTTTAATAATCTGCCTATAGAACTTAGAAGACTTTCTAATTACAGGATGTTTAGGAGTAGGGTAAAAAAGCCTATTGGTTAAGAAGGCATATTATACGGTTGAGGAATATCTCATGGATAATCCAGTGTGATCAATACCATTGCCTGAATATTTCTATTTTAAATTTTATCTTTGTATATTCACAGTTATTGTCTTAACTTGTTTTTTAATTGTAAGTAGGTTTTTATCTTTATATATTTAGTGTCCTTCTTGCGTTAACTGCTCATTGTATTTTGAATGATTTTTATTTATTATTTATAATTTTTATTTAGATAATAAGTGTTAGCTTTGTCAATGGGATTGTACTAATCTTCGGACAATAAAGCATATTTGAGTTTGAGTTTAATTTTAGGTTGATTTCTGTGTGAAAAATACGAAACCGACTGGCCAAAATCCCGAAAGCATTTTCAACCACATTTCGTCCCGAGATAATCGGTAATTGAATATTTTCCTTCGATTATCTAAGATATTAAAAGAATTTATAAAATTAGGTAGAAGAGCAGATATATCGACCTTTTAGCTTTCTTCGCAAGAAATTATGAAGAGAGCAGCATACAAGAACAGTTAGTTCTATTGTTTCTAATTTAAGGTTGATTTCTGTGTGAAAAATACGAAACCGACTGGCCAAAATCCCGAAAGCATTTTCAACCACATTTCGTGCCCGAGATAATCGGTAATTGAATATTTTCCTTCGATTATCTAAGATACTCACATTAAAAGACTTTATAAAATTAGGTAGAAGAGCAAAAGCTTTATCACCAATAAAATACAAATGATAGTTCTTCAGAACTATTGTGAGGCTTAATGAGTAAAGGTATGTTCAGGGCATTAGCTTTAAATTTTTCATAAAATCTAGTATTATCAATAACTCCGCCATCTGACACGCGTCCATTTGTTCCAATGTCAACAAGTATAAATTCATAGTTAGCATTTACGATTGCCATAAACACAATACTAAATTATCCTTTATAGTTATAAAAGAATGAACCGCTTTTTGGTGGACAGGCTATTCTGATGTGCTTCCCATCAACTGCTCCCAGGCAACCGGGAAAATTCCATTTAGTAAAAAATTCATTAGCAATTGTCAACCATTCCATTTAAGAAACTGGAAAATAAAATAAAAGAGCATTTTAAATCTAATATTTTTGATGACATATTTTTTACTCAAATACTTACATTTACAAACTGTTTATGCATAATTTTACAAATGGCTTTACATGTTTCCGGAAATATTTTTCCTAATGCTTGAGGCGATATAAGAGCTGTTTACTTAAGATCTTCAAAGTTTCGTCCGGTGGCCAAGAATCTTAAGGTCGCAGACAATCTTTCATGAGCGCTGATGGAGTATCTTGTTTTCCAATCAAATCTGTTACGCGCGTTAGCGCATATGTTAAAAGGGGCCCCTGTAGGATCCATCGGCGGCGCTAATTCATCTGGATGGTCAAATGGGCAACTTTTTTTTGGAATTTCTGGAACATTTCAAAAACCACGTTAAACCATCCGTTGAAGACCCCATCATTTTACTTCTTGACAATCACGACAGCCACGTTAACATCCCAGTAATTCAGTTTTGTAAAATGAACGGAATAATTCTGGTATCTTTTCACCCACATACCAGTCACAAAATGCAGCCGCTGGATCGTACAATATTCAGACCAATGAAAACATATTACAACGCAGCCTGCAGCGAATGGATGCTTATTCATCCAGGTCAACCAATATCAATATACGACATAGCGGAACTCATTGGAAAAGCGTTTCCAAAGGCCTTCTCTCAAAGTAATATTGTAAAAGGTTTTAAAGTATCCGGGCTATATCCGATTAATGAGGATATATTCCAGGAAAATGAATTTCTCACCTCTTACGTTACAGATCGGCCCTTGGAACTTGAGTCTGAATAACAACAACCTTCAAGTCTGACAGATTCTGGTACAGCTAATTTAGAAAACTCTGCGAGCACTAGCTTTTCAAACAATCCTTGTAACACCATCACATCAGATACTGCGAATAAAACGGTGACTCCCGAAATGATACTACCATATCCCAAAGCTCTGCCCCGTAAAAAAGCTGTCGAAGGCAGGCCCAGAGGCAAATTTCGTATTCTAACAGACACGACGAGTGTTCGAAGATTCTGTGCAAAAGATTTCTAAAAAAAAATTAGTTTTTATTCCGCATAAGAAAACAAGAAAAATTTCAAAAAGCTCTGAATCAGAGAATAATTTGTCAACTAGTAGTGGGAGCGGCGAAGATCAAACATGGATCAAGGAGATTGAAAGGGAACAAAAAGAGCTAATTCCGGAGAAAAATTTTGAAGACGCTGATATAAGAATCGGTGACTTTGTTTTAGTGAAGGTTGCTGGAAAAAAAAGGTTCCGTTATTACGTTGCAGAAGTTATGCGTTACGGCGACGATAATGAACTGAACTACTTACGTCGATTTAAAGACACTAACAAGTTTTTAAATGATGCAACTACAACGTTTTCTTTTCTTAACGAGGACATAATTTCAAAATTACCCCCACCTAGCAATGTAGGTGGAACAGCTCGAAATGTCGCAATGTTATGCTTTGGTGTTAATTTTGGTCATTACAGTGTTGAATAGATAGTAGAAAAAGGTCATAAATATTGGAGAAGGATTTGTTTCCTTGTATTCTTGCTTTAACAGTATGTGTCAGGACATTTTGATTATGTGTACTTACAGTTTGTTTCAACTGGACCGAGGTACAATCACATTAGTACCAAGGTACAAGACCAGTTTGTACCTTGGTCCATTTTGCATAGGATTAAGAAAGCCTAAATAGTTTCGCTTGATGTTGTTTTTTTACATTTTTGAATACATTACTAAATAACCAACATAACATAAGTTTAATTTTTTTAATTCTAGATTTTTACATTGACTGATAAATAAGTCACACTACCGAACACAAAAAGTGTCCCAAGGTACAACACTCTCCTAACAAGTTAACATCTAAGAGAGTACATATAGGTATATAAACAACATTTTAAAAGTTAGATGTATGAGTTGTAAGACTGTTTACGTCATCGTAACCGTCCTATTACGCTAGGCGCTTATACTACCGTGATTTTTCAATCATTGACAAAGTAACAACTAACTGCTTAAAATTATTTGAACCCGAAGAACATCTTTGTTATGATAAGAGCATGGTTAAATACTATGGAAGACACGGGTGCAAGAAATTTATTCTGGGCAAACCGATCCCGATCAGGTTATGTTGTCGATTTCAAGATGTACCAGGGTAATAATCCTAGTCGATGTGAAGAATATAAAAGATTATTTGGAAAAGCGGCTGCTCCATTAGGAGTAATGTTAGATGAATTGGTAAATGTGAAAGGATTTTATCCATATAAATTATATGTCGATAATTTATTTACTGTAATTACTTTATTAAAGTTTCTTCGAGATAATGGATATCAGGCAACCGGAACAGTCACCTACACATATTACCTAAATCTATTCCTCCTATTAAGGGATAATATCAGCAAGATGATGCCAGGATAAAAAGATTGTATTGTTATCAAAAAAGAAGGCAGCAAATAATATGCACAAAAAAATTGCTTTTGGCCAATTTAAAAGAAATTTACGCTCAGTTTAAGAGTGAATAGGGCATACCGGGGCTGGTTGACTATAGGGGCAGGTAAACCGCCATTATCTAGTTAAGAATATAAGTGGGAACACGTCACACGAAAGATGCAGAAAAGCCGTCGCGCTTAGTTATAGTTGCTCTTTAGGCGGCATCGCTGTTGGACGTTTGTGCGGAGTGACAATGATTTTCAATAATTAACTCATATAAGTAAATATTATCTTTCTTACATTTTTCATTCCTATGCTTACAGCTTTTTTATATATGAATAATTTCTCAGGGTCATGCGAGTATTTAGTTATTAATGATAGTATAGGAAACAGATTTGTTCAGATCTATAATTGTGTTTAGGTTAGACAGAATATTTTAAAACATAATGGCGTCTGGGGCTAGTTGACTAACTTTGCTTGGGGTTGGACGACTAGGTAGTCAACCTACCCCTCCCCCCCTCCTCCCTTTAGTTTTATGTAATGTTACAAAGGTTTATTAATTGTTACAGAACAATAAGGACTTACAAAAGAAAGACAGAGCGAGCCAAAATACCTAAAAAAATATTAGAAAAAGCATGTCAGGAGGTAATTATTAATGAACAGGGTAAGTAAACTAGCCATTGTTTAATTCCAAGGCACATTATATTTTAATAACATGTTAAAAATAGGTTAGACTTTTAATTGTTGCTATGTCATTATTTACTTTTTCCGCTCGTTCGTCAAGCCCCAAATTTTTGTGTACGTTTAAACGTACAGTAGGCATCTAGTAGTGTAAATTATTAAAATATGAAAATAAATTGTATAGGTATATTACATGAAACAAAAATCGATGATTTTTTTACAGTGGTTTATCCCTTAACGACTTTCTTACCGAACTAGAGGAGGATATCCATGCCACCACGACTAACAATAAAATTGAGATTGCTATTTTGCCTCCTATAAATGCAAACGATGATTTTACAGACGAAGATTCTGGGGACGATGATGACGTAGCAATAAACAAGTTACGAGCATCACAATTGTTAGCAGAAGCAGAAATTTATAATAAGGATGAAGAAAATAATACAAAAAATGGAATACATGAATTAGAACAGCATGGTACGCAAAAAATGTGGGATGAAAGTGATTATTTACCTTTGTCACATTTTGTGAAATCCAAATGAAAAAAAAATATGTATAAATGGGAGAAACTTGAACTCGGGAAAGAAAAATTAAATATTCCATGGACACCAATTTCTGCAGCTGCCAACGAAAGTTCTCCAAAACGATTATTCGGACATTTTTTTGATGAAGAAACTATCAAACTCCTGGTTGACTTTACCAATGTGTAGCTTCAAAGCGGAACAGAAATGCAGATATAACGTCTAATAAACTAAAGCGTTTTTTGGGGGTCTTATTAGTCAGCGTATTTTCCACAGTTTGTAGGAGAAGGATGTATTGAGAAAATTCCGATGATTCCAACAATCTTTTGATCTCCAGAACGATAAGTAGGCATAGATTTGAATATATTATGTCTAACGTCCACTGTTGCGATAACGATAACCTCGATGAAAACGACCTGTTTGCAAAATTGAGGCCTCTTTTTGATAGGATAAATAAAAAAATGTTTAGAATTTGCACCACATGTAGAGCAGCATTGATGAAGCCATGGTGCCCTATTTTGGAAGGCACCCAGGAAAACAATTTATCAAGGGAAAACCTGTAAGCTATGGCTATAAACTTTGGGTGGGTACGACATCATATGGTTACATAAACTGGTTCGAACCCTACCAAGGAGCAAAATCTGAAATGAAAAATTATAAAAACTTGGGATTGGGACCTTCAGTCATTTTAAGTTATGCTGATTAATTTGCTCCAAAATATATTCATCATATAATTTTTTTTCAAACATCCCACTAATAGAAGAACTTACTAACACGAAAATCAAAGCAGCGGGTACCCTCCGAGAGAACAGAAGATCAAGCTGCCCTTTACCCTCCAACAAAGTTTTTAAAAAATCCAAAAGGAGAAGCTGGAATTTCCGATCAACTAATAAACGTTCTGCTATATACAGGGTGTCTCGAAATTAGCGTGCAATATTTCTAGGGCGTTAACTATATCCAAAAATATGACAAAACTGTCCTAAAAACATACCCCGAGAAATGCTCCTTTAGGGGGCTAGAGCCCCTCAAAGAGGGTCGGGAAGGAAGTCTTTTTTTATAATAGAATGGAAACCCTTAAAGATAATGACATGAAAATTGGCACGTGCCTTACAACCGATAAGGTGTACATAACAGTTAGTTTAGAGTAAAAATATTTCTTCCAGTAGCGTCGCACGGAGTGGGGCTGAGGGTATTGTCCTATATTTTTAATTTCTAGAATTTTTTAATTTTAAGTACAATATTTTAAGAACCTCGAGTTTTTTCTTTAAAAAAGTACCCCTTGTTTTATTTCCATAGGAGGCACCGTTTTCAAGTAAAATTAATTTTAAAATAAAACGTATTATTCAAAAGAAAGGTTAGTCCATATGAGTTCAGGTAAATCCGAAAGTTAGCGTGCAATATTCCTAGGGCGTAAAGTACATCCAAAAATAGTACAAAAATGTTCTATAAACATACCCTCAGAAATGCTCCTTTAGGGGACTAGAGCCTCTCAAAGGGGGGCAAATTTTTTTTTCGTAATAGCATGAAGTCTTTGAAATGATCCATTTTCTATTAAATTTTGATGGACCGTAGCAAATCTTCTACGGCTAGGTATTCTTCTATGCGGAAATCGCCTCCTGTACTCTATTACAGCGGCAGTAGAACTACCATTACAAAATCCATACACAAAATGAATACCTATCTGTGAGTTCTCTGTTGCCCCCTTTTGAGAGGCTCTAGTCCCCTAAAGGAGCGTTTCTGAGGGTATGTTTATAGAACATTTTTGTAATATTTTTGGATGTACTTTACGCCCTAGGAATATTGCACGCTAACTTTCGGATTTACCTGAACTCATATGGACTAACCTTTCTTTTGAAAAATACGTTTTATTTTAAAATTAATTTTACTTAAAAACGGTGCCTCCTATCGAAATAAAACAAGGGGTACTTTTTTAAAGAAAAAACTCGAGGTTCTTAAAATATTGTACTTAAAATTAAAAAATTCTGGAAATAAAAAATATAGGATAATATTTACCCTCAGCCCCACTCCATGCGACGCCACTGGAAGAAATATTTTCACTCTAAACTAACTGTTATGTACAGTTTATCGGTTGGAACGCACGTACTAATTTTCATGTCATTATCTTTAAGGGTTTCCATACTATTATAAAAAAATACTTCCTTCCCGACCATCTTTGAGGGGCTCTAGCCCCCTAAAGGAGCATTTCTCGGGGTATGTTTATAGGACATTTTTGTCATATTTTTGGATATAGTTTACGCCCTAGAAATATTGCACGCTAATTTCGGGACACCCTGTATAGTTGCAACCTGGAATGACAATAATATTGTATCAAATTACGTAGGAATACAACCAACATAATATCGAGACCACCAGAAAAACACGAAAAATCACGGAAAAACACGTGTCATTTCAAATTGAAAGTGAAATAGATAGAGCTACATCACCAAATATAAACCAACCGAAACAAACATTGTACGCAACCTTGCGGCATGAAATGCATAATATGCCAAAAATTAAATGGAGCCTGTTTGGAAAAGAGGAAACTGTTAAAAAGTAAATAAAAATTCATAACAAGAAAGAAAATAAAAATACCTTTATGCGCCATCTAGCGAAACCACTTAAGAAATTTATTTTTGGTATACAGAAATTTATATCCAAAACAAAATAGTAAAAACACACCCGTAAAGTGCTGCCGAGGATAAGAAAAAGAAGCAACTGGTGAACATACACCCTAAAGCCTAAAAGTAACATAATATACCAGATGTTATAAATAGAACCATCGATATTACTAACGGATGGTAGATGCCCAAATCATCTAAAATATTTAAAATTTAAGAATATAAGAAAAAGATAAGAGTTTGATATTTTGTCAGCAGGAGATCCGAACCGTAGGGAAGATGAAGATAGTGACAGTGGTAGCGATAGTTACGGGTAATAACACTAAACAACACCGATGATTATAGGTAATAGCAGTGTGTTATTTTTTTGTGTGTTTTATTTTAAATTTAATGTTTTAATTAATCTAATTTTAATTTTTCCTGCATTTATAATATGACTTAATTTTTAATTAATTATTTTTCTACGATTATTTATAAACAAATTTATTTACATATTAACAGTGTAGTGTCCTTTGAGGGGTTTATTCCAAAAACCAGACATATCCAAAATAATAACATTTCTAGATTATAATGCCATAATATAGATTAAAGACATGCCGAATCGTAGGCACATTTAACTTCTACAAATAATGGACGAGTCCGCAGATATAAATGATCGAAATAAGCTATATTCTGCAAAAACCAGATAAGTTCAGTTCGTTTCCGACAAGAACCAGACAAGTCCATGGACTAGTCGGGAATTTTCCATGCGCGCGTCGTGCTCATCAGTGTTAAATAAACGTTTGCGGCGAAAGGATAGTGTGTTTCTTCTTAATCTTTTCGTGGTACTTTTTTCAACATGGAGGCTAATGAATGGGTAAAAAACAACCAAAAAAATCAAAAAAGGAGAGTGTTATAAGAGATGCTAAAGTACACGGCGAAGAACATGTAAATCATGTTGGTAAACTAGTTCCAAAGCGATGTACCGGAGAAAACTGCAGGTATTTATTTTTATAGAGCAAGCTTAAGCCGGGTCCAGACTATGTAACAAAACACGTTATATAACAAAGTTTTATAACTTGTTACAGAAAAGAAAGGAAAAAAGTTATAAAACAGAGTGTTGTATAAGCCTGCCATACGTCCCGTATTATACGGGACAGTCCCTTATTTCATGGTTTATGTCCCGCGTCCCCAAATTTGTTGTCGGGACATGCAAATGTCCCGTTTTCTCTAAATCGCTCCCGTGTGAATGTCCGACCAAAACAAATCGATATGTTATCTCATCTCTAGTTTCCGCGGTAGCATAAATAAATCGATTTTTGCGCCTCATCTCTTCATCTATTCGACAGTTCACAACTGTGGTTCACAGGTCACAGGTGGTTGACTTATCTAAAATGCCTAAACGAAAGTGTGTATTTTCATCCAATTTACAAAGCAAATATCCGTTTCTTGAGGCTACTAAAATAAATTATGAAGGACATTGCAACATATGCAAGGGCACTTTTTCTATTGCTCATGGTGGAAATTCTGATATTGTTCAACATCAGAAAACGAGTAAACATAAACTTTCATTAAGTGCTGGAGCTTCAACGTCTAAAATTAAGACGTTTTTTGCAAGTAAAAGTTTCGGTAAGTGGAAGTGTTTTTCCTTTATAAACTGTAAAACAGTATGAATCGAATCGAGGTATGGGTATATATGAATGTTGTATTATTCCCTTTTTTGGGCGTAGTGCCGCAGTGGTTCCTATTTAAAACAAAAATCATTTTAGGGAATGAAGAGGCTAAATTATCGGCGGCTGAAGGTACTTTTGCCTACCACACCGTTTGCCACAATCATAGCTACAGTTCCATGGACTGTACATCCAAATTAATAAAGAGAATGTATGATCCTAAGTTTGGTTGCGCTAGGACCAAAGCTGAAGCCATAGTAAATAATATTTTAGCTCCATGGTGCAAAAAAGTTCTTAAAGAAGAACTAGAAACAATTAATTTTGTAAGCGTATCAATTGACACTAGCAACCACAAGTCAATTAAAATCTTTCCAATTCTAATAAGATATTTTAGTCCAGAAACTGGTGTGCACGTGAAAGTGTTGGAGTTCTCATCAGTCAAATGTGAAACTTCAACTGTTCTTTCAGAACATGTTATGTCTGTGCTGCAAAAATATAATTTGGTTTCCAAATTTGTATGTTTGTCGGCTGACAACACCAATTCTATGTTTGGTGGAGCAAACAGACGAGGTGAAGAAAATGTATATAGAAAATTGCAAAAAAATCTAAACAAACATTCGCTAATGGGTATTGGATGCATGGCACATATTGTTCATAATAGTGTAGAATCAAGTGTTGGGGTATTGCCGATTGATGTAGAAAATATTATTTGTAAAATCTACAAGTATTTTCACATTTATACTGTTAGGGTTGAGAGATTTAAAGAATTTTGTGACTTTGTAGATATTTCTTATAATCAGGTTCTGGGGTATAGTAGTACTCGGTGGTTAGCACTACTTCCGGCGCTTGAGCGAATTTTAAAATTATATCCAGCACTAAAATCTTTTTTTTTTGTCTGAATCAGGTTGCCCTAATGTTTTAAAATCATTTTTTGAAAATGAAGAGTCAGAGTTATGGCTTTGGTTTGTGCATGGGCAACTTGGCATTTATGAAAAGAGCATTCGAGAAATAGAAAAGCAGAATGCATGTTTTATCGAATCATTATCATGTTATAATTTACTGTTAACCACTGTAAAAAATAGAAAAGATAATAATTTTGTAACTCTTCAAGTAAAATCAATGTTAAAAAATGTATATCAAGATAACAACCCAGCTCAAACAAGATTTTATTCTTTTGTTTCTTTATTTTATAATAGGGCACATGAATACTTAGTTTCTTGGGGAGAGCAATTTTCCAACTACACTTCCTATAGTTGGTGCACTTTAAAAAATGTACCCCAATGGTCTGACGTGGAAGCTAGTATTCCTCTGATTGAAAATGCGGGAAATATCAAAATTGATAGCTCAAGTTTGTTTGACGAATTTGAATTGGTAAAATCATATATTACTGAAAAATTAAGTGAATGGAATTCAAATAATGTTTCAGTAGAAAATCGCTGGGTAGAAACATTCAAAGGGTTGAAAGAAAAAAGTATACCAATTTCAATTTTATCTAAAGTTGTAGAATTTTTACTTTGCCTACCAGGTTCTAATGCTGGAATAGAAAGACTTTTTTCCAAAATGAACTATTTTTGGACAAGTGAGAAAACCAATATATTAGAAAGTACAGTAGGCAATGCTCTAACTATGCAATATAACTTGAATTTAACATGTTCAGAAATGTATGATAAACTAATGGAAGAGAAACATTTATGTGAACAAATTCACAAAAGTCAAAAGTACAATGCGACCGGCTCTAATAATTAACTTTGTTTTTAATCAGTTTTTTAGATTTTTTTTAACCATATATGTACCTATTATATATATAATATATACTGTGCAAGAATCGATTTCTGTTGACGTACGTAAAATACCTAGGCTGTAATAGTTATTATTACTATTGGCAAAGTTTGGGCGTCGTCCCCAAAAATTTTTCAGGTGTGCCCCATAAATTGGTCACAAGCATAAGCAGGGGCCTACACGACCTTTTTGGTTTTTTACCAATTTAAAGACTTTGTGAAAACTGAAACGACGTGAAACTTGGGCGTGGCACCTCGAAAGTTTTGCGCCTTCGGCGCACGGACCTCCGGAGTCGCCGGCGGCGAGCACTAAGAGAATCCCACCCAACACTGAGTAAGCCGATGCTGCTTTATCAAAGAGTCCCGTTTTTTTATGGAAAAAAAATGGTAGGCTTAGTGTTGAGTAGGGTTGAGTAAGCGTTCCTACTCCGCCATGGATCTGGATCGCAGACATCCCCCCACCACCACACCCAATCCTACCCCCACTCCTCTCCCCTCTCCTACCACCACTCCGAATCCCCCCACCACACCAGCGAACCGAAAATCCCCCCTCTCTTATCCCCACTCATCCCTTTTTTGTTAAATGTATATATTTTTTAAATATTAAACAAAGACATCTTAAAATGAACTCAGTTGATCATTCATGGGACATTGAAAATCACGAATCGTATAATCCAGAGGAATACATACAAAATAATTTGATATTAAGAAAAACACCACCAAATTTATCTAAAACAGAAAAAAGAAAATTTAAAGAAAACGAAAGAAAAAGATTTCAAAAATTAGAAGCGGAATTAAATACTGTTAAAGTGAACTTTAAAATGAGTTGCCCTTCATCCAATCTTATGTTAAAATTGATAGAGGGAGAGAGGGAAATTATGGATTTGTCCGACGAAGAATTAAAGTTGATTCCTGTGGAATACTATTTAAAACACACACCACCATATATTTTACTAGAAATCTGGGGACGCCTTCCGATTGCCTACAAATCAAATGTTCAGTTACAATCATCTCTCCCCTGTTATTTCCATTACAACAATTTTGGGGGAACTCAATTCGACGGCCCCGTATGTAGTCAATCTAAATGCCGAAGATGTACATTTACATATTGAATTTGTAATAGATATAATTTTTATAAGTAATAAAAAAATATAATAAACTAATTTTATGAAAATTTGTTATTTTAGTTACACCTATCCTAATTATGTAGTATTTGTTTGTTAAGGTAGATGTTTTTATAAACATCTGGTATCAAACCAGGAAATTATATTCCTAGGTAAAACACTTCCTGATGTACCATCTGCAACATAATTCTTAAAAAAGCAAAAAAAGGATTGAAACAGTAGGCATACGATGGGATTCCATCTTGAAGAATCGCAAAATGTAAAAACTTAAGCTCTGGGAAATAATAAACAACTCGTTACTTACAGGCAGCTGGTTAATGTATCAAATAAGGAAGCCACTTATTTCCAAGTAGGTACCTATACATTTTATTTACACAGTTATAGGGAAGCTTGATGTACTTTCATGAGCAGGAAGTTAATCGATAGAAGAAATGTTTTTTTTTATTTTTACAGGGTTGGACTTTGTCTTTATAAAATTGTTTCATAACTGATGTCTTACAACGTTTACATTTCGAATTTAGTAGATATAACGCGATGTTGTATATTGAATAAAATAGATACTTTTAATAAAAATATTATTTAACTTATTTCAATAAATATAATAAAATTTAAACAGGAAAACTCTTTTAATTTAAAATGTTTTCAGCTTTAACATAAGACTTTCTTATCAACTCGGAAACCTTTAATTTTGAAGATATAGTATTATATTGTAGAATCCCCCTTAATACGGACCTATCAATATGTTATATTTCAAATTCAAACTTTGAGACTGGGGGAAACTTCTTTTCTTTAACAAAACGTATATAATAGGAACAATTTGCTATTGAAATCATTCATTCATTTGTTTTATACTCTAAATTCTACAGAAAGCTATAATGTATTCTAAACCAAGTATATCTAAAATGTCACAGTTAGCGGAAAAACGTGTCAATATAATTCAAGACGTTATAGTTGTTCAAGCTAGGGGGGAAATTGCTCCCCCAACCTTTAATACCAACTTCTTGGAAGAAAATTACAACCAAATTGAAGTTGACGAAGCTGTCCACCACCTTATTAATAATAACAATCCAATATTCGACGACGTTTCGGATGCAGAAGAGGAAGTTGTGAATCAACCAATATATTTGGCTCCAGAACAAGGAGAAGAAGAAGAAGTGCTTATTATCAACGATCCAGAAGTGCTTATTATCAACGATCCAGAAGTGATTGATTGCGATGAAAACATTCCCGACATCGATGAAAACAACATTGAAATGGAGGAAGTCAATGAAAAACACCTAAACTTGGCCCTTGACACATCCATAGCTATTGAAGAAATAAAACAAACGCGTGTTAAGTGTCAAAAAAAACTTTTAGTGCATAATAGTGCAATTGAAAACATTAATAATTTATTAGAACATTTAAACAGACGAGAGCAGTATTTACTAGACCTACAAACAGGAGCGGCTAAATGTTTACTCTCGAGCCGCGTCGTTGCCAAGTTTACGTTGCTCCTCAAACCTAACCTTATATTTTATTATTTGAATTTGACCGTTATTTGTAAATGTAGATATTTTTGAATCTGTGGTATTTAACATTATTTGTGAATTTATCTAAAATGCCCGTTGCTTGCAAAATTTGCTCTAAGATTTTCTCTAATCAAAGTGGTGTTAATCGTCACTTGAGAACTGTTCACAAAGAAAAAGACAAAATTATTGTTTCCTATGATTATGACCATTTCAATAGCAAGTGTTTAGAAAAAGATTGTCATACTTCTTATAGATTTATTGCAGAATTAAGGTACCACCTGGAAACAGCTCATAAGAAAACTATGGATAAGGCCATATTATATTTTCAAAGTGAAGAAGGTAACAGTAAACTTTAATTTTAATAAATTTATTTAAGAGGTTATAAGGTTTCTAATTTTTGTTTTAGAATTTGAGTGTTGGTTTGATGAGCTATGTAAAAACAATAATTTGGAATATGTTCGTCATAAACAGAAAGGAGAACAAACTACATATTTTAATTGTAATCGATCAGGTAGATAATTTAAAGGTGACAAAGTATATTTTTTGAATATACCTAAGTAATTTAATATTTTAGGAAATTCTGGATCTGACTTTGTAAATCGAAAAAGAGCCATAAAGAGTCAAGGTTCCTGTAAAATTGGTTGTAAATGTACAAGTCAGATAATTTTAACAGAAACTGGTAATAGTCAGTATTGTGCTACATACTATAAGACTCACTATGGGCATACAATACAACTTCAACATATTCGTATTCCTAAACAGGACCGTGTTGATGTTGCAGCCAAACTAACAAGTGGTGTTTCAGTTACTAGGTATAGGTACACTAAATTATTATGAATTTGTCTTAAAAAATTAATTTTTAGAGTGTTAGACACATATAGAAATAAATTTGAAGAAGATAAATTGTCACGATCAGACTTAATTACCAGAAAAGATATTAATAATATCAAAAATTTATATCACATTAACATACAGGATGGTGTACGTCATGAAAATGATACAATTAGTGTTGACCTCTTAGTAAAACAGTGTGAAGAAGTTGGTGAAGAAATTGTGTTATATAAAAAACAAGGACAGGAATATCCAGGATTAAAGGCAGATGATTTTTGTATAATAATTATGAACAAGGCACAAGAAAATATTCTAAACAAATTTGGTAATAATGTTATAGCCATTGATAGCACTCATGGTTTAAACATGTATGACTTTGAGTTAACTACGGTGATGGTTATTGATGAGTTTGGGGAAGGGTTTCCAGTTTCATGTATGTTTACAAATCGTAAAGATACAGTTATACATGAGATTTTTTTTACCTGTATTAAAAGAAGATGTGGACTTATAAATCCTAAAGTATTTATGTCTGATATTACATCAGTTTACTATAATGCTTGGCTTAGTGTCATGGATTATGCAATTATGAATCGTCTATATTGTTCTTGGCACATAGATCGAGCTTGGAGAAGTAACTTAAGTAAAATAGCTAAAGTGGATAAAAGAAAAGAAGTTTACCAAATGCTGAAAGTCTTACAGAATACCTTGAATGTGGCAGAATTTGAAAGAAATTTGGCCACAACTGTAAACAGATTGTTGGAAGATCCTGAAACACAGCAATTTGGAAATTATTTTGCTCAAAATTATATAAATAACTACCAAATGTGGGCTTACTGTTTTAGGAAAAATTGTGGCATTAATACAAACATGGTGATGGTTTAGCATGTTTTTTATTTTCACATTTGCATGATAGTTTGTATTTTAATATATAGGTACTTACCTTTAAGTTATATATTTTTTTGCATGTTTTTTTTTTCACTATTAGAATTTTGTAAGCAGTTAGTCTTCTATGTAGACTTCATACAATTTTGCTCTTACGTATAAGAAAACTTTAAAGTTGCATGAATGAACCAAAAACGTAATTTATAATAAATTACTTTAATTTTAGGTATTAGAGAGTATGCACAAAACTGTAAAATACTTTTACCTGGAAGGAAAAGTAGTAAAACGCTTAGATAAGGGCATAACTGCGGTATTAAAATATATCAGGGACAAATTGGTATCAAGGATTATTAAAATTACCAAAGGAGTAAACAACTTCCATGTACAGGAAATACACAAACGTCATCGAACTGCTATAACAAGTATTTTTGTAATTTTTAATAAAGGAGATATTTGGACAATAAAATCAAAGAATGTTGAATATATAGTTTCAAAGAAAGATTCATGTATGGTACCAAATTGTCAATTAAAGTGCTCCTTCTGCAATATATGTGTACATGATTATCAATGCACCTGTGTAGATTATTTAATAAAAGCTACTATATGTAAACATATACATTACCTTAACTTAAATACTGATATTGCAAAGGATCAGAAAAATATACCTATAGTAATGGAAAATTTGGAAAGTGAAACATTTGAATGTTTATCAACCTTAGCTGGGCAGAGTAGCAGTAAAGAAACTGATACAATAAAATATAAAATTCAAGAAGAGATAAATAAAATTAGTGTTAACATAAATGTGTGCAGTAAAACTGATTCTAGTCGTCCCGTGTTGTTACATACTCTCAAAACACTGAAAAACGCCAACAGTTTACTATCAAACACGGAATCAGTGATGAATTCATTTAAAACGGATTATACAATTTCAGGTATCATAATTTATTAAACTATAGTGTCACCTCAGATTTGGTTAACATATTATGGAAAATGTTCTTACTTTTAGTTTACCCAAAAAATGCATGCTGCATAAAAAGTTTGGCTTGGTATAAAAATAATATTAGAGGGTTCTAAAAAAAAATGATATTAAATAAGTTATAGAAAAACACAGCATTTTTGGCAAGTCTTCTTGATAATAATATGCAATAATCTGATTTGTATTTTGATATCCAACATTGTTAGACAAAATATGACCTTATAGTAATAGGAACTTTAAGGTGGTTCAAAAATTATTTATCATGTCATTTTTAAATAATATACAAATTAATATAAAAAAAATTATTATAATTTTTCGAAAAAAAAAATATAAAAGTTTTCCCGAGAGTTTTCCATATTATGTTAATCCAATATGGCCAGACACTGGTATGCACTTTGTTGACTGTTAGTACCTATATTGTTAACTAAAAATAAAATAACCAAATTAAATAAATACAAAGATACGTATTTGTTAAAGTACGCGCCACAAATATAACATTATTGTTTACATTTCTGTCGCCTGCATAAAAACTCCAGCAGAGTTTTTTTTACATAAGATAGAAACGTTAACAATAATGTTATATTTGTGGGGCTTTACTGTCAAATATAAATTCAAAAATCTTTTTAGGTGAACCATCCAATAAAAAAGTAACAAAACAAGTGTCGTTTTTTTCTACAAAAAAGAAACGAAAAAGGGCAAAGGAAGATATTTCAAAACCATCAAGACGTGAAGCAGACGCTATCAACGGTTTATTTAATATACAGAGTGACCATAATTACTGCTAAGTCATAGACACTAAATTGTTGTTTTGTTATCCCAAGAAAATTATAATCGTTTACCACTCCACCAAAAAAGTATATTTCTTCAGGCATTTTATATGCATATTATGTATTATGTTCTTTAAATATTTATTTTTTTTATTATCGTTTATAACCTTGTGATATTTTAGTATTAATATTCATATACTGTGATTGTACAATATTGCTTCTGCTGTTTTAATTTATTTACTTTTGGACAAAAATGGCCCTACTATTTATTGGTTTTACTTGACTAAATGGCGAAGATATTTACTTTGTTATTTATTTTAGTAACTAAAATTTATTTAGTTAAGTTGTTTGCTGTACCTTTCTTTATAAGAAAATATTCTTTAAACAATAAAAAAAAATACTTGGAATTGCTTTAATAAAGTTTATTTTAATCTAAGACATGTTTTTTTTTAACGTATAATATATTCTATACATAGTGAATTAATGGCCAAAATGTAATGAGTTAAGTTTTGTACAGATCTAAAAAATTATTATTTACTAAAACTATGTTTTTCTTTAACGTATGTATTCTATACATAGTGAATTAATGGGCAAAATGTAATGAGTTAAGCTTGTACAGATCTAAAAAATTTATATTAATTTAAAATTCCCGCCGTCTCACCAAAACGTACATTTGGCAACGTCGCGGCTCGGGAGTAAACATTTAGCTGCTCCTCTACAAACTTCAATAATAGAAAGTGATCGTTTAATATTGCTTATAAATTAGTATAATATAATTGTTTTTTTGTTCATTTTAATAATATAAAGTAACTATTAATTTTAATAATAAGGGTTTAGTTATATCTAATTTACCTATTTTATCAATGTATTAACTTATTTTTACATAAATTTTTGTGATAATATAGGTAAAAAAACACGTTTTAACAATAATTGTAAATCATTTTATTTATGAATTATAATAGTGTTCTGTAAATGTAATAATTTATTGGAACATTTAAATAGATGTGAGCAGTATTTACTATACCTATTTTTATCCATGTATTAACTTATTTTTTACCTAAATCAATTCACTAATTTTTTGTGATAATATAGGTAAACAATACATTTTAACAATAATTGTAAATCATTTATGAATTGTAATAGTTTTCTGTAGAGTGAACTGTATAAAACGAATGAATGAATGAATAAAAACAAATAAAAAACCTTTAAAAAATATTTTTTGATTTATTTTTAGATAGACTAGGAATAATATAGAAATAGGTTTTCACTCACCTCTTAAAAAACCCATAAGCATAAACAACAAAAAATTATTTCTGAACACCTAGTATTACTCGATGATTTAATCACAATCATCATTTAATAATGTTTTTATTTAACCACTAAAAGTTCCAATTTTTCTCACAACTTTAATATAAATTAACTGCATGAAAACATTTCAAAGCACTAGAAAACTAATAGATTAATAATAATAATATATAACACGGAACCGATCTGTTTCATTAGGAAACGATATAAAACTGTTTTTAGTCATTTCGTCTTTTGCAAACTGGTATTCTCATATAAGCTTGCTCTAGCAAACCACTATTTAAGAACGAGCGAAAAAGCAAATGACCGATTAATGGGTAACTAAAAGCCTTTTGTTGTCTTAAAAATAATTCTATATATTAGGGATCGATATACAGGGTGTGTCACTACAGATGTTTGCGAATTTTTATTTCCGAAACGGTTGGAATAGAAGTTAGGAATATTATTTTAATTTTTTGGCGAAAGTGTTTAATAAAAAACAATTATTGTTTTTAACGTTTCCGACTTTTAACGTTTCCGACTTTTAAAAGAAAAACAATTTTTCTTAATTTTTAAGATCTCTTTGTCACATTTAGTAGGTAGTAGAGGTAGAAGGGGCATTCAACACCATTTTTTTATTAGTATTTAATATACATCACATGTTTAGAATAACATCATATTACGATTAAGAAAAGATGACGTCTATCATCTGTCAATTTAGATTAGTCAAGATCATCTATCAAATGTCAAAATTGGAATCTAACATGTGATATGGGTTCGGAGCGACGTAATAAGACGTTTCGAAAAAACTCTAAGTCGATCAGCATATATTTAGAGTTTAGACAAAGAAAGTTAAAGGAATAGGTGAATCAAGTTTAAAAACTGGTTTTAGTATGTCTTAGGTTTAATCATGGTGAACATTGAAAGTAAAATTTTTGGAACTCCTAAAAAATCGCCAGAAACAAAATATTAAACTATATAACTTTTGGATTAGAGCTTAATTCTCTAGTACATAACATTACTCGCTTAAAGATGGATGAAAAATCAGCAAGAGAGCTAATAAAAACAAGAAAATCTGTTAGGCAAAAATACAATGCATTAAAATCGGATTTATCTGATAAAGAAATTCGTATGGAAAAAGAGTTTAAACCAATTACTCAACCTTTGCAAGAGTTAATTAGAAACATTAAAACAGATCCGTTTATTAAAAGAGAAAATTATTCACCGCAAATGTTCTCAACTCCTATACAACAATTTCAACTTCCTACTCCTCCAGAACGCATTGCAAGAAAATCAAACGCATATGATAAATATTTACCACCTAACATGCCATCATTTTTAGAAAATGATGAAGTATTTTGGGACGACATGGATATAACAAATTCGAGTCAAGAATCAACAATCGAACCTACTTTAGAAGAGATACAACAAAGTGTCTTGGAAATAACAAAAACACCAGCATATCAGGAATATTTGAATGCTTATGATCCGTTGATAAGACCATTTGTTGATAAATTAATAAAGGATACAAAGGGTGAATTTGATAACAAATATGGTCTTAATCATGATATTAATTCCGAAAAATATAAAATCGCAAAGTCTGAAGTAGACTTTATAGGAAAAGATATTAAGGTTGAGGGTGTTAGATATGAGGGAACACCTGGTTTATATGAACTAATATTTAAGAAACAACCTGTTGGTTATTCCACAAAAGATATGGAAAATTATATGGATATTTTAAAAAGAACGAATGCATACAGACGAAATTTTGATTCTAATAATCAAATCCAAGGATCAACCGACACTAAATATGTAACAATAATTAAACCATATTTATTAAAAAAGGGTATATTAAAAACGGGGAGTGTATCATCGGAAGTAGATTATCGTTTGATGCTACCAAGTACATCCAGAGGGTTACCAAAACCACAACAAAGACCACGTTCTACGAGATCACAATCCACAAAAAGCGTGATTGGGAAGGGAGCGATGTTAAATTTATCAAAAAAAAAGCTAGATTATGTTTATTATGATAATTTAAATGAGATAATTGATAGATTAAGACTGCTGACAGCATCACAAATGGCTGGACATACTGGGCATCAAAATGAAATAGTATCAATTTTGGAAGAATTAAGAGAAGCTCACATTATCTTATAAAATAACAAACTATTATAATTTTGTATCATTAGAACAATGTCAATCGACAAATTTGGAAGTCATAGTTCAAAACGATACTTGTCTAATTATTCTGCTGCTGTATTGGGAAAAAAGGTGATTGAAACTGCTGAGAAAACAATTACTGATAACTTTACTAAAGATGTGAAATACATAGAAAACAAAATTATTCAAAATTTTCAAAACACACTTGAATCAAAAACGGAGAGTGAGAGAAATTTTAAAAGTTTAAATAAGAGAGTAAGTGAAAACGATGAATTAATAAAAAGTGTTGTGAAAAAGGCGAAGTTATATGCAGACGAAAATGTTAATAAAATAATGAATTTAGAGGATGCTATTAAAGAGCAAACAATCAATGTTCACCAAATAATAAATGATATTCAACCATTGAAGCAAGGAATATTTCCACATGATGTGTTAAAAAATATGATAACTAAGCAACATGAATCATCTCATAAAGATTTAGAAAAAGAGTTAGCAATAAAAATTGAGAGTATTAATAAGAAGCTTAGTTCAACAATAAAAACATTTCAAGAAGATCACATTCGCATGGATAAAAGAACACTTGAAATTGAGCCATCTCTGTTACAATTATTAGTTCATAAAACTGAATTTGATGCTTTAGATGAAAAATTTACCAATGTTTCAATAGAAATGAAAGAAATTAGCAATAACCTAAATATAGCTAAATTGCATTCTAAAAAATTGGAAGAAAAATTACTAAACATGATAAGGTCTTCCACTGAAAAAGTAAATGAAATTCAAAAGGACAACAATAAATACGACTTAAAAAATATTGAAGATAGATTATGGACAAAAATGAATTCTGCAATTAATGAAAAATGTGTGACTGTGAGTGATATTCGCATGCCGTTTAATATGATTGAGCGACGGATTGATGATTTAGAAACTGAATTCAAAGAGAAAATTGCTGTTCTTAAATAGGATACGTTGTAGAAGATCTAAAATATGCATTAAAGCGAATCCAACTCCAGTGAAGAAAAATCTTATCCATATCAAAAATTATAATATTTAAGGCTGACACTTAAGTTAAAAATGTTAGTATCTAAAACTAATCATGAGTGCAAATATTAAAGAAACTGTAGTAAATGAGCTTCATAGGCCAGCTAGAAAAAATTTTAGACGGCGTCATGTTATAATTAAAAGTTTAAATGACCTATGGCAAGCTGATTTAGTTGAAATGCTTCCTTACGCAAAGCTTAATAAAGGATACCGTTACATATTGGTTGTAATAAACGCATTTTCTAAATATGTTTGGATTCAACCTGTTAAAAGAAAAACCGCAGAAAATGTAACTTTAGCAATGGAAAATATTTTAAAACTTGCTAAAACTCCCCCCAAAAACATGCAGACAGATCAAGGAAATGAGTTTTATAATTCCAACTTTAACAAATTAATGCAAAAATATAAAATTAATCATTACAATACATTCTCTAATTTAAAAGCTAGCATTGTTGAAAGAGTCAATAGGACTTTAAAAACATTAATGTGGAAACAATTTAGTTTACAAGGAAATTATAAATGGTTGAATATTTTAAATGATATCGTTGTTAAATATAATACCACAAAACATAGAACAACTGGATTAAAACCCATTGATATCAATGAAAAAAATGAAAAGAAAATTTTAAAATCAACTTATAATAAAATAAAAACTGTCGATCCTAAAAATTCAAAGTTTAAGAAGGGAGACCATGTTAGAATCAGTAAATATAGGGAAGCTTTTCAAAAAGGGTATACACCTAATTGGTCAAATGAAATTTTTGAAATTAGAGATATTAATCTAACCAATCCAAAAACATATTTGCTTAAAGATGAAAACGATGAATCCATTCAAGGAGTATTTTATACAGAAGAGTTGCAAAAAGTTAAACATCCAAACGTATATCTGGTTGAAAGGGTGTTGAGGAAACAAGGAAATAAGGTTTATATAAAATGGTTGGGTATGGATAAAACACACAATTCATGGATATTAAAAAGTGAATTAATTTAAATTGTATTTATTTAAAAAATAAAAGTTACATAAAACATTTATTATATATTTTTTTTTAATTCTATAACTAACTAGTTAAATTGATATAAAATTATCAAATCCCTTTCTATATCGTCCCTCATTCATGGAACTATCTTTATCGATAACAACAAAATCATATTTATTTTGCCAACACATTGAACAGAGATCCTTAAATGTTTGTATGTTCATGTCGCTATTTACGTGATTATCATAAATATGTTTTAAGTTGGTGGCGTCTTGTTGAAAAATTATCAAAAGGTTGGCATTATCTCTGATAAGTTGTTTAGGTATGGATGAGTATGTTTGACATAAATAAAAACAATCGGTATTTTTATGTCGACCAAAACAAAAATAATCTCTCATCAGTGCTTGACTACTACAAACAATATCATCAAAAATAATGATTGAATTCGGTTTTATTTCATTTGGTGAAACAATATCATCAGCATTAGAAGATTCAAAATAACCAACACATTTTAGTGGTTTAAATAATGTTCTTAAATATTCATATTTTGATTGATTTAAGGATTTCGAATATACATATATGTTTTCAAATCGTAATCCATTAACATGTGTGATAAGGGAAATAACTAGATTTGTTTTTCCACATCCGCTAGGACCTACAACTAAGCAGCGTTTGCAATTTCCTCCAAATAATCGGCCATGTTTCCGATAAATATCTTGCTTTAAATCAAAATTTTTTATTGGTAAAGAAAAATCTTGTTTTATAATCTTCATTGTTTGAATATCTCTATTTAAGTAAGAACATTTATATATTTCAATCATTTATATATAATGATTAAACACAATAGCAATACTAACATTCACTCTAAGAAGCGTAAGAGGAAAGGAAGTGGATTAATAAATTCATTAATTAATAAATTACCCATAGAACTCCATATCCCTTCATATAATTTTTGTGGTCCAGGTACGAAATTAAACAAAAGACTTGCACGAGGAGATAAAGGAATAAATCAATTAGACGAAGCGTGTAAGGAACACGATATCACATATTCGAAACATACAGATATTGAAAATAGACACGAGGCTGATAAAGTATTAGCTAAAAAAGCATTTAATAGATTTAAAGCTTCAGACGCAAACTTTGGTGAAAAAATTTCATCTTTGGTTGTTGCTGGAATAATGAAAGCAAAAAGAAAGCTTGGTATGGGAATGAGGAAAAAAGGAGGTCAAATATCTTTTAACACTGTTGTCAAGAAGGCTCGTAAAGGAATAGTTGGAAAAAAATTTAGTAACATTAAAAACATCGCATCCGCTGCATTATCAGCAATTAAAAATACAAAATCAAAAATACAAGTTCCAAAACAAAGAATTATTCCAATTCCTAAAACTGGTGGAATTTTACCATTAATACCAATCTTTGCAGGTCTATCTGCTTTAGGAGCCCTAAGTGGTGGTGCTGCTGGTATTGCTTCAGCTGTAAATGCTGCTAAAAACGCGCAAAACAAATTAGATGAACAAAAAAGACACAACATAGCTATGGAGAAAATATCGATCGGAAAAGGTCTATATATTCATCCTTATAAAAAGGGTTGTGGATTATATTTGAAACCATATTCAAAAAACTGTTAAAATTGCTACCTCGCAGACCCTTGACTAATGTAGATTTATTAAAATATGCTAAAATACTAAAGTTGCCAAATTTTAGAGGTGTCTTTATGAGAAATAAATTACCTAAGAAAATTAAAAAACATGAAACAGGTATTATTAATTTAGATAATGCAATGGGTGATGGTACTCATTGGACAGCATATATTAAGAACAATAGAAACATAGTCTACTTTGATAGTTTTGGTAATTTAAGACCACCAACAGAAGTTATAACTTATTTTCTTAGCGATGGTAGTGAAAATAATATTAAATACAATTATGATGAATACCAATCTTTCGATACCTACGTATGCGGACAATTATCTTTACAATTTATTTATAACAATGTGTAAGCGCAATTAATTTGTATTCTTATTGCAACCATCATGTCGTTTACTATAGCTCTTTCTGACAGTTCCGCCATTCTTCAAGCAAATTTTCATCCGCCTATTTACTTAAATCCCGACTTATCTTATGTTATCGGTCTAACTAATTTTGAAACTTTTAATGCAATACCAAATATTGATGAAAGTAATAACAAGGTGTATTTTGGAAAAAATAATGAATTCCTAACGATTCCGACAGGTAGTTATGAAATGGAAGACATTAACAAATATCTACAAAACGAGTTTAAAAAACAAAATATTTCGTTTTATTTATATGCTAACAACAACACGTTAAAATCAGTCATTAATTCATCCGTCGATATTATTTTTAAAGATGGTGCAATTGGAAAAATTTTGGGTTTTAATAATGGAATTTTAAAGGGTGATGGATCTCCAAAAACATCAGAAAACCCTGCAGAGATTATAAAAGTTAATTCTTTATGTATAGATTGCAGTATCGCTGAGGGTTCCTATCTGAACGGAAAGCCTGTACACATCATTCACCAGTTTTTCCCTAATGTTAGTCCAGGATTCAAAATAATAGAAAGTCCTCAGAATATAATTTATTTTCCCGTCACAGTAAAAGTAATAGACAAAATAACAATAAAAATAATAGATCAAGACCTTAACATTGTTGATTTTCGAAACGAGATCGTAACAATAAGATTGCATATTAAAGAGGTATAATGGTTATACTTTATAATCAAAATATCACTAGTTTACCAACAAAAATAATTAAAAACTATAAGAAGAATATACATCATAAACCTAAGATTAGTAGCGAGAAAATCTTTCATAGGATAACATCTAAAAATAAAACATTTTTAAAATCATTAGGTCTTAAAGTTTTAGTATAATGGATATTCTTAACATAACACAAGATCTGTTTATAGATAACTCTATCGTACATTCAGAGTTTCATGCCTATGAACCATATTTACCAACAAAATTAGGAAACAATGATGAAATTACAATACCTATACATGAAGTTGAAAAATATACACTTCCATCCGAAAGCTTCCTTTATATAGAGGGAAAACTAACAAAAGATGATAATACTGTTTCTGAAACAATGAAATTAATTAATAACGGAATAGCGTTTCTTTTTAAAGAGATGCGATATACTTTAAATGGTGTTACAATTGATTCAGTGAGGGATGTGGGGATAACTTCAACAATAAAAGGTTATTTATCATATAATCAAAATCAATGTAATAAACTAAAAAACGCTGGTTGGTTCCCTATGGGAAACTCACAAGTGGTTGATGCTACCACTGGTTTCTTTAATGTTTGCATCCCTCTTAAATTTTTAATGGGATTTTTCGAAGATTATAAAAAAATAATTTTAAATGGTAAACAAGAACTTATTTTAGTGAGAGATAATTCTGACAAAAATGCTACACTTAATACTGTAGATCAAAATCCGAAAATTCAACTTACTAAGTTGACTTGGAATATACCGCATATATCAGTAGCGATTCCTCAAGAACTAGCATTAACTAAAATAATTGATAGAAATAGTAACATAACAATTGCATTTAGAAGTTGGGAGTTAATAGAATATCCGGAGCTACTTAAAACAGGTCGTCATAATTGGCCTGTCAAAACCTCTACAAGGATCAATACCCCAAGACATATAGGGATTTGCTTTCAGACAGATTATAGAGATAAGGCAATATCTGATATGTCACAATTCTCTGATATTAAATTGCGAAACATCAAAGTATTTTTAAATTCTGAAAGATATCCCTACAATGATCTCTATTTAGACTTTGAAAAAAATAAATTTGCGACATTATATGAAATGTTTGCAAGTTTCCAAAAATCCTATTATGGGTTAACGCCGGAACCAATTTTTTCTCCAAAGGAATTTAAAGAAAATGCCCCCATAACATATATCGATTGCTCCCATCAAAAAGAATCCATTGAAACAGGACCTGTTGTTATGAGAATTGAATTTGAATTACAAGAGGATCTAACTAACAAAGTATCAGCTTATTGTCTTATTATGCATGACAAAATATTTACATATAATCCTTTAACCAAAAACGTCAGACAACTCTAAGACACTTTATAAAATCATAGGTTTGCGGTTTGTTTCCATCATTATGATTGAGACGCTAGAACAACGATTATCATACTTTTTAAAAGAATTGAAGCTACTGAAACAAAAAATTCAAGAATACTCTGATCAGAAATCGCTGATTAAACAATTTTCACATCTGAAATTATGAATTTTCTCATTCTCGACGTCCAAGGTTTCAAAATTGAAAACAACAAATTTGTTCCAAAGGAATTAGCTGCTTATGATGGAAAAAAAATATGTCACTACGTTTTTAAACCCCCATTTAACATGAAATATTTACCACCAAACTTGCAACAACAAGCTGTTTGGTTAATGAAAAATCATCATTGTCTTCCATGGTGTGAAGGATATACACCCATTCACAAATTTTCTGAAATTATCAAAAACCTAACAGAAAATGTGGATCGTGTGTATGTGAAAGGAAGTGAGAAGTCTTTATACATAAAAAAATACTCCCTATGCACAGTGATTGAACTTGACGATTACCCTCCTTTAACTGCAGAAGAATCATCATGTTTTTACCATTCCAAATCATCCTGCATCTGCGCATTATCCAACGTTTTTAAATTATATAATGATACAATAATGATTGAATAAAACAAATAAATATATTTATGTTTTTTTATTTATAAATTACAAATTACTTCCAAACATTTTTTATTTTATTTTTCAATACAATTCTTTACAAATTCGTTACAAGCAAATAATTCAACATCCTCTACAACACAATCAGAGAAAAAGTTTAACAATTCCAACACGCAACAAACATTTGCGCTGTTTAATATAGGTAAAATAACATCATGTACATTTTTTAGTAAATCACCATTTTTCATGGAAACTCCACTAACTAGAATATTATAATATTTCGAAAATTCTTGTGATTTTAAAATATCCAAACGATATTTAATCAGATTTGATAATTTAACTAATTCGTTTATGGTGTCACCAGCAAGGAAGATTTCGTTTCCACCGTCTTGTACAATCTTGATTATTCTTGACTTGTAATGGTGAACAAAGTGAATTTCATATCCTTTTGTCTGCAAGGGTTGCCATCCAAAAGTGTTAGAGCACATGAAGCTTTGCATATATCCTTCATTACTTAGAAGTGATATCCATTGATCTTCATTAAGGATAACAGTTTGGTTATACTTGACTCCGCCGAGTTTAATAACCGGTTCATATTTTCTCTCTAACGAAAATCCAACACTAACCCATTTGGATTTGGATTTGTTGAGGTAGTACATGCTTTCATTGATGAGAGCACCATTACGTTTCTGACTAAATTCTTCGTTCTTGGATTGTTGAGGATTGTAGGACATGGTATCAATGTAAAAGTTTGCCATTTTTGTAGGTTATGTGTAGACAACGTTTGTGAAATTAATGTTGATGCAACTTGAACTGTCTGCTTAAATAAGCAATAAAAATGTAGAGGGGGAAGCTGTAATGTGGGGGGATATAAATGATAGAGGAGCATTAGTAACATCAGATAGTAACCATGAATGAGACCAATGTTTTCCTTGACATTCAAGGATATAATTGCAGTTTTGGTTACATTCCAAAGGAGGTGTGCATTTATGATGGGATTCGTTGTTCAAATTATTTGTTTAAATCCCCATTTAAAAGAAACATGTTATCTGATGATGATTTAAAAGTAGTTAATTGGAGTGAAGAATATCATGGATTGGATTGGGATTGTGGAAATATTGAACTTAATGAACTTGATAGTATTTTAAAACATACCTTATCATACTACCACTCACCAAAAATTTATGTAAAGGGGAATGAAAAGTCAAACTTTCTCAAAAAGTTTTTAGATGAAGAATATATTTATAACATCCCTATTGGTCGAGAACCCAAACTAAGTAAATTCAAGACGATTCCAGAGTGTTATTTTCATAAAAATATGAATCCATGGCACTGCGCCTTAGCTAATGTGAAATTGTTATATCGTTATAAAAATTGTTATGAATAAATAAAATAGTTACAAAATATGTTTTACATTTTTTTATTTATAATACAAATATGCTTTAAATAATACATATCCCAACAAACACATAAACAATATAAAAAATATTATTACAAATATTATACATGTGCGTATATTACATTTTTCCATATGTAATTTGTTATACAATTGATTCCATTTCTCTGTTAGTGCATGCGATCTATTGGAATAATATATCCTTAACTTATACTCTACAGTGGATGAGTTATTTATTACATGATCATTTATTTTATAAGTAAACAATCCATTACTTATATCCATCCTTTTCCATGTTGATGGCCAACTATCATTATTTGCATTATTAATCGATAAACAAATAAATGTATCTTGAACATTGGGATTAACTTGTATGAATAAAGTATTGTTAATAAACGCTGATAGGAAAAGAACACCTACAGGTAGGACCATCATCTTAAAAATAAAATAATTTTGTTAAGTTCTTAGGTTTTATATTCATCGTGAACTAGATTTCGTAAAATATCGATAACATTATTAACATCAGGATCATCAGTTCTGGATTTATCTTCTAAAATGTCAATGTGTTTGTGCCCCCAAGCTAGGGTTCTAAAAGAGTCTTGAATTATATATCGTTTATCATCTTTTGGGGACAAAGCAACCTTATTTTTTAGTTGAGTAAACATATCATGTAGGATTGAACGAAATACATTCATTTTTCTAAACTTGGTTTCTGAATTTTCAACTACATCTTTATAATCTTGTTTAGTAATTAAATTTTGTATAACATATTTTTTCACACCTTTTGCTTTTTTTTCCGATTTATTTTCTAAATTGACGCAGTAAGCTTTTGCACCTGTACCATAGAAACTTAAAATTGGTTGACCTGCAAACTCATCTTTCATACGTCCTAATACAGATTTATTCTTAGTTATGTTATGCATATTACTTTCATTATAATTGGAAGTATCAAATTTATTTAAATTATTCTGAATATCTTCATAAAAGTTTGGCGTCTCTATTTGGAGAATCAAACTATCGGTATCAGTGTACAATAATATTGCTTTGTCGCCATATTTACTTTTGATGTAATCATAATAAAAATTATAAATTACTGTTTTTGATAATTCCAAGACTGAGAATCCAATATAAACTGGTTTGTTGTAATTCACCTTAACTCTTTCCATTTGTATTGCAACAAAATTTTCGTTAAATACTAATCGATTTTTAAAATTTGGTTTAGCTATCAGTGTTTGCGCTCCTTGCTTTTGTCTAATATTTTCCCAATGTGTGATTAATCTTATATCAACTCGCTTATCAATATTTTCCAAAGATTTACCATAAATAGCATTATTATATAATTTGTAACAATCTTTTTCTAACTTGTTTTTGGATTTATTTCTCATTTCAGTATTTAAATCAATGTAAGGTTTCAGAAATGCTGACTGTTTAAATTTAATTACTCTGTGAATTTTAGTTACATTCAATCCATTTCGAATAGCTTGTTTAAGATTTCGATAATGAATTACATATTTTTCTTTATTGTTTAAATCACAAATTAATTTCTTTTGTTTTGAATCTGGTGGACAAATATTTTCTGATAAAAATGGTAGTTCATTATGTTTTTCATGTAAATCTTGAGGATATTTTATATCTACTTCTAAAACATATCCATATTCACCATCATCATCAATTGTCATCACATCAAAAGTTTCTATTCCTTCCATTGACATCCAAGAAAAATCACTTATTGGGAGATATTGACTCATACTATGTCCATACAAGTTAGTTGCATCTAAATACATAATAAATGAAGTTGGTTTATCAGGATCATAATTTTTAAGACATTGGTTATTGGCTTCAGCTTTTCGAACACTGCAATGACAAATTCCACCTCTTATACTATTCTTAAAAAAATGTAACATATCAATATCAGTTAATAATTCCAATTTGACGTTAGTCATTTTTAACATAGCATCCCAACTTAAACCAGGTAATGTATAATATTGTGCAGGATCCAACTTAAAATTATTTATAGATACATTTCGAAATGCTTCAAAAAAATCTGTTAATATGAGAACGTCAGATAGTAAATAAATTTTTGTATAATCCATTAAGGTTTGACAATCAAATAAGTTCCAAATATGAGTCGCTCTATTGTAATCTAATGGATCTATAGATTCATCGCGTAGTTTATCATAAAAATCATCAATACTTGGAAGTTGATTCTCATACAATTTTTCAAATGAATCAACATAAGAATATGGGTACACTCCCTTTTTTCGAATTTCATTGAAATGGTTGGAATCTTGAAAATGTTTTTGAATTTGTATACATTGATCTGTTTCTAAACTTTCACCAAACGTTTCTAATGAGGATGCAACAAATCTAAATGAATCCAAAAATCTCATTTTAACAAATACATTTTTTTCTTTATTGTCTTTGTCTTTATATTTATCAACCAGAATTGATTTTGAAAATGAAATGTATTTCTCTTTGGTTTGTGCTAAGACATCAATGTCATCTTCTTCGCAACACAACTGCTTAATAAACAGGTGACTATCGTAACCCGTTAAATTATGAAAAAATATGGGGATAAAATATGGAATTTTGAAATTTAAGTTGCATATGCTATGTGCTGCACCTCGAAATTCACCAGTTAAATGATCATGATCTCTTACTTTTTCGTTTTCTTCAACTTGTTCGTTACATATATGACAAATATTGGTTGATTTATAAGTTGATTTCTGTTCATTTGATAGAGGAAGCATTTTTACTATAGGTTTAAGACAGTTATTGTAAATTCTATGTACATGATCTTCAATTCGTTTACAAAACTCCTCTGCAGCATCTAAACCAAAATAAGAATCTAATACTGATAGAGAGTCATCATATGAACATTTAATGAAATAAGAGAATGCATATGGTTCATGTTTAAAAGTGTTACGTGTATAGGAAACCAAATCATTTTCTGGTTGTTCAAATTGTAAAGGTTTTAAGAAACATTCGAAATCTGCATATATTACAAAAGGAACTTTAAGCTGTCTTTGAAAATTTTGAAACTGTAGTATATTTTCTGGTATATGTTGTCCGTATTTATTAATTTTGATATCATTGGTTGGAACTCTTGTATACAAATGATTACAATCATTTTTTTGATGAATTTCGAGTTTTTGTATGGAAGTAAAATAATTTAAGCAACCATCACAAAAATATTTTTTATGAGAATTTTTATTGATTTGAGATGATAGTAATTTTGACATATCTTTAATCCAACAGTAATGATTGTTTTCATCTTCGCTTATTAACAATAAATTAACATGTAATGGTAGTTTTTTATTAGTGTAATGCATGGGGCCAACAACTTCATATTTTTGTTTACTGTCTTCATAAACACACTCTAAACCGTAAACATTTACAGATATATGATTTAGGATCTCGAACTTTGATATATCTTTTAGCTTCATAGGGAATTCAATTCCTTGTAAATTTAATGCATTGAAGAAATTGGGATATGAACTCGTTCTTTCACCATGATTTTTAGCTGGGTACAACGCACTTATTACACTCCACGCAAAACAATATGGATCATTATTTCTTACATTGACAACTGCTTTCTTTAATGCAATTTGGTTTGGTAAAGAAATATATGAAGATGCTCCGATTGGATTAAATTTATTTATGTTAATTTCTAAATGCAGTATTTTTTCTAAAGCCCAACCTGACCCATTTTCTGCGAATATTGAAACTTTCTCTTTAATTTCAGATAAGAAATCCTTATAAATTCCACTTAAATCAATCGTAGATGTTATTATCTTATTTTTTGTATTAAATGATTTGGTTTCTATTGTTTCTTTTGATTGTAAAATATACCTACCAAATAATTCTACATTAATCTTAATACACTTATGTTTAACTAACTGTTCTGTAATTAAACTCACAAACTTTTGTTTCACTGTTTCAAAAAATTCTTCAATGTCTACATACTTTTGAGATGGAAGTAACATGTATGATATAATTCTGTTTTTAAACGCTGAAGTTAAAATTTTCACATTATTGTCACTTTTTAAACTGCTTTTATGATGGTTTGAGCGCAAATGTGCATTTAGTTTATTTTTCACATACCAAGTATTGCATTCCTTACATCGTGATAGAATAAGTTTAGGAATTGGTGGTTGATATTCTGATTTTTGCGGTTCCTCTATTTTTAGTTTCTTTGTTGGTATCTCACATAATTGTGTGTTGTTCTTCCTTTTAATATGGGATGATCTATTAGGACATGATTCCCTTTTATGTCTATTCACGTTTGATTGATGGCTGAATGTTTTATTGCAATCGCTGCACTGATACATCTTGTGTAACTAAACTGATCTTAACAATACTGTTCACAAATAACTATTAACTTTTCTAAACTGAACAACGACTGCTTTTTACAATAGCAAAGCAGAGATAACTAACTGTTGTGCTTGTTTATGGGATTATATATGTGGGGGGGATTCGGTGAATGGTGAAGTATGGAGAGGAGTGGGGGGAGGAGTGGGGGGAGGAGTGGGGGGGGGAGTGGGGGTAGGAGTGGGGGTAGGAGTGGGGGTAGGAGTGGGGGGTAGGAGTGGGGGGAGGAGTGGGGGGAGTGTTGTATTGGTAGGTTTGGGTGTGGTGGTGGGGGGATGTCTGCGATCCAGATCCATGGCGGAGTAGGAACGCTTACTCAACCCTACTGTGTTGTACAACTTTTTCTTGTTTTATAACATGTTTTATGTTATCCATCAGATGTCGGTAAATATCAAAGGAAGTTGTAAAACTTTGTTGTATAACACGCCCCGACTTGTCTACACTTGAAAACACGTTGCTGAAACAACTAGTCGTGCGCCGGCAACCAAGTGATACTTCGTCTAGTATTACCAGAACCATTGCACCGGGTGCATCGTTGCGTCGGGATTTAGTGAAAAGTGTAGTTGGATTGATAGAAAGAACTTACCACTCATTTAATTGAACTGTTTCGTGAACAACGAGTATTATGGGACCCTACCTTGCAGGAATTTAAAAATAGGAATAAAAAGCACGACGCATGGACTGAACTTGGTACAGAGTTAAAAACTGATGCAAGTGAAGTAGAAAAAAAAATGCGCATGCTTATTGGCCAACTTCAACGAGAATTGAAAAAAGGGAGGAGTGGCGATGGAGCTGATGCTCAATATAAAACAAAATGGATATTTTTTAGAATGCTTTTATTTCTCAAAGATAAAAATGAACCACGCCATTCTACAGAAGGCGGTATATCCAGCCCTGACAACATTCAGACACAGGATACTAACAGTATTGCTCAGGTAAGTACACTTTATATTAATAACCAATTTGAAGTTAGTAATTATTATGCCAAAGCACTTTCCCCTCCTCACTGGAAAAGAACAAAGAAAATTCTTGTCGTATTTCTTTGCCTAGAACACTAGGTTTCCTAGGAATCTTTTTAAGTCTAAGCAAAGTACCAGTAAGCTTAACTACGACACTCCATGTTCCAGGTATTAATTCTCCCGTGAGTGTGACTTCCGAATCAAAACTGCCTGGTGGAGAATAGGATGAAGATGACTGGCCTTTCCGCAAAAAATTGTGTAGATAGTAGCATGCTAAAACTACATTTTCTGCCCTTTCTGGCTATAAAAGCATTGGTTTTCGTAGCACCCTGAATACAACAGATAAAATTCCAAATACATTTTCGACTACACGTCTAGCTCTGCTGTGTCTGTAATTGTATACTCGTTCTGGTGAACCTTTTTGTTGAGTGCCTGGAATGGGTGTCATAATATGCTGTTGCAAAACAAATGCCTCATCAGCTAGAAATACAAAAGGTGAAGGTAATGTTCTTCCTGGCAAAACTTTCATTGGCGGCAGGTTTAAAGAAGACGTTTCAAGTAACTGTTTAAATGTTGTATTAGCAAATACTCCGCCGTCTGACAAACGTCCTTGGCAGCCTATATTTACAAACGTAAAGCAGTAGTTAGCGTCAACTATAGCTAAAAGCACTATGCTAAAAAATCCCTTGTAGTTGAAATAGTCGCTCCCAGTATTTATTGGAGCTTGTAAACAAATGTGTTTCCCGTCAATACTGCCACAACAGTGGGGGTAATTCCATATCTGCTCATATTCGTTTGCAATTTGTAGCCATTCCTCTTAATTCTTAGGTACCTAAAAAATTATACATTTGAATATAATTTTAGTCTCATGGCGTCTTAAACAGTGACAAGCAAATGATTATAAATGTTTCATACTTTTTAGCGGACACTTACACACACATAAAACCATAATACAGTTTTTTTGTTGCTTTTTAAGGAAGAAGATCAACCACATCGAGACGCTGCCAGTCTCACCGAAACATGCGAAAAAAAAAATTAAGAGAAAAAATATTTCACGTGCACCTACAACCAAAGGTTTTAAGAGAAGGGCAGAAGACGCAAAATTTGAAGAAGCGTACACTGTTATGAAACAGCTTTCAAGTAACCTAAAAACACGAGATGAGTTCGCTGTATTTGGTGAATATGTAGCCTTGCGAAATATCAAATGCAACTCGGTTTTAAGCTACGCAAAATATGAGATTAATGGCGTTCTTTACCGAGCAGAGGCCTCAGACATATCACCAAATACAACTGGGCCATCCACCACTCCGGTCGCTACACCACTATCTGGGACATCGACCAGTCCGTCCACTACACCTGCACTTGGGCCATCCAACACTTCATGCGGTACACTTTCATTACCTGCTACGCCACGTCAAACAGACCCTGAATCATGCGAAGATAAAGACGACCACACTGAAGATGATTTAGACTTTTCACAAGTTTTAATGAATTTGTGAGCGTCGTGTATATGAATAAATAAATAGTTTAAATAGTATACTTACTTGGATTCTATCACTCAAACTTTTTATGAGAGCATTGCAAACTTCTGGCATAATATTCGAAATACTCTGCTTAGAAAATTTGAATAAATAGCTTAAACTTTGATAAGAATCTCCACTGGCCAAAAATCGTAAAGTAACTGCTAACCTTTCTCTTACTAGGATTGCATCTCTAAACGTCGTGTCCTTCCTGCCTATTTTATGGCCAATTTCATTTATAAGGTAATCAAAATCAGCACTTGTCATTCGTAAAAAGTTTTTAAAACTACCATTACATCGAATGTCTCCCGTCAATGGGTCTATATCATCTCTCGTAAGATCGGATAAGAGAGCTGTGCCACCATATTTCTCTCGAGCTTTTAGCGATGGCCGTACCCAAAAGCTTTGTTTAACGCGCCGGCGCCGTCTAGACAATATAACACAAGCTGCCGCAGCCATAACTACATCCTCTACGTTTGGTGCCATTTTGCATACTGCTTAACTAATGAAAGATTATGATGTATTTGTTTTGTTATATAGTTTGGATGCTCCTTGAAAATGTTAAGTTTTCTAACAAGTTACACAACAAGTTAATAAAACAAATTTGTTATAAAACTTTGTTATATAACGTGTTTTGTTACATAGTCTGGACCCGGCTTTTAGACGTGTTTATAATATAACGCAATTTGTATTGATATTTTTAAAATGTTATATGAGTATTTTTTTTTACTATTATTGATTTGAATGTTATAATATTTAGAAGCATGTTAATCTTGAACATTTTTGTCGGTTTGTTATTTATTGATTTTCGCTCATAAAGAATGTTTATTCATTGTCGGCATCCACGTCGGTGATATCAGTGAGCGCGAATAAATGTCAACTACGTGAATGGCAGTATTGTTGCGTATACGCAAATGATAAACAAAAAATAACCTTTATTTTTGTTATTGGCAACTTTTTTTTTCTTTTCAGATGTTCTAAATTTAAATGTTTTGACCAGATAGATGTTGCTAAACGGGAAATTATCATAGAAAATTTAAATAAAATGCACACAAAGAATGAACAAGATGCACATATTTGTGGACTAATATCTGTTCGTTTTATTGCGAGAAAGAGACCGCGAAACGCTGATCCTAATACCAGAAAAGATCACGCTGCATCTTTCACATATAAAGTTCGTTGTGAAGGACAAGATATCCCTGCCTGTGTCACAAAGATTTTCTTAGCTTGCATGGGATTTCTAAAAATAGAGTCACTAGACTACAAAATAGTTTATTAACAACTGGATTATCACCTAAAAACAAGCAGTGTCGCCATCACTCAAGACCAAGGAATCTCCCCGATGTCGTAAAAAACTTAGTGGAAAATCATATCAACTCCTATCAAGCTAGAAAATCTCATTACTCTCTACGGGATAATCCTCAGAGAAGGTATCTTCCAGAAGATTTGACTATTGCCGATATGCACAAGCATTTTCGTGATTTGTATCAAATTAATGTTCCCTACAAGTCATATTGGTCAATTAGTGCAGTTAACATGGTGTAAAAATTCCCTTGACCTGGGCAAAATTGCAACACAAATGATTCTTTTTGCATTCTATTGAGAAAAGTGTATATTTTAACATATTCAAAATCCCCATTAATCCTGACCCCGTATGTTAAAATAGACACTTTTCACAATGGAATGCAAAAAGAATTATTTGCAATTTTGCCCAGGTCATAATTTACTTTTACTGCACTAAATATTTAATACTTTCAACATCCACTTTGGCTATCCAAGATCAGACACCTGTTCTGTCTGCGATTCACTTCAACAAAAAATTAACGCCGCTGAAAATGAAGCTCAAAAAATACAATATACCATAGAAAAAGAAATACATCTAAAGAAAGCTGAAGCTTTTAGAAAAGAAAAGAAGAAATTTGTCGTTAAGGCCAAGCAAGGGGAAATAACATGTTTGTCATTCGACTTTATGCAAAATTTACCTCTGCCGCATATTCCTAGTGGTCTTGTAAATTACTCAAGACAGTTGTGGTACAACGTCTCTGGCGTTCATGACTTATCAGATGATTCGGTGACCATTTATCGCTATCTAGAGCTTGAAGGTAAAAAAGGAGCAAATGACGTAACATCAATGCTTTTAGATGCCATAAATACATTGCCAGATATCAAGAGACACAGCGAACTGGTTTTGATCTCCGACGGTTGTCCTGGACAAAATAAAAACAAGACAATGGTTCAGTTTCTTTACTGTTTGGTTCATGTTTTCAAGATTTTTTCGAAAATAACTTACCTTTTTCCGGTCCGTGGTCACAGTTATCTTCCAAATGATCAGGATTTTGCATTAATTGGGACTAAAAAGAAAAACACAAAAATGGTAGAAATACCCGAAAAATGGGACGAAATAATACTGAGTGCGAGGAAACATCCATCGCCATTTAAATTAAAGCAAATGACTCATCGAGATTTTTTTGATATAAGAGCCGTGGAACCTCTATTTCTTAAGTCCCCTAAACCTGCTCTTAAACTTCAAGCAGTACGAATGATAATGGTTGACAAAAATGATCGCCATGTTAATACAAGACTCTCCTATTTTGGATCATGGAGCCGACACGTAGTCGTTATTAGATATTTTAATGAAAACATCTCCACTCTTGATATACCAAGGCTTTACCAGTCATCTCCAGGAATTCAGCCTGCAAAGAGGATGTTCTGCAACTTGTACAATATTTGGAAAATCCCGAACATAGCCAATATTATCACACCTTATTCGCTAATTTGCTACCGTCACAAAATATTGGTGGGACAACTAAACCCAATATTGAAATTGATAGCGACGATAATGTTGATGGGTGTGAAGATTAGCTAGTATTAAGTGTTTTAAATATGCATTACGTCTAACTTTTTTTTGGAAGTAGAAGTTCAATAAATGATTTATTATAATTCCCAGGTGTAGTTTTCTAGTTTTCCTGCAAAAACCAGATAAGTCCAATTGTTTTTATTTTTTTTTTCTCATTAACAACAATATTTTTTCAGATTATATTATTGTACAAATGAACATAATATACTAGCAATTTTTAATAAAAAAATACAATAAAAAAATACGACTTCCTATTACGAACTACGAAACAAGATAGACAGTTTTATTTAATTCCTGAAAAAACATTTTTTGGGACTTTTCTGGTTTTTGGAATAAACCCCTCGAATGTTGTTGGTGTCAATCCCATTCGTATGCTAAACCGATAATCTCAACGCGAAAAAAAGTTAGTTCTAGTACCACAGCCATTCATGATAAAGCTATACAACGAAAATATGGGCGGCGTCGATAGAAATGACCAAAACATTTCCTTATACCGGACCGGAATTAGAGGCAAAAAATAGTACTTTTGCTTATATGCCCATTGTATCGATATGGCAATACAAAACGCGTGGCAACTAAGCCGAATCCTGAATAATAATCAACAGCTAGATCATTTAGCTTTCCGAAGAAGAATAGGTAATTGTATTCTTGAAAGTAATACAAAACATAACACCTATTCAATGGGTCGCCCAAGCTAAAGGGAAAATATTGATTTGCGCTTTGATGGACTGAATAATTTTGTCATTCCCCAAGATCGACAAACTAGATGCCGAAACTGTCATCTTAAAACCACCACAAGTTGTATAAAGTGTGACATTGGACTACATGTAAAATGTTTTCTCCACGACCATTACTGAATGCCATAATTCCAAAATCATTTTTGAAAATAGAATGTAAAAATTCTCGCTCTTGAGTTGGAATATTTATTCTGAAACATTTGCTTCTTAAGCGTTTTGCGTGTATTTTCATTCCATAACAAGATACGGAATGAATATTCTGTAATTGATATAAACGACATAGGTTGCCATGAATTTCGAAACTGTCAGTGTCAGATAAAAATGGCCGCGTTGTAATAATTATTTTCAGACAAATTTTAGTGCAAGTCAAAAAATGAGTGAAAAATCGGATGAATCAGATATGGAACTGGATGGTCGTGGAGAAAATATAGTCTGCTACTCGGTTAGAATGAAAATTCGATACTCGTGGTTCCTCACGCTCGCTACACTCGCGTTCGGGTAATCTTCCACTCGGATCGAATTTTCATTCCAACCTCGTTACAGAATCTACTATTCTTGTTTATCGCACAAAGTAAATGTAATACATTTTGCTGACGTCCTATACAGGGTGATTCAAAAGTACTTTGACAAACTTCGGGAGGTAATTGCCGGCAATATTTTAAGATAAAAAGTTTTTATAAACAGTGGTCCTTGGCGACTTCGTTACGGAGATACAAGGTGTTGAAATGTTAAAAGGAATAGTACTAATTTTTAAATAAATCCTTAATGAGTTATTTTCTTTTTATGAAATTTAGTGAATTAAATAAGCATCTAAGGACGCTTATTTTCAAAGTATTACACGTTCGAAAATTTAACCAGTAGCGTCGGTACAAAATGTTACTATTATATTTTTTGTGAAAACTATACTACACCACTGACTTATTTTATTTTAACTTTTTTCTTATGAATCCCCCTTTCATTTACAACAAAAAATGTCACGTGTGTTTTTTTGATACGAGGGACGATTTAAGGGTAAATGATTATTTTATTTGACTATACACAAATATTAGAAAATGTGTCTTAAATTGATCAACCACTCAAATATTTATTAAATTGTAATTTAACAAACTAGTGTATTAATAAGGGCGATTATTAATCGAGGCAATTTTAACGTGTGAGCGCAGCGAGCACATTAATTTGTTGAGATTATTAATCGCTATTTAATATACGCGTTAGTTACAATATTTTTCCGTCGATTGTCTTGTTAATAGATTATTTTTTTTTTATTTAGAACCAAACTACATATTATAACAAAGCGAGGCAAATTTTCCTCAGAGAGCGATAACAAACTTTCACAATAACTATATCTGGTCTTTGGAAAATCCCCATGCAGCTAGTGAACGACATTTTCAATACCAATTTTCATTAAACGTGTGGGGGGGAATAGTTGGCGATTACTTGATAGGACCTATTTTTCTTCCACTTCGGCTTAATGGCGAGGCGTACCGACACTTGTTGGAAAATGAACTTCCTCCCTTATTGGATCATGTACCCTTAGAAACTCGAAGACGTATATGGTTTATGCATGACGGAGCTCCCGCTCATTTCAGCATAGTGGCCAGGACTTATTTAAATCAAATTTATCCAAATCGATAGATCGGTAGGGGAGTTGAGGAAGGAAATCAACCGTGGCCACCAAGGTCCCCAGATTTAAATCCCCTTGATATTTATTTGTGGGGACATTTGAAGTCAATCGTTTACAAAATGCCAGTCGAAAATCCAGAAGTGCTAAGAAACCGATTAATCGATGGTTTTGAAGCAATAAGAAACATACCAGATATCTTAGCACGCGTACAAGATTCCATGCAAAGGAGATTAGATGCCTGCATCTTGGCTGAAGGTGGACATTTCGAACAATTTATTTAAAAATCACTTAATTTCGATAACATACTTATTTATTTAAGTTATACCTTAGTAAATCTTTCAATTTAAAACACATTTTTTAATATTTGTGTATAGTCAAATAAAATAATCATTTGCCCTTAAACCGTCCCTCGTATCAAAAAACACACGTAATCTTTTTTGTTGTAAATGAAGGGGGGATTTATAAGAAAAAAGTTAAAATAAAATAAGTCAGTGGTCTAGCATAGTTTTCACAAAAAATATAATAGTAACATTTTGTACCGACGCCACTGGTTAAATTTACGAACGTGTAATACTTTGAAAATAAGTGTCCTTAGATGCTTATTTAATTCACTAAATTTCATAAAAAGAAAATAACTCGTTAAGGAGTTATTTAAAAATTATTACTATTCCTTTTAACATTTCAACACCCTGTATCTCCGTAACGAAGTCGCCAAGGACCACTATTTATAAGAACTTTTCATCTTAAAATATTGTCGGCAATTACCTCCCGAAGTTTGTCAAAGTACTTTTGAATCACCCTGTATAAAGTACGCCCATTTTTATGAGAAATTTTGAACTTTTTGGTAATATACCTACGAAATCTTGTTTATAAGAAAAAAATAAAGAATTTTTAAAAATATAATAAGTTTTTATAGAGTTTTTTATGGTTCAGGAACAAGTGGGTTAAACAAATCACCGAAAATAAGTGAAAAAATGTCTATAAACTCGTCCATTTTTAAACAAACTCAAAATATTCTTTAGATAAAATAAACCCTTGTTTGCTTATAATCAACACAATACAAATCTCAATAAATAAAAATAAATCAAAACGTGTAACTGCACAAGTGAAGTTAAGTAAAACCGAAACCCAAACGAACAGGAGACGTTAAAATCTGAAATGTATTCCAACAACAGCGCATGTGCGAATCGAACTGTCGTAGTTTCGTCGCAACTGTCACCAGTAAAAAGTGAAAATAAATTTCTATTGGTTATTTCAAAAATTTTGAGCGGATTTTGTTCCCGATTTGTTTTTAAGTGTGTTTTTCGTACCAAAACTAGTAATGTAAAAAAAACGTTTTTTTCAAATTTGAAAAAAAACAATTTAAAAAAAAATTCATATTATTTAAAAAAGAGATAATTTTTTTGTTTTTTATGAAAAAAATAAATAAACATATTTATTGGTTGTGCGTTGTGCCAAAATTCTTGAAAATACAAAAGAAAAATGGGAGATTTTATATTTCTAATAAAATTATTAAAAATCATCATACGACAGCGACAACTACAACTGTTAAGGTTAAGTATTCCAGCAACCAGCAAAACAATGTTTTCTTTCATGAGATGAATTTGCGCAACAAAGCAAACTACAGCGCCTTCTGCCGTCATCTGCCGGAGCCGGAACTAATTTCGGGGAAAACCCTTTTTCTTAAAAATAGGAATAATAAAATAAAAATAGGTAAACATAACAGATCGCTTTTATTTCATATCGATGCGGCAACAGTTAACAGTTATTTTATTTTATACATAGTGGTGCGTAGTGCGTGCATTCATTCTTTTACAAATAATATTATTAATATTACAATTTACAATAATATAATAAGACCCCATATTATCCAGTAAGTACTAAGCACTTAACAATAAATAAGTTTTTATTTAAATATCGAATTAAAATACAATGATATTTAATATTTGATTTGTATTGCAGTTTGTAGTATGTACTTTGTACTTGTAATTTGACTGTTAGAGGGTATTTTAATTTAAATTTGGTTTTTTAACCTTTATTTTAAATAAATTTTGTAGTATTAAGGAGTTAAGGACTAAGGTTTATAATTATTAGAAATTAGAAGAAGATCGCTTATTTTCTATATTTTAAATTGTAGGATCAGGGTCAAATAGTTTTAGGTTACCTCTTACCTCTCGCCTCTTGGCTACAGCCCTGACTTGTACCTAAAAGTGTCGCATGATTATTTTTTAAAATTTTAGGAATAATTTTCAAAAATGCCGAATCGCAAAGGGTCAGGAAGAAAGAAACATCCTCTTGCTTTTTTATTTAAAGATATTCCTGTAAGTGGAAAGACTCCTCGAGTTATATGTACTTTCCGTTCTTAAGAGACGGCCAAAAATGGATCCCGAATGGCACTACACCTACAAAAATGCTTAAAGTGCCCCCCTGCCGTAAAAATTAAATATTTTAACGGAAATGAGGTTGATTTAAGCGGAAAAAGGTAAAAAATAAAAGGTATGTTTGTATTTCCATTTTTACGCAATATTATTTAATTTTTAGAGTTTCATCGGTTCAAGAACCTTCTACAGATTCAACTGTATCGACAAAGAAACAACAAGTCTTTCATCATTTACCGACAAAATAAGCAATTCCGATCAAGCTAAGGCCCACGAGCTTTTGTCTAGAGTCTAGAGCAATACAGGGTGACTGGTACCCTGTATTGCTCTAGACGTAGAACAGTAGCACCTGCACTTAGTATTATTAGTTTATGTATCAAATGACTATCTAATTAATTAAATTTTACACCTCATTTGAAAGATATTAAACCAGAGAAGTTTTTAAAATTATTTGTACGTCTTATTATTATCAGATTTTAGAAATACGTAGGTATGAATGTATAAGTCGTCGACATAGTTTTATTACAAGTTTTCGTTTTTGCCCCTGTATTTTTATTTCTTTTACTTCTTTGCCATACTTTTTGCCTTATAACCTGCACTAGTGTGTCAGCTAACACGTAAAATTGGAACATTTACAAAAATGATAATTTTTTCCTTAATTTCAAATTCGTAGTAGTCATAGTAGGAGAATTTCGAAAAAACATAAACATAAAAATATCTCAAAATCCAGTGGGTTTTGCATAGAGGGTAGTATGGTTAATTCAATTGCAAATAGGCTCTACAAACACCTCCCCAAAGGAATACGTCTACTTACCAGTGACCCTGTATATGCAAACGGTACACCACTGTACATTGTGGAAAATTCATATTGGAAAGCTTTTTTGAATTTTATTCGTCCCGTATTAAAGCTCCCAACAAGGTATCAGCTTTCTGGTCCTTTACTGCAAAAAGAGTACAACTCTGTGAAAACCTTTGTTAAAGAGCACATAGCAGCTGCTCACTGGGTGACCATAATGTGCGATGTCTGGAGTAATGTCAGAAATGAGTCAATTATTAATTTTGTGGTGACAACTCCGAAACCAATTCTGTATAAGACTTTGGCAACAGGAAAAGAATCGCATACGGCCGAGTATATAGCCAACCAAATAACTGCTGTAATTGAAGAGTATTAGAAAAGTTTTCGGGCTCGTCACAGATAACGCAGCAAACATGAAAGCTGCATGGACCCTATTAGAAAAGTGATAAGGCAAAAACTAATTTATTTGTGTATGGATGTTTTGCGCACTCACTAAACCTGATTTTTAGTGAAAGATACCTACCTTTCAACTCTTTTTGGCACAAGTTGTAAGTTTGGTAAAAGCTATAAGACAATCCCATGTTCTATCAGCATCTTTTAAGGAAAAGCAATCGAAGGAAAATCAAGTTTCTAAAACTGCCAGTTGTGACTAGGTGGGGATCAATAATTCATTGTCTTGACTGTCTTCATTCAAATAAACAAGCAATTACATCCTTGGCAATAGATGAGCGCTTATAAAACATAATTAAAAAACCCACAAATTTTAAAAAGAATGCTCTGGATGACTGGATAAAGTTGAAGGCTTCATATCGTTATTAAAACCTGTTGCCAATGCCATAGGGGAGACCGGGGTTGGTTGTTACACGGGGCAGGTTGTTATTTTTAATTTGAGACCGTTAACTAGATGGCAGCGCATTAATGTTGATAGCAGTGACGTAAAACCAACATCTCAATACACCGACGGAGTTTGGTCAGTGTTGTGAAATCCGTTCTCGTGTAAGGTGATATTTCATGTTTCTAAGAAAAAAAGTAATTTTGGAACTGGCTGTTTATTTATTTCTAGCTAGGTTCGTATAAAATATATATACATACTAAATTTACTGCATGATATATAGATATATAGCATTTTATATTTGTACAATTTGCTTGATAATATTTACAGGGCGATGATTAGAAGGGGATGTTTGTTCAAAATGGCTTCCCGGGGCAGGTTGTTACAGTTGAAAAGGGGCAGGTTGTTACTGTAACAACCTGCCCCTTTTATACTTTATTATTGAGTTTAAGTAGGTATTTATTGTTCTTGCAGATATATAATAAAAGATGCGACATTATAAGAAAAAAACAAATCGCGGAGAAACGCCAAAGGCAGTGATTTTAGCTGCTGTAACGGAGGTTATAGAAAACAAAAGACATCTTAGACCCGTGGCTGATGAGTATGGAATGAATTTTATGACACTTCAAAGATATGTCGAAAAGTATCGAAGAGTGGGTCTTCAAGGTATAATGTTTTTGAATTTTATTTATTAATTTGTATTTAATATCTTACTTTTATTTTGTAGCAGCAGACACCGTTCCTAGTGGTTCTTTAAAGAATCGACAAATATTTAACGACCACCTTGAAAACGAATTGGCTGCTTACGTAAGCGAGTGCTCAAAAATTTATCATGGTCTGTCTCCAAAGGATCTCAAACAGCTAGCCTATGAATTTGCCAAAAAAAATAACGTAAATGTGCCTGATAACTGGACCAAAACTGAATCCGCATCAGCTGACTGGCTAACTGGCTTTCTAAAGCGAAATAAGGAGCTGTCAATTCGTACTCCACAAGCGACTAGTTTGGGACGCGCTACGAGTTTCAACAGACATAATGTCAATTTGTTTTTTGAAAAACTTTCGGATCTTTTTAATAGATATAATTTTGGTGCCAATGACATTTATAATGTAGACGAGACGGGTGTAACAACAGTGCAAAAGCCTGCAAAAATAATAGCAAAAAAAGGCGTTAAACAAGTGGGAGCAGTAACATCGGGGGAACGAGGCACCTTAGTCACAATGTGTCTGGCGATAAATGCAAGTGGTAATTCTGTTCCACCAATGTTTATCTTCCCGAGGAAAAATTACCGGGAATACTTTGTTTCTGATGGGCCGCCCGGTTGTATAGGAACAAGCAATCCGTCCGGCTGGATGACAAAAGTTGAATTTGGTGTTTTTGTTAAGCATTTTACTAAATATGTTAGATGTTCTAAAGAGAGCCCAGTTCTACTCATACTAGATAACCATGACTCACACTTGTCAGTCAGCGTTATCGACTTCTGTAAAGAGAATGGCATTGTGCTTCTGACTTTGCCACCACACTGTTCCCACCGCTTACAACCACTGGATAGGTCGATATTTGGGCCATTTAAGAAGTTTGTTAACAGTCAGATGGATGGATGGATGAAGTCGCATCCTGGAGTTACCATGAGTATTTACAATATACCATCAGTCGTCAAGGAAGCATTACCTTTGGCTGTAACGCCAAAAAATATCGTGTCTGGCTTCCGTGTGACTGGAATATTCCCATTTAACAGGAATATTTTCACAGATGAAGATTTTTTACCGTCATCTATTACCGATAGGCCAAATCCGATAGAAACTATAGAGATACAAAATCCAGGAGAAGAAACCCTTAACCGTCCTGAGCTACAGACACCGCCACACTCTCCAACAAATATTGCACCCTCACCAAAAAATATTTATACCGCAGTCACACACATAAATAATAACATAAACAAAATCAATGATGAACAGCAACCGTCAACATCAAGACACTTTTGTCAGCCATCTCCCTCCAAGCAAGTTTTTATCAGCCCAATAGAAATACGACCTTTACCAAAAGCAGAGGCCAGAAAAACTACTCAACAAAATAGAAGAAAAAGGCATAGTGCGATCTTAACTGATACACCGGAGAAAAATTCTTTATTAGAGCAGGAAGAAATGCGAAATAAGAAAGTGGACAATAAAGGAAAAAAGAAAGTGACAAAAAATATATGTGGAGAAAATGAGAAAGTTGATAAGAAAGGGAAAAAGAAATTGAAAAAAATCATATGCGAAGAAGAAAGTGACGATGAAAATGAAGAATGTTTTTGCCTTATTTGTTGCGAGCCTTTCAGCAATTCAAAGTCGAAGGAGAAGTGGGTTCGATGTATTCAGTGTAAAGGTTGGGCTCATGAGTTATGCAGCGATGGATCACTCTTATTCACATGTATTCACTGCGACTCCGATTAAGTTTTACTATTTATTTTTTGGTTACATTTTTTCATTCGTTTTTTTCTTTATTTCTGATTTCACGAATGTGAAATCTTAGAAGCTGGAAGTTTATTTTCAATAAAAATCTTTGAAACAAAATTTTTGTTGAGTTATTTTAGTTAAATTTAGGGTTGTAACAACTTGCCCCATTAAAGTAACAACCTACCCCATTATGGGGCAAGTTGTTACAATTTTCACTGAGTGATATTCATCAAAATTTTTTAAAGAAAAAATGTACTTTCTTGAAATGTAACTAAACTAGATGATAGCCCAAACATATATGTCTTATACCTATATAAACGAAGGTCTTATCATTTGAACAAACCCTACTAAAAAATTAAAGTATAAAATCTGTAACAACCAACCCCGGTCTCCCCTAACCATTTGTGAATCAGATAAAACAAAACTTTCGTTAATTCTAAAAATATTCAACGACCTTGAACAACATTTTGCCAAAGCCCTACCAAGTTGCCCTCTCCTGAATCAAGAAGAAGAAAGAGCTGCAAAAATTATTGCAGATAGAAAAGAATTTGCAATCCGCAAAGTACATAAGATTTGCAATTTGCTGGATCCTTCTTTAAGGGGCTCAGATCTTAGTCCTGAAGAACAAGTAAGCATTTTGTGATTTACTAAGTATTTTTTTTATAACAAAAAGTATCGAAAGATATGATATTATTAAACATTACATTGGTATTTTTGATTTTTATTTAGGTGTACTTATTAACGTAAAAGTTTATGTCAATTTTGTAAATTACCTTGTGTTTTGAACATTTCAGACTGAAGCAATCGAGCTGATTTATGAAACAGCCAAAAAAGTGCCAGATGTGGATGAAAAGCTGGTGTTAACTGATCTCGCGAATTTTCAGGCAAAGGGTGGGTTTTTTGCTAAGCAGTTTTTGGAGGTCTCACCCACTGCATGGTGGACCGGTTTTTGTAAAAGCACGGAGCTCTCAAAAATAGCTGCAAATTTTCTTTAGCTACCAGCAACATCAGCGGCGTGCGAAACAAGCTTTAGCACTTATGCGGGAATCCATACGTCTAAACGAAATAAATTATTAAACCAAAGAGCAGCCAGAATAGTTTATATTGCCCATAACCTGAAACTAAAATCCGAAACTGCAAAGAGAGACGTAGGCACAAATATTATTACCTAGCACTAGTACTAGTATTGATACTGTTAGTGTATCTTCCATTGAAATTGGCAATACTGACTTGGAAATGCCAAGTACAAGTGACTTATCACTATCACTTGTTTCAGTTCCTAATAACGATATCACAGCTACAATCGACATGGATGTAGATCATCTGGTACTTCTGAAAACTTTTATGTACACGACACTGACATGTCGGAAGGACCTGAAGAATTTGACGTTGATTCGGATTAAAGTGATTTTGAATAGTAGGTAGTGTAGGTTGGGTTTGAGATGTGAGATTTCATTTAGATGCTGCCTTTATGTTTTTAATAAAATACTAATTTAGTTGGGTTTTGTGTTTTTGTTTGACATGATTATAAAATTTTGCAAACTTAGATTAGAAGCAAGTTTTTATTATTTTGTTTGTATTTAAACAGGTAATAAAATAAATATGTACCTTTATTAATAAATAGAGAATAGAATAGAGATTACTTTATTATATTTTATAAAATTATTACATTAAAAAAAAGTTTACTCTTTTCTATAAAGCAAAAACAATGATTCTGAAAAAAAAAACACGTTTTTTTTTAAAAAACAAACTTTTTTTAAAAATTTACATCACTAACCGAAACGCATAAAAATGCCAGTTATTTGCAAAATTTGTGAGAAATTATATAGCACTCAGTTCAATTTGAACAAACATGACCGTAATAAGCATAGTAATCAAAAACAAAAATATTCTTTCGATGAAACTGTTTTTAATTTTAAATGTCTGTGGTGTTAGCTCTCCTACCCCAAAAGTGTTGACCTGTGTGACCATTTGAAATAGGAACACAATCAGAAAATAGATAAGAAAAAATTGGAATTTAGAAGTTTAGGAGGTAACAAAAATTATTTTAGTCAAGCATCCAGGTACACTTTTAATATATTTAATCTACTTTACATATATCTCAATCACACACCTTGTAAAATCTAAACCAAAAGCGTTTTTAACAAGTTATTTTACGCTACGGTATTCGTTTTTTACAGATTTTCAATCATGGAAATATGACTTGGACTTGGAGCAAAGAGAACTATGTAACTATGTGGCCCTCACTGGAAAGAATAAGTCAAATCCCTTTTTTGAAAGGCAGTATTTTAGATGCAATAGAAGTGGTAAGTAAATTACAAAACATAAAATAAACTGAAACTGAAGTATCTCTATTTTATAGTGAAGTTTCTCTATTTTATAGGAACATTAAAACTTAAGGATCCTCAAAGTTGGGATATAATTGTATTAGCAAAATTACAATAAAAAGGAACAACAGCAAATTTGAGGTTCACATGCAGAATCATAACACATTATGGTCATTCTACAGTGATGTTGAACGGTTAAAAATAAGCAATGCAGATAAAAAGCAGATTGCATCAAAATTAATAGAGGGTGTTTCAACAGGAAATTAAAAACAAAACTTATAACTTTTAGTTCATAATAAATGCATATCTAATTAAAATGAATTAACTGTTTCAGTGGTTCTGGTGTAATTAAAATGCCTTAACTTTCAGGATACTGGATGATACAACAAATAATATATTTTATGAAAGAAAAGAGTTGACCTACTTACAAGGCAGGACATAGACAATATTTAAAGAAGCTACAACATTAATAGTAAGGAGGGAGTAAAGCATAATAACGATGCAATTAGTGTAGAGATCTGGGTGGAGGAGTGCAAATTGCTAGAAAACAATCCCGTGTTATTACATAAATCTCAAAGGGAGCCTTTGTTTGATAATTATGAACGAATTACAAGAATCACGTTTAAAACAATTTGGTGGAAAGATAGATAGCACTCATGGCCTCAACAATTATGATTTCGAATTAACAACTCTTATGATAGTAGATGAGTTCGATGAGGGCCTTCCTGTTGCTTTTATGTTTACCAATAAAAAATGTACTTTTATTAACAACATATTCTTTAATAAACAAATAAACAAAATAAACAAAAAGTTGGTACAATTAAGTCCAATATATTATTTATGTCAGACATAACAGGCACATTTTATAATGGCTGGGTTCAAATTATGGGTTAATCGATTCATCAGTTATATTGTTCATGGCACATAGACTGCGCTTGGCGTACAAATTTAAGTAAAATTTCAAATAAAGACAAAAGGATTTGGGTTTACAAAACTTTAAAATATTTTTAAAAAAACGCCGACTTTAACAATTCCAATACATTTTGTGAACAATTACAAGTTGCCATTAATAATATGCTTGATGATGTTGAAACAGAAATATTTGGTGAATATTTTTTTAAAAATTACTCCAATAATAATAATAATTAAAAGTGGGCCCATTATTTCCGTCAAAGTTGCGAAATCAACACTAACATGCGGCTAGAAAGCATGCATAAAGGTATTAAGTATTTTTATTTAAATGGAAAATGTGTGAAAAGGTTGGATAAAGGGTTGCATGCCACACTTCTTTTTTTTGAAGCGCACCGTGGCGGGAAAGTGTTTATTATCGGTGATCATGTGTAATTAAGGTTTTTTTATTCATTTAAACCAGTGCAAAAGATGTATGTATGTCTCTTTAAAGAGAGATTGAATATCAACTTTCAAAACTCCAAGACCAACGAAATTCGTCAACACGTGCAGCCCGTCGCACACCCCCGCCAAGAGATGGCAGCACAGGCGGCGAATTTCTAGAATTCAGGACTTCTAGATGTACTTAGAGCCACTACCAGCGCAATATCCATTCCAGAACTTCGAGATCGGTCTCAAAAGAAGCGCAAAAGACCGCACCCCAGCACATCACAACACAACACCCCGCCCGGATTGGATATCCAGGTAAATATAAGGGTTTGTATAGACCACCTGGCTTCAGTCGGTCTAAATAAAACTCTCCCCCCCAAAAAACCCAAGGGATACCGTGCCGATCGTGATCAGATCGACAGAAAAATGGATCCCGTTATCAAAAAAACTTAAAGAATTAAATCTCAATTTCCACAAGGCGATTTCAACTCGCCTTGGAATACAAATAACCCCCCTATCCTCTGACGATCACAGAGGCATTACCAAGGTACTCGATGTCTCCGAACTCGAGTACCATACTTACTTCTTGCCAGAAGAAAAACAACTTAATATAATTGTTAGGGGTTTAGATCGTGGCATTCCGATTGAATCCATCAATGAGGATATCGAAAGCCAGGGTTTTACACCCCTGCAAATATATCGCATCCGTTTGGGCCCCTCCAAACGCGAGTGTCCCCTTATGAAAATCCTGTTCCCAAAGGAGCAGAAAGAATTTTTCAACATTCGTTTTATCGCCGACATGGGCGTTAAAATAGAATCACAAAACCCAACCAACAAATCTTACATAAATCAATGTCACAAGTGCCAAAAATATGGTCACTCTGGGGTGCGTTCAGGAAACGTTACAGAGTACACATTTCTTACTTTTTTGTGACCAAGTTCGTTCATAAATTATCTAACATGTTACTCTGTAACTTCTGTTTCAGCGTTCATAAATTCATTTTGACTTTACCGAAGGAGCCCATTTCTTACCATGGTCTAGAGCATGGCTATAAATGACCGAGTTTGCGCATTTTAAATCTTGTTGACACAGCTTTGAAAAAACCGTTATTTCTATTACTAACCTACAATTTTAGTTCATTTTATTCTCTGCACTGCGCCTAGAATTAAAAAAAAAAACTTCATTTGCTTTAATCATGGAGGATCAATATATATTTTTTATAGTTAATGAACGACCACTTATACGAGGGAATAAAGTCTGCTTAGCAAATACCAGGGGTAAGTAAATTTTATTTTCCAATTTGTTTAAGGTATCATTCTTTATTAGTAACATTACGCCAAATACAATATTTATATTTTATATAATGATTTTTTACCAAAATCATTGATTTTATAATATATTATACTTCGGATATAAGTAAACAACGATATTTAGTTTTTATTGAGAAATAATTTCAAATGCCATTTCTAAAAAGGAAATTTTTGCTGAAATCTCAGGAATTTATTCTTATTTAGGTATCTTTATATTACATTATCGCTTAAGATATTATAGTAGTTAATTTGTTTTGTATTTTTTTAAAGATGGGTCTATAGAAATGGTTGAAATAAACAAGGAGATTAATGACTTATTAAAATCCAGTTTTCCAAACCTTGAGGGCACGATGGGCTTTACAGGTGAGGCACCAAGTTTAAGTAGTGTGTCTCCAGGTACTAATAAATGGACTGATGAAGCCACAAAAATGTTAATAGGTCTTAGGAAAGACTATGAACCACAATTTCAATCCACATCAGTCAGAAATGATGAAGTATGGGACAAAATTGCTTTGCAGATGCCTGGCTTTAATAGAAGCCAAGTAAAGGAAAAATGGCAGTATCTTAGAAAGAGATATATTAAAAAAAAAGAGAATATGTCCAACAAGGCCTCAGGATCGGATGCAATAAAATTTTCATTTTATGAAGAATTGGATGAAATTTTGGGGAAAAAACCAAACGTTACACCAAAAAATCTTGCATCTTCATTAAAAGGAGTAGATGTGGATGGTAAGTGAATATTTTGATTGTGGTGGCCCTACGTGTGTTTTTCTGAAGTACATTAAAATCCTTATTTCTTATTTAAAATTTAACTTAACAACCTTTTTCATTTTAATTTGCCTAGTATTTTATTTGTTTCCTCTCTTCCCTTATAAAAAATGTAAAGAAAAGTTGTATTTTATTAAAATAATAAAAATAAAATATTACAAGTTTCAAAAAACGCCCAAGAAGGTATTTCATCATAAATAGGTTTTATATTTCTAGAGGGTTATCAAATAAACTTCAGAGAATAATTAACTATTTATTGTAACGGTGTTATCGGTTAATATTGTATTTTGTAGTTGACACCGAGGACCAAAATGCCTTAGAAGATGAACCCCCAGAAAAAATAAGAAAAAAATGCTCCAAAGTTATAAAAGCACAAGATGCTTTACTAAATTATTTTAAAGAAGAGTCCAGTAGAAAGGAGGAGTTGCAAAGAGTTAGACACCGAGAAATAATTGATGTACGAAACAGATCAATTGATGTATTTTCTCAAAAAATGGATCAACTAATTGAGAAATTAAACTAGTTTCACAAGAACAGAAATATTGCCTCTACTTATGCAGGATTGAGGGTAACCGTTATTTACTCAGAATTTTTGTCCAGTTGCTAACCAATAGGTATTTAAGAAAAAAACTTAAGGTTTTGTTCTTCATTGTAAAGAATATTGTTAATTTTGTTTCAGTGTACATAATATACTGCCATTAAAACAAAAAAATAAGTATAATGCAAACAATTTTTTTTTATTTGGACGTCAGTATATTATGTTACCTACTAGTTTGTTGTTCAGGTTACTATGTTAAAATATATTTAGGTATAGGTTTCGTTATTTATTTTGAGAAAATATATTGTTCATTTTGGTGCAATGTACATAATATACTGCTATCGAAACAAAAATATAAGTATAAAGCAAACAACTTTCTTTGTTTCGACGTCAGTACATTATGTTACCCACTAGTTTGTTGTTCAGGTTACTATGTTAATATATATTTAGGTATAAACAAACTAGTTTTATATTTATCTGTTATTTATTTTGAAAAATGTAAATTTTATAAAACAAAAGTTGTCACTAAGTACATGTTTTATACCTACTTATTGGCACAAATATTTAAAATAAAAACTTGGTTCCTAAATAACTATTGGATTTCTCTGCAGCCAAAGGGTTCGACATAGAGCATCTCGTTTTTCTCTAGCGGCTAACACATATTGAATATTTGGATCTCTATTTATGTTTTCTAAAGGCGGATCATTTTCAGCATTGTTATTTATTATTAGGTGAGCAATGCCTTCCTCAATAAATTGATTATCGAGTTCTGTGTTAAGGCACAGATTATGAAGTACACAAGCTGCTAGTACAGTAGCTGGAATGAAATCTGTTCGGTTCATATCCAAATATTTGAGTCTGCGAAATCTGCCAAAAAGAAGAGCGAAAGCTCGCTCAATGGTCTGTCTTGTTCTTGCATGTTGTGTATTAAAATAGGTCTTTGAAGGAGTCATGTTTCCTCTATTTATAAATGGCGGAATACTCCAATCTAAGAGAGGGTAGGCTTTGTCACCTATAATAAACTCTTCACCAGCAACATAATTATCCCTATCATTTTGAATTTTGTGAAAAATGTAAGAGTTCCTAAAAATTCTACTGTCACCCACTGAGCCTGGGTAACCCACAAATATATCTGTAAATTTTAAATGAGAATTACATATAGCTTGAAGTGTCATAGCATAAGTGCATTTTCTAGTAACATAAACTTCTGGATCTTCTTTTGGTGCTTTTATATTAATGAAGGTACCGTCTACAGCTCCTATGACATCAGCTAAACCTCCCATTCTTTGAAAAGCTTCCTTAATATGAATTCTATCATTTTCTGATGGCCACATAATAATGCTTGGTGCTAGTTGGCATAAAACTTTTATGACTCTCATGAAGCATTTGGATAAAGAAGATTTTCCAAGATCAAATCTTTCCCCAACAGATCTAAAAAAAATAATGTTATTAGGCACTAAATACTTTACACTCAAAATTATAATAATTAGTAACTATTAAGAATACATAGGTGTATGCTAAGAAGACGAAACAAAAGATTATAAATATTCACTTCTTTAATAACACTTGTGAAAACAAAATAAAGTTCAGTCACTTATTGAAATCTTAATGTGCTAAGTTTTCTCAAAATATTTACTATAAAGTTGTAGGTACTATCGCCTTTCTTCAAACTAACCTATATGAATCAGGTGTTGCCAGTAACCATATTACAGATAGGATCTGTTTTTCTGCTATGATGGTTTTCCTTCCTCTATCTCCATATCTTTGCAATGACGGGCCCAGTATTCTCAACAACAACTCGTAACTTTCCACTGTGACTCTAAAATTCTGTTGAAATTGCTTATTTTCAAACCTCTCTAAGGTAAATTCTACATAATTTTTCACTCGTTGAGGAGTTCCTTTTAGTTTTTTAAGGGATATTGCCACAACATCTTTTTCATCGTCACTATCACTATCTGTGTCTATTTCCATATCGTCAAACAAAAGATATTTTACAGCCATCGATGTGGCCAAAATTATTACAGACCTATTTCGGGCCATATTTATTCAAATTAAGTATATTTTTAATTAGTTTAATGTAAAAGTAAAAGAGCAAACTCGGTCAATCAAAAGCAACAAACAACAGTCAAAAGTTATAGGTTATGTTGAAACGAATTTTGACATTTGAACAAAGGAGGTGCTAAATTCGTTCACAAATCGGGCTGACGCTGGGATTCCACTTTAAATGTCAACTAGTTCCATTACAGTGTAAAGTATTCCTTTGCTTGTTGTTTCCTGAACGCACCCCAGCAGTGAGATGCTTCGCCAAACCGGCCTGCCATAAGTGCGCATCATTACAACGAGTGTACCCACTACTACCACCACCAAACCTTTGGCCACTCCGGCAAAATGCATCAACTGTGGAGGTGATCACCCTGCAAACCACAGCGGTTGCTCTGCCAACCCAAAAAATCGCCCTAATCAAAAAAGGGCGGCAAATGCTGTTGATTATGCTGTTGAGACTGAGTGCAACTCTATTGTACCACCATTATATTACTTAGAAATTAAATGGATCGGACTTGATCCGCGTCCATCTTAAGGTATAACGCCTCAAATATTAACCATTGATGCTGAAAAGCCATTTAAGTTTCTGTCAATTCAAAATTTGGGACTAGGTGGAATTTATACCTATTCAGAAATAAAGAAGGTGCAAGATGCCATGTTATTTAGCTCACAAAAAGCCGCTTTAGCTAATATTCTCATTCGAAAATCGGGGGAAAAGCGGGACAATAGGTAGAATCTCAAGGCGCGCCTTTTTAATACGCAAGAATTAGAAGAACTAGCCAATTTAACAATCAGAAAATTATATGGATATTTTACTGTGCTGGGAAACTGGACAAGCAAAATACTCGGTCTGTATTTTATTTTTAGAGCTATAAAATATTCTGTGGATGTATTTATAAATGCTGTTGCTCTTCATCGTGTAGAAGGCTGCTCTTTAAATATGATAGCTTCTTTCTGGTCAACTTTAACATTGTTTGTTTTACATCATAAACAAAGAAAATAATTTGCCGCACAAAGCACCACATATATGAAAAATACTGAACTAGATGCTGAAAACATTGAACATCTTAATACGCTTACTGCACCCGTAATAACCGTACCAGCAAGAAAGAAAAATGTCACTTTTACTCTTGCCATCAAACGTATAATACTTTTCGAACCGATTTATCTAAGGTGAATCAAATGCCAAATGAATATGCCAATATTACATGGAGTTGATATGAGAAAGAGGACAGAAAATTAGCAAATTAAAAATTACTTCTAAATTTTTAATTAGACAAACAGTGTATACCCTATGTATCCTATAAGAAATTCATTAAAATAGGCCAGTCTATATAAATATTGTTGGACAGTGTAAATCCGCTTTCACGCAAAGCCCGTTAGAGAAGCGCTCCGAACCAAAAGGAATGCCCCCAAGCAACCAAAAATGAACCGTATGTACGACTGACTTAGGTACCTTCTCGTCGCAGCACATATTTTACGCCGAACGCTGGCATGGTTTACACTGGGAACCATGCTTTAAGTTAAGCCAGGAGTTATGAATTTATCCCAATGCTCGAAGACAAGGAAAGATTGTTTACATTGGAAGATTAATGGAAATGACCCAAAAGTCAAGAGGCATAAAGTTGAAATTGGTTTAAAAAGAAATGCATAAAAATTTATTATACTTTGATTAGGCCTAAGTTACACTAATATTTAAAAGAAAGGGCTACCATATGGGAAAAGAAAAGGTACAACAAGAATGCCCAGAACTCTAAAATTTTAAAGTCCATGACTAAAAAGATAGAAAAACTCCGTGAAATTCGTGGTACCAATCAGTTACCGGTGAAGTTAGAAGGTGGAAGTTGTAAAAGTTTTTGTTCTTTAATTAAAATCAATACGTTAGATATTTTTTTAAGTTTAGTGCAAGTGTAGTTATTATTTTCTTTTCCAAAAAACCGTATCAGTGCGTGGCGGAATAAATTGACAATAATTATTTACATAAGACTTTCTAAATTTTTAACATACTTCGCGCGGTTTTTTTTTGCTAAAAATCAAAATGATTTGGCTACTAATGTTTATCGATTTAGTAAACAAAATACAGGAACCATGGGTACAAGACTATCTGTACCGGGTAGCGTTGTATCATTTGTGGGGATTCAGAGGGCTCTATGGGGGGGTACATTCTCACCCCGCCCTCTTGCCAATGCGGACATTGCTAAGTCTATGGAGGACCTGCTACATGCCCAATACCAGTTGGTGCGGGTAAACTTGGCGGTTTTTCTAAAAAGGGCGCATCTCCCCCTTGATGATGATTTTTGGAAAATATGGAATCGGTTAGGACTGGCAGGATCTGCCTGTGAGGTGTGTCGTATTGCACCACCGGTACATCCCCCAATTTAATGTATATTATTGAAGAAATAATACCCTTACAGGAGGAAGCAAATGGCATAAATACAGTGATGAATCAAGGTAAAATGCATACAAATGCAACAAAACAGCACAAAGGTGTGGAGGAATGTCAGAAAGAGATAGAGATACTCCAGGAAAAATTAAAAGGATTACATGAAGTAATTAATTCACTTTTTGAATAAGCGAAATGTTCCTTGCAAGAAAATAAAACTTTGGCGGAAAATAATTGTACTAAAAGTTCTTCGTTACCACCAATAACGACGGACTTGGAAAGTCAGATGGTCGGTGGCCATCTTGATTTTTGTTGTCAATCAAAACAGTATAAGAAGATTCCAGACCAATATACATATACAATATACAAGGAAGGGAAGCTGCAGATTTCAAAATTTTAGAAAAGGAACAAGGTGAAAAAATTATGTTCTCCGGAAAGAGAAAATCTGGATATAAACCTAAAGAGAGAATAAACTTTAGTATAAAGAAATCGAATGCGCAAGTGCCATGTAATGTAACTGACGATACGCTAAAAAGCGAACAAGTTCATATACAGTGAAGCTTAAACATACCCCCCAAGAAGTCAAGTATGTTGCAGGGGATATTTGAAGAAAAGTAATAAATTAAGGGCGGAATCTATTGTAATAGAAGCCAATGATAATAATCAGAGCGGATTATTAGTTGCAAGAGTTTTATGTAGAAATGAAAAATTTGCAACCGGAAATGACAAAAGCAAAGAGTAAAGAAAATTTGCAGGAATATAAAAATACACGGAAAAACACATTAAAGCTAAAAACAATTTCGGAAGAACATTATGAGATAATAAAAATGGAATAATTCACAGAATCAGTCTCAGTCCGTCTCTGTAATGTATAGTTTACTACTAGTCTAAATACTGAAAAAGACCCAAACAATGATCAACTGAAAAATAAACTATGTTAGTGTACAAAGGGTAAATTGTTTATTAAACAGCAATATAGAATTGAGATAATGATAACCACAAGAAGAACAATATACAAACTAATTTTACTTATATTTTTATATTACGAAAAGAACCAAACAAAACAAGCTCATAGTTATATTAGGTATTTGGCGTGGGAACGAAACCATTAAGATATGTTGTTATTACAGGGACCCTATAAAAACCTCCAGGCAAACTAATGAGAAATCAGTTAAGCCAAATACATCAGTACCCGTTAGTTGTCAGTTATAGTGCGTGCATAAAATGATTCAAAAGTGTATGGATAGTTTTATTGCCTATGTGAGTACCCTCGCTCACTACGAGAAGACATTACCTCTAATTGAAGCAGCCCATACTTCTATCCTAAACCAACACGAACATTTGGGTGGTTCAGCACCTCCAAGAAACGAAGCAATTCAAAAATTGAGGGCAGTCAAAATGCTAAATCTGCATCTCCTTCATTTTGAATTTATCCAAAGATTGGCCCAACGTTCCGAAGAAAAACACCCCAAGTGTCATGAATTAAGATTTCCCTGCCATTGCAAATTCTGCAAACGACTTGACATGATTACCTGGAAAACTACGCACCCAAATGAATTGACGCCAGGTGTACCCATACAACGACATACAGCGCATCAACCCCATTCACCAATAGGATCTCCTCCAAGGAAATTGGTACGCCAGCCAAGAAATTCCCCAGCCATGATAAATCCTGGTCAAGCTCATCAACCGGTGGCCAGCTTAATGGAGCTTCAGAAAATGGTTAACACACTCCCCCATGAGTAGGAAAAAACCACCTCCACCACAGGATCCGTTCCAGGATCCATCCCTAGAAAAATAGTAACTGCCAACCCAAGGGTAGTCAAACCCTTGCTCATACCAGACCTCCGAGAAGCCCCTTCCACAGTGATGGTGTCAAAGCCAAAAGTGATAAAACTTGAATCAGAGTGCGCGAAATCTCCCGAAACTCGATTCACAAGTGAGAAATTTTTTTTTAAAGTGTGTGTGAGTACATAATGTACTTAAAAAAGTTCATTTTATTACTATTATAAAAAAGTTTTTTTTTGGTATCACAGACTCTAGTTTAAGTTTACAAATATTTTTTTTGTAACCTACTACACGTAATTTTATGATAATAAATTATTTTTAATAAATAATTTTTTTTTATATTATGTTTGCGTTCTTAATTTTTTTTTTTTTTTTTCATAAAATAAACATTTCTGTATCCAAAACAAAGTAGTTCCTACTACCATGTTTTTTTTAAGGAGGGACGATTGTCGTGGGCCAATAAGGCCCACTTAAATTTAAATATTAAATATTTTATTTTATGAAATCAAAAAGAAAATAAATCCATTTCATTTTCGATAAAATTAGGAGATCAAAGTTTATCCAAGTTCTTTATTAAAAAGAGTCAAGAAAATTAAAGGAAGACAGAAAAAAGGCGCGTTTATTATTCGCGCATAAAAAGTTAGAAGCAGTAATTACCAATGAAACAACACTAGTAAGTACCACTCATTTCCTGTTATTGTTATTTTTATTCTCAGTTCTAAAAATTAAGTTCCATACCAAAACATACAGGAAGCTAAAAGTAATAAAAATGCGTATATTTGTGTTTATATAAACCCGAGTAATTACCAAAATCCATTAACTTTGTTATTTTAAATAGTAGAATAAAAGATAATGTTTTTTTTGACCTCCCTGTTTATGTTTAAAGGAAGACGGTTGCTATAGCAACCAGGAATCAAGAGGTGTAACTTTTCTCACATCCGTTCTTTCAACCAACTAAAATTAATAAAGAATATTCAAGTAGGCGGGGTAAAATATTTTTCCTGCTATAAAAACTGGCAGGAGCGATTAAAAAATTCAATTATTATTCAATTCCAATTTGTTTAAAAAGTTCTTCTTGAATAGAACTATCCGATGTAGTTCTTAGTGCCAGTGTTTTTCTCTGAAAATAAACTTTTTTATTAAATGTCAAGAACCCGGATTGACCATGAATAAATAAAAGTCTTTTAAAACAAATAAAAATAATAATCCCTAAAACCCAAAAAGGGTTCAAGCTAGTGTAAATAAACTCTCGCACCGAAAAGGCAAAGACCTTATGTTTACATAAGTGAGTGAATGTAGGGACATGAAAGCCAAAATAGTTTTTATTTTGTTTGGACTATTATGTAAGTTGAAAGACAATTAGAACTTTGAATTTCTTGAACTCAGTGAAAATAATAATCTTAACCAATTTTATGTATTTTACTAATCTAGTCGTGTGTACGACATAAAAGTAATGTAGAACGGAATTATTTTGATATTAATAATGTTAAAGATAAGTACGCAGTACAACTAGTCTCCCCTAAATTATAAAATTGTGAATATTAATTCTAACAGGGTATGCAGTACTCTTTAGTCAAACGGGAAATGAAAATGTATATTGTATGCATGTAAAAAATGTATATTAGTAAAAACATATCTTGTAATTAGCTAAAGACAATTATTCTGAATATTTATTCATAAAAGATCCTGCAGGGATGAATAAACAAGAATTCTACATAATACAGAGAATATATGTTATTTGTTTCTACCCCGTAGGGGTGTATATATATACAGTGCCTATCACTTATTTGATTAGGAATATTCCACAGGAACATCAACAGTTAAATTAAGTTAGATAAATTATAACAGGGGAGAACTAAGTCGGAAAATTGTGCATGTATTATTTTGATTAGTTGATATAATGTACTAACAAAAATGTATGGTTGTAATTTTAACTTTATATTAGGGTATAAAATGTATTTTATGAATTTGAGTATTAACAATTTTACATAAATAAATGTATAGAAAAATCAATCATAAAGGAATTATTATTTTCATCGACCAGTAAATAAAAAGGTGTATTAAACAATTGATAGGTTTCCACAAAAATATAGACTACCAAATAGAGAATATACAAAGAACCCTAATTCAAATAATATCACGTACGACACACCACGCCAAGTCTACCTTTCAAAATAACATCTTAATATTATAATAACTTTAATTATATAAATAATTAATAATATTATAGTACAGTGGTGGGTCGTTACACGTAAAAGAAAAATGCCTAAACGATTAGATGACAATCTCACTGCACATTACTTTGAAAATCCTAAAGACAACTTACTATCGAAAAACATTTTATGAAGTAATCGATCTAACACTTGCTGGTTTAAATTTGAGATTTCAAACTGACACCATGAACCATTTGACCAATATGGAAAAATTTGCAATTGGAAGTGATGGTGTGGATGTGGGTATAGTTACTGAAATATATAAGTCCGATTTTGATATGACACGTTTAAAACTACACCGCGATATGTTGCTGGACGTTGCTAGACAAGATAATTTAAATAATACAAATTTAAATGATGTTCAAATTTTTTTTTCAAACAGTAAAGACGGAAAAGTAATGGGTGAAATGTTGTTTGAATTGAAACGATTTATAACTTGTTTATTAACTGTACCTACATCTACGTGTACAGCAGAAAGATCGTTTTCTTGCCTTCGTAGACTAAAATCCGTCATACGTCAGACGATGAAGCAGGAGAGGCTAAATCATGTGTCCATGTTTCATATTCACCAAGAGGAGACCGATAAGCTTAACCTGAATAATGTAGCCGATGATTTTATAGATTGTAACGCTATAAGAAGAAACACGTTTTTAAAGTTTTAAAGTTTGAAAGTTTTCTTATTTGGTCCATTAGTTTAATTTTTTTATAGTTTTTATTTTACTACTGGATAACGTTTTATATAAAGGTCGTTAAATATATAATAATTTAGTAATGCGCCAGGTGGGTACCTGAATCTTGTTATGTTTTGTTTCTTACAATAAGCCATTAAATAAAAAAAAAATTGGTTTTTATTTAGTAGGTAAAATAAGTTTTTGTTTCTGTACTGATAATTTTAGTACATAATATATAATTGTTTAATAAAAATAAAGGAATTAAAAACTTTTTGTTATTATAATCTTACTAATATTAGTAAGGTACTATGACATTTATATTACATGATTTAAAAAAGGGTGTGGCACCCAAAAAAATTTCGCCTGCGGCGCATTTTTTACGACCCACCCCGGAGAGGCATCCTGTTCTTCTACACCCATTGAGATTTTTAAAAGTCGGCCATCAGGACCTGGAAACTTAAAATTTCAGATGAAATGGCTTGATGAGTGGAGGTGGCTAGTTTACTCCCCTTCTCTGGATTCTGTGGTCTGCAAGTATTGTTCGTTATTTTCCATTGTTGTCGGGCAACAAGCTAGTTAGGGTGGAAAACTGGTTAAAACTCCGTTTAAAAACTGCAAGGATGCCAGAGAAGAATTCAGAAATCATAAAAAACATTTATATCATAAGAATTGTTTCGAATGAGCAGCTAACTTTTTAGATAGTATGGCCGGAAAATCTGAAAATGTTGTTTTAAAAATAGATAAACAAAGAAACGATCAAATAATTAGAAATCGGGAAACCCATAATTAAAACAACGATGTATCTTGCTAGATTAGGAAACTCATTTCGAGGTCACCGTGACTCTGGACTTCTTAATATAAGAGAACCTCCAATTAAAGGAGAGGCTAATTTTAGGTCTTTACTTAAATCTCGAATAGAAGCAGGAGATCAAATTTTGGCCAAGCACTCTTTTTTTATTTGCGACTTTTGTGAATAATATATCTTGTTAACGCCTAAAAATGCTTTTATATGTGACTTTTATGAATAAAATTTTCCATTTCACTTTGCCCCACCAAGGGGGTAAAGTGGAACGATTTGTTTTTTTTTTAATTTTTTTTTACAAAAACTCTTCACCTTAAATACTTAGGTACATTATATCACTGTCCTTTTTAAAGAACAGACTAAACTTTTGATTGACAACATTTTTACAACCTTCTTTTAAAATATTAAGATTGCCAACTAAAAAAAACGAAATATCATCGCTTTGCCCCACTCTCCCCGATTAGATGGTAAAATATTAAGAGAGTTAAAACAACAGCTGGAGGAACATCAAAATCTAGCCAGTTTATCTAGATCAAAAATGAAGACTTACATGGAAAATGGAAAAAAAGATAAAAATATTGAGACGTTGACTTTTGATTTAGAAAAGACTCTCCCACTGCCAAGGCTTACCTACTACAAATGTAATTTTTTACAAACGACAACTTTGGTATACACTCAGCAAAGGAAAATAAGGGAAATTGCATGATTTGGGTTGAAGGAGAAGCAGGGCGGGGGGCACAGGAAGTAGGATCTGGTTTAAAAAAGTATATAGGTAACAATGAAAGTTGGTGCAGAAATTGAAGAACTTCGCCTCTGGTCAGATTCTTGTGGGGGTCAGAATCGTAATATAAAATTGGTAAGACTATCTTTAATTTTATAAAACATGATTATGACCTATCGCTAACATTCTTGTAGGTTCTTATGTTGCGACACATTTTAAGTATCCATCCTTCTCTCAAAAAAATTACATTAAAATTCCTTGTAAGCGGCCATTTGTTTTTTTACCCAATGATGCAGACTTCAACGATATAGAAAAAGCATTGAAATACCAACAACGAATATGTACTCCTGAAGAATATATAAATGTGAGGAAGACCTGCGGAAAAGAACAAACTAGAAACAGAGAATGCATAAAGTTGATTTCTTAGGAACATCTAACTTTGAGAAAAACATTACAAACAGAAAAGTGGGTAGGGTGGTGGCACTGGTAGTTGACCAGCACCCAGTAGTTGACCAAAAATATTTTAATAACCTGAAATAAGAAACCTATGATGTTTTGTTGGTTGCAAATGGTTTTAAACTAGTAATACATCTTTTGTCTAGTAGATGTCACAGCTAATCTAAAGAACTTTTGGGTTCAATGCTCACTATTTAGGCTTTACAAAAAGTAGTTTGTGTATGACAGTTAACAAGTGATATAACAATAAGCATGGTAAGTAGACAACTTTAACTGATCTTAAATCATCCGTCTATTGGATATGTTTTATTGATATAATATTTAATGTACTAGTAACTAGATGCATGTAGTAAAATACGTTTAGAATATTTTTTGGTTTAATGTGTTTTTAAGAAAAAAAATACATGTGGTCAACTACTAAAATCCAAAATTTGTTGAAACACCAGTAAGTAACCACTTTGGCCAACTACTGGTGTTTCAAAGAAGGTAAAGATTTTACGTCGCTGTCTATTTTATAGATTTGCGTATGTTTTAAAGAAGTATTTTTATTTAAAAATAACCATTATTTTACAGCGGATCTAGTAGTTGCCCACAGTTTTGTAGTTGCTCAACCATTGCGTTTCTGTTGTGGTCAACAACTGGTACCTATCTTGAGTAATTTTACTTTATTCCTATATTTTTTAGATAACAATGTCTGAAACCAAAAAGAATTTTTTTAAATATACAGAAGCACAGTTACAACAAGCGGTAAGCGACATTTCCAACATTCGGCAAGCAGAAAGGCTTTACAATGTCCCGCATTCAACTTTAATAAATAAATTAAAAGGAAGGTCTTCCTTGACTAGACAAATGGGCCCTCCTACCATATTAACTAAAGATGAAAAAGACCTTTTGGTTAGGTGGTTACTAGCATGTGCTAAAAAGGGATTTCCCCTGAACAAAATAACCCTCTGTGAAACTGTCAGGGATATTATTCAAAATGATGATCGCACTCAAAAATTTCGTGATGGCATGCCTGGTAAAAAGTGGTTTTCGGCATTTTTGAGACGTCATCCGGAGGTTAGTCAACGACATCCTGAATCTATAAATGGAGCACGGGCTTGTGTAACCGAGGTTTCTACCCGAGAATGGCATAATTCAATTCGAACTTATTTAATTGAAGAAAATGCTGAGGAGATTTTAGATTATCCTACTAGAATTCTCAATTCCGACGAATCAGGATTCGCAACAAACCCAAAAACAGATCTTGTATTGGGTCCTCGAGGAATGAAAAATTTTTACGAAGTGAAATCTGGATCAGAAAAGGAGTGCATTACTGCATTGTTCACAATTTCCGCTGATGGACAAATTTATCCACCGATGATTGTATATCCTTACGAAAGGATTCCAGCAGAAATTGTAAGGAATACCATTCCTGAATGGGTAATAGGTAGGTTTTTAAATTATCTAAAAGTTATTTTATTTACTTTTTTTTTTATTTTAGGTCGATCAAAAAAAGGTTGGATGACCAGTGAAACATTCTTCAGTTGCGTGTCTAACACATTATTGCCCTTTTTACAACAGAAAGGTATAAAGTTACCTATTTTATACATACTTGATGGACATAAATCTCACCTTACATATAATTTGAGTAGATTTTGTGCCGAAAATGGCATTTTTCTCTACGCCCTTTTACCAAATGCAATACATATTCTGCAGCCCGCCGATGTGTCCTTATTTGTTCCTTTAAAAATTAAATGGAAAAAAGTTGTTGTTGACTGGAAAAAAGCTATTAATAACAAAATAGTTAATAAGGCCACTTTCCCAGTTTTACTAGAAAATACAGTACAGCAGATTATAAAGCAGATACCGTTAAAAGCGGATTTAGAAAGTGCGGACCCTATCCGTTTGATGTTTAGGCTATAGATTTTACGAGATGTATGCACGACGGTTCGCGGATCTTAGGACATGAACACGGAATACAGAAAATCAAACCAACTAACTTCGACATACCACATTTTCTATATTTTGACTCACTTATTCCAACAAGACGGAAAGAATTTAAAAAAGCTGAAATAGGAGAATGGGTCGAACAAACCCGAACAAACCCAAATAGTCAGCGAAAGAGTTATACCATACCTGGAAAAAATTAAGAACAAGATGCTATGAAGGACATAATAAAGAAAAATATTATGTAGAATTAGAAAATGAAGCAAACAATAATGACGAAGCGGAAACTGAGAGCAAGACTGAAACACAGGAAAATAATAATGAAACTAATAAAAAACAAAAAAATATTATTAAAACTGAAGTAAAAGATTATAACAAGGCGACGGAAATAAAAGAGACAGAAACTGGTCAAGTTACAAATTTGATTGAAAAGGAAACAGAAAAGGAAAAACGTGTAATTATTTTAGATGATGTAGGGTCGAGCGGGGTAATTGTAAACAGGGGTAATTGTAAACGCTATTAGCAGTAATTTTAAATTTGCCGTGTAATGGAATGCAAAAATCTATCTTTTTATTTTAAATTATTTTTATTAAAAATTGCGTTTTCACTAGTCAGAACAGGATGTTTCCTTTTAAAATACAAAGAGAGGCTCTAAAAGCTTTTGTTCCAAAAATAAATATGATAATAAAACCAAACTTAGCCAACTATTTTAAACCAACCGATTTTCTTAAATAAATAACCAAATTCCCCAAGTTATTCTAAAGATTCGTTATGTCATAGTTTATTTTTCTATATCTTAAAAGCGGGTTGTTAGCAAAAACCCAACTATAATAATAAATATTACAATCTTTACGTTTCGTCGAAATTAACATTAACTTACTAAGAATCTAAAATAAACCACAGATGGGAATAATAAATAAGGGGACCTTCGTGGGTGGTCCATTATAATCAAATAATATGAATCATATATTGAGAAAAAAATGGAAAATATAGGTAGCAACCTGGATTTATATTTTGACCATTCCATGTATGTGAAAGTCGGATCAGATTTATTCTTTATTTTCCCTGTATCAGCTTAAAAGGGTTTTTAAAGTAAATCTGATTGTTGTACTTTAAATTTAAGGTTATTTAGAAATGTTATTTGTTAAGACCGTTTTTACAGTTATTTTATAAGTATACTATGTATTGTTTATCTATATGTAAGTCGAAGTCGGCCAAGTGCGTATTTCGGGTAAGTGCGCAAGTGAGATGTAGTTTCCTTATTTTTATACCAATCAATGTGTGATCCTAGATTCAGCATCATCTAGACCAGCTATACTCTAAGTGTGTTCCGCGGAACCCTAGGGTTCCGCGATACCTCTGTAGGGGTTCCTCAAGAATTTAGAAAAAAAAAATCAAAACACCTCTCTCTGGTCGAACGTTTTGACTCCGCGGCCGCGCGTAGGTGTATTTATTTATTTATTTGTATTTGTATAAACATGTGTTACAATAGCTGGTACAATATCTCATAAGTTTGGTATCAACATGTATACTTGTGAGCGCGCAGTCCCTTTGATAAAAGCCGCCTCTGAATTGTTTACAACGCAATTTTTATATTTCTCTTTTTATTTTTGCTTTTTGTTTATCAAAGGCGCCGACTCGAGTATTTTCGAGAATATTCGAGATCGAGTCTAGGACTAAGTATAAGAGCGGCGATCGCGCGTCGCGCCTCGTCAGTCAGTTGACGATTAGCGTTCGGAGCGATAAGTTCCTACCTACCTACTTACAAGCTCGCTAGCGAGAAACTAGTGTTCATTGTTCTACTGCCTGCTGTATTCTGTTGTCTCAGTTTTATACATTTCTTCATTGTACTAAACTTAGTCTCTTATACGCAGTAACGATTGTGCATTATTTAGACCCCATCATCCTGACGTGTAACATTATAAATAAAGAAGAATGGAACGTTGGCTTAAAGGTGTTAAACGTGTTGCAACAACATCTTCTAATGACGCTGAATGTTCAAAAGCAGTACGCGCGGAGAATATAGCAATCACCGATCCAGACGATGATGCCACGACGTCAAGCTCGACGGTTTCAAAGACGAAAAAAAGGAAGTATGATGAATCATATATCAGTTTCGGATTTGTTGATTCCAACGGCTCACCTCTCTGCATGCTATGTAGTAAACTGCTTCCTAATAGTTCCATGGCACCTGCCAAATTGCGCCGACATTTACAAACTGTACACCCCGAGTCTAAAGACAAGAATAAAGAATTTTTTGTTCGTAAAAAAGATCAGTTATTGGAAAGTCAAAAAAATATTATGCATGTAACAAAAACTATCAACGAAAAGGCCACGGAGGCATCATATTTAGTTAGCTATCGCATTGCACAAGCAGGTGAAGCGCACACTATCGCTGAGAATTTAATAAAGCCATGTGTATTAGACATAACAAAATGTATGCTCGATGAAAAATCTGCAAAGCATCTTTCTACTGTGCCGCTATCAAACGATATTGTTTCACGGCGAATCCATGATCTGGCAAGCTACGTCAAACAAGAACTAGTTACACGTCTACAAAAAACACGATTCGCCTTGCAAATGGACGAGTCCACTGATGTCGCTGGTTTGGCTATCTTACTGGTTATCGTGAGATATCCATATGAAAGTTATTTTGAAGAAGACATGCTTATGTGTTCACCGCTGCTCACAAACACTACCGGGGAAGAAATTTTTAATAAAATAAATATATTTTTTGAAGAAAATAATCTCAGTTGGAACAATTGCATTGACATTTGTACAGATGGGGCCAAGGCGATGACAGGTAAAACAGCAGGAGCAGTGTCACGAATAAAAAATAAAGCGCCTAATTGTAGTTCCAGCCATTGTATTCTGCATAGACAAGCACTTGCGATGAAGCAAATGCCGTCAAATCTAAAATTAGTTATGGATGAAGCGGTAAAAATAATTAATTTTATCAAATCACGACCACTACAATCCCGATTGTTCTCATTATTGTGTGAAGATTATGGCAGCAAACATAAAACACTGCTGCTCCATACAGAAGTGCGATGGCTGTCTCGGGGTAAAACTTTAACAAGGCTATTTGAACTTAGAGCCGAGTTACAAATGTTTCTTTCAGCAGATACTTCTTTTAATTTGAAGGACCGTTTGTATGATAAGACTTGGTTGTTCCGATTGTCTTTTATGGCGGATATCTTTCAAAAACTGAACGAATTGAATTTATCATTGCAAGGTAAACAGACAACAGTGTTTCAGGCCTATAACAAAATAACTGCCTTCAAAAGAAAATTAGATTTTTGGATTATTTGCGTTGGTAAGAAAGAAATAGAAAGCTTTACGTCACTCAGTGAGTTTGTTAGTGATAACGACTCAGAAATGTTTCAAGATGATGTGTTTGAAGAATTGGTCCAATATCTCAGTTCGATGCGCGCATCTTTTGAAAAGAATTTTCCCGAAGAACAGAATACAAAAATGAAACTGAATTCATGGATTCATAATCCTTTTTACCCAACTTGGAAAAGCCCGAAAGTATGTCAAACGAGATATATGAATCTCTTTTAGAAATGTCATCAGACACAAGTATGGAGTCACTGTTCAAAACGACGCCTCTCAACGATTTTTGGTGCAGAATCCGTGATGAATATCCAATGCTTGGCAAAATGGCTCTGAATATTCTTCTCCCGTTCCCAACAACATATTTGTGCGAAACAGGATTCTCAACCTATGCAGCCACGAAAACAAAATATCGCAATAGACTGGACGCCGAACCTGATATGAGACTTCAACTGTCTTCTATCAAACCTGATATCAACCAATTGATGAAAAATAAAAAACAGTTTCATACCTCCCATTACTTAGATTTTTTCTTTTTTAATATCTTCTATTATTGTACTTGCCATGTGGTAAAGTAAGTAATAATAAGTAACTGTTACATTGTACTTTTATTATGCTTATTAATAAAGAATACACTTTTAAAAACTATTGTTTTATTGTAGGGTTCCATCAAGTATTTTGCTTCCCAAAAGGGTTCCGTCACCAAAAAAGTTTGAGAACCGCTGATCTAGACTAAAAATCAGAATTGGCTAATATGACGTATCAAATAAACAGGTGGTCGAAGTTTGTGAAGATTTTTACATCTACGATCATCTGCAACGGCTCATATGTTTTGGTGAGTTTTAATATGAAATCATATTTGGCTTTGATGAAGGCATTTAGGCACCAATTTATTTTTGTAATATAAGTTCATTATTTAAAAAAAATCATGACCTAAGCACTTAACCTACAAAATCCACAAAGGCGGGTAAGTGCGAGGTTGCCGGTTTTTTCTAGTACGCACTTCCCCGATTATACAATTTTTTATTTTATTTTTTTACAGGTCACAATGCCTTCAAATTATGTACGTAAAACTAATAAAGGTGGAAATTATACTAAGGCGACTTTGGAACAAGCTGTGGAGGAAGTAAAGTCTGGTGTTTATAACGCATACAAAGCTAGCAAAGTGTATAAGATTCCCATGACTACCATAATTGACCATGTTAAAGGAAGAAGAGGAAAAAAATATACTTCTTTCGGCAGATCAACAGCTCTGACATTAGAAGATGAACAAAAACTAGTGACAGGGCTCTGTTATATGGAAAAGTATGGATACGGTTTGTCAAGAAAAGAGGTGTTAGAATTAGTAGGAAGCTATGTAAAAGAAAAGGGATTAAGAACACCCTTTAAAGATGGGGTTCCCGCAAAAGACTGATTCATCGCTTTTAAAAAGCGACATAATCTTTCACTGAAGAAACCACAAAGCGTTGAGTATGCACGCAAAAAAGCGTGCGATCCCTTTATTATCGCAAGTTATTTTGACCTCTTAAAAAATACGATGGAAGAATTAAATTTGATGGATAAGCCAGAACTTATTTGGAACTTAGACGAGACCAGCTTCTGTAGAGATCCATCAAAAACCAAGGTCTTGGGTCAAAAAGGGTGTTCTGCAACTCGCACCACAAGTTCTTCTGGTAAAGAAAATATTACTGTACTTCTAGCATGTAATGCTGCTGGAAGTAACGCCCCACCACTGATCATTTTCAAGGGGAAAAATATTTGGGATCAATTTATGGCTCCAGAAAACTCAGGGTTCCCTGGAACAACATACGCTGCTACGAGTAATGGGTGGATGGAAACGTCCGTGTTCGAAAATTATTTTAAAAATAGTTTTTTTAAAACAATTGGACCACAAAGGCCAGTATTACTTATATATGATGGCCATGCAACACATGTCGGTCTCACATTGACAGAAATGGCAAGGGATGAAAACATTGTGATTTTAAAACTTCCTCCGCATTCCAGCCACCTACTCCAGCCACTTGACTTATGCGTTATGAAGTCCTTAAATGTTCGCTGGGATGCAAAACTAACAACATGGCAAAGGCACCATAGACACTTTAGTTGACCTTATGATTTTTAAGTTGAAATGTCCATAAAGAGAAAAAGTTTTAATTAAATAATAAGAGTGAATAACTAGAGCCAACTAGCGGTCATGTCTACAGACATATATTTGTTCAGCCCAGTTTTATAACCTAAAGCAGAGTTTTAGAGAGAACCTCTGATTGGTTGCGTAGAATAAATTGTTTACTCTGTCAGACGTGGTACCGAAGGGTGATATTGATTCTAGTACAGTCTATAGGTTCAAGTATCTAAATATTTTAAGTAGCATAATTTAAGGGCGTGTGCTTAGAAGTTAGATGCTTAATCCAGGAGATTCACAATTTAGTTCCTAAAGTTCTATTGTCGGGTTAGGTTGACCAAGTACCAAAGATGCTATTTTCGGGTGTAGTCGAGCGGGTTTTAAGGGGATATACTTTTGGGTAGTTTCTATTTTCGGGTTAAGTGGACTAAGTTTTCAAAGTACACATTTTCGGAAACATTTCTCTTTTTGCTCTTGTGTAGTGCATCCTTTGTTTCTTAAAAGTGTAAAGTTAAATTGTTGAACGGTTCGCGCCTGCGCCATAACGACGCGCCGCTGCGTCGTTATTGTTAACATCATCACCTGGATCTTATTGTTGAGTTAAGAATGACATCCTTACTGTTTGGTCGACATGGGTAAGTCGTTTGGTATTAACAGTAGATACAACTAACAGAACGACCTGGACGTTATCATGGGGACCTCCATTATCTCCAAGAGTGCTCTTGCTATAAAATTGTCTTAGTTATTTATACTCGTGATTCTAAACTTATGTGAAGGGACAGGTCTGGAATTCTCGGCCAGAAACGCTACCATTGATAATGAATAGTGTTTATTATAGTCAGAACGTTACCAAGTGTATTTGTAATTAATTAGTGATATACCAGATCAATCCTATCACAGCCGCCAGCCTTATAACTTCCGGCCGCGCTCAAATATCTCCCTCTTTCATACCATACAAATGAATACATAGTTAGGCACTCGTCTTCAGTTTGTCTTGTGACATTGTTAAGAGCACTACAAATTTCTTGATTCCGTGTTTGTAACCCATGATTTGAAATCGATGTGAAAATTCTGGTACAAAGGTAAGAACTCTAAAATTTCATTAGGGGGTTTTAGAAACCCATATTTTTGTAAAAAATTATATTTAAGACTTGAATTTTATATAGAAACTGTTTTACAACCGTGTTTACATTTACCCCTAATAAAAAGGGATACGGGTATGTGTAAACACATTTTAGGGGAAAATGTAAATACACTTTTGGGGGAAATGTAAACGTGAAATGCATTTACTAAAATCTATTTCAGATGCCTAGAAAGTATATTCCCAAAACCAATGGGCCTAATTATTCCAAAGAAGACCTTGCAAATGCTGTACAAGATGTGCAGAACAGAAATATATCTTACCGAGAATCACAAGAACACTTCAATTTCCCCATTACCGTTATTTCCCAAAGACTTAATGGAAGAAAAACGGCTATGCATTCCCCGTACAGTCACATAATATGATATAGAAAAACAATTGTTGATTGTTTGTTGGCATGTGCCAAAGCTGGTTTTCCATGTGATAAGAACGAACTATTAGACCTGATTCAAGAATATGTTAAATTAAATAACTTGGAGACACAATTTATTGACAGCCGACCTGGATCAGACTGGTAGATATTACTCGTTTTTAAAACGGCACACAAATCTATCTTTTATAAAAACCGAGCACCTTCAGAAGTGTCGCAAAGATGCTAGAAGGCCACAAGTCATTTATTCATTTTATGAAGATCTATGCAATACCTTTACCCGACTTGAAATAACATCTTTGGAACAGGCATGCTTTGTTCTGAATGCTGACGAAACTGGTTTTAAAAGTAACCCAAGTCGATTAAGGGCTAGGACAGAAGGGAAAGCCTTTAAGTCGCGTTTCTGGGGGGTCGAGAATCCACTACAGTTTTGGCATGCGTGGGAGCAGATGGTTCCGTTCTAGTTCTTTTTAAGGGCGCTGCAGTACAAGCTCGTTGGGTATCTGAAAAAGCGTACCCTAGTACTCTCTATGCGGTGTCGAAAAATGTTTGGATGGAAGAAGCACCATTTTTTACATGGTTTTCCAAAGGTTTTATACCCCATGTTAAAAACCTTAGGGAATTAAAAAATCTATCAAACCAAGCAGCAGTGCTAATTTATGATGGACATGCAAGCCACATTAGTGTGCGCATAGTTGAAGAGGCAATCTCAAATAATATAACTCTAATCAGGTTGCCAAGCCATTTAACCGATTTGTTGCAACCTCTTGATAAATGCATGTTTCGCCCTGTCAGGACTTTTTGGGAAAAAAAGCAAATTGCTTATGGAAAGAAACAAATGGGTAAGGGAACTGGGCGATTATCTAAAATGGTATTGGTAACACTACTTGCTGAAGTTTGGACTCATGCCATAAAACCAACAAATATCATTTCCGGTTTTAAAAATTGTGGGATTTTTCCCGTCGACAAAACAAAATTTCCCCTTGAATTCTTTGGGAAACGTGATTTAGACGAATATCTTCAAAGCCAGGATATTCTAATCAAAGAACCTGAAAATAATGATAATATTTTACTACAACCAGACCACCCCATAGAGAATCTTGAAGTGGCTCTTCACCTACCTAAAACTAACAGCCTACCTATTGGTATTTCAGAAGGTATTTCCAAGGATATCTTTCGACCAGATGAAAATAATACGAGCCACAATATATCCAGTGCAGTTAGTGATAGAAGTTTAACCAGAACTCCAACACCTCACGAAGAAAGTAAGTTGTGTTGTAAACATCTTCCAACCGAAACTTGTACATCTATCTGTACAACGGCTAGTAATACAGATGGTAAAATGCTAGAAAAAATATGAAAGAGCCTTCCTTAGACCCAACACTCACTAAATTGTTCTTTAAGTCGCCAGAAAAAAACGAGAATGTCACAACAATAGTAAAAGCAGTAATACCAAGATTGAAAAGGCAGACATATGGAGAAATTTTAACAACTGAAGATGTCCTTAGTATGCTAAAAGAAGCACAGGAAAAATGATCAAAAATCCATAAAGCAAGAAACGAAGAAACTGAAATCACTTGACATTAAGGATATTCGCACAAAGAAACAAAGGAAAATAAAAAGTCAAAACAAGAAGAAAAGAGAAAAATAAAGTTCAAATGAAGAAGACAGTAATAATATAAACATAGAAAACTGTTTAAATGATAGCGATAGCCCTTGGGATTGAGAAAAAGAAAATGTTGATGAAGAACTGATTACTATAAATCCAACACTTCTACAAGATTTAAAAACTGGAAGTTTTGTTCTTGCTACCTTAAAAGGCGGAAAAAGAATACACCACAATCTATAAATATGTTTATTCTGTAGAAAATGTATTAGATAGTGATGTTGAAATCGTAGGCTTAAGAGCTTTAGATAATAGTAAACAAAATTTTATCATCAAATCCGGCGCTCTAAGCTATGTTAATGCAGAACAAATTTTGTGTGTAGGTATTCACCGATTTTGCAAAATTATTCAAATATCGTTTCTCAAAGAAAGCACCAAAAGATTACCGAAAACATTTCCTACTCGAACTTAAGAAAAAAATCCAGCTTTTCCTGGAAGAAGATACTAGCAGCAGATTGTGTCCTGGTAAAAAGGATTATGTTACAAAAAACAATGTTCAACATCAAAAACGATTTTTAATTAATACATTGAAGAACCTGTTTCGTGAAATTTTTGAAAAAAAATCCTAATATTAAAGTTAGTTATGCATTTTTTTGTCGATGGAGGCCGTTTTGGATTGTTCCCATAAAAATCAATGACAGAGAAACCTGCAAGTGCATAACGCATGCAAACATAGATCTTTTTGCACAAGGATTACACAAAATAGAGATTACTCGTCAAAAGAATTGATCTCAAATTATGAAATACTTTTGTTGTGACCTGAAGAACGAACAATATCTTTTCAGGAATTGCATTCAATGTAACCACAAAAAAATCGAATATGAGGTCATCAATAATAACGAGACAATAGGATATTATCAGTGGGTGTACAATAAAGAAAAGTATTTTGATAAAAAAAAAAAAACTAAAATTTCTTCAAAAATTGGGAAAAAAATCTGCAAAGGTTGTATTTGAAAAAAAAATAAAACTTTTTATGGAACATGAAGCACAAATAAATCATCAATATGTTGCAATTCGAAAGATAAAGAAAGAAAGAGTTGTAATTCATTGTGACTTCAGTGAAAACTATAATGTAAAATACGCAGAAGAGACCCAAGCATTTCATTTTGCTGGTTCCCGACAACAAATATCTCTGCACACTGTAGTAGTTTATTCAAATACGAAAGGTTTTACATCGGAAAGTTTTGCTCATTATCAGTATCTTTGCAACATGACGCAAGTGCAATATGGGGCCCACTTGTTACCAGTTTTAATGGAATGATTAAATGGCAGGATTATCTGAAAAAGAATTAGAACGCCTAGCGAATGAGGCGGCTGCCAGTCTAGAAGAAATTACAGACGAGCAAGCAGGGAATTCGGACCTAGGTGGAGACTCGGATGCCGAAGATAACCTTCCTCAGGGGCGCAACAGGAACAATGCCAAAAGCACCAGAAAATGAAAGCTCATCTGATTCGGATCTAGAACCTCAACTCGATAGCCATAGCGACGATTTGCTTGCAAGATATGGAACTCCTCCCAGAAGTAGTGACTCGGATGGCGACTCGGACAGTGAGGCAGAATGTGAGAACTTTGATTGGTCAAAGCAAGCTAATGATCCTGAAAGGTATTCTACTACGAATTTCGAAGAAGAAGTCGGGCCTAAATATGACGGAGAATGTATATCTCCTATAGACTTTTTTTCCTTATTTTTCACCAATTTCTTTATTTGCGAAATGGCTGTTCAGTCAAATATTTACGCTTAACAAATGGGCACTAATCTTTCATTAACTGTTGAGGAACTGCGAGCTTGGTTGGGCATAGTAATATTTATGGGCTTTCACTATCTCCCTGGTATTAGATTTTATGGGTCGACAGACGAAAACTTCCATTGTGAAAGAATAGCGAGAATAATGCCTGTAAAGCGGTTCTTAAAAAATTTGCTCCATCTTCACCTTGCTGATAACAGTATAATGCCTAAAAGAGGTAATCCTGATTTTGATCGGCTTTATAAAGTGCGACCACTTGTGGAATATTTCAGTGACAAATTTTAAAATGTTTTTCGTCCTTCTCGTTTTGTTTCAATTGATGAAAGCATGGTTGCTTTTAAAGGCCGTACGACCATGAAACAGTACATGCCCATGAAACCGATCAAACGTGGTTTTAAAGTGTGGGTAATGTGCTGCGCGTTAGCAGGATATGTCGTGGCTTTTGACATTTACACGGGCAAAGATGTTTCTGATAAGACGATTGGTTCTTTGGGAGAAAAAGTAGTTTTGAAATTAACAAAATCATTAGAGGGATTTTATTATTGCGTATTTTTCGATAATTTTTTCACATCAATGAGACTTGTGAGGAAACTCCTATCAAAAAAACTATTTTTTTGTGGTACCATTCGTACGAATAGAAAGCATCTACCTTTAAATCAAATAAATGACAAAACCCTAAAACAACATGAAATCGACTATGCTATGAGTGGTGATATCTCATTCATAAGGTAGATAGATAGAGGAAAAAACCTGTATCAGTTTTAAGTACAATGCATATAAAGTCACCACCGTCCGCAGAACAAATCGAGAAGGCAAAAAAGAGGCTGTTCCTTGGCCTGAGGCAACAACTCCTACACACAAGGACACAGCGCTTATTTGTGACGTCAGCATCTGGCGTCCTATAGATAAATAAATACGCTATACCTATTATATGTTTTTCAGGATTTATACAAAGATTTATATTTTTGTGTGACTTTTAAATTTACCTATACACTTGAAACTATCGTTATTTACATATTTAAGCTGGCATTAACGTAAATTATGCGTTACTTAAAACATAACATAAGTGAAAAACCCCATATTTAGATAGAGATAAATTTACCTAACCTACTTAATTTGTCTTAAATGTTTTACTGTATTTTTTAGATAAATACATACCTCCCTATTATATTAAGGTATGTATTTATAAGTTTATAAAAAATAATAATCCATTAAAGTGTCTACCAAGGAGTCTACTATCGCTTTTATTCGCGACATGCAACACCTATCGAATTTATTTCAAGATATATTTGCTTATTTAAAACTTATAAGTAATTTTGCTCGTAATTTTGGTACATTCTATACTAATAACGATCTCCAAGATAAAGATTTCAAAAATAATGGCAGGCGTTCGGCTGTCACCCAATATCACAAGTAAAATTTAATTAGGCAGGTATAAATTTGGTATCACTACATAGTTAAAGGTTCAAACGTTGTTTATCTTGTAAAAGATTTTTAATTTAGGCCTTTCATTGGGAGAAAATAATATTTAAAGTTGGCCTATTATACCAACTCAAACTATAGTATATTTTGAAAACGAAAGGGCAATCGGAAAATCTCTTACATGAGAAACCGAGTTCAAGGATAGGACTTTCAATATTTTTAAATTGAAGTAAATCGTATGGGCGGTTTCGGAGAAACTCGGTGACAGCGGAGGGCAAACATTGGGTTTATTTTACATGCGGCGATGAACTCTTAAACTATGAAATTTTTCTTCTGTCGGAAATATAATCTTTGATTTTGTGTATCCTCAGATAGTAAATTTCTTCAAAAGTTTAGATAGGTACTCGAGGTTTTACAAGTACCTAAATACTGAGAAAAATTTACAGCAACTCATCATTGGATTAGTTACCTGTGTTAGCTTACTGTGATAGTATTTGTGTATGTGTAAAGCTTTTGATGCAGTGTAAGTGTGTAGTAAGTTCTTGTGTGGTAGGTAAATTTTTTTTGTAGGCTTTTTATTTTTTTTTACTAACTACAAAACTAGATATGACCGCGTCTATTAGTTACCTAGCCACTGTTAAGTTAAAATAATTTAATACTCTCAGTACTCAAGGTTCAATTATTTCGTGTATGTATTTAATTTCCTTTTATTACCTTTACCTAATCGGTTATTTTTTTTGCTACAATAATTTTTTATCAAAGTGTTGCTAATACTGCTAAGTAAAATATCAACAATTGTTTGTGCCGAGTGTGTATTGCAGCCATCAAAGTAAATTAAAAAATCTTGTTTTAGGATATATTTAAAAACAAGATTAGTCAGAAATGATTTTTGAGAAAAAATGTTTAAGAATTTATTCTCATGATTATTAAGTATTTTCTGATTGTAGGTATATACAATCGAACAAAATATCATAGTTGTAGAGGAATATCTGTAACGCTCCTTTGACAAAGTTCTTAATTTTATTTGTTCAGAGATAAATTGTAGTCCTTGTGTTAAAATAGCATTGTCTACTTTTAAGTTTTTTAACAAATCTGAAACAAAGTTTAAGATTTTATAAATTTGTGACATATCTGTGTTTTTTTCCTGTTGTTATCTTCGGGTTCTTGGTCGGGATTAAGATTATTGTCTTGTTCGGAGTCTAAAGAAAGAATATCCATCGAACAATCAATGATTTCCAGTAAACTTCGCAATTCATCCAAACTACTTGACAAAAAGGACGTTTTTTGTTTATCAATTTGTAAAGTTACTGATTGTCCATATAAATATGAACTTATTTCTAAATTATTGTTTATTTTAACAGCCCACGTAATTAAAGGACCAGGAGAATGCTTAATTTTAAAGAGGGTCTTGGAAGTTTTTTCATTAATGATAAACCATCCTTCCTTTAAACTGAAGGTTTTAAACAAATTATTAAATTGTTCAAATGATTTATAACTTGTTAGTTCTTTATGTTTAAAAATTTCACACTTACTTTCTTCAATACCTTGTTGAAATTGTATTTCGTCTAGTTCTTTAAGCTTTTCTTCCCTACTTTTTCGATGCGTTAACGTTTTTGACAAGTAATTCGGACAATTTGGAAACTTATTTGGTACGCTATCATTTTTTAATCTTGGTAAATTTATTTTAACTGAAACGATCTCACCCGTTTTCGTGTCCTGTTGGGAAATCGTCGAAATAAAATCCTCTTCTGTAAAATGGTACTCACAAACTCTACTATTTGCACTGGGAACAAAATTTTCGCGATGAATTGCCCGTCGCCATTGTTGGTTAACTTCTTCATTTTGGGGGAACCGAAAACACGCTGTAGGGCCGGCGATATAATTACCCTTATACAACCGACTACACAACATCGATTCGGCATTTTAAAACTCTATTTTAAACACTATTTGAAGCGGAAACACTATATATTTTCACTAAATACACGGAAATTAAAACACCCGGCGTAATTGTAATTGCGAACGCGTTAACCAAACAAACTAAAAACTAACTAACAGCTGTTGCTACGTTGCCAGATTGACTCAAGCGTTTCGCATGTCCGATTGTATACGTTTTATATTAATTTTTTTTATTTAACAAAATATTCCCAATAAAATACCTAAATCTGTAAAATTATATTAGGCTTGTGATAACAACTAAGTTAACATAGTTATAATGTTATGTTATAAGCAAAAATAGTAAAGACATTACATAAGAAAACCTATTTCAAAGTATATCAGGAATTATAGATGATCTGACAATGCCACCTGTCGAAGCAAGGCGGTCATAGCCAACTGGATAAAATAGGCAAATGACGCGTAAAACGTAATCGGACGCCAGAGCGTGACGTCACTACCAAATTTCTTTAGAGCACTTTGTCCTTTATCATCTAGGAGTTATTGCCTGAGGCCATATCAGATTACAATAAGTATATGGGTGGAGTGGACAGAATGGACCAAATGCTAGAGGTGTATAGCGTTGCAAGAAAGTCGCGTGGTTGGTGGATAAAACTATTCTATTACATTCTCGACTTGGCAATAGTAAACGCATTTATTGTTTATAAAGAAGCGCAAAAGCAAAATAATGAAGTCCATCAGCCATTTTCAGTTTAGATCTATTTTAGTCAATGAACTCGTACAAACATTTTCATGTAAACGTAAAAGAGGTTATAAGTCTATGAGTGAGTTTGCTAGAAAGAAAAAAAAAGCAGGGCCTTAACAGTACAAAATACGTTACGCTTATCCAATGTTGGAATTCATATGCCTCAAATAGTTAAAGGATACAGACGATATGGTCAATGTAGCACAAAAGACAAAAAAAAACATAGCAACATAATATGCTCCGCATTCAACGTTGCTCTGTGCAAAGGATGCTTTGCGGAATTTCACACAAGTAATTAACTTACTTATTACTTATTGCTTTATATTAGAAAAAAAATGAAGTTGATTTTTTATTTTGTTGCTTTCGCTATATTGTTTGTTATTGTGTTATTGATACCTTATGTTCCTCAAGGTTTTTTTTAGTATTAGGACTTAACAGTCTATGTTGCAAACTTAGATATTAACCTTACCTATGAATATTTCTGAGTTAGCGTATGTTTGAATGTTCATTCAATAAAACAATTTAAAATTATTTTTGTCTTATTTTATTATCGTAGAGGTAGGAAATATATTTCCCAATATTTTTTTCTTCCAGAACACCTTTTGGGAAAATTACTTCCCACCCGAAATTTTGATTTCTACACAATATATCGCGTTGATTCAAGTACCTACGTGTTTCTCATTAGCTCAAGAACCTTCAATTTAATTTTTAATGAAAAAGTAAAAAAAAAGTTTTTTGCCCCATAAAGGGTTAAATGAAACAGCGGAAAAAAACTAAGAAACAAAAATAAATTTCCCTAATTACTTCAGAAATTAAAACGGATAATAATATTCTCTATGAAGATATAAACGTCCTGGAAAGTAATTACGAAGATATAAAACAGAGGATTATGTTTTGGTAAGACATGATGATGAATTTTACCCGGGTCAAGTAATCCAAATCAAAGCCGGTCAATTTTTAGTAAGATGTATGGAGAAATCAGGTAAAAACTGGAAATGGCCCAATTCATCAGATGAACTTTGGTACATCAAAGAATATATAATTAAAAAAATATGGATAGCATTGTTTCTGTTAGTAACAGAGGTCTTTTCAAAATAAACGATACATTGAAGGCTTATGGCGACGATTGTTCATTAGAGTTGGTATAGGTATAGGTACTTATATTTTCCATTATAAAAAATGTATAAGTATCTGTTTGTATTTAAACTTACTTACCTTAAGTTACCAAATAAATAAGTTTCTTTAATAAGTTTGTGTGTCTCCTTACAGTTCGAGCTTTATATGAGGTTACAATCCATTAAGTAGGGGAGAGTGGGGATACTTGATCCCCTAGGAGACTTATCCTTATTCAAATTTACCGCCGTTTATGGGTTTGTGAACTTCCGGTTGCGGACAGCGTCTGTTCATAATGGCAACAATGCCACAAACCACTTCTTTGCATTGACTAGCAAGTCTTGCAACAAAATTCTGTATTTTTGTGATTTTCGGGTGTTAAACTTTTGACGTGGTAAGTAAATATTTACTTTTTTTTGTCAATAAATGTTTGAAAATATTCAGTTTTGTTGTCCGCATGTTTGGATGTGTATTTCTCGCTTATTTTGCACTGGTGTGTATAACCCTACATTTTTTTTGTTTGAATTTTTGTTTACATACATGATCACTGCCTTTTAGGAGACTTGATCCCTTGTTGTATTAGGATACTTGATCCTAGGATAATGTCTCCTTTCACTTTAAATACATTTAAAATATACTAAAATAAAGTGTACGGTCTTATTACAGATGCCTAGAAAATACAAAAGAAAGGAAGGCGCTACACCTAGGGTTGCCCCTGATCCTGAAAATTTAAAGCAGCAATAGAAGCAGTTAAAGCAGGTGGTACTTTTAAAGGAACTGCAAAATGTTTTAGGGTACCTCTAATGACACTGAAGCGGTTAGTTAGAAGTGGAAAAGATACAACTCCAGGTTATAAAAACTGTCAGGTTTTCAGTTCCGATGAAGAAAAAGAACTTGCGGAGTATATTTTAACTGCTTCGCAAATATATTATGGGTTAACCTTTAGCGCGTTACGCAAATTAGCTTTTCAGTTAGCAAAAAAGAACAACCAAAAATTTCCTATTTCTTGGGAAACAAATGAGGCAGCAGGAAAATAATGGGCAAGAGCTTTTATTGAAAAAAACAGTGCATTGTCTTTACGTACTCCAGAACCGACTAGTTTAAGTAGAAGCACGGCTTTCAATCGTCATACCGTTGGAGAGTTTTTCCAAAACTTAACAAAGGTATATGAGAATTATCAATTTGACCCTTCAAGAATATGGAATGTAGACGAAACAGGGCTAACGACGGTTCACTAACCAGGAAAAATCATCGCTGGAAAAGGCGTTAAACAAGTAGGTAAAATGACCTCTGCTGAAAGAGGAGAACTAGTTACTGTATGCTCTGCAATCAGTGCTTCTGGTAATCACTTTCCCCCATTTATGGTTTTACCTCGGGTTAATTGGCAGGATCGAATGCTTGATGGGGCACCACCTGGTACTAAGGAAACCACAAATCCTAGTGGTTGGATGACAACACCAAACTTTAAAAAATTCTTAGTTCACTTCTGTGAACATACATCCAGCTCCCTGAATAACAAGACTCTCGTAATCGTGGGTAACTATGATAGCCATATATCTGTGGATAGTTTAACATATGCCAAGGAGAACGGAATTGTGCTTTTAACAATACCTCCACACACCTCGCACAAACTGCAGCCATTAGATAGAACTGTGTTTGGACCCTTAAAAGCGTATTATAATGTAGCATGTTCAGAATGGGTGACGGTTCATCCTGGCAGACCAATAAAAATTTATGACATTGCGGGGATGTTGGGGAATGCCTACCCTAAGGCAATGAGCCCTACAAATATAATAAGCGGCTTCAGAGTAGCAGGCATTTGGCCACTAAACTCGACAATTTTCACAGATGATGAATTTCTAACCAGTTATGTTACAGATCGCCCAAACCCAACGAATGTTGAAAATCCTGAAACAACAGAAATATTTAAACCTATCCCCTCAACATCTGTTGCGACAACTTCAAAGCAGGTGGCAGACAATCAGGTTGGTCCTAATTTTTCTCCTAAAGACATTTTACCGTTTCCTAAAGCGCCTCCAGAGACAGAGGGAAGAGAAAAAATCCAAAAAAACAGTTGAGAAGCAGAAAAAAAAAGTTGAAGCTGTTAAAAAAAAGGTGCTAATGAGTTCCAGTAATGAAGACTCAGACCAACTAAGCTTTCACGATAGTTCTAGTGATTCTAATTTCTTAGGACAATCATCTGAATCAGAAAGTGAAGAGATTGTGACTCCAAATACTAATTTACATTTTAATGACTTCGTCATTGTTAAATTTGCAACTAAAAGAGCGACCAAGTATTTTATTGGACAAATTGAAGGACTAAGTGAAAATGAAATTGAAGTAAATTTTTAAAAGAAAAAAGATGAAACATTCCAGTTCTTTTACAATGAAATTCCCGACAAAAGTTCCGTCCAGAGAGAAGACTGCATTGTAAAATTGCCACAGCCAAAAATGTTGTCAGGTACAATTCGCACCGCAGGTGTTTTAAGTTTTCCTATTCGGTTTGCGAAATATTTTTAAAAACTATGTAGGTTTTAAATAAATGTTTTTACATTTTTAATGCGTTTTCATATTTGAGAGTTTAAATTTAAAGTGTGATCATGTCTCTCAACCAGTTATGATCAAGTGTCCTCACCGGTTGGGAGAGGTGATCCTTATGTTTGAAAATACAAAAATTGAAAATACTTACTTACTGTTGATGTACAGTGATTTATTTCAGTACAATAATATTCAGCAAGCAGCACATATCATATTACCTACTAACAAAAAATAGAAATAAACCAGTATGTATTTTTTACTTGAAAAAAACCAAAATGGGGATCAAGTATCCCCACTCTTCCTACGGAAAAAATATTATTCTGCATAAAAAGCATACATATTTGTATGACATTTTATATTGAACTTAGTGGAGCAAAGTTGCCAGGAGCAGTAAAAACACGAAAATAAACGATTTTTAATGTAAATATTATATGTGGTTCAAAGTTACCTCATAGATATGGATAACTTTGAGCCACAAAAAAAAATATTTTTCTCCTATAATTTCGATCTAGTTCTGCATTTTTTATAAAAAAAAACATGATCCTTAATTGTTTGTTTATCATTTTTTTCTGCTAAAAATCTACATGTAATATTAATATGAGATAAGCCTCGAAACTGGATCAAAGTTACCCCAAATGACTGTACCTACTGTGCCAAATAGTGTTTATTTGTTAATTAAGTATTAAAAAAAAGTAAGTAGACAGTTACTATACAAGCAGGTATGTAAAATACGATAAAATAATATAATTTATTTGTAAAATATTTTTGTTTTTATTCCGTTAATTTGACCTAACACAACTAATATAAACAATAAAAAATAACGGAAAACCTTGTACACGGTGATCATTTATAATGCCCCCCCCCCTCTTAACTTTTTTGTTTTTTGCATTAGATAAAAATGTTAAATATAAAAGTTGTACAGAATCCTGTAAGCTATTTGCAGAATAATATAAATATATACAGAAATGAGTCATAGGTTAGAAAAAAATTTTTTTAATGGTACACCCTATATATTTTTAGCTTTTTAGAATCTCCTAAAGCTTCTAAATATTTTTCTTATAACATGTCCTATACCTAAATGTAAGAGTTTTCGAAATAATCGCATTTTACCGAAGCGGCTACATTCAAATATAAATATTCTAGATTTCAGTAAAGTTCTTAGGTGGCCGTGAATTAGGCGGTCGCGGAGAAGCCAAAACTATGTTTATTAGTGACAGTTACTGACATATTAAGTAAATATAACATTTTTTTTTTGATAAAGATGCCTTATTTAGAAAGGGAAAAACAAGTAATTTTGCAAACATTTATTAAAGCAAACAATAGCGTTAAATTGGCTCAACGGGAACTGCGTAGATTTAATCCCCGGATGCACGTTCCAGGCAAAAAAACATTCCATCGAATCTATGAAAAGTTTCAACAAACATTTAGCCTAGCGAGAAAAAGAGAACAAAAAAAAATAGACGAAAATAGTGATTTAAATATACTACTAACAGTTGAAGAAACTCCAAACATTTCTTTAAGAACAGCATCGAAATGTTTAAAGGAAGAGCTTGATGATTTAAAAATACCTCTTATGGAAGGGTTCAAAACACTCTTAAAAAATATGGATATAAAGCTTTCAAAATTAGGCCTGTAACAAAATTAACGCAGAGACAGCAAGAAAAAAGGGTTAAATTTTGCCAAACTATGATGGAAAAATTAATAAGAATCCCAGTTATTTCGAAAATGTATTTTGGACCGACGCCGACGAGTCATCATTTTCAACTAGTGGCATGATAAACAGAAAAAAAAGCAGACAATGGGCCACAGTAAATCCCCACTGCTACAGGGAATTTAAATTTCAAGGACGTCAAACAGTTAATGTGTGGTGTGCTATTTTAAACAACAAAATAATAGGTCCCCATTTTTTTAACGGTACTTTAAATGGAGAAGGTTATTTGAATTTTCTCCAACACGAGCTAGAGGACTATTTTGATGTGCTTCCGTTGGAACAAGAGCGAAACATCGTCTTCCAACAAGATGGCTCGCTCCACCTCACAGTGTAGTAGCTGTTACAAATTACCTTAATCAAAGGTTCAATGAATGGATTAGACGGAATGCACCAATACAATGGCCACCTAACAGCCCTGACTTGACGCAGATGGATGCATTTTTATGGGGAACACTAAAGGATCGAGTGAATGCAAATAACATTGAAAGCACTGAACATTTAAAAGAACTTATTAGAGCAGAAATTCGAATTCTGAATGAAGATTATTCTCAATCTATCACCGCCGCATTACGAAGGTTACTAAAAACATATATCAAATGTATTCAAGAAAACGGTGGCCCAGTTGAGCAATTTGATTTGTAATTACCAAAAGTTCTTCTTTATTGTTAAGACATTAAATTTAAAAATTATTTTTAATTTTGTATTTCATATTTCATATACTTTTAATAGTATATTTAAATCACTATTTTCGTCCCTTTTCATTGTTCTCTTTTTTCTCGCTAGGCTAGATGTTTGTTGAAACTTTTCATAGATTTGATGGAATGTTTTTTTGTCTGAAACGTGGACCCGCCGAATAATTCTATGCAGTTCCCATTCGGCCAATTTACCGTTATTGTTTGCTTTAATAAATGTTTGCAAAATTACTTGTTTTTCCCTTTCTGAATAAGGCATCTTTATCAAAAAAAAAAAATGTTATATTTATTTAATATGTCAGTAACTGTCACTAATAAGCATAGTTTTTGTTTCTCCGCGACCGCCTAATTCACGGCAACCTAAGAACTTTACTGAAATCTAGAATTTATATTTGAATGTAGCCGCTTAGGTAAAATGCGATTATTTCGAAAACTATTATATTTAGGTATAGGACATATTATAAGAAAAATATTCAGAAGTTTTAGGAGATTCTAAAAAGCTAAAAATATATAGGATGTACCATTTTAAAAAAAAATTTTAACCTGACTCATTTCTGCAATACCCTGTATATATTTATATTATTCTGCAAATAGCTTACATGATTTTGTACAACTTTTATATTTGACATTTTTATCTAATGCAAAAAACAAAAAAGTTAAGAGGAGGGGACATTATAAATGATCACCGTGTACATAACTCAAAATCTATGTTTTATGCTTTTATTTCATTTTATATTTTGAAAAATTAAGTCAGTCTCCTGATATAGTAAAACACGAAATCTTCAAGATAAGTATATGTTACTATTATTTATTTGTTTATAAATACAATTATACAGTGTGTCCCCGGATGGAGTTGACAAGAGGAAAAAGATCTTTATTATTGATTTTACGACGAAAAGTTATTCTTTATAAAAAATTCTGCAGCAGAGCCATCTATAAAAGTTTTACGATACATCAGCATAATCACAAATAGAAATTCCATAAGTTAACCTTAGTACTACCTAGCGGAAATAAAACGCATCAATACAAAAATAAAACTCGAAAATTCTGAAGTCTACCTTACGGGAGTTATTAGATAAACAGACGAACCACAGGTGGCGCTAGTAGAACTATTTAAGAAAAATAATTCTTTTATCAGCAGTGGATCACCGACAAAGCGACTGAAAACTGAAATTATAAGATAAACAAGAGACAAATTCTGATATGCGTGGTTTTGGAATAAAAAGTTGCGACGCACAGCTTTTGGAATGTCAGGGTCTTGCTGAATCGGCTGTTTTACTTTTCTCATGAAAACCTAGTTCTCATCAGAAAATTTGGACTGCTGAATTGCAAAAATTTAAAAACTTTCAACAAAACCAGAATTAAGACGCTAAAATTTTTAGTTTCGTTCAGTTTCATCTGCGGGCAAGTTAAAGAACAAAAAGTTAAAATGCTGTGGTTAGTAATCTTTATGACCTATATAGGGATGATAGAAGATCTCCCTACGCGATCGTTACTATATCGGCTGGCCTTATATCATCTGTGGGATCTTTACGAGTTTTACGATAGGGACTTACCTTGTCCCCCGGTCTGGTGGCCTGTTCGTGCAACCCTTGCACTGTGGAGGGATATGGTACATACGAGTTACCAGAGATTCCGTGCAAGAATGGCCGTAGAGCAAAATCGACCCCTGGAGCCCCAGTGCACCTGTGCATTGTGTATACCGCCGACGGAACGCTTGTTTACGCCGGAATATTTTTGGCAAATTTGGAATTTTACGCAATTACAAGGTTGTTGCTGCCCAGTATGTCGTCAGAAAACTTCCAACTTACCCCATGGAATTAACAAAAAGGATGCTGCCACTCAAACCCCTTGTATAAAAATCTGCGATGTCGCCAGCCAAACCAACCCGCTTACATCTCAAGATGCCAACAGCCAAACACCGACCCTGGACAGAATAAGAAGTGTGCCCGGATACCAGATAGGAAGGCCTCTTCCCCGATTACAATCCCTACCACCAATAGTAATCAGACCAGATAGCCGACCCCAAGCAGCAGCTCACCATTTCCACCCCATGGTGAGGATCCAACCCACCCCAGAAACCCTTAGAGCACGAGTAGCAGTACCGCAAGAGGCTCCAGCATCCCCTATAGCAGGCGCCCAGCCCGATGGGCCGCCCTACCTGCAACCTGGAGGTGCCCGATATCGGGTAAGACCTGTTTCCAGACCTGGAGGAGGCATGTGCCTTCTATTCAACCCTGTTAGGCCAGAAAACGAGGACAGTGGTAACGAAAGTTAAACATTTTATTTTTTTGCGTTTATTTTAAAGTAGTAATAACAGGTTAATGACAAAAAAATTTTCTTTAGTTTTATTATTTAAAAAGAATTTCATTTCATTTCAAAAAGAAAAATTTTTCGTACTTTTATGAAATGTTAATGTTTTATATAGATAAGGGATTATTTTTCGTTAAATTTATTACAGCTATGATTGGTCAGGAAAGAAACTCAAATTTTCAGTATTATTTCAGTTCTACCAGTATTTCATAAATATATTTTAAAAACCATACCAAGAATAAACAAAATTTTTGTATAATTTTAATTTTTCACAAGTGCCTTAGTATACATTACAGAACTATACATTGATTTATTGAGGCACCTTATTTTATGACAATGTTAAAAACCGCTGTTTTGTTTAATCACTTTTAATTTTTCAATATTTTGTTATAGTATTTTACGAAAATACTTTAGTGTTTATTTGACAAAGAGAAAGAAAAAAAAATTATTCTTTAGCTCTGATGGGCCTAAGACAGTTTCCTCTTATGTTTGACAAGAGTTTTAAGGGATGTATCTGAGAACGATGACAGTATATTTTTATTTCACAAAATTTTTATGAAAAGGAATTATGGGAAAACTTTTCTGAACATTTTTGAAACAACTTTTATTAGTAAGAAAATCAAGACAGAAAAATTTTCTCGCCTTTTAAATCGAATTTTAAATATTTTTATTGGTGTTGAAAGAAATAACTTTACAGTGATTTAAAATTTTATAATTGACAAAGTAGACGTACCTACATGTTAAGGTATAACAATTAACGGATTTTATAAAAATTAAAATGTAAAAGGTAAAACACTCCTTGGAAATAATTTTGATAGTACGAAGGTTTTGAGAATTGCTTTACTTAATAAAGAGAATAAAATTTTTAAAAAATTTTTGACCTATAACAATGTAAACGCAGTCATTTGCCAAAAACCAAGAGTCTGTTAGACATACTGGCGCCACGCTGGTATGTAGAGGGACAAGACGGGACGCGATGCAGGGATCCAGTTACATAAACAAAAACAAACACTCAAGCTATTTATTACAAACTTTTAATATAGGAAGGTAGCAAACGAAGAAAACAAATTAAATATTTTCTTCGTTTAATGGGCGGGATATAGTAATGTAATGACCTGGGTTTAGTAAATCTTTTGTTTCTACAATTATTTTTTAAACCGAAAACAAAATTTAAGGGGAAAGTTTTTATTGAGAAAAATCAATTGAAATATAAATTTTAAAATTTGGAAAATAAATAAAACCTTTGGCTTTTAAATAAAAATAAGTAACAGCTTGGTCAAAATACCTTATAAGATAAATTCTTGTAGTGAGCACTGGTAAAAGACACTGGCGTTCACTTCGGGCTGCAACTATCTATTGAAACTTTAAAAATCTTCAAGTCTGTTCTCCCTCCCAGAAATTTAAAAGCAGGAAAACAAATTGCAAAACAATTCGGGTCTACGTGACATTCCAGAAAAATTCCTTCTTGTTTACCAAAAAGCAGGTACCGTAGAACGGGGCTAATCTAGAAATGCGGGGCAATTTTGGAAATCATGTTTTCGTTTATAAATGTGGCAACCCTGTCTATTCGTGACCTTCCTGAGCGACCACTGTGCGGCGGTTCCTTCGGAAGATCTCGGCCCTTAGTTTTAGTACGCGGTGAGTCTAGCAACAGCTTGTTTGTGTGTGATGTGGACTGCCCGAAAAGTTAAGTGAAAATTGGCGCCAAATTTTATGTGGTCAAACTTTGTCGTCCACTCGGCATCCCAAGTGAGTTATCGCAGGTATGTGTTTTTTAAAAAATTTGTGTGGGTGTTGTTAACATTGACAAGTAAAATTGTACGGATTAGTTTAACAGAAAAAATTTTATGGGCTATTTTGCAAAACGGGGCAACTTTGGACGACTTTTTTTGAACCGTCTAAAATAGCCCCGTGGTTCTAAAATAATTCCGGATTTTTTAAAATAACGCCGTTTTCCCTAAATTACTGACCATTTGCAAAATACTTAGGTTATTAATCATAGTGTAGTAGATATACTGATCGATATTCTTTTTACAGACAAAATGGTTCGCAACTATGTTAAAACTATGAGCCATACAAGAGATGGATAACATTTTAATCCTTACAAAAATTATACCAAAGAAAATTTGCAGCAAGCAATAAGAGCAGTTCAGACAAAGGCTTTAACCCTCGATAATGCAGCTAAAACATATCGGATCCCAAGGTCTACATTAGCATTACGATGTAGAAAGAGGAGCTTGTTTCCTACAGCAGGAAGACTCCGTCTTTTATCTACTGATGAAGAGAACATACTGGTAGAACATTTAAATCTGGTTGCCTCCTGGGGCTTTCCGTTCGATCGTATGGATTTAAGGTTGCTAGTCAAGTCCTTTTTTGATAAAAAAGGACAGAACGAACCGAGATTAAAAAATAATCTACCCGGCAAAGATTGGGCCACCAACTTTTTAAAAAGAAACAAGGACAAAATATCGGATCGATTTTCATCAAATATTTCTACTAAGCGGGCAATGGTCAATAGACAAAACTTAGATATATTTTTCAATAATGCCCGAGATATTTTCATAAGAGTACATCCATCGCTTATCATATATTTCGACGAAACAAACTTAACGGACAACCCAGGGGAAAAAAAGTTTATTTTTAAAAGAGGTAGTAAATATCCGGAGAGAATAGTAAATTCTACGAAGACAGCAATTAGTATAATGTACGCTGGTACGGCCGATGGACAACTTTTGCCAGAATATGTAGTGTACAAGGCTGAACATATGTGGAACAGTTGGACCCAAGGCGGACCTGAAGGAGCACGTTACAATCGTTCCCGGAGCGGCTGGTTTGATTCAATATGTTTTGAAGATTTACACCATTATTGTTCCTTATTTTAGAAACAAAGATGGACTGAAGGTATATTTTTATTCTAGATAAATACTGGTAGTAGGTATAATAACAAAAATATTTTATTGCAGGTTTTAGTCGGAGACAACCTTTCATCCCACTTTTCACCAGCGTATTGAAAACATGCCAGGAAATGAACATATCTTTTGTCTGCCTACCCCCCAATTCCACTCACCTCATGCAGCCCCTTGATGTGGCATTTTACGCTCCCCTGAAGAAATACTGGCGAGAAATACTTACTGATTGGAAGAAAAGTGGAGGGCGTAAAATGTCCACTTTGTCAAAAGACGTATTTCCTCAACTGCTGAAGAAGCTTCGAGGGAAATTATATGAAAATGATAAAGCTTCGGAAAACCTAATTTCAGGTTTTCGAAAAACTGGTTTAGTTCCTTTTTAACCTGACGAGCCAAAGCAAAGACTACCTCCCGAAGAAACCGCTGATCAACATACTCCAACTATTATTTCTAATGTGGTGGTAGACATGTTGAAAGAGATGCGTAATGGTTCAGAGTAGACAGGACTGCAAAAGCAGAGGAGGAAAAGAATCACAGTGGAACCGGGAAAGAGTATTTCAGCCGCTGATATGCCTTTAACTAGTATAGCATTATCCCGAATAATAACAAAAAAAGTAAATCCACCTAAAAAGAAAATAATATTACCTACTGCATTATCAAATTCATCTGATAGTGAATCAAGTATATCATTTGATTGTAATGACGGGGGCAGTAGCCCTGAAAGTTTTTACAGTGATGACTTACCAATATTTCCAAAATATGTGCAGTCACAAATTTCATCGGAAAAAAATCAAAAAGCATCTGACTCCTTAGAAGTTACTACTGAGAGTGAGAACATACCACTCATGCAGCCGAGGAAAATAATCAACATTCCTCAAAATGATGAAGTTAGAAAACCGATTGAAAATTAGTGGGTATTGGTTGAATATAAGAGAAAAAATGTCGCATGCCACTTTGTTGGTAAAGTCATTTCAGTTTCAATCGATTCAATACGCCCATACACAGTAGAGTTTTTACAAAAATCGAAAAAAACTGATCGTTATTTAATGCCATCAAAGAAAGATATAGACGATATTTCTGCTGATAGTATCAAGAGGATACTACGGCCTCCAAAATTAGATGGCACAGGGAAAAGAATTGTTTGTTTTTAACGAGGATTTAACCTCATATAAATGTGAGTAGGTAGTAATCTGCCTAGATTTTCTTGACTGTAAAGAAACCAAAAAATATGTTAATTTTGAGATTTTTTTATGATATTACCTATGTTTGTTTTTGTGTTTATTGTTCATTTATTGTGCTTTACACTTAAATATTTGCATTATTATTTAACTAATAAAACGAGTTTCAGTTTTTTGTATTTTTATTCCAATTTTCCAAATTCAGGGGCGTAAATTAATTTTTTGGGGCTCCCAGAGAGAAAAAAATGTATTTTTTAATCGTCTACTTTAGCCCTAGGAGCAAGGCAACTCTATATTTGCGAGTTATTTATGTTAAGTGACAATAATGAAAAGACCAGTAATGTCAAAGACACTAATTAATGTATGTCAAACGAGACAGAACATATCCTTTCAAGTAAAAATTAAATATAGATATACAGTCCACTTTAAAGAAGGAGTTTCATTTTCGTAAGGCCAAAACATTGGTCAATACGATCCGGATGAAAATTGGCGCGTTACAGGGTTTTAATAGTGCTGGAAATCGGAAGACAATTTAGGAAAAATTGGACGTTCCACGACGGGTTTCCGGACCTCTAACGGTAAGAGAATAATTCATTTGATAAAGGGTATTGTTCGGTCTGCACTAACAGGATGTCTGAGGAATCACAGTTAAAGACCAAAAAGAGCACGCTTAAAAATAAATTAATAAAATTTAACAAGTTTTTAGTAAAATGTGATAGAGAAAATTTAACTGATGAAATTGTAGTACAGATTGAATCTAGGTTAGAAGCAGTAGAACCTATTTTGGGTCAGTTTAATGATTTAGTACTACAATTATTAAATTTAAAAACCATTAAAAAAGAGACAATCCTCGCAGAGGAGGAAGATTTTGAAGATACATATTTTGAATCGATAAGTCGGGCAAGGTTATTGTGTAAATTATTTAATAATGCTGATGCTGAAACACGATCCGCAGCTGGAGCGAATGCAAGCCATAACAATGTAGGCTTTAATGGGTCGCAATCGAATGTAAGGTTACCACCCATAACGTTACCGACATTTAACGGAAAATATTGTTCTTGGTTGGAATTTAAGGATGTTTTTATTAGCTTGGTTGATAAGAATGAGTCGTTAAGTAATATTCAAAAGTTTTACTATTTAAAATCATCATTAGACAAGAATGTGCTAGAAGTTATTAAATCAATAGAAGTATCAGCTGCTAACTATACTGTAGCTTGGCAATTTTTGGTCGAGAGATTTGAAAACAAAGCCTTAATGATTAATAATCACATTCAGGGAATCTTTGAGCATCCAAATTTGACTGGCGAGTCACATATTGGCTTAAGAAGTTTGTTCGATTCAATAATGAGTCATCTTAGATCACTAAAAAGTTTGGGCGAAAATACCGAATCATGGGACAGACTTATTATTTATATTATAGCAAATAAATTTGATTCAGTAACGCGTCGTGATTGGGAAAATTATACTTATCAGGCTGAATTGCCAGATTTAAAAGATATGAGCAAATTTCTTAAAAATAAATGTGACATATTAGAAAAGTTAGAAATAACTAGCCAAGATAGACCCACAATGCAAACGCCTAAAAGGCCAGGTACTCACGGTTTTCCTGCAATAAATAAAAATATAAAATATAAATGTTACTTTTGTGACAATGAACATTCGATTTTTAAGTGTGAATTGTTTTTGGGGATGTCAGTGGAGAAAAGGATCGAAGCGGTAAAAAATAAAAAATTATGTTTGAATTGCTTGCGACCTACGCACCCCTCTTGGAAGTGTAAGTTAAATAAATGTTCTAAATGTCATAAACCTCACAATATTTTGCTCCACTCCGAGATTGTACAACATCATAACTCGCAGCAGCAAAATAGTGTTGCTGCGGATACGTCCCTTTCCAGCAAGACAGCTGTCAGAAACCAAACGCCACCAGCTAACGATTCTAGCGTAGCAACGCCGACGTTCGCGAATGAAAGCGCTGTTGCCTCTAGTTGCGAGATATCCCATATTTTACTGTCTACAGTTATTGTTCAAATAATTAATGATAATAAAGTAGTCAGATGTCGGGCACTTTTAGACAGTGGATCTCAAAGTAATTTTATATCAGAATCGTTGTGTCATAAATTAAACTTAAAGGTCGAAAAAATAAATCATGCCGTTAAGGGAATAGGACAAATGATGTCAAATATAAGCAGACAAGCAAAGGTTAAAATAGGTTCATGTCTTAATGAACATTTTAAAAGAGATATTAATTGTCTGGTGTTAAATAAAATAACAGACAAATTACCTAGTTTTGCTTTCAATAAAAACCAATTAAATATACCAGTAAATTTGAAGCTTGCGGATCCTGAATTTAATATACCAAAAGAGAATGATATTTTATTAGGATCGGAAATATTTTGGTCAGTAATTAATCAAGGCCAAAGATCACTTGGGCCTAACTTACCTGTACTTCAGAATACAGTATTTGGCTGGGTAGTAGCAGGTAATATGCCAATAAGTTCTTATATTAATAATAAATCAAATAATTATTTTAGTATGTCTATAGAAGACAATTTTGTTGATAATCAGATCATCAAATTTTTTGAATTAGAGGAGGTTTGTAATAAAATACCTATTTTTTCTGAAGCTGAAAAATATTGTGAAGAATACTTTGAAAATACCACGACAAAAAATAAAGATGGTAGGTACGTGGTCAGTATTCCTCTTAAAGATTCTGTCACAAATTTGGGTAATTCTAGAGAGAACGCATTGCAAAGATTTTATTCATTAGAAAGGAAACTTAATAATAATCCTAGTTTAAAGCTCGATTACGTGAATTTTATGAATGAATATATTTTACTGAATCACATGTTTGAACATAATGATAATAACCTCAATGATAATGTCGCGAATAGAGTGAGTGAAATTCAATCACTGACAAATAAAAATGATTGGAATCATGTGGCTTCATGTGAAAATCCTGCGGACTTGTTATCACGCGGTACCACAACAAAAATTCTTATTGACAGTGATTTATGGTGGCACGGTCCTCAGTTCCTTTTAAAAGAAGAATCTTATTGGGATGGGTTAGATTTTACCATTCCGTCTGAAATCCCTGACCAAAAAACTGTATCTTGTACTAATTTTGAATCGTGTAGTTTGTTAGATAACTTATCACGACAAGCTTCATCTTTTTCGGAAATTTTACATATCTTAGCTTATGCTGGTAGATTTATTTATAATCTAAAAAATAAAAACTCTGAAGAGAATAAAAAATTGACTGGTGCATTATTACCAGAAGAAATCGAACGAGCACAAAGGATACTAATTAAAAATGCACAAACTAAAGTTTTTTCCCACGAATATCATAATTTGAAGGCTGGAAACCGTATTCCAGTTAAAAGCAAAATATTAAGTTTAAATCCATTTTTAAAAGATGAACTTATTTGTGTAGGAGGGCGTTTAAAAAATGCAAATCAATTAGAAAAATATCATGTAATTTTACCAAACGGCCATCCTTTAACAAAATTTATTTTAGAATCTGAACATAAAAGACTTTTGCATTGTGGAGCGCAAGCATTATTATATTCGATTAGAGAGCGATATTGGCCGATCTCTGGTCGTAGTGCATGTCGACAAGTAGTTAAAAAATGTATAACATGTTTTAAGGCAAACCCCAAAGGTAATAATTATTTAATGGGAAATCTTCCTGAAGTTCGAGTAAATACCTTTGGTGTTTTTGAAAATGTCGGTACTGATTATGGTGGTCCATTTTATATTAAAAATAAGAAGGGTCGCGGTGCAACTCTTTCTAAACGTTATATTTGCTTATTTATATGTATGAGCACTAAAGCAGTGCATCTTGAACTTGCATCCGAGCTAACCACGGAGTGTTTTTTAGCTGCTTTTAGTCGATTTATAAGTAGACGCGGTATTCCAAAAAATGTATTTTCAGACAATGGCCTAAATTATGTAGGTGCAAATAACGAACTTTGTCAAATTTATAATTTTTTACAAGAAAATAATGATTATATAGGTAATAAACTAGCTGATAATAAAATAACATGGCATTTTATTCCTGCCAACTCACCAACTTTCGGATGTTTATGGGAGGCAGGAATAAAGAGCACTAAATATCATTTAAAGCGAGTTCTTGGAGTAAGGTCTTTAACTTTTGAGGAATTCGGCACTCTGTTGGTGCAGATCGAGGGTATCTTAAATTCTCGGCCGTTATGTCCGCTAACTGAAGATTCAGAAGACTGCTCCGCTCTAACTCCAGCTCATTTCCTAATTGGCCGCACTATGACCGTATTACCCCAGTACGATCTCACGGAATTGGCAGAAAACAGACTATCAAAATGGCAACATATCCAGGCAATGGTACAACACTTTTGGACTAGATGGCAGAAGGAGTACTTGGGAGAGTTGCAGACCAGAACCAAATGGCGAAAAGGCTCCATGGATAGTGTTAAAGTCGGGTCATTAGTTTTAATAAAAGACGATAATGCTCCTGTATTGTCCTGGCATTTAGGACGTGTAATTGAGCTGCATGAAGGAAGTGATAGTATTGTAAGAGTAGTAACAATTAAAGTGCGTTCTGGTACGACGAAAAGAGCTCTCAATAGAATCTGTGTGCTACCTGTAGACATTGATAATTAATAATGAGCGAAGTTTTGTTTACTTTTAGAATTGTGTTCTTTTGAGTATGTTTTGCACTATTGTTAGCAAAACTACTTTAGAATTACCTACTTGCCTGTTGAATTCTAGACTTTTGAAAGTTCTCGGTGCGTCCTTTCAAGGCGGGCGGTATGTTAAGTGACAATAATGAAAAGACCAGTAATGTCAAAGATACTAATTAATGTATGTCAAACGAGACAGAACATATCCTTTCAACTAAAAATTAAATATAGATATACAGTCCACTTTAAAGAAGGAGTTTCATTTCGTTAGGCCAAAACAATTTACAAATTCCATAATATCCCCGAACTATGGGGTTATTTTGGACAGGCCTTTAAAAATTTTTTTTGGGCCCCCTATTCATAGGGGGCCCATTTTGCAAATCGAAATATTTACTTACGCCATAGACCTTTCCAACGCAATTCTTACAATAATTCATCCTTCGCTATATTTTATAATATTGACGAAAAAGTCCAAAAAAAGTCTAGAATAACCCCGTTCTACGGTACCTAACCTTCTAAGAAAAATTTTCCTTTCTGTTTTTAATAACAAGACCTTCAAAGATTCTAGGAAAAATTGTTTAAATAACAAAATGTTGCGACATACCAACCAAGAACCGCGTGACTTTCCACAAGGAGGTCAGATATTTGGCCATGACTTGTCGGTTTTTCGCAGAAAACAAAATTCCAATCTTTTTACGCAATAACCAAATTCTTAAAAATCAAGATTTGACCATGAGTTTGTTTTGAAGCCGCCTTCCTTAACTTGGGTGGGGAATAGAAAAATTCTTGAAAATACGGTCCCCACGTAACAAAGATCCTCTATAAATACCAGCGCTAGTCTTGTTTTAGTCAGTCACCCAGTCACCCAGTCACTTATTAAGTTCATTAGGTCTTATTATGTTTGTGTAAAAATCAAAAAGTCAAAGAAGCCAGTTTCTAATTAGTGAGGCGGCGGACTCGGACCGCCTCCCATCAGTCATGGAAATAGAAAGTTATAATTTGTGCAGAAAAGTCCATAGTGAGTGTTTTATCTTAAGGTATTGTACTATTGTAGAATTTAGTGGGTGGCTCACAACAAATAAATATTGTGTTTAATTTTTATGATAGGGACGAGAGAGAGACGATTCTCCGGCTATCGAAATCGACCCACCTGATGAAATTTTACCAGCAAACAAATTTTAAAAAAACAGGTTTTAAGAAAATAAATGTTTTAGAAGACATAACAGTGAAGTCAAAAACGAATTCACCTAATGAAAACGCACTTAGCAATACTCCACCAATTAAAACGACATTACGAGACGATTCTCCGGCTACCGAAATCGACCCACCTGATGAAATTTTACCAGCAAAAAAATTTTAAATAACAGGTTCTAAGAAAATAAATGTTTTAAAAGACATAACAGTGAAGTCAAAAACGAATTCACCTAATGAAAACGCACTTAGCAATACTCCACCAATTAAAACGACATTACGAGACGATTCTCCGGCTATCGAAATCGACCCACCTGATGAAATTTTACCAGCAAACAAATTTTAAAAAACAGGTTTTAAGAAAATAAATGTTTTAGAAGACATAACAGTGAAGTCAAAAACGAATTCACCTAATGAAAACGCACTTAGCAATACTCCACCAATTAAAACGACATTACGAGACGATTCTCCGGCTATCGAAATCGACCCACCTGATGAAATTTTACCAGCAAACAAATTTAAAAAAGCAGGTTCTAAGAAAATAAATGTTTTAGAAAACATAACAGTGAAGTCAAAAACGAATTCACCTAATAAAAACGCACTTAGCAATACTCCACCAATTAAAACGACATTACGAGACGATTCTCCGGCTATCGAAATCGACCCACCTGATGAAATTTTACCAGCAAACAGATTAAAAAAAAAAACAGGTTCTAAGAAAATAAATGTTTTAGAAGACATAACAGTGCAGTCAAAAACGAATTCACCTAATGAAAACGCACTTAGCAATACTCCACCAATTAAAACGACATTACGAGACGATTCTCCGGCTATCGAAATCGACCCACCTGATGAAATTTTACCAGCAAACAAATTTAAAAAAACAGGTTCTAAGAAAATAAATGTTTTAGAAGACATAACAGTGAAGTCAAAAACGAATTCATCTAATGAAAACGCACTTAGCAATACTCCACCAATTAAAACGACATTACGAGACGATTCTCCGGCTATCGAAATCGACCCACCTGATGAAATTTTACCAGCAAACAAATTTTAAAAAAACAGATTTTAAGAAAATAAATGTTTTAGAAGACATAACAGTGAAGTCAAAAACGAATTCACCTAATGAAAACGCACTTAGCAATACTCCACCAATTAAAACGACATTACGAGACGATTCTCCGGCTATCGAAATCGACCCACCTGATGAAATTTTACCAGCAAACAAATTTAAAAAAGCAGGTTCTAAGAAAATAAATGTTTTAGAAAACATAACAGTGAAGTCAAAAACGAATTCACCTAATAAAAACGCACTTAGCAATACTCCACCAATTAAAACGACATTACGAGACGATTCTCCGGCTATCGAAATCGACCCACCTGATGAAATTTTACCAGCAAACAAATTTTTAAAAACAGGTTCTAAGAAAATAAATGTTTTAGAAGACATAACAGTAAAGTCAAAAACGAATTCACCTAATAAAAACGCACTTAGCAATACTCCACCAATTAAAACGACATTACGAGACGATTCTCCGGCTATCGAAATCGACCCACCTGATGAAATTTTACCAGCTTATGTTAATAAATTTGACTTAAATGCTAAAAATAAATTCGTTTTAAATAACGAAACTAAGTTCTTACTTAAAAGTGGGACCCAGGTTAGCAATTTCGAATTACAGCACAACTACGGCTCTACTATCAAAAACGTATCTGCATCTAATAACATTAGTGTAACTACTGAAACTGAAACTTTAAAAAATAAGAATGGACTGGGATATGTTATTTGTGTACAATGAATATAAGTAAGAATAAAAATGGCATAAAATGTTCTGTATGTATTCGTACCTTTTATTTTAAGTGTGTTAAAGAAAACAATTTTTCGAAGTTTACCTGTACTACATGTAGAAAATAATAATTATTACTTAATGGCTAAAATAATAATAAACTAATAGGTATTTAAATATTTTATTTTTTTATTTTTTAGCTTTAGTTTGTAAAAATAAACTAGTAAGTTGAAATTAAAAGTGTTTTATTAGTATTGTTAGTCCAATATCACCTACCAAGATAAAAGTGCCAATCACTGCGTCCTGCAGTGCCAATGACTGAAATTTGAATGCAAAGTACTGTATTTTGCGCTTTTGCGCACATTTTTGTCAATTTATCTAATCTTTTTAAGGTTTTACACCTAGTTATTAAGTTTTATTAAAAATATAACAATGGTTAGCCTATTTCTTTTAAGTTAATAAAAAAAATGCCAAATTTACATTTTTGCGTGCATAATTCTCAAATATTTATACCTTACTATGCCAACCACTGTATACTTTACCCTATGTCCAAAATATATAGAAATCAAGGTTGGTAATCTTTAGAGGAAAAAAATCAATTCGTCTGTTTGTTGGACAGATAATCGAAAAAGTAGGCATGGAATGGAAAATAAATTTTGCCAGACGGATTGAGGGAAGCAAATTTAAATGGCCGGAGAAAGAAGACGTTTCTATTGTTGATGAAGATCAGATAGAAAAGTTATTGACTGAACCAAGATATAAATATAAAAATGATAGGTTAATGTTTTTCCAATTTAAGGAGAAATTTGATGGCTTGCTTGTTGAATAAGAAAGTTTCCTAGGTGGTATTTTTATTTCACTTGTATTTTACTGTACTGTTTGTTGAACTTTCTTCTATACTTATAGTTTTAAATAGAATAAACCAGTTAATTTACTAGAACTTCAATGATATTTGTTTCTCTTTAATCCTGTATCATGCGTCCCCACACCTGTATCAATTATCCCTAATATGGGGATCATTGATACATAATGCCAAATGTCAAACAAATTGAAAAATTAGCAAACCGTCACACTAAAATTATCATTTTAATAAAAATATATGAACATTACATATTAATGTATATTGTGACACACAAAAAATGTTTAAGAAAAATTTCATTTCTTTTTAAATAAAAAAAATTTAAAAACTGTATCAACCATCCCTAGTCTCCCCTACAGGCGAAAACGTAGGAGAAAATATAGAAGTTAGAATTATAACAGAAGACAACACTGAACCAAAGATAACACAATTGACTGAACTTAGTGCATCAGATAAAGACGATGCGACAATTAGTTATAACAAAAGAACTAGTACAGAATCAAACCAAAAAGAAATAGAAGAAATAACTAAGGCCAGTGGTGATATTCATTATACTTACCAAAGATGTAGAAAACGAAACTGATAAAGTTTTGAAACCTAATGACGCCGTCAGTGTGTATCAATCAGTAATAACAAAAGTGAATAACAAAAACAAGATAAAAATGTTCTGCTCAATAATGATCCAATAGGCGAGGATCGAGGCAAGGATGAAAAGAAAGCTGTTGAAAAATCTGAAGAAGAGCGTAAGGACAACATTACTGAAGATCATGATGAAGAAGTAAAGTAATAAAAAAGAAAAACCTTTTAAAAAAAACTACCATTAATAAACATTTACAAGTTCCAAAGCCAATAGAAAAACTAAGAGAGCAAGAGCTGAATCTTCGACAAGCGCAATTTCATCAAAAGCTTGGAGATATTATTATATTAACAAAGATAAGGAAAAGTTGGAGAAGGAAAACATAAAAAAAACGAAAAAGAGAAGATATAGGGTCAACTGGGGCTAATGTGATACAGTCAAAATAGTGGGGTTATTATGATACAGCTACTTTAAAAATACTTAGTCATCAAATTAAAGTAAGAAAAATTGGTAAAGTAGAGAATTATATACTTAATTATAAGTCATATTCACTTTTACAAAAATGTAAAACGTTTGAAAAATAAAAAAATATTTTTGCTTAGTAAACTTTTATTTTTTTAGTGATAACTTTTACTGCAGGCAAAACTATGGATAATAATGTATGTGTTTATGGTTCCCATCATATAAGGCCGACTTAGAGCTTTAATTTAAAGCATTGTTTGTTAAATTTGAGCAATGTTGAAGCAGGTATATTCGACGTTAAAGTGAAGGGGCTATTGTGATACAGCAACTGGGGCTTTTCTGAGACAACCACTGGGGCTTTTATGATACATTCTTTACTTTCTTCTCTTTGTTGCAGGTGGTATAATTAAAGAAAGTGACTAATAAAAACAATCAGTAGCAATACAAACATATTATAAAGATGGTTCGAAAGTATGCAAAGACAGGGACTCGCAAGAAATACTCTGAAGAACTATTGCAAAGAGCTATGGATAGGATAGAAACTGGTCAATCCCTTCGTAGTGTTGCCACTTAATTAAATATTGAAAAAATGTTCCTCTCAAGACATAAACAAAAAGTAAAAGAAAATAGAGCAAATGAACTTAGAGTTAATGAGGAAGAACCGGTTGTAGAAAAAAGAAAGCCAGGCCATCCAACCGTATTTAGTGTTGAAGAAGAAACCAGATTAACGAATCACATTAAATCTTTAGCTCAATGGGGATTTGCTTTGGGTCGAGTTGAAGTTATGGATCTTAATAAAAGCTACGTGGAAGAAAATGAAATGAGGGTGCCTTTTAAAAACAATCGTCCTGGCCAAGATTGGTTTGCGGGGTTCTGTAGAAGAAATAGACTGAGTTTAAAACGCCTGGAGCCGCTCGAGAAATCCAGAAGGGTGGCTACTGGCGATCCATTTGTAATTTATAATTTTTATGATATCTTGGAATCCGAAATTAAAAAGCTACAACTATACAACAAATCCGAATGCTTCTACAACCTTGACGAAACAAGCTTCTGTTCCGATCCTTCTCGTATTAAAGGACTTTCTGGCATTGGACAAAAAGCCCACAGACATATTGAAGGATCTGGACGTGACAACACGACAGTCCTTGCTTGTGTCTCTGCTGCCAGACAAGCCCTTCCTCCATTAATAATTTTCCAATCTTCAAATTTGTGGACTACTTGGAAGGGCGATAAGAACATTTCAGGTACGTTTTACTCATCTTCTGAAAATGGATGGATGACTTCAGTCATTTTCCAAAGTTGGTTTAGGCAATTCTGTAAAAAAAAGGCCTTTGATCTTACTTTATGATGGTCACATGACCCATTTAGATGAAGGTACTATTAAGCATGCAAGGGAAGAAAAAATCTCAATAATAAAACTTCCGGCTCATACTACAGATGTACTCCAGCCCTTGAATAAATGCTGCTTCCGATCCTTGAACCATCAGTGGGATTTGAAACTGGTTGAATGGTTTAGAATCAACCGCAGAAAACTACAAAAAAGTGAATTTGTAAACATTCTCTGTGAAACAGAAAAAGAAAAGCACGAAGTCTTTCTCCACAATCTTTATTAATCGAAACTAGGCGAACCTAGTGTCACATCGACATGTTTCGAGTGTAGAAACACTCATCATCAGGAAACAAAGTGAAAAATTAAAATGCTGATGTTTTTAGCAAGAGAAAATAATGGTGAGATTGAGCCGTAATGGAGCTTTTAATGGTGTACAAGAGATGTAAAATTGAAAAATCAGAAGGTCAAAAATCAAGACTCCAGCATACTGAAGAGTCGAGGGTTAAGTGTAGAAGCACACTGTCGTGCAGAAAAAGATAGGGTAGTAAAAGTTAGGGAGTTTTGAAAAACATATCTGTTAAAAGCAGTATTAATAAATTACTGAAACATCCTGAGTTTTATTGAGCCCAGTCAGAAACATTTGAAAATGTTGGGGTGAGATGTAAAGAAAAGAAGAGAAAAAGAAAAAATTGTTTTTTGGTCAAAGCATCTGTAAAAAAATAGAAAGGGGAATGTAGTAAATGAAATTTAAGAAGTGTAGTAGATTAGCTTACCTTTTATTATAAAAGTAAAAACAGTTGGGGTACCAGGCTTTTTACGGCCCAGTTACCCCGCCAGAGTCAAAGCAGACACATGGAAAAAGTTTTTAAGAAATTTTTTAGAAAAAAAAATTATTGTGTTCCCGTTATAGAGGTGCTACTGTAGCCAACACGTGTAGGCTACGTGTTGGCTACAGTAGCACCTCTATAACGGGAACACAATAATTTTTTTTTCTAAAAAATTTCTTAAAAACTTTTTCCATGTGTCTGCTTTGACTCTGGCGGGGTAACTGGGCCGTAAAAAGCCTGGTACCCCAACTGTTTTTACTTTTATAATAAAAGGTAAGCTAATCTACTACACTTCTTAAATTTCATTTACTACATTCCCCTTTCTATTTTTTTACAGATGCTTTGACCAAAAAACAATTTTTTCTTTTTCTCTTCTTTTCTTTACATCTCACCCCAACATTTTCAAATGTTTCTGACTGGGCTCAATAAAACTCAGGATGTTTCAGTAATTTATTAATACTGCTTTTAACAGATATGTTTTTCAAAACTCCCTAACTTTTACTACCCTATCTTTTTCTGCACGACAGTGTGCTTCTACACTTAACCCTCGACTCTTCAGTATGCTGGAGTCTTGATTTTTGACCTTCTGATTTTTCAATTTTACATCTCTTGTACACCATTAAAAGCTCCATTACGGCTCAATCTCACCATTATTTTCTCTTGCTAAAAACATCAGCATTTTAATTTTTCACTTTGTTTCCTGATGATGAGTGTTTCTACACTCGAAACATGTCGATGTGACACTAGGTTCGCCTAGTTTCGATTAATAAAGATTGTGGAGAAAGACTTCGTGCTTTTCTTTTTCTGTATCATTTAACTCCACTTTGAGTATGGACTACTTCTTCAAAATTCTCTGTGAAGTCTGGCCAGATGGTTTGAAACCAGATAATATCATATCTGGCTTTCGCTCAACTGGAATATATCCCTGTGATCGAACAAAATATCCCGTCTCCAGATTTGATCCAGAAAAATACGGAAGGTATCAAAAAGATTCAAATCGTTCTGTGAGTCCTACGCCAACTTTAAAAGCAACAGAAAATCCAGAGCAATCCGATACCACAACGCCACCTGAACTAAATAGCTCTGATGTGCCAAAATCCTCGACTTCGCAACCATCAACTTCCCGATCGACCTTGACCCCACAACCATCTCCCTGTGCATCAAGAACTTCGACTCCGCAACCATCAACCTCCAAATCTTTTGTTTGTTCATCCCAATGTAATTCTGGGAATTTCTTTCAAACATGTTCAAGGGAAAAACAGAAGCAAAAAAGAAACTAGACGGAAAATTGACCCATGTGCAAAAGTTATAACGTCCGATGAATTTATAACGGAAATACAAAAAAATAATCAATTGGGTAAAGGTAAAGCTCTTAAATCAAAAAAGGTCGTTGTTAAAAAAGGTAGAAAAATTAATACCACAGAGACAGAAACAAAAGAGCCTATTTTAGAAGAAGATAAAAATAATGATGAACCTGCTTTAAAACGAAAAAAAATTATTAGGAAACAAACCAAAATTTACGAAGATAGTGACAGTGAAACAAGTGAAGAAAAACTAACAGAAAAGCTGACAGTAGATAGTGAGAGTGATTATGACTTGGACTTCTTGGAACCTCAAGCAGAAGAATTTTTAGAATTGGAGCTTCCTTGTGATATTAAAGTTGGGGACTATATATTAGCTAAATTTATGGGCGGTTTAAGAAATTCAGTAGCATACAAATACGTGGTTATGGTGAGAAATATAGATGAGAACGACATTGAAGTAATGGGACTTATTTCTGAGAGTAATAAGAAAACGTTTAAAATTAAAGAAAACGATATATCGGTAATAAACAGGGAGGATATACTTGCTAAACTGCCCGTTCCCAATATAATCGGGAATAAGGAAAAATACATTTTTCCTGAAGAAAGTTGCCATCGTTCAGATGATGAAGGAAATACGCCGGTGTTGACAGAAAATAACTATCTTATTTTAAATGACGGCGAAAAACACATTCAAACCCTCGAACGAATTGATATTCTTGAGACCTTCCAAACGGCAATAATTAACGATATAGAAGACCTTTCAGGAAGTTATTATAGTATATGGTGACATCATTGATAGTGAATCTGAATTAAAAACAGTGAAGAATCAAACCAAGAGTGTTCAATTAGAAGCTAACCCCACAAACAGTGAAGTAGAAACCGAGGAAAATGATAATAATTTAGCCAACAATGAATTAGAAATGGAAGTCGATGAGGAAACACAAAGATATAACGAAGAAAAGGATGTGAGAAAAAGAAATAAGAAGTTAAGAGAAAAAAGCAGTAAATATAAAACTTTAAGAAAAAATCAAGTCACCGGACAATACTCTTATGAAAACGAAAAGGAAGAGAGAAAACTTAGAGCAACGTGTCAATCTGTATTGTGTCAAAAAATAGGTTTTGCAACATCTTTAGCCCTCAAGATAGAAAAAATATATTTTTAAATTTTTGGAAATTGTCATGGGACATGCGAAAGGTGTATGTTTCAGCATTAGTCAAGACGACAACTACTCGACGCCCCAAAGAAGATAATTCCAGTCGCCTACTGACATTCGAGTATTATCTGAAAAAGGATGGTGAAAATCTCCGAACATGCAAAAAGATTAAATACCTTGGATTTAAAGGAGTGGATGGTAAAAAACTGGTTAAACCAGGCAGCCAATAATAAGATAATGGACAGTAATGATATAGCTATGCCCGATAAATCAAGATTACCTGCAGAACTGAAAAGAGCATTAGACGTGTTACACACATTTTTAGACGAACTTCCTAAGTTAGAATCACATTATTGCAGACCATCAACCCAAAGACTGTACTTGGAACCATTGCTTCAGACAAAGACTGAAGTATACCGTTTATATAAAGATTATTGTGATGATAATAATGCCAAAGCTCTAAGTTTAATCCATTTTAAGAAACAAATGAAAATCAAAAATATTTTTATCCACAAACCCAAGAAAGACCAATGCGATGTGTGCATTGGCTATAAGACTAAGAACGTGTCGCAGGAAGACTATGAAACCCACATTAAAAGAAAAGATGAAGCCAGGAAAGAAAAAGAAGCAGACAAAAAAATGGCAATTGAAATGGAAAATAGAGAAATTGCAGTCTTAACTATGGACCTCCAGTCTGTGAAGCTCGCTCCTGTACTACAAGCTTCAGCTATTTACTACAAAACTAAATTATGCGTTCACAATTTTACGACTTTCAATTTAGTAGACAAAGAAGTCTCCTGTTACTTATGGCATGAAGCTGAAGGTGGTCTTGAAGCTAACGTTTTTGCAACGCTGATTATCAAACATCTTTACAGTTTTTTGGAAAAAAAACCGCAAACAAAATCCATTATACTCTTTAGCGATGGTTGCGGTTATCAGAACCGTAATTGCATTTTAAGTAATGCTTTATACCATTGCGTTAACGAAACGGGCATAATTATAATTCAAAAAATTCTAGAAAAGGGACATACCCAGATGGAAGTAGACAGCGTACATAGCTTAATAGAAAGAAAGCTTAAAAATAAAGATATAAAGCTTCCATCGGATTACATTAAAGTGTGCAAAAAAGCTCGTTTAAAGCAACCTTTCGAGGTCAAATTTTTGGATCATACATGGTTCTTGGATTACTCAAACTTGCGATATTATAGCAGTATTAGACCTGGCCAAAAAAAGTCTGATTTACATGTCAATGATATAAGATGTCTAAAATATGAAAAAAATAATGGAATCTCATTTAAGAGTCATTTCTCTGACAATTGGACTATCTTACCTCAAAGATTAAGGACTATAAATGGTCAGATTAGCCAATTATACAAAAGTCGTATAAAAATAAAAGAACAGAAGTATCAACACCTACAAGCACTTAAAAGAGTCTTACCTTTAGATGTACATGAATTTTATGACTCATTACCCCATTAATATTTAGTTGGCATTTATATTTACTTTGATTATGTTTATTATGAATTGTGTATTTTTGATATAAATAAATGTTTATTTCAAAAGCATGCATTTAAAAACGTAGTTTTTATTATTTATATCATTGCAGCTTTACCAACGCAAAACCTCGTAACCAGCAATTTTCGCGAAAAAGAAAATGTCAAAACCAAGTATCTAACACTTACTATATAAAAAAGCAAATTCTTTTTTAAAATGTATCCAGACACTGAGATAATTAATACCCAAGTGGTTTGTAACTATTTTGTATTAAATCTAATTCATCGATCCAAAATTAAGAAGTTTTTAGTGCCTCCTGAAAATTTTGGTTTTTGCAGTTACTTGGTTTTGCGGTGTTGCCGACGATATATGAAATTTAAATAAATGAAATTTTTTCTGCTGCTTCGGTCTAACCGGTGGCCGAATATTCGGTATTCGGCTATTCGGCCAAAACACCGCTTCGGTGCATCCCTAATTAGGTATGTCCTATTTTTACAAAGAAGATGTGATTGAATTGGTTTTAAATTGTTGCAACAAAATTTTGAAAGTCCGTATCTGACGTACCTAAATTGCTTCAATTTACAGGCGGCCGACTACTAGGATATGCCTGCCTGGCAACTAGGATATGGGTGGCCGACTACTAGAAAAAAGCACATTTTTACTATAAATATTAACAAAAAATACCTAATTGATTTTTAACAGTATTTTTTTTTCTGTAAACACATAAATAGTCTAAAAGTTGCGCTTTCTTACTATCTCAGAACTAGCATTCTAAGTTGGAAAACACCTGAGCCATTTATTATTCAATTTAAATGTCATCATAAATGGCTGACTACTAGCGAAGTGACCCTAACACAATTTAAATATGCCTGGGGAAACCAAAGCTTACTAGGTATAGGGTGAATGTGCCTAACTCCGGCCACACCCCAATAGTCGGCCATCAATACATAAATCGTTAAAAAATAAGAAAAACCGCTATAGATTAAATTCAAAATAACAAGCTTCCTTTAGCCGGCCGTCTTTTCCGCCAATTTTCATCTATTTTGGTGAAGATAACCTTAAAATTGTGAATTAGGTGCTAGTTCGATTTTGGCAGTTTTACAGTAAACATCGCATTTTAATAATGTGTTGCACTGGTTGTTAAGAAAACCTGGTACAGGAATAGCTAGGAATTACCTCTAAATCGTGTAAGTATTTTTATTTAATTATAATATATATAAATGGACTTTATTTTACCAATGAATACCTCAAACTCTTATAAAATTTAACTTTTTATTGCGTTTTCGCCCCGGCTGGACATTGGATCGCCAAATGAGCCATTTCCTAAAGTCGGCCTGTAGTGGCCGACTTTAGGAAAATTGTGGATCTGTAAAATTATATTTTATTCGTTTTCTCCTATGGTAAATGAATTGCTTTCTCTGTCTGAACTGATCCAAGGTGAATACAATCAAAAAACCATTAGTCGGCCCCTTCAAATAGAAGTGGCCGATCTTAGGGTAGTTTTGCGACCGACCTTCGGATTTTGTTTTGAAAATTTCAACTAAGTATTTAGGTAGGTGTAGGTATAATAGGTATTTTGAAAATGGTATTTTATTACAGGTTCCGCATTTAAACCAAAATGCCTCAAGAAAAGCGAACATTTTTTAAATATTCTGAGGAGGCTCTGGCTCTGGCTCTAAGATCAATAAGAGAACAAAATTTAGGCACACGGGCAGCAAGTAAGGCGTTTGGGGTACCAACAGCAACTCTACAAGACAGAATAAAAGGAAGGGTACGAGAAGGTCCCAGACAAATGGGTAGGGACACAGTTCTGACAAAAGATGAAGAATCAAAAATAGTGAAATGGTTGATAGAGTTGTGTAAATGTGGCTTTCCTCAGAAAAAGTCGGATCTTTTAGATACTGTAGAAAACATTGTTACTGCTGACAAGAGACAGACTCCATTCACAAATCATCGTCCAGGGGAAAAGTGGTATAAATGTTTTTTAAAACGACATCCAGAATTATCACTCCGAGAACCTGAAGGATTGACCAAAGGAAGGGCTGTTATAACAGAAGAATACATAAGGAAGTGGTTTTCTGATTTAAAAGCGTATTTGGAAGAAACAAATAACTTAGATATTATGTCTGATCCAGAGAGAATACTTAATGGTGACGAAAGTGGCTTCAATTTATGCCCTAAAACAGGAAAAATTTTAGGTCCCAAAGGTGCCAAAAATATTTTGGAGATCAAGAGAGGAAATGATAGAGAAAATATTACCACACTTCTTGTCTTCACTGCCAGTGGCAAAACTGCAGTGCCATGTGTGGTCTTCAAGTATGTTCGAATTCCTAAGGCAATTATACACAGCAGTGATCCCTTGTGGCATATTACAAAATCAGATTCGGGATGGATGAAAAGTGATGTTTTCTTTGAATATGTATCCAGTCAGTTGCTTCCTTGGTTGCAGTCACAAAATATCAAGTTTCCAGTAATTTTTTTCGTTGACGGCCATAAGTCGCATCTAACTATGGAACTTAGCCAATTCTGTGAGAGGAATGGTATTATATTGTACAGCTTGCCGCCCAATACTACCCATATGATGCAGCCAGCAGATGTAGCTGTTTTTAAACCCTTGAAAAGTGAATGGAAAAAAGTAACTCGTCAATGGCTAAGTAAACCTGAAAACATTCACTCGGCGGTTACCAAAACAACGTTTTGCCCACTCCTAAAGACTGTTCTAGAAAAGCCTTCTCTGCCTGAATACATCAAAAAAGGCTTTAAGAAATGCGGACTCTTCCCATTCGACCCCGACGCAGTGTACTACACGAAATGTGTTCAAAATTATTTGGAATCAGTGGTAAATAATGAGTTAAAAGAGGATCCAATTATTACAGACGAAGAAATCAATATTGCCAAAAAAGTATTGTTGGCAAAGTTCAAAGATCGATTGGGAGAAAATTTGACCATCGATGATTTGGTGCGTCAACTCGGGAGTTTTAAAACTGTTCCAGGTTTTCGTGAAGAGATAGAAGAAAATGTATTACATGACGAACCACCTAAAAATGAGCCTTGGGCAAATAATGAAGATCCTGTTCACCACTTTGAAAATCCAGAAGACACTGATGAATGGTTACCTATTGATGATATTCCAATCATATTTGTTAATGACAATGTTAGATGAATGATGAGGCCCATGGAAGTGCTGATGAAAATAATGTGCAAAAACTTCTAACAGGTGCAGATGAAGGTGTCGGAAAAAAACTTGAAATAAATAAGCAAATGGCAGAGGTAGATATACATGAAGTCAATATACAAGAGCCCGAACTTATGAGTGATGAGGCCCATGGAAGCGCTGATAAAAATAATGTGCGAAAACTTCTGACAGGTGCAGATGAAGGTGTCGGAAAAAAAGTTGAAATAAATGAGCAAATGGCAGAGGCAGATATAGATGAAGTCAATATACAAGAGCCCGAACTTATGAGTGATGAGGCCCTTGGAAGCGCTGATAAAAATAATGTGCGAAAACTTCTGACAGGTGCAGATGAAGGTGTCGGAAAAAAAGTTGAAATAAATGAGCAAATGGCAGAGGCAGATATAGATGAAGTCAATATACAAGAGCCCGAACTTATGAGTGATGAGGCCCTTGGAAGCGCTGATAAAAATAATGTGCGAAAACTTCTGACAGGTGCAGATGAAGGTGTCGGAAAAAAAGTTGAAATAAATGAGCAAATGGCAGAGGCAGATATAGATGAAGTCAATATACAAGAGCCCGAACTTATGAGTGATGAGGCCCTTGGAAGCGCTGATAAAAATAATGTGCGAAAACTTCTGACAGGTGCAGATGAAGGTGTCGGAAAAAAAGTTGAAATAAATGAGCAAATGGCAGAGGCAGATATAGATGAAGTCAATATACCAGAGCCCGAACTTATGAGTGATGAGGCCCATGGAAGCGCTGATAAAAATAATGTGAGAAAACTTCTGACAGGTGCAGATGAAGGTGTCGGAAAAAAAGTTGAAATAAATGAGCAAATGGCAGAGGCAGATATACATGAAGTCAATATGCAAGAGCCCGAACTTATGCGTAATGAGGCCACACTGCAAGAAAAAACCTTTGACGAACCTTCTCAATTGCAACAGAGTGATTCCCATGCAGTAAATCCATCAGATAGACCTGTCACTACACAGAAAATTAATATATTACAAGACACCAAATTAAATATTCCAATTATTGAGACGTTTTTATTTTATCCCACACCCATAACATCAAGAAAAAGAAGAAATGTGGATCCTCAACCAGCAGCTATCTCTTCCCCAAACTACAGGGCATATTTGGAAGAAAGAAGTGGCAGAACACAAAAGAAAGTTAAGAAATCTAAAATTAAGAATACCCAGATAAATGCTGTGAAAAAATCTAAGGAAAGGTGCTGGGGATGTAAAGAAGAGTTGGATAGTGATGTGGACGAAGGTGATGAGGAGCATGTTGGATGTGACAACTGTCCCAAATGGTACCACCTAAAATGTACCGGGGTACGCAATACCTCAATTTCAGAGTTGAAACAAGAATACTTCAAATGTGATGTTTGCTAGCTTAATCCAAAGTTTTTCTTTAAATGTCCAATATATTTTTAATAAATTTGTTTATATAAAAAAAAATCATTAAGTCATCTCTATCTGATCCAAAACACATATATATATATATATTGGTATGCTTTTGGCCGACTATTAGGTAGCAAGTGGCCGACTGTTGGGTTTTCATGGAAAATCTTTTATTTTATAAATTTCACTTGGTTGCCGCTAGATGTCATGTGTTATCTGTATTCTTGTTTGCCTACCAGTCAGTACAGAATGATTCTGTGAAAGAATCAAGTAGCAATGATGAAAGAGAAATTTTTTTAGATTTTTTTTCTCAATCCAGTCTGTTAAATGGCCTACTATTGGCACATTTACCCTATTCAATATCCCCTGATCGTCCTCGACAAATATTCCTCAACTTCCATTATATTATTGTTTTTTTGTTTTCACACCCTTTAAAAACTGCTACACGCATTAGGTATGAAAGAACTGGATAAGAAACAAAAACCAATACAACGCAAAAATAGAAATGTTGGGTTATGTTGTGAGGAAAGCTTTGCTTAACAATCTTAAGCAGCCAAAATTGGGGGCTTAATTTTAAACACGCTTAGTTATCTTCCTGACGTCGGTGCATATGAGAATGTAAAGTTAAGCCAGCTTAAACCATAAGTTTGGCTTTTGTATACACAGCGAATATGGGCATAAGACAAAGCTTATGCTTAAGAAAGTTGCATAAACCCAGCTTTAGTTGCTTCTCCAAAGAACTCTGGATGGCCATTACCTACATAATTGACTTCTAAATTATGTACTAATTAAGTAATTAAAGCAGTTTTTCATACGTTGTGGTGGGAGACATTCGAAAGTTATACTTAAACTGCATGTCGGAAAATCGGATAACGTTTCTTCAGCAAATCCCCAAATTTTTTCATTTTTATCATCACTGCTATTAAAAAATGAATTGTATTCATACTAGGGGTGTGGTGTGATTTCACGACCTGTGATTTTGTCACAGCTCCGGGCCTGTCACAGTCGCGACCAGTTCCGCTTCGACTAAAGGAGCTGTGACGACGTGACAGCGCTAGATATGAGGTTCGCGGACCGGCCGGTGCGCGCTGCGGCTTCCGCTTCGACTAAAGGACCTGCGACGACGTGACTCACGTGACCGCGCTGGATATGAGGTTCGCGGACCCGACGGTGCGGCATAAAAAAGACATAACGGTGCGGTAGAAACTGGACTGGATGTGAGTGAGCGACGCGAGCGTAAAAACAGGTCCTGCCGAAACGCTGGAAATGCCGGAATTGGAATCGGTAGGAGTACCACACCGTATTATATTATAATAAAATAAAAATACCAATTTAATAAAAGAAAAATAAACAATTCGCGAAACTCGTTCAAAAAGTAATTCGGAGAATTCATTTGAGCGTCGCCGCCGCCGCTTCTATAAAATATAAATCACGTGCTGTGTCGAAGCGCAGAAGGAGCTTGTTGGCGGAGCGGAATATAAATAAGTGTGAAACCGCTACCGCGCTGGTACGCTGCCGTTCGTTTGTTCTTTCGCAGCCAGCATCCCTGCAAATTGCAAGTCCGGAGCTGTGACAAAGTCACAGGTTCAAGTCACAGGTTCAGACATGGAGCTGTCACAGCTTGGAGCTGTGACAGGAAAATCACGCTTTTTCCCACCCCTAATTCATACTGCATCACGAGTTATTTGTCTCCATTATCTAAACTAAACAATCAGATGATTATTTTTTTTTAATAATTATAAAAACGAACAAAGTTAGGTTAGGAAGTTAAATGAAATGTCGTTAGCATAGTTGGTTTGAGAAAAAATTGGCTGGAGCTGAAAAGCTAGAGGCCATCGCAATCCTCGAACAGAACAGAACAGACAGTTGGTTTTGTGGTCTTTAGGCTCAGACACAGAAAAATAAAGGGTTTATTCGTCTCAGACGAATTCGTTTATCCATGTCACGTGATGATGGCTCGAGCTCTACTCGCTCTTCCTCTCGAGTAAATTACCGAACGCAGTGTAAATAGACCAGAATTGTCACGTGACTTCTTGGAATCGATCTTGCCGGAGAAATTAAAATTTTTACTATTGTAGGCAACCAGGTATGCAAAAATCAAGATGAAAGAAACGGGGGTTGTATTGAGAGGGGGAATGTGCGAGCAAGTTAGCAAGCCACAAGCCATAGAACCATGTCTTTAATAATAACCTTGTTAATAAAGTTAATTAACAAACACCAATGTTTCATTTATACGTAGTACTATTACAATACATGGTACTATTAATACAACTTCCAATAACCAATATTTACCACCTATAAGTAAGATGATTATAATATCATCGATAAGATTTATTAGTTTAATAAAAACACTAGAAACCTTAATGTAAGTAGTGTTTTGTCATATGTAAATGGTTTTAAAGTACCAATACATTTTTTATATACAGTTTATTATTTGATGACATATTAATGGTGGTGTAATTTTCATATTAAGTAAATATAAAAGCTCATCACAAGCATTTAATACTGCATGGCCGAGTGCATGGCGTTTACAGCAGCCAGGTAAGTATACCTAAATATTGATTTTTGTAAAGTAATAACTACATGGGGTTTACATCAGCCGATAGGTAAGTATACCTAAATTACCATTGATTTTTGTAAAGTAATAACTAGGTGCTTATACTTAGGTTTTTTTACAATTTCAAAATCAGGTAGGTGCCTAAGTAATGCTTCATTTAAACAAGTTTATTTATATCTCTCTTCAATTTGTGTTCTTAAGGTCAGATTATGGAAATCAAGCCATTCAAAGGAACAATCACAAACTTTTCTAACCTACACAGCCTGGTGTAAGTATTCGTTGCTACACAGTACTTTTTGTCCCGTCCTCACAACCTTCTTAAAACTTCACCAATTGAGCTCCTCCACCTACTCAATCCAGCAGAGGGACGCTCAAATTATTAAAAAGGATAATAGGTAATTAGTTTAAAAGTTCTTGTGTTTCCAGAAGTTCTTCAAATTTTCTCTAGGATAAGCCAATTCACGATTTCACACCACACTATTATTAATCGTATGATAAAAATATAATCACTAGCACAAATAAAATATATGGTAAAATCACAAACGAGTAAAGAAGTAAACAAGCCCAGCCAATAAACACAAATTACAAAAAGCGTTTTAATTTTTAATTCAGCAATGGCTGCACAGCTTCCCTACGGCGATTGGCGTTTTAGGTTTTGGCGTTGTGTGTGGCCGGTGTGGCGACTGGCGTTTGGGCTTGTGGTCACTGGTCACAGAGAAAAATAAAGGAGGGTTGTGGTAGTGTGGTACTGTCAGGCCGTAGCCTTGGAAAAAATATAAAAACCATCTGGCCGACAAAACGGCAGAAATACAAACAATCGACTCACCACAGACATACAGACATCTGTACTATCTGCAAACACGACAGTGCAAAACGAGCACTACAATCCTTTCATCCTCGCGCCATTCCTTAAAAGAATGATCAGAGAGCGCAACCGTCTACGTCGTAGGGCAAAAACCACCCTGAACCCTTAATTCAATAGAGAAGCGTCACGCCTGATAAACAATATAAAAACCCTGATTCTGGAGTTAAGAAACTATAAGTGGGAAATCCACTAAGCCCAGAAGACAATTCAATCTGGCGCGACCAAAAATATTTGACAAAAAAAAATCGACCCAAGTGCCCCCTCTGCACGGCGCAGGCGGAATGGTTTACTCGGACGAGGAGAAGGCACTCGCCTTCGCCGAGTCACTTGAAGATCAATTTCGCCTGAACATTTCAGTCGATGACGACATCGAATGGGAAAACCGTGTAGAGAGAGACTTGCCTCAGAAATCCCCAGAATTTTTCCCCAGCCGCTCCCCCCCTCCTGAAATAACCCCCACTAATTCTGAGGAAGTAAAAGCACAAATTCATATGACAAAACCCAAAAAAAAACCCTGGTTTTTACCATTACAATGATCATAAACTTCATATTTAAAAACCACCGGGCCTCCACAGGCATGGTAGCTCTGGACATCTCAAAAGCTTATGACAAAGTTTGGCACGATGGCCTTGCATACAAACCTTGCGAACAAACCCGAACAAACTCCATTATGTTTACAACATAACCTTAAATTTCACCAAATTCATTATATAATAATAATAATAATAATAATAATAATAATAATAATAATAATAATAATAATAATAATAATAATAATAATAATAATAATAATAATAATAATAATAATAATAATAATAATAATAATAATAATAATAATAATAATAATAATAATAATAATAATAATAATAATAATAATAATAATAATAATAATAATAATAATAATAATAATAATAATAATAATAATAATAATAAATAACGCTACAAATACTTAGGTTATCTGCAAGCTAGGGGTATTGACCATAAGGCAGCAAAACAGACGGTTACTGATACTTACCTGAAAAGAATACGTTCCATTCTACGCTCTAAACTGTCAGCAAGAAACATCTCTAAAGCAGTCAATACTTATGCCACGTCTGCAATCGCTTACAGTTTTGGTGTCATTCACTGGACCAAGACGGAACTCAATGACCTTAATATAAAAACAAGAAAAGAATTCCGTAAGTTCCGAGCACACCACCCTCGTTCCTCTATAGAGAGATTTCACTTACCTCGAAAAATGGGAGGCCGCGGTATTCCCGACCTAGTGGCGAGACATGCTAACCAACTTACCAATTTAAGGGAATACTTTCATATTAAAGCAATATCCAGTGAGATGCACCGTGCTGTGGTGAGAGCGGACAAAAAGGCTACACCTCTAAAGTTGTCAGAAACAGATTACCACCCTACTGAAGAGACTTCTACTCCGGATCAACAATTAGAACAATGGAGAAGCAAACCACTTCACGGTAGATACTTAGCCGGAATAGAGAATGAACATATCGACGGGAATGCATCTACAACATATCTCAGAACTGGTAATTTGTTTTTGGAAACGGAAGGCTTCATTGCTGCTATCCAGGACCAAGTCATTGCGACAAAGGTTTATAGAAGAAATATCCTAAAAGAACAACAGGACAGTGTCAAATGCCGAATATGCAACCAGAAGGATGAAATGCTAGACCACATAGTTGCTGGATGTTCAGTGCTTGCACCGAAAGCATACCTAGACAGGCATAATAGAGTCGGAAAAATTATCCACCAAAGTCTACGGAAAAAATACCTAGGTCTCACAGAACACACACCATATTATCAATACGAGCCGCCACCAGTATGTGAGAACGACGACATGCGACTCTACTGGAACAGAAAAATAATCACAGATCGAACAATAACAAACAACATTCCCGACCTAGTACTTACCTTCAAGGCTGAAAAGAAAACACTCATTGTTGATTTTGCCGTTCCCCTTCCAACCAACATCGAGAAAACTTACTCTGAAAAGATAAATAAATACTTACCATTGAGCGATGAAATACGCCAAATGTGGAACATGGAGACAGTGGCAATAGTACCGATAGTCATCGGCTCGACTGGTGAAATACCTAAAACAATAAAGAAGAGTTTAGGTCAACTTGGTTTAGATGTAGATTTATACGTACCTATGCAAAAGTCTGTGTTGTTAGACACGTGCAGCATAGTCCGTAGGGTTTTAGGCGAAACTTAACTTTAAGTGGTTTAGAACCACACCAACGAGCAGGCCATCTTGTCACTGACCGATGTGCTCTAGCTCTAAACCCAGGGTAGAAACCTGTGAAAAAGAACAAATAATAATAATAATAATAATAATAATAATAATAATAATAATAATAATAATAATAATAATAATAATAATAATAATAATAATAATAATAAAAAAATAAAAATTTATAATGAAAGAACGTATCCTAACAGATAGATGCAGAATGTGCAAAGAACAAACCGAATCCATCGATCACATCATAAGCGGATGCCAAACACTAGCCCCAAAAGAATATACCAAAAGACACGACAATGTTGGCAGAGTTATTCACCAAGAGCTCTTAAAAATCCACGAACCGACAATCACCGAAACAATTCCATACTACAAATATAACCCAGAAAGCATCCATGAAACAGAAAACTATAAGATATACTGGAACAGAGAAATAATAACGGATCTTCCCTTACAACACAATAGACCAGACATGGTGTTCACTGACAAAATAAACAAACATACTTACCTGATCGACTTCTCTATCCCTCTTGCCGCAAACCTACAAAAAAAACACAGAGAAAAAATTAGTAAATACTTACCTCTTGCCAACGAAATAAAAGAAATGTGGAACCAAGAAAAAGTGATGGTAGTACCAATCATCATAGGTGCAACTGGAGAAATACCACACACACTCTTCGAAAACCTTAAAAAACTAAACATTAAAGAACAAATATACTACCAGCTACAAAAAGTTGTTCTTGAACTTGAACTTTTCCAAACCTACGAATCTACCTGCTTTCTTGCAACCAATGCCGAAACAGGATAGAAGCCATATCCAGATACAAAATCTGTGGAACCTGAAAATAATAATAATAATAATAATAATAATAATAATAATAATAATAATAATAATAATAATAATAATAATAATAATAATAATAATAATAATAATAATAATAATAATAATAATAATAATAATAATAATAATAACAATAAATGTCTTTATTGTAATTAAAGATAAAATTACAAAAGGCGAAGTTGAAGCTAGGCTTCCTCACTTAACCTAACATTATAACTAATAACATATAGTAGTAATATTTGACAGTAGTTATGATACTCATAGGTTGAAAAAATTACGTAATAAGTAATGATAATAGACAGTTTTCGTTGTATTTGGCAAATTCAAACGGTTAACCATAACGAACAAAAATACGAAGCTGCTATTTGACAGATCGTAAAAATAGTTTTCGTTAGATTGGATATTTGGACGAGAGGTATTGATTATTGCGTTGGTAGCTAGGCAACATTTTTTGCCCGAAGATTAGGTATTAGGGTGTCCCGAAATTAGCTGACAATTTTTTAAGGAGATAACGTACATCCAAAAATAAGACTAATACCCTCTATTAATAAACCTTCAAAAACGCTTCGTTATGGGGCTAGAGCCCCCCGAATTGGAGCTATGATAAGCAGTTTTTTCACAATATCTCAAAAACCGATAGGGGTATCGAAACAAAATTTGATACATGTTTTACCCATGACAAGACGCAATAAAAGATTTAATTAGCTTAACTTTATTTCTTCCAGTGGCGTCCCACTGGGTAGGTAGTTGGGAGGATATTGCCCTAAGTTTTTTATTTTTAGGATGTTTTAACTTCAGGTACAATTTTTAGAAGCCTTGAAGTATTTTGTTGAAAAAAGGTACTCTCGATTTATTGAGGTAGGATTCACCATTTTCTAGTAAAATCGATTTTAAAATTTTCGGTTTTTTGAAAACCGGTGAAAAGGCTAAGGTTTTTTTTTTGCATATCTCAGCAAACACTTAATATTAAAACATGAAATTTATTAGAAGTTCTACTAGCGACAAGGCATATGTATTGAAGGATGTTACTTTAAAATATTTTTCCAGTTACGTCGCACGGGGTGGAGCCTTAAGTAAATATTAGATACTATTATTTTTTTTTAATTTCATAGTTTTAATGTAATTTTTTTTAATTTTAAATTTTTTGTTAATAAAACCTTCTATTATTGTAATTTGACAGAATGTAACGTTTTTAAATTAAACATATTTTTAGATTCCTTTGTTTTTTAAATATTTATTTTCATGGAGATTTTAATAGAGTTTTAAAATAAAACAAAAAAGAATAACAAATTTCATATCTAATTTGATTGTAAACCACACGGAAAACTAATTCATAAGCAAGTACCAGTCATGTGTCCCCAAAAATAATAATCAAGGGGATTTAAATCAGGTGATTTTGGTGGCCAGGCTATGGCTACCAATCCACCTGGTAATTTTCTTTAAGCCAATTCCTCACTTGACGTCTGTAGTGAGCTGGTGCCCCATCATGTTGAAAGAAGTGCCCTAAACGTAAATCCAGTGGCACATTATCTAATAAATCCCCAAGTTGATTATGTATTATTATTATTTGTCGCTAGTAGAACTTACGAACTAATAAATTTTATGTTTTAATATTAAGTGTTTGCTGAGATATGCATAAAAAACCTTAGCCTTTTCACCGGATTTCAAAAAACCGAAAATTTTAAAATAGATTTTACTGGAAAATGGTGAATTCTACCGCAATGAAATAAGAGTAACTTTTTTCAGCCAAAGACTTCAAGGCTTATAAAAATTTCACCTAAAGTTAAAAAATCCTACAAATAAAAAACTTAGGGCAATATTCTCCCAACTACCTCCCCAGTGGGACGCCACTGGAAGAAATACAGTTAGGATAATTAAACCATTTATTGCATCTAGCTATGGGTAAAACATGTGTTAAATTTTGTTTTGATACCCTAATCGGTTTCTGAGATATTGTAAAAAAACTCTATAGCTCCATAGCGAAGCGTTTTTGAAGGTATATTAATAAAGGATTTTAGTCTTATTTTTGAATGTACTTTATCCCCTTAAAATATTGTCAGCTAATTTCGGGACACCCTGTATATAAAAAGATTTTTGTTAAGATTTTTAAGAAATTATCAAAAGCCAAAACTTAAGAAACTTTAAATAGATTTTTGGGAAAGAAAAGTAAAGTCAAATTCATTTTCCGAAGAACGCAAATTTGACGCTTGGTCAAGTGCATAAAGCTGTCCAAAAAACACAATCGAAGAAAAAAATATCGTATGTCATACAAAAAAAAATCATTGTTGTGCTTTGCTCTACTGTTTAAAAGTAACGTAATAGGAACTCGGCTTATAGCAAGATTGAATTAGCAAGAAAGTTCCTGTTTGCTAATAACCCGAAGTTAATATGACAGCGCAAATGTGCCATGATTGGTTGATTCTGATGACATTTTAAAAAATGGTGGTAATCAACCAATCCTGTGATAGAAAATAGGTACGCTGTCAAATTTACACCCATGGGGACTCGGGCTCACCTCTTGGTCCAGCGCCAAGCGTCGATCTATCACTCCTCTGTGATGGGAGTTTATTAAACGAAGTTGTTCGCGAAGCGTTCCTAACAATTTAGCTAAGCAAAGATTTTTACTTTGCTTTGCTGCCTAAACGAAGCAAAAGGAAAGTACCTAATTTATTTTATCTATGCGTGGTTTGTTGTGTTCCTTCTACTTTCTGTTATTCTATTTGACTTCAAACCCGAACAAACCCTATAAATTTTCAAAGATTTGACTTTGACAGACCGTCATTTTTTCAATTTTTAACGTGAAGAAATGGCTGCTTTAAAAACCGAAATCCAGGAAGAAGAACATGAGGGTGAAAATGAAAATGAAATTGAGGGTTTAGGTGATGCACCTGAAGCTGCGAAAAAGAATAAAAAGAAAAAGAAGAAAAAAAAAACTGGTGAGTACCTACATTCTATTTTTAGTTTATTAGCATTAGTCCCAGCAATAGTTTGCAACTTTTGTCTTGCCATTTTCTTAGCCAAAGGTGATGATACTACTGGACAAGAAATTCAAGAGACACCGAGAGATACAATGGAAAATGCCGAAAATGGTGTCAATGAGACAAACATAGAAACAAATGAGGAAGGAGAAAAGAAAAAGAAAAGAAGAACCCGAAGAAAGGGAGGCAAACCAACACAAACTGATCCACCTTCAGTACCAATAATTGAATTGTTTCCTGATGGCATATTTCCTGTGGGAGAAATTCAGGAGTATCCTTCAGTCAATGATGATCGAACTGCCAAGGATCGATTTACATCTGAGGAAAAAAGAGCATTAGATAGAATGCAAAATGATATCTATAATGAAGTACGGTTAGCCGCCGAAGCTCATAGACAGGTAATGTTGGTAGTTATTTATTTCCTTGTGGTTATTTCTTATCACGTAGGACATGGTGCACTTTAGGACCGTCGAAATTTGACGTTTTGAAAGAAAAATTGAAATAGTATTTAATTTTGAGTAATTCTACATAAAATTTTGGAATTTTTTATGGATGTACCGTTTCTTACAAAGTTATTAGCAAAGAATCATTTAAGATTGTGATACAAGAAAGTGTAATGTGATGCTTTTTACAGCAAGCTTACTTTGTTATGGAATATTTCTTACCCATAGGGATTACAAAAGTATTTACAAAACAAAAATACAAGATTTAAAGAAGGGCTGATTATTATTAAAATCGTTTATAAAGTTACAGCCTTCATATTAATTTATCTTATCAAAATACCCTGCTTTCTTTTAACCACAAAATATTGAAACTGTTTTGAACAGCTTGTCAGTTGTCATATTAAAGAAGCAACATTGTCAAATTTTGTTATAAAAGGGACTTAACATACTCTCCAATCGGCTCTTAAAAGTGTATTAGCAACCGGTTTGTTCATTGTTACCTAGAGCATTTTTTTAAATTTAATTTTTCAAACAACTGAATTGGGCCGAAAAAAGGTCAACCTTTATGAATTTCCTATCAATTTATATTTTATACAAAGTCTGGTAACATTGTTTAGGAATGACTAATGTAACAAGGAGTTTTTGCATAAAAATAGCTGTCCAAAGATGAACTTCTATTCCTTTTTTTTCTAGAGAAAAACAGTCTTGTCCATAAATTTTTTGACCTTCTATACCCTTCTAAACAAACAGGTCTTTCAATTGCACTTTCAAAAAATGTGATATTCCAAGGGTTCTAAAGTGCACCATAGTTACCTTTTTTGGAAAATTCTTGTTATAAACAAAATAAACCTTTATTTAGATAGCTCTTCACTTCATTTTACTAAGCTATAGAGCTTCATAGATATAGTAGGTACCTACTTACAGAAGTGCAGTGCCTGCCTACCCACTTCTATTTAAAATCAGTAAATTAGTTATCTACAAATAAAAACTTGACAAAGCTAATGTTTAACTCTTTTAACACCTGATTAACTGATGTATCATCCATTAAATGCAGAACTTGCCATTTTTGAATTTAAGATTTTACAGAAAAAGATACTACACACAGCTTCACAGATGAAAAAATAACAAATAAGCCTAAGTACCTACGTGTAAAATTTAGTTTTTTGATTTCCTCTTTCCATATTTATTAAGGGTAAATTGAAATTTCTTTGCAAATTACAATGAGTAATAATAAATTTCTTGGCCTTTATGTAGACTCACAATTAAAGTGGAGAGCTCATGTTGATTTTGTTGCTAGTAAACTTAACTTGGCATACTTTGCAATAGTCAACATTATGGATTGCAAACAGTTACTAAATATTTACTATGCCTTAGCCTACAGTCACCTAAGCTATCTCACTGCAACGCAGGGCCATGCGTGTCCTGGCGGACATTGGCTACAAGGATGACTGTAGGGAGTCATTTATTAAATCTCGCATTCTAACCCTCCCATGCGTATATATACTGCAAAACGTACTCCATATCTACCGGAATAAAGATAAATATAATTATCCCACCAATGGTGAGATACACGGCAGGGACACGCGGGGCAGCGGGAATCTCTCGGTACCTTACCGCAGACTACGTAGATGCCAAAATGGCCCTGACTTCTTAGCTGTGAAGTTCTTTAACAAAATACCGCAGGAGGTCAGAGATCTAGAAATTAAAGCTTTTAAGAAAAGAGTAACCGACTTTCTTGTTGGTAGAGAGTATTATAGCTACGACGCTTACTTGGAGGAATGCCAGGATTTACAATTTTAAACTGTTGAATGTAATTTTCATTGTGATTGTAATAATGTGTTGTCAGTTATATTATTCATTATTTCTATTATAAATTTAAACTAAATGTATTAGTGTATTTTAAGTTTTATTTTATACCCTGACGTATGTAAACAAAATTTTTTGTAATGACATGAAAAAAATAAATAAATAAAATAAAAATAAAGATTTCCTGGACTCAATCGACAGAACTAGGGTCAACTGGGGCTAATGTGATACAGTCAAAATAGTGGGGGTATTATGATACAGCTACTTTAAAAATACTTACAGTCATCAAATTAAAGTAAGAAAAATTGGTAAAGTAGAGAATTATATACTTAATTATAAGTCATATTCACTTTTACAAAAATGTAAAACGTTTGAAAAATAAAAAAATATTTCTACTTCAGCCACAATTTTTGCTTAGTAAACTTTTATTTTTTTAGTGATAACTTTTACTGCAGGCAAAACTATCGATAATAATGTATGTGTTTATGGTTCCCGTCATATAAGGCCGACTTAGAGCTTTAATTTAAAGCCTTGTTTGTTAAATTTAAGCAATGTGGAAGCAGGTATATTCGACGTTAAAGTGAAGGGGCTATTGTGATACAGCAACTGGGGCTTTTCTGAGACAACCACTGGGGCTTTTATGATACATTTTTTAGTTTCTTCTCTTTCTTTTCTTTCTCTAAATTTATGGGCGGTTTAAGAAATTCAGTAGCATACAAATACGTGGTTATGGTGAGAAATATAGATGAGAATGGCATTGAAGTAATGGAACTTATTTCTGAGAATAATAAGAAAACGTTTAAAATGAAAGAAAACGATATATCGGTAATATAACAGGGAGGATATACTTGCTAAACTGCCCATTCCCATGATATAATCGGGAATAGGGAAAAATACATTTTAAAAAAAGAAGTGCCGGTGTTTGAGGCCATGTAACAATTTTATTTTGTTTATTTTGTTCAGTATTTCGTTGTCTGTCTATGTTATTTTTGTTGGTATTTTAATTTTATAATACTTAGACCTCGACTTAGACATTTAATTTTCGTTTGTGAGTTGTAGTTTGTTGCCTTTCGATGGAGCTAATATTTTTAGTAATTATTATAAAACCCTTCATTTGTGAATTAAAATTTAATTACAAAATTTGTACTTTTTTTAACAATCCCACATTTAACAGTCACATTACCAATTATAATTTTATAAATATAAATCAGTAGCTTTAGTGAAAAAAAAAACATGAAATTACTTTCCTGTATCTAACTTAAAACATACTTGAAAGATGGCTGTCAAAATTTCAGGATCAACTGATAAAGGACTGTATTATATTAGCCCCACATATTTTAAATCTATCTCCACTACAGAATTAAAGCGTTGTATCACAATAGCCCCTTGCTGTATCAACAATAGCCCCAAACGTGAGGCTATTTTGATACATCATTTTGTTGTTTTTTTACGGTCAACTATTGTTTTTCTTGTATTTTTCCCTCAAGACTGGGTAGAGAAACTCATTGCTTACAACTAGGAATTTTTGGAGATTTTTAAAACTAAAACTTATATTTTTTTGTAAAAGTTTTAATTTTTGTATCATAATAGCCCCAGTTGACCCTACAAACATTATTTGTTTCGCGGAAAAGGATAATTTGAAAAATTTACTCTTTAAGCCCACTTGAATCTTGCAAAGAAACTTTTCGGCGCTATAAAATTCTTACGCTGCCTGGTATTTTCTGTGCAGTCATGATTTATATATCCGGTTACAAAACATCATCATATCGTAAGAGTCCATTTTGCTTCTGTAGCTCCCTCTATAATGCCCTTCCAGAGACTTATCAAAAGCATCTCTAAAGTAAAAAAAAAATCAAGAACAGTGTGAAAGTTGCAAAAATTTGAGGTTATATCACACAACAAACAATATAAAAAACATGCAAGGTGCAGTTTTTCTCGGTCGGCTATTAAACTTTCAAAATGCCTTTATTCTAGGGCTGCACCGAGCCCTGTTTTTTAACTTGACCGAGTACCGAGTACTCGGCTGAAGGTATTGACCGAGTACCTAGTACTCGGCTGCCGAGTAATGATATTTTTCAAAAGGTCAACATCTCGGAAACTATTAAGTATGGACTAATAATGCTTTTATTAAAAAATAATTATAATTTTATGTCGAATCTAAAAATTTAAAAAAACACAGGGGTTCTATTTAAAAACCGGAAAATGGAGAGAGACTTATATATTTACATCATAATCTTCCTCTTCTAAATTATAAGTATTAAATTTATTAATGCCACTGTACTTTGCATAAGTAAGTATGTTATTGAAAATTAAAATTATGAATTATGTCTCATTTCTTACTGTTTTCGACATGCCGAAAAGGATTGCTTCTAATATTCTACTATACTGGGCCGAGTAATGAATATGAGACCGAGCACCGAGTACTCATTACTCGGTGAAAATTCTGGCCTAGCACCGAACTACTCGGTACTCGGTGCAGCCTTACTTTATTCCAAACTAACAGCTGAGTCGATACAAACCGCTTCGTCTGAAAAATAGACGAGCTTATGTTCAAATAGATAAAGAAAAAAGCTATCCAAAAGTATTTAAGTATGGTGATCCTCAAGGAACAATTTTAGGACCATTAATTTTTAATATTTATGTTAACGACTTATTTAGTATAAATTGTGATGGACAAATTCATAGTTTTGCAGATAATACCACAGTTTTTTATATCGATACAAATTGGGACAACTTAAATAATAAAATTAAAAAAGATTTTAAAATTATAAAAAATTGGTTTGATAACAATTTGTTAACAATTAATTTTAATAAAACAAATTATATTCCTTTTACTTTAAACCTAAATAACCTACCACGAAATATGAATAGTAAATAAATGAAGATATTTAAATGTTTAAAGTTAATAAAATAAAATATTTAGGAATTATTTTTGACAGTAAATTAAATTGGAATTTTCACTTAGAATACTTAATTAAAAAATTAAGAAGTTTAATACCGATTTTTAGAAGCACAAAATTTTTTAAATGTAAGACATGGACATATTATATTACGCGTTAGTTAAAATTCATTTAAATACGGAATTTTAGGTTGGGGAGGAATAAATAGAACTCACTTAAAAAATTAGAAATATTACAGAAAAGGTTTCTAAAATTATATTCAATAAAGATTATCTTATCTTTCAAAAGAATTATATTCAGACACAAAAAAGTTGAACATAAGACAACCTTACATTATTTATAACATCTTAATATGTATATTTAAAAATAAAAACCTTTTACAATTTAAAAACCATAATCATAATACACGTCACAAAAATGAAATAACCATAAAACTTAAAATAAAATAGGACAAAAAATTTCAAATATTTATGTTTTTATTTAAACGATTATTTACCAACAAAAATTAAAAAATTGATTTCATTAAAAAAATTTTAAGTCGAAATAAAAACATGGATATTAAAAACAGACAATTTGAAAATATTTTTAGAAATACTTTAATTAATTAATATTGTTCTGAATAATTTATACTTACAGCGTATCCAGATAACTTCTAGACATATTATGGGAATTTTTTTTATTGTTCATTTTGTTTTCAATGTAATTCAAGCGGTTATCGAAAACCCGAAAATTTCTTTAAGAAAATTGTCACAAACTATTCCAGTTGACGTCAAAAAGTCTACTGCTGGTAATATTTTAAAAATAAATAAATTTTATCCATATAAACCGAAATACATTCACACAGAACTTTTTATAAAGAATAACTTTTTTTCGTAAAATCAACAATAAAGAAAATTCCCATATGTCTAGAACTTCTCTGGACACAATAGCACAGGTCTTATGGGGAAAAAGCATTATACTTTTTTTTAGGCCGGTGGTAATACCATATCAGGCACAATCACCTTTATGTTTGTAGCTGATCATGCACAAGTTATCCATTAGATATGTTTATAAAAATTTACATTATCTTTTTTTCCCTACAGACTCGTCAACATATCCAAAAATGGATTAAGCCTGGCATGACTATGATTGAAATATGCGAAGAATTGGAAAAAACAGCACGTAAGCTGATAGCTGAAGAAGGTCTGAAAGCTGGCTTGGCCTTTCCCACTGGTTGTTCTAGAAATCACTGTGCGGCCCATTATACACCCAATGCCGGTGATAAAACTGTCTTGGAATATGATGATGTAGTAAAAATCGATTTTGGTACTCACATTAATGGAAGAATTATTGATTGTGCGTTTACCCACACATTTAATCCAAAGTATGACAAGCTCGTAGAGGCTGTCAGAGATGCTACTAATACGGGTATAAAAGCTGCAGGTATGTATAGTCAAAGACAAAATAAGCTTTATTGCCCAAAGCATAGACTTATTGACGAAGCAAATATTATTTAAAACTAAGCACAACACTATTAAAAATAGAGTAGAATAACAAACATATTATACATTATGCAAATTAAAAAAAAACTAAAATAAGATCATTTTTAAAATCTTTTCTTCTCTAAAAAAAGGCACACCCATGGATTGCACGATATATCACGTAAAAACTACCTCACCACAATGTTACGCTAAAATAAATGTAAGATACATCAATACCCATAGAGTAAGTAATGTCAGACAAAATAAGAAAACATAGGCAGAAAGAGAACAAATAGGAAAGGGAAAACAAAAAGAAAAATGTATTACTTACTTGATTTGTCTTTGTTATTTATGAACGACCTGATAAACTATCTTGATTTAGGTGAGAACTCTGAAATAATTATTGACGCCGACGACACTTCCATGGTGATATCTGGGTTGCTCTATTGTCATCTAAGGTACATGATTTTGTGTTGGGGTCAGGCTACTGACCTAAACAGAGGTTTTGTTCTATAAAAATGAATTATTAGGAAAATCCAATAAAACCCGATAGACCAACTTTCAAAAGCAAAAATTCTAACTTTACCTTGTGTTGTAATCATGGAATCGGCTATCTATGCTAAGAAACATTATCAGATTTCCCACCTGTTTCTTCATAACTAAGTATGAGACAAGACATAATGAAGACATTTTATTTACCATCAATTATAGAATATTGACTTAAAAAATGGCCCAAATCGCTTCAGTAGTTATATTTTTAATAAACTTCCAAATAATATTAAATCTGAACCTTCTTTCTGTGTTTTTAAAAAGCTCCTCAGGTACTATCTTCTAGAAAGGTAATTTCATATATCTAGTTAATTTATGTAATAAACACTATTTTAAAGATTTTTATATTGTGCAAGTTTATTTATGTAGCTGTTGTTGTTTTAGTCTTATTCCGCTGTTTTTTAACACTTATTGCACAGGAAGTAAAAATATTAACTACTTGTTATGTTCCACAAATTTAATCAATTTCCTGACACGTGTTTCGGCCCTTGCGGGTCATTGTCAAAGGAGTACAAGAAGATACTAAATTCTGTGTGACATTACAAAGGTATTTATATCATATTATAGTAATTATAAACATGTCATAAAATTAAAATTAGGATTAGAAGATTGAATGGTCAACTGTGGGTTTTCCTAATTTTTAAAGATACAGATACATAGTTAGTCCTAAATTAGTGTGCTATTAAGAATTAGCGAAGCACCTGAAAGTATTTCCGTTTGATTATTAACAACATTACATTTGTTTGTTATGGCTTTTTTGATCTCTAACAACATAAAACCCATATAAAAGCAGAAAACTAAATCTACTAAAAACAATACGCAACAAAGCCATAAAAAACAAATGTGATGTTGTCAATATTCAAACGGAAATACCTTCCTAAATAATATGTGTTGGTACCTGTAAAAATTAGGAAAACCCACAGTTGACCATTCAATCTTCTAATCCTAATTTTAATTTTATGGCATGTTTATAATTACCATAATATCATATAAGTACCTTTGTAATGTTATGCAGAATTTAGTATCATTTTGTACTCCTTTGATAATGACCCGCAAGCATATACAGTAACAGCACGCGGTCTAGAAAATCCGACTTTCCGAAGTCCTGGCTAGTAACGACACTCGCGCTAGCAGCAGTTACAGTAATAGCACGCGAGGTATAAAAAGGTATATCGGCAATCGGTTTGTTCGTTGTTAGCAGAGCATTTTTTTTTAATCCAATTCATTTCATAATATTTCATAAAATATTAATTAAATTTTAAAAAAATGCTCTGCTAACAACGAACAAACCGATTGCCGATATACCTTTTTATACCTCGCGTGCTATTACTGTAACTGCTGCTAGCGCGAGTGTCGTTACTGGCCACCACTGGAGGAAGTCAGATTTTCTAGCCCGCGTGTTGTTACGCATTCTGCTGTCTAGCACACGTGCCATTACTGATTATGATTTCGGCGATCCGAGCTGAAACGAAGTTTCTAGCCCGCGTGCTGTTACTGTATATACGACCCGCAAGGGCCGAAACACGTGTCAGGAAACTGAATAAATTTGTGAAACATAACAAGTAGTTATTATTTTTTCTTCCTGTGCAATGGAACAACAGTTTCACCAAGCGTGTAGCCCAACGAAAATTAATTAAATATTAACTTATAGTGTTTTCTATTATCTTGCCCTCAGATCGCTCCGAGAGCGATCTATGACGTCAACGATCTGCCCCAGAGCACTCTGAATTCGGCCAAGAGTGACCGCCCCGAGATCAAAATGGAACACGCGCCAAGTTACATTTTCAACATAACCTCAATGTTGTGTTTTACGCACAAAATATAATTTTTAGAAGAATCTGAAGAGCTCAGAAATACTTGTAGCAGCCGACGTTTTCTATTTCTAATCATTCTTACCCGAACAAAGTACAAACCACAAAAGTACAAACAGTAAACAGTAGGGTTATGTTGCCTTTCTTGTTTACCTCTCGCTTGCTCCGAGAAATTTCACAGATCAACTGAGAGCGCTCGCGGAGCACCCTGTTTCAGATAATAGAACAGGTACTCCGAGAGCGAGCAGTAAATGGAACACGCAAATCTCTGGCAGGGCAATTTCAGATTGCTCTAGAGTGCTCTGAGAGCAATAATAGAAAACACTATTAGTTAAACAAATTTTACTTACGGTTACATGTATATTATACATAGACGTTCTTAATACTTTCTAAGTCTTTTTTAACATTTTAACAATAAGGAATAAATAAATATATGAACACAAGAAAATAAAAGCAATAGATATTATTTAGGAAACACGAAGCATAAAATTAATTTTATTAGTTTGTGACGAAAAAACACCAAAAAAATTTCCCAGCATGAATCCGCCACAAAAAAAAATATATAATAATATATTATCAGATTTCCTTTAAGTTTCTTTTAAACAGCAAAGCAAAGCCAACGGCTAAGTTGAGCGTTCCTTTTAAAAATTTAACATAGCACAGCAAAGAATTTTTCCTCCCCCTTGCCGCGGTTAAGTATGCCCCTCTCTAATTCTCATTGTTCACGACGCGCAATAGAAAGTACCTGTTATATAGATCATACTATTTTTAGGTATTGACGTCCAGCTTTGTGACATTGGTGCTCAAATACAGGAAGTAATGGAATCATACGAAGTTGAACTAGATGGAAAAACGTATCAAGTTAAATCCATTCGGAACCTTAATGGCCATTCAATTTCACCCTATAGTAAGTATATATTGTTACAGCGGGATTTTTTTTATATTACGTAAGTATATTGGGTGACAATGAAACTTCTATTCAGGCCACCATTTTAAAATGGCTTCGAATAAAAATTTGAATTTTTGGATCCTAGAGTTGAGTAACATCCACTTATTAAGTAAAACCCAATTGACAGTCACTTCCGGTTTCACCGGAAACGCCCAAATTTTTTTTAAATTTTCAATGACATTTGTTCATTATTAACTGTATAGGCTGTATATTAAACTACGTCTTTCCTTTAAAATGTTGAAGAACCTATAATTAAGTGAATTGAAAAGACTTCTTACAATTGTTATTTTAATCTCCCAATTATCGAATTAGCATGATTTTAGGTTTAAAACTCGTTAGTTAATACAGCTGTTAAATTTTTTCAGGAATACATGCAGGAAAAACTGTCCCTATAGTTAAAGGAGGCGAAGCTACTGTTATGGAAGAAAACGAATTTTATGCCATTGAAACCTTTGGTTCGACTGGGAAAGGCGTGGTGCATGATGATATGGAATGTTCCCACTATATGAAAAACTTTGATGTTCCTTATGTGCCCTTGAGGTATGTACATATTAGTAATCCGTTATATAAATTCAGATCCTTCAAATCGTCAGCTAAGATAACGTTTTTCAAAATAAAAGTGTTAAAATTAGGGACGAAATATTTTTTACAACGAACTGCAGCCACAGTGATAGGCAACATTCATGGTGAAAAAACTAGACTGTCATAATCAGCCCTATGCAATAAGTACCTTGACTTGATGTTAAGGTTAAAATTATGACATAAAAACGACATTTGACAGAAATTTCAATAAACATGGCAGTTTGGTATTCACTCTAATATTGAAATAAGAGTTTTCAAGAAATTGAAATTAAGTCAAGTGACCTTCTAAATTTCAATAATCGGCATGCACTACGGGAAAAAATTGAAATAAATTCAAGTCAAGATTGAAAAAAGTCAAGAATTCTAACGTGAACGAAAACTTGCCCGGTAGCGAACTTGAAATGATGTCAATCAAAATATAAATCAATATTTTTTACAAAACTTCTAACAGTTTTTCTCAAGATTCGTCAAAATCTCGACTATGGGAATTCCTCCTCCAGTAAGTTCACATTCCTTTACCCCACCTGACAGTCACATTTTTCGGCCATGTTTACAAGTACTCTGTACTGCTCTCTTTTTTTTTGATGCCATTCATGAAAACATTTTATTTATTACCAAATCAGCTTGGTAAAACTGGGCTGATGGGTCACTACCATAGATATTTACCTTTAGATAAGCAACCAATAATCACGAATGTGGCAGTTTTATGGCCTCGCGCATGTAAATAAAGCTAGACACTATTAGCCATGCGCACTGCAACATTATCGTTTGACGAATGGGAAAATAGACAGGTCCGGGCTTTAAAATTTAAATTCTTGCCAAAAAATTGAAATTTCTTCTCAATTTTTGATCATGTTGGGAAAAAAGGTAGTGATTTTTGGCATTTTTAGTAGTAGCAAACCTATCGGATTTTGAGGATAGAAAATTGTTTTAAAAATTTGTTTAAAAATGATTCGTCGTCGTGTTTTTTATTCGAAAAGAAAGAGAACAAGAACAGGTAAATTAAACTAGTCTTATAAAATCGAATATAAAAACAAACAAAACCAGCAAAATAACCAATCTACGGTGTTATTGCGTACCTAACCTCAAGTCAAATATTAGTTGGTACCTATATAACTGTATTGATTTTTACAATTTGGCAAAAACTTGTTTTGTTCAAGAATTTGAAAAAGTGTTGGCCCGAGAACTTGACCCATGGAATAATGCCTTTATTAAAAGCTTAATGTCAGGGTACACAAATTTTAACCAAAAGTTAACCAACCAGCAACTTAGACAGAATTAATTTTCTCACAATCAGACTCAATTCACTAAACTATACAAAAACTATAAATCCGTAAATATTAAACACTCACAATCCACGATAGCTAAGAAAACTTCAAGGAATCCACAGAGAAACCTTAAAACACAACAACCAAAATGGCGGCCGAGCCGGTTCTGGAAAGTATCTTGAGCATGCCGATTATTGTCGGTAAAGTAGGACAGGCCGATAACACGAGGTTTGTGCGCATGCATGCACGAAGGTGTCCAGAAGCAAGGCAGCTGACCGGCGAGTCATGCGCTCGGACGTATTTTTTCACCCATAAAACGTAACTTTTGTTTGCGCAGGAGATTAGCTGTACGCATCTAAAGGTAAATTGTCTATGGTCACTACAGGAAATCTGCTTTATTATTATTTAATTAGGGGGCCTCAAAGACCCTAATTGGTTTATATTTTTTAATAATATTTATAAAACCCATGTAACACTTACCTTCCTTGTTGTTTTTTTTTTGGTTTTAACTTTAAACAATTCACAAATAAAAAATACACACAAAAATAAATCGAAGACCAAAATTCTGAGGTTATGTAGACAAATATTCTTGTTTTCATTTATTAACATTTAAAAAACAATGTTGCCAAAGCTAAATTTGACATTCATGTCAATAAATTTTCATTTCAATAATCTTTAATCAAGTGTCGATACTGCATACCAATTTATTCCAATATTGAAATGTTTATTGAAATCATTTCAACATTGACTTTAAAGTCAAAATTTACTAACTGCATAGGGCTGATTGCCGCGACAGTAAGTAAGGATTCCAATAAGGCACATGTTGCTAAAAATGCAATGGTAATCTCAAGTTTAAGTTTTGCAAAGCATTGTGCATCACAGGATCTTTAGAACTTGCTCCTACTAAAAATAAGTAAAAATAGAGAGGGAAATGAGACACTTTAAGTCCACTGGTATATACCAGTGGAGGAAGACTTATGACCGTATGCACCAATGCCAGTTAATCATGATTAGCTTATAATCATGATTAAATATCTCGATTAAGAAAATTTCCAATGCGTCAGCACTGCTCAGGAACTTAATCACGATTAAAGTTAACCAGCCAATTTTGATGGGTTATATATATTTAATCATGATTAAAAGGTTATATTCGTGTTTTTTTTAGGAATTCGTATTAATTTTTCTCGAATTTTCAATAATAAAATTGAAATGAATCGGCGTTGTGGTCTAGTGGTTAGTGCAGCGGCCTCTCAGATCGAAGGCCCGGGTTCGTTCCCCGGTGCCGGCAAAAAAAAAACGTCGATGTTAAATTTGGAATTTGGTTTAAGAGCTGCGCCGTCTTTCGGAAGAGACGTTAAACTGTGGGTCCCGTGTCATGGATGTTGGCACGTTAAAGAACCCTACCCTCGACAAAGAGGGATTCGGCAAAATTACCAGATAGTGTGTGACAAATTCCCTGGCGTCGGTGATTGGCCTCGTTGCGGAATAGGCCGACGTAAAATAAAAAAATTAAAATGAAAGACGAAATCATCATGGATGTTATTAATGATGGCTTTTCGAGAGCCAGATCGCAGAGACATTATTTTGCTTCGTTAGATGAATTGGGTTTGTTCTGGTTTGATCAGATAACACAAAGTTTGAAGTTCTTTTCTTTTTCGCATCTTAGTATATTATTTTCTTCTTCACCAGATTCAAAATCCATGACCCTAGATGCCGAAGTGTGAAATTGGTGATTTAATGCGCAAAACAGCCAAACTGGAAAAAGTCCGCGGAAAAGTTAAAAAAACAACAAAAAAACCTAACCACAACTATCAATCTGTTGGCGTTTCTGGTTGCCGATGCCGGCACGAATTTTTGCATCTAAGCTATGTTGCCAAATCGAGTTTTTAATTTTACCCTGATTAGAAAACCCACATATCCTTTTAGTTGGTGCATAGGCTGTTTTATTTAATCACGGCCTGGTTAATCACGATCACCTAATCATGCCTAATGGGTAAAATGGTGCATACGGTCATAAGAAAATTTCCAATGCGCCAGCACTGCTCAGGAACTTAATCACGATTAAAGTTAACCAGCCAATTTTGATGGGTTATATATTTAATCATGATTAATAGGTTATATTCGTGTTTTGTTTAGGAATTCGTATTAATTTTTCTCGAATTTTCAATAATAAAATTGAAATAGAAGACGAAATCATCATGGATGTTATTAATGATGGCTTTCCAAGAGCTAGATCTCAGAGACATTATTTTGCTTCGTTAGATGTATTGGGTTTGTTCGGGTTTGATCAGATAACACAAAGTTTGAAGTTCTTTTCTTTTTCGCATCTAGTATATTATTTTCTTCTTCACCAGATTCAAACTCCATGACCCTAGATGCCGAAGTGTGAAATTGGTGATTTAATGCGCAAAACAGCCAAACTGGAAAAAGTCCGCGGAAAAGTTAAAAAAACAACAAAAAAAAAACTAACCACAACTGTCAATCTGTTGACGTTTCTGGTTGCCGGCACGAATTTTTGCATCTGAGCTACGTTGCCAAATGGAGTTTTTAATTTTACCTTGATTATAAAACCCACATATCCTTTTAGTTGGTGCATAGGCTGTTTTATTTAATCACGGTTACCTGGTTAATCACGATCACCTAATCATGCCTAATGGGTAAAATGGTGCATACGGTCATAGAGTGTCTTATTTATCTCCCTTAATATTTACACTCCACGTAAAGTATGCACTATTTCTTCAAGTTAGATAAAAAAAAAAGTCGTCAATAGGGTTTATTAAGGTTAAATTCTCAACGTCGTTCAATTTATTGCCAACCTATAACCTATTTCGCTTTGTTTTTTCAAGTTTATTATTTTTTAAACTAACATTTAAATAAAATCAGTATCGTCGGCACATTACTTAGAGAGAGATTTTGGGAGAATTGTATAGTGAAAGAACAATGAGTGACAATGATATAATAATGTTAAAAAAAATCTTACCCGATATTTTTCGCTGTACAATTCTCCTAAAATAAGTTATGAAATTCCTTGATATTTATTAAATATGTCAATTATTACCTATAGAATATCAAGTCAATACTGATTTTCTTTAAATTTTGTATAAAAGCTAGAAAACATAAATAAATCTAAATAAAAATTTTCTTTTATTAGATTGCAGTCTTCGAAGGCACTCTTGAACATAATCAATAAGAATTTTGGAACGTTAGCATTTTGTAAGAGATGGCTCGATCGTGCTGGAGCAACTAAATACCAAATGGCCCTAAAAGATCTCTGCGATAAGGGCATAGTTGATGATTATCCTCCCCTGTGCGACATAAAGGGTTGTTATACGGCTCAGTTTGAGCACACAATAATGCTCCGCCCCACTTGTAAAGAGGTAGTTTCACGAGGAGATGATTATTAGTTTTTACCATTTATCTTTTTAAACAATTTTTATGTTGACATAATAATGATAAATAATAAACTTTGTTGTATACTTACAAAAACATTTTTTATTTAAACAATTTATGCCAGTAAAATAATTTCAACTTTAACAGGATCATTGGTCTGTGGGTAATACATTTAACTCTTTATTTAAATAAATTTCTTGAATTCTTAAAGATTCAGCAGGTAAATTAATTTTTTTATTATCTTGTAAATATCGAAGATTTCTTCTTGCTTCATCTATTTTATCTTTGCTTAAAATTGTAGCAGCAATATCAAATGCAAAGCTGTTTGAAATACCTAAAATAAAAATAACAAACGTTTGACAATTTTTAATAAACCCTCATAGATCTACAAAGTTTCTTGGTTAAAAATAATCGTTTTCGTATATCGATAATGCCTGTAAAGGAAAACGGGATTAAAAAAGTAACGGAAATAAAGCTGCCGAATTTTATTTATTCATATCAGTATCAACGGCACTGGTGCCAATTACTGATGCATTTTAAAGCTAGGTTAACGCAAGTAAGCAATAAATGCTAACAACATCCAGTCATGCAAGTTCAAAACACCATAAAACTGAGTACTCAACTGAGAATACACAAAATTAAGTCCTCTGCAACCTGAGCGACATATATACACTTGGTACAACTATACTATGGTCAAAATTATTAAACATAGATTTTCTTACAAGCTGCTGCAATTAAATCTTTAGTTTGTATGTTGAGCTAGATTGGACAGCATCATATAAGGTTGACCGTTTTCTGTTTTTCCTAATTAGATAAAGTAGTTTTTAGGTTTATATGACTAACAAAATAATATATTGTTTTATTAGGAGTAAAAGCGATACTTTCATGACGAGTCTTCAGGTAAGTCCGGCTGTCATAAGTTGCTTTTACTTCGAATAAAACATATTATTTTTTCATCGAACATCGTTTAAATATGAAATCATAAGGATACAAAATTATATATTTATTCGTGAGAACAGTCATACTTTTACTTCCGCTGCCAATAGCAACCGCCTTCTGACAAAAAAGCTGAACTTTAACGTCCAAAAATCAGTAGTAAAATGTCGAGGTTATTGACGTTTAAAGAAAAAGTATATTAGTGCCGTTTTACACAGACGTAATTTTAACACAAATTTTGTGCTAAAATTTATGATAAATTTTATTAGTAAAAATTTATATCAAAAATATGTACAAAATTACATGGAATTTTAATGTGTATGACACAGTAACAAATTTGGATGCAATTTTTGCAAGAAATCATGCGCACTAAAGACCAGTGACGCATTGTTTAATGTCAAATTAAATCTAACCCAGCTTTTCGGTAATGCCCAGTCGTATAGGTTCCGGTTAATCGGCATTTCATTGTTATAGGTTGCGGTTATCTAAAAATGTTCAGATTAACCGTTGGTTCGGAATTATAGGTTGCGATTAGCGCCAAACTTGGGGTTTAACTAACAGTTAATTTAACAGACCAAAAAGCAGCCATTGAAAATCAATCTTAGGATTAAAATAGGAAAAAATGACATACTTCTAACATATAACCTAAAAATCCTAAAATACTTATATTTTAAAATATGATGATGTGATTTTATTATTATATTATACGTTTAAGGCAACAAATTGTAAAACGGTAAGATATGATAGGTTAAGTTCAGTTTTTAGTTTAAAATTCGCTATGAAGTTAACGACTATTTGGTTTAACCGGGACTTATAAAACCACCGGCGTATACAAGGGGGGGGGGGGGGGTAATGGGGGTAATTACCCCCCCCCAAGATTACTTAAGCGTTGTTTAATTTTTGTCCTTACTCCTTAAAGCTGCTATTATCTAGTATCCTAGCCAGGCACGTAGCTAGGGGGGAGGGTACAGGGGGTCTGAACCCCCTCCGAAACTCGAGCTCTGATTTCGGCAACATAGGCAATACATTAAACATTTCCTACAGTATTACATTTTCTTCACCTCAATTATTACCAGGTTTGTTTTTGAGATTTTCTTGAGGATTTTGTGTTGTGTTTTTATTTTTCCCACTTGAAAACCAAGCACCATGATTCAAAAAAGGGCGTGGCACCCAAAAAAAATTTCGCCTGCGGCGCTTTTTTTTTGCGCCTACGGCGCGATCCCGATATCCCCCCCAAAAGAAATCCTGGCTACGTGCCTGATCCTAGCCGATCGATTACCCCCCCCAGACGCATGAGCTGGATACGCCGGTGTATAAAACTGATATATTTTATTAATCTTAACATTAAAGTGGTGCTTAATCTTATCTTTAGCGTTAAAATTAAACAGAACCTATACAACTAGGCATAAATAAAAATAAAGTAATTTAGGAAATAGCAAATATAACCTCCGAATGCCAATTTCAATCAAACATAACCTTTCTTTTTCGGCTTTTCCTAAAAGATTTTGACAAGTGTTATTTTAAATTACATACTGCGCATAATTTGGCGCACTTTTATTAATTTTTTTGATAAAATATAGAAATCTTTCTATATTTTCGTAAAATATTATATTATTTTTCCAATAAAATTTGTAAAGTGTGTATTACACGTTAAAATTTACTTGTAAACAAATGTATGCTTAAATTTATCGTTAAATCATAACCTTTCTTTTTCGGCTTTTCCTAAAAGATTTTGACAAGTGTTATTTTAAATTACATACTGCGCATAATTTGGCGCACTTTTATTAATTTTTTTGATAAAATATAGAAATCTTTCTATATTTTCGTAAAATATTATATTATTTTTCTAATAAAATTTGTAAAGTGTGTATTACACGTTAAAATTTACTTGTAAACAAATGTATGCTTAAATTTATCGTTAAATTTGCTACTGTGTAAAACGATACTTATTTATAAGTACAATGGTTATATTTAGCGAATTATATAATCTTTACATTTGCAAAAGAATGTGACTGGGACTTTGTATTTTATTAGGTACTAGCGTGTACCCGGCATGCGTTGCAACCCGCTGGTATAAATACAAACCCGTTATATTAGTACCCGGCATGCCACTTTCTGAAATTGCACCCGTGCGAAGCCGGGGCGGGTCGCTAGTTATACATAAAAACCTTCCTCTTGAATCACTCTATCTATTAAAAAAAAACGCTTCAAAATCCGTTGCGTAGTTTTAAAGATTTAAGCACATATAGGGACAGACGGGCGATAGCGACTTTGTTTTATACTATGGTAAGATATTCAACGAACATTAGTCTTGTTAATGTTCGTTGGTATATTAAAGTAAATGAGCAGCAATAAAAAATATACCTATATGTTTTAATAAAACAATGATGACTGACTATGAAATAAAAGTTGCTTTAGCGCAACGAATTCCAAACTACTCGGAGGCGAAAAGAGTTGAGAAAGATTGCTCAAATTTAAATTTATGGTCATGTGAAAAAATTCGATGTGCTGGAGTGAACCGTGCTTTAAGCTCAGAGTGAGTTGGCTTATTAGCAACAGCATTATATGTTGACAGGGCTTGGCTGTCATCGCGTCGTTCTTTGGGGGTTGGACATACAATGTTTTGTATTTTGCGGCTCAGACACTAAACAATTATTAAAAAGGTTTCAATAAACCCATCTGATTTTGGCTCTATGTTAAAGAACTTCAATCTGGTTTATTCAGTACCCCCGGTAGAGGTTACAAACTACAAAAAATTATGAGATACTTATCCTTTACCAAGCGAACCTGTTTAAATCTTACCTTTGGAAATGGTATACAAAAAACAGAAAGTATTGCTTTCCATAGTGTGTTCCATTTTCAAATATTCTAAATATCTAGATTCAGGTAATAATGTTGTGACTTTTTGTAGGTGTGTTGAAACAATGATGTGTGGACAGTCGTTTTTTTTCTCCAAAAAATTCTTTAAAAAACTGGCTAGCAAAATGTTACCATCATCGTCCAGAGTTCCCCGTCCAAATTCATCCATTATAATAAATGAGCTTGGTGCCGCGTAATAAAGTGCCTGCGATGTCTAAAAAATATTTTATTAAATCATAATATAAGTAGGCATTTATCCTATAAGAATATAATGGTCACCGTTCTCATATGTCAAACATATTTACCAACCTTTAATCTTTAAAATCCCTAATTTAGACACCGTTGACACAACTAATTATTGCATTGATGGGACAATTGAGAGGCGGATATATAAATTTGCATGTCCACGACGAAAATACATATTCCTTATCTAACCCTATTAGCTGATGATGATGGTCGGTACGAAGTAACCCGAGATCGATTAGATGATTGTTTTAAGAGATATAAAAGCAGTAGAGGGAGATGTATATTTTCTGCACATGACATGAGACATTTGACAGATCACATATATCTGCGCAGAATGCAGAAGGCATTGTTGACATTGATGGTGAGCATCCCATCTACTACACTTGCTGTTATCCTCTAGAACCTGTCAGAAAGTGAGCAATCCAATTCACGCCTCTCACATCCAATTATTGTCTTGGGCCCTAAGCTTATTTATTAGGATTTCATTATTGATAAAGAAATATCTTTCGGCGCTATAATATTCAGATTTTATTTACGCCGGGGTTTGTCCTGGTTTTCTCGTTCTGCTGCTTGGCAGTTCGTAAGTGATACAAAAATCTAAAATTCTTATCGACCGCAACTAAATCATATAATATAATATAACTATAAAAAATATAGTTTAAAAAATAGTATAAATTTTATATTAAAAAAATGTTCCTACACTCTTCTACTAAAATATAACGGGAATGTAAATTTTAAAAATCGATTTTAGTACGTACCTGTGCGATGTCAATCATAAAGGATGAAAGTCTTACCACCGCCGATTCGGTGGTATGCATTCGACAATGTATACTATGCACTAAACCTATATTTGCCTTTTTAGCGGGCACATAACATCCAATATGTGCCAAAAATACAGCCAATACTGTTTGCTTCAAAAATATGCTCTTTCCGCTGCCATTTGCGCCTGTAATAATTTTCATATGACTATGTGAACCCCCTGATGTAAAATCGTTGGCTTCAAAGCTTGTAAGAATTTGTTCCATAAGTGGATGTCTACATTTTTCGATTTTGTATATTCTGTTATTGTTTAGCTGTGGTTTAACATAGTTATTTTGTTGGGAAACTTTTGCCATTGCAATTAAACTAAAAAATAATAAATCCAACGTTAGTTTTTCAACGTGTAGTAAAGAGTTTATCGCCCGCACCCATTTTTTGCATTCCGCTGTCACTGAATTTTCCCAAATACGATTTACTTTTATTTATTTAATTTCCCAACCAACTTTACAAAAGTTTATTACAGGGAAATTTCTGATTAAAAAAAAATAATTTAATTAATTAAGATTAAGAGTCAAAATTATACAATAATTATAGTATCATATATAACAAAAAAAAAAAGAAAACAGTAAAATGTTTTTTAAATAAATATTTGAACTTTTTTATATTGATTGTATTTTTAATTTTTTTTGGAATATTATAAATTTTTATACCATCATGAAGAATTAATTTTTTTCCAAAATTAGTTTTTATTTTTACAGTTTTTAAATTTTTATTTTTTCTTGTATTGTGTTCATGAAATGTTGTGCTATCAATAAATTTTATTTTAGAATTTTTAATCCTTTCATTGATTAAGTGAATTAATATACCTACTTTTAATTTATATAAATTTTCTATATCCAAATAATTATTTGGTTCATATAAATTTACAGTAGGCTCTAAAAATGGTAATTTATGAATGCATTTTATGGCTTTATTTTGTTATTTTTTTAAAGGATTGATATTTGACAAACTTCAGTGTAAAGATGTTGAAAGACGAATCCTTGAACTGGGTTTCTAATGAACGGATTTTTAGCTTTTACTCTCATTCGAAATATATAGTATAATATGCTGGTATACTTCTTTAGGAAATGTTTTCTCCCAATGACAGCCTCAAGTTAAAAATCTCTTAATTAAAAATAACGACAGGTAGATGCATAGTCAAGCAAATTTCGATATTTTAGACAAATTTGCATTTTGAATTAGTAGTAATAACTTACCAATCAATTTGCGCTATTATCCTAATAGAATCTCTTATATCCTTATTGTACTTTAGTGTAAATGCTGATAAACGCCTTAAAATCCTATTTTCGTGATCAATAATTTCTGCGTTAATATCTCCCAACCTCTTATCCAGTTCTAAGATTGAAAAAAAATCATATTTTTGTAGCCATGCATTGCTTAATAATCGCAAACATTTAGCCTTTGAATATCAACTATACAATGTCACCAGTAAAGTCCGCATCATATGGGATTTTTTTTATTAATAGCTTTATTCGAAATTTGACTTTGGCATCAAGTTCTGCTTCGATCAAGATGAAAATTAAGCAAAAAAGTAGTAGTCACGTGATTCGCATTATCTGTCAAATTTTAATTTCTTCTAAAAAATAATTCAAAAGTGGGGTTATTTCTGAAAATATCGAAAAAAGTTATTGGAAAAAGTGTTTTAAAATGCATTTTCTAGCCCACATGGAAAATTTCAGCTGGATAAGATAATTTTGATTTTTTACCTATATTTTGTAAATTGCACCACTTTTGCAAAATAAGACTCAACGCAACCTACATAAAACTTCATAGTTTTGACAATGCTTTATTTCAGATACATTTTCTTTAAAGTATCGCCATATGAAATGTGTGTTTTTCTACAAAATCAAAATTGGGCTATTAAAATTTGGTAGTATGTGATGCAAAGTTCATTTGTTTTTGACCCTGTATAAGGTAACTTCATAAAATAAGTATTTTTGAAAACGTAGTTTGTGTCTGAAAGTAATATACCTTAATATTAAGACAAAAAATACAGTGTCATCAGTAAAGTGTTCATTAAGTGGAAAATAAAATTCAGTTTAACTTAACGTACAGTTTATCTATTTTCAACGATTTAATTTAAAACCCCTTTATTTTATTTTTTTTTTCAGACACAATCTACGTTTTCAAAAACACTTATTTTATGAAGTTATCTTATACAGGGTCAAAAACAAATGAACTTTGCATCACATGCGACCAAATTTTAATAGCCCAATTTTGATTTTTTAGAAAAACACACATTTAATATGGCGATACTTTAAAGAAAATGTATCTGAAATAAAGCATTGTCAAAACAATAAGGTTTTATGTAGGTTGCGTTGAGTCTTATTTTGCAAAAGTAGTGCAATTTACAAAATATAGGTAAAAAATCAAAATTATCTCATCCAGCTGAAATTTTGCATCTGGGCTAGAAACTGCATTTAAAAAAACTTTTTCTTACAACTTTTTTCGATATTTTCAGAAATAACCCCACTTTTGAATTATTTTTTGGAAAAAATTAAAATTTGACAGATAATGCGAATCACGTGACTACTATTTTTTTGCTTAATTTTCATCTCGATCGAAGCAGAACTTGATGCCAAAGTCAAATTTTGAATAAAGCTGTTAATAAAAAAAATCCCATATGATGCGGACTTTACTGGTGACACTGTATATGTTGATATTCAAAGATTTAGCCCATTATTTGAAATTCACCTAGTAGAAAAACAGATTAAATTACATTGAGGCAGGGCCGTTCCTGGAGCAGTTGGCGCCCTGGTACAAGCTGATATTTGCCGCCCCAATTAATGAAAATGTTGTATTTTTCAAGGTCAAACGCATTAAATTAAAATTTAGTTAAGGATACTGCTTAGAAAATATATTTGACAGAAAAATGAAAATAGTACATTATGATTTGTTTTGGCTTCATCAATACTTAAACGAAAACACGTAGGGCACCTCTATAACTGCTGTTAAATTAAAAGACTTTTAAAGTTTTACGTATAATGTCAATAATAATTACATTAAAACTTAAAAATGTTATCATATCGCGCTTTTATACTTGCAAAATATTTAATGATGTCTTGAATATGTAAGGATTCACATATGTCGCCTTCTATCGAAATTATAGCCAAATTATTCAGTCGTTCCTGTGTCATCGTAGTATGTAAATAGTTCTTAATAAACCTTAAGCTTGAAAAAGAACGTTCACCACTTGCCACAGTAACAGGCAATGTTAGCATAATTCTAAAAGCTATGGTTGTATTAGGCAATGTACTACCAAGATTATTTTTTAAAATATTTAGCAAATTTTTTTCATGGTGGTCAAAATAGGATACTTTGCGTTCGGCCAAGAAAATTACGCCCCCCGAGCATTGGCGCCCTGGTTTTTTGCGCCACTTGCACCCCTAGGTAGGCACGGCCTTGCATTAAGGTTATTTATCAGAGCCATATACAGTGTCACCATTAAAGTCTGCACCATATGGAACTTTTTTTTTATTAATAAGGTTAGTTAAAATTAAATATCAGCAATCGTTTTTGCTTCAAATTAGACTAAAAATTATATATTCAATTGTTACCATCTGTCATTCGGTATCTGTCAAAATTGACATTTTTGTTAAAAAATGCTGAAAAATGGCATTGTTTTACCGAATTTCAAAAAATGTTATTAGAAAAAGTTGTTTCTAGTACAATTTTAAGCCTAAATACAAAGTTTCAGATGTCTAGTGCAAAGTTGATTTTTTTGCCATTTTTTCAAAGTAACTTTTTTTTATATATAATGTAAATTGGCTTAATGGATTTTAAACTATTTGTTTATACCATTCTTAATATTTTATTTAGTTTGTATGCTTATTTCTTCACTAGAATACCATTTTTTTTTCGAAATATAAAATTAGAATCAAAAAAAAATTACACGGGTGGTGCAAAGTTATAATGATTTTGGAAAAAGTATAGCTGCAAAAAGTGCCCTGCGACTAAAAGAGTCGAAATTCTGGAAGGAAACTAACTACGGGCACAGCAGTATACTAAAGATTCACCCGGGGAATAATCTACGAGACCCGACTGATTACTCTGTCCCAATAACATGCTTCGATAGAAGGTATTCTATACTCATTCCGAGTAGGGAAGAGCGGGAAGGCAATCAGAATATAACGAAAACAGATCACGCAATCTTCACAGACGGTTCAAAGATGGACGTTGGTGTGGGAGCCGGGGTCTTTTCCGAAAGCTTACAAATACAGAAATCGTATAGACTCCCCAACTATTGTAGTATTTTTCAGGCGGAAGTACTGGCAGTAGAGAAGGCGGTCAATATCCTGCAGGAACACCTTGGCTTGGGAGTAGCCTCGTCAATCACCATCTTCAGTGATAGTCAGGCGGCGATTAAGGCAATCTGTTCCAGCAGCGTCAAATCAAAGCTCGTAAAGCGATGCCGCAACAATCTATGCACACTTGGCAACCAACATCGGGTTATTCTGTGCTGGGTTCCTGGACACTCCAAAATAGATGGCAACGAGGCTGCCGATGCGCTCGCAAGAGAGGGCGCAGGCATGCCAGCTGATCTAGCAGACAATACAGTGAACAAACCACTGGGATTGGTCAAAGAGGAGATTGACTACACGGCCAAGCAGCTTGCACAGAACAGATGGACAGGGTTGACAACCTGTAGTACATCCAGGCAACTGTGGCCCACATTCGATAAAAAGAGAACCGCAGAGCTATTGAGACACAGTCGAAAAGACGTGAGAAATATTACTGCGGTTGTTACCGGACATTGCCTCTTCGGTAGACATGCCGAACTTATGCAAATACCTACTAACGACTTCTGCAGAAGCTGCAGAGATGAGGAAGAGGAAGAAAGTATTCAACATTTTCTGTGTGAATGCCCTGGCCTCGCAAGAAGGAGGTTCACTACTCTGGGTGAATCATCTTTCGATAGCCTGGAGGAACTAAACAACTTACAACTTGGACGGCTGAGCAGATTTCTGAACAGTAGTGGCTGGTTTGAATGAGTTGTTAAAATCCTTCCGCGGTTACGTCGCATAAACCATCAGTGATCTGATGAAGGTGGGTTCTACGGAACACGTGTGGTATCACAACGGACCTAATCAGGACTACGTGAGACCGTTTGGTCAGAACCAAGGGTCTGCCACTCTTACCTAACCTAACCTAACCTATAATGATTTAAAAATTTTAACAGATAGACGTCATATGTTCCATTTTTTTGATAGTACATACACGTAAAAAGTTTAAAAACTTATAATTAAATTCCCAGATATCAGATTAGTTCACAAATTTCAAATGACAAATTATATTATTTAATATTTCATAAAAATGTTATTTTATACTAAACTAGCGTGTACCCGGCCTGCGTTGCAACCCGCTGGTATAATAAATACCAACCCGAACAAACCCGATATATTAGTACCCGGCATGCCACTTTCTGAAATTGCACCCGTGCGAGGCCGGGGCGGGTAGCTAATTATACATAAAAACCTTCCTCTTGAATCACTCTATCTATTAAAAAAAACGCTTCAAAATCCGTTGCGTAGTTTTAAAGATTTAAGCACATAAGACAGGATAGCGACTTTGTTTTATACTATGTTAAGATATAATTTGTCATTTGAAATTTGTGAACTAATCTGATACCTGGGAATTTAATTATAAGGTTTTTAAATTTTTTACGTGTATGTACTATAAAAAAAAAATAGAACATATGACGTCTATCTGTTAAAATTTTTAAATTATGATATCTTTGCACCACCCGTGTAAATTTTTTTTGCCTCTAATTTTATATTTCGAAAAAAAATGGTAGTCTAGTGAAAAAATAAGCATACAAACTAAATAAAATAATAAGTATGGTATAAACAAATAGTTTAAAATCCATTAAGCCAACTTACATTATATAAAAAAAAGTTACTTTGAAAAAATGGCAAAAAATTCAACTTTGCGCTAGACATCTGAAACTTTGTATTTAGGCCTAAAATTGTACTAGAAACAACTTTTTCTAATAACATTTTTGAAATTCGGTAAAACAATGCCATTTTTCAGCATGTTTTAACAAAAATGTCAATTTTGACAGGTACCGAATGACAGATGGTAACAATTGAATATATAATTTTTAGTCTAATTTGAAGCAAAAACGATTGCTGATATTTAATTTTAACTAACCTTATTCTTATTAATAAAAAAAAGTTCCATATGGTGCGGACTTTAATGGTGACACTGTATATATGTAACCAGTATATTGCTGGTATGCAACCAGGCTTTTAAAAACTGAACTGAGACCACTATGCAGCTCGCTACCGGAATAGTGAGCGTGCGCAAAATGTAATATAAACAACAAATTTAAATCGATTCGCAGCAATGACTATACAGAGTATTTTTACAAAAAAAAACACTTATTGAAAATATCAAACTACACCACTCGTAAGCTAAATATAACTGGAAATTTTATGCTCTTTATCTTTTCTTTCCTTAAGGAACAATTTTAGGACCATTATTTTTTAATATTTATATTATAACGACTTATCTTAACATAGTATAAAACAAAGTCGCTATCCTATTCATGTCCCCGTATGTGCGTAAATCTTTAAAACTACGCAACGGATTTTGAAGCGGTTTTTTTAGTAGATAGAGTGATTTAAGGGGAAGGTTTTTATGTATAATACATGCATAATATTGTAGAGAAACACTGATAAATTTAGAGGTTTGTTTATTTGCGCTTACATTGCAAATGCTGCTGGCTGAACCAACGGCCCAGCCGGTGGCGCGTGCCTATAAATAGCGCGTCAAAGGCCGCGCTTCGCCCCAGTGATGCCAGGTCTCATGCTTTTGCATGAGATATTATGCTTTTCAAAAAAATCCCATGCTCTCATTATTTTCTCTCCAAATCTCATGCTTTTTAGCTTACGGTGACAAATATATATTAATTAGAAATCTTAACATAGTATAAAACAAAGTCGCTATCGTCCGTCCTGTCTCTATATGTGCTTAAATCTTTAAAACTGCGCAACGGATTTTGAAGCGGTTTTTTTTAATAGATAGAGTGATTCAAGAGGAAGGTTTCTATGTGTAATACATGCATAATATTATAGAGAAACACTGATAAATTAGAGTAGGGAGAACGAACGACCCAACCTAACCGGTCCCCGGCCCGTTCAACAATCGATCCGAAGCCGGAATAGACGAAGACAGACTATGTTTTATCCATGGATGTGAATTGTGGACGGGCCGGCAAACGGTTGAGTTTGAGGTTTGTTCGGGTTTGTTCACCTTATTATCTCACGTTGTATAATGCCGGGCTGCAACGCAGGCCGGGTACACGCTAGTTTAGTATAAATTGCGATAGACAAATTCATAGTGTTGCAGATGATACTACAATTTTTTATACCGATACAAATTGGGACAACTTAAATAATAAAATTAAAAAAGATTTTTAAATTATCAAAAATTGGTTTGATAACAATTTGTTAACAATTAATTTTAATAACAAATTATATTCCTTTTACTTTAAACCTAAATAACCTACCACGAAATATGAATAGTAATCAAATAAATGAAGACATTCAAATTTTTAAAGTTACTAAAATAAAATATTTAGGAATTATTTTTGATAGTAAATTAAATTGGAATTTTCACTTAGAATACTTAATCAAAAAATTAAGAAGTTTACTACCGATTTTTAAAAACATTAAACATTTTTTAAATGTAAGACATATGGAAATATTATATTACGCGTTAGTTAAAACTCATTTAAATTACGGAATTTTAGGTTGGGGAGGAATAAATAGAACTTCAGTTAAAAAATTAGAAATATTAAAAAAAAGGTTTCTAAAAATTATATTTAATAAAGATTATCTTTATCCTTCAAAAGAATTATATTCAGAAACAAAAAAGTTGACATAAGACAACTTTACATTTATAACATCTTAATATATATATTTAAAATAAAAACCTTATACAATTTAAAAACCATAATCATAATACACGTCATAAAAATGAAATAACCATAAAACCTAATATCAATAAGTCCATAGGACAAAAAAATATCAAATATTTATGTTTTTATTTAAACGATTATTTAACAACAAAAATTAAAAAATTGATTTCATTAAAAAAATTTTAAGTCGAAATAAAAACATGGATATTGAAAACAGACAATTTGAAAATATTTTTAGAAGTGCTTTAATTAATTAATATTGTTCTGAATAATTTATATACTATAGTCTATTACCAAAAATATAGGCAGTGACGTAGCTCTCATAACCATGGAAACGACCAAAATACTGTATAGTCATTGGCGGTTTGCATTAGCTTCCATGGTTTCGAATAATACGTCACTGCCTATAATATTGGGTTTTGAGTATAGTAAGTAATATTTTTTACTTAAAAATTATAAATTAATAATTTTATTATAGATAATATATTTCTTCAAAAAAAACTGAGTTTATACTATAAATTAACATTTTTACTTTAAAACTTGATTTTTAATGCATATTTATGATTTATGATTTTACATACTAAAACAAAAAATAAGATTTGCCCCTAACAAGCTCAGCTTCAGGGGATTAAAGAATAAGTTTATAGAAGACAACATAAACATATTTATTATATTATTAAATTTTAAATAAATAAACTTATTATTATTATTTCTATCTCCATATTTTTTCGTAAATAGCTTTGTTTTTAGGATATTAATAAATATATAAAAAGAAGTCAGTTTTTTACCCATTTTGGGGGTTGTTTAGGGGCGACAAGCACGGCGGATTACCGGTGGGGCTTAGTGGTATTTTAATGACCTCAATACAAACCTATATCTACCAAATTTCAGCTTGTCTCTAATTTGTTCATGGTTTGACTGGATCGACCCTGGGCTACTTTTTTAATTCTAAAGAACGAAAGATCAAGTTCCAGAGTATTTAAAGCTCCATTTAAAGGTAAGATATTTATTTGTATTTTTAAGTATGCCCACTTTTTAAATTTACTACTGATCTCCCAATATAATTGACCATTAGCGGCAACTGAAATATACATAATGTGGCCAATCTGACGGTGCATCACATGGAATAAGAATTGAAAAATACTTACCTACACACAGTGGGTTTTTATAATGTATTGTTCCTCCAAGGGAAAACTAAAAAGAAAGCGGAATATTAGAGTTGACCTGCGTTACCATGTCAAATATCGCACGTTACCATATATTGATATCCCAAATATTGTAATAGCTCGGGATCACAATCGGGTTCCCATTCTTTAATCGCCATGAGATGGCCCATTTCTGGCAAGTAAACTACTTTGCATTCGTTTATAAACTCGGGTAAATCATGCACCGCAAATCTTGCAGCGGCGGTTACGTGTTTCGCAATATCTTGTTGCCGCAGCAGCTCTAAAAATAAGAAAAAATTATTAAATGTGGCCATCATCAGGGCTTAGGTTTCGTCAAATTTCCTAAGCAGTGATGATGTAATTAAATTACGCTTAATACAAAAAATAATGTTTCATTTGTTAAAATACGGCGTACAACCACAGAACTCCTTGTTTAAGATTTATGTGCGTACACCCGACTCTCCATTTCATTTAAAAACTGTGTACCCCAGCATTCAGCGTTTGGTAAGACACTTTAAATTTTAAAGCCCGGACCTGTCTATGTTTCCTTTCATTAAATGAGAATTCTGCAATGCGCATAATTATTCCTCTATGGCCTTGTTTACGCGCGTAGGGCCATAAATTTGTCACTTTCGTGATTATTGTTAACTGATCTATAGGTCTATGGCGTATGCTAAAACAATAAGGGCACTAGCGACATTATTTTGACGATATTTATGTTCTAAAATAAAAATTTGGAGGATTTTTTTTAAACCCAAATTTAAAAATTCCCCTATTTTTTTTATTTGGCTGAAGATAGACAACCAGTGGCGGTTTCTCCACAGGAGAACCTGCAACCCCTATACTCCATAAAGAATTACCCCATAAAGAAAAAATAATGTTTATTTAAATTTATCTTCTTATATATGATACCGTAATATGTATAGTTAGAACCCTCCTATTTTAACGCACCGTTAAACAATCGAACGAAAGGTGGTGTAATAGCTCTCGCCAAGCCGGTTGTCAAGAGCGTCGATGTAGCGAGTAGAAATTATAAAGTCGCACGTGCGTTAAAGTAGGCGGGGTTTCTGCTGTCTCTTTATGCATCTTGTACTATAAAACTTAGCAGGTGTGGTGGCAGAAAGCGCGATTCTAATAGGAAAACTACCACAATTTAAATGTGCGCCGTTGAGTTCATTGCGTGTAAAGCCGGAGTCCCATGCATACAATTTCCGACGATACGATGATACGTCGGCGCTGTCATTGGTCGAAAATTTTGGCGTCAAATTTTATCCGAATAATTTTAACAATATACGACGCGTCGTACGAGTTGAATTTAGTTTAACTTTTGTCCGATGTCGGAAGTTTTTTAACCTCACTTTACTACATATTTGACTTTTATTTGGTTTCGGTCTGTGGTTTCAGTGCTTTTTGGATATTTAACATAATAATGATTAAACAACATAGAAAATACATTTGTACTGCCAATAACGCACTGCTTAATGTTTGACGTTTGAAGGTTATGTTTAAATGTCATACTTTTTCGTCTTCTTTTTAACGTACTGTTTACAGAAATTCGGATCCGAAAGTCGTGTCCATGCATTGGATATGCAAAACTCGTGATATCGGACGTCGGAAATCGTATGCATGGGACTCCGGCATTAATTGCTGTATGAATTTATTATTTGGAGTTTTCCTTTATATTTTTGTTATTATTTTGGGCTAGTAATAAAGATTTATTTTAATAAAAATGAACAGTTGTAATGCCAAAACGACTATGAATGTGAAATATTTAAGAAACATATTTAGTTCATTAAAGTGAGCGAAAAATTGAGGGAAGACCTAAACCCGAAATTAACTTGACACAGACCACAAAGTGTAGATCTAGGGACTTTATTGTTATTGATAAGTTTGCTGCAAATAAAAACAAAGATTGGGCTTTACTTTTAAACAATGTACCAATGAAAAATAAATTGGCCTTTTTTATTTTTTTTATCTTATTTCATTTTCAATAAAATAAGTAGGTATATAATCATAAATTTTTAAAATATTTACTAAAAATTATTGACCAAATTTGGGCGAGGTCTTAAAAAATTTTCGTCTGCGGCGCATTTCGCCTGCAGCGGGCTTTTACTGCACCGCCAAGTTAACAATTCACGAACCGCCACTGTAGAGAACTAGTATAACCATAAAGATGAATGGTGGTTAATTGTCAAAAAGCTAAATTTTTCATACAGCCTTAAGAGTATAAGCCTAAAAAAAGTTGAAACGCACGCCAAAGCAAAACATCAGGCGATTAAAAGAAATTAGTAGCAATATATTATCATGAATGGCAATAACAGAAAAAGTGATCGACAAACAATTGATTGTATAATATATTGTCGGACTTTTAAACATGACTAGATATAAGCTAGAAGAAAACACACTGGTTTAGGTAATCGTAGACAATTTTTACCTAACTTTAACTTTTGATATTTTTTTAATAAAAACCCCATGTATAACACTGAAACGCGTTGGTTACATATCATAGGCGAACCCGAGCACCACACACTCCTTCAAATTCTGCTAACCTGTTAAGATTTTGTTTTAGGACTTGTAAGAGTACGTCAAACGGGGTGACTTCGGTCACTCGGGGCGACTTCGGACACCAGGTAAATCTTCTGAATATGTGTTACTAGCGGCAACCCTGTGCGTGTCATCCCAAAAACGGTCGGTGCACATGTTGGCAACTCAGTAGCAGTCTGATGTCTGCCAAGTAAAGGTCATTAGTCAAGAGGAGTGTTCCGTTTTTTATGATTTTATTATCGGACATGATTTGTTGGTTATGAAGATAGTGAAAACGTTTTAAGGATGCTATTTCGTTCTATTTGTATAAAAAATTATAAGATAAAATGGTTTTTTTTATACAAAATAGCGTTTTCGTCGTCGTAGATTGCTAAAAAAACGAAAGTTGTGTCCGAAGTCTCCCCTGGACAACATTGTTTTACACGTAGTTTTATATCGCTGTCCGCTGGGGTGACTTCGGACACTCTTTAATAAAAAAAATAAAAAAAACTAAAGCAAGTATGAAAAATTTTAAATAGTCAAAATGTTAATAGAGGTTAGAGGTATCTTAGCCGAAAATTTGAGAGTATTTACTTGCTTGGTTGGTCCTCTGTGATCAAAAGAGTTGTAAAACCCGGCCGAAGTCACCCCGTTTGACAGTACTTGTTGTGCATTTTATTACCAATAAATTATGTCGTTTCCAAATCTGTAATAAGGTGTTAAAAAAACAATTTATAGAACAGTTATTATTCAGAAACATTACACACTTATTTAGTATTTACTAGTATGGTACGATTTACTCACTTGCATCCAAATTTTCGTCCAAGCCAAATTTAATGACGGGCCTTCCCCGTTTAGCGCCAGCATTAAAATCCAAAGCGTTACTGATGGATTCTTGTAATGCTAGTAAGTCGTCTGTTATTGCACCGTTTAACTCGAAAAGTAATTCAGATTTTTCTCTGTAAGGCTTGCTAATTTCATTTATAAAAATTGTGTGATAGATCATCTGTAAAGTTTATTAATATCAACAATTAATACATACATAAAATAAAATAAATCAACACAAAACGCTATTTGCTATCTAACAGAACAAATATATGATGCACTAGATAATAAAAACTAAAAACCGTGTATTAGTATTTTTCTAGATTTAGCAAAAGCCTTTGATACAGTTAGCCATAATTTACTGTTAAAAAAGTTTGAAAATATTGGATTCAGAGGAAAACAATTAGAATTAATTAAAAATTATCTGAAACATAGATCAACTTATGTTCAAATAGATGAAGAAAAAGCTATCCAAAAATATTTAAGTATGGTGTTCCTCAAGGAACAATTTTGGGACCATTATTTTTTAATATTTATATTAACGACCTATTTAGTATAAATTGCGATGGACAAATTCATAGTTTTGCAGATGATACTACAATTTTTTATACCGATACAAATTGGGACAACTTAAATAATAAAATTAAAAAGGATTTTAAAATTATACCTAACAAATTGGTTTGATAAAAATTTATTAACAATTAATTTTAATAAAACAAATTATATTCCTTTTACTTTAAACCCAAATAACCTACCACCAAATATGAATAGTATTCAAATAAATGAAGACATTCAAATTAAAGTTAATAAAATAAAATATTTAGGAATTATTTTTGACAGTAAATTAAATTGGAATTTTCACTTAGAATACTTAATTAAAAAATTAAGAAGTTTACTACCGATTTTTAAAAACATTAAACATTTTTTAAATGTAAGACATATGGAAATATTATATTACGCGTTAGTTAAAACTCATTTAAATTACGGAATTTTAGGTTGGGGAGGAATAAATAGAACTTCAGTTAAAAAATTAGAAATATTACAAAAAAGGTTTCCAAAAATTATATTCAATAAGGATTATCTTTATCCTTCAAAAGAATTATATTCAGAAACAAAAAAGTTGAACATAAGACAACTTTACATTTTTATAATATCTTAATATATATATTTAAAAATAAAAACCTTATACAATTTAAAAACCATAATCATAGTACACGTCATAAAAATTAAATAACCATAAAATCTAAAATAAATAAGTCCATAGGACAAAAAAATTTCAAATATTTATGTTTTTATTTAAACGATTATTTACCAACAAAAATTAAAATATTGATTTCATTAAAAAAATTTTAAGTCGAAATTAAAACATGGATATTAAAAACAGACAATTTGAAAATATTTTTAGAAATGCTTTAATTAATTAATATTGTTCTGAATAAATAATATATAATAAATTTATATAAGTAATATTTTTTACTTAAAAATTAATAATTTTATTATAGGTAATATATTTCTTCAAAAAAACTGCGTTTATACTATAAATTAACATTTTTACTTTAAAACTTGATTTTTCATACATATTTATGATTTTACATACTAAAACAAAAAATACGATTTGCCCCTAACAAGCTTAGCTTCAGGGGATTGAAGAATAAGTTTATAGAAGAGAACATAAACATATTTATTATATTATTAAATTTTTAAATAAACTTATTATTATTATTATACATCAGCATTATCTTTAATAATCACCCCGGCAAAAAAAAAACCGCCCCATTTTTTAACTTAATTTAATATTAAATAACTATCCCCCTTTATACAGCGGCGGCTCGTGAGGTAGAGCCACAGTGCCATGGCCCTACCACCTACAATTTTTATTTTTAAAGCAATTAGCACAGCATATTTAAAACTGAAACGCAGTCGGTCGCAAGGTCACGCCTTATCAGAGCAATTATGCGTAAATCGGTAACGTAGTTCTCGTGGGCCTGGCTCAGTATAACCTGTATCTATGCCGTTTTCTTCCAATTACACCAATAATAGGCAAGTAGAATTATCTAACTTTTGAATAGTCAGGCGCCCAAGGCTTCCACCGATGGAAATATTTCAGTCATGATTCAGTTGTTGACTCATACATCGCGAATGCGTATTGTTTTACTTTGTTCGCGCTCGTAAACAAAGTAATTTTTTTTCTAACTTTTCATAATTTAAAAGTTTTTAATGGACAATCCATTTTTTACAATGTTTGGAACAAAAATTGGAAAGTAAGAACTTCTGGGGGCCGTTACCCGATTTACAACTGGAAAGCTCGGGGCGGACAACCAGTGCGTGCGGAAGTTTAACAAAAATATTTATACAAAAAATAATTGGGTGGGTTGGCGAGGACCTACTCTTGAACAAACGACTAGTATATGTACTATAAAATAATAACTAAATCTCGTAATATTTTGGCGTGGTCCAAAAAATGGTTGCCTGTGGCGCGCGCATAATTTTTTTTTACCTACCTTATTAAAATGTCAGCGAGCCGCCGCTGCTTTGTACCCGTTTTCATTTTGTAGATATTATGAGAATAGAATTTTTTTTTAATATGAAACGTCAAATGTTTAAATGATTTTATAGAAAACTAGCAGATTCTCGCGTCTAATCGATGCGGTGCCGATGCTAGTGTTTGCTACTTTCACCATTTATTTCCATATTTATTAATAATTCTCGTCTCTTGGTTGAGAATTTCATACTTTTCTCTGCATATTGGTACCATAATCTAGAAAATATGTGGAAAATATGAACTGCCTATCTCAAGGCAAACATTGTTACATTTAGCTTTATATAATGTACTAGCACAAATAACCAAGTTATATGTGGTACTAGCCAGTTCGCGTCCGCATCGCCGCGACTTCGCACGCATAATGTAATTCAAATATTTATATGTAGTTAGTATACCTTATGAAGAACATTCCAATCCCTGTTGCGTGCACGAGCGTTTTGAATTTTTCCCAAAATAAGGCTTATATATCGGACATCGCAAAACTGTTTAATATTTTCTTCAATGTTGTCAATAAAATCAGAATTGCTGGGGTGAAGAACAAAACTTATAAAACTTAAACGCTTTTCTAGTTCTTCTTTGTTATTAATGGGAGATAAAAGTATGTTCCTAAAAAATAATAAAAACAGTGGAAATGGTAAGAAAAACGCAAACTAAGTTAGAGTATAATTAAGTACGCGCGGTACGGTAGCTCCGCGGTAGAGTGGTGCTATTCCCAGAGCGGGTGTACGCTTAGTATTCCCAAAAATCTTGCAAGGAAAAATGCAGTATGACACTAGTTGCGTCCTGAATACGATCCATTAACTGAAACCGCTAATTTGACTCTTTACGACGAATAACCTAGTGAACACTCGTGGTTTGTTCGGGTTTTTCCGCTTGGCTGCATGTGCATGACATTACCCAGACGTTAAATGGTAAATAAACAAAAGTCTTAAACGGCTTAGTTTTTATTAAACACACGGTGTTATACCGTGCGAGCAAAAATTATTTGCAACAAAGAGGGCTTGGATTAAAAAACGTAGGGCTTGGTTTAGATCACATAGATATGGGGACGATATATCTAACCAAATTTAGGTTAACATTTTGTCAAATTCATATTATGACATGATATGCCAAACTAATGAGTAATAAAATAAGTAGACAAATACAAATTTATTTTTGTTGTTTACAAAATTAACAAAGCATGAATATACAGAAAGAAAAAGAAAAGTAATTAGATGTATTCTGAGAATTCACATAACCGGAGAGGTGGAACCAGGCTTCATCCGAAAAAAATGTCAGGTCTAATAAATCATTGCTTTCCAATAAATTTGGGGTAAACCATTGAGAGTAATTCGTGCGTCTTTCAAAATCTGCGGCTTGTATTTCTTGGAATAAGTACTTGCACTTTATAAGGAAATAAATTTAGCGGCTTCTTAAGAATAGTCCTGCTGTTCCATAATATCTTCCCACTTCTTGGGACAGGCGTCTCTCAATTTGTTGGCGCATATTTTGCATTATTTCACGAACGTTTGCAACATTCTTCTGTTCTTATAGATGGTCTTCCTGCTCCTTTTTTGTGTTGTATAGAACCTGTTTCCCTAAACACAGCCACGGTTCTTTTCAGGCAATGATAAAAATCCCCAGCAATAAAAGCAACGTTAGGAAAATGTTCGTGAAAATCGTCCATGCACAAACCCGGATTGTATTGCCACTTACCATTTACTCTAACCCTGTTTCGAAAATACACTTTGACCATGAATGTTTTGTGCTGTTCCGTAAAGCCCATTGTGTGAATTGTTCAAGAAATTGGAAAAATTAGCGATAAATCAAATTACTTTTGTAACGACTGTCAAAGATGACGGAATAACTGATGGATTGTTAATTCAAGTAGTTACTAACACCCAACAGGTATTAAACTCTACGGCTAAGCATTACGTCCTTAGATGCAAGGCCCTCTTCGACGCAAATAATCTTTGCTCGCACGGTATTAAAAAAAAAATTTCCAAAGAATTAAAAGACGCACATTAGTATGACGTTAAAACTCGGTGACAATTTTTAATGTATGCAAGGCAGGGCCGTACCCAAGAGGAGGGGAGGGGTTGGGGGATTTAAACCCCCTCCACACGAAAATTTACAAAAACACACGCCATGTTTTTTTTCTATCCGCTAAAATTTTTGATTTGTCAACTGTTTTCAATAAAAACCAAAGTAGACTTAAGTGTAAAAAAATTAGGGTTTCCGCCAGTGGCGAAGTTAATGTGAAAAAATTTAACATAAAAAACCCTCTACGTAAACTTGCCTTTCTGTAGTTCTATTAATTTCATTTTCATAAAATCATTAGTAGGCCAAACTAAGACACAAAAAGGAGAGAACTATGTTTTTAGATAAAACTAAATGTTTATTTTTAAAAAATATTTAACAATCAGGGTAATATCACAGAATATATAGCTACAGCTATATATTCTGTGGTAATATCTCTTGATTCTAACTATTTAGGAAAAACTTTTTTTTAAAATATTTCAACACCCTGTATAATAAAAACAAAGCCGTTTAGGACCTATGTTTATATAAACTTTTTGTCTTAAGGAATAACAGCCTTAAGTATGGCCACATACTTAATTAACTGTATTATACAGTGTGTCTACTTAAGTTGGAACCATATGGAAAACTTTTTTATTATTGGCTTTACGGAAACGAGCTATTTTACATAAAAAGTTTTGCATGGTCTAAAACTCAAAACGCAACCTTCAGTTATCAAAATTTCCCAGTCTATACGAGGTACATCAGAAATTACGAATTTTGCTCAAGAGTAAAGTATCTACCTTTATTTTTGATATTACAGAAGACCGTTATGAAGAAAAGTTATTTTGAATTAAAAGTTATATTCAAATAAAAGTAATTACAGTTACTTAGCATGAAAATTTAGGTTTTGTGATTTATATCATTCCGTGTTAATTTATTTTTGTACATACCACACCATACGTTCGTTTTAAACGAATATTGGTTACGACTTTTTATTCCATGGATTGGATTACTGTCAGACCACCAGCGACAATTTTGCTACTCCTATATGTACTGCTACTTACAGTAGTATTTTGGATTCTAAAGGCCCTTTGGTTCTTCTATGACAGAAAGCATCAAATTCAGTGTCTTCATTGGCAACCGGTTATCGGCGTTTATTCTTAAAATTATTTTCAATAGATCCACTGCATGGCCTTGAATTTATTTAATAATTTTGTAACTGTTGGATGCCCAATGTTTCTATGCGGATGTCTATTATTAAAAATATTTGCCGCGTCTCTGTGTTTCGTAATTGTCTCCAACAATTAAAACAATTTCTATTTTTTCTTCACAACTCAGTAAAAGCTGACATTTCTAATGTATTTTATAAATACCAACGCACTATGACATTCCGTATCAAATATTTCATGTCAGTGCATCCTAGATTACGTTAAATTGTATCAAGCCAGAATAATTAATACGGAATGATCGGTAAATAATCACAAAACCTAAATTTTCATGCTAAGTAACTGTAATAATTGCATATTTGAATATAATTTTTAATTCAAAATAACTTTTCTGTATTGACAAAAATAAAGCTTTACCCTTGAGAAAAATTCGTCATTTCTGATATACCTTGTATATGACTGGGAAATTTTGATAACTGAAGGTTGAATTTTGAGTTTTAAACCATGCAGAACTTTTTATGAAAAATAACTTTTTTCCGTAAAATCAATAATAAAAATGTTTTCCATATGGTTCCAACTTAAGTAGACACACTGTATATTTTATAAAAAAATAATAGCACTTTTTATATGGGAGTACCCCTCCCACGAAGAAAATCTATCCACGTGCCTGTGTAAATGGGAAGAATTTGCCTTCCGGTATTTTTTTATAAATATTGCAACCGCTGAGAATGGGCTATTTCATTAAATTTTTATCCTATCGCATAGAAGATGAAAAAAAAATATCTACGGTTTTACTCTTTTAAATTTTGAAATATTTGCTGAGAAAATAATTCAACAAAATACGCTCTCTGAAATACTCGTAAAACCATCGATCTGCGTCACAACACAAATCGCAGGGATTGCAGGGGGCTGAAAGTCGACCCACCTGAACGATATATCGAGTCTCTCTTCTCTTTTCTATTTAACTTATCGAAACAAGGATACCATTATAATCGGTGGCAACTGGCAACTAAAAGAATTGCGCGGATAATAAGATAAGGCTACGAAGAATCTGATCTCATGTTTTGAAACTATGCTTTCGCTGTGTCTTTTTAATTGTCGCTACGAAAGGTTTGTTCACACTTTTATTATCAGGATCTATCATCAATAGGTTCTAATTCAGGATGTCAGTATTGTCAGTGCTGAATATTAAAAAAAAGTCCATTATTTTGTTACTATTCTCCAGAAATTGTTCTACCATTTGCAATACTCTACCTTAATTGGCTTTGACCTATTTTTGATTTGCATCCAAAGATAAATAGTTTGTAAATGCTCAGTCCTTCTCTACTACTTGATTCCTGTCCTCTTTTAAATCCCGCATCGTGTGACCTCGGAGAGAATATTTGCAAAGCTTTAAAACTCGTATTGTCCAATAGAACATGATTTTTCCTGCAAAAATTGTTAAAAATAATTTAGACAGAATTACAGATAATATACTTATTTGGAATAATGATAATTTGCAATAGACTAATATGCGACACTTTATATTTATAAAGTGTATTGAAAAACGATTAAAGCCGTCCATTTTATTCCATTATATACAAACCCGACGCGACTATACAGAGTGTCCGGAAATGATGAGCGAAAAATTTAGGGGATAATTCTAGACCGAAAATAAATGCTATCACTTTCTATAACATTTTTTCGAAAATTGGTTATTAAGGGAGTTACAGGGTGTTAAAGTTAAATTTTATTTGCAGTTTTAAAATACATAAGTTACTAGAACAATAAATTAAACATTCAAATCAAAGGTTCAAAGTGACGTCCTTCCTCTTCAATGCATAAATTAGTTCTTAAAAAATTCCGACGAACTCCGTGGAATATTCCTTCCTTTGCTATGCTATGTTTAGGATTGAAAATAAATTAAAATGATTTCGAATTCATCACATGCAAGCAATGTTATTTTGGCGTTTTTCTTGAAAACGGTTAGATGGTTAGATTTATCGAAACAAAGGTATACCTTTTTTATGTCAAAGGGTTAGAAGAATAAAAATATTCAGTCAAAACAGTGTAGGACAAAAAAGTTGGGACCATTCAAATTAAAGTATATTATTATGCTCCTATGTGGGGCCCTCTACAAAATGCTTAAAAACGGGTGGGCAAATTTGTATTTCTCATCCCGAAAAAGCCCCATATACAGTGTGTGTATAAAGTCTGGAAACGGCTTAATAACATCACAATTTACTGGCCGATTTAAACCAAATTTGGTACAGTTGTGTAAGAGGATCTAACGCACCGAATGATGATATTGGCGTTGTTGCCAGCTTTTTAGTTTGTCTGGAATTCGAACGAATTTTATATTTTTAAATATAACACCCAGTATATTTTTACATTTTTAAATTCCACATAAAATTATAATTATTTTTTATTAAATGCATTATTAGTCTACACTTCATAGTTTCCGAGATATTGACTCGAAAAGTGACATTTTTGAATTTTGACAGCTTATAACTTTCTAACAGTACGTCTTAGAGCAAAACGGCTTACATGTCCATATCTTCAATTTTTATTATCTTCCCAAAAAAATCAACTTCCGGTTAAACCGGATGTAACTCGAAAGCAGGAAATATAGTTGTTCCGGTTTAACTGGAAGTTGTTTTTTTGGGAAGATATTAAAAATTGAAGATAGGGACATGTAAGCCGTTTTGCTCTAAGACGTACTGTTAGAAAGTTATAGGCTGTCAAAGTTCAAAAATGTCACTTTTCGAGAGTCAATATCTCGGAAACTATGAAGTATAGACTAATAATGCATTTAATAAAAAATAATTATAATTTTATGTGGAATTTAAAAATGTAAAAATATACTGGGTGTTATATTTAAAAATATAAAATTCGTTCGAATTCCAGACAAACTAAAAAGCTGGCAACAACGCCAATATCGTCATTCGGTGCGTTAGATCCTCTTACACAACTGTACCAAATTTGGTTTAAATCGGCCAGTAAATTGTGATGTTATTAAGCCGTTTCCGGAAGATCTAAATCTTAAATGGATACCCCTATTTTATATAATTTTTTTGGATTCTGCATAAAATTCTCAACTTTTTTTAATAAAAGCATTATTAGTCTATACTTAACAGTTTCCGAGATATTTACTCTTGAAAAATGACATTTTTGAACTTTGACAGCGTCTAGCATTCTAACTGTACGTCTTAGAGCAAAACGGCTTACTTGTCCCTATCTTCGATTTTTTTTATCTTTCCAATAGTGTGAACTTTCAGTTAAACCGGATGTAAGAAATATAGTACTTCCGGTTTGACCGGAAGTTGACACTATTGGAAAGATAATAATTTTTTTTTACTAGAAAGGATACGGCCTTAGAGGCGTTCAGGCATAAACCAACGGATGGTAGCTTCGCACCATAGCCCGCTCGAGCTAGTGCGTGAACGTTCCATATAAGGCGTTTTGCTCTAAGACGTACAGTTAGAAAGGCAGACGCTGTCAACGTTCAAAAATGTAATTTTTCAAGAGTCAATATCTCGGAAACTGTTAAGTATAGACTGATAATGCTTTTATTAAAAAATGTTCAGAATTTAATGCAGAATCCAAAAAAATTATATAAAATAGGGGTATCCATTTAAGATTTAGATCTTACCCCCCCTCCCTCCTAGGGGCTTGAAGTAACAAGATTGACAATATACGCAAAATATGTCCCCCCTCGAAATAAAAATCGACAGGTCCGAGCGATTTTCCATTTTCATTTTAAAGCAGGAAAATTGAGATGGGAAGTTTTCAAATGAACACCCTGTATATTTAATTTTAAAATTAAATTCAATCAATTATTAATAATGGTTTTAGATTTTCTTTGTAGATGAAGGAGGGGGGGGGGGGGAACTCACTTTTTATAAATGATCAGTAAGTTATGTAAGAAGAGGTAGCTGTATATTTAAAAAAATACTTACATAGATACTTGATTAATATGTAAAAAGTGATCGTCTCCAGGTTCTATGCCAAACATTGACCAATTTTTCTCCAAATATTTATACAGCCCTCCCAAAGCTTGTATTGATAATCTGTGATTCATATTAATACATGAGTGTATGTACAACTCCCTTTTTATATCAGAACATTCTAATTTACTTGAAGCTATATTAATATTCGACACAATCGTCTTACTGGCTTCATAGGCTAGAAAATAAAATACATTTTTATAACACATCAATTAAAAGTATTCCCAACATTAGGAAACTGTAAAGGAGCCCATAAAGGTGTAAAGCTTGCCGCATGCGAAAGCGCCGCAGGCGAGAACATTTTTGGACCACGCCCAAGTTGTTCAATAATTTAATTTTAATGAATTACGTTATCACTTATAAACGAAAAAAAAACATGACCACAATAATTAATATAATTTTTGTTGACCCGTTTATTTAGAAAACATTAGTGACGCATTTTCCATTTCATTTTCTTATTAATATTACGTTTATTTTTTGTTTCTTTAAAAAGCGGCCAAATACTCTTTATAAGTAGCAATTATTTAAAGTTAAAAAATTATTTGATAAAATGAATAAAAGCAAAAATATTAAGTACCTATGTATGAAATGTCATGTAACCGGTCAATAACAGGCTGATTACCCTCAGCTACGTTGGTGGTTCCACATAAAAAGAGCTATTATTTTTTATACATCAGCATTTAAAAAGTTAGTACAATGGTAATGGCCGAAGGATACCGGATTTATGAGTATTTTTCGACAAAAAATACAAAGTTCCTTGGGATCAATATTCATGAATTTCTTGATCGGTCAAATTAAATTGATTATGTCAGTGGTAAATTAAATAGAACTTGCTATTGTCTGCGTATTGTATCGAAATACCTAAATGATACTGCCAAGAGAGCACTGTATGTTGCGAATTTTGAGTCTACAGCTAGGTTTGGTATTATTTTTTGAGGAGCAAACTCAAAAATACAGAACGTTGTTGTAATTGAAAAACGCGTTTTAAGAAGAGTATTGTAGAAAATTACTTACGTAGAGACATCAGGCAGAGGTATACCGGGTGTCCACACTGTCCACGGAAGGTGGTTCGCTTTAACTTTTTCGTTTTTTAAGATAATGGAATAAAATTTGGGGGATTTGTATACGACATAAAACGGCGTTTTTTGACAGGTGACTCAACATTATGAAACTTTCGGTTTAACCGGAAGTGACATAAACTTTCGATTTTTAAATGGGACACCTGGTATATTTTTCCATTTTTTCCAATTTACCTTGGCAGAAGCTGTCGGCATGTTTATTGTCTTCAAGGCATGATTTTGTTTTATAAGTTTTGCTGGTCACAGGCTACTTATTGATGCATTTAAATCTAAATTTGTTTTCAAAAGATGCTTCATTGTAGGAAAGTTCCAAGTTAACTTTTTAAAGTTTTTTAATGGCAGCTTTTCTAAAACCTAATAGTGTTTGGGTATCAAAATAATCGTTATAAAATCATCTTTTTTCTTAACCCGACGAGCCACTATGTTGCCGTTTTAAAAAAATTAGTTATACAACTTTAAAGATTAAATTTTACACAGCATATGGTATTGGATCAAAAATAGTAAAATTGTAGATACTTTTCCCAAGATTAAAGAACTGAAATAAGTGATTTTCAGCTATTCATAGCCATCTAGATAAAACAATAAATTTGGAAAAAAAATATTTTCTTCGTGACAAAAAGTGACACATCGTTATATTTAGAATGTCATATGATTAAAAAAAGGAAAACTATACCAGGTGTCCCGTTTAAAAATCGAAAGTTTGTCACTTCAGGTTAAACCGGAAGTTCCATAATGTTGAGTCACCTGTCAAAAAATGCAGTTTTATGTCGTATACAAATCCCCCAAATTTTATTCCAATATTGCGAAAAAAAAAAGTTAGAGGGGCGAACCACCTTCCGTGGACACCCGGTTTAGGGCGAAGAGAATACTAAACGATATTGTATATTTCAGATGCAATGTTTTTTTTTTATAAAAATAAAGACACTTTTGATACACATCATCAACATAAATATAATACCCGAACTAATGATAGAAATTCCCAAATTAATCGATTATCTTTATTTGAAAAAAGCTGCTAGGTACTACATGGGTGTTAAATTTTATAATAAACTTAACAATGAGATTCAAAACGCACGTACAGAAAAATTGTTTAAGATAAAGTTAAAAGAACTTCTTTTAAAAGAGTCATATAGCTTAATTAAGTCTTTAGAGATGTAAGAGTGATTATATACACATTATTAGGTATTGAAACCATGGATTTATTGTTTTTTTATTTTTATTTTGTTGCCGTCATTTCATTTTATGTTTGTTCGTACTTCTGTGTTTATTAATGTAATCTGAAATAAAAGATTTCAAACTGAAATATCTCAACAAATAAGAAAAACATTATGTGGATAATTATTTACTAGCATTAAGCAAGCCTAATCTAATTAGAAACAAAACAAAAGATCGTATATACTTACTAAATTCTTTCAAGGACACCAAGAAGAAATTTTCAGGGAGACGCAAACTGTTAGTTGAAACAGTAGTATCTGTTTCAGTGTTAAAAAACCCAATCAGAACTTTGACGTATTCATCAGCTAGATTCCCAAAAGCCAGTACATACTTCGGAGATACTTCTCTATAAAGCGTTGCGGAGATTAAGTATTGAGGACTTATGTCGCTTGTTTCCTCATATACATTTAACTAAAAAATAAAAATAAGGGTAGGTATGTATTGTTTATAGTAAAGATATGGAAGTAAAATAGAACTTATTCAACTGTAACTAAAATTGAGGTAACACCTCTGTGATATGTAGTCTCAAGGGCTAAAGAATTTGTTTTCTTGTTAAATTACAAAAATGTTAGAATAATACAGCGAACAAAAATGTAATGCAGCTTATTTTTCAGAATTCTCAAAATGGCCAACAATTTGTTGTCGAAGTACTAATAGTGAGAAAGACATCGCGTGCAGTCAGGATATATAGTTACAACTCTAGCCTAGCGCTTGGACCGTTCAGTAGAACGTTAAAAAAAATTACGCTGTTGTCCCTACGCTATAAGTAAAAATAATTTGCTAACCGTTTTTTCCTGAAAACTGTAGTAAGCAGCTCCAAGTCTTCCGTTTTTGTTTAAAAGGGTTAACAAAATTCCATAGTTCGTAAGTTCTTCCTGAGGATTCGAATCTTCATAATTTCCTTTATTTCTTATCTCGAATATGGTGCTCGGATCATATTCCATGATTGCTTAAAAGCAACTGAAATATTTCCTAACTTCAGAAAAAAATGTTTTTTAAATCCTTCCTTTTTTTATTTGATTGAGATTGTGAGATATTGTATTATAATATTTTTTATGAAATAAATGTAGATATAATATATTATATAAGTACAGGGTGCTACAATTTTGCGTACATGGAGATCTCGAAAAGGGTAGGAGATATAAAGATGGTTAAATTGAGACAAAGGTGCTTGATAATTTGGTGAACGAAAATTGTAAATATTCCGAATACCTTCTAAATATAAATAAATCTAAATCTGACTTAAAATCATGACTATAATTTTATTGAAAATGATTTTAAGTTGTAATTTTAATATTTAATTCTAAAAATAATTGCTATATATGGTAAAGACAGGATAATTTATAATACTGATGATGTGTTATTTGATGACAAAACGTTAAAATTAAAAAATTAAATTATATTGTTTTACATTTCTAAAGCTAAAAGTCCTGGAAAACGTATTTACAATTTGACTTGACAGTAGCTAAACAACGAAACGTCGAATTTGGAAACTAATAACGCCATCTCGTAAAACAAATAAAACGGCTACTTATAGAAGAGCGGGTTTTGTTTTTTCCCACGGCGCAAAAAAATTAAAAACTAAAAATTAGGTTCAAAATAGGTAACTTTGACTCAGTTTAACCGTCTTATTCTGCTCTTACCGTTGTCAAGATCCCAATGAACAAAAACAAATTTGCAGTACCCTGTATATTACTTTATAGGTACATAGTTAGTAAGTGAACGTTGCAACAATATATTACACAATATTTAAGATAAAAAATTTAAGAAATCGCATTTCTTACATTTTTTTCGCCTGTCACGTAATAGAAATGCAAAAGTAAGGGGCAATTTCAAATTACAAAATGCATGCATTTGCATTTAAAAAAAAAGTTGGGTTAGTTTCTAGTCCTCTGTTCTGGAAATTTATAGAAATGCAAACAACTGTTCAATCAAATAGATTTTGGATTTTTTCAAGGAGTCGATAGGTTTAGATATTAATTATAGTTAAAAGATTTACCCTGTATGTATACATTTTAGGTAATTATTTGTGTACAAAACATGTTTGATATCACCCTATAAATATTTCAAAAAATTTAGCCGAAAAAAACATTAAAGTTTAAGAATTTATTTATTTTTTTCAGAATAAAACTATTAGGTAAATAAATAATTTTTCGATTCTTTTTAAATTTCACTTTTATAAAAATTTTGGGTCAACAAACACTTTTTCTAAAAATGGGGCTTTTATGTAATTTTGAAATAAATAATTATTTATTTGAAACATTTTTATTGTTTATACCTACCTACTATTTTCTGAAAGTTTGAAAAGCCTAAACTTATAATTTTCCGGCTTATCCAACAATTATTTCGTATAATCGTATTATCTATATTCTATAGAACATACATTTGCATTCAAATAACTAACAAACCCTATATCCAATTTAAAAAATAATTATAGGTAATGAAAACACAACCCATAAATCAGATACATATAAAACCGTGGCCGAAGTAAAAGTGCACGAAAACCCATACATTACGAACTCCTTGAATCGACATGTAAAAGTAAGTACAAAATAAAGGTCTTAAAGTAAGTAACCCAGTATTTCAGCACTATATACACATTAATTTTTTCAATATTTTTGCCGCTTTGTCGAGGTTTGAATTCGGACACATTTTTGTTATTCTTGATTACTATTACTTGAGTACTATTTTTTATTGTACTCCGGGGAAATGCTACGGGGATATTGGAACCGGTCCCTACTAAAGCTGCCATTTTTTTTATTAAGCACTATCTTACCTGTGTTTTTCAATAACGATTCTATTTTTCTAGGACGGTCACAAAATTACGAAATCCGCCATTGTAAAATTGTTAATAAATCTTAAAACAAATGAACTTGTCACTTACTTGCAAAAGCGGCCAGGGCCTACTGGATAATAATTATATTAATATATATTTTTAATTAGGAACTTTGTTTTTGATGGAAAAAGAAGCAGCCTGGTGTAAGTATTCGTTGAGAAGCAGTGAGTGAAGTGAAGCTCCATTTAAGCCCGGGTTTCAATTTGCTGTTATAATACGATGTGATAAGTCAGTTTTTGTTGTCCGACGGTCCGTCCAAACCGGATGCACGTTGACATCGGCCATGTGTCCTGTGCAAAAAAAGAAGGCATCGTAAAATTTGGATTAAGTTTAGGGTTTTATAACTTTTTATTTTTACTCCGATTTAGATGATTTTTTAGAGAGCTATAAATACATTTATTAGTTTTAACATGTTTATACAAATTTTAAGAGAAATTGGGTTTTTGACATATTACCTATACAAGGATAATAGAAAAGTTTTTTTTTTGCCGAGTGTCAAAACACCTTGTGAAATAATTAGGAAGCAAAATTACTTCAAAATATCAGTTTCCATTAAGACGCAAATATTCTTTGCATTTTGGTTCATGTCAATACGTGCATTTGTTTTGGTTTTTGATTCATGTCAATACGTGCATTTTGTTCTCACCAAAATGCAAAATGATCTTGATGATGTTAATAATTTAAATTTTTCCATAATTTTCTCATTGCCACTGCATTCAAAATAAAATAGACTATTAAAATGCAAGAAAACAAATGTTATTGTAATAATGAAGATTTAATAAACAATAAATTTACGGAAAAAAGTGCGTAAGTATACCTAAGATTTAAAAAATAACATTTTCACAAAACAAACTTAACAGAGGTACAAACAACAACTTTTTCACCTAAATACATCTCTATTGTTTCTATTGCCTCGTCTAGCCCTTACTACTGCCTGTACACGTCGGTTCATGCCATCAATTAGCCCGCGAATATCATCGTGGGTAATATTCCTCCATTCTTGACTCTTATGACGCGGTAGTAATTTAGGTCCAGTTGCTGGTCTGCGTAAGTTTAAATTACCTTCGTGTAATCTTCGACGAACTGTTCAAGAACTGACACTTTTAATTCGAACCTCTCGAAGTTGGTTTTTTGCCTGTACTGACGTCAAACGACGATTTCGAAGGGTTTTAAGTACAAGAAATCGGTCATCAATATAGCTTTAGTTTTGCGTTTCCTAAATTATTGACATCATCAAGATCATTTGGGTTAGAACAAATGCACGTATGAACCAAAATGTAAAGAATATTTGCGGCTTAATGAAAACTGATATTTTGAAGTAATTTTGCTTCCAAGGTGTTTTGACACTGGGCAAAAAACAACTTTTCGATTATCCTTGTATAATATGTCCAAAAACCAATTTCTCTTAAAATTTGTATAGGTATGTTAAAAATAATAAATGTATCTAGAGTCCTCTAAAAAATCACTTAAATCGGAGTAAAATTAAAGAAGTCCCTAAACTTAATCCAAATTTTATGATGCCTGTTTTTTTTTGCACGGGAGTGTATACTATATTATATCACTATATCATTATCATCTTACATAAATCACCCAATCATATTATATCAACATTTAAGTGAAAACAACACTCCGGGTGGATCACTATGACACCCAGGCATCATTTATTATGACACCAATACTTTGACAGTTCATATTCTAACTATATAAATTTCAAAATGTCACGTTTTGACATTGCAAATTTTCATTGCATTAACGCGCTAGTTAATGAAACAATCCCAAAAAATACCAGAAACAGTCACAAATACACGTTGGGAATATTTATGGAGTTTTGCTGTGAACGCAAATACGAGTTAAATAAACATAGAAGCGTAGAAGAGCTGGCAATGATATTGAAAGATTGGGCGGTTAATATGAGAAAAAAGATGGGACTGAATTCAAAGAAGCAACGGTAAAGACTATGTGGAACGTTTCGTGCAAAATTTTACAAGAAAAGTACTATAATGAATATAAGATTATGATTGACCCGTTTAACAGCATAGCATTTAAACCAGCCCGAGATGCAACCAGAAAGAAATTACAAGCAGATCCATGTAAACGTAAGACCAATTCAGTTTCGTTAAGTCTATCTGAAGTAAACCAAATAATATTGTTCTGGAATGAAAATACCCCTGAAGGTCTTATGCGTAAATTCTACCATATTGCTGCAGTAGAATTAGCGTGGTGAGGAGGCGAAGCAGTTGTCCTGGATTTTTTTCAAATCGAAAAAAATAACGATGGTTCTCCAACAAATCGTATTAAATATAATCCAGTATTCAGTACAACTTGCCAAGGCGGTTCAAAAAGCTGTACAAGTAGTAAATGGTTGATTGTCAATAGTGAAAGTCAAAGATGCCCTGTACGCCTGTTTCATAAATTGATATCAAAACGAGGCGTACATATAACCTCACCACGGCTGTTCTTAAAACCAAATCGACACTGGAAAACGGAAACCGATAGTTGGTACGATAATGTCCCTGTTGGAAAAAATACTATTAATGGGTGGACAAAATCGTCTGCTGAAGCTATCGGCCTGAATGTAAAGGACAAAAAAATAACAAACCATTCTAACAGGTCAACTGCTGTTAGCGAATTGGCAAAAAAAGGTGTGCAAGAATTGCTGAAAATCACTGGTCATAACAATCCATACTTCTATAATACCATACTTAAGGTTGAATTCTCAACGTCATTCAATCTATTGCCAACCTATAACCTATTTCGCGTTGATTTTTTGAGTTTATTATTTTAATAACTAACATTTAAAGAAAATTAATATCGTCGGTACATTATTTAGGTAGTATCTGATAAAATACAAAAATATCAATTTATTTCATTGCTAATTTTGGGAGAATTGTATAGTGAAAGAACAATGAGTGACAATGACATAATAATGTAAAAAAAATCTTACCCGATATTTTTCGCTATACAATTCTCCTAAAATAAGTTATGAAATTCCTTGATATTTATTAAATATGTCAATTATCACCTATAGAATATCAAGTCGATACTGAATTTCTTTAAATTTTGTATAAAAGCTAGAAAACATAAATAAATCTACGCGAAATAGGTTGGCAAGCATGTTGATACTCCCACCTTAAACATCGACCGAGAACACCACAATAAGATTATTAATACTATGCGTGGTATAATGGATCTTCTATAGTAGAAAAAAATAGCCAATCAAATGTTACGTTAAATTTTAATAACTGCACCTTTACAAATTGTACTTTTAATAAATAAATAATTGTTTGGTTGCCAGAAATTTTATTTTTTTATCAAAAATTTATCAAAAAATGTGATTTTGACCAATGCCTCATAATTTTATCTCAAGCACGTAACCAAGGTAACAACCCTCCGCCTTCAGCGTCGGGTTGTTACCAGGCAACGTGCGTTCGACTAAAATTATCTCGTCCATTATCAATGTCCTAAGGTTATTATAGCTGAAAATTAAATTGCACTGGTTTTGACCATGAGGTTTGGGGACGGCAAGTATGTTAACAACACCAATATTAACAAGCTGCCGACATTTTTTTGGTCGGTCTGTACACTATACACGCCTTTATTTGACACTCAAAAACAATGTTTAATTAATATTTTTACCAAAAAATAAGGTGTCAGCCTGTTGTTGTTGTGAACCTTTTAGTAGAATTTTATATTAAGGTGGAATTCTCAACGTCGTTGTCGTTCAATTTATTGCCAACCTATAACCTATTTCGCTTTGTTTTTTCAAGTTTATTATTTTTTAAACTAACATTTAAATAAAATCAGTATCGTCGGCACATTACTTAAAATAGGTAATATCTGATATATTACAAAAATATCAATTTATTTCATTGCTAATTTTGGGAGAATTCTATAGTGAAAGAACAATGACATAATAATGTTTAAAAAAAATCTTACCTGATATTTTTCGCTATACAATTCGCCTAAAATAAGTTACAAAATTCCTTAATATTTATTAAATATGTCAATTATTACCTATAGAATATCAAGTCGATCATGATTTTATTTACATTTTGTGTAAAAGCTAGAAAACATAAATAAATCTACGCGAAATAGGTTGGCAAGCATGTTGATACTCCCACCTTAAAGTTTCCATCCTGTAAGCGATGTTGAGTTTCACAGCATGAAAAGCTCTTAGTAATAGAATAAACAAATTTAGTCAAAAATAAAATTTGTCCGTCAGCAAATTAACGACGCATGCGAACGTCTTTAAAAAGCGTTCGCACACGACAAATGCCAAACCGCCGACAGAAAATCCGGCGTTCGCACAAGCCAAATTGTAATACGTAAACGCTAGCAAAACAGTTAGCAACCAGTTAAAAACCCACGCATGCGCAGAGAAAAATTGGAAATCGGTTGACAATTGCTTGTACGAACGAAGCTGTGAAAGGGAATACAAAAAACACAAACTGTCAAAAAAGATTTTTATTATTTTGGTCCTAATCTTAAAAACACAAATGAATAAATTTACGCATTTACATTCTGTCAATCAGAAGTAATGTGAAATCAAACGTTTAACTTATATAAAAACATTTTGTAATATTTTATGTGTCAGTTGGATCATATTTATGTAGTTTTAACCGCCATTGTTTTATTAGGCCATCCCACCCTCTCCTTGAATATTTTTGATATTTATCAGGTGTTTGAGGATCTTCAAGTTTTCTGTCTTCCCTAAAATGGTTTGTCTTTATAAATTTTAATTCTGCATTACATACTAAACGTTTATCAAGGTCACGCAGTAGTACTGCTTCCCTTATTTTGACATCTAAGCATGCGGATGCGCAGACAGTCCTTATTAAAGGACATCTTAATAAAGTTACTGCCTGACTTTATTAGAGTCAACTTTTTCTAAAAACAAAGCCTTTCGACAATTGACACCCTCATGTGACATTAACATGTGATACTGGCTTCTTCCTAAAAGTTCCCAGTTTTAAGTTGAATGGTGAGTAGAATAAACAAGTTTAGGTTAATTAACTCTCCTATTTCCAATAACAAACATTTCAATTATCATCATTAGCTATAATAAATATTACTAAATGAAGAAATAGTCCATGCTTAAAGTGGAGTTGAAAGTATGAGAAAGAAAGAAAAAACTCAAAGTCTTCCTCCACAACACACCTTCTTAAAAATGTATTTTTTTTTTAATTTTAAACAATTTTCGACACCTTTTCAGAAAGGTTTTTCTCCCCCGGTTTATTTGGTTGGTTTGAACCCCATTTACTGACTTCTCACATACTCAGTATGTTTTAACTATCATCAATTTTTTTATATTATGTTTATTTTACACATCAACTTTTTAATTACATAAAAGCTCCATTGAGCTTCTACACCTTTTTCTCTCCTGCTAATTAGCACCAAATATATTTTCTGTCTCCTGATGATGAACGTTTCTACGTTCGAAACATGTAGAGACTCTTACTGAATATTCTTATTCTATTAAACTTTGTGGAGGAAGACTTTGAGTTTTTTCCTTCTTTCCCATATTACTAAATGGTTTAGGGAGAATGGGATGTCTCTCAATATTGATAAATGTGCTATTGTGACCTTCACTAGGAAGTAAAATTTCATAAACAATCAATATTTTCTTGATAATTCAGAGTTGACTCCGAGGGATGAGTTTAAGGATCTGGGAGTTCATGTGCAATCCAACTTAAAATTTAATACCCACTATGATTGTATCGTTAATAAGGCCTATAGGCTGCTTGGCTTTGTAATTAGAAATACAATTTTTTTTAAACATATAGACTCTATTATAATACTGTATAATGCCTTGTTAAGACCTCATTTAGAATTTGCATGTATCATTTGGGCGCCTCAAGCCAAGACGCATATAGATCTCATTGAAAGAGTACAAAAAAGATTCCTGCGTTATTGTATATCAGGAAAAATAATGAATATCCATATCGTATAGAAGTATGCTTGATGCTTTTAATTTTGTAACTTTAGAAAGTAAAAGATCTATGCAGGCTGTATTATTTGTATTCTCTACCATTAATAATTATAATCTTAAGTACAAGGACTTGTGTTTAATCTACAATATAAATATATTGGTACCTAAAATTAATTTAAGAATTAGAAGTATGAGGTTGTTTTATACAAATTCAATGGATTGCTCACCACTTAATCATATGTTAGAACAATGTAATCGTGTAATTGATTTATTTAAGTCAAATGCTACAGAAATTAAGTATTATTTCCTTAGATAACATAACTACAGATCTAAATGTTAAATAGTAAAGCCCTTTAAAAATGTTGAAATTTTCTTTAGTCTTCTTCTTGTCCGTAGTTTTAAGCTCTTTTACTTCTTTATTTGTGTTTGTAAGAGATTAAATAAATAAATAAATAAATAATGTAATATTATTAATTTATCCATTTTAATTGCGGTACATTACGTTGCCAAACGTTGCGCTCACTGAGTACTAATCCAGCTGTTTTAGCGTATTTAAAAACGCATAGCATTTTGGAGGCTTTGTACTACGCCGCGAACGTAAATTATAATATGGCAACTCAGCATTGAACGCGAAACATGTGCATGCGCACTGCTTGATTGCGAAACCCTTGTATGTTGTGTTGTCAGGGTTGTTCATAGCGTTTTTCATTGGTAGTACATGTCAAATGTATTTAACTTTGAATCTATCGCACGTTGAGATCGATGTTTCATTTGTAAATAAAATTAGCACTGTATTTTTGCAAGCCATTATGCTAATAAACCATTAAGACAGTACAAGTCAGTGGCGCAACCAGAAATTTTGTTCGGGGGGGGCTACAATGACTTGCGCCGCAGGCGAAAATTTTTTTGGGTGCTACGCCCTTTTTTGGGTAAAATACGCATGATTGACGAGAGCGACAGCCCTCTAAAACTTCTGCAATAATACGCCGCTGGCCCTAACTAAATATTTCTGAAAAAAAAATTTGAGATTTAATTTTAATTAGTAAAAATGTATTTAAAAAAGGTAACGCATATATTAATCATACTTATACTAAAACAAAACAAAAACCTTATACAATAAGTTGTAAGTAATCACTAATAATACTAATATTTAAATAAAATTCTTCGTTTTATTTTTGCCATTTCGTCCAGAATTTCTTCCACGGTAATATAAATATCGTGGTTCGCATAAAGAACTGCCAAATCATTTAATCTGTCCTTTCCCGTGGTGCTACGCAGATATGTCTTTAAATATTTTAAAGTTGAAAAGGACCTTTCAGATGTGGCGGTTGTAATAGGCAAAGTTAAAAAAAATTTGTTAAATCCTTTTTATATTAGGAAACATCACATTCGGAATATACTTTGTTCAAATCTTCTTTCAGTTTTTTGTTTTTGCATTTTTTATACCACAGCTCAAGTTCAGCTTTTAACATCGTTTTATTGGAAAACTCTTCAACAACCAACGTATCAACGATAATTAGGTAAATACAAAAGCACCATACCTCACAAACCTCAATAAATAAAATTCACAATAATTCGGTGTACAAAAGGGTAGCGGGTAGAAACATCGCTTTCAAATTAACGGACACCTCGAGCCTGTCGTGAGTGTCACGTGCCAATATGACGTTCGGGATACATTGTTGTCAGACGTAGTATAATTTCACTATTGATAACATGATTGATGTAAATTATGTGGCTGAATATAAAATATTAGTAAAAGGCGTGACATGAAAAATTGGTTTGCAATTAAACGAATAGGCTAAGTTTCTAAGCTCGGGTTTGTTCGGGTTTGTTTGTCGAGGCAGATGACTTAGCCACGATGCGGCGTGTTCTTAGATAAATTTGACTCTGGTGCAGGTTTGTTCGAAAACGGTATGAGTTATGATGATGGTTAAATTGTGGCAAAGCAAGCGTATTTGGGGGCCAATTTGCTGACAACTTGGTTAATCCATTTTATTGTCTTCATTCTTATGAAACGCATTATTTTGCAGAGGTTCTGTTGAAGAACATTACATATATATTTGTAAAAGACCGAAAATTAAAGTTTTATTTTTTTTCTACGATATTTATGAAGATGACGCAAAACAAGTTTTACATTAATATAGCGTTTACATTGAATGAACAAATCTGAGGTTTACAAAACTGCAAGGAAAGATATAAGGGATTATTTCAGCGATAAACCTGAAGATAACAGCTAGAAGACGAAACGTCGGACTATAAATCTCGGCACGTCAACTGATAGGAAATGAAAAGTGACAATGAAAATGTATATAAATCTTGTTGCGCGTGATCTTTGTAAATAACTCCATAAAAATCACAAACGACAGTTTTCGGTCGTTTTCGAATATATTCAAAAGTATTTGGAATATTCCAAAGGCATAATAGTCGCCTCCAACTGTGCCGCCATTTAATGATGTCTCTCTTACCGTTTACGAATATAAAAACTGAAGATGTTATTATTGGGACCGAAACGTTGATATTGGATAAAAGTAGTGTTGCAAGATTATTTTATTAGACACAAGATTAAAAAAACTGCAATTAAAAATCCACGTCCATATTTAAAAAAACATACCAGATTATGGTAGCCGAAAGACGAAACAAAAAAGGGAAATTGATTATTCGCCTCAGCAATTTTGCTCCAAGAAAGTCGAGGATAAATTATCTACATATTATTTCATTGTGCAATGCACTGCCTGAGAATGTAAAGCTGCTTAGCGATTCAAAGTTCAAAACGCTGATTTAAAAAATCTTTTCGCCGATACTTAAATTATAAGTTTCATTATACCGTGCGAGCAAAAATTATTTGCATCAGAGGGCCTTGCATCTAAGGACGTAATGCTTAGCCGCAGAGCTTAATACCTGTTGGGTGTCAGTAACTACCTGAATTAACAATCAATCAGTTATTCCGTCATCTTTGACAGTCGTTACAAGTAATTTGATTTATGGCTAATTTTTCCAATTTCTTGAACAATTCACACAATGGGCTTACGAAACAGCACAAAACATTCATGGTTGAAGCGTATTTTCGAAACGGGGTTAGAGTAAATGGTGAGTGGCAATACAATCCGGGTTTGTGCATGGACGATTGTCACGAACATTTTCCTAACGTTGCTTTTATTGCTGGGGATTTTTATCATTGCCTGAAAAGAACCGTGGCTGTGTTTAGGGAAACAGGTTCTATACAACACACAAAAGGAGCAGGAAGACCATCTGTAAGAACAGAAGAACTTGTTGCAAACGTTCGTGAAATAATGCAAAATACGAAGAAAACATGGCGAGACCTGTGAATTTATGCTTGGAGCATGGTGGTGGCCAATTTCAGCAATTTATGTAATTATTTTTATTTTTCTTTCTGTATATTTTTACTTTGTTAATTTTGTAAACAACAAAAATAAATTTGTATTTGTGTACCTACTTATTTTATTACTCATTAGTTTGGCATATCATGTCATAATATGAATTTGACAACATTTTAACCTAGATTTGGTTAGATATATCGTCCCCATATCATTGTGATCTAAACCAAGCCCTACGTTTTTTAATCCAAGCAGGCACGGATACAGGGGGGGGCAATGGGGGCAATTGCCCCGCCCCCCCCCCCCCCGAGCAAGTAAAAACTTACCCCCTCCTAAATGCACCGGGTTGTTTTTGTAATTTTGTTTTGAATTTTTTATTTTTCCCACTTGAAAACCAAGCACCATGATTCAAAAAAGGGCGTGGCACCCAATTTTTTTTATTTTTTTTGCTACTCCCCTGGGCAAAATCCTAGATCCGCGCCTGAATCCAAGCCCTCTTTGATGCAAATAATTTTTGCTCGCATGGTAGATTTGCCTTTACAAACAAATATTTTAATGAATATCTAAATGATGTGCTAAGATTATATTTATTTAATTGTCTATTGATGCGTAAACGCTCCCACTGCGTTAGGCTGTCACCTACACGATAAACAAAGTATTCAATATGTAAATACATACCTTGGCACATGTTTCATATAATTATCGTATCCAATAGTATTTTTTCCATACTCAATCTGTTTCTCTCTTCTTGCAATCACAGCGGGATCTGTCTCAAAACCTTGTATTGGCCATGGCTTTCTAAAACAGAATACCGAGTAATCAGAAAAAAAGTTCTACATTACTATTGGCTCTAAAACTATTACTAAAAGATTTTAGGATATTTAATTTAAAAAAATAATTACATCAATATCTGCTAAAGTAAAATAGAAAGCAAAAATATTCTTCTGACTTAAAATAAAAAAGTTAAGCAAAATGTTTCCTGTTGCCAGCCTAATTCAATGATCTATTCCGTGTACTAATAACAGTACAAAGGGTTTTTATGCCAGTTGAAGTTTTGTAAGAAGGTAGTATATAATAATAATAATAATAATAATAATAATAATAATAATAATAATATAATAAGTTTATTTAAAATTTAATAATATAATAAATATGTTTATGTTGTCTTCTATAAACTTATTCTTTAATCCCCTGAAGCTGAGCTTGTTAGGGGCAAATCTATTTTTTGTTTTAGTACCTATGTAAAATCCTGAATCATAAATATGCATTAAAAATTAAGTTTTAAAGTAAAAATGTTATATTATAGTTTAAACGCAGTTCTTTTTAAAGAAATATATTACCTATAATAAAATTATTAATGTAAAATTTTTAAGTAAAAATGTTTACTTATATAAATTATTCAGAACAATATTAATTAATTAATTAAAAAATATTTTTAAATTGTCTGTTTTTAATATCCATGTTTTTATTTCGACTTAAAATTTTTTTAATGAAATCAATTTTTTTATTTTTGTTGGTAAATAATCGTTTAAATAAAAACATAAATATTTGAAATTTTTTGTCCTATGGACTTATTTATTTTAGGTTTTATGGTTATTTCATTTTTATGGCGTGTATTATGATTATGGTTTTTAACTTGTATAAGGTTTTTATTTTAAATATATATATTAGGATTAAGATGTTATAAATGTAAAGGTGTCTTATGTTCAACTTTTTTGTTTCTGAATATAATTCTTTTGAAGGATAAAGATAATCTTTATTGAATATAATTTTTAGAAACCTTTTTTGTAGTATTTTTAATTTTTTTAACTAAAGTTCTATTTATTCCTCCCCAACCTAAAATTCCGTAATTTAAATGAGTTTTAACTAACGTTTAACTAACTAATATTTCCATGTCTTACATTTAAAAAATTTTTAATGTTTTTAAAAATCTGTAGTAAACTTCTTAATTTTTTAATTACGTATTTGAAGTGAAAATTCCAATTTAATTTACTATCAAAAATAATTTCTAAATATTTTATTTTATTAACTTTAAAAATTCGAATGTCTTCATTTATTTGATTACTATTTATATTTCGTGGTAGATTCTTTAGGTTTAAAGTAAAGGGAATATAATTTGTTTTATTAAAATTAATTGTTAACAAATTGCTATCACACCAATTTTTTATAATTTTACAATCTTTTTAATTTTATTATTTAAGTTTTTCCAATTTGTATCAGTATAAAAAATTGTAGTATCATCTGCAAAACTATGAATTTATCCATTATATTTTTTATATATCTTATACAGTATCCGCTAAGGGTGGCAAGCGGCTGAATCTTCGCATACTTTAAGAATCAGGACTCCCCTAGCAGCACACCCTCGAATAACTCTTTTTGAACAAAAAGTTTATCAGGTTTCCAGCTATACGTTCATTGGGTACTCCGAAACAGCGGCGCCTCGTACAATAGGGTCACAGATCCGTAGCCCTACCTACCTACCTACCTGCACACCAAACTATTTATTCATACTCTTAATTATTATTTTCTCCCACGACGTGACGCTTATTTCTTTTTGTGAATAATTTAAAATTTAAGAGAGAGAGAGGAGATAATAAACCAACCACAATAAATATATCTTCCTCTCTTACTGCCTCAAAGAATTTTGGGCCTTGGCCATATCCCCAAATCAGGCCCCGATTGGCGATTTTCACGTCTTTATTTTGTCTAGCCGGCTAGTATCAATCGGGTTAGTCCTTCGTCTTTGCTACTGCTAACAGATAACAGCTGTTTTTAGTACGGTTTTCCATGTCGAAATATTAAGTTTGAAATATATTTTTATCATCATTTAGTTGTTGTAGGTTAGGAATCTTTATTCTATCTTATGTAATTTTTTGGAATATCAAGAAATACACTTTATTTTATGTGATTTAAGACAATGTTAATATGCTGCATTTAATTAGTCGGTAAGTATTTTTTTAGTTTCTGTTCCAAAAGGCTGAATACTATCACAGGCACTTCTACGAGAGATTAAAATACTTTTCTATGAGTCTTGTCTCAGTGAAGTTGGCCTAACACAAAACTATGATCGTTTTGTTGTGTATTTTGTTTATTTTACAGAACAGGTAACAGTATAGCTAATTATATTAAAAAAAAGCTTTAAAATATAATTATGTCTGTCTGTCCCTATGATAAAATTTAAAGATAACAAAAATATATTAGCGAATCCCAGTTTGCTTTGTCATGACATAAATTCACAATTTAATAGTAGTTGGGCCTACGCCGCTGAGACAGGACTAATATTTACCCTTATTTATGCATAACAATTAGATGAAAATATTAATCATAAAAAATAATACCTAGTGGCGTTCATTTTTGACATTTTAAAGACGTCAATGTTTTCATAGAATTATGGCTGGTACTTTATAATAATAAAACTAGTAGGTAGGTACTTAGTTTTTAACGTCGTGCTTGCTTTTTGACGATCAGATAATAAATTTAGGAGTTCATCATCTCATGTAGAATAAACCCATTTTCGCCACCCGTCACCGCATTTCTCCAAATTAATAGTTATTTATACCACAAGGGATGTAAGTAACATTTACTAGTCGAGAACGATTTTGTTATTATCAAAAATTGAAATTATTGATTTGTATAACAGTCAAATGGATATAGAAGAATCAGCAAATATCGCTTGTCTATTGATGCTGCCAGAAAAATCGAGGAAGAGGTATCAAATCAAATCAAATCAAATAGTTTATTAGTGCAGCATACAATGTATTTACACAAGTCAAAATAATATGTAGGAAATCCTTAATCATATTACAATCCACAAAGTCAAATTTCTGTAACAAAACATTATTAGAAAAATTTCTAGTTTCAATAATCCAAAAAATATAAAATATGAAGTATAAAAAGCAAGTACACACATATAAAAATTATAATTAAAATAGTCAACACCAACAAAACAGTACAGTTAAAAAGAAAGGAGAGAGCTCTCAGGTATATAATATGAAAAACGTAGTACAAATCGATATGTGATTAAAACATAAAATTTGGGTGACCACACAGCGGTCGATAAAACAGGACGACATACAGATCAGAGCCGATCAAAATCATGATTGAGAAATGCTTCGACGCTACAGAAGGCCTGATCGATTAGAAGGCTCTTTAATTTATTTTTAAACTCGGTGATAGGTAAGTCCTTGATAGCATTTGGAAGTTTATTAAAGAAATGTATTGCCAGGCAGCCTGGGCCATCTCTGCACCTTTCCAGACGCTGGTAGCTTGGAATCAAGTTATGACGGTGTCGAGTATTATGATCGTGAGTATCACTGTGAGCGGGGTACAGGGTGGTATTGTTTTTATATAGACAAGGCAGTCATAGATGAAAAGTGACGGCAGAGTCAGGATCCGGAGACTGATAAACGCGGCTGCAGGGCAGTCCAGCCAGTATGCGGACCGCTCTGCGTTGCAGTCGAAAGACTCTCTTTGCCCCGGGACTATGACCCCATGCAATGATAGCATACTGTATATGGGAGTGGCAGAGTGAGTAGTATGCCTGCTTTAGCACCCTCGGGGACACGCAATCAGCCAAACCACGTAGCAAAAATATATTCGATGCAGTCGAAAGACTCTCTTTGCCCCGGGACTATGACCCCATGCAATGATAGCATACTGTATATGGGAGTGGCAGAGTGAGTAGTATGCCTGCTTTAGCACCCTCGGGGACACGCAATCAGCCAAACCACGTAGCAAAAATATATTCGATGCCAGCCTTGAACAGCATGCGTCAGCATGGGCGTTCCATCGTAAGCCTGAATCCAGAAGTACGCCCAGGAACTTGACAGATTTCCCTTCGGCGAGGTCTGGAGCCGGTCTTGTTGAAATGATGAGAGATTGTGTTTTGGAGGCATTTAGTATTAATTGGTTGTTGGTGAACCAGTGCTCCGCCCCCGCTAGCGCCACACCAGAACTCTCTAAGGCCTCATGCAGCTCGGTCCCAATGCAGGAGATGGTGGTATCGTCTGCAAAAATGGTATAGTGCGATCCTTGATCAACTAGGGGTAGGTCGTTGATATATATTAGAAATAATAGAGGCCCCAGGACAGAGCCCTGGGGCACCCCGACGCGAATAGCCCCCTCGGCCGAGTCAACCCCATCCACACGCACTACCTGATGACGTCCTGTGAGATAATGTTTTATAAGGGAAATGCTGTTGTTATCAAAGTTATAGCACTTTAGCTTTTTTAGGAGAATTTCATGGGACACGCAGTCGAAGGCCTTACTCAGGTCACAGAAGCTGCTGGAAAGATAACCACGGGCCTCAAAACTTTCATATATATGGGAAACCAGGTCCAATATTCCTAGAGTGGTATTAAGATTTTTACGAAAACCAAATTGATGGTCATAGAACAGGTGATTTGTTTCAAAGAAATCTGATATTCTGAGAGCAATGCATTTTTCAAAGATTTTAGAGAAAATTGGCAGTAGTGATATAGATCTATAATTAGTGACGTCAGTTGGATTGCCTTTTTTAAATATAGGGGTTACTAGGGCATGCTTAAGTATGTTTGGAAAGACAGATTCAGCAATGCAGTGATTTATAAGTTTGGTCAGTGGGTGATGATAAGGTTTTTAATATACTTTACCAGCTCCACTGTCAATCCAAAAGGATCCTTACTTTTTTTGTTCGCCAGATTATTTATGGTATCTCTAATTTCAATGAAAGTGACTTCAGTCATGACAAAAGGGCCATGATGATAAGTGGGAATGTTTTCTGTGGGATCCGCAGTGGGCTGACCAAGTTGGTTCTGCAGGGTTGAGGCAATATTCACAAAAAATTCATTAAACTGATTGGGTGAAATAGATTGTGACACAACATTCTTTTCAGGGATCCCCCTGTATGGTTTTTGCAGGATTTAAAGAGTTTGTGATCAGGTTAACATTGGCGGTCCTTTTCGCCGTTCTAATTTCACGTTTATAGGATGCTTTGAGAGATTTAATTTGGTTCTTTAATTCATCACTTGGAAAATTTGCAAGATGTTCGGTAAGGAGTTGGCGGGTATCCCGCATTTGTCTTAAGTTATCATTAAACCAATAAGTTGTGTGGGCCTGCCTAGTCTGTCTATGGTAAACTTTTTCAGGGAAGGAACTGTTATATGCTTCGGTGATCAGTTCGATGAACCTTGCGAACTTAACGTCCGCTGAGAGTCCCTGGTCATCAATAAAATCCCAAGGAGTACCTTCAACCTTATTAAAGAAAGAAAGTTTACCTTTTAATGTAATGGGTCTGCAGATAGCGTTCACTATCTTAAAGCAGGCCTCCGGGGGGGGGGAGACGGTAGCTCTGCTAATTGCCCCAAGTGGTCAGAGAGGCCGGTCTCATAGAGGCTGGTGCCGCACTCAATGTCACAAAAATTGGAGAAAATGTTATCGAGACAGTTATTTTGCCTTGTTGCATTATAGATTAGTTGGTTAAATCCATATGATTGTAGCAGACACTGGACCTCGACACTCTCTCGGGATCCAGTGCCAAAATGAATATTGAAATCTCCAGCAATTACCACCCTGTTCCCAGGACCAACAGCATTAAGAGCACCTTCAAGCACCTGCAGGAAAGTACAAAAACACCCAGCCGGGGGCCTATACAAAGAAATAACATGTAATTTAATCTGAGTCAAAAAAACACAACAGATCTCAATAGAGCCTTCCACCGACAGGGCCACTACATCAGGAATCCTCTCAGCTTGCATAGTGGGGTTTATCAGGATAGCACATCCTCCTCCCTTTGAGGTGTCTCTGCAAAAGGCAGTGACTGGGATAAAACTAGATATTCTTAATGCTGCAAACTCGAGGTCCGAAAGCCAGTGCTCGCTCAGACAAAAGATATTGATGTCCTTGTCACAAAGGAAGGCTTCTAGTTCATTAATTTTTTTTTACAGATCGTACATTTAGATGAAACAGTCTTATAGGCATTAAGCAACGTATCAATACTGCACAAACAAATGGTGCCAAACAAAGACTGCTACTGCAGTTTCAGACACCGTACTTTTGGCGTACTTTCACGAAAAATCTGCTGTATTAAAGTCTCCATCAAGCTTATGGTGTGAATATTCCATGTTGAAGTCCACCTTCTTCATAGAGGAAAAAATAGATATTTCTTAAACTTCGAGCATTTTTAAAAAGAAAAAATTACGATATAAACCCAAAAATCTAATGTGTTCGACAGGGTAGATGTAAATAAATTCCTGCTTGAAGCCCCCGATGACATTTATTTAATGATGAAGGTTGTAATGACAATGGGAATTGCTGGAGCGTGCCGTTCTAGTGAACTCTATGCAATGAAAATGGACAATGTTGAATTTTGGCATGAAGTCATATTTGTTACTATTTCTGATTCCAAAAATGGAATGGCACGTAAATTTATAGTGACTAAAAGTGAGGATGAGAAGGTTTGTTATTTCAAAATAGTTCAAAATTACATTGATATAAGATCCCACGACGAATTTTAATCCTGTTTAAACCAGCCTGTCGGGAAAAACTCGATTTCTTCAATTTCAAGTAAAATTGCTTAATTTCTGAACTTTAAGAAGTATACTGGACACTCCCTTAGAAGAACGTCGGCCACTTTATTAGCGAATACTGGAGTTGATGTCTTAGCCCTCAAGCGACATGGCGGATGGAAATCTGCAACTATTGCGGAAAGTTAAGTAGCGGAGAGCGTCAGCAATAAAAAGGAAGTTGCAAATAAAATTTTAAACAATATAACGAAGCTAGAAGTCTTCTGCAGTACTTCAAGAGTAACGAAAAACTTTGTTAGAGATGGAGAAATTATGGTGTCAGAACATTTCATACAAATTGAGAAAAAACGATAAAACATTTATCCAAATTTTGTAAATAATGTTTATAATTGTAATAATTGTACTATTAATATTCATATCACTTAATATTACTCAATTTTTAAAAATCATTGTTTTTATATGGCATAAATTATTACCACCCAAGGGTGGTAAGTTGAATTACAACCCGTCGTCAAGGGCAATCGATACCTTTTTGGTAATTGTTACTTACGTCCTTCAAAACAGTGTCAAAATACCTTGTTTACAATATAGGGAGGAGAAAAAACATATTTATTTTAGAACGACATGCAGACAAATTTTAAAATTGAAAAGTTTTACACTTCCGCTGGGATTTGAACCCGGAACCTCTCGATCACCAGTTGAACGCTCTACCAATTGCGCCACTGAGGAGATTCTGAAATTCTCTCACTAACACGGAGTTTAAAATTTGTCTACGTCGCTAAACACTTTTAACTAAAAAAATCTTCATTTGTAAAAAAAATTATTTAAAATAAATAATTATGTAAGTACTTACTAATAGATGAATTTAAACAAAGCCAATAAAATTGTTTTTAAAAGAAAAATAAAAAATAATAGGTAAAAACGAGGGGCAAACCACCCCCCATTATATGTACACCAAAATTTCCCTTTTGTCATAAATACCCCTTAAATACCCATAAATACCCCTTAAATACCCCATAAATACCCATAAATACCCCTTACATACCCTTAAATACCCATAAATACCCCTTCAATGACCATAAATACCTTAATTTTCCTTTTAATTCCCTACATTGTACACCAAAATTGTAATGAGTTTATTCTTTGATAGGTGTCAACTTTTGACAGGAGAATTTTATTCGTATTTTTCTTGAACTCTCCGCGTCGAATATCATACGACCATATTTTGTTTCGTCAATATCGCACTTTTTTTTTATACTTGACAGCTGTCAAAATTTGACAGGAGAATTTTTTGCTTATTTTTCCCAAGGTCTCCGCATCAAATACTATATGAACCCATATTTTGTTTCGTCAATATCGCTTTTTGTTTTATACTTAAAATTTTGACAGGAGAATTTTTTGCGTATTTTTCCCGTATTCCTTAGGTCACTATCTATACGACCTGCTTTTTTTTTAAAGATATCGAAAATTTCCAAATTTGACATTTTGACAGGTTTTCTATATACCGCTTGTCAATAACATTTTGACAGATCTGAGATATACGTTTTGTGGTATACCACTACCATAGCCACCATACCAAATTTCGTCAAAATCGAATAAACTATAGCGAAGCTAGAGCGAAAATAAAATCTAGAAAGATCGTATTGTAAGAAGTGCAGCTCGCACGGTACATACGATTTTCATCAAACATTTTTTTCATGTTTCTCTTTCCGCAAGAACGACGATATACTGTACTATGGCGTTTCTCGGAAAAAAAATTTGACATTGACAGGTGTAAAATTTTGACAGTGGAATTCCGAATCCGAATAATTAAGGTAGGTACTTTACTCTTAAGGCAATTTCGAAAAAATGGCATTTGCCTACTATTAGCCGCAGGTGAAATATGAAATATTTATTTATAGTTTTAAGGAATGCAACAACTTTTATAAAGAATAAAATATTCTGAGAAATCGGTGATAAAAAACTTACAAACAGAGTTATGATAAACAAACTGATTAGCCTTTTATATACAATACCGCCCACTTAAGCAAGAATCGCTCGCGTCAGCAAAGTCTCTTGTTCGGAATCCGCATATAATTTTTTTTAAGACCACTTTTATGCTCGTTTCAGCTCGCTCGCGTCGTTTATGGTGAAAAGTTGTAATGAGCCCCCAAAACATCTCCATTAGAACATAAAGTGAAATGACGACAGCCGAGCCGATAGAGGCATACGCTAGATGGCGATAAGATGCACTACCAGGTTTCTGCCTAATCAAAATAGATGGCGCCACACGTAAATGGAGTAATCTGAATTCTATCGGATATCCCTCGGGCTATCCTATCGTATGTTCTATACGTTCTTGAAAATTCGCAGGCGCGACACCATTTGGCGCACGCGTAGAACTCGTTATATAATAATAAATTCCCATAAATACCCCTTAAATACCCTTAAATACCCCTTAAATGACCATAAATACCTTAATTTCCCATTAAATTCCCTACATTGTACACCAAAATTCCTAGGTGAAATCCCCCTCGGGTAAAAAGGAACATCCTACTCATATAAAAATTTAATTTTTTTAATGAACATTAAGTACATAGGTATTTAATTGTGATATAATAATTTTAATTATTTACTTAATACTTAATTATTTTTTTGTATTAGGTAAGAGTACCTATTAAATTTTATTTTTGTTACAAATTTGTTTTTTAAGATAGTTATTGTTATAGTTAAAATGTAATTAAAGGCCTTGGTGCCAGTATTATGTACCTACTGTTTTGAGGTCTGAAATAAATACATAATAAAAAAAAAATTGAAGTTGAATTTTAGCCTTATTACTCGCCTTATTATTATTAGGTATTATTATTTTTCCCTCCACAAAATGCCAAAATGGTATTAAAGTATACTAGGTGTTTTAAAAAATATAACCAAAATGGTAAATCGTTGGGTAGGTACCCTTTTGGGGATCCAATATCTCAATCATCAAGAATGCTATATGAAATACTAGATTTATTTAAAAGTACCCTACATGGTTCCGAGAGTTTGCTGGACTTTGATGACAATGAATACTTATAGAAAAATAATACTGTACCTTTGCCGTTCAACATCATTCACTTTGGGCCCTAGACGACTTTTAGCTGACATCCCTTTTTCATAAACTACATCATTGTTAATCCTTTTATAAGGAGAATGCCGATTAAAGACCGTTCTTTTTGCACTTTTTAGGGTGTTTCTTGCGCCGTCATTTCGATCTTCATCGTCAGTTTTTATAGGGGTTTCTTCTCGAATCCTTAAAGTGTTAAAGAGCTCTTTGTTATAAGGCGATTCATCGAATATGTCATCAACCTCTGTATCTGAATCAGCCTTAATTTTACCGTATATGGGAGGTGGAGGTGTTTTACATATAAATTCTTTCGCTGGTTCTGTACAACTTTCTTCCAATTCTCCTGCTTCAGGAATGTATTCTCCTTCTTCAAGAGTGTTATCGAAGAAACTATCTTTTAAATCACTTTCTGGATTTTTAAGTTTAATTTTAACATCATTATCTGGGGGCTCAATTTTAATTTTTGTTTTACCATCACTGTCTTGAGGTTCAATTTTAATTTTTGTTTTACCATCATTGCTGTGTGACTCTATTTTAATGTTGCTCTTGGTGTCGTTCTCACAAGGCTCTATTTTAATGTTATTTAATACACTCTTGTAATCTGTCTCAGATTCAACTTTAATTTGCTTTCTTACTTCCATGCCATCCTTTTCTTCCCATGCATCCTAAAAATAGTTTAGTAACTTCGGATATAATACTAATAAATGGATTTAAGTAAAATTGTGACTTGAGCACGCAAATAAAAATTGTCAAATACCATGCATATTCCACCCACGCCTGTCACATCTTTTAGGGACGTCCACGGCAAAAAGCGAAATATGAAATTATTATAAAAATGAAGGGTCAAACTAATTCTATAATAGTTTTACAAAATAAAGATCTTATTAAATGGCAAAATGCTAAAATCAGCAACAAAGACTAAGGATAGTTTAGCGAACTATGAAGGCATACTTAAAGGTTATACATGTGAACTTTTAGTTACTGACTTTGTCGGGGATAACAATGATATTTCTAAAACTTTTGGTCCAATAAGTTAGTAGTGAATGATGAGGAGTATAGGTCACATTCCTGCGGAGCTGTGTTTGAGTGGCTTTTACTAGTTTTGAGCTGTTTTTAGTTATATTTAGCTATTTTTTGAGGTTTTTGAGCTGTTTTTTGCTTTTTTTTTAAAGCTGTTTTTGAGCATTTCAAAAACCGCTGCGCACTGCTAGCACGTGCGCAGGAATCTGATGCAAACTCCTCATCTTGGCTTTGTTGTGCTATTTATTTATTTATTGCCTATAAATTTACAAAGTAAACAATGACATTGTCACAGGAAAAAAAAAGTTTTTAAGTTTTAAATTATAATGTAATAAAAATGACGAACATCATAAAAGTTGTTTTCAAGAAGGTAGCACTTCACCCCGTTCTTGAATTTTTTCACTTTAGAGATGCTTCTGATAGAATCTGGAAGTGGAAGGAGAGCGAGGGGGAAACCACCTACCTAATTATCGGGAAATATTGCCTTTTTATATATTATTACCTATATTGCCTTAATATTTCCTATAATTCCTGTACTGACTTTTATTTGTATTCACGTCTTTAAAAATTTGAAGCTTAATATTTAAATTAGGTAGTAGGTAAGTATAACGGCAAGTAACTTCGGTAAATCTCGGTTTATTCCTCGGGCCGTTTCGTACTTTCGCAGGCATTATATTTCCTAATATTTCTTAATTAATGCCGAATTATAACCTATACTGCCTATGTCTATGTATTGCCCATATTGCCTATAAAATACCTTATTGCCTCGTAATTCCTGTATATTTCTTTATAATTCCTGTATTGCCTGCATTTTCAGAATATATCGCTTCATAATTCCTAGGGTGGTTTTCCCCTCGAGAGGGAGCTACAGAAGCAAAATGGTCTCTTACGATATGATGATGTTTTGTAGCCGGATATATAAATTTTATTTGAATTTCTAGTGTCACTGTCGTGAATTACTGAGGCACAAGGAAATGTTGAATTGTGCTTTTTTACAAACATGACTGCACTAAGAATTAAAATACTAGGTAGCGTAAGAATTTTATAGCGCCGAAAAGTTTCTTTGCAAGATTCAAGTGGGCTTAACGAGTAAATTTTTCGAATTATTCTTTTCTGCAAAACAGATTGGCAATAAGTTCACTGCATTTCGAATGGGTAAAAAAGATGACAAAAATAGTACAATCAAGGTGGTTTTTGAGGAGCCAAAAATTAAGGACCTTATAATAAAAAGCAAAAAAAAATTCGACTTGAACACCAACAATATAGGATATAGTACGAACAGTAAAATATACTTGAATCATGATTTGACCAAGCAAAATTTGGACCTATTTAAGGGAGCAAAGATATTTAAACAAGAGAATAATTATAAATACCTGTGGATTAAAGATGGTAATATTATTCTCAGGAAGGGTGATAACGCTAAGGTTTTGTTGCTGGAAGATAAGGAACAGCTAAAAAACTAGAAGGACCTCGCAGAAAGCTTAATATTGTATATATGAATGCGCAAAGTTTAAGGAATAAAATAGATATGGTGCAATGTTATGTTACTAATGAAGACTGTGATATGCTATTAGTAAGTGAAACATGGTTTAATGAAAATGAAACATTTCTATTTGAATTAAACAATTACAAGGCGGTACACTCATGTAGAAAGGGTAGAGCAGGCGGTGTGTCAATTTACATAAAAGATACCATCAAATTCCGTGAGCTGGATAAATCTGGGCCAGATGCATTATTTAATTGGGTTTGTATAAATGTAGGGGATCACAGTCTTAAAGTAAGTGTAGTTTACAGACCAAACTCATACAGCTACCTATCATATTTGTCTGACATGGAATCCATTCTCCAAAAATATCCCAAAAAACATTTAATTGTGGGTGACTTTAACATTGACTTGTTGGATAGTGATGCCTATGATACTAAAAGCTATAAAAATTATATTAATTATATAAAAATTACTTAACAATTTTCAAATAAACAATCAAATATCAGATGAGCATGCGACTAGGTGTTCAGATATTCTATAGATTCATACGAAATGAGAGTAAAAACTTGACGTTGAAAATTATTTTTATTTGACTGACTAAAACAATACAAGACATGTTACACCCAATAGGTAAAAAGGTAACAATCAAATTAAGTCAGGTTGAACATTGTTACATATCGCGCTACACCGCGATATGTTATACGGCGCTTCGGTGAAAATAATGTATGTATGTTGGCGTCGTCGTCGTCACTTTCGACATTTTCACATTTGCGATTTTTTTTCTCGGAAACGGTTAGAGTGGGACGATTGACACTTTTTCGGTTTAGAGAGGAATAGTGGGGGTACGTTCTGTGAAAATTTGGAATATACAGGGTGTGCCGGAAAAAAGTTATTAAACGTCAAAGTCGAAAAAAGTCGGGTTTCACGCGGCCCACACCGTGGTCCCAGGAATGAACTTGATCGATTGAAACTTTTTGGACGTGTAGAGGACCGCGAGTTACAGAACCCTATTGTTTGTGAGCACGATCGAGAGATTGGAAGTAATTTTTTTGATTTTTTCAAAGTCAAAATTTGGTCGAAAATGGTACCTCTTGGATCGCTAATAAGTCGAATTAAGTGCATCCAATCGACATGCGGTTTGGATAATCGGTTAGGCCATCTCAAAATCTACCTTTTTCCAATATATCGTTCTATACCTAACTGGAATGGAAATTGCCGAAAATTGTAAGAAAGTGGAAATCATAAAGTTAGGCCTGATTTTTTCACGGTTTTTATTTTTTTTCGTACTGAAAACGACTTTTGATCGAAACGTTGTAAACTTTAGCGGATAGAGCTCGTCAAATTGTATTTAAGAGATATTTTTTCGTTTCTTTATCTTTAATACGGAAAAAACGGCAGCTTTTTTTTTACTATATCGACTGTAGCTTATTCAATTTTTAACAAAACCGTTTTATTTTTTTCTCAAAAAATGCGCTGATTACTTCGCAACACCTCTACATATTCAAAATCATTAAAATATATTCGCAAAATTGAGAAAAGTCGCTTTTTTGGGTGCGGAAACAGTCAATCTTTACAAATTCTAACACCATTCACTTTTGACTAAGAGTGCCTTGATATTGATGTATCTAAATTAATTATTAATTCTAAAAATCCGGCTGTCAAAAATGGCGAAAAATGGGTGTTTTCAGCGTGACTTGCTAGAATAATAAGAACATTTCCAGATTTTAAATCGGGTGGAATATCTACCTTGAACCTTCTTCTAATTTTACTGACCAAAATATTTGCCCAAAATGTTTCAGAAATGGTTGTAATCTTGATTTTAAAGATGGCGTTTCGACATTGATAATCCGTCGCCACGTGGTAGAAGGTTATTCGACTTTTCGATATTCGCGAATTTTTTTTTCGGAAACGGTTAAAGCAAAACGATTCAAACTTTCTAGACGTAGAGAAGAATAGTCGGGGCACGTTCTGGGAACAATTTCAAATATACAGGGTGTACCGGAAAAAAGTTATTAAGGTCAAAGTTAAAAAATATGTTTTTTTTTCGTTGTAGGGCGATACAGGTGGCAAAAATCATTTTAATCGATTTAAACTTTTTCGACATGTAGACGACGTTGGGCTACAAAACACTGTTGTTTGCGAACGCGATCGAAAGTTGGGAAGTTATTTTTTTGATTTTTTTAAAATGAATGTAGGGTCATATTGGATCGTTAATAAATCGAATTGGGTGCGTCCGATATACTTTTGGTTTAGATATTCGTTTAGGTCATCTCAAATACTACTTTTTTCAAATATATTGTTCTATACCTAAACAGCATAGAAATGGTAGCAAATTATAAAAAATAAGAATTATTATTTAAGTATATATAATTTGACAGCTGTCGTATGGAACTTTGTTATTTTGGTACTGAAATTTTTTTAAATTTAGTTTTATTACAGCTTTAACCCTCGCTACGAAAAAAGTTAAAATAAATTGACACTACCTGTCAAAATCTGACAGGTATCGTATAAAACTTTGTTATCTAGGTACTGAATTTTTTTTAAATTTGGGATTCTTACAGCTATAACCGTCGCTACGAAAAAGCTAAAAAAAAATTGACACTTACCTGTCAAAATCTGACAGCTGTCGTATAGAACTTTGTTATTTAGGTACTGAATTTTTTTTAAATTTCGAATTCTTACAGCTGTAATCCTAGATACAAGAAAAGCTTAAAAAAAACTTGCAATTTACCTGTCAAAATGACAGCTGTCGTATATAACTTTGTTATTTAGGAACTGAAAAATTTTTCATTTAGGATTCTTACAGCTATAAATCTCGCTACGAAAAATCTAAAAAAAATTTTTTAACTTACCTGTCAAAATTTGACAGCTGTCGTATAGAACTTTGTTATTTAGGTACTGAATTTTTTTTAAATTTCGAATTCTTACAGCTATAATCCTAGATACAAGAAAAGCTTAAAAAAAACTTGCAATTTACCTGTCAAAATGACAGCTGCCGTATATAACTTTGTTATTTACGTACTGAAAAATCTTTCAATTTGGGATTTTTACAGCTATAACCCTCGCTACAAAAAGCTAAAAAAAAATTGACACTTACTTGTCAAAATTTGACAGCTATCGTATAAAACTTTGTTATTTAGGAACTGAAAATTTTTTCAACTTGGGATTCTTACAGCTATAGCCCTCGCTACGAAAAAGGTTAAAAAAAAATTCACGCTTACCTGTCAAAATTTGAGAGCTGTTGTATAGAACTTTGTTATTTAGGTACTGAAATTTTTTTAAATTTCGGACTCTTACAGCTATAATCTCAGATACAAGAAAAGCTTTAAAAAACTTGACATTTACTTGTCAAAATGGTAGCTGTCGTATAAAACTTTCTTATTTAGGTAATAAAAATGATTGAATTTCAGATTCTTACAGCGTCAATCATCAGTACGAAAAAAACGAACTTGAGCAGTAAAAAATTACACATACTTATATTTTTATTGCGACCTGGGTTGTAAAGAAACTACACATACTTTTTTGAACACGAATCGAAGTGCTTAACAGTTAGGGCTTGCTAACAAATCGTCAAAAGTATAAAATTAAACGAACGAACTCGAGCAGTGCACAATAATATTTCCGCAAATTCATTAGCTGATAATGTGATAATGATAATGAAATATAAAAAGTACATCCCACATTGCACAAAGGTGTGCGAGTTTAAAAAGCACCTATAAATGTCCATATCAATATCATAATATTAAATAACATAATATATTTCAGTAATGAAAAGTCGTAGCGAATCGAGCGAGACGGCAATGGAAATAGGACGTCGACCACTATACGATGCCGTCTTCAAAAACTACCTATCTATACGAGAAACCGGAAATTTTGCACCCGTTTTTTTATTTTTTAGTTTTTGTCAGTTGTTATAATGACAATTTAGCGATATGTTTCCCCTTCACGTTCCGCAGGAAGGTGAGGTAAAAAATGCAATAGTAAATAGAGAAAAGGAAAAGAAAATAATTTTTTTAGTACTAATATTAGATGCACTCTCGGCTGACGATTAGCGATATGTACCCAGTCTAGTTTCTTTAACACTCTCCCTCAATGGAAGCATCAAAAAATTGGGAAATTAAATTCTCGAAACATTCTTTTGAAAGGGGTTTGGTAAATACATCAGCTAAATTTTCTTTTGAAGTGACATAATTTAATTCGATATCTCCTGCTGCCATTCTTTCTTGAATAAAGTGGTAATGAACATCAATGTGTTTGCTTCTTTGGTGAAGTATATGATTGGCAGATATATGTATAGCTGCTTGATTATCACACAACAGTAGAGGTTTTTTTGTTTCTTTCAAATCCCTTAAAATATATGACATCCAAATAGCTTGGCGACAAGAAAGTGAAAGGGCCATATATTCAGCTTCTGTGGTTGATACTGCGACACTTTGCTGTTTCTTTGTGGACCATGATACTACTGCTGTACCATACAAACCAAGGTAACCTCCAATTGATCTTCTACTATCTACGTCATTAGCATAAGAAGCATCGCTATATATTACTAAATGGGCTTCAGTTTCGTGTCTGTATATTAGCCTTCTGTGGACTGTCCCTTTTAAATAGCGAAATATATGTTGTATCATATTCAAGTGAGCTTCTGAAGGATCGGTACTAAACTGTGACAATAAATTTACGGCAAAAGCAATATCAGGTCTAGTTCCCATCGACAAATATAACAGACTACCTATTTTCGATTGGTATAATAAAGTATTTGCCTTTTTTTCAGACTCTGTACGTTTCTGTGGTTTAGCACCCAAGTCTATAGGTGTAGATGCCGCTTTGCAGTGCAATAAATTATATTTTTCCAAAATGTTTAAAATGTACTGTTCTTGTGAGAGTGTTACAAAATCTGCATGCCAATTTATTTGAAATGAAAGCAAAAAAGTTGGCGTTCCCAAAGATGTCGCCTCAAAATGTTGAAATATCGTTTTTTCAAGAAACGTCATTTTTTCGTGATTTGCAGCAAGAAGTAATAAGTCATCTACGTAAAAAGCGATTATTTGTTCACCATCTTTTGATACAAACAAGCATGGATCTGATAATGATTGCTCCAAATTAACTTTCTTTAGGACACCTACTAATTTTTGATTCCACTGTCGAGGAGATTGTTTGAGTCCATAAATGCTTCTTCTCAGTAGACATACTCTCCCTGATTTTGTAATCAATCCCTCTGGAATTTTCATGTAAACTGTACAATCTATATCTCCATTCAAAAATGCCGTCTTTATATCCATTTGTTTGGCGACCATTTTCCTATGTACACAGTGAGCTAATAACATCCTTATTGTATCATATCTTACAACGGGGGAAAAAGTCTCTCCGTAATCAATTCCCTGTACTTGACTAAATCCTTGTGCTACTAATCTAGCTTTAAATTTTATAACTTCACCTTTGTCAGATAATTTCTTTTTAAAAATCCATTTACAACCTATTAAACGATGATTTGAACCTGGTTGTTCAACGAGATCCCAAACATGGTTTTTTTCCATACTTTCTAATTCGCTCTGTATAGCTTCTTTCCATTTTTCTGCTTCGGAACAACTTATTGCTTCTAAAAAATTTGCTGGTTCCTCCAAAGAAAAATTACAGTAATAGTCATCATAACTTTTTGGACAATGTTTGAGGCGATTACTTCTACGTAAATTAAAATTTACAATTTCATTCCTGTTATTTTCGCTTACTGAAGTATCTTCTTGAGTGTGTTCTTCAAGATCTTTAAAATGAATATTTTGGACTTCATTTGATTGATTATTTTCTTTTAAAGTGACATTGTCTGTTCTGACATTGTCTGTTAAAGTCATATTTCTGATATTCTTGTCAATTGACACAACCAGGTTTTCTTTATTGGTACTGGTAGGATTTGTATTTTCTTGACTTGTTTCAAAGGTTGATATTGTTTCACGTGCACTATCTTCGCCTAAATTATCTGGAGTATGTTCTGGTGTTTCAAACATATTTGGGTCTTCATTATTAACAAATTTAAAATCTCTTGAAATTATGACTTTCTTACCCGTCCAAAAACGATACCACCCGACTTTATCTGTATATCCAACCATTCGAGCTTCCCTAGCTCTTGGATTTAACTTACTTCCAGGGGGTCTTTCTTCTTCATTAATATGTACAAAAGCTTTATCGCCAAATCTTCGAAAATGTCCGATAGTAGGTTTTTTTCCAAAAAACATTTCATATGGAGTTTTCCCGTGAAACGAATGGGGCAATCGATTTTTTGTATAAATTGAGAATGCAATTGATTCTGCCCACAATGATAAAGGTAAGTCAGCATCAGTAATAACCGTTCTGGCCATTGTCGTTACTGTACGATTTAATCTCTCAGCTAAACCATTAGTTTCATGAATTCTAGGTATAGAGCATTCTGGTTTTATTCCCATATTAGAGAAAAAACTTAGTAATGAGTTTGATTTAAATTCTCCACCATTATCACTTTTAAAAATTTTTATTTTCTTGCCAGTTTGTCGTTCGATTCTTAGAACATATTCTTTGATTGCTTTTTCTACTTCACTTTTATGAGAAATAAATTTAATTTCTGAGTATCTTGAAAATTCATCCGTGAATGATACATAATAATACTTTCCACCCAATGATTTCGTTGAAAATGGACCTGCTACATCGGAATGAATTTTCTCCAATACTTCATTGCATTGATTACCTTTCTCTTTTACAATGGTTCTTGTCATTTTTGATTTTTCACAAGCATCACATTCAATTGGATTGGGGTTTTTTGGTAGAATATGGCCATCAGCAACAGTTTGTCTGGTACAGTTAAAACTTGACACTGGCACATGACCCAGACGTTGATGCCATGTTAAAACACTAACATTACTAATTTCTACAGGAACTTCTTGAAAAACTTGTTCTTTGTGATCAGATATTACCCACCCAACTTGTTTACCTTTATTAAAAAATATAATTTCATTTCTATTGCCACTCATGGTAATTCCTTTTAATTTTATCTTCTCCCAGGACATTAGATTGCATTTTAATTCAGGAGAATACAGAACATCATACATTGTTACGTTCATAGTTTCACCATTTGATAATAAAGCATGTAGTTTAACATTTCCTATGTGGGTAACTTTAATTTTATTGTCATTTCCTAGTTTGATAAAACCATCAAATTCTCTTAAGTTGGAAAAATAATTTTTATTTCCACTCATATGTGACGTTGCTCCAGTATCAAAAATCCATTTTTGTGACTTTGTATTCAAAACAGTTGCGGTGAAAGCACAATCGCTTTTAATATCAGTTTCATTTACAATATTTGTATTCTCAATATCATGTACAATATTTGCATTCTCAATATTTTTCTTAATATTTCTACAGGTTTTCACAGTATGACCTCTATACCATCTATTATTTTGTTTACAGTAAGTGCATTCGATATTTTTTGGTAGATAATTCCTTTTCTGTCTGATTCCAACCAGAGCTTCATTATCTTCTGAGTTGGATTTGGTTAACGACAGTTCCATTAATCTTGAACAAATGTCATCATAGGTTAATTCAGGTTTTGTTTTCAAATTGTCAACAATGTTGTCTAATTCTTCAGGTAAAGTCGTTAAAAATAATGACCCTTTTGCCTTCAATGACTGGGCTAAAGGCCGAAATGCTGCTTCTAACGAATCAGCATTTTTATCTGAACCTGAGCTTACTGTTCTTTCAATTAATCTGCTCCATAGTTCATTGTATTTTGCAATATGTTCAGTTATGGTATATCTTGACTCACATTTAATTCCAACCAGGGATTTTACCAAAGCGTGTAAAGTATACTCATTTTTCTTATCATAAATATTATTTAATGCTTCCCACATTTTACTAGCTTCGGTGTAGCAAGTTATTTGGGGTACAATATCAGAATCTACATTAAATAGTATAAAAGCTCGAGTCAAGGAATGCCGATACCTATAGTCTTCAACGGAGCTGGCATGTTCTTTCCCTTCAGCGCCAGATTTAAGACTTGGATCTTTTTCTATCCCTGTGACGATATTATACATATTGTTGAGATCCAGATATGCGAAAACCATCATTTTCCAAGAATGAAAATTTGATTTTCCATATAATTTCTCGAATTTTGGAAATTTGTCCATTTTGACAACTCTCAAATAAATTTAATTTCAATTATTTTTAATTTCAGCTATTTTTACTCTGTCTGGGACAAGATACTTTTCTTCTTGAGATCACGTTAGTCTGGGCCCATAACCTGTTCAGATATTCTATAGATTCATACGAAATGAGAGTAAAAACTTGACGTTGAAAATTATTTTTATTTGACTGACTAAAACAATACAAGACATGTTACACCCAATAGGTAAAAAGGTAACAATCAAATTAAGTCAGGTTGAACATTGTTTCTTTAACACTAGGGTCTCGGCAAACCATAAAAGTATCTGTCTGACAAAAATTCTGGATTAAATTTGAGAATGGTGGTTAAACCAAACTCTCTATCGGATCATAATCGTCTACGTATTCGGTTGATGGATGAGGTTGGTGTATTTAAGCCAAAAAAATTACATGTATATAGAGTGATGGATAGAATAAAGTTTGAATCTTTGTTTAGAAATAGAACAACTGAGGTAAGTGTTGCGTCATTTCGGGAACTAATAGACCTAATACGCGAATGCAAAAAAAAATCCGAATATAATAAGTCATATAAATGTCGTGAAAATAATGATTGGGTAAACTGGGAGGTTCTTGAAATGATGAAACAGCGAGATAAAATATATAAGAGTAAAATTCATGATCCGACTAATGAGCGGTTGAAGTTAGAATTTAAGAAAATAGAAAATCAAATAAATAATAAAATAAAATCCCTAAAGAACCTATACTTTCAAAATAAGTGGCAACAAGCGGGTAATAGTAGTAAAAAACAATGGAGATTTATTAATAATCTCTTAAAGAAAGGCTCAACAGAGACTGAAATAAATTCTTTGAAAGTAGGGAACAAAGTCATTAGAGATCCTGATGAAATAATAAATAGTCTTAATAATCAGTTTGCACAGGTTGGTGAATGTATAGTTGGTGATCTGGAGAGGGAGATGCAATTGAAACATTTTGATGGTATTAGTAATGAAATTTATTGTGAAAATAGCTGCTTTTTAGAATTAAGTAACGAAAATGAAATTGAAGAAGTCATATTGGACCTAAAAAAAGATTCGGCCCCGGGCCATGATGAAATAACAGTTGGCGATTTTATTGACTCTCCGAAGGGATCTCATTGGTGTTTTGACAAAATTAGTAAATATGGTAATCAGTTCTGGCAGTTTTCCTGACGAACTGAAAATAAGTAAAATTTCTCCAATATACAAAGCGGGTAGTAAGGATTCCATGAATAATTACCGACCAATTTCAGTAGTAAGTGTTTTTTCTAAAATACTTGAAAAAATAATGAAGAAAAGAATGCTTTCCTTTTTGAGCACTTACATACCAAATGACGAGTTCCAGTATGGCTTCGTTAAAAACAGTAGTACCCTCAGTGCAACCGCTGACCTAACCGACATTATATCAAAGGCTTTAGATAACAAAAAATTTGTAATTGTTGTGTTTGTAGACCTAAGAAAGGCATTTGACGTCGTGAGTCACGATTTGTTGCTGAAGAAGCTGGAGAGTATGGGATTCAGGGGGATAATGCTCAATCTTATAAGAAGATATCTTGTCGGTCGGGATCAGTATGTTAAACTGAATAAAAATAATAGCAATACTGCCAGGAACGGTTGTGGGGTTCCGCAGGGATCCGTCCTTGGTCCTTTGCTTTATTCCTTGTATGTACTTAATCTTAAGTTTGCGGGACTTTTAGCACGGTATTTTACCTTTGCGGATGATATTGCTTTAGTTTACATGGGTTCAAACGAAATAGAATTAAATCAAGTTGTTAATAACGATCTTCAATCCTACATGTCTTGGCTGTATTGCAATAAGCTGAAAATAAATGCTTAGAAGACAAAATATATGCTGTTTAAACAAAAAAATAGAGAACACAAGGATTTTGACATTGTCATTGATGGTATACCTCTGGAGCGGGTATCAGAAATAAAATACCTTGGCTTGGTCATTGATGACAGGTTGAGTTGGTCTGTACATGTAGACTATATTTCAAAGAAGGTGCTACCAATGATTTCAGCCTTATTTAGATGCCGAAACTACTTAACTAATAAAAGTAAAAAAAATGTGTATAACTTATTTTTTCTGTCACACTTGAGATACCTATTGCCTGTCTGGGGTACATGTCATCGGACTAATTTTGCTGTGGTAGAAACCCTTCAAAATAAAGTACTAAAAATTATTTTTAACTATGATAGACTAACAGGTACAGATCGACTGTATAGTGAATTAGGCATTACGAAATTAAAATATATATTAGAGTTGGAGCAATGTAAACTTATGTACAGAATAGTTAATAAAAACCAAAAATGTAATACAAATATTATTTTTACAAATGATGTACACAATTACGTAACACGTTCTCATAATGATATATATCAGATTACAACAAGAACAAACATAGGTCTAAATAATCCAATTGTAAGGGCATCCAAGGTCTATAATGGATTGCCAGATGAAATTAAGGGGGCAAAAAATATTTGTCAATTTATTAGGAAACTTAAAAGCCATTAGAATATAAGTTAGATTTAATTCCAACACTGTTTAGATATAAGTAAGCTATTCTCGAGGCCAGAGCTTCTAGCACTGTTTAGAGAATGATTGTGTATGCAAAAAAAAAATGTTGTTAATTACTACAAATAAAGGAAATTTTCAAAAAAAAAAAAAATCTTTGTAGTTCTGTTGATTGAGCCCAGTAAATCACTAGATAGCTTAGGTGACTGTAGGCTAAGGCATAGTAAATATTTAGTAACTGTTTGTAATCCATAATACTTTTTAAGTTAACTATTGCAAAGTATGCCAAGTTAAGTTTAGTGGCAACAAAATCAACATGAGCTGTCCACTTTAATTGTGAGTCTACATAAAGGCCAAGAAATTTGCATTGCTCAACTCTCTGACTAGTATTGTCATTCAGTTTTAAAGGTAGATCAGGAACCCGGCGCTTTTTGTAGAAAACCATATAGTGAGTTTTATTTATGTTGATAGGCGATTTTTTTTGCACCATAAAGAAAATTCAAGTAAAATATGATTAGCTATTTTAGCCAGTATATCTAATGCGCAAGCAGATATAATCACAGTTGTATCATCCGCGTATAGAATTAGTTTGGCAGGGAAACCTTTAGATATAAGAAAATTTTCAAGGTCATTTAATAGTGCAAAAGCAATGGAGACATTACACCTCCTTGGGGCACACCATCGAGCAATGTTGCCACGAATACCTAAATCATTTAGTTTTTTTTAAAGTTTATTTAAAAGAAGCTTAAAGGAACTCTGCTAATGTCATTAAATAATAGGAGAGTTCCTTTAAGTTGATGCCCCAAAAGCATAAGCACAAATATACCTGGGTCATCCCACAATTATTATTGTTCAGCATATTCTGATTAATTATTTTGTCACAGGGTAAATACTTAATTCATTTATCATTGCCTAATAGTTTATTGTCCAAATAAAAATACATTCTTGTTGACAAAGTGTGTCCCTAACTTAAATATAATTTAACTTTTTAAAACTAAGACCCTCGCTAAAACCATAGAAAAATTTTACACAAGTTTTAGAAGAAAAAAAATTGTACAGATTTTTATATCAGCTGTCTATGAAAGTTGAGGAAAAATCAAATGTGCCTAGAACCATGTCTGTAGGCTGTAGTACTTAAATAAAAAAAAAATAATGGACCAAGCTAAAAAAAATATGAAATCCTTGCTTTAGGTAAGTATCAGTACTTGTTACTATCGATTTGTCAATATTGTTGTATGATGGTAGTCTCATTAGTTGAGTATACACACAAAAGGCCAGTGTTTCAAACACTGATAAGAGTTTATTTTAAAAAAACACTATATTAGGTATTGTAAGAATGTAGTTTTTCAAAAAAAGTTCTTCCCAAGACGATTTTTCCAGGTTGGTGATGGGACAACTAAACATACACAAGATGTATTATTCATTTGTGTTTCAATCAGATAACTGGGACAACACTGGTTTAAATACTTAAGAATAGTTTAATATATGCTTAAATAAAATTGCTAAAATACTTACATCATCAAATATTCTAGCATTCATCAGTGATGTATTCATGGACATCCTTTTTATTGATTCCATTTTAAATGCTTGTAGCGAATTTCGACGAGTTTTAAGTGACAGGATTTGTACTGTAAATCACAATTTACAAAACTAATTCATTTGGACAAATATTTCTTAAAGTAAGTATTATCAAAATAATATTCGTTATTTGGTTGGTTTATGATTGTGTATCAAAATGTGAAAATATAAAATAAATAAAAATCGTAAGGCGGGAAAAATAAATGAAGGTTTGTCGTTTTTCCAACCTATTTTCCGTTGACTTGACATCTGACAATTCTGGCGTGTGTCATATCGTCTTTTTGATTGTCATGAAAGACTTTTGTATGATGACACAGAAAAATGTTAGGTCGTATTAGCCGAGCTCCTTTAAGTTACTTTTAACAAAGCAAAGTTAACCGGCTAACCACTAATAGTTGATCGTTCCATATTTATTTCAGCTCAGCAAACATTTTTATTTTTTTCCTCCATAAGTATTATTCTATGTTTCCTCCCCCTCCCCCCACTTGCCACGGGTGGCACGTGGCACGTTTTAATTCTTCTTACTTGTTTTTTATTGTGCTAGTCTAGTGCCGTTGGGCACTCTAACACACTTTTGAAAATATGAAATTAAAAAGACAAAGTTGTCCTTTTGGTGGACGTTAGTGATTTTGTAGTGGGGGATTTCCGAAAATAATTTTTTTTTCCAAGAAGAAAATCTTATTTTCTAAAATTTTCACTTTTTTGGAAATTAACCAAATTTTTTGGGTTTGATTAATCTTAGTTGATTGATTCAGTAATCAAACAACTTGTCATACAATCAAGCTTTGCTTGATGATTAAGATGTTATTTTTGTGGTTTTTGTTAATGGGTGATAGGAGCATTAATGCTCCTATGACGTACTCTGTGCAGATTTGGGGCGGGATTTTTGGGGGAAAGAATTTTGTATTAGTTGATTAGGGTAAAACTGTTTATTCCTAAAAAAACTCAGCGTGACGTTTGTTTAAGAATTCATGTATGGTTTCTACCACAAAACACCAACTAAGAGAAACGTTATTTGCATGTTAATTGAACGAAACGGGAATGACGTTTAACCGATCGCCATATTAGGTGGCAGGGGGGTGAGGAAGGCAGGGGAACGCTGAATTTCAATTGCAGGTTAGTAAATTAATTTTTTAATGTTTGTTTACTTTGCTTCTTAATTTTCTGAGAAAAATTATGTTTATTCTAGACGATTAAAGACAGCAAAGCAAACAACATTAAAAAATTAGTTTACTATAAAAACAATAAGACTTTTTTAGAAAAAAAAAAACGACCATATTTTGTTTATAATTTATTTCAATTTTAGATCAAAAAAGATCTTAATGCAGAAGGCATAACTTCCAATGAGTCTAACACAAGACGAATTTCTGATAACTATATGAACTTCTGGTACGAACTAGTTACGGAACATTGTACTATCAAAAATAAAAGTTTCCTGAGGGATTAAAAGGTGGTATTCAGAGTCGACTAAGTTCCTAGGCCTGTACAAAAATATAAGCCTAGGAAGCATCTAAGGTATCCACCAGTGATTCTTATTTCACCCTTCTTAGTAGGTACAAGTTTAGAGTCACAGTGGGGTTGTTCAACGGCTTCCTTGCCTATGCTTTTCAATTTTGCAATAAAGGGCTGTTCATTATTAAAATTAGGTCTTCATGTGGGGCAAGTCTTAATCCGGTGGAGGTCAACATTGGGCTAGTCTTGTAGGTATGCATTAACATGAAACAAAAAAAAATTGGGCAGAATAATCTCATACATAAGTAAAATGTTTTCAAGAATTATTTTTAAATAGAAACTGAGAAAATTGTTTAATTGGTTTTAAATCTTTTATTACTGGGGTCATTAACTTTACTTTTATTAAAAATGTTATGCTTTTTATAGTGTCCCAGCACTTAAAGTTTGATTTTGATTATTTTTATCTCTTAAATATTTGTAAACTGTTAATCGAACATATAATTTAACAATTTCATTACATAATATGTCGTGTTGCTCACAGAAGTTAAATTTTTTAAATTCATTTCCATAAATATTTAAAAATTTATCTTCTAAGTGAGCAATGAGACTATTATTAAGGAAACGATACAATTTCTCGTGGAATTACATCGAGTAAGCGAACTAGTTTGTCACTGGCATAAGTAGTCTAGTATTTTCATCATATTCTTTAAATGAGACAACATAAATACTAATTAGTTACGTCGCTAGAATACAAATTAGCAAGTTTCACAGTCAGGTACAGACTTTCAATTTCAAAGGTTATAAAAAATCCAATGATCTTAGGTAGCAGATCATTGTAAAAAATCATCCCTCCAAGAAACATTTGGAAGTAAAAGGAATATTCTCGGCTGCAATATTTTTAGCTTAATAATAATATTACAATATTTAGTACTTACTCAGAGAAATACTAAGAACTTCATGCAGTGACATTTTTAACATAAATAATAATGCCAGTGCGATAAAAATCACAAAAAAATTAAAACATTTCCACAAGGCGGTCTAAAAAAAGAAAGGTTAGGAAAACGAAACGTCAACAATCTCAAATTTTAATCGCACGTACGTCTCAATTGCTTTTGCACATACGTTCAAATATGGCCAGGTGGCTGACATATCCGGTGGCAAGATGTTGCGGGTTGCCCAATCCCACATTCATCCCCGTGGTTTCTACCTTAAGGTCGCGGTGGATCGCCGCTCCCCTAATGTAGTAGAGCGCATTTGTGATGGCCCTAAGAATTTTATTTTGTAATGTTTGTAGGCGTCTTCTGCGTGTTTTAGGAGCTTGGCTCCATGCTATACTTCCGTATAGTATGGAGGGGCGCACTACTTGTTTGTATAGTAGCGTCTTGTTTTTAAGTGACAGTTTGCTTTTGCGGCCTAGGAGAGGGTAAAGTGCCCCAAAGGCTTGCTTTCCGGTTTTTATTTTGTTGTCGAAATGGGGGGCCCAGGTGAGCTTTATTGTCTAGGTCAAAATTTGGGATATTGATGTTATTGTTTCTCTTGTTGGAAATGAGAATGGCTTGTGTTTTTTCAGCGTTAACATTTTCCATTTTTGAAAATAGTCAATAAGCGTATTTAGCTGAATTTGCAAACATCTATGTATATGTGCTAGGTTATTGTTGGTGCACGTCATGGCCGTATTGTCAGCAAAAATGTAAAGCTCGACGAATGGCGTTTTTGGCATGTCCTCAGTGTACAGAATGTATGCAGCTGGGGCCATGGGGGAACCTTAGGGAACGCTCGCTTCAATGTCGCGCACGTCTGACAATATACCGTTTACTCGGGTTTGGAATTTTCTATCTTTGAGATAGGATATAATGAATTTGATGAAATTTATGTTTACGTTGTAAACATAATGGAATTTGTATGCAAGGCCATCGTGCCAAACTTTGTCGAAAGCTTTTGAGATGTCCAGGGCTACCATGCCTGTGGAGGCCCGGTGCTGCAGTCCATCGGTCGTGATGTCGACAAGTCTAGCAAGTTGGTCTTTAGTCGAGTGACCTTGACGAAAGCCGAATTGCTCATCTTGGATTATGTGGAGTTCATTAAGAATATCCCATAGTCTGGATAGAAAGATTTTTTCTGTGACTTTTGCTATGGAGGAGATGAGGCTTATGGGTCTCCAATTTTGGGGGAAAGTGCGGTTTTATTTAGGTTTTGCTATCTGGTTTCGTGGGAGACTGTTTGATACGGAAACCTTAGTTTGAATAGGAGATATTTAGCAAATTTGTTCTGGACACGTTTGATTTTTTTTTAATGTGGCGTTGATAACTGGGACTCCATATGACGGAACAATACTCCAGCAGCGATCGGACTAGTCCATTATAGAGAGACAAAAGTGCCTTTGTGTCGTGGATATGTCCTGTGTTACGCTTTATAAAGCCAAGCATTCTAAAACTTTTCAGGATGACGTTTTCCATATGCAGGTTCAATGTAAGATCTTTGTCGAAGATGACGCCGAGATCGTTAAAGTGTGATACAACATCCAATCTAGCATGCTCCACCACATAGGCATGATTTATCGGAGAATTGCCTTTGTAAAAGCGAAGGACCTTACACTTGCTCACATTTAGATATAATAAATTGGCTCTGCACCAAGCAGCCAATCTGTCCAGATCGGATTGCAAATGATTTTCGTCAGAAACTCTGGAATAAAATTTTAAGTCATCAGCGTATACAAGGAACTTTGATCCTTTAAAACAAGATGTGACATCGTTTATAAATAGTAAAAACAATATAGGGCCAATATGTGAGCCTTGAGGAACGCCAGAAGTGACCGGAAACTCCTTGGAGACTGATCCGCAAACAGTAACGCATTGTCGGCGATGAGTTAGGTAAGAGCTGATCCACTTAAGATAGGTTCCGCCAATACCGATATCTTCTTCAGAAGCAATGCATGGCAAACACTGTCAAACGCCTTTGACAGATCAGTGTAAATGACGTCTACCTGATGACCGGCCTCAACAGAAGAAACCAAGAAGTCTTGATAAACTGCCAGGGTTCTCGCAATTGAGCGACCACTGAAGAAGCCGTGCTGCTGGGTGATTATATATTCCATCGGTGATAATGGATTCGAAGAGCTTAGGAATGGTGGAGATTAAAGATATTCCACGATAATTCACGATGTCGCTTCGGTCACCTGACTTGAAAATGGGAACAAGGTTGGAGACTTTCCAGGCCTCAGGGAAAGATCCACTATCGAAAGATTTTTGGAATAGCGAATATAGGGGACCCACCAGTGATACACAATTTTTCAAAAAAGAGGGTGGGATTCCATCCGGCCCAGATTTCTTAGAAATGTCCAGATTAGAGATTTTTTTGGTAATCTCTTCTTCAGTAAAGTGATGAGAAGCTAGAACACTGGCAAATTCAGCCGGACATCTGCCACTCATATCAGCATCAGAGTGGTTAAAGAAGCTAGATTCAAAGTACAGAGCGAAAGCATTAGCGATGTTTTCAGGATCAGAGAATTCTTGATTAATATATTTCATGAGGTTCGGCAGGCCTGAACTCCTTTTTAGATTGTTAATAAATGACCAGAAGTGTTTGACGTTCTCTGGTATTAAATGTTCGGTTTGAGTTACATACATGAGGTAGCATAGGTCAGTACGGATCTTGACCTTTCGGCGAACGTAAGAATAGTTGTTGTAGTCTTCTTGCAAACCCGATCTCTTGAATTTTCTGTAAAGTTTGTTCTTCTGAACAATCAGCTTACGCAGTTGATGATCAAACCATCTTGGGTATTTTTCACTCGCAATTCGCTTTTTAGGAACATAAATATCAATACCTTCGAATAATATTCTATAAAACTGCTGCAGAGATTTATTTATATCCACCTCAGCAGACAGAAAAGACCAATCAGCTTGATTGTAATATTGGTTTAGTTTATGGAAGTTAGCTCTGAAGAACTGATATACACTTATTTCTGCTTTAAATTTTAGCCGAGGAGTATACTTGCAGGAAACAGATAATTCGATGGGAGGGTGGAGACTATCAGGTGGAACAATAGGGATGTTGCAGGGCATTAAAGATACGTTGGAGAAATGATCTGCAAAGGCGAGGTCAAGAATTCTACCTAATCTGTTTCGTAGCGAATTTAATTGTCGAAGCTCAAGAAAAAACATAGAATCCATTAAAATTTCAGAGCTCTGAGATGTGAGGAGATCAGGAACAAGCACGTTATCGTCAAGTGTCCATTCCAGTGAAGGTAAATTGAAATCACCAAAAATTATAAATTCAGAACCCGCAAACTTTTTTCTCAGAGATTCACACGTATTACAGAAGGAATTGTAACTGTCGATATTGGAATTTGGAGGTAGGTACACGCATCCCAGGACAATATTTACGTGTTTGGATCCGACATACACCCATATGTCCTCGTAGAAGGAATTTACTGGACTTTCGATAGCTATGGCTATTAAGGTACTGGATATTGCAATCAACACCCCTCCTCCGCGTTGGCAATTTAGCTCTTCATAATTTCTGTCTCGGCGAAAGACTTGATAATTGTCCACAAAAATTTCGCTGTTATGGATGTTAGTATTTAGCCAGGTTTCTGATAAGAGTATTGCTTCGTAATTGCACGCCGAAATACTGTTACAAAAATCCACCAGTTTAGTGCGTAGCCCACGAACATTTTGGTAATATAACAGCATGTTATTCAGAGACCCATCCTCCCCACCTAGTCGTTTTTTGTCGCTTCTTCGATTCTGGGAAAAACTGGGAAATCCAGAGAGTTTTGTTGGTATAGCTCGGTTCGTACATCTCCAACATGGATAACGGAATGAACAATATAATTTAGTAATTCGAATTTTGTTTGACCATCCAGAAGACCCCTGAAGTAAGAACCAATCAAGGGAATAAAATATGCATGGGCAGCTTTCTGCAGGTATGTTTCGACGAAGGCATTTTGTTGCGCTATCAGCTTATTCAAGACCGGACGATTATGGTTTGGGGGTGGTTCCTACAAAAAGTACGATGTAATCGGTTTTTGAGAATTTACTACAGACCGATTTGCATTCCTCGACTAGGTGCTCGAAATTTACTTTGTTTCTTTGTTGAGAATTACTATCAAACTCATTAGTACATTTTTTTAAAATTGTTATTGAACCCCTGACATTGGCATCACCTAATATTAGCAACTGGGGTCGCTTGTTTTTAATTTGTAGTTCGGTTTGGGGAGTTTGCGCTTCAGGTAGCTGATACACGTCCAGATCTTTTTTCAATTTAGATAGTTCAGATTAATACCAGTTATTATCTGTTTCCAAAACTCTAATACTATCAGTCATCTCCTTCATAATCCGGTTCAGTTCGTCGACGCTTTGCTTCAAAGTCTCCTTTTCCTTATGTTTCTCCAGTAATTTACTATAGTCTATTACCAAAAATATAGGCAGTGACGTAGCTCTTATAACCATGGAAACGACCAAAATACTGTATGGTCATTGACGGTTTGCATTAGTTTCCATGGTTTCGAATAATACGTCACTGCCTATAATATTGGGTTTTGAGTATAGTCAACTCGTTACTCTCCTTTTCAAGACTAGATATTTTCTTATTCAAAGAAGTCGTGATCGATTTTTGTTCTCTAAGCTTTTCTTCAATCTCTTTCTCTACTTCGAGAACGTCCTCTTGAAAGCTTTTTGAATTTCTTTGTTGCCTAAGTACATACATATTGATCCTTATGTTCAAGGTCATTGTTTAATTTTAATACCTCAGATCGTAGATTTTCAATTTCGTTATTTTTTTCGATAGGTCTAAGTTGTCCAAGTGCGCTTTAGCGCTGAATTGCTCGTTTTTGGGGCATTCAGGCTGAGCTCTGGGAGCGCGCTTGACAAGGGGCTGGCGGTTATTGGGGGAAGCAGGGGAAAAAGATTATTTTCTATGGTTTCCGTATCCATGTCTGAATCGGAATAGGCTATATTTTTTATTTCGGGGGGGGGGGGGGTTTGGGGGGACTTTTTTTCGGGGGGACATTTTGAGGAGGGTAAGTTAGTAGGGTGACTTTCAGGGTACGTGTACGTTCAATGTGGCCCTGAGTTCTGCTGTTAGGGTCAGCAGATTGGTGTTCAAGGCCGCATTTTGGCTAGTGAGTTCCCGGATGCTCCTGTTTAAGGATAATTTTGTTCCAGGAGCTCGGTGATTTTCAGGGATTGAGATTGGAGTTCGGCTGCTTGCAATTCAAGCTGAGATTTCAGGGATTTATTTTCTTTCAGGACGTGAGTCGCCTGAAAGTCATGGGATTTCTTTGCTTTATGTATTCTATTTGCGTGGAGGGGGGGTGAGGGGGGAATTTGACATTAAGAAATTGTGCCTTATGGGCGAGGGCACCATATATGGGCTGTATATGGATTTAATTTAACGGCGTGGCGTGTACAACTTGTAATTTGTGCGTGTGTAATGAGTTGGTATATACAAACCCCTATATTTACTTGGATATCCAATCCGGGCGGGGCTGCTGTGGTCTGATGTGATGTGGAGCTGTCTTTTCTGGTTCTTTTAAGATCAAACTCGATATTCTTCGTTGAAAATTGCACTATTTGTGGTCTAAGATGATCACGAAGTCCGGGATTCTAGATCGCCGCCGTACGTGTTGCCATCTCAAGGACGGTTTCCGGTAAGACTGCACGGGTTGGCGTAATCTGGATGTTCTTGAAGTTGTTTAGTGGAATAGTGACAAGATCTGAGCGATGTTCAATCTAAAAAGATTGAACATTAGTTTGGGGAAAAAACGTATTTTCACGGGGGGGGGGGGGGGGCGTACAATTTGCTTTAAAAAAAGCAAAAAGGCGAGCGAATTCTTTCGAAAAGCTGAAAAATAAAGGGGGGATAACACTGGGTAACACTTTGGATCACTTTAGAAAAAAGTTTTAGAGAGCGCTTGGGCACACTTCTGTACCGGACGGCTGCTCGGCGGGAACTTACTTGCCACGGGGATGAAGGTGGGATTGGGCAACCCGCAACATCTTGCCACCGGATATGTCAGCCACCTGGCCATATTTGAACGTATGTGCAAAAGCAATTGAGACGTACGTGCGATTAAAATTTGACGTTTCGTTTTCCTAACCTTTCTTTTTTTAGACCGCCTTGTGGAAATGTTTTATTTTTTTGTGATTTTTATCGCACCGGCATTATTATTTATGTTAAAAATGTCACTGAAGTTCTTAGTATTTCTCTGAGTAAGTACTAAATATTGTAATATTAGGTATACCTAATAATATTATTAAGCTAAAAATATTGCAGCTGAGAATATTCCTTTAGGTACTTCCAAATAATATTTCTTGGAGGGATGATTTTTTATAACCTTTGCAATTGAAAGTCTGTACCTGACTGTGAAACTTGCTAATTTGTATTCTAGCGACGTAACTAATCAGTATTTATTTGTTTCATTTAAAGAATATGATGAAAATACTAGACTTACTTATGCCAGTGACAAACTAGTTCGCTTACTCGATGTAATTCCACGAGAAATTGTATCGTTTCCTTAATAATAGTGGCCACATTGCTCACTTAGAAGATAAATTTTTAAATATTTATGGAAATGAATTTCAAAAATTTAACTTCTGTGACCAACACGACATATTATGTAATGAAATTGTTAAATTATATGTTTGATTAACAGTTTTTACAAATATTTAAGAGATAAAATAATCAAAATCAAACTTTAAGTGCTGGACACTATAAAAAGCATAACATTTTTAATAAAAGTAAAGTTTGACCCCAGTAATAAAAGATTTAAAACCAATTAAACAATTTTCTCAGTTTCTATTTAAAAATAATTCTTGTAGGTATTAAAACATTTTACTAATGTATGAGATTATTCTGCCCAATTTTTTTTTGTTTCATGTTAATGCATACCTATATACAAGACTAGCCCAATGTTGACCTCCACCGGATTAAGACTTGCCCCACATGATGACCTAATTTTAATAATGACCAGCCCTATATTGCAAAATTGAAAAGCATAGGCAAGGAAGCCGTTGAACGACACCACTGTGACTCTTAAACTTGTACCTACTAGGGGTGATATAAGAATCACTGGTGGACACCTTAGATGCTTCCTTGGCTTATATTTTTGTACAGGCCCAGGAAGTTAGTCGACTCTGAATACCACCTTTAATCCCTTAAGAAAATTTTATTTTTGATAGTACAATGTGCCGTAACTAGTTCGTACCAGAAGTTCATATAGTTATCAGAAATTCGTCTTGTGTTAGACTCATTGGAAGTTATGCCTTCTGCATTAAGATCTTTTTTGATCTAAAATTGAAATAAATTATAAACAAAATATGGTCGTTTTTTTTTCTAGAAAAGTCTTATTGTTTTTTATAGTAAATTAATTTCTTTAATGTTGTTTGCTTTGCTGTTTTTAATCGTGTAGAATAAACATAATTTTTCTCAGAAAATTAAAAAGCAAAGTAAACAAACATTAAAAAATTAATTTACTAACCTGCAATTAAAATTCAGCATTCCCCTTCTTCCTCACCCCCCTGCCACCTAAGATGGCGATCGGTTAAACGTCATTCCCGTTTCGTTCAATTAACATGCAAATAACGTTTCTCTTAGTTGGTGTTTTGTGCTTACTTGCTGGTGTAAGTATTCGTCGCTTACTTGGTGGCACGTAGCCGGTGGAACTGGAACTCTTTTATATAAACACGATCAAACCGAATAAGAGCCACTCCCTCTGTCCTTTTTACTTTTGCTTTTTATTTTATGGAATTTTACGCATTTTACGCTTTCTCTTTAATTTTTCAGTGTTTGTTGTGTTTTCTAGGGTTATGTTTAAGTCTAAAAACTACAACTTACCAATTTTTTAAAAGAAAGTATGCATGATGATGGTAAAGAACTATGTTGTTGCGAATATTATGACTTATTTAACGAAAGAAATCATATTTTAGCGTGTTTCTGTAATTGCGTTGATCTGGATGAGGCAGTTGATAGGTAAGTAACTCCACTTGACACAAGTACCTGGCGACTACGTTATTAAACCCCTTATCTTGGGTTCCGTACTGCCTTTTTATGGTGTCTGCAACGCCCTTTTTTTACCAAAATCTTTGCTTATGTAAGCGGCTGTAGAGAGAAGTCTAGCTGGCTTGCCCTACAAGGGAACAAGGCCGACTGTAAATCCATTTATCAGTCTTAGGATCCTTACTCTTACATTACTATTTATTATTTATCTATTAAAACCTTATCTATATAAAACACTACATCACCCTTTACCCTACACAATATTAATAGTCATGATTATAATATGTGATGACATTGCTGACTTAACTTATGTCCAAGGTAGCAATGACTTGAATGGTACAGGGACTGCATGCTTATAAATTTCTTTAACAAACTTCCAGGAGCTATTAAAGATCTGCCTATCAATAAGTTTAAAACTGAAATAAAGGGTTTTCTAATAATAATTAGTCAGGCTTTCCATAGCTCGAGGATTACCTCAACCATGAATTTGAAATACATTTTTTTATCCCTTCTGTGGTTAATGTTAATCTTCGTTTACATACCTACTTACATACTTTAGTAACTTATATAGTATAGGCATATTGACAAGTCCGATAAGCTTCCTTTTTATTGTGCCTAAGAGATAAATAAAAATATTACTTTAGTCACCAGTATCATCTGCAAACATTTGCATTTTTAGCCATTTTAAGACTAATGTGATAACATTAATACATAAAATGAAAAGCAAAGGCCTCAATATACTTCACTGTACCTACTATGTTACTTAATTTTTTTGTTGAAAATATTTTACCAAATTATGTTTCCTGTGTTCTATTATTTAAATAATTTTGAAACCATTGGTTACTTACCTCCTTTTACCATGTTCAAATAACTTTTTTAATAATATTTCCGTATTAATAATTGCAGAAGCCCGTTTAAAATCAAGAAATACTGTGATGACATATTCTTCTTTTTTTAAGGCTCTTTTCCAATTTTCTACTAGGTACAATATTGGATGGCTGTTTTAGTAAAATAATATTTTGGAAAACCAGCTTGAGAAATTGAGAATAAATTAAAATTTTGTTTTTATCCAAAAAATTCATAACTTGTTCATAAACCACTTCTTCTATTAATCTATATCCCATTATACATTTATTGGTCTCATCTTATTCCATTGTTTTGAATTAAATCTAATAATTGTGGCACGTCGGACAAGTGTGTAACTGTTTTTTATATTGGAATACACAGAGATTCAAGCACAATGGATACCCTGAAGCGGGTAGACCACGACGGCCGTTTTGTCCTATTTACGTTTTCACCGAAACAGTCTGCAGTTTTGCAGATTAGAAACACCGCAGCGGCACCCACTAGAATACGCGAATTATTCGCTTTTAATTATTTTTGCGGACATTATATTATCTTCTAAACATTTTTATGGCTTTCCTTCGCGCATTCTACTGGGTGCCGCTGCGTGATCTGTTTCTAATCTGCAAAACTGCAGACTGTTTCGGTAAAAACGCAAATAGCGTTCCCTATACTGGATTGCGATGCACTTCGTGGTTTATTTAGTTGTCTACCTTTCGATTATTACCAGTGTGACTGTCTGTTGTATTGGAGTTAATTCCGCTGGGATGACGCTACGGTGTATTGATGGCCGCTTGACTTTTGTAAAAGCCTTTTAATACATCTTACCGCTGTTGTTGGGATTGCTTGGGTTATGGCTGCCCGTAGAGTCCTTACAACTACGAAACGGCCGTCGTGGTCTACCCGCCCCAGGGTATCCATTGTGCTTGGATCCCTGTGTATTCCAATATAAAAAACAGTTACACTTGTCCGATAAGCCACAATTATTAGCTTTTAATTATTTTCGCAGACACTATATTATCTTCTAAACATTGTTTTGAATTTTTAATCTTTATAATCGTTAACTTTTTTTTTGAAAATGACCCGAAAGGGTCGAAACACGTGTCAGGAAACTGAATAAATCTGTAAAACATAACAAATAGGTAATTTTTACTACCCGCGTAATGGAAATTTTATTTCACCAAGAATTTATCCCAACACAAATTAGTTGTAAGAGTTTAAATATTTCCAATAATAATTAATCAATTTATTTTTATTATGATTTTTGTTTTGTTATTTACAATGTTGGCTAGAACGCCTTATTACAATTTTTAATATTTAAGCAAAGTATTTTAACTTCCTATTATTTTTAAAACCGGAATTTTTGTTTTAGTTTGGTAAAAGGAAAGAAAGTATCTGAGCAAAATTCAGTTGGTCTAATGAATACCTTGCGAGACAGACTTCGAGTTCCATGGATTGGAGGAGCTAAACAAATAAGTTTTGATACGCTCCTGCCTGTATTTATTTTGCCTGTAATGTTCTTATTGGCGTCAGTCAGTTTATGGTGGACAGTATTTTCATTTACTACCGTAGCAATATTCCTGGCATTAATATTCAATTTTTTTATTAAAACAATACCCAAGACAAAGTTTTTTTTTGTATGGACGGTCACTTCAATTATACTCTTATATTTCATTTTTGAATTTGTCGTCATCCCCCTTTTGGAAATTTTGGTAGAAGAAAATATTGCTCTAAGTATTTTAATATTTGGATTTGTTATGTGCCTATACCTAATGAAAATAAGAGCAAATCAACTAACAGCAAATGGGGAGAATGAGTCTGAATTAACTATATCGGGAAAGGAAGTGGGAGGCTTTTATCCTTGCAGAATATGTGATAGTAAGATACCTGATAAGGACCATCACTGTGTATGGTAAGTTTTTAAAAACATTTCTGAAATAAATAGGTTAAAAAGATTGTTGCAATACACATTGCGTGTGCCAAATACTGTCAAACTCCTTTTCAATGTCTAGAAATAGTGGAGCTGATTTGAGGTTTTGGTGTAAGGTGTAAGCAATATAAGGTGAGTATAGTCAACGGGTGGGTTGTTAAAAAATTTTCCTTGATGCTTTGGTATGCTGTTCCTTTATTGTATGCATTGTCGAGTAAAAATGTATTTCCAAAATTTTAATTATGTCTTTAATTTTGAACCATTCATCTAATTGTTGGAATTTATTTTTCTCTTTTCGCCCAAGCTCAATATTCGGTACCTACTTTTCTTTTGCTTCTTTTAAACAGCAAAATAAGTAAAACACTTTGCTTTACTAAGTTGTTAAAGGAACGCTTCGCGAGCAACTTCGTATAATCGTATGTGAAATGTAGGGGGTATACTTAATCGCGGCAAGGGGGGAAGAAAACAAATTGCTGTGCTAAGTTAAATTTTTAAAAGGAACGCTCAAGAGGCCGTTGGTTTCGCTTTGCTGTTTAAAAGTAACTAAAAGGAATTCAGCCATTTGTACACTTACCTGTGTTTAGAATTAATCCGCTGTATCTGCAAAATCTATCTACAGTGTCACCAGTAAAGTCCGCATCATATGGGATTTTTTTTTATTAATAGCTTTATTCAAAATTTGACGTTGGCATCAAGTTGTGCTTCGATCGTGATGAAAATTAAGCAAAAAAATAGTAGTCACGCGATTCGCATTATCTGTCAAATTTAAATTTTTTCCAAAAAATAATTCAAATGGGGTTATTTTTGAAAATATCGAAAAAAGTTATTAGAAAAAGTTTTTTTAAATGCAGTTTCTAGCTCACATGCAAGATTTCAGCTGCATAAGATAATTTTGATTTTTTACCTAAATTTTGTAAATTGCACCACTTTTGCAAAGTAAGACTCAACGCAACCTACATAAAACTTCTTAGTTTTGACAATGCTTTATTTCACATACATTCCCTTTAAAGTAGCGCCATATTAAATGTGTGTTTTTCAACAAAATCAAAATTGGGCTATTAAAATTTGGTCGCATGTGATGCAAAGTTTGTTTGCTTTTGACCCTGTATAAGGTAACTTCATAAAATAAGTATTTATGAAAACTTAGTTTGTGTCTGAAAGTAATACACCTTAATAATACTAATACTTTTTAGATGCATTTTGTCCCTTTTTTGAAATTTTTGCGAATAAAAATAAAATAACGGGATCGTCTGTGAAATGAGGTAACAGCACGTCCTTCTTATTAGCTGTTATTTTATTCCAGCCCCATTTAGTAGCAAGTAAAGTATTGTTTCCAGGCCACTTTTTAACCTGGAAATAGCATCTGTAAGAGTGTTGCGTAGCTGCCCCAACAGTTGGTGGTATTTTTTCTAATTTGAAACCTTTTCTAGTCGATAGTTTTTTATACTGGCTGAACCTCAATTCATCAAGTGATTCTTTGGATTTTTCACATTTGTAAATTGATTTTAAGTACAGCCGTTAGCAGAAATGATCGTGGGGTCTACATTTTCTTTATAAAAAGGTTGGGTTTTTCGTGAGTTATAGGTTAAGTATCTACTAGACCAAACAGGTTTTGTATACCACTTTTTTTCAATGTTACCATCATTACCATGCTTTATGTTAACATAAAGAAATTTTTTGAATTAATAATTTATATTTCGTTAAAATATATACTTGTTATTTGAATCTAGTTTAAGTTTATTTTTATTAGTTAAAAAGAACCAGAGTACTTCAAAATTACCTAAAATTATTTTTTTTGTGACTCGCTTACGCAATTATACTTTTTTCGATCAATTACAAAAATTCGTATTTTAAAATTCTTGCTAATTTAAATTTTAATTAACCTAAATTTCTTAATAATTTTTTTAGTATTTTTTCCCATAGAATACAAATAAGTACTTGATTTTAAAAAATGTTCGTAATTTTAAACGAATTATGAACTTATACTGAAATATTCGTTTTCGTAAAACTCACTTTTGGCTTCTTGTGCATTTTAAAGGATGTTTTTGCCCTGACATTTTTTTTTTTTCATGTTAAAGTGCAACTAAAAACGAAAAAAATGAGCACAACCAAAAGTTTTTAAATTGATTTTTCGAAGGACAAATTTTATTTGAAAAAAATACAAAAAAAAAAGCAAATATCTTCAAAACAGCCCATGAAATAAAAACAAAAAAATGTTTCCTTATTTGTCATAAGAAAAGCTATTTCTCCCTAAAATTTCATTAATATTAGTTGACACGTTTTCAAATGAAAATTAAAAAACACAAAAACCGGTTTTTCGCACTTATCTAAAAAAATTTGAGGTTATGTGAAAAAGTGCTTTTCACAAAAGTAGTAGATTTTTACATGATCTACAAGTTTTGTATAAAACATTTTTTTCTAGGACGTCTCCTTTTACCATAATTCACGAAACACCATTTTTCACCCCCTTTCGACCCCCCACGGGAAGGGATGACCGATCCAGTTGTCTATTTTTGGTTTTTTACGTTTATACTTACCCCATAAACAGTTTCCAGCAATAAAATTTTGGATATCAATTTTTTCCTAACATTTTCCAGTTTGACTGGTGTATATAGGTAATAATTAACATGTTAAATAAATATCAAGGAATTTCATAAGTTATTTAAAGAGAATTGTAATAATGAAATAAATTGATATTTTTGTAATATATTAGATATTACCTAAATAATGTGCAGACGATATTGATTTTATTTCAATATTAGTCAATAAAATAATAAACTAGAAAAACAAGGCGAAATAGGTTATTGGTTGGCAATAAATTGAATGACGTTGATAATTCCACCTTAATTAGCATTTGCTTGGAAATGATCTCAAGTTAATAAAAATAATATAATAAAAATAATTTAGTTGTTTAATTTTGAAAAAAATGTAAAAAATAGGTTTCTACTTACAAATAAATAAAATAGTTAATATTTAATTATGCCGATATACAGTATGTCTCCGTAAGTTTGCATCATATGGAAAACTTTTTTATTATTCATTTTACGAAAAAAAGTTATTCTTCATAAAAAGCTCTGCATGGTCTAAAACCTAAAATGCAACCATCAAATATCGAAAATTTCCACTCATATACGAGGTTTGTCAAAAAATGTGAATTTTTCCAAAGAATGTAAATTTTTCCCAAGAGTAAAGTACCTTTATTTTTGACATTATCAAAAATTGTTATTAAAAAAAGTTGATCAGAACTAAAAACCACGTCTAAATATGCAATTATACGCATTTATGTTGAAAAATTATTTTATTAATTTATTATTAATTATTTAATTTTTTTAATTATTTAATTAATTTATTGCGTGGTATTGCATATTTAGACGTGGTTTTTAGTTCTGATCAACTTTTTTTAATAACAATTTTTGATAATGTCAAAAATAAAGGTACTTTACTCTTGGGAAAAATTTACATTCTTAGGAAAAATTCACATTTTTTGACAAACCTCGTAGATGACTGGAAAATTTCGATATTTGATGGTTGCATTTTATGTTTTAGACCATGCAGAGGTTTTTATGAAGAATAACTTTTTTTCGTAAAATGAATAATAAAAAAGTTTTCCATATGATGCAAACTTACAGAGACATACTGTATATCGGCAAAATTTTGCCGATACCGATTATCGGCAAAATTTGCCGATATGCCGGTACGATACCGATGCACCGATATTTATATCGGTATCGGCCGATCACTAATTTATTTTAATTATTTAAAAACTGAATTTTGCTGTGTTGTAATTTTTTATATTTTCTATATGATTTTATAAATAAGATGAAAATATTTAAAACAAAATTTATAGACTGCTGCACTAGAGATGCACTAGACAAAAATATATGATTTAATTTTAAATTTTATAAATAAGTTTTATTTATTTTTCAGTAAATTTAAATTAATTAAAAAGTCATACTGATTTTTAGAAATAAATTCCTATGCCAATACCATAATACCTTTTACCCTAAATAAACTACTTATTTCTGACCTCATTAACAGTATAAAAATAATAATTAAACATTTGAAAAAACGCGCTTATGTAGTTAATCCTAAGAAAAATCATAACTTTACCACCGGTAAGTCAAACTGACTAAATTAATTTACGATGTACCGCACATATGGAGAATATGACGTAACGGTCAGCGGCCATTGAACAAACTAGCTTTGTGTATGTAGTTTGCGATGCCACCTTTGAGTAAAAATTTCAAAAGTGGATAGAATGCTTCTAGAAAGTCTGCTCCTTATTATGTGTCCTAGACAACATGGCTGCCTTGTCAGATGTTCTGGAATGATTGATAGGGTGTGTGAAATACATCCCTACAATTTATTTTAACGGGTCTTGTAAATATAAAATAAATATACATGTTTTAGGTTCGACTGTTGTATTAGCAGACACAACCAATGTCTTTTTATGTTGGCGTTGTTTTTTGCCATATCAGCATTATTATACAGTTCTAACCTAACGTTGACTTCAGTTTGCCATCCGTTTGAAGTCTACAAAGCAATATTATTACCTGATGATTGTTCAGATGTATATTTTCAATTTGAGTAAGTACATAATGGATTTTCTATATTGATTTCACAAAGTGTAGCTACTTTCAGCAACGAGATTTTGCTGCCAAAAGTTTTACTTTATGCCGCTTATATTTTTTTTCCATGTCTAGATGGTTTTATTGGTTTAAGTATCTTTGGGAGCAAATGAAACCCAATTTAAATTTGCCGACGTTTCGAAAAAAAATATTTCTTCAGTGCAGGAAAAATGAGAAGTGTCATTCTTCCAAATCAAATGTATTATGTTTCTATTTTCACTTTTATTGTTCATAATTTTTTTTAAATAGTATCGTATTCCTATTTTTAGAGTAGAAAAAGAAATATACTTAATTACAACCAAAGTTATCACTCTTAAAATTGGGTTTCATTGCTCACTGGGATCCATAAACCCATAAAACCGTCTACACTTATATTCATATTTACAATTTCGTTTCCATCAAATTGATTTCTTAATAATACATGCACAAAAGTTTATCTGACTTTAACTGTAACATAAGTTACTTAAATTCTTCAAATTTTCATTGTTTTGGCGATTATATCAATTAATATGCCCGTTCTTTAAAATCCGGCTTTCTACTTCTCCACGTAATGATGAAAGGCAGGATGTGACTAGGCAAAATATATTAAATTTTGCGCCATTACCGCGAAATATACTATACCACTATACTATTTCTAATGTTCCTCCATATTACTTAACTTTCAAAATGTCTTTATTCCAAACTAACTTTTTCAGTTCATTACATGGAATGTAATAACATAATATAGAAAATAATAATCATTAAAAAAAATAACAATAAAAAAAATGGAAGTTAATCCAATTTAATTCATTAATAAAATCAATTTTTAAAAAATAAGGGAAAATAATAACACACAGTCTGCTCCACTAGTTTAATCGAAGAATTTAAAAAATCCTTAGACCGTACATGTTTCGAAGGCAAAAACCTTCATCTTCAGCGGTACATTGTTAATTGGTTTTAAATTAAAACTAAAATTTAAAAAAATTTTACCTATATTTAATTATTTTTAAAATATGAATTAAAAATTTTCTTTTTGCTGTCCCTCAGTTTTTTCTCAACCACCAAACAATGTCAGGGTTTATCTTCATGTAACCAATTAACAATGTACCGCTGAAGATGAAGGTTTTTGCCTTCGAAACATGTATGGTCTGAGGATTTTTTAAATTCTTCGATTAAACTAGTGGAGCAGACTGTGTGTTATTATTTTCCCTTATAATATCACTCCACTGAGAGATGGACTATTTCCACAAAATTAAAAAAAATAGTATATATAATTTAATGTAGTAAATATCTCTTTAATTGTTTTTTAAAAGTTGCCAATTTTTTTATTTTTCTGATATTTTTTGGAAGATTGTTATATTTTATTATTCCATCATATAAAAGCGATTTTTTTCCGAAATTACTTTTTTACTGGTATAGTTTGATAACTTATACAATGTCTGGTGTTATGATCATGTAATGTCTTATTTTCCTGAAGTGTTATGTTTGATTTTTTTTTCTTTTAAAATAATAGAGTAAATTAAAATACAAATTTTTAATTTATAAATGTTTTGAACGTATAAATACCCCTTCGGTCTATATAAATTAACAGTTGGTTCTAAACGTGGTAATTTGTGTATACATTTAATAGCTTTATTTTGCAATTTTTGTAATGGTTTTAAGTTTGTTAAACAAACAGATCCCCATGCAGAAGCTAAGTATTGTAATTTTGAATATTATATTAATGAAAAATATATTTTTTAAGTATTTCAAAGGAATGAAATATCTAGCTCTGTACAAAACAGATAAAGTGCATACGATCTTAGTTGAGACAGACAAAAAAACTAAAAAAAAATTTATGACAGACTTGTCAAGTCCACGTGGACTATCTTCGAACATCTGTATAGGGAGCGATCAGTACAAATTGTCTTATATTTTGTATTGTAGTTTCAGTGTGTGATGCAGTAAATTGATCGTACCCCCAATATTTACGTTGTCAACTGACTTCGTATGAAGTATACCAAAGGAGATATCGAGTTGATAATATACTGGATATGGCATTTCCAACTTAAATTTTCGTCTAAAACTAATCCTAAAAATGTTGTCGTTTTTGAATATTGAATATTTTCATTATTAAGTTAAGGGGTTAATGATGGAATTTATTTTATTTTTAGTTATAAACATAAAAGAAGATTTTGTAAAATTTAACGTAAGTTTATTTGATTGAAGCCAAGAAAGAAGTATTTTTAAATCATTATTAATATGAAAATACATTTCTTCAAGAGTTTCAGCAAAATAAATAATTGTCGTATCATCTGCAAATAGCTTTATATTGCCCTTTAAGTTCAATTTGGAAACGGAATTAATGTAAATTAAGAATAATAACGGACCTAATATTGATCCTTGTGGAATTCCACATATTATTTCTTTTTCCGAACTTTTTCTTTCCCCAATTTGAACAAATTGTTTACGATAGCTTAAATAACTTTGAAGTAGTTTGTGTGTATTTCCCCTTATCCCAATACTGTATAATTTTCTTAATAAAATATCATGGTTTACGGTGTCAAAAGCCTTACACAGATCTAAGGATAGTAAACATTGTGTTCGTTCATTCAAGTCTTCATTTAACCACTACTTATTTATTTTAGATAGCAGTAGTTTTCTATTTATTATCTCAAATGCTCGTTTCAAGTCTAGAAACTACACCTATTATTTTTTCTTCCTCCCACGCAACTTTCCAGTCAAAACGGACACCTTGTAGAACAATGATTCACAATAATTTTTCCTTTGAAACCCCCGCTTGACGATCACTGAGAGTAGTGTTACTTTCTATGTGGTTGACTATTCGCTCGTTAACACACATCTCTAGCATTTTCTCATACACTGAATTAATTGGCATAAACTCTTCACGCTTCCACGCTTTTTTCAATGAATAGAGTTTCAACCACGGTTACCAGATATTATGACGACCTAAACCTACTTGGTACATAGCTCCTCCCACTGTGAGAAGGGGTAATTTTGGGTTAATGTGTCAAATAGTGAAATGTGAAGTGTATATTATAGTCTAATAGCGTTTTATAGCGTTTTCGATTTACTGCTCTCGCGCACTCTGAGAGTGCTCTCCCCGAGATTTGCGTGTTCGGTTATCAAAATCCACTGCTCTTACTCGGAGTAGCACGTTCGATTTACAAATTTGGTTACTCTGAATCCGTTTGAGAGTGCTCTTTTTCGATCTGAAAATTTTTACAGAGTAGAGAGGCAGCGCTTGCGCAGGACGGCAAACCACCACAATTTTCTATTCTTTTGTTGATGTGTAATCTCGTTTGTTGTGTTTTCTGTGTTTGTTTTTCGTCTAGTTCGATGAATATTGTATATATATATGTCATAAACGCACTCAAGTAGATTTAAATTTGAAAATTAACTGTTTATTTTTGTATGTTGACATCTGTTAAATTTTCAAGCGCAATCACGTTCAATTTACACTCCGTCCGAGGGCAACCGCCTTCGGAGTGACAGCAAATCTCGGGCCGATCGATGACGTCACAGAGCGCTCTCGGAGTTGTAAACCGAAAACGCTATAAGATCCGACCATAGAACGACCTTCACCCATCGCCTTACGGGATGAAACATGTTTTTATATAAAATTTAATATGTCAAAAAATTTTGTGAAGGTTGACTGAAAATTTTGGTGCAAAGTATTTTTAATTAATAATTTAAAAAAAATTTTTTTTTAAACATTGCACTTATTCCGTTACTTATTAAATTGCATACAAATCGAAAGTATGTAGCTTGTGCAATATAAATACTCTGGGTTGACTACTTTTTTCTGGTGTAGTTATAAGGTAGGCAGGTGTGTACAGGTAAGTCGCTACTAGTAATTTGCAACTATCGACTTACGCGATAAAACTTATATTAAAATAAAGATAACTTTATTGCAAACATGATGACATAAGGTTGACTGCGAAAAATCGGTGCTGAATATTGGTTGGCGATTTTTTAAAGTTTTTTTTAAATAAATTTTTTAAAGAAATATTAAAAAGCTGATATAATATGACGAAAATTCAAAAAATCATAAATGCTAATTGGTCCAAATTTTTTTTAATATTCTATTTCATTGAGAAAATTTTTATTTTAAATACATTTTTCTACTGACGTTTTATAATTACCTCTTTTTGATTGTCATTATGGTTTTTTAATAACCTCCTTTTAGGCGCAGCGTGCTTAAAAAACTTTTAAGCACGTTACCAGGAGCAACGTGCTTAAAAGTAACGCAGGTAATTATTTACAATTAAAACGTAACCACAGACTAGGTATAATTTAATATTTTTTGGCAAGTGTCAATGAAACATAGGTAATAAAATGTTAGTAAAATTAAGTTTTTTATTATAAAACCTCAGTAGAAAAAATATTGTATACAATTCGTTACGAAACAATGTCTTTTAGTCACTTTGACGTGTTGTCCAACTCATTTCGCAACTTATTGTATAAATAGCTATTAAAACCCACATTCAGTAGTGCCATTATTTCATTACAAATAAAATATAAAAAATGTTTTTACTATGATAATTGAAAAAAATTATTTTTGATGTACTTACTGTATTCTTTGCAGCAAAATTATTAAATTCTTCATTATATTTGTGGTTTAAAGCAGTTACTTTTTATTGCACGTGGTATGACCATTAAAATCTAATGACGCACTGGTTAGCTCAACATCATTGTATATAAAGTTTTTTATTTTACGAAATGCCAATTTCAATGAACATTTTTTAAAAGTTTCATCGTTAAAATCCATTATAGATTCGTCTAAATCACGCAAAAAACACTTTTTAGCCATTTTGTATTGCAATATATTGTCAACAAATAATGACAATCTGTTGCACGTATTCAATGTCACGAATATTTAGATTTTAAAAAATCGCCAACCGGTATTCAGCACCAATTTTTCGCAGTCAACCTTATGTCATTATGTTTGTAATAAAATTATCTTTATTTTAATATAAGTTTTATCGCGTAAGTCGATAGTTGCAAATTACTAGTAGCGACTTACCTGTACACACCTGCCTACCTTATAACTACACCGGAAAAAAGTAGTTAACCCAGCGTATTCATATTGCACAACCTACATACTTTCGATTTGTATGCAATTTAATACGTAACGGAATGAGTGCAATGTTTAAAAAAAAAAAAAAATTTAATTAAAAACACCAAAATTTTCAGTCAACCTTCACGAAATATATTTTTTGACATAGGTACTAAATTTTATATAAAAACATGTTTTATCCCGTAAGGCGATGGGTGCAAGTCGTTCTATGGTCGGATCCTCTACTATTAGTTAAAACTGTAGTTAACGTCAGTAAATAAAAAAAAAAATTGCGAAGAGAAGTATACTGATTTTAAAGAAAAGGCGTACTAAATAAATTGCCAAGACAATCAAATTTTAATAAATCTGCACCAATTCTTTATTATTAGACCTACATAACCGTAAATTTAGCAAACTAGTGGCAGTTATCTTGTGATTAAAATAGTAAACTCTTAAGCGTTCATTACTGCATGTAAAATAAATCCAATTTTTGCCTTTACTTCAATTTAAAATATTTGAAAGACCTATTATTAAACTCAGTTTCTCATCTCTTTTGTTTTCAAAATATACTATATGGTTCAAAAAAATTACCTTGTCGGACTTCCATTGTCTTTATTTTGGTACTTAACACAACGTTTTGGTTAGTTAGTATCTCTAACCGTTTTCAAGTATAAACTAAATTATAATTCTAAGGCTACTGTCTTAAATACTATCCATGTGCAATGAAGCTTGATGACTCCGCCTACGTAGGAGTGTGAAGTTTGAGCTGTCGGTTTTGGACAAGAAGAGGCTTCCAGATATAGGGGATATCTATACTTGGTTTACTAAATATCAGTGGCGGCTCGTGAGTTTCGAGCCAGGGAGCCTCTTCTTGTCCAAAACCAGCAGCTCAAGCTTCGTTGCACATGGATAGTATTTAAAACAGTACCCTTAGAATTACAATTTAGTTTACACTTAAAAATGGTTAGAGATACTGACTAACCGAAACGTTATGTTAAGTAACAAAATAAAGACAATGGAAGTCCGACAAGGTAATTTTTTTGATATTACTTCATTGTCTACCACCTTCAAACATACTATATGTTGTGTATAAATAAGGCAGCTTTAAAAATTATTTTCTCCCAAAGAAGGACCTACATTAACACTATACCTACAACGTTATAACCTTTAGCTAGCAGTGATACCTGCTCATAAAATGCCATGTTCAATTATTGTTTTCCGTAGCAATAGTATAAATTTAATCTGAGACGACCTGTGTATTATTTTAGGTTAAGCCTATCATTTGTGTCGGCCATTTATAGTATATTTATAGCATTCCTACTGTGGATTTTACTTCTACAACAAATTTTATTGGTGTCAGTTGGAATACCTTTGAAAGATTGGATTAAGTTGCCCTTTTTATCAAAGCTATGTCTTGGTTTAACAGCTACTAGACCGCATAATAGAGGCGTGATAAGAAATTGGTTAAGATTGATGTGTTGGAACAGAAATTACTACACTGTAGTGAATCGAGAAGTATAAATAAGAAAATAATTCTTGTCGTCGAGATTGATGGTGCAAGCAGGCAAATAGCAATCAGAGAAATAAATTATTGCTTTGTGAAATATATATTTTTACTTAATTCTAAGAATAAAAATTTAAGTAGTAAGGGAGAGTTGGGGAATGGTGTTCAGCGGGTAATCGTGCGCACCAAGATGTTTCAAATTTCGCGGGTTATCCGGAGTACCCAACCAGTGCTGCTCTCTGCTGCGCAATAGATAAATTGCTAGCTCGATCATTAGTGACGTTAGTTGGCAAACGACCGCCGTCAGATCGACTTATCGACTTTTTTTTTTAATTTTTTATAACTTCGACAGAAAAGAATAAGGTGGTAAGTCCACAATTTTTATCCAATCGTTTGATCGTCTTCTTAAAATCTAGTATTTTATAAATGTTTTGGCACATTTAAATGATAAATAAATAGTTTTTTGTCATTTCATGAAAAGGGAAATCGTGCGCACGAAGGAATAGTCAAAAGAAAAATTAAGGAAAAATTAGAAATAGCTCAAAAAAGGAAAAGATTACCTAAAGAAGAAGGAAAAAGAAAACACTAAAAAAGAAAACTGCAAGACGTTTTGATGAAGAAAAACACAAGACAGGAGTAAACCCATCCGCGTAATTGTCCGCGTAGGTGGTTAATTGTGAGCAAATGTATTTTTTTCCTCTTAAAATTAGCCTATTAGTAATATTTTCTTTAAATAATATTTTATATATACAGGGTGTCCCAAAAGTAATCGGACACAGAGCAACAGCAGACTCCTTAAGGTTGAATTCTCAACGTCATTCAATCTATTGCCAACCTATAACCTATTTCGCGTTGATTGTTTGAGTTTATTATTTTATTAACTAACATTTAAAGAAAATCAATATCGTCTGTACATTATTTAGGTAGTATCTGATATATTACAAAAATATCAATTTATTTCATTGCTAATTTTGGGAGAATTGTATAGTGAAAGAACAATGAGTGACAATGACATAATGTTAAAAAAAATCTTACCCGATATTTTTCGCTATACAATTCTCCTAAAATAAGTTATGAAATTCCTTGATATTTATTAAATATGTCAATTGTTACCTATAGAATATCAAGTCGATACTGATTTTCTTTAAATTTTGTATAAAAGCTAGAAAACATAAATAAATCTACGCGAAATAGGTTATAGGTTGGCAAGCATGTTGATACTCCCACCTTAAGACGAAATAATGCGATTTATTTAAACTTGCCTTATCCCAAAATTGATAACAACCAAGATACAGGGTGGCAAAGTTTTAATTTTGTTTTCGTTTTTTTGCGATTATTTCTTAACGAGACGACATAGCCGCACAAGATTAAGGATTTTGGGTTTTTTTTGAGGTGAGGAATTCAAAATTTTCCAGAGTTTTTGTGTAACCAGCAGAGGACGCTGCCTACGGCATGGTCCACTCCTTTTAGCTGGCATAATTTGTTTAGGCTTCTTATATCGATCCGACTATTAAAAAAACAAGTTACTTTACTTCTTTTACATCAAAAACGTATAACTTATTAAAGTCGCTAGGAGCAACCATTTTCGAGATAATCGTAAAAAACTTTGGACAATTTTGAATTCCTCACCTCAAAAAACCCCTAAATCCTTAATTTTGTGCTGCTATATCGTTTCGTTAAGAAATAATCGCAAAAAACGAAAACAAAATTAATACTTTGGACACCCTGTATCTTGGTTGTTATCAATTTTCGGATAAGGCAAGTTTAAATAAATCGCATTATTTCGCCTTAAGGAGTCTGCTGTTGCTCTGTGTCCCATTACTTTTGGGACACCCTGTATAAAGTAGAATAAGCGGTGCATTTCATAGCATCTCACCGCAAATACAATTCCCGCTTAAGTGCGCACCATTCCCCAACTCTCCCTTATAAGTAGAAAGGTTTCTAATTCTAAATCAGTCAATTGCCATTCCATTATTTTATATGCGTTTGTATTAATAAGTTAAGTCCTTAACCTGGTACAGTGCAATGTAAATAATGTTTTCTTTATTTATTGAGTTGGGTCTAGATCGACCGAGCAGACGTGCGTGGCAGCTGATGCGAAACACAGCTTCGCTTATTAATCTACAAGACTGATTCCCGAAACTACTCTGCCGGTTTGACCACATGATACAAAGATTAACAAGATATGATCTTTAAAGGCTATGACGTCACGTGGTGAGTAAATAACCATATAGACAGTAGGTAATTTTCTTTGTGTTTCCATGGTTACGAATATAAATTTTAATTATTACTCCAAATATCATGTCTGGTAATCTTTGTATCATGTCTGGACCATAGCTGATAAGTTCAGGAAAATGGCACTACTTTATGGAGCGAATACGGTTTAGTGTATTTTTTAAACTAGTATTTAGCGTTTGTAAACCATTCTTTTTCTACAGCTTGCTTCACACACGTTATACAAGTGTGTCCAAAAAAGTATGCAACATATGGGAAACTTCTTTATTACCGATTTCTCAGAAAATTTTATTCTTGATAAAGGTTGGTGCATGCCTTAAAACTGCTGCCAACAGTACCAACTGCTTCAGCGAAAAGGCGCGAAACCTTAATCGCTCCAGGGTGGTGCCGTTTTGAAATAATGAGCTATCTACCTTTACCTTTAGTCGTTTTACTCAGTGATATTCTTAGGAAAATAAGTAACAAATTCTTTTACCTATTGAAAACTCCTTTAGGATGGCTGTTTAGTGCTGCAAAGGACAATTAAGATGATGACGAAACACCATACAGTCACAGTTATTTCAAATATACAAAAAGGTCTACACTGCAGATTTACTTACGAATAAATGTTCATATACTAAAAAATTGGGTTCCGGATATAAAAAGTTCACAATAATATGCAAAATAAAAATGAGAAATGTGCATTATGAATGCAATTTCGCTCGGACGAGCTTTACCAAAAGAGTATATTTAGTTTGGTTTATCTCATTTTATAGTATAGGTATAGATACTGTGCGAGCAAAAATGATTTGCATCAAAGAGGGCCTTGCATCTAAGGACGTAATGCTTAGCAGTAGAGCTTAATACCTGTTGGGTGTCAGTAACTACCTACCTGAATTAACAATCAATCAGTTATTCCGTCATCTTTGACAGTCGTTACAAGTAATTTAATTCATCGCTAATTTTTCCAATTTCTTGAACAATTCACACAATGTGCTTTACAGAACAGCACAAAAATTCATGGTTGAAGCGTATTTTTGAAACGGGGTTAGAGTAAATGGTAAGTGGCAGGGACGATTTTCACGAACATTTTCCTAACGTTGCTTTTATTGCTGGGGATTTTTATCATTGCCTGAAAAGAACCGTGGCTGTGTTTAGAGAAACAAGTTCTATACAACACAAAAAAAGAGCAGGAAGACCATCTGTAAGAACAGAAGAACTTGTTGCAAACGTTCGTGAAATAATGCAAAATACGCCAACAAATTGTATAAGATCTTATGGAAGATGCAGGACTTTAAGAAGCAGCTTAATTTATTTCCTTATAAAGTGCAAGTATTCCAAGAAATACTTAGATATTTTCAACAGGACGGTGCAACCGCCCATACAGCCGCCGAAACTATTAACTATTTACGCAATTTTTTCGACGACAGATTGATCAGTTATCGATCAGACATTGAATTCCTACCCAGATCACCTTGTTTAACGGTTAAGGATTACTTCGTTTTTCCTCATTTAAAGAACACTATTTTTAAAACACCCGTTGCAAGTTTAGAACAATTACGAGAAAGGATTATCCAAGAATGTGGTAACATTTCTCCAGGGATGCTGGTCAACACTTTCGAAAATATGAAGAGATGTGTGAATTTATGATTGGAGCATGGCGGTGGCCAATTTCAGCAATTTATGTAATTATTTTTCTTTTTCTTTCGGTATATTCTTACTTTGTTAATTTTGTAAACAACAAAAATAAATTTGTATTTGTCTACTTATTTTATTACCTACTCATTAGTTTGGCCTATCATGTCATAATATGAATTTCACAAAATTTTAACTTAGATTTGGTTAGATATATCGTCCCCATATCATTGTGTATCTAAAACAAGCCCCACGTAAAACTGTGGGTTCTGTCTTGCTAACATAGAAGACGTAAAATGGGGTTGGCAAAGAGGGTCGTACTGGCCTACTTGCTTGGCACTAAGCCTCCTCTTAACCACTAAGATAGTTTTGGGTATTGGGACAGCTTGATCGGGATAAAAAAATGCAAAACGCCTACTTACTCTCAAGCATCAACCCAGACACCGTCAGTGTGGACCTTCCGACTCTTATTATCGCGTCTGTATATTTAAAAATAGCGACGAAGTTATTGTATTTTGCCTTATTAAACAAGCAACTTAACTTAAATCTGGGTTTATTAATTTAATTTTATGTGTTATTTTTAAAAGTGACCGATCAATTATTATTGTCGGTATACTTTCAAATACTGTTAAACGTTTCTTTCTTTCTCTGTACATTTTAAATCAGGAATTGGCTTGATAAGTTTAAGTAATTACTATAAAATCGTAGGGGTAGGTACGTGTAACTATGTATCGTCATTTTTAACATAATTTGTTTAAAACGTGGTTATACGGTGTGTCCGGACAAGGAGGTCAATCCATTAACCATATATTCCTGGAGGAGGTACAGGGTGTCAAAGTTTGAAATTGAAAATTGATTTTTTTGAATAATTCGAGTTATTAATAAGATAATAATTTCAAATTTGGTACATATTTTGAAAAAACAAAATAAGAACAAATGTCAAATACCCAAAATAGGGGAGGTCAGCGGGTACCCCCCTATTTTGTAATTTTGTTTTTTATCGAAAGATGTAACTTAATACTGAAGCAATGTACTAAATTTAAAATTCTCAAGAAATCTATAGTTAACGGATTGACCTCCTTTTCCCGGACACCCTGTATATATTAACAGAACGTAATAAATGTGATATTCGTTAGATTTCTCTCAAGTTTTACCCTTGGACTTTTAATTGATTTTTTTTTAATTGTGACTGAAGGAGTGGCATTACTGGCTTTAAAATTAAACCCAATTATGTATTGATATATAAAGTAAATTATGTTGTCAATTGTATTCCTGTATATTCATGTGTTTTTACGTAATATATTTTTTTTACAATGTCTGAGGCTTTGTCTTTTCTACGTTACAGAAGAAAAATAAAACCCTACTACTAGAAAACTTAAAAGCGATTTCGACATGATGCAAGTGACTGCACTGACATCTGACTGCATGGAAGTGACCAGAAAATAGTCATTTCGACTAAAAGCAGAAATATTTGAATCTCCTTTTGCGATAAGTTTGTTGTTTCGGTTGTTCATTTCAAATTAGTTATTGACAGTGCGGTACCTCAAGGCTCGTTGGGACCAGTATGTATTATCTATATTTGAACGATTTACCTAAATTAACGGGCACCATTACAATCTTTGCTGATGACACCATGATATTGTCGCGGGGTGGCGATTCGGATGAATTGAAAGTAGTTATTCAAGAGGATTTGGAAGAAGTACGAATCAAATTGTGTTTTAATGTTAACAACACATTCTTACTTTTAAATTTAGATTTTATATTAGAAAATGATGTTGTGGACAATAAAGGGTTGCAAAATTTCTGGGCCTATTTATAGATATAACTCCATTTCACCCTTTAGGGGCCGAGGTTCAGAAAAATAAGAAATACTTGTTTCATTACATGTGTTTAAGAGTATTTTTGCTGAGTTTCAAGAAATTCGAACCATAAATATATTTAACTTGAGGTATACACCACCACATAATATAGGGTTCCGGGTCCGGTTCAACCGGAAGTGACAGTCAGACGTTTGAATACTGAAAATGTGCGCGAAGTGGAATCATATAACCTACCAAAATTGCATGATAATGTTTTATTATATAAGAGGGCTATTTGCGGTGTTAGAAGTAGTGTGACAAGCTGGATAGCAATAAAGTTTCGTTGTCGCCCGGTATACCAGAGTTCCAGCAGTTTTAGTTTCTGAGAAACAGAAATGCCTGTCAAAATTTCCTTTTATTTAATTTTGGAAAAATCCCTTCTTATTGGATTCTTACGTTATAAGGAGAAGACATCCTCGAAATTGCACGATTCTAGGTTTAGATTGGACGTTAATGATCAGTCAATTTGGAATTTTATATATACAGGGTGTTACAAATTCGACATACCAGCATTGGAATCTCGGAAACCATAAGAGTTAGAGAAACGGGGAAATGGGGGCAAAGTTGTGCAATTTGGTGCTGATTATAATGCCGCTTTAAAAGTTTTCAAATTCCGAATACTTCCGATTTTATTCGAAAAAAACCGAAATTTTGCAAAATCGTTTTTATTTTTTCCTGAGCTCATTTGACTAGATATTTAAAAATAAATGACACTTTTGTCATTGCCACTTTTTCTCCTCTACAAAATGACGTTACTAAACTAAAGATCCGCCGTTTCGTCTCCGAGCGGCCATCATCAACTTTACTTTTTTAAATAGGGACCTGGACTTTTTTTAACCGATTTGTTAACCCTCTTACCGTTAAAATGTAATGGCGATATTACTTTCTCATAATAATGAATTGTCCTTGCTTATTTTTTTAAATTCATATTTTTTACATTTCTTGTCAGTCCGGTCCTGGCAACGAATCGCAATATTAATTAAAAACTTTATTTTATTTAAAACATCTTAACATAGTATAAAACAAAGTCGCTGTAGCCCGTCTGTCCCCTTTCATATGTGCTTAAATCTTTAAAACTACGCAACGGATTTTGAAGCGGTTTTTTTAAATAGATAGAGTGATGCAAGAGGAAGGTTTTTATGAATAATACATGCATAATATTGTAGAGACACACTGATAAATTTAGAGGTTTGTTAGGGTTTGTATTTATAAATCTTGTAATGATGGTGCACTCGCCTTATTATCTAAGAGAAAGCGCTGCAACGCAGGCCGGGTACACGCTAGTTCAATTATAAGTAATATAATTTATTTTATAAGAATTTTCTAATAATTCTAAATTCAATAATTATAAATCCTAATTTTTTAAATGTTCAAATAGTCAAAATTCTCTTTGGGTATTACACGTATTACCTTAAATACCTAACATAAACTTTAGACAAACTTCTTTATGAAACTTATTTGTAAAGGTTTTAAATAAAATAAAGTTTTTAATTAATATTGTGATTCGGTGCCAGGACCGGACTGACAAGAAGTGTAAAAAATATGAATTTAAAAAAATAAGCAAGGACAATTCATCATTATAAGAAAGTAATATCGCCATTACATTTTGAGGTTAGGAGGGTTTAAAAATCGGTTTAAAAAATCCAGGTCCGTATTTAAGAAAGTAAAGTTGGTGATGGCCGCTCGGAGACGAAACGGCGGATCTTTAGTTAAGTAACGTCATTTTGTAGAGGAGAAAAAGTGGCAATGACAAAAGTGTCATTTATTTTTAAATATCTAGTCAAATGAGCTCAGGAAAAAATAAAAACGATTTTGCAAAATTTCGGTTTTTTTCGAATAAAATCGGAAGTATTCGGAATTTGAAAACTTTTAAAGCGGCATTATAATCAGCACCAAATTGCACAACTTTGCCCCCATTTAACCGTTTCTCTAACTCTTATGGTTTCCGAGATTCCAATGCTGGCATGTCGAATTTGTAACACCCTGTATACAGTGATGTGTCCACTGATGATGGAGTTTAAAAGACGAAAAACTTTTTTATTAATTATTAGGTATAGAAGAAAAAGTAACTCTTTATAAAAACGTCTGCTTGTGCTGAAACTAAAATTTCGAATATCAGATTTGCGATTACTATACAGGGTTCGTTACGAACAACAGTTTTAGTTTTTTGGATCTTTTTCTGATAATTCCTTTTAACGATTGATTAAATCATCACTTTGGGAACAAATTGATCGAAACTTACCTATGGTTCAAATCAGTTGGCACGTAGGAGTCCCGATCTCACAATCATCGACTTTCATTTATGGGGATATCTGAAGCTACATGTGTATAAAACTAATTTCAATACCTTATCTCTTGAAAGAAAAAATAAGAGTGGTTATTGCAAATATAGACCAGGGTCGATAATTTTTGAAACAAAAAAAAATAATAGTAGGATGAAACCCATTGAAAAAGGAAGAGAATATACGAAAAATTAAAGGAAAAATAAACTACGGGCGACCCGAGGTCGGGAAGGCGGTGGGGGGAGTTTTTAAGGGTAGAAAGCGATTTATCTCGATTTCCGGCAAAACTACAAGTCCTATGGAAAAACGTTAAATGGCAAAGTTGAAGGTAAATAAAATATCTACAACTTTTGTATTTGCACTTTTTTCGCATAACCCCAAAATTTATGTGAAAAATTTAAATAACCAAGTTTTTGGTTTTTTATTTTTCTCTTTTACAAAAAATTTTCTTTATACACGAAATTTGGTGAAAACTTTCCTTTTTATGTCCCAAACACACTGTAATTTTTTTGATTTAAAATATTTATTTTTTAACCTTATTTTGACTTAATATCGAAAAAGCAACCTAATTTTCAACCGAAAATTGTCACGTCAAAATAGCTGCTTTTTTAAAAAAGTCGTCGGGCTTTTTGTTCGTTGAAATCTCTACTTTCAGATGGTGTAAAAAAAATATACATTACTATGGTAAATGTTCTCAAAAAATGCAAAAAAAACTCGAATCCGAAATTTTTTTTTTTAATCATGTACAATTTTGAGCTATTTATTAAAATTTATACTTTAATTACTCGAAAAACGTAAGATTCCATGTTAGTGTTACATTGATAAGCAAAAACATTACAAATCCATAAAACATAAAGATCGCAAAAATCATGCGTAAATAGTTGATTTAAATATAATTAAAGGTAGGATTTAAAGGGGAATTGAATTTAATTAAGAACATTTCCATAGTAATGTATATATTTTTTACACCATCAGAAAGAAGAGATTTCAACGAACAAAAAGCCCACCGACTTTTTTAAAAAAGCAGATATTTTGACGTGACAATTTTCGATTGAAAATTAGGGTGCTTTTTCGATATTAAGTCAAAATAAGGTTAAAAAATAAATATTTTAAATCAAAAAAATTATAGTGTGTTTGGGACATAAAAAGGAAAGTTTTCTCCAAATTTCGTGTATAAAAAATTTTTTTTGTAAAAGATAAAAAACCAAAAACTTGGTTATTTGAATTTTTCACATAAATTTTTAGGTTATGTAAAAAAGTGCAAATACAAAAGTCGTAAATCTTTTTATTACCTACAACTTTGCCATTTAACGTTTTCCCATAAGACTTGTAGTTTTGCCGGAAATCGTTTTCTACCCTTAAAAACTACCCCCACCCCCTTCCCGACCTCGGATTGCCCGTAATTTATTTTTCCTTTCATTTTTGTTATATTCTTTTCCTTTTTCAATGGGTTTCATCCTACTATTATTTTTTTCACTTTTTACCATTTTCAAAGGCTTCAGCCCTGGTCTAATATCCCAATACAGCAAGTTAGGAACTATTATCGGGAATTCAGATGTCGAGTTGAACTATGCGCTAACTCGGTGGCACCACGTTTGAATAAAAGTTTTATGATTGAATGAATTGAAGAAATATAACATGTGAAAATACTTAATGTGATATTTGAAAGTGTAGTTTCAGCACAAGCAAAATTCATTTAATAAATCAATAAATTAGAACTGAAAATAAATCATAAAAAGTAAAAATGTTGATATTCGAAATTGTAGTTTCAGCACAAGCAGACATTTTTTATAAAGAATGACTTTCTTCTATATCTAATAAAAAAGTTTTTACTCTTCCAACCTCTATCCGTGGACACACTGTATTTTATGTAGTAGTCGAGAACCGAAATATCGTCAAAAACTTTCTAAGCTCTGAGGGCATGGGTACGCCTTTAACTAGAAAATGAAACCCCGGTATTAACAGAAAAGATATCTATTTATTAACAAACCCAATTTATTTTTACATTCAATCACACGATCTTACAAAATATTTTAATACTATATCATTTTATTATACATAAAGATCGTTAGTAAATATGTACATTTATAGAACCATCTAAGCATTTTTAATACAAAATTTTAAAACTGTAATTTTTAGTTGCTAATTAAAAAATGGATAATAAGTGATGGTTTGGTGAATTACAAAGGAATTGAGGATATTTCCTTTAATGTTGTAACTGGCATCACATGTTCTGCACTTCGCCTAAAAATTAGGGGAAAACTCGTTAGGTACAATAATGTCAATTCTATTATTGTAAGAAATACTTTTTAAATGTAAATAAAGTTTAGACATTTCGTTTTGACTTTTTAGAGTTAGTACAATTCAACTGATAAAGATATAAAGAAGTGTTTAGTATTTTAAATATCTTAAACATAATTATTGTGCTCTATAATGGCAACAAGCTCTAACTACTCATTGTTTAACCCAATGTAATTCAGCAACAGTAGACGTAGAAATACTTTACCTTTAAACACTTATTTTCCATTTTTTAATAGTCGTTTGCATCGATAAATTAAAGTGGCTTGACTTTAAACCCCTTAAAAAGGACAAAATTATAACATAATAATCTAAAGTATTTTTCACCCTAAATGGTATCGACTTATTGACTGCAATAAAACTACCGGTTTAATCCCATTGTTATACACAATCAACAAGCAAATACACTACAGGGTAGGACTAGATATTTACACTTCCTACGAAACACAAAGACTGAAAGATGTTATCGCAAACAGAAGATAGTTAAATATTACCTGCTATAATTACAAATTATAATCTGACAGTTTATTTGCATTTTTATGGCCGAGCTCTTGCAAAACGTTCCAGGTAGTTAAACGGAGTCAACCATTTATTGTGAAAAATACTTTACTAAGTTGTCCACCGTATTGCAATTTTGCGAGTTGGAATTCATACAATAAATAACCACTTTTAATGGTTGAAGCACGATGCACCTACACTCGGTATGCCGTAGTATTTATTCTCCATCTCTTCTACAATTTTACATTACAACGACCAAAAAATTATCGATTTACTGATCGCATATCAATTATTAAAGGTGACCAGTGACTACAATCTCCACATAATATACATTCACGCACCATGCAGTCAGCTAATGAACAGCTAGGATTGGCTGAAATCCTTCGATCTAGTGTGCGGAAGGGTTCCAATTTTGTTTAGCTTATCGGTACACAGCGTGTAAGTGTATCGTGGGTTAGGGCAAATAACCATCTGAATTTACATCGGTGCATTCGACAATTAAAAATCTTATTACGTTAAAGGTAGCAAGCAAAACATCAGGTCACCGGCAATTTAAATGTTTTTACAATTATTGCAATTGGGATTAAGAAAACTATATTTTATATACAACTGTAAATGGTTCACTACCAAATTTAACGTATAAAAAAACAATATTTGACGTGATCTAAGACGAACTGGGTCGAGGATAGAACAAAGAACACAGAAACAAAAATATTCAAGCATTGCATTAAGTAAAATTTTATTATGAATTATATACTTCTTATACTAAACATTTCTTAATACCTACAAGTTAACATGTACCAGTTTTCCTTGGGAATGTCTTAAACACAAATTAGAAAAAATTACAATTTTTTTAAAAATATGTGATACAAAATCCTCCGACCGGTATTAGACTCATAATTTTTATGCTTAACTGGTCTATAAAACTGTATTCTATAGCACAGGAAGAAAAAATAATAACTAGTTATGTTTTACAAATTTAATCAGTTTCCTGACACGTGTTTCGGCACTTGCGGGCCATTGTCAACTACAAGATACTAAATTCTACGTGACATTACAAAGGTGATGATGCTATTGTTTTAAGTAGATTTAGTTTTCTGCTTTTATTGTGTATGTATATGGGTTTTATGTTGTTAGAGATCAAAAAAGCCATAAAAAACAAAATGTAATATTGTTAATAATCAAACGGAAATACCTTTAGGTGCTTCGCTAATTCTTAATAGCACACTAATTTAGGACTAAATATGTATCTGTACCTGTAAAAATTAGGAAAGCCCAAAGTTGACCATTCAATCTTCTAATTTTAATTTTATGATATGTTTATAATACCATAATATGATATAAATACGCTTTACGTTGCTAGAAAAGATAAGTAATGTCACTTAGAATTTAGTATCTTCTTGTACCCCTTTGATAATGACCCGCAAGGGCCGAAACACGTGTCAGGAAACCGATTAAATTTGTAAAACATAACAAGTAGTAATTATTTTTACTTCCTGTGCAATGGAACAACAGTTTCACCAAGCATGTGGCCCAACACAAATAAATTATGTATTCTATAGATCTAATCATAATCACATAGTCAAAACAAGAACTTCAGTTTTTAGGTACGGCGAAATAGATATACCAAGAGAAAACAGGTGTTAATGAAATTTAAAAATGTAAGTAAAATCAACACTAGGTAGGTACTACGCTAAAAAAAATATGACTTTCCAAATAGGGGAATGCTCGGACATACAAGTAGGAATAGGTACACCACAGGCCTATAAAAAAAGTAGAATGCTTATTCCCAAGGCCTGTGTATTTAGATAGCACCTCATGGAGCGGCTGTGAGATCAGGGTATTAATTTTTCCCCTAAAAAAAGGTTTTGGAATTATATTAACGTCAACCAAAAACACGAGTCTCGCCAAACCACGGCGAATTCGCGAGCCAATCAAAACTATTGATTAACTTGTTCGCGTGTTTATTGTAGTATTTATCAATTTTGTTGAACAATTAGTTGTTATTTTTGTGATATATAAACTTTCAAAACAATATGTATTAACAATGCCACTGTGTTTAGTAGTAGTACATAATTGTGTTATTGTGAGAAAAGTGCCGCAGAGGATTGATATGTCTTTCAACAGGTAATGCATCTCAATAGCTGCATTGTTTTATTAAGATTACAAGTACAGTACAATCGCGATAATATGAATATGCACTCTTATGAACGACTCAGTAATATGAACATAATATTTTTTTGCTTTGACCACTCTGTAGTATGAACAGTGTTTAATAACGGTAATATAAACACCTTGTTAAATCTTGTGAGTTTTTGTTTCGCCGCCTCATCATTTCATTCTTGATTCATTGTAGTATAATATGTAGCTTGTGAATGTGAACATTAGATTAGTGTAGTGTTTATCTTCAGTGCTAAAGAGTGTTATACCCTGAATCGTACTTAATTTTATGCATTAATCAGTTCAAAATGGTAAAAGGAAAATCAAAATACCTTTCTCTTTCCGAAAAAAACAAAAATCATAGAGGATGTTAATAAAAGCTGAAGAGATAGAAGATTGAAACAAGGACGCAATTGAAGACTCAAACTTGGAAGAAGGCGTTAATGAGAATGAAGAGGATGAAAGTGATCTTGAAATCCAAGACCAGCCAAGTGTTAAAATTAAGCATGGTGAAGCAGTTGAAGCCCTCAGGATAGCAATAGAATGGGCTAAGCAGAATTGCTTAAACATAACGGAAATCGCGAGTTTAAAGAACTGAGATTCATGAGAAAGCTGTTATAGCAAACATTTCTGCTAAAAAAACACAATCTAAATTAACATCTTATTTTGCTAAAAAAGATAAGTTAAGTATCTTAAGTTAGGTTATCGTATCAATACACACTACATAGTATGCTAGGTACAATATACAATAATAATAATAATTTGTTATATATGTATTTTTTGTATACTTTGCTAATATGAACTCCTCAGAATTTTTTGTGTTCACGTTACCGAGATTGTACTGTAATATCATAAAGAAATTTTTAAACTTGTTTATGATGTCCAGGTATTATTATTAGCTAATTTTTTTTTACCTTTCGTCAAACCCAAATAAAATAACACTGTATTTTCATAGTGGGCGTTGACCGCTACAAAGTTAGTCAGTTGGAATGATGCTGCCAACTCAATTAGTGGATGGTAACCTATAAAAACCAAATCCCCATTCGTACAGAGATATTATAGTGTGCCATTTATACAGTCTATTAAGCGTTCTACTTTTGTTTATAAGCCTTTTAATACACCCATTCGAAATTTACATTACCCCGTGACGTCACAAGCGAGGCTGCGCGCCTAGTAACGGTTCCGATAAACGCTGTTTACTTGGTCTCATTGACTGACATTTAACAAAAATTTAAATTTTTACAGCAAAGGTTGTTTTCCTTATAGTAAATGGACTTTGGCTTTTTGCCAGGTAGCTACGGACGGATCTTTTTCTTGCTATCGCGATAGGCGCATAAAAACCCCACTGAGGACAGACAAGTCCACAGCGTGGAATGAGCGAAGCAAGAATCCTAAAATTTCTTGCCTCTATCACGTGATCGTTCTTATACAAGGAGCCATTCTTAGCAGCAAGTGTAGAAGAAGCGTATTGCGGCATAAAGCTGAAAGAAAATAAAAATGCAAGAACGGACCAGTTTCGAGAAACGCCCCAAGATATTGCCGGATGCCGTTATTATTAGATGTTTAAGTATCCAACAGATGGTTGGAATCAGATCACACCCTGGACATCCAAATGAGTCAGCAGCGGTCGTATTCGCGACGGTCCAGGCATACTTAAAGGTGTTTTTACAGCCGTTATTTAGATTCGATAACCTGGTTGTCATTGGGCAGAGAAAAAATCAACCCCATTTCGCAGTCACCGCCAACCGTCAGTGTTACAGGTAGAGTTTAAACTATTAAATTTAACCTAAAAAACGAAAAAATGTATATAATATGTGCATATTATACCTACGTAGTTTTGCCTCAACTTTTAAATCAAACATTTATAAAACCAATGGTTACACACTATTATGTGTAATAATTGTTTGTATTACAGTTTGTTGCCATTGGAGGACCTGCGATAAAATGTTCTAATCGCAAAAGAACAGTTGAATCTAGTGAAATTACATTTCAGAGGAAAATAACGGTGCTGGTGGACGGGCGACGATATACTTATATAGGATGGTAAAAACTTGCACGAGACAGTTTTGTAAGGACACTTGTCACTGACAAAAACACATCAGTTTCCATATTAACGATCTACTTTCTACGAAACTAGCTGGATTGTTTAATGGATATTTCATATTTAAACTCTTTTCTCCTACATTTTTTCCGGAATCAAACTAAAAGACCCGCACTTTACCTTCGCATCACTCTATTTTAAAAAATATCTAGAATTTTCGTAAATTTTGAGTAATTTTTTTCTTTACTTTTGCCCCTTACTAACATAGTATTCATTTAAGGATTCATCATTACATTTATATTGTTCGCTCAAAAATAACCTGATCTATCCGATCTAATTTTTATACATCTGTGTTTTGTGTACAAAACATAGCTCAAAAATAGTTGCAGCCATAGTAATATATAATTTAATTGTAAATAATTATTAGTAACGTACAACGTACACAGGAGACAAGAATCGAGTTTTTTCGCGATTTCTTATCGCGCACCGAGAATCTTTCCCTGGGAAGGGTTTACTCAATGCGCTGATACACTCACCAACCCAGATAACACGTTTTGTACAGAAGTTATATTTAAGAAACACAATTTTCTAAATTTTCATTACTAAATTTATAAACTTCCGAGTTATTCGAACTTCATATTTTTTATCATGAAGCACTGAGAGGGTTCTCCCCCCCTCCTCGGTGCGCCACTACATTAAATAAAGCATCAGCGGATATTAAAAATGTCTAAATAAAACAAAACTGTTTTTTCTTAGTCAGAATTTAAAGAGATTTTGGGGTTTAGTGCTTTTAAAATGGATGGTTATAGATAAAGCATAGTATTCGATTGATTTGCGTATAATGGACCATAATAAAGTTCGCGTCACCGATTTTGAGCTGCTGAAGGAATGCGGACAAAAAATATACATTGTTGTCGTAGTACTCAATTCAAATTTCAATAATAATATAAATTACAAATAGTTTCATTCATCATTCATGTTTATATTTTTTCACATACAAAATACTACCATTGGTGTTAAAGTAAATTCACGAAGTGATAGACCTAATAGTATGTTTAAAGAAATTTTGTTAAATCTGGCAACGCAGCTATATTCACGGTATCTGGCTTGGCCATATCACGCGGTAAGTTCTCCCGGTTACTATTCTGACTCTTTTTATCACATATATATTGTGAATCATATGTCAGACGAACACACCAATGAATCTTGAGTCGCCTGTCTACCAGTGACGGAGTAACATGATTTTATGTTTTATGGACGGTTTCATTAATTTAAGACTGAAAAGATAATGTGCGCACGCTCAGGCTGCCAGTGCTAAAACCTTACTTTTAGTGCATTTTACCGCCCCGCCCCTTCAGACGTCGTAGAACTATACACTCTAATGATTATACATTCGCCGCAAGTGGCTTGTACTCTAATTATCCTAGTTTATTATGGCCTACATTATACGATGGTTAAATATTATACTATTATTACTAATAATAATAATGCCCTAAAAAAATTTTAAACCCTAGGAAAAAGCTTCCCATGGATACAAAAGGTATATATAGTGTAAAATATGTGTTCTTATTAATATTAAAAGGAGTAAATTAATTCCCGATACGGAATTATTTATTTTTCAAAGAAAATTCTTTAGATAACTATTACTGGCTTTGATTATTTTGTATTTTAAGGCTTGCTCTGGCGTGTAGTACAACTTTTCATTAAAATCGGGCTTTGTACTTTTCTATGTAATAATTATAAGACACCATGTAATCAGGCAAGAAATAATAAATTTAATACACATACAGCGGAAAATTGGAAATAAGGGAACAAAGGGTAGAACGGGGTACGGCCTTTATTGGCGCCATTATTTATTGTTTAGTCTGTTCAGTTGCAAATATATGTAGTTAGTAACGCTTCCGCCAGTTGCTATCCAAAATTCAGCGTGTCAATAAACAAGATCGTTACATGCGTGCTTAATATAGCCTACAAAATAGAACTGACATAAAATTATAAAAACTTTTTTTACTAAATATTAAACTATTTTATAAATAAGTTATGCATTAATTTAAAATATCAACATTTAAAATGATCAGGTTCTCACGTTCATTACATAAAATTCATAATCGTATCCCTTGCATTTCATAACGTCTTCAAGGCAAGCACGTGGCTTTCCTCCCATACGAATTCACGACGAAGCAAAAGCAGTGCTTTTGTATAAGTGGAACGAAGATGACCTACTATAGAAAGGAGCAACACAGTGCTGTCGCGTCGCCTCGTCGATAACGGTTATTGTTGCCAATGTTGATAGTCTATGCTACTCTTAAAGGACTTTTGAATTATTTGCTCTAATTTTTAGGATAAAATAAGTAACGTTTAAACGGATGATAAAACGTTGAACCTTCCATATCCTTAAATACATCTAGTTCCCTGCGGGATCACCCTGGCTTGAGAGGAGCTGCGTCTATAGCTATCTATATAGACAGTCAAAATCAGTAAGGCGCTGTCGCAACAATCTCTGTACACTTGGTGCTCAACATCGAATCACCTTGTGTTGGGTTCCTGAACACAGGAATATATATATATGGCAACGAGACTGCTGATGCGCTCGCCAGGGAGGGCGCAAACATGTCAAAGAGGACATAGATCAGATAGCTAAACAACTTGCGCAAAGCAGATGGACAGGGCTGACAACTTGTAGCATCTCCAGGCAATTGTGGCCCCTACTTGACGACAGGAAAACAGCAGCGCTATTACAGCCCAGTCGGAAGGACCTAAGAAACATCACTGCCGTAGTTAGCGGACATTGCCTGTTCGGTAGACACGCTGAAGGTATGCAAATACCAACTAACGACTTCTGTAGAAGTTACAGAGATGAAGAAGAGGAGGAAAGTATTCAGCATTTCTTGCATGAATGCCCCGGCCTCGCGAGAAGGTTCAGTGCCCTGGGCGAACCATTCTTTAATGATCTGGAGGAAGTAAGCAGCCTGCAACTGGGTCGACTCACTAAGTTTATTAACAGCAGTGGCTGGTTTGAATGATGTCAGGATTCTTCTACGATCTACGTCGCGATAACCATCAGGAAGCTGATGCGGATAGGTTCCGCGGAACATGTGTGGTACCACCACGGTCCTTATAGGACTACGTGCGACTGTTTGGACAACGCGAGAGGTCTGCCACTCTAACCTAACCTTACCAAGTTATTGTTGTGGCATGGAATTAATCGCAAATTTTACGGGTGGTTTTTTTTATACGGACTGAAATTTAAAAAAAAAATATTCTGCCGACATGCAGAATTTTAATGCAGTATGCAGGCCTCATACCAAAATTAAAGTTATTTAAAAAACTTAATTATTGGCTAGTCAGGGATACGTTCTAAGAAAAAAATTACTTCTTGCATGGCTTTATATTGGTAGGGATACAATAACATACAATGGTGTAAAATTTAATATTTTTGCCTTTAGTCAGTGTCATAATGACAACGACAATTACAAAACCAGATTTTAAAGAGAAAGCTTAATAAAATTCACCGAATTCATCATATTCAGCATTAACATCCTGAATTAGAACCTATTGATAATGCATCCCAATAATAAAAATCTTCCTAGAGGGTCACAAATCTTCCCTGGAAACAATTAAAAAGACGAAGGAAAAGCAGAAAGTTTGATAACATAAGATCAAAACCTTATTACGTCATCCCATTATCCGCGCGATTCTTTTATTGGTCAGCCTTGACGAAGTACATTGCTATCTTTGTTTTGATAAATTAAATAGACAAAAACAGCTTAAAAATGGAAAACAAACCGCCCGATAGTCAGGTAGACGCGGCGTTCGACCTTCAGCTAAATAACTGGGATCAATGGGTCGAGGCAGATGTGATGTCAGTGAGTTTATTCCCATACTTTCATTAAAGAGCTATTCTTGTTAATTTATTTTCTCAGTAAATAATTCAAAGTTTTAAAAAGAAACCGTAGAAATTTTGTTTTTTTTTAGGACACCATGCATTCATTACACGGCAATTTATTATAGAAATAGCAAGTTAACCGTGTAAATTATAATTAGTTACTGTCAATTTTAAGACGTCATTTATCATATTTAAATAAGAAATGTATTTCTACTATAAAGTAATTTTCTATTGGTTTATCTATCCTAATGCTAGAAAAATAAATACTTAAAAACAAAACAATTTTTAAATGCTCTGAAACTAACACAACAGTCGTTTAAAAAGAATAACTTTTTATTCTCTTCTTCTGTATTCTGGTATAGGTATGTTGAACTTTACAAAAACTGATCTATAATAAAATTTATTACTTTTTCTATTTGTCACATCCGGTTTACATGTCACTTGGAGGATTTACCTGTTTCGTTGGTTTGGTACTTTGGCTTCCCGTGAGTAAATGGCAGGTATCTATACTTTAACATATGCTAGAAAAGAAAAAAGACAAATATCAATCATCCGTTTTCTTACATATGTGATTGTAACGGCCAACGGTTTAATTATTACTAATCTAGCTAATGCTAGAAACTTTTAAACTCTATTAACCTGGCAAAAACTAATTATATTGCAATTTCCTTGACAAACGCTAGCAGACCAAAATTTACAAATGTCGAAATAAACCAACAATACACGAAGTTTCATAAACAAGATATCTGGGGATTATAGTAGACAAATTTGTGAAATGGCACCCGCATATTGAATACCTCTCAAATAAAATTCGCTACATGGTTCTTCATAAGTTTTATATCCTCAGAGAAATTATAACTATCAAAAGTCTAACTTTAATTTAAATAGATAATACTATATTATTTACATATTATTTTATTTGCTCTATTTTATTAATACTTTAATAAAATAGAGTAAATAAAACAATAGCACACAAACATTTTTTAAACATCAATCCATATATTTTTGATATGCTACCACAGTCAATTAAAATAATTAAATCGTTAAATAATTATAAAAATAAAATTAAAAATTGGATATTATCTAATCCAAGAGATATATTCAAGAACGTCATTAATAAATAATGAATAAAATAAATTTTATTTATTTATATATTCAATAAACATTAATCCACAATACATTAATAATTACAAAATGCCTTAAAATGATTTATGAAGTCTTATACTACGTTTATATACCATATATTTTAACTATCAAATGCATATAAAGACCAATGTATAAAAAGACAAGCCAGAAAAAAAAGCACCTAGATGACTTAACATCTGTATGTGCTTAGTAAAACAGGACTTATAAGAAGAAAAAAAAAACTTATACAAAAATAAAGAAAAAAAATTCTATTCGACCTAGGTTAGTTCGAATAGGCAAAACAGGAAACCTAATATCTTTTAAAAAAGTGACATAAATATTTCCATATTGTCGAAAATAAATGCTCGACATTTTATCTTAAATATTTTAATTCTAGTAATATTTTTTATATTTAATGGTACAAGATTAAAAAATTTTGGCGCCAAATAATTGACAAATCGAAGAATAATATTAGTGTTGCTATTTGGTATAATAATTCTCCTATTAACCTTGCCTCTAGTATGATACGGGTGAAAAATATAATTTTTTAGTTTTTGATTGTTATAAACAAATGAACATATTTCAAGAACATACACAGATCGTACATTAAATACTTCCCTTGTGTAAAGAAGTTGCGTTGAAAAGAGTATATTTTTTTTATTAAGTACCTTAAGAATATAATTTTGTGCCAAATTTAGGGGTCTTTTAGAGCATTATTGTAAAGACCACCCCACACAACTATGCAATACCTTATTAAGGACTCGACAATAGCTTTATAAACTGCAATTAAAAGTTTCTTACTCAATATTTCTCTTAGGATATAAAATTTATAAATTAATTTTCGTAAACTTTTTGCCAAGTGAAGAACATGCAGGTCCCATTTTAGGTGTTTATCAACAATGATCCCTAAGTATCTTGTCGATGGAACTTCTTTAATTAAATCATCTAAATTATCAATTTTAATATGTTCAAAATCGGGACGTGTAGCTTCACTTAAGGAAAAGGCGATATAATTTGTTTTCTTAACGTTAAGGGATAGTTTAAAAGTATCAAGCCAATCTTTAATTTTATAAACTCCGATCATTGTATTATATTTTACCTCCTCCCAGGTTTTCCCAGAAAAAATAGCAGCTGTGTCATCAGCATATGATACTATGGATCCATTATTTAAATTTAATTTTGTTAAGGAGTTGATATATAAAATAAAAAGAATTGGGCCAAGAACGGTGCCTTGTGGTACGCCTATTTTAACATCCAAGGGATCACTAAAGGTCTTGTCAATTTTAACAAACTGTTTTCTGCCTCTTAGATAGCTTTGGAAGATATCCAACGCGGCGCCCCTAACACCATGCTTATGTAATTTCTCCAAAAGCAGGTCATGAGGCACCGTGTCAAATGCCTTGGCCAAGTCTAAAAACACGAAGATGCATTTTTTATTGCTCTCCAACGTAAATAAATATATATATTATATACATAACTTATTGTATCTTCGTATATTATAGTGATATAAAATATACCAATAAAATATTGTCATATTCGTTTTATATTATAATCTAGTTGAATTATGAAATTTGAATCTATCCGAATTATGAAATATATTCTTTAAAATAAATATTATATTATTATTATTTAACTTTAAATTTATATTAAACTTATTATATTTAACTCAATACAAGTATTTTACTTCTGAGTTCGGAATTGATAGTTTATCCAAAAAAATATATATTAACATTAAATGTAAAAAAAAAATATTTGAATAAACTTTTATTATTATTATTAATTTATAAAAGTCTCGGCTTGGGGTGGGGTGGGGGGTGGGGGGTGTGTCTGTATGACAATGCACTGAAACCGTCAGAACTATGTACCGTGCGAGCAAAAATTATTTGCATCAAAGAGGGCTTGGATTAAACAACGTAGGGCTTGGTTTAGATCACAATGATATGGGGACGATATATCTAACCAAATCTAGGTTAAAATTTTGTCAAATTCATATTATGACATGATATGCCAAACTAATGAGTAATAAAATAAGTAGACAAATACAAATTTATTTTTGTTGTTTACAAAATTAACAAAGTAAGAATATACAGAAAGAAAAATAAAAATAATTACATAAATTGCTGAAATTGGCCACCGCCATGCTCCAAGCATAAATTCACACGTCTCTTCCTGCGTCTTTCAAAATCTGCGGCTTGTATTTCTTGGACTTTATAAAGAAATAAATTTAGCTGCTTCTTAAGAATAGTCCTGCATGTTCCATAAGATCTTCCCACTTCTTGGGACCGGCGTCTTATACAATTTGTTGGCGTATTTTGCATTATTTCACGAACGTTTGCAACAAGTTCTTCTGTTCTTACAGATGGTCTTCCTGCTCCTTTTTTGTGTTGTATAGAACCTGTTTCCCTATAAACACAGCCACGCTTCTTTTCAGGCAATGATAAAAATCCCCAGCAATAAAAGCAACGTTAGAAAAATGTTCGTGAAAATCGTCCATGCACAAACCCGGATTGTATTGCCACTCACCATTTACTCTAACCCCGTTTCGAACATACGCTTTAACCATGAATGTTTTGTGCTGTTCCGTAAAGCCCATTGTGCGAATTGTTCAAGAAATTGAAAAAATTAGCGATGAATCAAATTACTTGTAACGACTGTCAAAAATGACGGAATAACTGATTGATTGTTAATTCGGGTAGTTACTGACGTCAAACAGGTATTAAGCTCTACGGCTAAGCATTACGTCCTTAGATGCAAGGCCCTCTTTGATGCAAATAATTTTTGCTCGCACGGTATATGGTCAGTGTTTGTCCATAGGAGTAAATCTTGGAAAAATACTGTAAATCACCACTAGTCCACACGGGCTAGAATGAATAATGATTTAATAACTTTAGTAAATAACAATAATATTAATTTGAAGAGTGTGGCCTATCTGGGTCCTAAACTATATAATATGCTGCCGGGTTCATTAAAAACATACTTATATTTAAAAATGAATGCAAGCATTTTATTACGAGGGAGTATAACAACCTTAAAACTATTTTTAAATACCTTATTCTTACGTAATTTGATGCATACAAGTAATTTTATTACTTAGGCACCATATCAAATTTATCTTATGACAAATTGAAATAATTGGAAACTAATATGTGTAGGTAACTATTACAGAGGTTATTTTTACTTTTATAATTTAGAAATAAGTAAGCTGTAATGGAAATTGCTGTGTAATACATTATTATTAAATAAATAAAAAAAATTAAAAATGGAACAGAAGAACACAATCAATAGACGGGCACGAATTTCATGTAATTTTCCCACACTTTTTACTTTACTTGGTAGATTTTGACAACAAAAGAGCATATAGTGAGCCCGGCATTATGGCCAAATTGACCTGCTAGGCTCCACCTCCATCCTCCTTCACTTATACATTATTAAAGAACATTTTTGTTGAAATCTTTAGTGCTCTCTTATAAAATGGGTTTTGCTACACCCACCTAGGGCATACAAATTCGGTTTTCTAACGATATTGCAGTTTTAAAGTTAAATTTCTGCCATTATCACAGACCTGTAGTAAAGACCCAATAGTTTAACTTTTTAACCCGATCTCTCATCATTTCAGTTTTCCATTTCATTGCGCAATAGCCAGATTTAAATATTTGTCGAAAATACCTTGTATAATCCCCCAAAAATATGCTAATTTGACAATTCCAATAGCTCTAATAGCAACTGCTTTAATAAAAGAGTAATCTGTAATTATTTCCCTCATAATTTAAGGTAATTTTGACAAAGCTCTTTGATTTAGAAAAAGCATTTGACTGCGTGAATCATAAAATACCACCGTCTAAGCTAAATCGCTATTGCTTTAAAGGGTTAGCTAATAAATGGATAGAAAGCTTTTTAACAGACCGCAAACAAATCGCAGAATTTACAGATAGCCAAGGTCAGCCCATTAAATCAAAAATTGAAAACATAAATATTGGAGTTATACAGGGATCAACACTGGGGCCTTTATTGTTCCTAATATACATAAATGATCTCCCCATTTGCCAATTGATGCACACTTAACACTATTTGCAGATGACACAACAATAACAGAGTGCTGACAATGAAATTAAACTGCTAGAAACTGTAAACCACGACCAACAAGTAATTCAAAACTAGTTTGAAGCTTGGATTGTCGCTAAGCATCAGAAAGTCAAAAGGCATGCTACTAAACCGGAAGACATCAACCGTAAAGCCAGGCATAAACATATACAGATGGTAAATGAGTACACATTTCTGGCAGTAACCATTCAGAGCAATTAAAGCGGGATCTCCATATAACGTCGCTAGCTAGAAAACTGTCACTCGGACTATTCGGACAGTGTTTGCTTCATACACGACAACGTGCATTCAGTGGCCAAAAGAAAAGACGTTCATACATACGAAAAAAGGCAAAGAAATGCTTTAGAAACTCCATTTTGCCAATCTACCGACACAAAAAACACCCTTCGAAATAAGGACAAATTATTTTATAATAAATTACCAGAGACCAGAGTGTCAGAGGCATAGAAAATTTGGGAAATTTTAAACAGAAAATTAGGGTATACCTTGGACAATGTGCCTACTACAGCTACAATGAATTCCTGCAAAAAAACATTTTACCTGAACACATGCGATGACCATACTATGTACTTAAGTACCAACTTTTGATTGAATTTTCTTTATTTGTGTATGTATGTTATACAGCATGTGTATGCTTTTTAATTAAATAAACTGAACCAATAAATTTATTTAACAATAATTATTCTACTACTTTGCAAACAAACAAAAATATTTTTAAAATTATCTCTATTGTAATCATATTGGGCACTCTAGCAAGATGCATTTTATTTAAACAGTATGGCGTACTATTCGAAATTCTAAATGAATGGAATTGACGCTGCAAGGTTGCTAGATTACGCAATTTAAGTTACAGTGGGCAATTTTGAGTGATATTTGTGTTTTTTTGCGAAAAAACTTGTTCAGTAATAAACATCATGGTGTATGCATGTGTAGTATAGCAAAAGTGGACCAAATGAATAAGAATTTACCTTTTCATCGGCAAGTATGGTTATGTTTTAATATCTATTGCATGGATTGCAGTTTTCCCATATTGACGTTTTTGATGTACTTATTTATATTGACGTGTGGTAACATAATGACGTATGTAAATTTATAAGCATGCTTTCTTCAAGTAAATTTGATTTTGATTATCTTAATTAATTAAATATGAATAATGAATCTTTTACTTACTCTAATTTGTCTCTTCATTGTTATACAAAACAGTGTAATAAAATACATAACTAAAATTGGCCAAAAGACCGGGATATTGAAACAGTCGAAGAATGTACATATCAATCCAATCACAGTGCTCTTTGTAACCGAATACCAAAATTTAAACTCTGGCAATCTTCTAATAAATGGTCTGAATTCTTCATTTGCTCTCGTGGGTAATTCCGGACCATTTTCTTCGGCTAAAAATCGTCCAACAAAATTAAATTTCGGAAACTCAAATAGTATATTAAAGTATAAGTGGATATTAAGGTCTTTAAAACACGCGCAATTTTGCAAGCACGACGAGGCAGCCGGAGTGCTTGAAATAGAGCAAGTGTTTTAAAGACCAGTTATCCACGAATACTTTACATTATTTTTTTTTATTGGTATTTATATTACAAAAAATGGAAATAATAACTTAATAAGTAAGTGAAATGGTCGAATTTGTGATGTGATATACCTGTCGTTGTCATGAAAATGAGGAGAAAAAAAATAACTTTCAATATGTCACATAAGATTCATTGTTGTCACCATTGACATTGGTTGTGTATTGCTTAAAAAAATATTTTATTTGACGTTAAAAGGTAATTCTGTCAAATCAATAATTAAAAAGTTGCCATATTTAGACTTCACGTTTCACGGGTTGTTGATGTTGCCGTGGTAACTCTAAAACACGCGCGTTTTTGAAAGTGGGATTTAAACACGCTGAGGCGTACTTCAAATAAGCGAAATAGTATATCAATGAAAAAATAGTTATTTACCTAACAAGTGCGGAAAGTGGTCCTTTACCGCACGCGACGGCAGTTGCACGAACGACGCGAAGCGGAGTTCGGGCAAGCCGTTAAGGGCGGTAAAGACACTTTACGCACGTGGTAGGTACACAATTTTTCCTTCGAGCAATAATATTTGGAACAAAAATCAAATTTAAAAGAAAAAATTTATAAAAAGTAACAAATATTAATTGTTAAAAGCTATAAATATTTTTATATTATGCATTGCGCGAATGCAAGTACATCAATTGCATTTTTTGAATAAAATTAATACAGTGCGGTAAAGAATCTTTACAGCACTGAGTGCGGTAAAGAATCTTTACCGCACCGGTAAAAAAAAGAATTATATTACAAAATTAATACAAAAAGAAACAATATTTTTTAAAAATATTTATTACATACAAACATTATAATATAAAAATATAGCTAACGATAAATATTAAAATTAAATGTACAATTTGTAGCGCAATGCAAATTAAGTGCTGAGCGAGCTTGATTTTGTTCATCAGATGTAGTTGAGCAGTTTTTGTAAATTACAAAATATAATAATGAGTTGTTGCTATGGGAATACAATGCAATGCAGTCGAGCAGATTTTGACTAATGCCATCTAGATCAGACGTTTAATCAAATTCCTGTCATAAAAATTATGACATAAAATTATTTATAATATTTTAGGTACAGGGTGTTTCATTATATAAGTAGAGAAGAAACGTATAAAAGTATGAGACCAAAAATAGGTACCTAGTAAAAATATTCGTAATGATGTGATACTTATCGCCGTTAGTTGTGGTTAGCATCATAATGTAGTAAATTAAATAGAACATATTACGCATATAATAAAATTTACAAGAGTGCGGTAAAGAAATTTTACAGCATTGGGTGCGGTAAAGAAATTTTACCGCACTTACCGCACTGAGTGCGGTAAAGTACTACTTACGACATGAAAATGAGTGCTGTAAAGTGTACTTTACCGCACGCGAGTAGGAAAAATCTATAACCTATATTTTTGTTTATATTATGCTCACACAAAACGATACGTTTATTGGGAAGTATAATTGTTTTAAACTACCTACAGTCCTTTAAACAGAGTACACAGTTTCTGTAGGACTATTCCTTGGTCCCGCTCGAAACGACTGTTGTTTCATGTTATACTTTTTACTAAAACTACTTACAAAAGCTGAACGAATCCCGTGTTTGTTTGAAGGTGGTAGACAATGAAGTAATATCAAAAAAATCACCTTGTCGGACTTCCATAGTCTTTATTTTGTTACTTAACACAACGTTTCGGTTAGTTAGTATCTCTAACCGTTTCCGAGTGTAAACTAAATTATAATTCTATGGCTACTGTCTTAAATACCGTAAAACTTTATACCACTTTTTATGGCTTTTTATGGCTTTTTAACATTTTCAAGCATTTCTTGATAGAATTTTTTTTCGGAAATTTTTTTTTTAGAAAACCTATAACCTACTAAACTGGGTGAAAATTATTTAGAAACTTTCAGTGGTTTGTCCAAAATTAATTATACCAATTGACACAATTTCCCCCCATGCAATGGGGTGGCTTTGTGCCAGCTATTTATTTATTATTTGAGCACATAGCCGCCTATTCAGAAGGTGAGAATGTGCCAGGCGTACCTTCGTATTATAGTACAACTGCCTGACATGGAACAATTTCATTCGATTATTTTTTTATTCATTTATTTTTTATGGCATAAAGTCACCCCACGGAAAGATTTTGTGGTGAAAATGCTTTATTTATTAAACATATAAACATAAAAAATTTCACCCCATTAAATAGTGGCACAAACTCGCCCCCCCCCCCCTCAGCATTTTATTCAACGAAAAACAGCCGTTTTATCTTTCACTACTTGTCTGTTCTTGATTGCTTAAATTATAACCTATGTAACATCTAACTATATGTAACCTTTGAATCCGGCATTATTATAATGATTAAGTGATTAAGGCTACTCCCAAGATAGTATACAGTAAAGCTAAACATTCGCAAAAACTTTCCTTTTTCCTAAATCGATGCAACACAAAAACCGCGTATTGAATTCAACAAGCATGTATCTACCTCCATTCGGGCGGAGCAACTACCACATTGGGTGGAAGCTGGCAGCGGTTCGCGGATCGGCGTACCGTAAAATTATGAATATACACAATCGACCCGCTGTGTTACAATCTCACCACGGCAGGCACAAAGCCACCCCGTTTTACGGTACTTAAAACAGGGCATAATTCAAACTCTTTATCACAGAGCATCTACCGTTTGCAACAATCCAGAGGACCTTAATAATGAAATTTCAATTATCAAAAAAGATTTAAAACAGAATGGTTATCCTGAAACCTTTGTAACCAATACCATCTCAAAACTTAAAAATCGCGAAGTAAAAACTAATACAGAAACAAAAGAGGAGCAAGCATTTCTTACAATACCTTATGTCAAGGGGATTTCTGGAAAGATGAGAAGTATAACCAAAAACTATAATATGAAAACAGCCTTCAAATCAGAAAATACGCTTAGAACCTTTCTTACAAAAGTAAAACACAAAAAATTGTATCTATCAAATCCCTTGCGAGTGTGGCGAATCGTACATTGGAGAAACAAACCCGAACAAACCCGTACGAGTTAAAGAACATCTGAAACATACCCAAAGAGGTAAAACTTCGAGATCAGGTATAGCGGAACATATATGGACCAACCAACATAATATACAGTGGTCAGAAGCCAAAGTTTTGTACACGGAACAGCACTGGAGAAAACGAAAATTCAAAGAAGCAGCTTTCATGAATCAAAACACCCATATATTTAGTAAACCAAGTATAGATATCCCCAATATCTGGAAGCCTCTTCTTGTCCAAAACCAACAGCTCAAACTTCCCACTCCAATAAGCACGTAGGCGGAGTCATCAAGCTTCATTGCACACGGATAGTATTTAAGAGAGTAGCCTTAGAATTATAATTTAGTTTACACATGAAAACGGTTAGATATTCTAACTAACCGAAACGTTGTGTTAAGTAACAAAATAAAGACAATGAAAGTCCGACAAGGTAATTTTTTTCTTAAGTAATCCCGTCACATCAGAACCGCCAGTTGGATTTAGAATTCTCCATTTAGAAAATATTTGGTCTAACATGATAATGACGTGGGTGAAATTTTGTACAAATTATTAAACTTAATAAATATTCGATTTGATTTAATAAAACTTTTTGCTTAAGTTAGCATTAACGGAAAACGCAGAACTAGGCGTGAATCGAATATTGATAACGAACGACATCCAGCTCACGATACACCTATACATAGTATGTCGACGCACATAAATTCGCTCTATCTCTCTCCCACATTGTAACGTCACGTGAGCCCAGCGCGGGGGATTTAAACAATAAGACTTTATTATTTAAATATTGAAGCAGTTTAACAAGCAAACAACCCATAAATATGGTAAATGCATAGTTTTAGAATATAATTACGACTGGTGAACATTATTTCTTGAAGAATGTGCTTTACATAACCTAAAAATGAAGCGACAAATTTTATTGTGGGCTGAATAAGTTATTAATGTGAATAAATAGCATTCTCCGTTAAATAAAATTACAGTTATATTGATTTTTCAAACTCAAACCGTTACTTATTCACAGTAATAACTCATTCAGCCACAATAATAATGTTCGCTTCGTTTTTAGGTCATTTAAAACACATTCTTGAAGAAATAATGTTCTAAAATAATACATTTACCATATTTCTAGCTTTTTTGTTAAACTGCTCCAATTATCAAATAATAGTCTTATTATTTGAATCTCCCGCGTCGGACTCCCTCACGTGACGTCACGATATGAGAGAATTTATACGCGTCGGCATACCGTGTATCGATGTATCGTGATCCAGATAATAAATTCACTATTCAAACTTTCAAAACATACATTTCGCTTGCAATTATTTTTTCATGGCTATTCGTAATAATTTTAGTAGGTTTCGATTACTACTGGTCTTATTTGTATTTTTTTCATATTCCACACGTGATTGACTTTTATGGTCATTCGTTTTTTAACATGTAGGTACATTAATATTAGAAAAGTGTATGTTTTATAAATAATAAAAAGTTTATTCAACATTTTTTTTACATTTAATGTTAATAACTCAGAAGTAAATACTTGTATTGAGTTAAATATAATAATAAGTTAAAATATAAATTTAAAGTTAAATAATAAAATAATATTTATTTTAAAGAATATATTTCATAATTCAGACACAACTATATTATAATATAAAACAAACATGACAATATTTTATTTGTATTTTATATCACTATAATATACGAAGATACAATGGTAGTTTTATTTAATGTATGTATTAAATATAACTGAGAAATGTTAATCGAAGCGGAGGGATAAAACTTTTTCAATTTTAGAAACTTTGTCTGCACGCTGATTAACATTTTTCAGTTGTATGTTTTATTTTTAGGAATATTTGCGAAATTCGAAACTTATTTGTAGTAACCTTGCAACAAACATTAATTTTTTGGTTACTAATAATAATTATTGCAATAAAGACTTTAGTCTAATTTCCACATAATATTTATTTTATAACCCGACGAGTTTCGCTACACTGTAGCTTTATCAAGGGATTTTTTAAATCGAGTGATGGTACTATAATTTTAACCTAAATATTTATATACTAATTATCTTTTTTTTTTCTTAAAATCGTTTCTTAAACAAGTAATTATATTAAGGGAATACCCACAGAGCTGTTTTTAGAATATGGTCAATTATTGAAAAGGTTCAATAAGGGCGATTTATTCAAATCTGGTTGGTCATTCGAAAGTATACCGGTGTTTTTATGACGGTTAATTTCCAAACTTTCCAACAAATTAAGTTTATGGCTTTTATTTTCTGTATGAAGAATTTTGATATTATCTGCAAATGACTGGCTTTCTTCGGTTCCCTTAATATAATTACTTGTTTAAGAAAAAGATAATTAGTATATAAATATTTAGGTTAAAATTATAGTACCTGACTCGATTTAAAAAATCCCTTGATAAAGCTAAAGTGTAGCGAAATGAGTCGGGTTATAAAATAAATAGCATGTGGAAATTAGACTAAAGTCTTTATTGTTTTCCTGTTAGTAGACCTTTGGAGACTAAACTGACAATCTGCATATATGTATGGTACGTATACATGGTGATTCACGGTAAATAGCCCTTTAGAAGATCGAAACTAATACCGAAAACTGACAATGCGCGTATCTACTCTGAACCTTATTAGAAACACGTTTTAACGTTTTACTTCTGGTCTCTATTGCCGGAAGTTAGTCAATTAAAATTTTTATATTGAATAACACAGTTTTAATTACATTTCTTAATTTTATTCACAAACATGTTTTTTGCCTAAAAATAAATGTTTTTAATAAATGACATTTGCACTTGAACAAAGTACCATCTAAATGATGCATCGTGGAGAAAAAAAAACCTGGAACAATCGTATCTTTAATTGTTAATTATTCACAATGTCCACTTGTGCTTGTGCATTATGATTTTTTGACAGCTTATGGGTATAAATTGAAAAATCAATGCAACGCAACACAATCGGTAATTTTATACAGATTGATGTGTCATTTCTCAATTCTTTTTTTATCTCCAAAACAATTTATTTTAAGACTACTTGTCTGTCTACTCTCTAATCTCCAGTATAACTGACCATCCCGTAATGACATCACTGACAGATCGGCCATGTTTTCTGGAGGGCACACAGTTGTTTGTAGTCGCACTAGATTACATGCTTTTAAAGGTACACAAGCAGATTATTTTAAAAATTTTAAGTTTAATCCGTTAAATTGTATTTAAAACTTATTGAAAATGCCATCGTTCTGAGGTGTAATTAATTGTGGAATGCGAGCCGAAAGAAATAAGGTGTAATTTTTCCGATTTGGAAATATAAAGGAGAATATCCACACGAACTATCTGTAGAATGTGGAAATGCTTAGGTTAAGGTATTAAAACCGGGCCCCTTAATTTAAATTCAAATTAGAAATGAAATGGGCGTGTGTGTTTCCGTCGTTTTATAGACGGTTAGTTATTACCTAAATAATAAATTAGTATTTGTAAGCTTGCAAGATTTTATAAGCCTTCAGCTGTTGTCCCATATAAAACTAAAAACTATGACATGACTCAAAATAAGATAATTTACCAGATCTATCGTAGATAGAGATAGACTTATATGGTGGGAAGTTCGATTCTTTTTGATAAATCAATTCTTTTGATGCATTCAGTTAAAAGATTAGTTCTCAAATGATTCTTTTCCTTTTAAAATAAATCGAATATGCTGAATTGATCGATATAATATGTTTACATATCGGCAGATCAGTCAGTCGCTTTTATCGTTATGGTATGATTATAAAGATTTGCTAAACATCAACGCATGAATGAACACAATGTAAAAGATCGTACTATGTTAATTAAGGAATTGATGTTTAATCCGTCTCTGGTCGTACTGTAAAATCATATTTTTTATCCTCTATCTTATCCTATATATTTGTCTCTTTTCCTTCAACTGTACTCCGTGTACCCAACTAAACTGTTGTCTCCGTCTCTACCTACTCTAATACATCGTGTAAGTTACAGTCGGCATCTGGTCCCTGAACGCGCACCAATACCAGCAACACCTGATCGAGAGTTTGCTAACGAGTGATTTACTTTATTGAACTGAAGCACAGAATATATATATAGCTATATATTCTGCGACTGAAGTTACTTTAATCGGGTTATGGGTACCAGTGAATGACTGAACGAAATGCTAAGCCAAACTCTTGAAATCATTATGATGAATTAATTCTCTCAACTCAGTGAAGTGATTCGTTCGCGAACAACACACCCCTTGTAGATATATTGGGTAAATTGGTAGGGATCAACACAAGGTTACTTGTATGATAATTGATAACACGTATGGACCAATATTGTCTATTATTTTCGGTTTTTGGTCATACCGGCATTTAATATTCCCACTAAGAGTTGAGTAATATTCACTTCTAGGATTCTTTTACTTGATATTTAGCAAAATATTACCAGAAAATAACTATTTATAACAAGAGCTATCGAAAACACGATGGTTAAACGTGAAATAATCGGTAAGTATGCCCTCCAGAAAACTGAGCCGATCTGTCAAGTCAGATATTCTGGAATAATCAACTGAAAGTGACTGAAACGTTAAATAAATTTCTAAAAAAATTCACAACTAATTAGGTACAATAATACATTTTTAATAATAATAAATCTATTAGTTTCTGGGATCGTCCAACAGTCCAAGCATCGTGAATCATCCCGTATAAATAATTTATGAAATCGATTTTGAAGACATAATTTAAGCGGATCAAAAACGGGGTAAGCAACAACGTGTTTTAAAAGGTAACTATAAAAACTTAATAGTATAATACTTACCATCGAAATCCATCGCAGGATCTATTTTTGGAGTGAGGAACGATATAAATAAATTTAAATGATAAATTCCTAACGCGTATGTGACAATATACCAACCCTAAAATAAATAAAACATCAAATTATACAACTATCATCTATCGCCAAAGTTATACAAGGGTCAAAATATAGATATATTATTTATTCTGATATGCAGAGAATACTATGTTTAAGGTGGGATTCTAAACGTTATTCAATCTATTTAACTATGATGTTGTCAATATTTACCATGTAGATCTTATTGGCAATATATATTATTATTATTGCCAACCTATATAACCTATTTCGCCTTGTTTTTTTTTTAGTTTTATTATTTTATTAATTCACATTTAAATAAAATCAAAATCGCCTGCACCAATGATCTGGTACCTAGTTACCTTAGATGAAACAATAACAATTCAACCTATTGCCACAATCGTATTCCATTCTGAAGTAAATCAAGATCTAAATTGCGCCCCTCCACATTGTTTGCCAAACTTACTCTGTTAAAAGTATTATCATGATGTGGGAAATTTAAATCTTTGTCTAAAACCTTATAAAAAGTATGCAGTATGGCAACGCAGCAGGAAGAGAGTCGCCCCCAAAGATGAGGCCATGATGACGTTGTTTCATTCATTTCCGTTTAGGGATGTCCCCAGAAAATGTATCGCGTAAAAACATCCGATGTTTGTGATGCATCGAATAAAACATTTTATTCTACGACAGTGCCATTATGACGTATTTAGCATTATCAATTAGATGTCATTATGACCTTCATAATAGCACTCAGTGCCATTATGAATTCATAATAACATCCAAATGTTAAGATACAAAAACAAAAAGAAAGTCGGTGCAAACTATTTATTTGTTATTATTACTTAGAAAAACGGATTGCATTTATTTATTATTTTATTGTAAACATCCGAAGGGACACTTTTGGATTCAGAATCTCCCATATTTAAATTATTTTTGGCCAACACTTTGCATACAATAGAAAATTAGACGACAATAATGACGTTGTCAAAATCGAAATTAAAACAATCAAAAATGCTGTTACCATGATATCGACTAATATGGACACCTGAAAATTTTAAAAATTACGAAAACGTTATCTGATATCAATGAAATTTAGACGAATAAAATCTATTTAACTGTCGTAGATTAAATTTTGAATGATACACGTTCGATATGAACTTTGTTAATGAAACTTGTGCAATTAAACAGGGCTTGTTTATAATGAAGCGTTAGATCAACTAGCCAAAGACGCTATTATTAGTGGCTCACCAATGAACTACTCTATTGGTATACCAGATTCTTATCTTATTTGCAAATCTAGAACATTAGAACAATGGCAATTTAGATGGAGTAGATACAAAAGAATCAATAAAACAATATTTCATAGATCCACCCGGACATTCCTATAAAATACTGGCACTCCACTGTTAACGTTTCGAGGAGAGACATAACCACTTTAATTAGGCTTAAATTTGGACATGCAAGTTATCCTGCTCACCTTAAAAAAATTAATGTGGTTGAATCAGAACTTTGTGAGACTTGTGCCGTTCCATGTGATTTGGATCATACATTTTTCGAATGCCGAAAATACTCCAACAACATATAATATTCTAATAACGTAATGTCATATCATGGCTCCCCTAAACTTACTCCACGTCCTGTCGGAGGTAAACAATGTAAAGGCGCAGAAGGCTATCATGTCCTTCTTACATAGAAATAACATTAAACTGTAATCATTAAGTTATAATCGTAATTTTATATCGGAATCCTTCTTGTAGATATCCTAAATTCCTATTGTTATGTGTTTTCCCATGGCCCTCCTGATTGTTTATAAAATGCTCTGATCGGCCCAGAGCGAGAAGCGAGTAACCCTGTCTCTTTCCTTTTAGGTTTATTCCTTTTCTTTTTTTTCTTTTTCTTATGATTTGACGTATTATCTGTAACCCTTAAAAACTTAGCGGCTGGCTGAATGGCAGATCTGCCAAAGCCAAAAAAAAAAATTAAACCACTCGGCTAACGCCTCGTGGTTTAACGTTGCACACGTTTCATTATAGTGTTCATATCGAACTAGTATCAATAATAACTATAGTAAAAATCTTGAATACTCTCGCGATATGGGGGCAAAGTCACGTGACACTCTGTCAATTTTGGTCTATTAAATTTTTATAAGTTGGCATGAATTACAGGACCGGACTTGAAAATTATACAAGTGATACCTTCTAAAACAATTTATGCAATAGCCTCATCGGTTCTACCGCTTTAATATTGCCAAATAATAAGTAATAGGTAATAATTTCTTTTGAAAGTTATGTTTTATAAATATTATAATTTAAGGTAGGTAATAGGTAATAAGCATGAATTTCTATATGGTTTAAAGATAAAGTGTCAAAATAGATTTAAAAAGTTTATAATATTATAAATATCCAAACCTTAAAAATACTAAACTAACTGAAACACAACTTAAAATAGGATTCTGTCACTCATATTTAGAATATATTTTTTTTTGTTTTATTTGTTCAGATTATACCTATAGGTAAAATACCTACAGTTCAACATAAACTAATTGAATTCAAGTTATTACATTCACTGTCAAGAAAATCCCCATATATGACTTACGTAAGGTACGTAGACCCAAAAGTGGTTTTTATGGAATTTGTTTGTTAAAATGCAATTTATTGATACAGTTACATTTCTAAACTTGTATGTAGGCTAACTTTATGTTAAAAACTTTATTTTATTGTCATACAAACAATAATAATAGTAATATCAAATAATAATTTCACTTATGTAAGGTACGTAGACACAGAAAATAGAATTATATATTTGTTCGCTACCCTATTACATACTAATATGGTTAGCTATTTTAACTACTATAGTAACATAATGTTACTTACTATTACCTTACTATTGCCAAACAATAATAATATTTACTAATAACAATAATAAAAATAATTCCTTCAAAATCAAATAGCTGCTTTTTAAAGGTTAATAATATGGAAAGCTGTTTTGGCATATGGTAGAACTAGGCGATACCCGGTTTTATCAACCTACCCGGTTTTGTCCAACTCTCTCCTACCTACCTAAGTCAGGGAAATACTTAATTTCTACTTATTTTTTTTGAAACAGAAAAGGATACCTAGATAATGTAAAATGCGAAAATTATACATTAGAAACCTAACCTTAACAAACAAACATTTTAAGAACAAAAATTTTACAAACTAACTTTTTGACAAAAACGGCGTTCAGATGAAATAAAACTTATTACTTATCGATAAAATCAACTTAACGAGCAAGGCACACATTAATAATTATGATCCCTAATGAAAGAGAATTAAAAAATTTGAACCTGTATCTAAATTTTTGGTCAAATGAATAATAATTGTAGGTACTTACACAAAAGTAATTAAATTAAAATTTTTAAAATGTAATTAAATGTATCAAAAACGCAATTCATAACTCGGTGTTTGGGCTCATTACGGTCCGCTACAAATCTAGGAATATTATTATGTCCCAATATCAGCTGATCGATGACAAATAACCGCTGTCATCTGTTTTAAAACGAGACTATTCGTGATATTTAGTATATAATAGAATTAATATTACAAAACAAATCATAAATCTAATTATTCTAAGCTCACACCTTAACGAAAACCAAAGGTAAAAGGTATAATCAAGATAGAGAGGCTACGGCAAAATAATTATTATTAAGGCCTAATACATCGATGCATCGACAATTTTTATATGTCCTCGATGCATCGCTTAAAAATATCGATGTTTTCGATGCATCGATGTATATCGAACATCCCTATTTCCGCTTGGTGTTTCTTTGTGGTTTCTTTGAGAGCGGTTTAAAATTGTTATTAGTTTATCGGTTTTGTGTAATAATTGCTATGTTTTTAGTGTTTTGTGATATTTTCTAAAGGCTAATTTAGATGAGTCGCAAGTACCGAGTATGCGAGAATTCGGAAAATAATAATTCTGCAGTTACTTTTCATGGGTGAGTAAATAGAAAGTTGGGTTATTTGTAGGTTAGGTTTCTTCTATAGTAGCAAGATCATTTTCAAAGGTAACTCCGGCGTAATCCCCCACTACTTGCCCCCAACCAGCTCTTAACCTATTCTCTCCTACTACTAACGATGTTGTCAACACATTTTAATGGCGTTTATGAATGACGTGTGCCATCTATAGGTACCAGATAATTGGTTGACAGTGTTGACACATAATATCTGACGTATTACAAAAATATTAATTTATTTCATTATTAATTTTGGGAGAATTGTATGGTGAAAGAACCAAAGATATAATAATTTTTAAAAAATCCTACCCGATATTTTTCTCTATACAATTCCTTGATATTTTACCTATTTATAAATATGTCAAATTATTTTGATTCATTATGTGTGGAAAAAATACTCGTAAAACTTTGGCCGCCTTAAAATATAACCTCTAGTAGGAACGTTTGTATTCCAAAAACTTTATCTAGGATTATAATATAAACAATTTTTTTGGAACATTTCTCAAAATGTACCTATCTGATTGTAGCAATAAAATTAATTTTTAAAGCAGTAATTTCTACACTGGTAATAATGTTGCATTTTATTTTAATTTAGCTGATAATATCAGATATACATAAAATTTCGAACGGAATTCTTACCGACGCAACGGGAATTGATGAGATATCACCTTTAATGCTGAAATACTACAGTCGATTCATTGATAAATATTAAATTATTCTCATATTATAAATTGTTGTATAGAATCGAGTTACTTTACGAATATAAATATGGAAAACATGGGTTGGAAAGCTACTATCTAAAATATCATATGGTGGCAACTTTAATGACGTTAGAATTATTAGTATTTTACCTTTAATAAACATAATTTTGACACGTGCTTTGTTCTATATTTTTATTAACATATTTGTCTCGAAAACTATACATTTCGTAGAAAAATAAAATTTATTTCAGGGAGTCGCCGCGTGAGCGCACCTAATAGAAATTCTTTTTTTAAATCAGACTATATGGTTAAACTCTACTGTTGGTTTAAATAATTTACGATACATTTCTAGCAAATTAGTTATAGGTATCCAAACAAAGGTTTAAAAGTCTATTCTTTTAGTAGGACTAGCAATGTAAATAAAACAATAGATTGGTGGGTCCAACTATAAACCTAATTATTGACACATGGGTTAAAATTAAAAATCCAAAAATTAAGAAGTGGTGGAATCGAAAAACACCTTTCAAGGTGTAGAGAGCATAATTAACTAAAATAAAATAAAAATATAGTTTTATCACGATTTTGAATAAAAACGAGTTACTTATATAGATTGAAAAAAACAAGAATTCACTTCTATGTATAACTACGTATGTACAGGGTGTCCCAAAATCAATGCTCAACATTGGAAACTCAGAAACTATACAAGATACAACAAATGTTAATTTGGGGCAAAGTTGGATAATTTGGAGCTTAAGTTAGTGCCAGTAAGAAATTAAGTAAATTCCGACTACTTCCGGAGATATTGGAAAAAAATCGAAAACTTAATTTTCCGTTTTTGTTTTTTTGTGACGTTATTTATACACAAAAACAGAAAGCCCTTTATTACGACGAATTTAAAGATAATTTCTAATTTAAAAAACGACGTCTCGGTTTTCAGATATCACCATCAGATCAACATTTTCGAATACGGACCTGAAAGTTAAATATTACTTTCTGAAGTATTTTTACATAAGCCAATAACATTTTGCCAAAAATTTCATTGTTTTGAAACGAAAATCCATCATCCGTACTTTTCTTTGCAATATGGTGCTGATAGGTATATGTAATTGCAAAACAAATTAACTCCAATAATAAGAAATTATTATTTTTACCTAGTTTTTCTAAATGATTATGTAGTTAGTTTAAGTGAAGAATAACATTCTCGTTTTTATTATGTTACCCAAATATAGTGATGTAAAAAAAACGTTTTTTTTCCTGAAAAAAAAACTAAACATTGTTTTTTTTTTCAAATCAAAAAAAAAATTCATATTAATTAAAAAGAAATTATTTTTTGTTTTTTATGAAAAAAATTTATAAACATATTTATTGGTTGTGCGTTGTGCCCGGTTGGACCAAAATTCTTGAAAATACACAAGAAAAATGGGAGATTTTATATTTCTAATAAAATTATTAAAAATCATCATACGACAGCGACAGCTACTGTTAAGGTTAAGTATTCCAGGATTTTAAATAGGTAATAAAATAAATATGTACCTTTATTAATAAATAGAGAATAGAATAGAGATTTCTTTATTATATTTTATAAAATTATTACATTAAAAAAAAGTTTACTCTTTTCTATAAAGCAAAAACAATGATTCCGAAAAAAAAACATTTTTGAAAAAAAACAAACCGCATTTTTTTTTCTCCTAAAAAAACACGTTTTTTAAAAAAAAAAAACAGAACGTTTTTTTTTTAATTTACATCACTACCCAAATAGTACTAAAAGTTGTTTTACATTTATAATAGACTAGCCGGTACCTGCGGCTTTGCTGGCTCAATTCAATTGCAGGGGGTACCAACATACAATAGAGAAGAATAGGTAGGTACCCATATTACTTTTTAAACTGAAATTTCTTTGGTGCTTTCTCACATTATTTCTTATTTTAATTATAATGCTAAGTGCTATATAACCATTAAATTTCCTTCAATACCAAAATATTGCTTATTAAATATATTTCTTTTTGGTTAGAGTAGCATTTTTTAAACATAATAATTATCAGGACCGTATTGTAAAATAACTTTAAGTTACTGATGATGGATTTTCAGCTCAAAACGGTGAAATTTTGCCAAAATACTATTGACTTTTGGGGGGAACAAAATACTTCAGAAAGTAATATTTACATTTCAGGTCCGTATTTAAAAATAAAAATATTGATCTGAAGGTGATATCTGAAAACCGAAACACCCGTTAATAAATTGGAAACTATCCTTAAATGCTTTTAAGTGTCTGTAGAAAGTTTTTCCGGTTTTCCATATGTCTATAAATTACGTTACAAAAAAGCAAAAACGGAAAATTTAGTTTTCGGTTCTTTTAAGATATCTCCGGAAGTAGATGGAATTTTCTTGATTTCTCACCAGCACTAACTTAAGTTCCAAATTATCCAACTTTGCCCGTTAACATTTGCTGTATCTTTTATAGTTTCCGAGATCCTAATGGTGAGCATCGAATTTGGGACACTCTGTAGGTATGCTTAGAAAAAATAGCCAAGTCTATTTAATTCCAAGGTAGACTGATGTAAACACTAAACATTAACCCAACGCGTCATAGACAAGTGATCAGGTCGAGTCTCCGCCAGCAATAATTTGAAACAGGTGAGCCATTTCGGCGATATTTCGCTTGCAAAGCAGCGTGAATCTGTTTATATTCAGTCAATCTTAAAAATAAATAGACGAGTTAAATTCTATCAATAGTATTTAAAAACATAAGCACCTAATTACCAGACCCAAATAATATCAAAAAAGTACCTGAGCAAAAACTATACGGGCCATAAACCCCAAGATCAGTAAAATTGTATAGAGCCATCTAGCTTTTTGCCAGGGCACGGTCTTGTCCACCACTCCTTGGTACCACTAGAACATAAAAAATAAACTAAGAAATAGTACCTGCTTAAATACGATGCGTAATCCGAACGCCAGCAGCAGTAGAATAGTGCAACACCAGCGAGTTCTGCTATGAGGCGTCCACCGGTCTAGAGCAGCCTGATGGATCTGTCATGACATAATTTAGAATATAAGTATACTTAACCGCATATATTTTATAATAGTATGTTTAAAACAACTCTCATCTTTGGATTAAAACAGACACAAACATGCAGAGAAATATACAAAAAACACAAAATCCTCACAGTCATGTCAATATACATCCTTAAGTGCTTAACATAATATGTAGGTATACAAGAACAAGAACAAAAAACAACATTGCTTCTTTAATATGACAACCAACAAGCTGTTAATAACAGTTTCGATATTTTGTGGTTGAAAGCAGGTTTCATACTATGATACCAAGGTCGTAATTTTATGCTAACATTATAAACGTTTTTTTTTTATTAATCCGTTACTTTTATGAAATTTTTGGTTTGCATATACTTTAGTAAGTAATCCCTATGGATAAAAAACAGTTAAGAGATATCCCATTGTAAAGTAGGCTTACTGTAAAAAGAATAGCATACACATCCTTGTATCCCAATCTTCAATTTTTTGTTAATAACCTTGTAAAAAATGGAAATCCAAATTTTTTTTTTCATTTAGAATTATTCAAAATTAAATAGGTACCTACTCATCCTGTTTTACTTTCAAAAATTATTAAATTCTGAGGGCCCTAAAGTGCACATCACTTTTATCTCATTGATTTCTTACTTTTTTTTAATTATAAAATGTAAGTTGGTCTTTAGAAGTAATTACAAACATATTTATTTACAGACCATTTTACTAGCTAGATACCTATATACCTACCTGTATTCATATAATATTTTAGAACTAAAGAACAATGTGATTTTTGTATTTTTAAATATTAGAACCATTTTTGAACTACTTCTGTAATCTATTTCTTTAAAACAAATATACCTACCATAAATTAATATATAACAAATTGGGAAGGCATTCAAAGTTCTGGAATAAAAAATCCCAACCAGTAGGCAGTCGGTACACTCCCTAACATATCATCCAAAAACCACTTTGATCTCTAATCTAATATAATACAAACTGAAAGGTATTTATATCAGCTATACTAGAATAGTAGTCAAATTTAGCATGACCCTATGAATATCTAAAAATATATGCAATTAATAAACAATAATTACCTGAGATAACCTTGTACATATTTGGGAAATTTTACTTTTGCTTCCCCCTGATCCTAATAGCTCTTCTTCCATGGTTTTTTCGATTCTAAAAATGTGTAACACAAGCCAAGTAAGGGATTTGCACTACCATTACGTGTACTACAAAAGATATATCTTGTTTTTTAATTTTTACCTGTTTTAAAATAGAGTGAATTGGTAGAAGTTCTTGTACTTTTTACATCAATAATCAATTTTAATCAGAAATTATTTCATTTTTGTACACGTCTATCATCGGCATACAGGAAATGACAGCTGACAGTAACCTTAAATTTTTTTTAGGTCTCGGTATGGTTCGACATTCGGCTAAAAACTTACTTAACCACAGAGGAATGATAGGTCGACGTCTGTGACTGAACTTCGACGAAGATAAATGACTACACTATAATAATATTCCTCTTATATAGCTCAAAATATAGAACTATAAAAAATGTAGAACATGATACTTCCACCGGATTTCTAGATGGTAGTTCTTCATGTTATATAGCGTCTTAAAGTTGATCCACAGATAAATATATACTTACCGTAGAAGGTACTGTATCCTTGCAGATTGGTTTTAACAGAGGTCAGATCCCGTTTCAGCTGACCTCTGTATGATTCCCATTTGGTACTGACTGCGTTATTGCGTGGATTACGGTAGGGCGTTACTTCCCCGAAGCAATTCTGAAGAAAACTCAATGTGTCTTGTGTCTATTATCGGATGCAGACAGTTCGTTCGATACTCGCCAGCCTTTAACCGCGTCGTGTAAAAGACTTTGTTTGTGTTTGGTGGTAAACGCGTTGTGTCTTGTGTCCCAGGTTATGTCGATTACTTCTCTCCGCCTCGAGGTTTTCACTTACTTTTCTTAAATCTCAGAAGGCCTTGTACTGCATAAACGTTGTAACTATAAACTTTAAGGCAAAATAAATTGAATCTATAAACTTTACCGTCTTATTTCTAATTGAATAAATAATAAACACTTCCGCTTCCCGCCACATCTGTCTAATAGAGTTGTGTAGTTCGCGAACGAACTAGTTCAAAAGATCGAATCTGCCAACTGAACTAAAAGATTCAATCAGTAATTACTGAGAGATTGAAACAAGGCGAACTAAAGCGAGAGCGAGACGACCGAGATTATAGGTTTTATCACCTGACCGACCGATGCATGCGGCGATATGCCAGTATAAATCAGTGAACTAAATGAACTAAACGAACTAGTCTTTTGAACTATTCACTTTATTGAACGAGAACGAAAGATTGAAATCGGCAAAGTGAACTAAACTTCCCAGCACTACTGTCTAATGAAATGCCCGATTTCGGTGTTGCGTTATTACCGCTAGGGGTGTGGTGTGATTTCACGACCTGTGATTTTGTCACAGCTCCGGGCCTGTCACAGTCGCGACCAGTTCCGCTTCGACTAAAGGAGCTGTGACGACGTGACAGCGCTAGATATGAGGTTCGCGGACCGGCCGGTGCGCGCTGCGGCTTCCGCTTCGACTAAAGGACCTGCGACGACGTGACTCACGTGACCGCGCTGGATATGAGGTTCGCGGACCCGACGGTGCGGCATAAAAAAGACCTAACGGTGCGGTAGAAACTGGACTGGAAGTGAGTGAGCGACGCGAGCGTAAAAACAGGTCCTGCCGAAACGCTGGAAATGCCGGAATTGGAATCGGTAGGAGTACCACACCGTATTATATTATAATAAAATAGAAAATACCAATTTAATAAAAGAAAAATAAACAATTCGCGGAACTCGTTCAAAAAGTAATTCGAAGAATTCATTTGAGCGTCGCCGCCGCCGCTTCTATAAAATATAAATCACGTGCTGTGTCGAAGCGCAGAAGGAGCTTGTTGGCGGAGCGGAATATAAATAAGTGTGAAACCGCTACCGCGCTGGTACGCTGCCGTTCGTTTGTGCTTTCGCAGCCAGCATCCCTGCAAATTGCAAGTCCGGAGCTGTGACAAAGTCACAGGTTCAAGTCACAGGTTCAGACATGGAGCTGTCACAGCTTGGAGCTGTGACAGGAAAATCACGCTTTTTCCCACCCCTAATTACCGCTATATGGGCAAAATATCGAAAATGGTCCTGATTGGTCACAACCCGAGGTACTGGTCCAACGATTAATCCGACCTCTGTGCTTTGTGTTCCGTAAAACACCGATCTCTCATCCTCTGTGACGAATTTGACACTTTGTTGATGTGGTTTGTTCCATAGTGAGTAATTTTTAACCAGTTTAGTTCATTTCCTTGTTGGTTTTATGAAATCTCATATTTGTCTATCTTTATTTTACATTAGGCACATATTTCTGTTTCTTGTTATTGAAGTTTGAAGTTTTGAAGTATTTTACATTAAAATTAGTTGAAAAACTGTAACAAGAAGTCGAGCGACGAATACAAAAAATAATTCATCAGTAATATGGATACTTACGAAAGTGTTTTATTGGTGAAACCAGAAGTTTATGTATTTAACATTCCACCGAGGTCTTCTAATAGAGGATATCGGTATGATTTTTGTAACAATATTTCCTCCTGAAACAACAAATCCGCCCACTTCCGTTCATAAAATAATGTTTTGTTAAACTGTTTTATAAACCCTTTCATTCCCTTAGTAAGAATTAACTAGGTATCATAAGTCTTCTTTTGTAAATTAGATAAATAAGTAAAAGAAATCCATAGAACATACAAATTATGCCTTGGATTTATAGGTCTAAAAAGCTGGAAGCGAACACACTGATCATATAAGAACCTATGAAAACTGACTTTCTGAAATCATTTTTAGAATAGAGTACCTACCCAATCCAAGTATCCAATTTTTGAAATTTCTCCAAAGATTTTGTTTCCTATACTTAATAACTTCTAAATTAATGTATAAACCTGTAAAATATGAACGTTTAAAAATGGCCATAATTTTAGAGCTGCAGATTGGAACCTGGCCGAGCCATCATGGACAGGAAGAATGCGGCTAACTACAAAGGGAAATGAGGTCGCCATTAAATTGGAAGATAAAAATTCTGGCGAACTTTTTGCTAAATGTCCAATTGAATCATATCCTAGTGTGTCTATTGAATCAGTCAGTGATTCGTCTAGATATTTTGTTTTACGAATACAGGATGATAATGGTATGTGGCAAGTATTGTTAGTAAAGTAGGTAATTATCAATAAAAATAAAATTGACCTCAAATTGCTCTAAAAAGTAAGAAATAACATTACTTTAAGGATATTATTATAGTAGATATTTAACAAAATAATACTGTGTCGTTCTGGTTTCTGTTTTTTATCAATTAATTAATTAATATCAGCAGCTAAACTCTCTTATAAAGAACTGCATACCCAAGAGACTCAAGATAAAGTGTTGCTAGTGATCTAGCGCTTCTGTGATTTGATTATCAAATTTTGCAACAACTTAAGGTGTATTATAATGTTTACTGTCTGTTGAGGGTGGTATTTTGCTAAGAAAAATCAAAAGTGAACAGTTTTATAAAGATAAAGTATTTTTCTATTTTATAAGGTATACCATTCTTAAATTTAGTATTATAAGGTACTTAAGTACTAAGAGTAAAGATTGACAGTTATTTCCGATCACTGCCATTCCCAGGGTCTTATATGTGGCAGCAATTTTAGTTGCAATATTTTCATTGATTCATCAAAATTTACACCTAAGTCCTTATGAGTCATCACCCTTTTTAAAGTGTTATCATCAATGAAGTAATCCCTTTTTTAAACATTTTTCTTTAGTAAACGACATACAAACACTCTTTTTTGTATTCAAACGAGATCCATTAATTTCACATCATTCAGTCAGTCTGTTGAGATCCTCCTATAAATGATCACAGTCATACTCAGTAATTACCTCCATAAACATAGTGTGATATGATTTTGTACAATTCACTACGAGCTATTCCAAAAAGAAGAGGCCCTAAGTTTGAGCCCTGAGGAACCTCATAATTTCTCTTATACCGGGTGTCCACGGAAGGTGGCTCGCCCCTCTAACTTTTTTGTTTTTCAAGATAATGAAATAAAATTCGGGGGATTTGTATACGACATAAAACTGCATTATTTGACAGGTGACTCAACATTATGGATCTTCCGGTTTAACCGGAAGTGACATAAACTTTCGATTTTTAAATGGGACACCTGGAATATTTTTACTTTTTTTGACTCCATATGACCTTCTAAATACAACGATGTGTCACTTGTCACTTTTTGTCACCAAGAAAATATTTTTTTTCCAAATTTATTGTTTTATCTAGAGGGCTATGAATACCTTTAAGGTTGAATTCTCAACGTCATTCCATCTATTGCCAACCTATAACCTATTTCGCGTTGATTTTTTAAGTTTATTATTTTAATAACTAACATTTAAAGAAAATCAATATCGTCGGTACATTATTTAGGTAGTATCTGATATATTACAAAAATAAAAATTTATTTCATTGCTAATTTTGGGAGAATTGTATAGTGAAAGAACAATGAGTGACAATGAGTGACAATGACATAATAATGTTAAAAAAAATCTTATCCGATATTTTTCGCTATACAATTTTATTCTCCTAAAACAAGTTATGAAATTCCTTAATATTTATTAAATATGTCAATTATTACCTATAGAATACCAAGTCGATACTGATTTTCTTTAAATTTTGTATAAAAGCTAGAAAACATAAATAAATCTACGCGAAATAGGTTATAGGTTGGCAAGCATGTTGATACTCCTACCTTAAATCACTTATTTCAGTTCTTTAATCTTGGAGAAAATACAATTTTACTATTTTCGGTCCAATGCTATCTGCTGACTAAAAATTAATTTTTAAAGTTGTATAACTCATTTTTTTAAAATGGCAACATGGTGACTCGTCGGGTTAAGAAAAAATAGGATTTTATTACGATTATTTTTATACCATACACTATTAGGTTTTAGAAAAGCTGCCATTAAAAAACTTTAAAAAGTTAACTTAGAACTTTCCTAAAATGAAGCATCTTTTGAGAATAAATTTAGATTTAAATGCATCAAGTAGCCTGATAAAACAAAATCATGCCTTGAAGAAAATTGAAATGCCAACAGCTTCTGCCAAAGTAAATTAGTTTGTTGTTTAAAAAAACATGGAAAATAATAGTTTTACAAGGAGTGAAAAAGTTGATAATATGCTATTATTGTCAGGCTCATTTCGCATTTTCGGAACCAGTTTTGGGTACCTAATAGTGCCGGGTTGGATGACGTCGATTAAAATATCTTTGTGCGTAAAGTCGTGCAGCATCAGTTGAATTATTTCTACATTCTCCAAACACTAATGACATATCAACTTTTTCACTCCTTGTAAAACTATTATTTTCCATGTTTTTTAAACAACAACCTAATTTACTTTGGCAGAAGCTGTTGGCATTTCAATTTTCTTCAAGGCATGATTTTGTTTTATCAGTTTTGCTGGTCACAGGCTACTTAATGCATTTAAATCTAAATTTATTCTCAAAAGATGCTTCAAAAGTTGATAATATGCTATTATTGTCAGGCTCATTTCGCATTTTCGGAACCAGTTTTGGGTACCTAATAGTGCCGGGTTGGATGACGTCGATTAAAATATCTTTGTGCGTAAAGTCGTGCAGCATCAGTTGAATTATTTCTACATTCTCCAAACACTAATAACATATCAACTTTTTCACTCCTTGTAAAACTATTATTTTCCATGTTTTTTAAACAACAACCTAATTTACTTTGGCAGAAGCTGTTGGCATTTCAATTTTCTTCAATGCATGATTTTGTTTTATCAGGCTACTTGATGCATTTAAATCTAAATTTATTCTCAAAAGATGCTTCATTTTAGGAAAGTTCTAAGTTAACTTTTTAAAGTATTTTAATGGCAGCTTTTCTAAAACCTAATAGTGTATGGTATCAAAATAATCGTAATAAAATCCTCTTTTTTCTTAACCCGACGAGCCATCATGTTGCCATTTAAAAAAATGAGTTATACAACTTTAAAAATTAAATTTTACATAGCACATAGCATTGGATCAAAAATAGTAAACTTGTATTTTCCCCAAGATTAGAGAACTGAAATAAGTGATTTTAAGGTATTCATAGCCCTCTAGATAAAACAATAAATTTGGAAAAAAAATATTTTCTTGGTGATAAAAAGTAAAAAGTGACATATCATTGTCTTTAGAATGTCATATGGAGTCAAAAAAAGTAAAAATATACCAGGTGTCCCATTTAAAAATCGAAAGTTTATGTCACTTCCGGTTAAACAGGAAGTTTCATACTGTTGAGTCACCTGTCAAATAATGCAGTTTTATGTCGTATACAAATCCCCCGAATTTTATTTCATTATCTTGAAAAACAAAAAAGTTAGAGGGGCGAGCCACCTTCCGTGGACACCCGGTATACACTTGATTTAGCTCCCCTGACTTCTACATATTTCTCCCTGTTTGTAAGGTTAGTTTGAATTAGGTAATTAAACTAAATTGTTATTCAAATTCATATTAGATAAATGATTCCAGAAAAATGCTTTATCTTGTCAAATGCTTTCTCCATCTCTGTGAATATTACATCTCTCTCTTGGACATATCGTGAGAAAACAAGTAAATTAGTAAAAGTAGATTTTTCTGGCAAAAACCCATGTTGATTAGTTGATATGCTGCCCCTCACAGCATTGACAATAGTTATGGGTCGATAATTCGGAATCTTCTTTTCAAGTACCCCTTTTATATAGAGGGACAACCTTACTTACCTGTCAGTTTTTGGGGGCTAAGATTAAAAATCTGTGTGCGAGGGTCAATTTTTCAATTTTAAAAAACTTTGCACGTCGCTAAACGTTTTTTATTTATATAAAAATAATGTTTACTATAAAAAGGTTAGAGACCACCTTTTTTATTTAGTTTGTGAGAACGGGCTTGTTGAATACTGCCATATTTTGAATAATAAATAGAGACCGACCGAAGATTCGTTCTCGGTTTCGGCTAGTTTCGGCCAAAAAATCTAGTTTCGGTTTCGGCCAAAAATCGGCGGAAACTTTGGGTGCGCCGAAACTCTGTGTTCGTGAATTGTCGCGCACCGTTCGGCTAACTTTGGGTGAGTTCATAATCAGCGTTGTCCATATAAATAGATATCTTTGTTACATATTTCAATTATTGTTTTTTATTTCATTTAACACGAGTTCACTGTCCGTACCTCTTCAGTGTCCGCAAGAAAGTCGGCATGAAATGGGATTTTTTTTTATCATTAAGTATAGGTAAAAATTGAAAAAGCAGTTAGTTTTTGCTTACCTAAAAACCAAAAATGACGTATACTGAAGCAGCTGCACGACTTGCGTTACCTGTCAAATTTGACATTTTTAATAAAATAGGTTCAAAAATGCCCTTATTTATCAAAATATCGAAAAACTTTATTCGAGAAAAATGTTTATTTAGGCATTTTTAATATTATATTTATAAATTATAAAATTTCAACGAAAGCTTCCTAATATTTTCTTTTTGTACCGGGTGTCCCACCTAAGGAGGTAATCGGCTATATCTCAGAAAGTAATCACACTAGAACTTTGGGAAAAAAAATATATCGATAAAAGCGGCCAAGAGAAATTGCTGGAAATTATTTTCAAGTTCGAAAAATGACCGCTAGGGGGCGTAAGAGAACTTTCAAAATAGAAATGTCGATTTCCTCTTGATTTTTCTTAATAAAAATATGATAAAAATATAAGCATTGTATTCTTCATAAAATTTTGCAACTTTATGTTAGGAATCGTTTTTTTCTATTTTCAATAATTAAGTGGTGGGAGAAGGTCAAACTTTTTTACTTTCAAACGCTGATATCTCTGCTTTGGATGAACCGATTTTACTCAACTTGGTCTTGAAAAAAAGCCCTTCTTTTACTCTACACGTAGATCTATTACCTATATCATGTTTATTCTGATGGTGGCCACTAGATGGCGTTTTTCCGTAATTTCTCAATGAATAAGGATTTTCTCAAAAAAATCAAATGTTATGATATGACTTTTTCATCATATTATATTTTAGCCTTATAAAGGCTATTAAATAGTGAAATAAAAAATCCAGGTCCGTATTTAAAATAAAAAAGTTGATAATGGTCGCTCGAATCCGAAACGTCGGATTAAAAAACTAACCCCATCAGCTTGTAGAGGAGGAAAAGTTACTATAATAAACTGAAAACCGCAACGTGATATCTTTTGTTAAACTAGAGAAATTAGGGATAATAATAATTAATATGGAAAAATAGATCATTTTCCAAAACATTAATTAATCAATTAAAACTCTGGTTTAATGACGTCCAAGATGCTCGAACTGTCTCCCATCATATTTAATGCATAATTCCAATCGTTCCCTCGTCGATAAGACAGCTGTTTCTATTTCCGCTCTTGATATGCTTCGAACAGCGTTTAAGATCCGTTGAATCATATCCTCCCTTGTTATAGGTCTTGTAGTGAAAACGAGATCCTTAATTCGACCCCATAAATAGAAATCTAGACAGGTTAGATCCGGTGACCTGCAACAAAAACGTAGGTAGGAAAATTTGTGATTATTAGTAGGTAGGTGACCACCTAAGAACAACATGTTAACTTTACCTCGGGGGCCACGGAAATAAGCTACCTCTCCCGATCCACCTATCAGGAAACGCCTGATCCAGAAACCTACGCACGTTTACTGCGAAATGGGCTGGACACCCATCATGTTGGAGGAACATGGTCCTTCTGGTTTCCAATGGTACGTCTTCCAGAAGGACTGGTAAATTATTTCGTAAAAAATTCAAATAATTTTCTCCTCTAAGCGGTTCATTCCAAATAAAAGGGCCTATAATTTTATTGCCCAAAATTCCGCACCAAACATTGACGCTCCACCTTCCCTGGTGTTGCACTTCTTGCATCCAGCGTGGATTATTTGCTGCCCAATAATGCATATTATGGGTATTAACTCCACCGTCACTACGGAAAGTAGCTTCGTCCGTCCAGAGAATGCGCGATAAGAGATTTCGGTTTTCTGCCATCATATTTATCAACCAATGACAGTAATCTAGCCTTCTATCGTAGTCTGCGACGGTCAGAGCTTGATGCAACACAATATGATAGGGATGTAACCTATACGGAAAATATTAATTAGTACTATTTAGGCGGACGCGTTATTATAACCTGGCATGCTATAATACCTAAGCGAAAAACAACTGTTTCTTTCAAAAACAATAATGAGTAGTTAATATTCCTATCAAATGTCAAAAATATCAATCATCCATAAAGTTTTTTATGCATTGCGATTATCAATAGATGGTTTAATATCTATACCTACATTAGGTAGCTACTAATAACAAGAATCTAATGATTACCTGTGGTCCTTCAATATTCGAAATACTGTTGACTTGGTAATATCTAAATCTACTGAAATTAGCCGAACGCTTAGCTGAGGATTGAACTCTACATACGCTAAAACGTTGATAATATTTTCCTCAGTTCTGGCGGCACGACTCCTTCTGCGGCGTAACGGACGAACACTTCCTGTAGTACGGAAGCGATTGACTAGGCAAGTGAACATTCTGCTTCCGTACCGGCGCCTTTCAGGATATCTAAGAGCGTATATCCTTGCAGCAACAGTCGCATTTTGAAAACACTCAAAATAAACTGCGATAATATCAACCGATACTTGAAGCGACAAAGGCATTTTCCAAAATTATAAACTAAACAACAACTAACACTATAATTAACTAACACTATAACAATTTACTGACACAAAATAACAATAACCCAATCAATAATCTAACTGCGAATGTGGTTATTAATTATTTTGGCATAAAATGTCTTTTGACATTAGGAAATTTGTTTTGTTTCCAAAGCTAACTTGATATAGGTAAATTTACATGCTCATTGGATCTTGGTGTTTTGCTTGTTTCCAAAGTTTACTTGATAAAAGGCAACTCGCTCAATGAATTCTTGTTTTGGTTTATCCAAGGCAGAGATATCAGCGTTTGAAAGAAAAAAGTTTGACCTTCCCCCACCACTTATATTGAAAAAAAAAACATTCCTATCAAAAATTTGCACAATTTTATGAATACAATGCTTATATTTTTAACATAATATTTTTATTAAGAAAAATCAAAATTAAAAAAAAATGATGGGAGACAGTTCGAGCATCTTGGACGTCATTAAACCAGAGTTTTAATTGATTAATTAATGTTTTGGAAAATGACCTATTTTTCCATATTAATTATTATTATCCCTAATTTCTCTAGTTTAACAAAAGATATCACGTTGCGGTTTTCAGTTTATTATAGTAACTTTTCCTCCTCTACAAGCTGATGGGGTTAGTTTTTTAATCCGACGTTTCGGATTCGAGCGACCATTATCAACTTTTTTATTTTAAATACGGACCTGGATTTTTTATTTCACTATTTAATAGCCTTTATAAGGCTAAAATATAATATGATGAAAAAGTCATATCATAACATTTGATTTTTTTGAGAAAATCCTTATTCATTGAGAAATTACGGAAAAACGCCATCTAGTGGCCACCATCAGAATAAACATGATATAGGTAATAGATCTACGTGTAGAGTAAAAGAAGGGCTTTTTTTTCAAGACCAAGTTGAGTAAAATCGGTTCATCCAAAGCAGAGATATCAGCGTTTGAAAGTAAAAAAGTTTGACCTTCTCCCACCACTTAATTATTGAAAATAGAAAAACACGATTCCTAACATAAAGTTGCAAAATTTTATGAAGAATACAATGCTTATATTTTTATCATATTTTTATTAAGAAAAATCAAGAGGAAATCGACATTTCTATTTTGAAAGTTCTCTTACGCCCCCTAGCGGTCATTTTTCGAACTTGAAAATAATTTCCAGCAATTTCTCTTGGCCGCTTTTATCGATATATTTTTTTTCCCAAAGTTCTAGTGTGATTACTTTCTGAGATATAGCCGATTACCTCCTTAGGTGGGACACCCGGTACATCTGTTTACTAACTTAAGAAAAATGAGAGACGTCGGTTTTGGCAAAACTGATGTAATTAGATAAACTTTGCATCAAACATTACATACTGATCAATAACAATTTCAGTTTTTGAAGCAAAATAAATAATTGGAAACAAAAATTTTACAAAATATTGCATTAGGATAAACAAATGAAGTAAAGGCAAATGGTTTTACATCGATGTATAAAAGTTAATCTACGAGGGTTGATCAAAATTTTCAAGAACCTGGCAAAATATAAAAATTCTATTAGACTGTCAAAATTTCGTATAGAGGCTAAAAATGCCTAAATAAACATTTTTCTCGAATAAAGTTTTTCGATATTTTGATAAATAAGGGCATTTTTGAACCTATTTTATTAAAAATGTCAAATTTGACAGGTAACGCAAGTAGTGCAGCTGCTTCAGTATACGTCATTTTTAGTTTTTCGGTAAGCAAAAACTAACTGCTTTTTCAATTTTTACCTATACCTAATAATAAAAAAAAATCCCATTTGATGCGAACTTTCTTGCGGACACTGTATGTGTAAAAAATACATTAGATTTCCGTATACAATAGAATTTTTAACATGTATAAATAAGTTTCGGTTTCGGCCGATACTGAGACCAAGGCCGAAGATTCGGTTTCGACTGAAAATCTTGTTTCGGTCGGACACTAATAATAAACCACTTTCACTAAACATTCCCTACTCAAAGAAATCAGTTTATTTGCAACACCCACCGATATTAAAAGGTTGTGTTTGTTGCTCAGGTAGAACAGCATTCATTGGAATCGGATTTGGTGATAGATCAGATTCATTTGATCTGAACGTGGCGCTGCAAGATCACTTCAAATGGGTGAAAAAAGAAAAGCAAATAAGTGAGGAACCAACAGGTCCAGCATTAGACTTGGGATTTAAGGAAGGCGAAACTATTAAAATCAACATGAAAATTACGGTAAGTATTGTTTTTTCAATAACTTGATATGTTTTATTCTTTTATTTAGTAAGAAGGAGCTTATTACATTAGATACCTCCCATCAACATAAGTCTAGGCAGTTTCCCATTATGGTAACTAGATGCAAATTTTACATATCATACACTCGAGTAACATATTATATACTACCTATTAGAACCTTTAAGTATACCCATATGACTTTTATAAAGAAGTTTCTGTGGTGCTCTCCTGAAATATAGATATTCACGGATGATTAACAAATTTTCATTTTCTTATTTTAAAGGTGCAAAATTCTTAGAGGTTGATAAAAAAAAACACAGTACACCAACAATAACCAAAGAAACGAATTGAAAATGAATTAATCCCTTTCCTTATAACTTAATTGAATCGATAATAATTAAGATAATATATGTATCAACTGACCCGGCATTTATTAAAAACACGTTTAGAATTCGCTACGCAAGCGAAGCCGCGGCTAGTTATAAATACAAAATATAGGCTAGATGTACATATTTTCTAAAGTTGCGTTATCTGATTTAAAAGGCCACGACAAACGGTGATACCAAGTGCTCGACATTGGTGCGCTTTAACAGCTCAGACTTGCTTTCTCTGTTTGCTTCTTAACACTTCATTTTTATTTTTTTTACACATCCAATTGGGGTTGACCTTTAGACAATTTTTTCACGCTTCCGAGGGCCTGTGATCTGATGAGCGTGGGGGCCAATACCACAGACCCAGACGCCTTATCAATCTATCTTCAAATAACGTTGTTAGCTCATTGCGAACTTCATTGGTGCAGTAGGCAGACACCCTGTACCACCTGGTACCAACAACTTTGATACAATTATAGCGGCAAATTGTCCGAGAAATTACTGAACAGTTCTTTAAATTTCTAACCTTTGATGAAACCCCCGTACAGATTTTAGGTTTTCTGATGCCCAAAAGTGGTAATTTCTTCTATTAATTATACCCTCAGGTGAAAATTTTGACTCATCAGTCCATATTATCTTTTGTGTTCTCCTGTATGCAGATCATCATCAATTCTCAAAACGATACTCGTTTTCGTGCATCTCCATCTTGAAGATCTGTGATAATCAGTTTTACCATTTAACCTTAAGATTATAGTTAGGTGGACCTGATACCTTCTTAATGGGCCTTCTCGCTATAACCGAAGTTGTCATATTCAGCACGGAGTTACTATTAGATTATAACATATTGTCGGCCTAAAGTGTTAACCTGCTAAGTCCATTTTTGAGGTGTAAAATGAACTTAACAGGTTAACACTTTAGGCCGACGATATTGAAAACATATCCCACTAATAAAAAACCTAGTGTTAGTGTTTTCATGTATTTTTATTACAGGGAGAGTATATTTTTAGTTTATTTCACATTTAAAGTGGTCTGGCTAATTTAATATTGTTTAAAATATACGTATATGCATCCCAACTAAAACCTACAAATAAAACAGTTTAAAGGTATAACATATATGAAAGTTTGGTTTAACATTTTATATGCAATACTTTTATCGAGAAAGTCATCATACCGTGCGAGCAAAAATTATTTGCATCAAAGAGGGTGTTGCATCTAAGGACGTAATGCTTAGCCGTAAAGCTTGATACCTGTTGGGTGTCAGTAACTACCTGAATTGACAATCGATCAGTTATTCCGTCATCTTTGACAGTCGTTACAAGTAATTTGATTCATCGCTAATTTTTCCAATTTCATGAACAATTCACACAATGGGCTTTACGGAAAAGCACAAACCCTTCATGGTTGAACCGTATTTTCGATACGGGGTTAGAGTAAATGGTGAGTGGCAATACAATCCGGGTTTGTGCATGGACGCTTTTCACGAACATTTTCCTAACGTTGCTTTTATTGCTGGGGATTTTTATCATTGCCTGAAAAGAACCGTGGCTGTGTTTAGGGAAACAGGTTCTATACAACACAAAAAAGGAGCAGGGAGACCATCTGTAAGAATAGAAGAACTTGTTGCAAACGTTCGTGAAATAATGCAAAATACGCCAACAAATTTTATAAGACGCCTGTCCCAAGAAGTGGGGAGATCTTATGGAACATGCAAGACTATTCTTTAGAAGCAGCTTACTGTATATTCTTACTTTGTTAATTTTGTAAACAACAAAAATAAATTTGTATTTGTCTACTATTTTTATTACTCATTAGTTTGGCATATCATGTCATAATATGAATTTGACAAAATTTTAACCTAGATTTGGTTAGATATTATATCGTCCCCATATCATTGTGATGTGAACCAAGCCCTACGTTTGTTAATCCCAGCTCTCTTTGATGCAAATAATTTTTGCTTGCAGGTTAGTTATTATAGTCATTCATTATTTTTGTAAATTTAAAAACATCTCATATTTCTTATTATCCAATTTTTTTTTTAGAAAAAAGACGGCGGTGAAGGCAATTCCAAATCGAAGTCAAAGCTGCCTGGTGCAGGGGGTTTGGGATTATTGCCACCTCCACCTAGTGGAAAATTACCAGCACCACCTGGGAGCTCTCCTGCTGTATCTCCATCACATTCTGCCAAACCGGGCAGTACAGCATCTGCCGACTCTTGGGGTGACTTTGAGTCAGCGCAATCGAGGTAAGTTTTATTACATTTTTTGCTTTATTGCTAGAGAATTAGAGCCCAGACGCTCGTTGCTTCAACATGATTACAAACTTCTTTACTTGAACAATATCAAGCCCGAAACAGTATACAGGGTGTTTAGAACGCTGGTCCAAAGTTGTCAATTTTTGGACATATATTTTACCTTCTTTAATTGCGACATATAAACATTGTGAATTATGCAGAACTTATTTCTCCATAATATAACTTATCATGTCCGGCACCCGAAATTAACGGTTTTCTAGATATTGGAATTTTCCGAGAACACAAAATACAGACAGTAAAAACTACCATTTATAATAATCAATAATTGAGTTCAAATAACCTAACATGTATCGGTTTTAATAACTAACTAAGCTAAATTTCTACCTGATTTAGGACACGCGGTATAAGGTTAAAGATAATTTGCTAAAAAGCAATTATAGCTCCCGCGTAGAAGATCAATTTGATAGGAATACATGCTTAATTTACTTAGGAGTCTACATTTCAATTTCTGTGTTAAAAATAACAGCTGGTGAAAAAAAATAGAATCTTTTCAGTCCTAAGACTTTACCATAAGAACAATGTTTAGAAGATAGGTGAAAACGAAAATAGCGTTTCCTGTTCCCATGATGCACTTCGTGGTTTATTTAGTTGTCTACCTTTCGATTATTACCAGTGTGATTGCCTTTTATATTGGAATTAATCCCGCTGGGATGGCGCTACGGTGTATTGATGGCCGCTTTGATTTTGCAAAGAGGCTTGGCTGCCCGTGGAGTCCTAACAAGGACGAAACGGCCGTCGTGGTCTACCCGCCCCAGGGTATCCATTAAACTTGGATCCCTGTGTATTCCAATATAAAAATAGTTACACACTTGTCCGATATGCCACAATATTATCCTTTAATAAGAACAATGTTTTTATGAAAAGGTATAAAGCTTTCATTGCTAAAATATCTTTCTGCAAACTTTTCCAGATTACCTTTGTAATTTGGGACACCCGGTATATGTCTTAGGTCATTTATTATTTTGAAGATGAAAACACTACTAACAAAATTTGACTTATTTGACATTTTAATTTTTTTGCACGACTTTCTTGTCCACCCTGTATAATTTAAAAGTGCCTTAGTTACGTCATAGGCGTGCCACTCTATCAATATGTAAGAAACAATCTTTCAAATTCGCAAACCGCTTTAAAATCCGTGTTGTCGTATCCGTTTACAGACCAGCAATAAAGGTGTTAAAAAAAAGCAATTTGTGTAACTTTGTGATTAGCAGTTTATTAAAATGGCTAGATTTTTATAATCATTAAAAGCTTTCTTGCCAAATTTCAGACAAAGGATATCATGTATGTAGAATTACTAGACTGTTAAGTTAATAGGATTGGCATAAATTATACAGTGTGGTCAAAGTTTTGCTCCAAATTTAGAAATTTTTTACGTCTATGAAACACAACCGATTGTTGCAATAATTGAAACTGTAATTCGTAGTAGATTAGAGTAAAAAGGACTAATATTTGGCTAAAACTCTTTTTTAACAAGTGCACTGACCACTTGTAAATCTTCTCGTTTCATAAGAAGTTAAAATAACCGAAAAAATCGATTGTTGCAGTGCGCAGCCTCAGACGACCTCCAACACAGATTGGGTACAATTTTAGTTTAGCTTTAATTGTGATAATTTGTTTGTATGCATGTAAGTATGATAGGTTATACATACCTGGAAAAATGCCAGGGTGGGTTAATTTAATTGTTTTGTTGAAATTATCCGGTATATTTTATTAATTTAGTTTAGGCGAAACAGAAATACAAAATATGTATTTATATTATCAAAAATATCTTAAGAGCTGTTGTTACTTATACATAGTTTTATTGTTAAAAATTGTCTGGAGAGTTCTTCTGGAACTGTGTAGATGTTGTTTATTAGATATTGTGACTTATAAAAATGTAATTAGTGTATATTTACAATTTTGTTATAATTTGGTTTGTAACACAACAGTTGCCTAGTTATGTACTTAGTTTGATTAACCTTAAGTAAATTTATTTTACGGTTTAAAAACATCGAAAGTATTGAGACAAACCCCAAAAAGTTTGGATTAAGTGTAGGGGTTTGTAACTTTTTTATTTTTACTCCGATTTAAGTGGTTTTTTTAAGAGCTCTAGATACACTTATTAGTTTTAACATGCCTATACAAATTTTAAGAGAAATTGTTTTTTTCACATATTATTATTATACAAGGATAAACGAAAAGTTTTTTTTTTGCCTAGTGTCAAAACACCCTGTGGAATAATAAGGAAGTAAAATTACTTCAAAATATCAGTTTTCAATATTCTTTGCATTTTGGTTTTTGGTTCATGTCAATACGTGCATTTGTTCTCACCCAAATGCAAAATGATCCTGATGATGTCAATAATTTAAGAAGCGCAAAACTAAAGCTATTCGGAATCGTCGTTTGACGTCAGTACAGGCGAAAAACCAACTTCGAGAGAGGTTCGAATTAAAAATATCAGTTCTTGGGCAGTTCGTCGAAGATTACACGAAGGTAATTTAAACCCACGCAGACCAGCAACTGGACCGAAATTACTACCGCGTCATAAGAGTCAAGAATGAAGGAATATTACCCAGGATGATATTCGCGGGCTAATTGATGGCATGAACCGACGTATACAGGTAGTAGTAAGGCTAGACTCCGGCTAGAGGATGCAATAGTAATTATTGAGATGTGTTTAAGTGAAAAAGTTGTTGTTGGTACCTGTTAAGTTTGTTTCGCGAAATGTTTCTTTTTAAATCTTAGGTATACGCACCTTTTTCCGTAAATTTATTTGTTTATTAAATTTTGATTATTGCAATAATATTTGTTTTCTTGCATTTTGATACTATTTTATTTTAAATGCAATGGCAATGAGAAAACTATGAAATAATTTAAATTATTGACATCATCAAGATCATTTTGCATTTTGGTTAGAACAAATGCACGGATTGACATTTTGACTATCCTTGTATAATATGTCCAAAAACCAATTTCTCCTAAAATTTGTATAGGCATATGTTAAAACTAATAAATGTATTTAGAGCTCTCTAAAAAATCACTTCAATAGCAGTAAAAATAAAAATATTATAAAGCCCAAAACTTAATCCAAATTTTATTATTCCAGTTTTTTTTGCACGGGAGTATATGTATATGATTTTATGGACACGCGCATATTCTCAAGGCATTATTTACCGCATTGTAACTTAACTTTCATGTATTAATGTTTGTATCCAATTTTGAACACCATCCTATCGTTATCATCAGAATAGCCACTCTTTACTCTAACAAAAGTAAAATTATTTCCATTCCCACTTAATTTTTGCAGTGGGACGAAAATATTTCTTTGAAGCCCAATTTTTAATAATCAACAATTTGAGTAGTAAAAGCGGTGACCAAAAAAAAAACTGACATGTTGGTACAGCGTGGCGCTACAACGCGGCGTTGAGTTGCAACGTGGTAAACAATGCCAATTCGCTTAACGTGGAATCCAAAGCCTGAGTTTAATCCCTCCTGAAGGGATACTTAAGTTTCCGAAAGGCAAAAACCTGTTTAAACGATGTCTCACTGCTTACAAAAGAGGTGATAGTAAGTTAAAAGTAAAAATATCTTTGCGACTAGCTTCTGAAAGAAGTCAAAGAAATAAATTCAATAAACTTATCACATAGTTTGACAATTTATGCAACCAGTAAAAGCTCGTTTTTAGATCAAAGGTGACATCGAATTGACGTAAAATTGTAGGAGACGAAATGGAGAATATACATATTATTTCACTCGCATATAGGGTTGCCACCTTTGTGGTAACAGAAAACCGGCCTTTGAGGTGATTTAGTGAAAAGCGCCGCAGGTAACGCGGTTACGCGAGGTAGACCGAAAGTTTTTTGGACCACACCCATATTGTGCCAAAATTTGTCAACAATTATTTTTAATTAGAACTCAAAAATATGTAAGTCCAAATTAGGTCTTTTAAAAAATAAATAAATGAAAATTTCGCAACTCAACAGCCATCTTCTAGTGTAATATTGAAATGAATAAACAAGTGATAAATGCCGCTACCCATCATTAATAGATGGCAGAACGAGTTGTGGTTGCAGCTTTTCCAAATTCATTGACGTATCTTTTGAGAACGGTAATAAAAAAACCGCCCTTTCTGGGAGGCCGACCGGCACCCGGCCTTGTTAATGGAAAACCGGCCAGGTGGCAACCCTACTCGCATACCGTTATAAGTTTTACACCTTGTCGAAAACGAAAAAAATATAAATAAATAATATATTTTAACATTTCTTAAGACCCCCTTGGTATTGCGGTCTTTTTTGTTCTTTTAAGAATATATTATACATGCTTTTTCAAGTGCAACAGTTGTGTTATAACCTAATTTGTAATTTTCTGTATACATATTTTTAAAACATATATAGATTGTAGTGTCTTTACTTTTTTGCGGTAAAATGTTCAAATGCAATTGGCTTGGCTAAAGTTAAATATAAAAGAGCTTTATAGTACTCAAAAATTGTTGAATTGGAAAAAATGGTTAGTTCTGACAGTGGCGGTGAAGATTTTACATGACACAATGTGGACACTACCCATTTTCCGTACTCCCAGCGCGCCAGCGCCAGCGGTTTGAAATTTACCATTGGCCAATAATAAAGATTATTCAGATGAACTTCAAACGCTGTCATATTATGTAAAGGCATATTGTTTTACCCTGTATGATATCAATACGCGAATAATATTACCTAGTTACAATTGATTAATGATTGAATAATACAACTGGAAAATGTGTAGTAGTGCATGACAGCATTTCATGCAAATTTATTATGAAATATGAGCAAAAAAATCACTAGAAATAATTTTTAAGTTCCTAATTCTCCCGCTAGGGTGAGTAGTCTATGTGCTATAATACAAAGTCCTTAATTTCTACTAATAACTGCAATAACAATGCAAGTCAGAAATTAAGTTTTGGTATGCTCTATAATATCCCCTATAAATTTTGTAATAGCAATATTTTTGTAGTTACTATGGTAACAGCATGGCGAAGGGTAACGACTAAAAGTGCCCATTCACGTTCAGTCGGCCGGCCGTATTTTGCCGGAGAGATAATGGCCGGGCGGCAGGTACTCACTACACACACGCAGTTAAATGACGAGTCGCGTTCCGCCGGCGGCCTGTCGACTGTTAAAACTTAACGTGTGTAGTAGTTTACCGGCCGGCATTGGACTGCAGGCCATGTCATGTCATGTCATGTCATGTTGACATCCATTTAACCTTGTCTTTTCAGAACTGTCAGTTCCAGTTCACATTTAAAACTTTTTAAACTTTAATTTCTAATTAAGTAATGTCGAGAGCCAAGATTTTAAACTATTATTACATTATTACTTCTAATCTTAAACAAAGGATGTCTACATGACACAAACATTTTTTATAACATCTACTGCTTTTCAAATTTTATATACAATTTTCTCTCCTTACACTTACGGTGCTATTTCACTAATATGTGATCTTACACAAAATTATTAGTCCCTTTAATTAGTCAATTGAATTGACCCTTCATTTTACTCTATTCCTTTTGTTCCTCCTTCACAACAATCAACTTGGTTTCTGCTTTTACTTTACGAATAGCCTCTCCGTCGGTCTATCATGTTTGGAAGTTTCTCCAAATACATAACTCATTCACATTCAAAACATGTAGATAATTTACCATTCATTAAAACTTTATTTTAATATACCCGTAGAGGAAGACTTCAAGTGTCTTATTTCTCTCCTTTCCAAAATTTTATAGTTTTTATTTAGTAACGCCGAACAAAATGGCAAACCAACCTAACTTCATCAAGAATTTTATTATTAGTTGTACCGCAAACAGAAATATTTGTGGAAAATAAAAGACTCTTCATATGCTAATAGGGCTTTGCGAATTAAAGCATAATATGAAGAATTACTTTTACTATATAAAACAGTAGATGTCGAAACTACTTTAGACTCGGTGAAACATAAGATAAATAATATGAAAAGTGCGTTCAGAAAAGAACAGAAAAAGGCATTACGGTGTCCTTTTTTGTAATATACGGTTTTAATAAATACTCGAAACAATGATCATTCATCCTAATAAAGTTTTTTAAATCACTTGCACTCGATTGCCTCAGTTTTCGTACAAGCTTCATGTGGGAGAAAGTGCAACGTCTTTTTAGCCAGTCTTTCATCCAAATTATTTTTCTTTTCCTTTTTCTTTGTTCGTGTGAAATAACAACAATTGCCGCTGCGCACTGTTCTTGCGACATATTTGACCTGTCGAAATAACTGCGCGTGTATAGTGAAATAACAAAAACTGAAGGCCGCTATCGAATCCGGCAGAAATCCTCCGGCCGTAATCGGTGAATAAAACTGTACGTGTAGTTTGACTTTCGATAACGGCCGGCCGGCCAGGACGGACAGTCCATGGACTGACGGCCGACTGAACGTGAATAGGTACCATTAAAGTACTTAAAAAGCTGTAACTTCGGTCTGCGTTAACCGAATTTAAGAAACTATAGCTTATTTTAAAGAACGTTTTAGCCTGATTAAACGTTGATATATTATTAAAATTAATGCGTGAGGTTAATAATAGAGGGCCCTTTTAAAACAATAATATTGCTAGCTTCGATTTAAAAATTTTTTTAATGCAACCTATAACTAACCACTTAGTAAAGAGAACTGCAAAAACCATAAGTCGTTTAATTTTCTCTCTTAAACGTTATCTCAAAAATAGTGGAAGCGTGTAATGCTATTTCGGCTTTTAGCAAAGTTTTGCAATTTTCCTTTTATTAAAACGTTGAAATCCAACAGGAATAGCTTTTTTAACTATATTTATTATTTTAGGCGTTTAAAAAAATTAATTCTGATATCTGTTAATGATGTAACTATTTATCTAAAAAATGCAATAATAATCCAAACGTTACATTTATTACCAAGGCGGCTGTGGACAATTACGGAATAAAATAAAAGAATAACCTTATTGTCGTTTCACCTACAATAATATGTGACAGTTACTGTTACTGCCGTCATCATTAAGCCTAACTTTGTGAAATAAGCAATATTTAAAAAAAGGCCTATTACGAATGATAATATGACGACATTTTCAATTGTTTGAAAACGCAGTTTTGGCTTCTTACGCTACGCGTTATCCTCATAAAGTTCACCATTCCAGAAAAGTTTTTCATGATTTTACTTACATAAATTATTTATTTATTCCCTTTACTAACTAGTGACGTAAAAATAGATGATTCCTGTTTTATCAACCGCCCGGAATTATGTTTAATTTCATAATTGTCCACGGCTGCCTTAACAAATGTAACATTTGGATTATTATTGCATTTTCTAGATAAATAACTAAAGTCAATAACAAAATATCATATTTTATTTTTTTAAAACGCCTAAGATTAATAAATATAGTCAAAAAAGCTATTCCTGTAGGATTTCAACGTTTTAATAAAAGGAAAATTGCAAAACATTGCTAAAAGCCCAAATCGAATTACAATTCCACTATTTTTGCAATAACTTTTAAGTGAAAAAAGATAACGACTTGCGGTTGTTGCCGTTCTCTTTAATAACTAATTAGCTATGGAATAGAGTTAAAATGGTTTGATGGTTGCATTTAATTTTTTTTTTTAAATCGAAGCTAGAAATATATTTTTTGAAAAGTGCCCTCTATTATCAACTGCATGAATTATTTTCAATAATTATTATTTACAAACGTTCCAACAGGATAAAACGTTCTTTAAAATAAGTCATAGTGTGTTAAATTCGGTTAACGCAGACCGAAGTTACCCTTCTTCACGCTGTTACCATGGTAACTACAAAAAAATTGTTATTACAAAATTTTGGATATTACAAAGCATATATGTTGTGACCTACATTGTATTGCAGTTATTAGTAGAAATTAAGGACTTTGTATCATAGCATAGCGACTACACACGCTAGCGGTAAAATTTGGAACTTAATGATTATTTCCAGTGATTTTTTTGCTTATATTTTATAATGAATTTTTTACCCCAAAGTCGTAGCATGATATGTGGAGATACAGGCCGCTCGCCAGCCGCCGTGGATCACCCTGTATAGAAAAATTGAATTAATAGCTCGTCAAACTTTAGTAAGCCAATATTTGCTTAAATATTTTAGATTGATGTAAAAATTTAAGAAGTGATTTGAAAATAAAGCACTCTATATTCGTATAAAAAGTATCATATCGTGCATTAATCTCAATTTTTTACATTAGATTAATAGCTTACCACACTATAAATTTTATTATACACTTATACATTCCTCATAACTTTTTTTTAATAAAGATTTAACAACTTAATTTCTTTTTATTTATTGGAATTTGATAAAATAAAGTCAACTTTTTGAGATTTTGAAAATTTAAATGGACATTACTTTGGACATAAATTAAATATTATGATTACAAAGTTAATGTTTAATTTATTTTGAATGGTAAATTGATGTTCTTAGGTACTTAGTGCGGTGAAGAAGGTACCTTACCGTTATATTATTTTAAAAACAGGTGAAAATAAGGTGTTTTCGGAAAGATACAATGAAAAAGCATTTTCAAACAACTTACTATACACTATACTTTTTATACAAATGCAGTAATGATATTTTTTGCAGGGTTCTGTTCTGGGTCCGTTACTGTTTTTGTTACATGTTAACGATTTACCGAAACTGGTAGACTGACAATATTTGCGGATGATACGATATTCTGGGAGGACTCTGACGTGACTCGGTTGAAGAAAACTTAATCTCGATATCATAAGGATTAAAGAATGGTGTGACTCGAATTTTCTGTCGCTCAATCTTTCCAAAACGAACTTACTTTGTTGTAAGTTTCAAATTCATAGTGTTGGACCGGAGTCCTATACCAATGGCGTAGATATGGGGGGGGGGTCCAGGGGGTCTGGACCCCCCAGAGATAGTAAGACAATATCACGATACGTAAGTTAAACAATTACAATCAACATATTCAAAGCCACAAAGGAAAAGGATTGTTGAACAAAAGAAAATTATCTCCTTTTAATTCCATTAGTGCTTATCAAAATAAAAACGTCAAAACGTTCGCGTTACGTTATATAAGAAATAGGTATATTTTTTGAAAAAATCTATCCATTTCAAAATAACAGGAATAACTTTGTTGAATTGATACTTTAAAGCTACATTTTTGAGAGCTCAAAACAAAATTTTAGGGCGTGGCACCCCAAAAAAATTTCGCCTCCGGCGGTGCGCCTCCATCAGCGGGAAAATAGCCCGAGACCCCCCCCAGAATGAAAAGCTATCTACGCCACTGTCCTATACGGTGGGTAATTTATCAATAAGCAAATTTCTGGGGCTTTATATCGACGATAAATTAAAGTTTAAACGTCACATAATAAAGTAAATGCCAGAATATCTAGTGGATGCTATATAACCCTACTAGTTATAAATAACCCTACTTTTGAATTATTTTTGGAAAAAATTAAATTTGACAGATAATGCGAATCAAGTGACTACTATTTTTTTGCTTAATTTTTATCTCGATCGATGCAGAACTTTATGCCAAAGTCAAATTTCAATTAAAGCTATTAATAAAAAAAAATCCCATATGATGCAGACTTTACTGGTCACACTGTATATGGTACAACTTGGAGAAAAAAATATTCTTAAGTTTTTTATTCTTTATTTAAAAACCCAACCTCCGGTTACACTTTTAAACGCATGTAGTTTTGGTTCAAGTTGAACCGTTATATTCCTGAAGAAAAGTACAAGTAAGGAGAAGCGATTAGACAAAACGCACCTCTTATTCTAATGGTGTACAGTACACTTATAACACAAGATGACTGAATATCGATAAATGCATTTCATAGACAGACACTCATCTCGATGAGTTTAGATAAGAATAAAAGACAATAATTTTGGTGTAAAATTTTTAAATTTTTTTATTTTTAAATATAACCTATTTTTTACCACTTTGCTAAGTTGAGGTCTTGATATTGTTACTGGCGTCTTCACCAACAACATATTTATTATATAATGACCTAAGATGATCCCAAAACACTAAACATAAAACCGTATGCGGTCCTAGTCTTAGGTACATTGGTCCAATTCCTTTATAAAATGCTAATACTCCTTCGGATTTGTAAATTTTATAGACACAGTCGAGGTAGTTTTTATACAACAATCCTTTTCCGCTAGCGTCGGCCGCTGAAATAAAAATAAGTTAATTAGGTCTTCATCTTATTGGTACCACCGCAGGTAACCTAATTACTATACCTAGTGGAGTCAATGAGTCATCCTGACCTGGGCGAAAAAGGCAAACATTTCAGACACCTTCAAGCCCCCTCCGTTTTCAGGGTCGCTTAACCCGATTATGATATCAAAAAAAGTTTTTTTTTTTAACTGCTTCCACCTCCTCGAACGTCCCAAAACCACCCCTTTCTTTGTTTTGATGATTTTTCTTATTTTTGTGATCCCAGAATAACATTTAAAGACAATTCAAGTCTTACACAATCATTGGGTATTTATACTACTTACGTTGGTTATACACCCTTGTTAAAATGAGGTCAAATGGCGTCATAGCTATAGTGATTGCTACTCCTCCAACCATACTTGCTACAAATGATTTTAGAATGGGCCTGTGTATGATATCGTAAGCCTCGATAAATTGTTTTGCATAGTCAAATGACATGAGTTGTGCTGCTCCTCCTACAAATGCCCGTGGCACTGAAGCGCCTGCTCCTCTGAATAGGCCTTTTACCTAAAAATGAAAATTTCACCGTAATAATAGCAGAGTTCCTCCCCCTTTACCGCGGTTAGGTATGCCCCTCTATATTGCTCATACGATTATACGAAGCTATTCGCGAAGCGTTCGTTTTACAACTTAGCTAAGCAAAGATCTTTTACTTTGCAGTACCTAAAATGTAATTTTTACGAATGTCCCAAGATCGACACAATGTTTTATTGCCCTACTCAGAACTTACTATTGCTCATCTTCTTAACATAACAGTAAAACGTCACTTTTAGCACTCGTTCTTAAGACAATGGTCTTCTATTATCGATTAAATAAATTTGCAATATCAAGATAATAAATATTTAAAGCATCCTATACCTAGTAACAAAAACATGCAAAATTAAAAAAAAAAGTTTAAAGCAATTGCTCGATATCATATCAATTATTTAGAATAAACATGCAAGCTTTCTTTATTTAAAAAATCTTAACCTTTGAAAAATAAGTGGTTTCAACCTGAATTGTTCTCCAGCTTGAAGGATTCTTTTTAAGTGATTCTCGCTCAAAATCGGAACCATATACACAAAATCTTTAATTCACCCCCAGACTGAATAGTCCAAGGGAGTAAGGTCTGGGGAACGGGGTGGCCATTTAACAGGAGCATCTTGACATCGGCCAATTCAGCGATTAGGAAAGATTTGGTGTAAATAGTTCCTAGCTTTTCTAGCAAAACACGGCGGAGCACCGTCTAGTTGAAACCAAATATTTCGTCTTATACCACTAGAGGCAAATCATCAAATAAATCGGACAGTGTGTTTTGAAGAAGTAGTGAAAATGAATATCAGTCAAATTTCCTGATAAAATTACTATTATGTGAAGAAGATTAACAATAGTAAGTTCTAAGTAGGGCAATAAAATAATATCATTTAACTGGGTTAGTACTACAGGTACGCCACTGTCCATACATTATTTTTGACTAGTCCTTTGCTTTCGGTATTGTCACCTATTGCAAAGTTTTACTTAATTATATCTTGAATCCATGGTAATACCACAACGGCTCACTTGATTTACCATTTGAAAATTATGAGATTATCGTAAGCGTTGGCATCAGTTACCTTTAAATTATCTCCAAAACGAATCATTTTATCGAAATTTCATAGGAGACAAAAAATAATTAAAAACAAATAATGATTACCTGAAAAAATATAGTTCAGATGTCATTGGCGCACGTACTAAAAAATAGGGGTAATCATCAGCACTGGACCCCCACTATTTTGAATATTTGACAATCCGCTCACTGGGTGCAATAGTGGCACATCTCAATATTTGGTCATATTGAGTAAGTGGTACCATATTACCTTGAATACCTTATTTATCACACTAACAATAGTGGCATAAAGTTATCTCTAGTGGAACTCGCTAGATGGTACTAGTGTCACTATTGAATTTCGCGCCTTTTTGATCGAGTACGTAGACAACAGTGGCACTTGAATTTTAATACGATAAGTTGGAACAAACTTTACATTTTTAATATTGCAACAGTGTCATATTACAGGTGGTGTCAATATTGCATGTCATTATTTTATATTTTATTGCTAATTTTAGTGGAATAAGTTTAGTTGTGCCAGTATTGCCTTTTTAATTGTAAATTTTTTATTTATGTGTCGTGATTTATTGTTAAAACCTGGACTATTAGTTCATGTTCAAACTAAATAAACAACATGTTTCTTTTTCAACCTGTTCCTGTTTCTTTTTGCAATAAAATATTGTTAAAACAGAAACACATATTTTTAATCAAAATTAATTATTAAAATAGACCATTTTATTTAATGAAGTGACGTATGTACAGGGTCTTTCAACGAGGACTGAACAGGGGCTCATTTTTGAGCTTCCTTGTATTTAAAGAAAAATCCAAAATAGCCAATCGATGTACTTTTTCCTGCAGAATTCAAAAATGAAACCAAAAATTTATTTGAACCAGAAACAAAAGAGTAACGCTATGGATAAGGTGTTTTTTAAATGGAACATAGCTTTTTTTATACGATTTTTGGAACGAGTGATTTTTTTTTGTCCGTTCTGATTAAAATATTTAATATTGTGACAGCTATTTTTATTAAATTTTAATGTTTTATCCAGTATAATTTAACTTTAACCTGTTATACACTAGGTAATAAAGGTATAATCACCTTTGAATCCTTCAAAGTAATTTGTAAAATTTTTTGACTTTGAAAGATTCAAAGGTAATTATACCTTTATTCTAGTGTATGTTTCAAACAGGTTAAAGTTAAATTATACTGGATAAAACATTACAATTTAATAAAAATAGCTGTCACAATATTAAATATTTTAATCAGAACGGACAAAAAAAAAATCACTCGTTCCAAAAATCGTATAAAAAAAGCTCTGTTCCATTTAAAAAACACCTTATCCATAGCGTAACTCTTTTGTTTCTGGTTCAAATAAATTTTTGGTTTCATTTTTGAATTCTGCAGAAAAAAGTACATCGATTGGCTATTTTGGATTTTTCTTTAAATACAAGGAAGCTCAAAAATGAGCCCCTGTTCAGTCCTCGTTGGAAGACCCTGTACGTAAAAGTCAACAATGGCACAACTTAATATTTTCCAATTTAAAAAAAATATATACAGTTTGAATAAAAAAATAAAGTGCAATACCATTCGACCTTAAATATTGAACATAATTTATTATTAGTTTTATAATTAAATAAGACAGCTTCTTTAAAACTCAATATATTTAATTTCCAGATTACAAATTGTTGATTTTCTCAAAACTTACAATTTTTTAATGTGCCATTATTGCACCCAGTGAGCGAATTGTTTTTCTTAAAAAATGTAACTCTTTATGTTGAAACAATGTACCAAACTAAAAATTAATATCTTATCAAATACTCAAATTATTCAAAAATATCAGTTTTTAATTTCAAACTTTGGAACATGAGGGTCAAAAATTAAAAATGACATTATAAAAGTCATATTATTTTTGCTCAAGGAATATATTGTTAACGGACTGACCTCCTTTTCCGGACACCCTGTATAACTGAGTTATCATCGTCAACCGTGTTTTAAATACGAACGTGAATTTTATACTTCAGATAACGCTTTTCCCTAAATACAATGATTAATTTAACCCTAATTGCTTACCTACGTTTCATCACAAATTATGTATACAAAAAAAAATCTCTATACTTACAGGGTGTTATTTAAGTACGTGGCCAAACTCCAAGGGGTGCTTTTTTAAGTGATTTTAAGAAGAAAATTTCATATAAACATGGGTCCGAAAATGCACAGTTTTTACGATACCGGGTGTCAAACTTTAAAAAAAAAATCGGATTTCGTAAATATCTCAATACTCTTTTATTCGATTTTGTTGAAATTTGGCAATTCTGTTTGTAATAACAAGAGGGATAAGTTAGCCTCAATTAGATTAAAATTATTAGGTCCAGTGGCGTCCCGGAAGACAGTCCAACTAATATTTTTGACAAAAATATGGCCCGCCACTGACTTTTTTTCAAATTATGTATTTTTTTTCGAATTAAGCAACTACAAATACAACTATTTTATTTCCTGAATTTTTTTCTTATCTTGCTTTGTTTTCGAGAAAAAAAATAAAAACCACTTTATTGCGTGTCCCCGGGGCAAGAAGAGTAAAAAATTGAAGCTACTTACCAAGCTATTAAGCAATTAAAATTACACGAAAGTCCTCTTTTGAATTTTTTCGCATTGCCATTTAACGTTTTTCCATAGGACTTGTAGTTTTGCCGGAAATCGAGATAAATCGTTTTCTACCCTTAAAAACTCACCCCCTTCCACTTCCCGACGTCGGATCGCTCGTAAATTATTTTTCCTTTCATTTTTGTTATATTCTCTTCCTTTTCCAATGGGTTTCATCCTACTATTTTTTTTTTTTGGTTTCAAAAATTATCGACCCTGGTCTATTAGGACTCAGTGGCTCTTATGTTTAATTGTAAGTGAAAATACTATACCGAATGGTGAGCTCATTTTCCGGGAGAAAAATAAAACAGAATTTTTAATTATTATTGGTTTGTTATTCGTATGAGGAAAGAGTGGTAACTGTGATTAAAACCATTTTGCCAAACCCTACGGTTATTTAAATTTATACTTCCTATATTATACTTACTCCATTACTTTTGTAAATGTTGTTCAGTGCCTTAAACGAACCCTCGTGATTGTGCTGATGACCGACAGCAATAGCTGCAATAGCTTGAGATTGCAAATGGGTTTTGACAAGAAAAAATGGACTGCATAAAATTTGTCCAATCACTGCACCTAATCCAGTTACCAATACACTTTTAAAAAATATCATATTTCCATGTTTGTCTCGTATGTAACCCGTGTTTTCTGCTAGATCATAAACACCTACAAATTAAAATTGTTGTTATTGATTTTGTTTTAAATAAAATCCGTTGCATGAGAAATACAGGTTATGCTTAAGGTAAATGTTATGTCCCACTTTGTATATATAATTCAGTAACAGTGGCGGCTCGTTAATGAAGGGCTCTGGGGCGCCGCCCTCCCTGCAATTATTTCAAACAGAATCCAAAAATACTTTACTTAAAAAACCAATAAAGCAATATGTATGTAAGCAATCCATTAAAATAATTCAAACCAAACATAGCCCTATTCCAGCGGGTAGGTTATACTAAGCGCGGGCATAAATTCAAACCAAACATAGCCCTATTCCAACGGGCAGGTTATACTCATAGATAAGCGAGTTGCGCGCTCTCAAGATTATACTAAGCGCGGGCGACGGATTATTCGTCCCGATTCAACGCGACTTCTCGATGAGTTGCCATGACGACGGAGGCGTGACGTCGCCTACACATCGCACAACGAGCGGCCGCGGATGAGCTCCAATTTTCCGCGCCCAACAGTACTGTTTGCGAATCGCGATGCCACGGTAGAATAATCGATATAATATGTACTCTGACGAGGCGACCTGTCGATGCCACTGATGTTTTGTTTATTTGTTTTGATTTGATTTATTAGTTACGTTATAAAGTTGGAAAATTTCGTGTAATATGAAGGTCAGTGATTTACAGAAGAAGCTTGTGTTTAGTTCTCTGAAGCTTAAGTGAAAACCTTGATTTAAAAAATGCAGGGCGGCCACTACCAATATTGAACATAGTACAAGTGCAATCAAAATGTAAAAGTAAGGCACTATTACGCGTAAGTTTGACAAAGAAATATATAATAAAAATCCTGGATATGCGGTTGTGAGGACAAATTATTTTTTTTTTGTTTCGTGTGTCTTCTTTGTAATATGAGGGTAAAACACTCTGTATTAGTATATTGTATTAGTGTTCTAATTAGTTATTATGATTAGCTAGTATAACAATACTGTCGATATAACAAATATGTAATATAAACATTTAGCGTAAGTGGAACAACTATGTATGTGGCGACATGGACTAAGATTCAGAATATAGTTTGATGTTGAATATGAAACACCGTTTTCTTTGAACCCTTTGCTGCCACCTATCTGAACATCAAATTATTACATGGCGATCCTGCCAGCCAAAAAACCATAAGAAGAAAAGCACCGATATGGAGTAAAATGGGTAGTGCCAAGTCTAAAGAGGAAATAGTTATCAACCAGGCCTCGAATGGAGACGCAAGGAGCGAAATATCAAACAAGGGGTTTTCGCTGTCAGAGTACCTTTTACTAACACTTGTAGTAGCCGTTATCCTGTATATCATATATAGTGGGATTCTTCGTTATCGTAAGGAATTACGAAAAACTATTCGAAGAGAAATTAACAGAAGCGAGTTAAGAAAATCAAGGGATGAATTAATGACGGAGGAAGCAGTATAAAATTTTTTTTTTAGGTTCTTTTTAGGATAATTATAAAGATGGTTATTACACTTATGGGAAAAAAAAAAAAAAAAACGGAAAATGGACATAAGAAACAAGGCGATATGTAAAGAATGGAAAAAATTAAGCAATTTAGTAATTAAAAAGAAAAAATGTACTAAGTAAGTTATAGAATTAAGTAAATTGTATTGAAATAGGGACCTCTTTAACAAGTACTTTGCTCTTAAATAATTAGATTTGCATATTTTTCATGGGAGATAACTTAAACATAATTTTAAGTTCTCTAGCAGATGTCAGAACTTATCTAGGAAAATTAAATTACGACAGACGAAAAACATCCATCGTTTCAACTAAAGTTAGGGAAGCAAAAACTATTTACTCTCGACTGAGTGAGGAGGTTTCTGCTATTAATCAAAAAATAAAAGATTCTGAACTCGACGAAGCAGACATTGAATATTCTAAAAATACTATAGACAAAATTAAAAAAGTATATCAGGAAATTATAAATTTTGATAAACAATTCGCAGAAGGTTTGAGTAGTGATAACCAAGACGCGGAAAGTACAAATCGGGATAACCAGGACGCGAAAATTATACATTCAGATATGTCGGCTTTTGACCTGAAAGTGGCCACGAGCCTCTTGCCTGTAATGGATGACTCGGAAGCTATTACACATAAACTAATCGACGCGGCAGAATTTTATCATTCTATGCTTAACGATGATGGCAAGCCTATTTTAATTAAATTCATTCTGAAAACACGAATTTCAAATAATGCGAAATTGAGATTAAAGTCTAGTTACGATTCTATGGATTCATTATTAGGAGACATAAAAAAACATCTTTTAACGAAACAATCCGATACCGCCCTTCAGGCAAAATTGTTTTCCGCCAAGCAAGGCGATAATACTGTTTCTGAGTTTGGTAAAAATCTTGAAGATATCTTAGTAAATCTGACAATTTCTCAAGCAGACGGTGATTCAAGAGCTTTTGATATTTTAAGACCAATAAACGAAAAAATCGCTATAAAAAGGTTTACAGGTGGCCTTAGAAATCATAAACTCAGCACAATCATATCTGCTAGAAATTTTGAATTTTTAAAGGATGCCATTAGAGCGGCGCAAGATGAAGAAATTTCCTCTCAAAGCAGTAATCAACAAATTTTCAATATGTTTAGAGGAAGAGGAAACAACAGAAATTTTTCTGCAGGTTTTAACAGAGCTAGAAACTCTGGAAGACATTTTAATAACAATTTCAATAGAAACGTAACTAATAGAAATAACAATCATGTTTCTAATTATCAACAAAATAATTCTCGCTTAGGTAATGGTAATAGCAATCCGCAAAGTCAGCGTTTTCAGGGGGGACACCGAGGACGTTCGTTTACTCGCGGTTATCGTGGAAATTCGCGGAGACAAATAAATTTTGCTGACCAAGACATTAATGCAGGTCAGGAAACGTTGCCGTATGATGTTTCTAGGGAGCAAACATTTTTTCGTCCCTAAAGTAGAAGGGAATAGTCATAATAATATTTTTACTTACTCCGAAAATTACTCAAATTCAGTTTCTTTTAGAGTAAACAACAAAAGTTTAGGATTCTTAGTAGATACGGGAGCGTCATTGTGTGCGCTTAAGTTAGAGCATTTAGATGCAAGTATACCTTTACATAAGGAAAATCTTGAAATAAATGGCATAGGGGGTAGAGTATGTTCCGTAGGTTATGTATACTTAAATCTCGCTATAGGAAACATACAATTTAGGGAAAAGTTTTATGTATTTGATTCGTTGGAATGTCATACAGATGGTATAATTGGGAGAAATTTTTTAGGGAAGTATAAAGCTAAATTAAACTATGAGGAAAATACTTTAGATCTTTTCAATGAGGGAAAGAATGTTATTTTAGACTTAAATGCTTGTTGTAGTCATATATTAGTGTTACCTGCAAGGTGTGAAAGTATTCAGTACCTTGAGACAGGGTTAAATGAGGAATGTGTTGTTATGCCAAGTGAGTTATGCCAGGGTGTGTTTGTAGCAGGAGTGATTGCACAACCAGTGAATGGGAAAGTTCCGGTTAAAATTTTGAATACACGGGAAAGTGAAGTACGCTTGAGAAATTGCTTACCTAAAACTGAGAAGCTCAACAATTATGATTGTTGTCAGTTTACTTCTCAAAATATTTCAGTTAATCGAGTAAAACAGTTATTTGACATGCTTAAACTTACCTACTTGAATAAAGAAGAGAAAGATTCAATAGATCAATTATGTGCTAAATTTGCAGACATATTTCATATGCCTGGGGATAAATTATCTGTAACAAATATTTATAAACAGTCAATTCAAGTCAAACCGAACACTCAACCAGTTTATATAAAACCTTATAGACTGCCTCAATCCCAGAGGGAGGAAATAAATAAGCAAATTTCCCAAATGTGCGATAATGATATAATTGAGAGTGCGCAGAGTGAGTGGTCGTCGCCTGTTTTACTGGTACCGAAAAAGAGTGAGACATCAGGAGAGAAACGTAGCAGATTGGTTTTAGATTACAGATTTTTAAACCGTAGTTTAGTAGATATCAAGTGGCCTATTGCAAATGTGGTTGATATTTTGGATTCTCTTGCGGGAGCTCTTTATTTTTCGCATTTAGATCTAAGTCAGGGGTATTATCAAGTGGAACTAGATGAACAAAGTAGAAAATTGACAGCCTTTACAACTGATCGGGGGCAATGGCAAATGAAAAGATTGCCCATGGGGCTAAAACTTAGCCCCAGTGCCTTTTCTAGGATAATGACAGTTGCAATGGCAGGTCTAAACTACGAAAAATGTTTTGTTTACCTTGACGATCTAATAGTATTCGGGAGAAATCTTAAGGAACACAACAAAAACCTTATGGACGTTTTTACTAGACTTCGTAAAGTAAATTTAAAACTAAATCCCTTAAAATGCGAGTTTTTAAGGAAAGAAATTCTTTATTTAGGTCACATTATTAGTGATAAAGGAATATCTCCTGATCCTGAAAAAATTAAAGCTTTAGACGAATATCCCGTTCCAAAAAATTCAGACGAAGTTAAACGTTTCGTGGCTTTTGCAAATTACTACAGAAAGTTTATTCCGAAATTTGCGGAGCTATCTGTACCCCTAAACAAATTGTGCAGAAAGTATGCAAGGTTTGAATGGACGGATGAATGTAACAACTCATTTAAAATCCTAAAGAACGCACTAAGTCAATATCCAGTTTTACAGTATCCTGATTTTGCAGAGAAAAATGAATTTATACTTCAAACTGATGCGTCAAAGTCAGCTATTGGAGCAGTACTCTCAAATAAAAATAATAGACCAGTGGCGTACGCCAGTAGAAGTTTAAATAAAGCGGAAATAAATTACCCTATTATTCACAAAGAACTTTTAGCTATCTACTGGGCTGTAAAGCATTTTCGGCCTTATTTATATGGACGCAGATTTAAAATAGTAACTGACCATAAACCTTTATTATACTTATTTAGCCTTACTGACCCATCCAGCCGGTTAACAAAATTTCGATTAGGCCTTGAGGAATATGATTTTTACGTTGAGTATGTGAAAGGAAGTGAAAATGTCACCGCGGATGCATTATCAAGAATTATCTTGACATCTGAGGAATTGAAAAGCATGAATAATGACATGATTGCTGTTTTGACCAGAGGACAGTGTAAGAGTATGAAAGAGCAAGATTGTGTGTTGGACAAGGATAACCTTAATGTTTGGCCTGATCAACCAGATATTGTGGAAGTTCTTAAACAACCTAAAAATTGCACTGAGTTAGTTTTAACGACATCGTCCAAAATAAAAACATTGTCAAAAGATATAACTGAACACTTGGGGAGTTTTTATTATGTTCCATTGCAACTTAGTTTGTACTTTAGTCAAAATACTCGATCGGCATTGGCGCGAGACGAAATGCTGAGAGATTTGGCCAAAATAACTAAGAAAGCAAATATAAATGAATTATATATTTTAAAAAATGAGAAAAATAAAATGTTTATTAAATGGATAGGTAAGGAAATAAATAGTAATCCTAATTGGGGGGGCCCCCGTATAAATATTGTACAAGGAGCTAGCAAAATAATAGATAATGATGAGAAACGAATTATTTTGAATGATTTTCATTTACTTCCCACAAGTGGACATGCAGGCATAAATAGAATGACAAATAATATAAAAAAGTATTACTTTTGGCCAGGTCTAGATAACGATGTTGCAGACTTTGTAAGAAAATGTGACACTTGTCAAAAACAAAAGCATTGCAATCGTTATACTAGACAGCCCATGGTTATTACGTCGACAGCCAATTATTCTTTTCAAAAAGTATATTTAGATATTGTAGGACCACTACCAACAGATGTAAATGAATTTGCATACATCCTGACTTTACAGTGTGAGTTAACAAAATTTGTGGAAGCATATCCTATAAAAAATAAAGACACCGTATCTGTGGCAAAATCATTTGTAGAAAATTTTATCTTACGATATGGAATTCCACAGGAAATTGCAACGGATAGGGGTTCTGAATTTATTTCTTCCACTATGAGTGAGGTTTGTAAGCTTTTAAAAATAAATCAAATTTATTCCACGGCATACCATCATGAAAGTATTGGTTCTTTGGAAAATTCACATAAGGTATTGGGTGCCTATTTAAGAATTCAATCCGAAAATAATGATGCAGCGTGGAGTACATGGATTCCTTATTGGTGTTTCTCTTATAATACTACAGTCCATACTGAAACTAAATATACTCCTTTTGAACTGGTCTTTGGAAAGAAATGTCAGATTCCTAATAATCTAAATAATATGTTAGAACCCATTTATAACTTTGAGAATTACCCTATTGAGTTAAAGTATCGGTTGCAAAAGGCTCATGAGGATGCAAGAGCTAACTTATTACATTCAAAATTTAAAAGAAAGCAAAGTTATGATGAAAAAATTAAACCCATTCAATACAAAAAAGGCGATTTAGTACTGGTAAAAAATGAAGTGGGAAACAAAATCGCAAGTCCTTGTTTTCTTGGTCCTTATTTAGTTATCGAGGATGGATCTCCAAATGTAAAACTAATGAAAGGTAATAAGGAGATTGTAATCCACAAAAATAGAACTAAGTTATATCATAGTTAAGTAATTTCTAGGTAATAATTTAGTAGTAAGGAATCGGCCGGCCCTACTTTCGTATTCTTCTCTATCTGCTATTTATTCTAGGTCTGACTACTCTAATTTTCTTCCTTTTCTTTCTTCATTTCTTGAATTCTTATTGACTAAGAAAATGTTTGTTATAAGTATAGTTATTATTTCACATGAGTTAATTACTTTCATATTATAATTAGCAGGAATTTCCATTTGAAAACAAAGTGTAAATTCCTTAAATTGCCCGGGGAGGTGTAATATGAGGGTAAAACACTCTGTATTAGTATATTGTATTAGTGTTCTAATTAGTTATTATGATTAGCTAGTATAACAATACTGTCGATATAACAAATATGTAATATAAACATTTAGCGTAAGTGGAACAACTATGTATGTGGCGACATGGACTAAGATTCAGAATATAGTTTGATGTTGAATATGAAACACCGTTTTCTTTGAACCCTTTGCTGCCACCTATCTGAACATCAAATTATTACATCTTTTTGACGGGGATGATAATTGGACTATATAAATGTGGTGCAGGACTTAAAACATAACTTTCAGAGAAAATAAAAAAAACATGAAAATAGTGCAAAACATCGTCACAATGTGGTAAGTTTTGAGATGTTAGGACAAACTAATATTTTAACTTGTTTAAGTAGTGCTTATGCTGATGAAATTAAAATTCACAACGAGAAAGTTAGAAAAAACAGACACGTACTTTCGAAAACAATAGCTATAGACATTTAAAAAAAAAAATTTATTTAAAGCCAGCGCCCTGACTCGCTAGTCACGAGCCACCACTGTTCAGTAACCTAGCGGAGGGCAAGAAATGGATTTATTTTACAGGCTGTGATGATCTCTTGATTATTCTGCATAAGATATAGTCAAGTTTTTCTAAAAGCAAAGCGTTTTGACAGTTGACACCCACATGTGACATTAACAACTGATACTGGTTTCTTCCTAAAAGTTCCCTGTTCAGAAGTGGGCCGTAGCAACCTTGCGCGTAAGGTTTCGGAGACTAAATTTTCTTGGTGTTTATTATTCAAGTTGAACGGTGAGGAGAATAAACCAGTTTAGGTTAATTAAGTCGCCTATTTTCAATAACAAACATATCATTTATCATCATTAGCTATTATAAATGTAATATTATTAGTTTATCCAATTTAATTACTAAACAATGAGAACTAATCAAACTGTTTGTATTTAAAAACACATTGCATTTTGGCGGCTTTGTACTACTCCGGGAACGTAAATTATAATATGGCAACGCAGCATTGAACGCGAAACATGCGTAGTCGCACCGCTTGCACTCTCTCCTGCAATATTTTGGTGGCGAAACTCTTGTGTGTTGTCAGGGTTATTCATAGCGTTTTCCATTGGTAAGTTTAAAGCATGTCAAATGCATTTCTACAATGTGACCAGTAAAGTTCGCATATATGGGATTTTTTTTTTATTAATAGCTTTATTCGAAATTTGACTTTGGCATTAAGTTCTGCTTCGATCAAGATGAAAATTAAGCAAAAAAATAGTAGTCAAGTGATTCGCATTATCTGTCAAATTTTAATTTTTTCTAAAAAATAATTGAAAGGCGGAGTGGGGTTATTTCTAGCCCACCTGCCTACATGCAAAATTTTAGTTGCATAAGATAAGTTTCATTTTTTAGCCATATTTTGTAAATTGCACCACTTTTGCAAAATAAGACTCAACGCAACCTACATAAAACTTCTTAGTTTTGACAATGCTTTATTTCAGATACATTTTCTTTAAAGTAGCGCCATATTAAATGTGTGTTTTTCTACAAAATCAAAATTGGGCTATTAAAATTTGGTCGCATGTGATGCAAAGTTTATTTGTTTTTGACCCTGTATAAGGTAACTTCAAAATAAGTATTTTTGAAAACGTAGTTTGTGTCTGAAAGTAATACACCTTAATATTAAAACAAAAAGAACACAGTGTCATCAGTAAAGTGTTCATTAAGTGAAAAATAAATTTTAGTGGTGGGTAAAAAATCAAAATTATCTTATGCAGCTGAAATTTTGCACGTGGGCTAGAAACTGCAATTAAAAAAACTTTCTTATAACTTTTTTTCGATATTTTCAGAATCACTTTTGAATTATTTTTTGGAAAAAATTAAAATTTGACAGATAATGCGAATCACGTGACTACTACCTATTTTTTTGCTTAATTTTCATCTCGATCGAAGCAGAACTTGATGCCAAAGTCAAATTTCAAATAAAGCTATTAATAAAAAAAAATCCCATATGCGGACTTTACTGGTCACACTGTATATTTTACCCATGAATAACGCCATAACTTTTAATTTATCGCACGATGAGTTCGATGTTTCATTTGTAAATAAAATTAACGCTGTATTTTGCAAGCTATTATGCTAATAAACCATTCATACACCCGTACAAGTTTAAAATATGGTGAATGCGATGGTAAAAGAACTTAGCCCAGTCCTGTCTCTATCTGAATTTATTCCAAGTTACAAACTCACGCTGCATTATTATTTTTGTTATAATGATCATTTACTAATTTCAATTTCAACTCACCCAATCTTGCTCCATTCAAAAGCAACTGTACCCATAGAGCGGGAACAAGCCCTTTCTGAAGAGCCAAAACGCCATCATTTTTTGCTACCACATATCCGGAATGGAAAACGTTTTTGTAATGTATAGCATGTTGGCCTTTTGCTTGTAGTTCGCCTTGTAGCTGTAATCGGGTTTTTAAAACCTCCAATGGGTTTGTAAACAAACATGCCCCCATGGCTGCTGTCCCTCCTATCAAGAACTCCATACCTTTCCAAGTTTTTTTTCACTCACCGTTATTGTTGATGTATTTACACTTTATTTTATCATAATATTTTTTCAGCTTGATATTTCTACTAGTCATTACAATAGCGTTGAGTTGCTTTCATAATACATATTGTTTAATTTATTTCTAATCTATTTTACTGCAAAGATATAAAGGTTACAATATGTACACAAATGTCATGTATTATCAACGATATAAAAGTAAGCCGAAAGAAAAATAAAATGTTAAATATCCGCATTTGAAAACACTTCTTAGGTTGTATTTAATGTCGCCATGGAGAAAATTTTACCGCTCATTTTATTCGTTCGTTTTCCGTCTGGTACTGGTCGGTACAAAAATACATTGCTTCTGGTGAACATTTCTTAAATGCAAATACCTGTCCGTCACTTCGCTTCTCGTCTTTTACGGGCGACTTTGCGCCCACATTGCACCTCGCTTTCGCCCATTTAAGTGGGAGTGGGAAACAAGTAGTAGTATGCAGTATGAATGTACTCCATGGTAAAGTACCTATATCTCAAAGTATGATTATCGTCTTGCCTTTTTAAAATCAATTAACATAATGCAAATTTCTAGCCAGGTATTTTAGGAGAAGTCAGTGACGGATTAAAAATAATTTAACTCTAATTAATTTTAATTCACCTCTAGTCGTAAAAATATACTAATAACATGTGTCCTAACTAAGTTTTCGATACTAACAAAGAAAATACATACCTAATTAATAAATTTGTTTAATCTAAACCTAATTATGTTTCACTGTCAGAGCAGTAGTAATTTAGTTAATTTTTCCCGCTTTCAGCCGGTATATTGTTTATAAGTTTTAATTAACTTTTTCTAATTTTGTATCATAACAAATCTATGACGATACGCATTTGCGTATAAGCTATTTCGATACGCGTTTTTTCTTTAAACATTTAAATGTTTTATTTCATTGACTTGCGCGGCCTTTGTGATTTACGAGAAAACCCATTTTTCGCAGAGGAAAAATAGCTTGATAACCTAATTTTTTATTCTATGTGGATAACAGTCATGTATGTTGGTTGCATAAATCTATAAATCAATCTTTTGTAGATGCTTCAAGCTATCATTTTCTGCCAAATCCTATCCAAAATTCAAACTACTAACCTTCCAATGTCGATTTTAACTTCAACTTTATTTGAATTTTCCATCTTCCCTATACTAAATCGCAATGCCGTGACGTAAAATCACGTCTTTTGAAATTCGAAAAAAAGTAGCAAAATCGCCCGAATTTCCGAACGCTCTGTATATGTACCGAATGTACAAGGATCACACAACGTATTCCGTCCAATTTCAAATCTCATATCGCTAAAATAACTTTAGAATCTCGTGGTAAAAATGGGTCAATAAATCAAAAAAATACAGTTCGCAAAATAATTTTTGTTGTCCAAAGGCTACTGTGATAAAAATAGTATTACCAATATAATATTTAGATTAAAATTTACAAAATTTAAAGGATTTATTTTCTTTTTAAATATGTGTTTTTTTATTGAAAAAACTACAAATTAGAAAAAATAGTATAACGTAGGTACCTGTTATATAAAGCAGTTTTAAGCACTTGTCCCGTTATAAAACTCGCCGCAAGCAGCTCGTTTTTTAACATGGACGCGTGCTATAAAATAATGCTTTATAAAACGTGGTACGTTATACTATTATGACACTTGTACTTAGGGTAGGGGGCGGGAAACATTTTTTGCTCTCACCTAAACAATAAGTAAACAGAGATTTCCTTCAAAGCATCTTGCTTGACATTGAATATCAAACTATATAAGAATGACGGATGTCCGAGAAAAGTTGACAACTCAGTTTTAGACGTCTTGGAGGTGGTTTGGCCGCCATTGTGGAGTTGATCGTAATTCTAACCTTAAATCTGTCGTTATAATACAGCGCCTCGGCAACAGATGTCTCAAATTCACTGATGTGATGTCGTGGTGTTGCCGCATATCGTATTTTATAGGAATTTTTAATGATTTAAGTATTTTTAACAGACGATAAAATAGGAGGTTCTCAATTCCAGCCGAATGTATGTTTTTGATAATAATATGTACGCTGATTACTCCGGGGTAATTGGACCGATTTTCACAATGATTTTACCGTTGCACTGGGTGTTTAATGTTAAACAAATAAAAGTAGATAAAAAGCGACGGCAAGTATAACTAAAATAGGTTTTATTTCGTCGAAAAATAGCAAAATACGTAATACACTAATACAAACAAACTGGCTGTTTCTTAAGTAAGAAAGTAAAACCTACTTATTTTAACCATTTTGAAAAGTAGTACCTAATGATTGCAATTAAAAACCAAGTTATACAAACAAACCGCACATCATTCATATTTTACCCAACATATACCTATACGCTGTAGCCTAGGTAGGTATGTATTGAATAGTGAGAGTCGTCATTTAATTCTGTTAGAAATAGAAAACATGGCAGACAATATGTTTTCATGTAATTAACGTTGGGACGTCAAAAGGTTGAAAATATTATAAGCTACAAAGCAATTAAAAATAGGGACATTTTTAAGTCTAGACTATACTATAGGTAGGAAAATAAATGTAATATACTTAAATCTAGGATAGGTGTAGGTACTTATGTGAAATCAAGTTTTACGATAAGCTATAAAAATAAATTTAAAAAACTCATGCAAGTCAAACAGACAGGCGGCAACAATGTTTTAATTTAGCAGTGAAAAGGCTAGTCGCTTTCTTGTTGGTGAACTCATTGTGCCATCTATGAATTTAACGTAGCAGATTTAGGAAATCGGCTCATATGGCCTTCTTATAGTTTGATATTCAATGTGCTTGATTAATCCTCTATTAAGGTGGGAGTATCAACATGCTTGCCAACCTATAACCTATTTTCGCGTAGATTTATTTATGTTTTCTAGCTTTTACACAAAATTTAAATAAAATCAATGTCGACTTGATATTCTATATGGGTAATAATTGACATATTTACCAAATATCAAGGAATTTCATAACTTATTTTAGGAGAATTGTATAGCAAAAAATATCGGGTTAGATTTTTTTTAACATTATTATGTCATTGTTCTTTTACTATACAATTCTCCCAAAATTAGCAAGGAAATAAATAGATATTTTTGTAATTTATCAGATATTACCCATATAAGTAATGTGCCGACAATACTGATTTTATTTAAATGTTAGTCAATAAAATAATAAACTTGAAAAAATAACGCGAAATAGGTTGGTAATGGATTAAATGACGTTGAGAATATGCCACCTTAATGATTCATATACATTTTTAACAATTTGTTTTGCATCCAATTATAAGTGATTTCGTTTTCTTCTACTAGATGCAAAGCGATAATTTTCCCACGGGCGCCACGTAATACAAAACTAGTTGAACACTGATATTTCTATGCACGGCAGAATCAATAACACTTCAACAAATTTCTTAAACGCACAATACACAGGCTTTCTCAAGGCTGGTTTTGTATTCTAATTACACCAAGGCCCGGCCCTGGGGTCAATTAACCAGGGTACCTAACCTAAATAACAATTACAAACGCCATAAACTTATCGACTACTGGGTGGACCTACCTGCTCTTGATAACAACAACATTTCTATGCAAAATAATGATCAACAAGTGATAATATTAAAATTGTCAAACCTTTCAGGTATACAACAATAAGGTTTTATTAAAATAAATAACAGGTAGCAAAAGCCAAGACGATATACTCATTAGAGATATGTACTTTGCAATTACGCTGAGTGAATCATCTTCACGAACAAATAGTGTGTTTCCACTACGTCAAAAAAAAATGTGTCTGCGTCGTTCGACGGTAATAAAATTGCTGGTTTTAATACCTACAATATAAAAACAATTTCACGAAACTATTTAGCGGTGCTGCTTAACATATAAGTATCAGCAATATTTCTATTTCTCTGTCCTGTCTGGATCATGATAATAAATAATCTGAACCTAACACTTTAAACACACCCTTTTTTTAACAAAGAATAAAGTAGCCCATAGACTGCGGCTTTGTTGGCTCAGTTGGCTGCGTTGTTTGACGAGCTGCTTGTCGAGCAAAGCAGTCAACAAAAACGACGCGCAGTGTTACATAGAAACACAGTGGGTGGCGCCCTCTAAATTTGACAATAAAAATGAGGGCAGATTTTAATTTTTTACCCCACAACCCCCACGCTCCCCCCTAGCCGAGTATTGTGACAATAAACCAATTATTAAAAAAAAAAATTATGAAAAACTAGAACTCTGTGAATGAACTTTTGACACTCTGTATCTCCGAAATCATCCACTTTTCGACAGAGGTAAGTTGGGTTACATCATTATATTTAAGCTTCGAAAATTTATGGTAGCATTTTCTTCCGCACCTTTTAGAGACACCCTATACCGTGTGGTGTTTCTCAAAAGACGTTCACCAATATAACTTTTTTATATTTATAGATATTAAAATAAAATTTTGAGATTATGCATAAGAGATGAGTCTGCATTTATTGGCGTAGTTTTCAATTTGTTAGAACTTTCGGTTTAACCGGAAGTGACCTGGACTTTGATATTTTAAATGGGACATCTTGTATATTTTTACTTATTTGGGTTCAGCATAACATTATTAGTGAAATGACACCTCACTGTCATTTTTTGACGTGTTATAACATTTTTATGTTTATTTTCAATCTACAGTGCTACAAATTAATTAAATCTTAATTTATAGTCAAGTAGTATATGAAAATTAAAATTATGTTATAATAATTGACTTTCTAAGTTTCACAAGCGTTTAAAAAATGAAATTTCGTTTTCTAGACGTTTACTCCGTTTTTCCAAATGGAATATTTTCCATTGTTTTTTAAAGCCACCTTTATATTTCTTTATAAAAGAGATGGCGGCAATAATGCATAACGCTTTTAAATTTGCGATTGGGATTTAAGGCAAATTTTTCAGTGTCAATATTAAAATGGTAGAAGTGTAAAGTATGATAACAAATTGTTGAAAAAAAAATGCTCGTTTTAAATATTCTAGTGAACTACCATCGTTCCATTTGGAAAAATGCAGTAAACGTCAAGAAAACAAAATTTCATTTTTTAAACGCTTGTTAAACTTAGAAAGTCAATTATTCTAACATAATTTTAATTTTCAAATACTACTTGACTATAAATTAACAGATTTAATTAATTTGTAGCACTCTAGATTGAAAATAAAAAATAAACATAAAAATTTTATAACACGTCAAAAAATGACACGTGAGGTGTCATTTCACTCATAATGTTATGCTGAACCCCAATAAGTAAAAATATACAAGATGTCCCATTTAAAATACCAAAGTCAAGGTCACTTCCGGTCAAACCGAAAGTGCTAACAAATTAAAAATTATGCCAATAAATGCAGACTCATCTCTTATGCATAATCTCAAAATTTCATTTTAATATCTATAAATACAGAAAAGTTATAGGGGTAAACGTCTTTTGAGAAACACCCGGTATATCTATATAAATCAGAAGATTTTTTTTCCTTTCATTCCGTCAGATCTATATAAAACTGAATCTGTGTTTGTCCGGAAAAAGAACACCGACTTCCAGTTTGTTGAGGTGGGAAGTTCAAATTTTACACATATAATGGTACCAATATGTAGGGAAAATGCAATATATTTCTTGACAAAATGGCGGTGAAATGTCCAAAAGGGACACTGCGCAGGCAGAAAAGCCACGGGAACAGTTTCGAGTAGATGGACCGTAAAATGTGCATCCCGGCAAAGCGGACGGGGCCTGCTATTAGAACAAATAAAAATAGATATTTTCCTTATAAAATTTCATTCTGGGTTTCAAAATTAATTGACATAAATGTAGTTAAAGCCAGATTCCATTAACGAATTCTCATACTTCTACAATTTTAATTTACTATCCATTTGTTGTTAAATAGGTCACTTCGTGAATTGTATAAGCAATCGTCCAATTAAATATAATTAAGTGAAAAATTATCCTTATTCGTGATCCGAAAATAAGGAATCTATTGCTTTTTTAGTACAATGATGAATCGCGAATTGTACTGGGGAATTGATTCGGTACCCAGCTCTGCCATACAGCCGGTATTTGAAAATATTCATTAACAGCACAATAGGCATAAATATGATACATAAAGAAATATTCAATTGATACAGTTAGAACAGCCAACAAAAATAAATACTAATATATATTCTACTGTTTTTTATTTACAATATTAGTTCTTCTCACTTTAAAAGATATTGTTAAGGGGTACTTGTTTTATTTTTACTTCTTTGCATGTAGTTTATATGATTGTATAATATCCTCTTGAATAAAATATTTATTGTATAAAGACCTAAGTTCATCAAAAAACACTAGACATAATACTGTATGAGGTCCCAGTCTCAAGTACATCGGTCCAAGGCCTTTATAAAAAGCTAATAATCCTTCGGATTTATAAATTTTATATACACAGTCGAAATAGTTCCTATACATCAACCCTTTTCCTCTCGCATCGGCAGCTAAAAAGAAATTAATATTGTTAAATATAGAGTCATTATTTCAATGGTCATGAGTGAGTTCCCTTCCCGTAATAACCCCCCTTCCCCAGTTTGAAATCGCAGGAGATTCAAAACTGTATATTTCAATATATAATTTTTATTTTTTATTAATATTAAAATTTTCCAGTTAACAGCCAATTAGAAATTTTTACATGCAAACAGCAATATAATTATTTTATGTTTCTCCTGAACAACATGGCAGTAAAGATTCACGGAACTAACGAAACCAACTATAATATTACGTCAATCAAATTAACCAAAAGGGTTAAGGTGGGAGAATCAACATGCTTGCCAACCTATATCGCGTAGATTTATTTATTTTTTCTAACTTACACAAAATTTAAATAAAAACAATATTGTCTTCATATTCTATAGGTAATAATTAACATGTTAAATAAATATCTCAAGGAAATTTCATGAGTTATTTAAAGAGAATTGTATATCGAAAAATATCGGTTAAGATTTTTTTTTTACATTATTATGTCATTGTTCATTCACTATACAATTCTCCCAAAATAAGCAATGAAATAAATTGATATTTTTGTAATATATTAGATATTACCTAAATAATGTGCAGACGATATTGATTTTATTTAAATATTAGTCAATAAAATATTAAACTAAGAAAAACAAGGCGAAATAGGTTATAGGTTGGCAATAAATTGAATAACGTTGATAATTCCACCTTAACATCAACCCCGCCGGCGTTGTCAGTGCCTGTTCTAGGTAGAGATAGTTATAAAAAACTGACTCTTACTTAGACAACTTGTGTACATGTATATATATTATATAATTATATTACTATGTTAATTATTGACTTGTGAAAATATGTTGAATAATAAAAGCCCTTTTTAATTAATTAATTAATTAATATAATTAATATATCATCAATATATATCAATTTTTAAAAAACTTTGTCTGCACGCCGAAGAACATTTTATTATATTTCGATGGTGTAGCGCACAAATTTAATGTGGTAAGTACAATTTTTGGTCAAAATGAGTTACTTATACATCCACCAGGCAATAGCTTGCTATCAATAATTTCGCATGCACAAATGTGGTAATTGAATTTAGTTATTTTTGGGCTAGTAGAGCTCCATCTGACACTTGTTGTAAGTACTGACTACAGATTTCTACTTTATATGTGGTAAGAGCACTTAAGGTGGGAGTATCAACATGTTTGCCAACCTATAACCTATTTCGCGTAGATTTATTTATGTTTTCTAGCTTTTATACAAAATTTAAAGAAAATCAGTATCGACTTGATATATAGATAATAATTGACATATTTAATAAATATCAAGGAATTTCATACCTTATTTTAAGAGAATTGTATAGCGAAAAATATCGGGTAAGATTTTTTTAACATTATTATGTCATTGTCACTCATTGTTCTTTCACTATACAATTCTCCCAAAATTAGCATGCAATGAAATAATATCTATATTTTTGTAATATATCAAATACTACCTAAATAATGTACCGACGATATTGATTTTCTTTAAATGTTAGTTATTAAAATAATAACCTCAAAAAATCAACGCGAAATAGGTTATAGGTTGGCAATAGATTGAATGACGTTGAGAATTCAACCTTAACACATTTGGCATTTCAATACAGGATTTTGTTACGTTGTAAGTACGCACACTAACCACATTTGTGTTACTTAAATATTTATAACCTCAAAAGTGGCAAGGTTTAACCAAGCAAAATTATACACTTAATGCTATAGTATGGTAATATAAATTTAAAAATGTTAATGTATTTCTTTGAGTTTGATTTCAAAGTGTTTTTTTTTATTATGCTATATCGTAAAGTAAGCATTAGTTTAAAACCACATATGTGGTAAGTGCTGTTAATATTTCAAAAAATGATCGTTTGCTCCTATTCAAAAAAATATTTTGGTACATGCGGTTTGTCCAGCGATAAATATGTAACAACCACATCCTACCTATACAACACAATCGCAATTAAGCAATATGCTATATTACAGAAGCATCCAGAACTTTAGATTTTGTCTCCTGATCATTTTACACTTTTGCACTTTTACCACATTTGTGCGCTACACCATCGATATCTTGACCGACACAACGACATAAACCAAATACAACTTTGGTTTATAACCACTTTCTGCGACTCCCTGTATAATATTTCTGAATAAAGAAAATAAAATATAGGTACTTAAGTATCTACAACCTGGTAAAAAAATTAAATTTCTATGTCTAATATTAAAAAAATTAAGGGGGCGGTGAAAATATAGCTTATTCTACTTCTACACACAGTTTATGAGGAACTGACAAGTTATTTTTTACATTTTATCAGGCTACAACTTATGGTACAACTTGAAGAAAAACCACTCTCATGTTTCTCTCGTCACCATTTCTTTAAAAATGTATTTAAAATTTTTAAAAGTTGATATATATCTAGTGCGAAGTAGCGATAGAAAATAACATTTTCTTGGTTGCTATAAGAATTGCCATATTACTTACGTTGATTATAAAGTCGCGTTGTTACAAGATCAAATGGTGTCATCACGAGACTTATCACTACTCCTGCTACCATACTACCCAAAAAGGACTTTAGTATTGGTATATTTGTAATATTATGGTACTCAATAAATTGTTTTGCATAGTCGAATCCCATTAATTGTGATGTTCCTCCAACAAATGCTCTGGGAATTGAAGATGATACACCTCGAAACAAACCTTTTATCTGGAATAGTTACAAACCCAATTTTAGATCAAACATTAATTTATCTAGAAATTATAAATTTGCAAAACAAATTATCCTCATAAATATCACATTTTATTAAATTTAACATAGGGTATGTTAGAAAGGTAACAAGGTTACTTATGTAGCATATCAGTTTCTCTCTCTGTCTCATGATTCACAATGATTAATGCTCTATCTGACGTCTCAATTTTAAAGTAGTGACTGAGACAGCATACATACTAGCCTTTTCAGAAATTCACTTTTACGGATCCAGGTGGGAGGACGTCTCCGAGAGGTGAAGTCCCCCACAGGCGGCGTCTTAAAGTCAGCGGCACGTAGTTCAACTAAATAATTTGAGGTTAGTTTTGAGTTTCAAATTATGACAAGGCGCCAAGACGTCGACACCCGTTTGTTTATTGATGATTGATGAGTGAGACAGCATACTAGAGCCTGTTCATAAAGGCACTTTGACGGATCCAGGGTGGGGGGAGGGCGTCTTCGAGGGGTGAGATCCACCTCGGGTGACGTCTTAAAGTCAGTAGCTCGGAATTCAACTAAATAATTTGACGTTAGGATAGTTTTGCTTGTCAAATCATTACAACACGTTGACATCGGTTTGTTTTACTTCAATAAATCTTTAAACGTCTGCTGAACTTCTTAGTTGGAAATAAAAATGTATTTTTTGCTTTATAAAAGTTATAAAACTCGAGAGTTGTAGTCTTTTATGAAATCTTATGGAAGGTACGTTGAAAATAATTGCCAAAAAGTTATCGAAAAGATACAATCAACGCTAATTTCAGTATATGTTTTCAAGTATATTATCATCATTTTATCATAGCACTGCCGTCCATTCCGTCTCGTCTCCAGTGGCGTAGCCAGGGGGGGCGCCTGCCCCCCGTCCCCCTTGCATGGCGCCCCTTGCCGCTTGGTGCCCGTATGCAAAATAAAAATATACTTTAATTACACCCTGTAAGATTTATTGAAATTAAAAATAATTTGGTATTCTATTATATGTATTTTGAAAAACAAACACCATATTTTTAATAATAATAATAATAATAGTGGTTCTAAAAAATCATAAAGCGCCCCCATATATGTTCGCCCTCCCGCCCTGCAAGGCTGGCTACGCCACTGCTCGTCTTCATGAATTCTGTGGCGCTTGACCTTACGAAATCAGCTGCCTTTATTCAATGTTGGTTTTACATTTGCACGGATTTTCTTTTATGTATATTCAATAATAAAGTGCATATCCTTTGTCTATTTTATTGAAAAATAAACTCCTGGTTTAGCTTTTCAAGTTTTATAGTAAAAATGCCATATTGTTGTTGCATTCCTGGATGCAAATCCAACTACCTATATAAGGGCCGGTTAAAATATTAACTTAACTTTAAAAAAAAAACAGTTAATATGTCCGTAAATACATATTTATATGGGTAAAGAGGCCTTTAAAGAGAATCTTTTATATGGTTTTTAATCAGAGTTTAAAAACCATATAAAAGATTTGAAAAACTCGATATGATTCATTATACATTTTCTGTTTTGTGGTGTAATTTTAATGAAGCTATATATATTAACACACACTATATTACCTATATTATTGGCTATAGCCATCCAAAAGAAAACCAGTATGTTTCTACATTAGCTTAATATTCCCGGGCCTATTAACAAAAGACATCAACCGAATAATTCGGATATGAGCCCCTTTATCACCATTTCTTAAAGTCCAAAAAGTACCCACATCGATAAAAAAATTTGCCCATGAAGAGGTACAAGTTATCTTTTTGTTACTTTCAAATAAAAAGATCGTAATTATTTATTATTTTTAAAAATTCGTGACAACAAAATAAACCATTTTTTTCTGTGACATGTTATTTACTGTCCGTGGTCGCGAACTTGGCGGTAGGTATTTTATTTACATTTGTATTGATATGTTCTGTTTTTCTCTTCATTTCCCGCCCATAGTGGCTTTTTACTGGTCCCTGACCTTTCAGCTTGCTGATAGATTTTCCACCTCTTGACTGCTAAATTTTTTCACTCCCTATACGTGCTATTGAAAGCTCCATTATGGATTAGTTCCACCTTTAACTTAATTATATTTTCTCTTTTGCTAACAACATCAGCTGCTCATAATTTTTACTTCAACATCGTGATGATGAGTGTTTCTACACTCGAAACATGTAGATTATAGCGTAGCTATTGAATTAAAATTGTGGAGAAAGACTTTATGGTTTTCTTTTCCCTATTTTATTTAAAGTTAATTGATACGTACCCCATTTCTTGTATAAATGTTTCTAAGGGCCTTTACTAAGCCCTCATGGTTATGTTGATTTCCAACAGCAATGGCTTCAACAGCTTGTGCTTGGAGGTGAGTTTTGACAAGAAAAAATGGACTAGCCAAAAACTGACCAGCTAATGATCCTGCTGCGGTTATTAAAAAGGTATTAGTAAACACGATATTTCCATGTGTATCTCTCAAGTATCCTGCCGAATCGGCTGCACCATAAATACCTACAAATTAAAAAAATAGTCAATACCAACATACAGTGTGACCATCAGTAAAGTCCGCATCATATGGGATTTTTTTTTATTAATAGCTTTATTCGAAATTTGACTTTGGCATTAAGTTCTGCTTCGATCGAGATGAAAATTAAGCAAAAAAATAGTAGTCACGTGATTCGCATTATCTGTCAAACTTAAATTTTTTCCAAAAAATAATTCAAAAGTGGGGTTATTTCTGAAAATATCGAAAAAAATTATTAGAAAAAGTTTTTTTAAATGCAGTTTCTAGCCCACATGCAAAATTTCAGCTGCATATGATAATATATTTTGTAAATTGCACGCACCACGTTTGGAAAATAAGACTCAACGCAACCTACATAAAATATCTTAGTTTTGACAATACTTTATTTCAGATACATTATCTTTAAAGTAGCGCCATATTAAATGTGTGTTTTTCTACAAAATCAAAATTGGGCTATTAAAATTTGGCCGCATGTGATGCAAAGTTTATTTGTTTTTGACCCTGTATAAGGTAACTTCATAAAATAAGTATTTTTGAAAACGTAGTTTGTGTCTTAAAGTAATACACGTTAACGTTAAGAAACTAGTTTAATAAAAAGAGTCAATTGTTCTAATAAAAAATCATATAAAAATTAATTTTAATAAATTTTGATTTTGTAGAAAAACACACATTTATTATGGCGCTACTTTAAAGAAAATGTATCTGAAATAAAGCATTGTCAAAACTAAGAAGATTTATGTAGGTTGCGGTGAGTCTTATTTTGCAAACGTGGTGCAATTTACAAAATATGGGTAAAAAATCAAAATTATCTTATGCTTATCTTTTTCGATGTTTTCAGAAATAACCCCACTTTTAAATTATTTTTTGGAAAAAATTAAAATTTGACAGATAATGCGAATCGTGACTTCTATTTTTTTTCCAAATTCTTGCATCTCGATCAAACCAGAACTTGATGCCAAAGTCAAATTTCGAATAAAGCTATTAAAAAATCCCATATGATGCGGACTTTACGTGGATCTACTGGCCGCACGCTGCATGTACTTTACTGTAAGAGTACACAGTTCTTTTTTAACGAAGATCCATTTTCCATTAGTTAACGAATGTTTTTAATTGAAAAATCGATTAAGCAGTCATAAAGCAGCCCCAGTTATTATGGGTTTAAACTTTTTTTAAATCACCCTTAGGTAAACGGCGTAAATTATTTATTTATTGAGATATTTGTGTATAGTGTTTTTTACTATTTAAAATTTTCCAGAAACTAAAATCGAACCAAAAAAGAGTGAACCAAAATACCACTGAATCCCTCACCCTAATGAAAATTCTTAGGTTAGTATTTTTTATCTGTAATGTTTATTATGTGTTTGTATTATTTTTAATTTTAATTTCTTTGTTTAGATTGTTAGGTAAAGAAAAATTCTTAGGTTTTCGCTCAGAAATTTAATGGTATACACTTTTACAGTTGTTGTTCAAGTTGAAATCTTGTCCTTGTGTTATTTTTATCTTTACCAATGTATGACGCTTAATTACTTAAATCGGGGGCTGCGTCATATTTGCGTATACGATAATTTTGAATTGTTTAAATTTAAAGATAATACATGATATCAATAATTACGACGTATTTTCCTTAATTAATGTCGTTAAATAATCAGCTGATGTTGTGCATTAGTTTAAATCATTATTACCACAAAAACTGTCACTTTTACAAATTTTAATGCACTAATTTGTTTAACACATATATATATACCAGGTGTTTCTCAAAAGACGTTCACCCCTATAACTAGTGATGGGCCGTGGGTATTTACCCGATGGGTAAATTCATAAATACCCGGTAAATACCGGGTATTTACCCGAAAGAAATTTACCCGTGGGAAGATTGGGTTTTTTCCTTAAAATAAAGAAACAACATAATTTATGCAGATTATTATATTATTATACTGTTTTTTCATTTTAATATTTTTTATATATTTATTCGTTCTACTCCTATCCTATAAGTATTATCTCTGCTAGTCGTAGTCTAGAAAATCGAGATTATGTTTTCACATGTTAAAAAAATTTCACTGTTTTTCTTTTATTTTGTTTAACTCATATTATTAGCTTCCTAGTAATGTTAATGTTATGTTTTTATTATTTTTTATTGATGTGTTGTTTTATTTGATTTTAAATACGACTTAAAGGATTTTTCTAATTTACATTTCCAATAAAATATATAAAAAACCTTAAATCTATTTATATATCCATTAAGGGTCCGGGTAAATATCTGGGTAAATACCCGGGTATTTACCCAAAATATATTTACCGGGTATTTGCCCATCACTACCTATAACGTTTTTATATTTATAAATATTAAAATGACATTTTGAGATTATGCATAAGAGATGAGTCTGCATTTGTTGGCATAGTTTTCAATTTGTTAGCACTTTCGGTTTGACCGGAAGTGACCTGGTCTTTGATATTTTAAATGGGACATTTTGTATATTTTTACTTATTTGGGTTCAGCATAACATTATGAGTAAAATGACACCTCACTTGTCATTTTGTGACGTGTTATAACATTTTTATGTTTATTTTTTATTTTCAATCTAGAGTGATACAAATTAATTAAATCTGTTAATTTATAGTCAAGTAGTATTGGCTTTCTATAAGTTTCACAAGCGTCTAAAAAATGAAATTTTGTTTTCTTGACGTTTACTCCATTTTTACAAATGATACGATGGTGGTTCACTAGGATATTTAAAACGAGCATTTTTTTCCAACAATTGGATATATGCTATTTTAAAATTGACACTGAAAAATTAGCCCTAAATCCCAATCGCAAATTTAAAAGCGTTATGCATTATTGCCGCCCTCTCGATCTTTTCTAAAGAAACATAAAGGCGGCTTTGAAAAACAATGGAATGGTTTTAAAAAGCAATATGGCTTTAATTTAAAGTTGTAATGTCATTAGTTTATAGAACATATGATACATACAATCTTGCGGCTTCAGAGGAATGTTCCTGGTCACTCCAAAAATTAGGAGCATATCAATTTGTTCATTTCTAGTAAAACTAACCATTTTATCGGAATTACAATGTAAGTTTAATAAACGAATGACATTACAATTTTAATTTAAAACCATATTGGTTTTCAAAACCATTCCATTGTTTCTCAAAGCCGCCTTTATATTTCTTTAGAACAGATTAACAGATTTAATTAATTTGTAGCAAAAATAAAATTAAAAATGTTATAACACGTCAAAAAATGACAGGCGGGGTGTCATTTCACTCATAATGTTATGCTGAACCCAAATAAGTACAAATCTATAAGATGTCCCATTTAAAATACCAAAGTCAAGGTCACTTCCGGTAAAACCGGAAGTGCTAACAAATTGAAAAGTATGCCACTAAATGCAGACTCATCTCTTATGCATAATCTCAAAATTTCATTTTAATATTTATAAATACAGAAAAGTTATAGGGGTGAACGTCCTTTGTTGAGAAACACCCGGTAGAGGGTGTCCCACCGAGAACCGCTTCGATTTGTATATGGAAAACTATACATAGGAAAATTTGACAGTATGCTAATGTTGTTGGGGACAACCCGGCTAAAATATTTTCAATATGGTGGCACTTCCGGTTATATCGGAAGTCCGTGTCAACTTGTTAATTTTAAATAAAACACCCTATATATTGTTACATTTTTTTTTATTTTACGCAAGATTTTAAGCAGATTTCGTATATCATACCGAGGTCTAACCGTTTTTCACATATTATTGTATTTATATTTAAGTTTTTATGTCAAAAATGACGTTACAGTTTAATTATCAATTTTTCCTATAATCTTATTTGTTTGAACACCCTGTGCTAATAGGTATCAAAATTTATTAAAGCAGGTTCCTTTTAACACGGAATCCAAACCAAATTAAATAATGAAGGCTTCCTTATAGGAAAAATTGTTATTATTTTAGGGCCTGCAATAAACGTCTGTTTGACATAGAAACTTAAATGGAATAGAGAATAATAGAATAAATTTTATAGTTAAAAACGCGTTGACTTACACTACAGAGTGTCCGGAAAATACGTGTACAACGTTTGACGACAGACTCCTGACGTCAGAATAGGTCGATCTAAGCCGACTTAGTTGAATCCGTTTAACTTAGTAAAATCCGCTGCAATAAATCATCGCGTGTGTTTACCGGAGTCTTGTAAAGTGTTAATAAGTGTATTCAGCAAGATGGCGGTCATTTTACACATTTGCTTAAGTAATGTTTTTGTTTTACTTAGTTTCTTACAGTACATTATACTTTCAACTTTGTTGTATTATTTATCCAATCTCAGTTTGAGGACATTCCAATCATTCCATACGGCGGTAAACAGTCTCAAAGAGACCGACCGCACAACCAGGGTTATCAGATCTTTCTTCTTCAATTCTTTAAGTTTTTTTATTAAAGATATTTCATTTATATCAGTATTCAGTTGTTAGTCAGTAACTTTCTTTGAAAGCTAGTTTGCAAATATACTTTAAACCGAGGAGTTTTGAGTGTGACAGAAAAAAATAACAAGCCATTCATTGTTATAATAATACATTCTTTAGTCCTTAAGAAACAATATAACTGAAATCAAGACAAAAAGTGTTTTCAGTGTTTAAAAACAACTAATTAACAAACCCTTGTTTCTCGTATATACTTACATTGTGCTTACAAATCCGAAAATTTTGAAGAATTGGCAACAGCATGTAATTTGTTGCGATTGCAAGCGCCAGGATATAAGCTGAACCGGTACCCGGTCTGACTATCGATTCTGCCAGACAGAGATAGGCCAGTGACCGCCGATGGCGTGGAAGAGACGGAGATAAAATATACGTGGTTATGCCTTGATGAACGGGGAGTCTGGTTGACGAGAATGAAGTTCTGGTAAAAAAATTAAAGCATTTTCTGAGCAGTGTCGTGCAGTGTCAGGTTTATTTTTCTGATTTTAGTTTTGTATATAGAATTTTTGAGTTACCTTATATTTATTATTTTAATATAATATTATTATATACAGTGGGTTTATAAAGTGTAGTATGTACAAACACCTAATGTAAAACAAACTTATAAGTGTGTATACGCATAATTATTTGTGTGGAACGCCTATGGTTAGGAAATTCCCACAGTTTAATGTCATTAAATTGACCTAAGAAACACTATACTTTGTTTTATTTTTATTGTTAATAATTGATGTATGCAGGTAATTGTAAATATTTTCTTCTGGCAAAACAGCTCATTCAACGAAAAATATTAAAGAGGTAAAATAGCTTCCAAATGCATCCAGTCACTCTACAAAAATATCTGGGTTGTCATAACGCCGTTCATATAAAAAATTAGAAGAAATGTTGACGTATTATATTACTTTTATAACACTTCCACTTATTTACAGCCGGTACTACTAGAAAACGTCATTTTATAGTATTAGTCTACATACTAAAAATCATTAAAATCGATTAGCAGGTTTTCACGTAATTTAGGAAAAACCAATATTTTTACAAATTTTGACGCCCTCTACCGGCTTAACGAGACAATTTTGGATATAACTAGGAGAGACAGGAGTCTGTCGTCAAACGTTGTACACGTATTTTCCGAACACCCTGTATAGGACATGATATACGAAATATGCCTAGAATTTTGCGTAGATTCCAAAAATGTAATAATATATGGGGTGTTCTATTTAAAATAAGTTGATACCTACTTCCGGTATAACCGAAAATGCCATAATGAACAGAATTGCCGCCATCAACATTAGCATACTGTCAATGCCTATGTATAATTTCCCAGATATAGATCGAAGTGATTCCCGGTGAGACACCCTTTATATTCAGGTATGTAAAACATTTTTGCAAAAAACGTAAATAAAAACTTATTTACCCAGTCTTACCCCATTCATGATCAGTTGTACCCAAAGGGCGGGAACTAAACCCTTTTGAAGAGCCAAAATACCGTCGTTAGTTGCTACCACGTAACCTGCATGAAAGACATTTTTGTAGTGTACAACGTGTTTCCCCTTTGCTTGCAATTCGCCTTGTAGTTGTAATCGGGTTTTTAAAACTTCCAGAGGGTTTGTAAACAAACCTGCACCCATTGCGGCGGTTCCTCCTATTAAAAACTCCATATTGTTGGTTATTTCTTCAATGTCCTTCTACTTCTTATAAATTCCTACAACAGAAAGCATACTTTACGGTAATTATTGTAGTGGCGCCCGCCCATACCTCTCAAGACTCTATTTAGGTATGAAATGTATATGTCGTAGTAGTGAAATCCGTCATTTCATGAAAAGCCTAGTCACTTCATGAAGCGTCGGCAGATTGTGTAAAAACATGAAATTACACGATCTGCCGCGTCACTTCATGAAGAGACCTTGACGTTTCGGCGTATTATGTATAACACAATCTGCCTAATTTTAAATATCGTCACTTCATGAAATGCCACAAAAACAAGGCATATTGTGTAATTCCGTCTAAAAGGTATATTGGCAACTGGTTTGTTCGTTGTTCCTCAGAGCATTTTTTTTTTAATAAAATTTTTTCAACTAATATTATTTTATAAAAATAAAAAAAATGCTCTGACAAACCCGAACAAACCAGTTGCCAATATACCTTTTAGACAGAATTACACAATATGCCTTGTTTTTGTGGCATTTCATGAAGTGACGATATTTAAAATTAGGCAGATTGTGTTATACATAATACGCCGAAACGTCAAGGTCTCTTCATGAAGTGACGCGGCAGATCGTGTAATTTCATGTTTTTACACAATCTGCCGACGCTTCATGAAGTGACTAGGCTTTTCATGAAATGACGGATTTCACTATCACCCTACGACATATACATTAATATCGAATACTATTAACCGATTTCCAGGATCAAAAAGGAGAATAGACTTTATAGTTTTTTGTCATTTTGTTGGTGTTTTTTTTCAAATAAAATTTTTGAATAAGGTGGTAAGGTAGGTATAGGTACCAGGTATAGGTACCTACCTATTATACATTCTCTGTTAATTATTGGAATGGGACACATTTACCCTGTTATCCCACTTACCCTAATTCACCTTACTTATACAGCGTGTGTATAAAGTCTGGAAACGGCTTAATAACATCACAATTTACTGGATGATTTAAACCAAATTTGGTACAGTTGTGTAAGAGGATCTAACGCACCGAATGACGATATTGGCGTTGTTGCCAGCTTTTTAGTTTGTCTGGAATTCGAACGAATTTTATATTTTTAAATATAACACCCAGTATATTTTTACATTTTTAAATTCCACATAAAATTATAATTATTTTTTATTAAATGCATTATTAGTCTATACGTCATAGTTTCCGAGATATTGACTCTCGAAAAGTGACATTTTTGAACTTTGACAGCTTATAAATTTCTAACAGTACGTCTTAGAGCAAAACGGCTTACATGTCCCTATCTTCAATTTTTATTATCTTCCCAAAAAAATCAACTTCCAGTTAAACCGGAACAACTATATTTCCTGCTTTCGAGTTACATCCGAAAAAATTGTCAATTTTGTAGTGGTGATGAGTTTATACTCGATTTTATCAATTTTTTTTATAACACGTTAACCGGACGATTACTTAGGCCAACTCAACACCTATACCAAACCGCCGTTCCCCCTTAAAAAAAAAAGCTGCTACCGCCATTGGGTAGGTGAATAGGTATTCAAGAAATTTTTGGTGAAGAACTATATACCTACCTTTGGTAAGTTCCTCGGATCCTGTTTGACGATGTTATCAACAATCAAAATAATTAACTTTTAAAATCTGTTTTTGTGTTGACTATTATATGGTTGCTATAAATACTTTCTAATTCATGATATTATTATACATATATATATAAGTTGGCGGATTTACAAAAGTAGTCTTACCCAAAGAAGTCAATAAGTTTATTTGTTATGAACACTAAACAATTTTACATCTTCTTTTAATTTTTTTGTTGCACTGTATTATTTCTTACATATAGAATGATACTCGCGCGTAAATAGATAAGACATAATAAGTATACTGTATACTTTTAGATAATATAACGTTTTTATTTTTGACTCGATGAAGGTCAGCCTGCTATTTGCTAAATTGCTGTGGTTAAGTTCCACATTTTTTTAGTTGGCTCCTTTTAGTGTGTACCTACATAATGTACTCTGTCGTTTTATTTAAAAATATGGAATCTATGTGGGCTTAGCACACAAGTGGTGTTATGGATCCTCCTATCCCGTTGCACAATAATTTTTTTTTACTACTAACATGAGAAACCCCTATTATTTACCTCATTTGTCTAATGAGAAATAGTTCATTACATAATAGAGATTTTTTTATCTTTTTAAAGAAATTGACAGAAATTATTGATTTAACGAAGTAAACATGAAAAATAAACTCTAGAAAATGTTCTAAGCTAACGAAAATTATCAAAAACTATGAAAACCATTTAAAATAATAGTTGATTGAACAATTATTACAATATGCACTGCTGCATTTCCAATACTAATAGAATTACCATCATTTATTATAGGTAAATTTACTTTAGTATTATGAATATTTTCGATAATTTGTGAACGTTCATTAACACTTGGTACTTAAGTCATCAGTTTGTAAGTTTTCTGCCAGACCGTTTTGACGTTAGAAAGAAGTGGAGGGTATACTTAAATTTTCATTGGATAAGATGGGTTTTTGTACTATAGTTTGGCTATTCTCTTCTTGTCTCTTATCGATTCCAAAATATATTCAGCTACTGTCGTCGACTTCCATCCACCGTGCCTTTTTAGGCTTAGTAGGTCTCCTCCATTTTCTGCTAGAAGTGTTGCTGAGCTGCCTCGTAGAGAATGACCAGTGTAACACTCAGGATGTTGTAATTTCAGAAATTGAGCCATAACATATGGTAGGTACATACTTTACTAATAGTATTGTGTACAAGATTTTGTCTATGATGTTTACCTTTGCGGTATAAAATAAATAGTTTTCTAATGTCAGTCGGTCGGTTAGCAGAGTATTTTTTTACGACGTTACCTAATCCATTGCGGTTCGACAATAACAATTCTCCTGGACGATCTATTTTCTAGTTAGGAATACTAATCAGAATAATCCCATCTCGATGTCCACATCATCAAGAAACATATTGCAAAGTTCGTCTGTTCTGCAAGCACCGGCTATGCCAATTATCACAATAGCCTAGAATTTAGCGGTTATTAAAGCAGGACAAAAAATTAGTATAACAAAATCCATACCTTTTTTGATAAAAATTTATCATCACATTTAAAAATGTAAGTATCAATTTATTCTTTCGAGAATACACGTGATTTTTTCTTTTCAAAAATGCTACTTCTTTAAAATACTTCGAAATATCGATATTTTCTTTCAGTGCATGAAAGAGTTGATTTTAACATTGATAGTATAGCTTGCCCACAACGTCGATACCTTATTGTGTTCCGATTTTTCCTCCATAAGGCTTCGAAGCATGCACACACAACGTGTGCTTCGAAGCCTCTCTGATTGCGTATCACGCTCACATACATTTCCAGGATTAGATATGGGATCGTGCTCTGGGGAAACAGCTCTGAGATTGGTAGGGTTCTGATTGTGCAGAAGCGGTGTGTCAGAAACATGCTTGGCTTGGGACGACGGGAGTCTTGTAGGCAACTTTTTAGAGACCTTGGTATTCTTACAGTCGTTTCTACTTACATTTTGGAGGCGGCGGTTTTTGTAAAGCATTAAGAGGAGTTATTTTCTGACCAAACAAAATCACATTCCCATGATACCAGGAATAGGGCTGATTTGGTCTACAATAGAACTCATCTTTCATACATTCAATAAAATGTTCACTGTTCAATTATTAAAATCTTTAATAACCTTCCAGGAAGATTGCGCCAGCTTTCTTTACATAAATTTAAACTTAAAATACTTCTTGTCGAAAAGGCCTATTATGCAGTGGAGGAATTTTTTCAGGATACATTAAGCTAGGTACCGACATTATATGTTTTGTTTCAATTTGTTTAATTCTTTTTTTCTGATATACTGAAGATGTTTGATACACTTTCATCACTATCATTCCATTTTAGCTTTATATTCTATGTAATATTGTATGTGTATGCTGTACTGTGCTGCTGTGTATTGTTTTTATATTTTTTACATTTTTTTACCATTCTTGTATGTAGGTACTTATTAAATTTGGCATGTTCTACACCCTATGGGTAATTTATAAGAACAAATAAAGATTATGATTATGAAATAGGCCAGCATGACATTTTCAGTAATTTTAACGACTTTTTTCTTCACACCATTTCTTTAATCGAATGTACGCCTTCACTAGGCGCGTTCGGTATTATAATCTGGATACGGAGCGATTTTTAGTCACGTGACTCTAGATTAGACGGAGCGATCGGTAATAAACGAACGAATTGGATTTGTGGGTGACGTGGTGTTTATTTATGTTTGTTTTATGGCATAGATAAACCTAACCTCCTCTTTTATAGTTTATACAAATTTTTATTTAATTTCTTCACGATATGAATATGAATCAGATAAATGTGACTATTGAACAATGCGTAGTGATTATTGTTTATGGACATCAAATTAATCAATCAATCAATCAATCAATATACTTTATTTTTCAAAGAAAATTTCATTCTCATTGACAAAAGTGTGTCCTTACAAAAATAAATATAAACATGTGAACAAATAAATTACAAAATACATACACTTAAACATATCTACCAAAAACACAAATATATATAATAACAATAATAAACAGCAAAAAAGGAATATAGGTACATTACAAATTACTACAAAGTCAATATAATATTTAAAATGATAAAACTTAAACAAGACCTACAAAATTATTTTAAAACGATCGTCAAAAAATTCGGTCACTGTATATTAGGATTAGTACGCTTTTTCCAGCAAAAACGCCTTCACAGCCGGTTTAAATTTTTTAAGGGTTCCCAGCGATCTAATACCAGCTGGTATTATTGGATTATATTTACCGATGAAGATGATGAAAACCCTGGAAATTTTTTGTTCTTCCACATCATATAGTTCCACTTCCTGCATATTATTTTCAGTCAAATCACAGAAAAATAAAGGCTTTGTTCAATCAAACTACCAAAATTTTAAACCTAAATATAAACATCAAACTTAACCTCACAAATTCAGCTGAGATTAATCGCTTTCCTCGGTCAAAATACTCCGAGCAAAAAGATTATCCTCGGAACGCTCCGATTTTAATTGCCGAACTGTTGAGATTTATTTCCCCTCCATTCAGATGTCATAAACGAACGATTTAGATCAATCCAAGCGGTCCGAGGTAATTGCCGAACGCGGCTACTTAAAGTCTCTTTCATTTTTCACGCAATAAATTACGGCTCGCACTAAGTTGGTGTTTTGTGCGCACTACTAGCCGCTGTCTCTCGGAGCTCAGGCGGGGTACAATTTTCCATTTCTAAATCACTGTCGCTTTGGTCGCTAAGATTCTCAGCCCTATTTTAAATTTTATTGTAAAACTTTTACTTAAAACCTTCAAAAGGTGACCATAATTATTTTAGAATAATGACGTTTATTGAAACCCATGTTTCAATTGTTTTATTGGTTGCCTTGACAACTGAGCCCCAGGCTACTTGATATTTCGATATGTTTGAGTTATATAATATAAAAGAAAATGCTTCATGGTAAAGTTGCTTAATTATACCACGTCAAACATTTTCTCATTTGCTTATGACAACAGCAATATATTTTATTCATTTTCCCTTTACTTCCATGATATAAGTAACATATTTCATTCATTCTCCTGTTTAATACAACGTCCACACCATGAGCAAATAATAAATATATACATTATAGAGTGGGTACCTACCTATTTAAAAGCACATTTAAGCATTTAGTAGAGACTACGAACTTATACGTATTATATGTTTTATAAACCGAAGATTTTGTATTTGTATTAGATATGCGGGATTACATAAGTAACAAAATTAATAAATATGTAAGTAAATATGATAAAGTTATATGGTTGCTGTACTTACGCTTCAGGTCCAGAATATAAATGTAATCACTACACGACACTTTTGTCGATATTTGTTTGTTAAAAATACAATTTGTTTAAATTTATGTATTATCTACAACGGGCTTTCCAACTTGATCCACGGGCCGCCGTTTTAAATAAAATTGCGGTTTCGAGGGCATGCAACTTTATCCAGTGATTTGTAACAAGTACAAAAAACCTATTTGTATAATTATTTTTATTTAATTCAAAAAATAACAAACATACAAAAAAATTAGACTAACCATCAGTCTATCAACATTAAGGGCACAGAAGAGTATAAAAGAGATCTATATAAATGGCTGAAATGCAGGGGTAACTTATTCCGGAACTCTGCAATTATTAAAAAAAATAATTAGTAGGTAAGGTAAGTATCTAATTTTGAAAGGGCTGTTCAGGGAGGCATTGACGAATAGTATGCCAGTTTTTTTTTAATAAATGCACAGAAACTTTAAAAAACCCTTTTTTGAAACCACTAAATTGCCACAATAATTTACCTACCTTAAAATCCTTGAAAGTAAATACGTCGATTTTCAGAACTAAAGTAAAAACAACAATTTTTATTGGTACCTACCTAACATGATATTTTCTGGTTTATCTAGATGTCATCTCTCCCAAAAATTCTAGAGAATATATGTTTGTTTTAATAGGAAAGGGGTCATAATTGCACAAAACACGAAAGGAAACAAAACTATGACCGGCTGACTAACATCTGCCTTACTCTACCAGCTCCAGAATACATCTGTCTTTCTTCTTCATATGCCAAAAGCATAAAATTAACTACTTTGATCAACACAGCACTGCAGTGCGCATGCGAATCGTCAATAGTTAGACAAATCGAATTTAACAGTTAAAAGCTAGAAAATGCCGTCGTTAATCCCACCTTAACACTAAATATTAATTGTTGACAAACGAAGCAACTGAGTAAGTGACTTCTCAGGTAGGTAAAACTCTGTATGTACTTTGTCTTTATAAATTTTATGTTCCAAAAGCTGTTTTCGCAAAGATGCGTGCTTCTCATCGTTAATTAAGTACATTATAAGGCCTAAGCTTCGTAAGTCGGGGTATCCGGGGTAACATTACTATAACGTTATCCTGGAAGTAATTTTTAAAAATCCAATCATATTTCGGTTCTTCCCTGATAAAAATGGTCTGACTGCAAATCACACAATTCCATGTTGAAGGTCTGCTCTGCTGACGTTCCCAATGAAATAGTGAGTGGCTGAGTAAAAACGGAATCTTCTTTGATTTTCTTAAAGTCGCTAAATCGGTTTTCGAATTCTTCTGCAATTTTATTTTATATGAGTTCAATATATATGAAGATTGCTCAAAATCCTTTATTTCTTTAAAGTTAGAGCTTGCTTATATTGCAGCTTAAAAATTGTTGTTTGTGATTAAATAGTCTGATTCCCAACAATCATTATAAACTTGATGTTCGTTCGTTATTTTTCTTTTCTGTAGACATAATATTTCACTTAAATTGAGTTGCTGCGTACCGCACACCAGTACAAAATAACTACAATTATAAACAAGTAAACTCTTGACCGTATCAATAAACTTCGCGAACCGTACTCAACGTTTTTCTGTCTACAAGTCTCTATTACTCTATTCCACACTATAATAACCAACCCGAACAAACCCTTTATTTTTCTGTGCTAATAACTGCCCGTCTCGCTTAAATCAAACTTTCTTACATGCACTCGAATGTTCACGACCGGTCCGGCGAGAATCGAGATCTCCAATGTTCGTTGCCGCCGTCTATCCGTCGCCAGTAGCGTCACATAACCTACGTATGTTATTTTATTTCATTTTTGGTGTATGAATGGTTCGCTTGTGTATATTTTCGTTGATTAGGCATATTTCTATATTTTTTTGGCCCACTCCGCTCCGCAAAAAATGACTTAGCGCGCGAGCGTCATGGTATTGAACAGCCCTGATCTACATAAAAATAGAATCGCAATTAATTGTAAGAGCTGTAAGTATAGTAATTTAACTAACGGTGGTAATATGACTGATTATTATTACATAATGTTTAGAATTTGGATTTGATTATTTTAATATTTCAGAAACTAATTGTGTAAGATAGTATACCTATATTTTTATTGTTGGTAGGTACTTACTACTATACAGGGTCGCTTTTATGTATGGAAAAACGGTCGATTATTTGCTAAAGTAAGATAGCTAGCGAAGAATGTTAAATACAAAACTTTTAGGGTTTTTAGAAATCTATTACACTGCACATAAACTAAGTATACAGGATCAGTCAAAAAGCCATGGAACAACAAAGTTACTTTATTTTAAATGGAACCCCCTGTATATTATTCAATATTTCAATTATTCACAAGATTCTAAAAAAAAATGTTAAGCACACCACATACCCAATCTTAACCGTTTTCGAGATATCGAGTTTCGAATATCGTTTTCGAATAAATTATTACATTCATTAATTTTCTAGTCCATCAAGTTACCTTAGAAAATATTTATCTCCATAATAATGTTGTTTTGTCATCTTGACAATATATGCCAAAAATACTTACATTTACAATTTGTGAACAATTTTTGCGTAAAAATGGTAAGCATCATAATATGAGTCGATATTCCATTCAAAATATTACCAAAAGAGAAAAATTCAAACCATATAAAATTCATTTGTTACAAGAATTTAGTGAGGACGATTTTGATCGCATGCAGAATTCAGTTTTGCGAAATTATTATGGATAAATTGAATCAAAATGTCAACTTTGTCAACCACATTTTATTTTCTGATGAATCAACGTTTTGTTTAAACGGGCACGTAAATCGACACGACTGTAGATATTGGTCAGATCAAAACCCACATTGGATGGAACAAGTTCATACCCAACGACCACAAAAAACAATGTTTGGTGTGGCATTATTGGTGGACACGTCATAGGACCCTATTTTATACATGGAAATTTGAGCTCTGAACGGTATTTATTACTTTTACAAGAGAATATTGTTCCACAGCTGAGACGATTATTCCCGAACCATAATAATCCCAATTTACCGGCTGAACAAATTATGTTTCAACAAGATGGGGCTCCACCACATTTTGGACAGATGGTGAGGGAATATCTAGAGGAAACTTTTCCTGGTAAATGGATTGGGCGCAGAGGTGGAATTGAATGGCCTGCTAGGTCTCCTGATATGACCCCTCTTGACTTTTTCATGTGGGGCCATATCAAAAATCTAGTGTACAAAAATAGGCCACAAAATATCAAAGATTTGCAACAAAGAATAATGCATGAAATTTCCAGTATTGCTCCCAATATCCTTTTGATTCGCTACAAAATTTTGTTTACCGAATTCATTACTGCCAGGAGGTAAACGGTGGACACTTTGAGCACCTTATAAAATAGGATTTCAAATTGTTGTTTACTAAAACTTTTGTCTTTTTTATTATTGTTATTAGATTTATTTGAAAATGATATTCGAAACTCGATATCTAGAAAATGGTTAAGATTGAGTATGTGGTGTGCTGAACATTTTTTTTTAGAATCTTGTAAATAATTGAAATATTGAATAATATACGGGGGTTCCATTTAAAATAAAGTAACTTAATTGTTCTTCCATGGATTTTTGACTGATCCTGTATACTTAGTTTATGTGCATGTAATAGATTTCTAAAAACCCTAAAAGTTTTGTATTTAGCATTCTTCGCTAGCTATCTTACTTTAGCAAATAATCAATCGTTTCCATACATAAAAGCGACCCTGTATAGTGGGGAGTTTAGGGACGTAAAATCTGGATATCGGAACGAATGAAAAAATATTGAGACATTAAATCTGACTGCTTCGGGGAAAACTATTAGGAGATGCATAATTGTCTGTTTATTGTCAGTAGGAAAAACGCCAATTGCGTGAGACACTTAAATAATATCACCGTAAAAGGTTTCATGTTTAGTTCTTATAATAACTCCTTGAATGTACGTCATGTCGTTTATTAAGTCATATAATATATTTTCGTTACAGGGTCGTAATCAGGCTCAAGTAATACATAAAATTCAATTCAATTATAAATAAAATATATATTTATGATATATGGTTTTCTAAGGTCTGTTTTACTTAAGAAATTTTAAAATGTTATTTCCTCAGCTTTTGGATGGTTTAATAATAAATTTAATGAATATACAGTGTGTCAACAAGGTGTCCGCCTTCGCGATAACGCCTAAACTATATAAGAGATTTATAAAAATGTGTTATATAGAAGTTATAGGGTTTACAATGGAGGATAACGTCAAAATATTTTATGATATAGGTACAGGGGCTTAAAAAATTGGAACTACGTAGGTACATAAAAAAATGTTTAAATGAAACACCCTATATATGTTTTCTTTTTCTGATTCCGCCAGAAAGAAGCTTTACAGTCATATTTACTTTTTTTAATTTGATTTCGACGTCGCCAAGTTCGTTATTGTATCGTATTTTAAAAAATTTATTGGAGTTATTAAAACAATCATAGTATGTCTATGGAATCAATAGAATTAAAAATTTTACCATAAGCACCCTAAAGTACATAGTATGTAACCATATCACTAGTTCTTCTATTTATTATACAGGATGTTCGTGCAGTTTTGGCAAATCTCGTCAATTTAAAAATGTGCAATATTTCAATTTTTTTAAATGGAACACCCTGTTTTTTTTAACAGATAAGGTGCACTTTTTTAATGCTTTTATTTTTTGTAAAATATGTTAATAATAAATTGTGATTATAGCCTACTAAGTTAAAACAGTTATTAATAAAACTTAGACATGCCATTTCTTCCGTCTGATTCTTTATTAATTATTTTAAATTTGCGACGCGCATTCGAGAAGTCATTATAAGAACTAAATGTGCAAACGTTAATTAAAAACAAGTCTTTAAAACTATTATATTTATTAAAGCTTCTCTATATACGACTATGTCAACAAAAATAAATATTGCAAACTCTGTTTTATATTCGTAATATCACATTGAAACACGCTTTTAATAAGACTTCTAATTGTCATACTGTAGTTACATACTTCTTTCCTTGTTTGGTACTATGTACTTGTGCTTCATATATTTGTACTAACGTTTTCTTGAATAAAATATTTATTATATAATGACCTAAGTTCATCAAAAAATACTAGACATAATACTGTATGAGGTCCTAGTCTCAGGCACATCGGCACCACGCCTTTACTAAAAGCTAGTAGTCCTTCGGATTTATAAATTTTCTGTACGCAATCGAAATAGCTTTTATACAACAATCCTTTTCCACTAGAATCAGCCGCTAAAAAAATAGATTTATATAACTAATTGAGTTACCTATATACATATTGGCAGGATATAAATTTATGAAATAATACTTCCTTACTGATGAGCGTTAAAGGGTAATTCAATGTCCGATCTGATATACTTTAGTGAAAAAATATTCCTTTCAAAAAAACCTACCATAAGAAATTAGTTTAAGTTAAGTAGGTATAAGCTACGCGTAGCTATAATAATATATTCTGTGTAGTAAGTATCAAGAATTTTATTATAATATTTTTAAAATAACGTTATTTCATACTATTTGGAGCTTATTTGAAGGAGTTTTTTTTAATTTTTTACCTTTTTCGTGTTTATAATATAAAACAATTTTCTTAAAATTTGAAGATCCATTTCACCCCACTTGGTTAATTTTTTTGACAAATTGGTTTGAATTGAATAGCCTTAACAATTCCGAAAATGACATACATTATACCTTTAAATTTTGCAAAAAATAAACCCTATTGAACTTATTATCATATTTTATGTAAATGCATATTGCTTAGAAAATGTGTTTAATATCGGAATTTAATAAAATTTCCGTATAAAGTTGGAATTTACGGGTTGACAGTCTTAACCTAATACAATTCCAAGTTTTACAGCAGAAATATAGGAATTAAATTGTAAGTTTGAAGAAAGAAAGAAGAATTTTTTAAATGTAGGAGTATAAATTCTGAATATTAGAATAATTATTTAAAAAAAGTTTACATAAATAAGAAGAACGAACTTACATACAGTGACTTTGAAGTTACTCAATTGATCGATTGATTGAGCATATACATATGTCGTAGGCTGATAGTGAAATCCGTCATTTCATGAAGCGCCGGCAGATTGTGTAATTCCGTCTAAAAGGTATATTGATAACTGGTTTGTTCGTTGTTCCCCAGGGCATTTTTTTTTTTAATTAAATTTTTTCAACTAATATTATTTTATAAAAATTAAAAAAATGCTCTGACAAACCCGAACAAACCAGTTACCAATATACCTATTACACAATCTGCCGACGCTTCATGAAATGACGGATTTCACTATTAGCCTACGACACATATACCTACTCATATTAACGGGACCTAGAACATTTTATTGTTTAACCAAAACTTTCTGGGATTTAATGCGAAGAAAATAAAAGAGAATTACAGGCTTGTTCACTAAAAAAACGAGTGAAATTTTGATGTTTACCCCGTGGACGATATAGGTCACATTATTCTACTACTCTGCTAGTAAAGATACAAACCAACTATACCGGGTGTCCACGGCCCCTCTAACTTTTTTGTTTTTCAAAATAATGAAGTAAAATTCGGGGGATTTGTATATGACATAAAACTGCATTTTTTGACAGGTGACTCAACATTATGGAACTTCCGGTTTAACCGGAAGTGATATAAACTTTCGATTTTTAAATGGGACACCTGGTATATTTTTACTTTTTTTGACTCCATTATGACATTCTTAATACAACGATGTGTCACTTGTCACTTTTTGTCACCAAGAAAATATTTTTTTTCCAAATTTATTGTTTTATCTAGAGGGCTATGAATACCTTAAAATCACTTATTTCTGTTCTCTAATCTTGGGAAAAATACAATTTTACTATTTTTGATCCAATGCTATGTGCTATATAAAATTTAATCTTTAAAGTTGTATAACTCATTTTTTTTAAATGGCAACATGGTGACTCGTCGGGTTAAGAGAAAAAAGGATTTTATTACGATTATTTTGATACCATACACTATTAGGTGTTAGAAAAGCTGCCATTAAAAAACTTTAAAAAGTTAACTTAGAACTTTCCTAAAATGAAGCATATTTTGAGAATAAATTTAGATTTAAATGCATCAAGTAGCCTGTGACCAGCAAAACTGATAAAACAAAATCATGCCTTGAAGAAAATTTAAATGCCAACAGCTTCTCCCAAAGTAAATTAGTTTGTTGTTTAAAAAACATTGAAAATAATAGTTTTACAAGGAGTGAAAAAGTTGATATGTTATTATTGTCAGGCTCATTTCGCATTTTCAGAACCAGTTTTGGGTAGGTACCTAATAGTGCCGGGTTGGATGACGCCGATTAAAATATCTTTGTGCGTAAAGTCGTGCAGCATCGGTTGAATTATTTCTACATTCTTCAAACACTAATAACATATCAACTTTTTCACTCCTTGTAAAACTATTATTTTCCATGTTTTTTAAACAACAAACTAATTTACTTTGGCAGAAGCTTTTGGCATTTCAATTTTCTTCACGGCATGATTTTGTTTTATCAGTTTTGCTGGTCACAGGCTACTTGATGCATTTAAATCTAAATTTATTCTCAAAAGATGCTTCATTTTAGGAAAGTTCTAAGTTAACTTTTTAAAGTTTTTTAATGGCAGCTTTTCTAAAACTAAATAGTGTATGGTATCAAATTAATCGTAATAAAATCCTCTTTTCTCTTAACCCGACGAGCCACCATGTTGCCATTAAAAAAAATGAGTTATACAACTTTAAAGATTAAATTTTATATAGCACATAGCATTAGATCAAAAATAGTAAAATTGTATTTTTCCCAAGATTAGAGAACTGAGATAAGTGATTTTAAGGTATTCATAGCCCTCTAGATAAAACAATAAATTTGGAAAAAAAAATATTTTCTTGGTGACAAAAAGTGACAAGTGACACATCGTTGTATTAAGAATGTCATAATGGAGTCAAAAAAAGTAAAAATATACCAGGTGTGCCATTTAAAAATCGAAAGTTTATGTCACTTCCGGTTAAACCGGAAGTTCCATAATGTTGAGTCACCTGTAAAAAAATTCAGTTTTATGTCATATACAAATCCCCCGAATTTTATTTTATTATCTTGAAAAACAAAAAAGTTAGAGGGGCACCGTGGACACCTGGTATAATAAAGAAGCAAACCAAAATGGCAGTTGATTTTTGATATTATAGCGTATTGTCTTGATTTGATTTGACAAACAAAACTAACCTGAAAATATTCCGATGTCATTAAACTAACCTCAAAATATTAAACTTATAAACCATAGCCTCCTCGATTTTAAAGGAGTTGTATACTTGAAGATGAGAATCTTTCTGTAGTGATATAATATGTTTATTTTTTCCTCCTCAGGTATACCAGGACGGCCACTTTATACATTATCTTTAACAGTAGGCCTACGGGAAGTTCTCCACATAATTGCTACCCTAGACGCTGTCGATTGCCTAATAGGAGGGCGATTTGGGTATTTTTCATTGAACTATTGAACATTTCACAGACTTCCCTATGACTTCTACTTTTATGACCACAGCCCAACATAATCAAAATTTCTATGTGTTTATCTTCAGCGAGGTGCATTTTGGATGTTATATCCATAGATATTTACCTTTAGATAAGCAAACAATAATCACGAAAGTGGCATGGCCTTGCGCATGTAAACAGAGCTACACACGATTAGACATGCGCACTGCAACATTATCAATGGACGAATGGGAAATAGACAGGTCCGGACATTAAAATTTAAGTTCTTGCTTAAGAAATTGTAAAAGTTTACCTTCAATTTATTTCTACGTGTAAACAGTTAAAATTTTCCTCTAATTCTTGCCAAAAAATTGGAATTTTTTCTCAATTTTTGATCAAGTTGGGAAAAGGTACTTAGTTATTTTTGACATTTTTAGTAGTTTGAAAGAGTTTTTGCCCGAGAACGTGAGCCGTGGAATACTTTCACCCTTGGATAAATATAAACATATAGCTAGGTATTTACTTTTTTCTTTTATATATAATATATTATTAATATAAGTATAAAGAAAAGTGTCTTTTAAACTTTTTGAAGCAATATATTGCCCGAAAAATAGGGGTACCTAATTAGATTGCAGGGCTGGAAATAAAATATACCAAAACATGCATCGGGATAATATGTCTTGGTGTGTGTTTCTCTTTATTTTCATACATTTTTTGTGTAGCCTAGGCCTATTTAAATTGATCATAATAAAATAAAGCTCCTTTATATATCAAGATACATCACTACCCCATACTTACTGAAAATACGAAATACCCGGTATTTTACCCATATTTGGGCATAACAAAATAATAGAACGGCTGTTACTAGTCATTGTTTATATGCCAATCCGAGTCCGCGTCACTAAAAGCACAAACACAATTCATTAAACTACACAAAAACTAGAAATCCGTAAATATTAAATACCCACAATAAACAACAAGGAATCCACAGAGAAAACTTAAAACAGAACAACAAAAATGGCGCCGAGCCGGTTCTGAAGTGTATTTTGAACATGTCGATAAAGGACAGGCCGATAACAAGAGGTTTGTGCGCATACACAATTCTGCTGGGAGGGAAAACATCGGACCGGTAAGCCGTGCGCTCGGACGCCATAAAACGTAACATTTGATTACGCAGGAGATAAGCTGTACGTATCTAAAGGTAAATGTCTATGGTTATATCAGCAGAGCAAAATTCAAAATTGATACTTTGCATTTTAATTATCATTTTTCTAAAAAAAATGCATTTCAAAAAAATTAATTTGACGGGTCCGAACGGTTCTTGATTAAGTAGGCGGTATTCTATATAAAAGGCTGATCTGTTTCTTTATCATGACCGTGTATTTGAAACGAGGAAAATGAAAGGGAAAGGTATTTGTCGATTTTTTTTATGGATTTCAATTCATACTTACGTTGATTATAAAGCCTTGTTAAAACGAGATCGAATGGTGTTATTGCTAGACTTAGCAGTAGTCCCCCTACCATACTGGCCAAAAGTGACCTTAGAATTGGTATATTTGTTATATTATGATACTCAATAAATTGTTTTGAATAGTCGAATCCTAATAATTGTGATGATCCTCCTATAAATGATCTGGGAATTGTAGCTGTTGAACCTCGAAATAGACCTTTTATCTGTAATATAAAACATTTTTTAGTCCAAGTATGTCGGAGATGGAAAATAACTTGGAAATAAAAATTAATTTATTTACAGTAGGGACGATAAAAAAAATATGGGGCTCCGGTTGGAGGGAGTTTGTAAGGTAGAACTACGTACAATAAATATAGTTTCAAAAAACTAAAAAACACGCTTTAATAATTAATCAAACTAAAAAGCGGAAAATAAAGATAGTTTAAAATAATTCTTGAAATTCTTAATATAGGCAGAAAATAATAATGAACGATAAACATTAGTATTATTGTGAAAAAAGCGTGGGGTGCTCGATATACGAAAAATATAACACAAAGCGCCCCACGCTTTTTTCACTATAATACTAATGTTTATCGTTCATTATTATTTTCTGCCTATACTTATTAAGAATTTCAAGAATTATTTTAAACTATATTTATTTTTCATTTTTTAGTTTAAGTTATTGTTAAGAAATTTTTTTTTAGTAGTAGATTAAGCTAGATTAGTAGATTATTGTATTGCAAGCGGTTCTTGGTAATTATTCTACAAAATTTAAATTAAATCTGACCGTTTAAAGTGGGTCAAAATCGGGTTCAAAGAAGTCGGTTACAAACAAACATACATACAAACCCGAACAAATGACAAAAATTTTCAAAATTAAAAAAAAAAATTGTCAAAATTTTATTTTGTCCGGTAGAATTTTTTTTTTTATTTTTCTCTATTCTTAGCGACAATATCTATACGACCCCACGTTTGTTTCATTACTATCGGTTATTGTAATAATTCTGGCATATTGACAGGTGTCAAATTTTGACAAGAGAATGAATTTTTTGCGTATTTTTTTCAACTTTCCACCGTCAATATACATACGACCTTATAGTTTTTTCATTAATATCATTTTTTTAAACGATTTGACATATTGACAGCTGTCAAATTTTGACTGGAGAATTTTTGCTTATTTTTCCCGAAGTCTCCGCATCGAATACTATACGACCCCATAATTTGTTTCGTCAAAATCGCTTCTTCGTTTTACACCTGACAGCTGTCAAAATTTGACAGGACAATTTTTTGCGCATTTTTTTCAACTTTCCACCGTCAAATATACATACGACCTTATAGTTTTTTCATTAATATCATTTTCTTTTAAACGATTTGACATATTGACAGCTATCAAATTTTGACAGGAGAATGTTTTGCTTATTTTTCCCGAAGTCTCCGCATCGAATACTATACGACCCCATAATTTGTTTCGTCAAAATCGCTTCTTCGTTTTATACTTGACAGCTGTCAAAATTTGACAATAGATTTTTTTGCGTGTAGATTATTGTATTGTTAGCGGTTCTTAATAAGTCTACAAAATTTAAATTAAATCTGACCGTTTAAAGTGGGTCAAAATCGGGTTCAAAGAAGTCGGTTACGGACAAACAAACAAACATACAGGTGATCGAAGCTAATAAAAGCGTGTTAAAAAGGTTAATCTGTGAAAAAATATGTTAAAACGCACAGATACAAGTTTGTACGCACTGGCAATACATACAAGTTTATACATGTTGTTACTCTTATTTATACTTTTAGGTGTTATATTTTATTGACATAAATAACTACATACTTACTCCATTATTTGCTTTATAAATATTCTTAAGCGCTTGCCATAAACCCTCATGGTTATGCTGATGTCCAACAGCAATAGCTGCTACCGCTTGGGATTGAAGGTGGGTTTTCACAAGAAAGAATGGACTACACAAATATTGGCCAGCCACTGCGCCAGCACCGATTATAAAAAGGCTTTTTGTAAAAAGCATATTTCCATCTTTGTCTCTTAAATATCCTGTAGAATCGGCTACACCGTAAACACCTGCAAAATTAAATAAATCTTAATCGTAAAAATAGTCGGGGAGCCACCGCAAAAAATATGCAAGAGTTTTCTGAAGGCTAATATTTTCAAGACGGGTTCAACTTTAGTGATTAAAAGCTAGTGTACGGTCAGCAGTTACAGTTCCGGGACATCTGGCGGCGGGACGCGCGGAAAGGTGTAATTTTAATTAGTATCTCCAAACTGTTTTATGAAGGCTCAAAATTTGTACAAAACGAGCAGGTATAATATAAAACAGGAATCTAATAGTCAGACAGCGGAACATGGGGACACATAGAGTCAGCGCTACTCCATACTTGTCAAAAAAATGTCCTCACCAAAAGTGTTTTCTGAAGGCTCAAACTTTTTTAAATAATAATAACAACTATAAAGTTAATAAAAAATACAGTCAGACTCCTATGCGATAGAACCACTTCAGTCAGCAGTCGATAGAAGTGTGAGTGGGCACTGCGCGCATCAGTATGTCAAGCCTCAATATCTGTCAATAACGTTTCATAAAAAAGAAATTCATAATTTTTTGATAATTTTAGTTGTTTAGAACGACAAATGATAAAATAATATTATAAATATGAAAAATTTCTTCTAGTGATTTGTGATCAGCAGTCCTGTAATAATATATAATAATTATATTGATTTCAGTTTTGTTTTTATTTCAGATTTAATTATATTCATTTCAATTTTACCGTGTTACATATTCTATTATTAGGGTAGTGTCACAAATATACAGGGTGAGTTTTTTAAAGTGTTACAAGGCGATATCTCGAAAACGGTTCAAAATATTTTCTTGAAATTTTAGTGAGGAAATGGGGAGACATATTTAAACATATTTTTGACGTCTACCTCCCTTTCCCATTTTGAGGGGTGGGGGGTAACTTTGGAATTTTAAATGAGACAATGTACTTTTTTTGGTAAATACGAACCTACGTAAAAAACTACGTACGTATACAAAAAATGTTTTAATTTGCTCCCCTGGTTACGAAATTCTTTTAAAAACCAATTACCCCAATTATTAAACCAAAACATAAGTTCTGACATGTGGTTTCAATAGGACGAAGCTCCACCGCATTATGTGATACAGGCCCGTAATGAGTTGAACGAATTGTTTGAAAACAGGTGGATAAGTCGAGCTGGTTCGGTAAACGGCCTGCTTGGTCCCCTGATTTGATCCCCCTTGACTTATTCCTTTATTTATTTTTTATTTTATAAAAAAAAATGATGGCGGCTACACCTGTACAACTTTAGATGATATGAAATACCGAATCCGCGTTGCCTGCTTATTAGTGAAATTTAAAATGTTACAACGGGTACGATATTTATTCTGAAAAAAAGTGACAAAGTGTTTGGAAGTTGAAGGGAGACATTTTGAACATCTTCTGAAGCGTGACAGACGATAAATAAGTTGAAATTAAATAATAAAGTATTTTTTGTGTTTTATAACCTAATAAATCATAATTTCGTAACTAGGGAAGCAAATCAAAAGATTTTTTGTATACGTACGTAGTTTTTTACGTAGGTTCGTATTTACCAAAAAAAAGTACATTGTCTCATTTAAAATTCCAAAGTTACCCCCACCCCTCAAAATGGGGAAAGGGGGTATACATCAAAAATATGTTTAAATATGTCCCCCCATCTCCCCATTCCCTCACTAAAATTTCAAGAAAATATTTTGAACCGTTTTCGAGATATTGCCTTGTAACACTTTAAAAAATTCACCCTGTATATTTGTGACAATACCCAAATCATAAACATGTAACACAATAAAATCAAAATGAATATAATTAAATCTGAAATAAATATAATTATTATATATTATTACAGGACTGCTGATCACAAACGGTGAAGTATTATTGATACACGAGAAAGAGTAACTGAAACAATGACATTTAATTGTAAAATAATTAGAACCGTAGCGACATTACTATTTCTTTATTCCTGAGCTAATGAAAGTTAATTTGATTTTCCTATTTATTTTTTAATCAAACTCTCATACGTATTTGAGAATTAAAAAAATCATAGCTTAATCAATAGAAGAAATTTTTCATATTTATAATATTATTTTATCATTTGTCGTTCTAAACAACTAAAATTATCAAAAAATTATGAATTTCTTTTTTATGAAACGTTATTGACAGATATTGAGGCTAGACATACTGATGCGCGCAGTGCCCACTCACACTTCTGCTGCAACTGCTGACTTAAGTGGTTCTATCGCAGAGGAGTCTGACTGTATTTTTTTTAAACTTTATAGTTGTTATTATTATTTAAAAAAATTTGAGCCTTCAGAAAACACTTTTGGTGAGGACATTTTTTTGACAAGTATGAAGTAGCGCTGACTCTATGTGTCCCCATGTTCCGCTGTCTGACTATTAGATTCCTGTTTTATATTATATTTGCTCGTTTTGTACAAATTTTGAGCCTTCAGAAAACAGTTTGGAGATACTAATTAAAATTACACCTTTGCGCACGTCCCGCCGCCAGATGTCCCGGAACTGTAACTGCTGACTGTACAGTAGCTTTTAATCACTAAAGATGAACCCGTCTTGAAAATATTAGCCTTCAGAAAACTCTTGCATATTTTTTGCGCTAGCTCCTGGACTAAACGTAAGGTGTTTTAAAATGAGGCCCTTATAAAAATGTTAAACTAAATTTTATCGGCAGACCTGTAGAGATCCAATTGTTTACAGTTTTGCCCGATCGCTCAACATTTCGGTCTTTTCATTTATTTCATCGCGCCAAAGGTACATTTACATATTTGTCGAGAATACCTTAGTAGAGGGAGAAGGTGCATTCATCATCCATTCCACATATATACAGGGTTGCCCAGAAGTCCGGAATAAAATTAATATAGCCTGTCGTTCCGACAAAACCATTTTTGTTTAGAAAATTGTAAAGTAATACTTCGGAAATACCTAAATTAATTTGATGTCATGCCAGTACATTATTGTGTTTTTATACCTTAGATACCATCTACATAATATATTACTTTATGCCCGTGCGGGCATAAAGTACACATTATGGCCCGCGCGGGCATTAAGTGTTGCATTAAGTGTGCATCTTGTTCCATTTTTGATTTTTGACTTTGACACATCAAACATTTTAATAATGTCAAGGTAATGTCGCAGGTAAAAATAAAAAATTGGTAAATCAAATAAATAAATAATTAAAATAAAATATTTATTATTCAAAACGAACTGGTATGACATAAAATTTTGTATGCACCACGGGTACTAATAGATATATACCCTCGGGCGACTTACAAACCCTCGGGCCAGAGGCCCTCGGCTATGTAAGACTGTCGCCCTCAGGGCATAATCATCTACTTAGTACCCTTGATACATAAATAACTATTACAAGTTCACAAAATGTCAGAACAGGAAACAATGAAGATTTCTTACCTTGAAAGGTAAAAAAAACATCAATGATTTATCATTTCCGCTTATTTAAATAGAGATTTTTTAAAAACTTTTAACAGTCGACATTTTGAAATAGCTTGACAGAATCGCGCCAAAATTTATGAGCATACTGTACGAGATATTAGCTTTCAAATGATATCACAAGCTATATGTTTCCATTAAAAAAAAAGATCGATGTCGTCATTCTAAAATGTATTGTAAGCCCAAAACGGTTAAAGATAGGTATATGATGATGTTATACTATATGGTAGGTAATTAATAAGAGTATTCGTTAAGAAAATAAAATACAGGGTGTTCCATTTAAAATAGTTGAGTTTCTTGCATTTATTTTTATTACGACGATAACGTTTTTTTGAGACACTCGCTGGTTAGGTTCCAGTTTATTTGTTTGTGATTACATAATTTTTACTTAAACTATATATATGTTACGGTTAATACAAGAAAGTAGTTAATTCGCGAATTATCCGGCTAATACCCCAATTGGCAACCGGTTTGTTCGTTGTTACCCAGAGCATTTTTTTAAAATCGATTTTTCAAACTAATATTATTTTATAAAAATAAAATTTTAATTAAATTTTAAAAAAATGCTCTGGGCAACAACGGACAAACCCAAGGCCGTAGCCAGAAAATAATTTCGGGGGGGGGGGGGTTGTTCCAGTGGCGGATTTAGGATTTGCTCTAGGGGGGGGGGAAGGGGGCCCGAAAGGGAACTGCGCCGCAGGGGAAAAAATTTTGGGTGCCACGCCCTTTTTTTGGGTAAAATAACCGTAAAGCTTAATCTGCGGCAATATGACAGACTTTAAAACACTCTTTTAATTTAAAAGAAATTCGAAATTTGAAAGGTCGGTCGACAAAATAAACAATAAACTATTTATTTTACTAAATAACATGTCTCTTATATTAAGTCATATTTATATCTAAGTATAATAATTATTATAATAAATTATATTATGTAACAATAAGATTAAAAACAAAATAAGAATGAAAACGAAAAATAAACAATAAGAACAAAAAAAAAATATCTGAAGTACCTACCTTCTTACTTTGTACTAAATTACAAAATCAAGTTTCCTGTTCTTAGAAGAGAAAATATTTATGATTTTGTTTACATCTACGTTTATATCACGGTGGACATATCGCACCCTTGCTTCAAAAGTGGCACATCTAAAAATTCAGTGTTTTTGAGTTAATGCCATGAATTAGATTAGTAAATAATAAAACAACCCTACATCAATCATCAAAATTGTTTTAACTTAGCTTACAAGAGTCTCGGCTAGATGCGCCTGTGTCACTTTTGAAGTTTTTAAACTGAGCATAATGTGAATAATGTCTCTAACAAAAGTGACACAATCGTCAGTTGTGCAGGTTGTGCTCTGAACTTGATGGAGACATGCTGCTTCTCGAAAATTAAAAGCGCATCATTTTAAGTTGTTGAGTTTTTATAGATTAAAACTGTTACTTTTTAATAAAAATCCATTAAAAGTGGCACAACTCAAAATAATTCAGAATAAATCATAATAAAAATCATGAAAACCGTCACAACTGAAAAGGGGCGGTTTTTAAGGATTAATAAATGAATTAAACATAAAATTTAAGTAATTTGTCATTTTTTACACTGTTATGCATCTGTATTATTTTTTGGATTGACTAAAAGTTTGTAACTATTCGAATAAGTAATAGATTTTTGCGATTTCTGAAAATCTATCTTTTTTAAGTTGTGTCACCTTTGAAGCAAAGGTGCGATATAGGAAAGCCAGACCATTAAGGCGATCTGCAGCCATTGTAGCCCGTAAACAAGATTAACTATTATGTTGGGTAACAACAAAGTGAGACGGGCGCACTGTATATAACTGCAGTCTCATTAATACTTATTAAAAGTCTAAAATAAATATTTTTTTTTTTTTTTCGGGGGATGGGGGGATCAATCCCCCTTGATCCCCCCCCCCCCCCCCCTGGCTACGGCCTTGATACAAACCGGTTGCCAATTCGGGTATTAGCCGGTGAATTCGCGAATTAATTAACTACTTTCTTGTATTAACCGTAACATATACAGGGTGTCCATTTAGTGTGCCGGTGGACGATATATCGTAAACGGTCGACTTAAGGAATAAAACTTTTATACAAAAGTTGTACGTGTTAATGTCGCGCACCTTTTAAAAATAATTTTAAATATACAGGTTGGACCAAAAATCCAGGGTGGACCAGACATATTTTTTTTAAATGGTGTATATGTGTGTTAATGTGTATATTTTTACATTTTTAAATTCCACATAAAATTATAATTATTTTTTATTAAATGCATTATTAGTCTATACTTCATAGTTTCCGAGATATTGACTCTCGAAAAGTGACATTTTTGAACTTTGACAGCTTCTAACTTTCTAACAGTACGTCCTAGAGCAAAACGGCTTACATGTCCCTATCTTCAGTCAGTATCTCGGAAACTATGAAGTATAGACTAATAATGCATTTAATAAAAAATAATTATAATTTTATGTGGAATTTAAAAATGTAAAAATATACAGGGTGTTCCATTTAAAAAAATATATGTCTGGCCCACCCTGGATTTTTGGTCCAACCTGTATATTTAATATTATTTTTTAAATGTGCGCGACATTAACATGTACAACTTTTGTATAAAAGTTTTATTCCTTAAGTCGACCGTTTACGATATATCGTCCACCGGCACACTAAATGGACACTCTGTATATAATAAGATACTCCAAATAATTTAATAGACGACCGGGCGACGCCTAGCTAATTAAATAGCTGTGTATGCGCCATAATATAATACTCTTAGGTGTTTAAATATTCAAAAACAATCAGTTTATAAAAATTCCAATACTACAGTAAAAACAAGAACAATGCAGGTACAGCATTGTAAAGATATTGTATTAATTCGTTAAAATTCCAAAATATTAGGAAACTTTTGTAGAAATTTTAACTTTCTGGGGATTTTACTAACAAAAATATTTGACTTTCTAGTAAGCATGTTTTGGCCTTAAAATAATACTTATAAATTATTATCTCAAAAATTATCAGAGATGGGCATCATAGGATACTAAACATAAAATATCTTCGTATTGTTAAGCAGAATCGAAAAGTAAAATAATATACAGGGTGTCACATTTAAAATTCCTAAGTTGCTATGACTTTCAGGATGATCAGGCAACACTTCTTTGCAAATATTTCAAAACGATAGAATGTCAGTTCTTATAACCACATCCAAATTTTCATAAAAATGTCTTTTGTCGTTTTCAAAATATTTCTAATAGGCCACTGAGTTTGGCGCATCCTGTATAAGTACCTATATAAACGGCAAATGGTATAAAATATATTAGTTTCTACTATAAAATACAGACAGACAGAGCGACGGAAATGGGATAAGTTTATCGAGATCAGGGACACTAAAACGTCTAGTCTCTCCCGATTACAACAGTACTTTTCCAGCCAGGAAAGTAGGAAAGGAGTTGTTTTTACAAATAGCGCGTTGACGGGAAAAACGATGAATGCTGAGATATTTGATTTTGTATTCTAAGCGCTGTACTTTCAAAAATATTTTTAATGTTAAACTTATAAAAGACCTATGTTTTCAAAACAGGAAATCAACAGATATAATATTTTAATTTTTTTTGTTGATTTAAAAAAATGTTTTTTTGAAATTAGCTTAATAATATTGCAGGAAAGCCGATGCGACCACCATTTAAACAATACTAAAAAAAAAAATTTATTGCTATTGCAATAGGAATACAACGTAACAGAAATAATGAACATTAGAACAAAACACTAATATTACATATAATCACAAATTTCTTGATCCAAATGTCTTAACGAAATAACAGAATGAAAATTTTTGTGAAACATTTTAACTTTACACACTTACGTCTGTCCCTGGTTCATGTGTTTGTCCTCATTTTTTCTTCCGTGCGAGTACTGCGATTTTCTTTTTCGTGATGCATTGTTGTAATATCCAGGCCAGGTTTATATTTTATTCCATTTTTAGTCATAATCATATCACAATCGTACTATCAAACAAAACACGTTAATTAATTGATAAAGCAATACAAGCTAATAAAATACTCGACCATTTCTTGTTACCACCAGAAAATATTGAACTCTCATCAGTTTTACGGCAACCACACGTCACCCTCATAATTTTTCCCGCAACCGCTCATACTATTTTCCTTTGTATAGCCGGGAACAAATACTATTTACAAACAAACTATAGACAATAAGCTACTGACAAACTCAATTTCGGAAATGTGCACCTTCATCGTTTTTCCCACCAACACCTCAAATAGGTAAACAAAAGCATATTTACCCAGTCTTACTCCATTCATGACCAGTTGTACCCACAGGGCAGGAACTAAACCTTTTTGTAGAGCCAGAATACCATCGTTTTTTGCCACCACATATCCAGCGTGAAAAACATTTTTGTAATGTACAGCGTGTTTGCCTTTCGCTTGTAATTCGCCTTGTAGTTGTATACGGGTTTTTAATACTTCCATTGGATTTGAAAATAAACATGCCCCCATAGCGGCCGTGCCACCTAATAAAAAGTCCATATTTTTTGATATTTCCTAGGTTCCTTACTATTTATAATTTCCTGCAACAGAAGCCATACTTTCAATAGAAGTTATTAATATATTTGTGTGACGCCAGAACGCAAAGTACGGAATGAAAAATCAGGTGCAAAATACTTTATAATAGTTTTCGGTGTTTTCGTTTAAAAAATATTATCTACTTGAATATACCTACAAGATACAGATAATGATTAAAATGATTTCAGGTCAAAGAACGAATGTGATTAAATTTGTATCGTTGTTATGAAATATTGGTATATTTTATTGAAACTATTGGGGATCTCTAAAAAGGTTGTACTTTTTAACTTACAACTTTTATTGCCGAAGTTTGTGGTTTGTTGTGAGATTCGTATCGTATTCTTGGTAAATATGTATTAACTTTGTTTTGAGGAATATTTACATAAAAGATAGATTTAAAAGTTCGTGGTGTATGCCTATATCAACACAGATAACCTAATAATGAGATGATTTATTCAAATGGCAGATTAGGTTTTGCCTTAAAACGCGGGACGGCGTGGCGTTACTTGTACCGAATTGTGAATTCTAAAACGTTTGTGGCGGAAAGCCAACTAGATCACCTTAAAATTTGACGCAAAGTTGGACTGCGACAAGAGGGAAAATAATATACAGGGTGTCCCAAAAGTAATGGGACACAGAGCAACAGCAGACTCCTTAAGGCGAAATAATGCGATTTATTTAAACTTGCCTTATCCCAAAATTGATAACAACCAAGATACAGGGTGGCAAAATTTTAATTTTGTTTTCGTTTTTTTGCGATTATTTCTTAATGAAACGACATAGCAGCACAAAATTAAGGGTTTTGGGGTTTTTTGAGGTGAGAAATTCAAAATTATCCATAATTTTGGTGTAACCAGTAAAGGGCGCTGCCTACGGCATAGCCCACTCTTTTTAGCTGGCATAACTTTGTTTGGGCTTCTTATATCGATCCGACTATTAAAAAAATAAGTTACTTTACTTCCTTTACTTCAAAAATGTATAACTTATTGAAGTCACTAGGAGCAACCATTTTCGAGATAATCGCATTCGATATTTTTAATGCAAGAATGCTAAAATATTTAAAATAATTGTCTATTCGTATTAGTATTATTTATCACAGCTGGCATTGATTAAAGACGACGACGTTTCTAAGGCAACAACATGTTACACAAAGTATCATCTGTCAAAGTTAATAAAATTTTTGATTAGAATAAAATTAATAATTCCGCATACGAAAAAGCGTTTTTATTAGAAAAAAATAGTCAACCTTAAGTATTTACATTAACATTGACACTAAGCAAATGTAGTTGATTTACAATAATTATAAGTTAGAAATTCACCGTTGCTCGATTTTCCGTTTTTTTTGGACCACGTACCTGTTGCATTAGACATATAAAAGGCGATTATCTCGAAAATGGTTGCTCCTAGCGACTTCAATAAGTTATTCGAGAGAGAGGTAAAGTAACTTATTTTTTTAATAGTCGGATGGATGTAAGAAGCCTAAACAAAGTTATGCCAGCTAAAAGGAGTGGGCTATGTCGTAGGCAGCGCCCTCTACTGGTTACACAAAGACTATAAATAATTTTAAATTCCTCACTTCAAAAAAACCCAAAATCCTTAATTTTGTGCTGCTATATCGTTTCGTTAAGAAATAATCGCAAAAAAACGAAAACAAAATTAAAACTTTGACACCCTGTATCTTGGTTGTTATCAATTTTGGGAGCAGGCAAGTTTAAATAAATCCTATTATTTCGCCTTAAGGAGACTGCTGTTGCTCTGTGTCCCATTACTTTTGGGACACCCTGCATATTATAAACATTAAGATTTTTAGTAAAATTCCTAGACCTACATACATAATATTATTTGAGGATGGTCTTAGTGCGAATCTATCACAAATATGCCAATATTGTTCGTAACAGGCACCTAGATAAGGGGGTACTGCCCCTCCCCCAAGATAAAATCCTACCTACGCCAGTTTAAAAATACACAACAGATTGTTCATTTGTCAAAAATTGAAGACTACGTTATTTTTATCAACAATCACAATTTTTACCAATCAGTTTATCTTTATGAAAATCCCTATTGTTTAAAAAAAAAACAGAACCAACAGAGAATTTGGAAAAAATAAAGACGACTTGTACTACCTAGTTGTATGAGGTGGTTGTCATTCGCAACCTCTTTGTACATACATGGAGGTGTATAATGTTGATAAAAAGGATGTTAACGGGCAATGTTCAATAAGTAGCTATAATAGCTTCTTTCTTTAGTATGATAAATCGAATAGTAACATTACCTTTAAACAAAACTAATTTTCAAACTGGATTAAATATTAAGCAAATTGCAGTAAATAATGGTTATTCCGCGATAACAATAGATAAAATACTAAATAAAAACAATTATAAAGTTATTTCGTACATAGGTCATATTAGCACGAAAATGAAAAACTTTTTAAAAAACTTGAATATTCAAAACTAACAATACTCTACTAGGGAAACACATTAAAAATTATAAAAGTAAACTGAACAAAGGAAATAAATCTGGGGTTTACAAATTAAAATGTAATGATTGCTCTAAAGTTTATATCGGACAAACAAGTCGTAACTTCGAAAAACGGGTAAATGAACATCATGCTAGTTTTTTAAAAAACAAAACAGATTGGTTCCAATTTATTTTAACCATCTGTTACAAGCAAATCATACATTTAATCATAACTACGATATCTTGCATATTGAAAACAAAAGTACAAAATTAAATTTGCTTGAATCCTTAGAAATAAATGGCTTAAAAATAACAATACTCTTCATGATCAATTGGATTTAAACGGATCACCTGTTTTCAATCTCTTTAATTAGTCTGTAAACATTATAGGTATTGTTTTTTCCAACAATTTAAACAACCTGAAAATTACCTGCCATTGTTACACCTAAGTATATACGTTTAAAATACCATTTTTATTTACTCTTTTGAAGAAGCAACTGTGTTGCGAAACACGTCGAGTGAAAATAAAAATATGTGGAAAGTGTAAAATTATATTTTTTTTATTATTATTTTTACCATCTATTTAACACAATTAATAAATAACTCTTTTAAATATGGAGCATTTCCTGATAATTTAAAAATTGCTGTGATAAAACCAATACCTATAAACCTACCTATAAAAAAGGAGACCCAGAAAATTTAGATAATTATAGGCCGATAAGTTTACTGCCCAGCAAGATTTTTAAGGGAGCTATGTATTCCTGGTTAATTTAGTATTGTTTAGAACAAACCGCAGTCAAACATTTACCCATTGATATTACGCTTGGCACGAAAGAATTAGATTTCTCTAATAATGCAACACTCCTGGGAGTTTCGATCAATGAACATCTTGATTGGGTACATTACATAGATAGTTTAGTTACTAGACTTAGCTCAGTTTGCTATGGTATTCGAGTAGTATGTAGGTAAATGAATGTGAAAACACTTAAAATAATGTATTTTGCTAGCTTTGAGTCAATACTTGAATATGACATTATCTTCTGGAGTGGAACATATAGGGCAACATAGTGTCTTTATCGTTCAGAAAAGATTAATAAGGGTAATAAAAAAATGGATTACTTAGAAAGCTGTAGAACTGCCTATATATTTGAATGAATAATGTTCTTTTTTTAACGCAAAGATTAATTTTAATATAGATTCCAAGCATGAGAACAGTACAAGATATTGAATGTTAAGTATCCAATACATAGGCTAACACGAAAGCAAAAATTATCAGCCCCTTGACTACCCTCTCAAAAGTATATGTCAATACATTGCATATATGCTCATACCCACACTACAGGGTGTTTCATTAAGGGTGGCCTCCGGCCATATCTCGGAAACTACGAGGCATAGAAACTTGGAAAAAAAAATTATGATTAAAGCGGTCATGAGAAAATTCTGGAAATTACTTTTAAGTTTCTCACTTCGCCGCAAGGGGGCACAATTAAATTTTTTTTTAAATTCTAAATTTCACCGAAAACTCCCATATTAAGGTATAACTCTGATTACATCATCGAAAAGTTTAGACAATTCTGTATCATTTTGGTTTAAGGCTCATTGGCGTACCGACCTTGATAAGAGTGGGGGAAGCTATTGAATGTGTAAACATTAAAATCGCTGTAACTTCCAAACGACTTATCCGATTTTACTAAATTTAAGCTTGTTTGGAAGAACCTTCATTTGTAACCTAATGGTACACGATAGTTTCTAAGAAAATTGCTAGAGGGCGCAATTTGTATTAAAAATTATTGTTTTGGCAATAACTCTGAAACAAACAAAGATATCGAACTGCGGTCTTGACAACTTTTCTTGAAAATTTCATTTACTTTTCGATTATGATGTCATAGTTATACCGTATGAATTGAATTTTCCGGATAAAATCGAAAAAACTGTTATTATTACAAATTGCGCCATCTAGCAATTTTATTAAACACTATCGTGTACTGTTGGATACGGCGATTAAAGATACTTACCTTTCCCTTCCAAACAAGCTTAAATTTAGTAAAATCGGATAAGTCGTTTAGAAGTTACAGCGATTTTAATGTTTACACATTCAATAGCTTCCCCCACTCTTATCAAGGTCGGTACGCCAATGAGCCTTAAACCAAAATGATGCAGAATTGTCTATCTTTCCGATGATGTAATCAGAGTTATACCTTAATATGGGAATTTTCGGAGAAATTTAGAATTAAAAAAAAAAAATTTTAATTGTGCCCCCTTGCGGCGAAATGAGGAACTTAACAGCAATTTCCAGAATTTTCTCATGACCAGTAATCATATTTTTTTTCCAAGTTTTTATGCCTAGTAGTTTCCGACATGGCCGGTGGCCACCCTTAATGAAACACCCTGTATACACTTACCTACCTAAAGTTCAAATAAATTAATAATATAACAGGACCAGTATATTTATATATAAACTAGGAACAGGAACATTCATTATACAGCTGCGGACGGTACTTGATGTAAATGTGTACAATTAGAAAAAATTATACTGAAAACGTGCAAACGTTAAAATCGATTTGATTGACAGGCTTACTGGCAACTATCCTGTATAGGGTTTTCTGCTATTCTTTGGAATTTTAAAAAACAACTTACTCTTTCGTTAGTTATGTTTAAGAATTCAGAGGCGAAAAAGAGCATAATTCGATTATATATTTGATAACAATCACTTTTTATATTTTTATCAAAAACATCATTAAAATAATAGAAATCTGGCAACAATGCAAAACGGCTTGTTATATTTTACCTGATTTAAAATTTGGCTGATCGGCCCTAAAAGGTTATAGGTATAAGGGCGGGTTTGTACTTCTTTTACCAGCTTTTGATTTTAAATATTAGAAATTAAAATAAATGGAATGTAGTTTTCGCCAAAATATAAAGATTTTTTTCCTTCTTTTTGCCGTGTTGCTAATTCGCCTAGATGTGTTTCCAACGTTGCCAGATCTGCGTAAAAACAGTACATCTACTGTTAAATCAGTAGGTCTGGCAACTCTGTATTTCTTTGTAAACCAACATGGATCGATACTTGAAACCTGGTTCAAAAAGTGTACGTTTTGACTACATTTGCATACTTTTTACATCGGTAGTATACTTCTTAACTCGGTATGCCTTGGGTTTTGTTCGTGTGTTGTAGATATTGCAAACCAAGACTTTTTGTACGACACTGACAAGCGCCATTACATGATTTATTTAATTACTAAGGCAAAATTGACAAAATCGATGATTAAAAAAGTATGTCAAAATAAATATAATCCTTAGAAAGATCTAGTCAGTTATAGGAGATATATATATATATATATAGCATTATTAGACAATCCAACGATGTGTCAAAAATAGCAGTGGTGGGCAAATACTGCTTTGCAATTGGTGCATGTGACAATAAAAATTACTTTGCTGGTGGTATTTAGTTGGTGGCCCAATGCTTTTTCCCCACAGCCACCATGAAAGGGCAAGTGGTTTGGATGGGCTAACCAAAAACACATTGCACAAGTGAAAATCAAATGTTTATTTATATTATATAGTTTAGTTTGCAAGTCACATAATTTATTAGCCTACTTTTAAAGGTGCAGTTTTTGAATTAGGAGGTTTTAAGTATTGGCCCCTGGTCTAAGTTGAAGTTAATATCATATCGTATCAGTATCGAAAATATACTGCTACGAATTGTGCTATCAAGTACTTTGTGTTAAGGAACTTCTTAAAAATTACTATTACACCCCACCCAGCACCCTAATTCAGTATTCGGGTCCTAAACATTGTTATTGTATAATTAATTACAGAAAAGTTATTTCTGCCGCGCGCCACTAAATTTGTGTTAATTATAAACCAATATTACCAATCCGTAAAGGCAGATTTTGAAACTCGCAAAAACGGCAGAAAACCGTACCAAACCTTTAGTTTGTCTGCTCAACTCTGCTGAGAACCAAAACAAAAACTTAAAATAGAAGTTAAAGAATGGAATATTAAATATTATATTGAATTGAAAATGTAAAAACAGAAAACAGACTAAAAAGAGAGGAATTAGAACCACAGAAAAGAAAAAGGGCTTATTCGGCCGGGTGAATAACGTGCCTTCTCCTTTTGCTTCTTTTAAACATCAAAACAAGGTTTTAGTCGAGTTCCTTTTTAGTTACTTTTAAATAGCAAGCTCGATATAGATTTTTTCCTCCCCCCCCCTGGCCGCGGTTATGTATGCCGCTCTATATATCGGCCTGTTCATTAAAAAATAATAAATAGATTTTGACGTTTTACTCGTGTGTCAAGGGTACAAACCACAAAATATTTTGTGATACAAACCAATCTGTATACTGTATAGTCGAGCAGTAAACCAAAATTTCAGTTTTGATATTCTTGTAACAGAAAAAAATGAGTTTACATGTAAAATCACGTCATTGGAAAATAACCTTTTTCTGTGCTTCCACAAAAGAAACCCGAGTAAACCTTTTTTTTCTGTGCTTCTGCACTCTTGATATGTGATGTGTATTCTCCTTTATTTTTCTGTGGTGATGTGATAATATGTCATCTTTTGTTTTGTTATGATTTTGAGGAAATAACCCTATAAATTTTCTGTAAGTTCTAAAGTTTTAATTATGTTCTAATCAAATCAGTTCTATGATCTTGATCGGAACAGGCGATCAGCAAACAGGATCTTTTCGTTTCTTGTAGTGAAGTTGTTTTTTTTCGTTTTCAAGTTCTGGATCTGGTGTAACTACTAAAAACTTTATTCGTTTTCGTTATGATTACCCAGATGGATTCAGCTCTAGAAATAAGAAAATTACCACCAAGTATTATAAGGGAATTGGCACAAATATTAGATTATGCTGATTCTTGGAAAAAACTTATGGCAATCATCCCTAAGAAATTAAGTAATAACAATTATGCCTGTGATATAAAACCAGACAATTTAAGAAAATATAATTCGGAAGATTTCAAGTAAGTAGTTATGATGTGGGTGCACGTCAATGGCGGCTCGACTTGTGACTTAGAAATGCGGAGATTCCGCCCATTATTGGTATAATTAATGATAATATAACAATACTTATAAGTTAAGATTAAGTACATTTTTCAAGTAAGTACCTATTAGGTAGGTACAATTTTCTTTGCCAACCATAAATTATTAAGTGTATAGATTTTATTTTCCAACCACAACCACATAATATTATGTTATGTATTACCTATTTATAATCATTCTGCATAAAATTTAAAAAGTTCGTTTTTTGCTAGACAGGAAGACTATATTTAAATTTGGAGTACTTAGATCTCCCAAGCATTTTTATTTCAGATTTATTGGGTGAAGATGTTAATTGTTTTCCCTGCTATTTAACTTTAAACAGAAGTAATTTTTATTTAACTTACAAACGCCAAAACGTAAGCAGAGGAACATTCCAAAGGCGCCCACACTTGCTAAACAGAAGCAGATAGTTTTTCTCTTAAAAATTGTAGTAACGGTACTTAGGCAGGTACCTACTTATAATATTTTCGAGAATATTTTGAATTCAAAATTTTTAGTATCTAGAAATACCGAGATAAATACTTCATCATTAACAAGTGAAAATTTTCCTAAGGATTTAAAATTGAGCTGTATAACACCCATTCCTAAATCTGACCTGTTTCAATTATCACTAGCCGCTACTACAAGCAAAAATACTCTTACTAGTTTAAATACTTTATTAATAGTCCGTACTTTGTAACAGATACCCGAGCAGATACCAGAGTAAAATCCAATGTTCGTAAAGTTAAATACTAGATAACAGGTGCATTGCAAATCTTTTACCAGTTATTGACTGTTCCACAATCATACCTGTTACTAAATACCTGTGATAGGTATTTTGTAAAACCCCTCATTTGCTAAGAAACTGTTTTTCTTGTCTAGACTTGCAAGCATTTATCACTTTTTGCGCGAATGACTGTTTCTCAAACTATTACCGATTCAGTCTTATTTTAATATTGTGCAACCATGCTATATTTGGTAGGTGGTGGGACCATGCAATCTTCACAGATACTTTGCGAATAATTTTAAGATACAACACTTTATTTTTATACAACATGGCTTTTAGTTCAAATAACAAATTAAGTACCCACTTAAAAAATCACTACTTACTTAAGTCAATTTATTTTATGCCTTCTATCTAGTGATGTAAAATTCTCGGTAATAATCTTTTGGAGAATATTCTCAAGTTAGAGAATTTTCTGAGAATGGTAAGAAAACCGCTAGAAATAGCAATAAAAAGAAATTAAAAATTACCTATTCTTTTTTGATTTGATTAACATACCTTCCCAAGAAAAACTAAACAAAAAAACAGTCAAATAAAGAAAGATCACATTTAACTATTAAAAACATACGAGTATACGTTCGCGCTTCTAGGGGATTTCCCTGAATCACTGTTGCAGACGTAAAACACTGGTGCCAGAGTTATAGAAAATGTTAGGAAAACTCAAAATTTTAAAAATCATTGCAAAATTTTTCAGTGTAAATCGAGGTGTAAATTATGTAGAAAAACTTCTCTAGAGAATATTCTCGGGAGAATTTTCTTACAGAGAATATTCTCCTCTCACATCACTACTTCTATCATATTCAATTGAAGGAAATTATCTTATTGCTGGAGAGAGATATTCTATAATTGTAATAGAATTTTGTACAATCCTTTATTTTGGTTTTTAGGATAGTTGAACAAGGAAAATTAAACTTTAAGAGACCCTGTACAGAAATATTGATTGATGAGTGGGGAACTTCTGGCAGACCTAGAGCTACACTTGGACATTTGAAGTATCTTTTAACAAAGGCAGAATTGTTTAGAGCAGCGGACTATGTTGCCAAACTATTAAACGAAGAACCTCCACCAAGACCTAAATCTGGGCCAGCGGCTGTTGTTCCTTTAAGTTTATCAGAAATTACTTGTCATAATAACAATCCTGATGCCGCCGATTTAGCAGAGATAGAAAAACATTTAGACGAAATAAATTATCCAAATATTGCCATTGCAAATATAAAGAAAACATCTAAAGAAGTCAAGTGTCCTAGTAATGTCATTCCTGAAATTGTAGTTAGTGAAGTGGATAATGAATCTCATAAAACATCGAGTATTTTACCTGAAGTCTTACCTTTGGTAATTCAAAGAGAAAAGTCACAAACAAAATCTGAAGTCTCAGATTTGATGCAATTTTCAAAAAGCGAAACTGAAGTACACACTGTTTCGTCTGAGGTCGTACCAGAACTGTCCGTTCTTTTACATCAAAGTTCAGTAGAGTCTATCCAAAATGTAACCAATTCAATAGATCAGAATAGCTCAAGCCAAGAGTTTACACCAGCATTTAGTCAAATTTTTGATGGTTCATCTAATCAAGTTCCAAGTAGTGAACCTATTCCTTCCTTTTCACAATTATTACATGAACAGCAGCATGAGTGTGATAGTAGTACTGACAATTTTATTCCTAACCTAAGTGCTCTTAACCAAAATTTAGGGAAATCAGACTCTGACATAATTCCAGATTTTGACCTTTTACAGTCAAAGATCAGTCAAAATTCCAGTGCACCTTATTCAGTAAGCACACGCGAGTCGGATTTAACCGCATTAAGCGGTTTCACAAAATGCCCATCCCCCTTACCAAATTTGTCTTTAAATACGGAGCTGCCACATTTTACATATGATGAATTGAAAATAGCAACAAATAATTTTAGTGATACTCCTTTTTCATCTGAACAAGAAAACGGGAGATTTTTAGGTTCTGGAGCCTTTGGATCAGTATTTCTAGCAACTGGCTTACTAAGTCAACCAGTGGCTGTAAAAAAAATATTTTTGGAAAATGTAGAAAAAGTCAACGAAGATGACGCGGTTACAAAGCAGTTTACAAATGAAGTCGAAATTTTAAGCAAGTACAAACATGAAAATTTAGTTTCCTTAATAGGATATTCATGTGATGGATGCACCTATTGTCTGGTTTATGAATATGTTTCAGGAGGTGCACTTTTTGATATACTTGAGGTAAGTTCATTATTGTTTTGTATTTTTATTTTGTTAAAAAAATTCAGTTCCTATTAAGTACATACCAGAACCCGTAACGCGGAGTAACGCCATACAATCTGCCTTTTTTTAGAATAATATTTTTATCTAAACAATTACAAGCTTTAAACGGATCTAAGAATATACTTATAACCATTGCACAGGAAGAAAAAATAGTAACTATTTGTAGATCTTCTTGTATTCCTTTGACAATGGCCCGCAAGGGCCGAAATACGTGTCAGGAACTGATTAAATTTGTGAAACATAACAAGTAGGTAGCTATTATTTTTTCTTCCTGTGCAATGGAACACCAGTTTCACCAAGCATGTAGCCCAACACAAATTAATTATACATAACCCTTCTACATTGTCCAATATCAAACGACTAAACTGGAAAATCGTTTGTGTGCGTCTCTCTTTGATGCTGGTTCTAGTTTAAATTACTCTTGTTCCTGTAGAGTGATTTAAACACTGCTAATTTAGGCTGTTCTGAAAAGACACACACTTTAAGGCAATGGCGTACCTATTGGGCTACTCAATTAGATAAAGTACTCTACTTTAAGTGCCGCAAACCATTAAGACATTGGCATTTGAGTCTTTAAGTACGTACCAAGTACCTTTATTTTCAACTGCAGCACCTCTAGGATGAAAGTAAATGGGGAATGGAAATAACACCCTGGAAAAATAGGGCATGCAAGAGCGACGGGCATAATGACGAGCGCTTGGAAATGCAAACCAATTGCATGAAAGCGATCTACAAATTCACGCTGTGACTCTAATACCGTGCGAGCAAAAATTATTTTCATCAAAGAGAGCCTTGCATCTAAGGACGTAATGCTTAGCCGTAGAGCTTAATACTTGTTGGGTGTCAGTAACAACCTGAATTAACAATCAATCAGTTATTCCGTCATCTTTGACCGTCGTTACAAGTAATTTGATTCATTGCTAATTTTTCCAATTTCTTGAACAATTCACCCAATGGGCTTTACGGAACAGCACAAAACATTCATGGTTGAAGCGTATTTTCGAAACGGGGTTAGAGTAAATAGTGGCAATACAATCCGGGTTTGTGAATGGACGATTTTCACGAACATTTTCCTAACATTGCTTTTATTGCTGGGGATTTTTATCATTGCCTGAAAAGAATCGTTGCTGTGTTTAGGATAACAGGTTCTATTCAACACAAAAAAGAAGCAGGAAGACCATCTGTAAGAACAGAAGAACATTTTGCAAACGTTAGTGAAATAATGCAAAATACGCCAACAAATTGTATAAAACGCCTGTCCCAAGAAGTGAGATCTTATGGAACATTTAGGACTATTCTTAAGAAGCAGCTGAATTTATTTCCTTATAAAGTGCAAGTATTCCAAGAAATACAAGCCGCAGATTTTGAAAGAGGCAGGAATTACTCTCAATGGTTTACCCAAAATTTATTGGAAAGAAATGATTTATTAGACCTGACATTTTTTTCGGATGAAGCCCGGTTCCACCTCTCCGGTTATGTGAATTCTCAGAATACACGCATGTGGAGTAGTGAAAATCCCCAATTTTTTGTATAGTCCACATTGCACCCTCAAAAAATTTGTGTCTGGTTTGCTGTTTCCCGAAAAAGAATTGTTGGTCCTATTTTTTTCCATGACACAGTTACAGCACAGCGGTATAGAGACAATATTTTGAATCCATTTGTGGAGCAATTAAATACTTGACGACGAACCACGTTTTGGATATTTTCAACAGGACGGTGCAACCGCCCATACAGCCGCCGAAACTATTAACTACTTACGTAATTTTTTCGACAGATTGATCAGTGTTATGGATTACTTCGTTTTTCCTCATTTAAAGAACACTATTTTTAAAACACCAGTTGCAAATTTAGAACAATTACAAGAAAGGATTATCCAAGAATGTGGTAACATTTCTCCAAAGATGCTGGTCAACACTTTCAAAAATATGAAGAGACGTGTGAATTTATGCTTGGAGTATGGCGGTGGACAATTTCAGCCACTTATGTAATTATTTTTCTTTTTCTTTCTGTATATTCTTACTTTGTTAATTTTGTAAACAACAAAAATAAATTTGTATTTGTCTACTTATTTTATAACTCATTAGTTTGGCATATCATGTCATAATAGGAATTTGTCAAAATGTTAACCTAGATTTGGTTAGATATATCTTCCCCATATCATTGTGATTTAAACCAAGCCCTACATTTTTTAATCCAATTTGATGCAAATAATTTTTGCTCGCACGGTATATGGACAAAAGAAACACCTTCGTCCACTGATGAATTAAAAACTGCCGACGGAGTCGGCGCAGCCATATTTGGGGAAATACCCAGAATGGATATCAGCAGTCCTCTGGGATACCAAGCGTGCGTCAAAATAATTTTGAAATGGACAACCATGACCAAAAGATACCTTTTACGTTCTTGCCTTGCCCGCAATCTTGATGTTCTTTCATCTTTGTTAGCAACATAATGATTTTTCTTACTTCTACGCATGCTCACGTCCATCCAAAAGACCGTCTGCTAGACCTGCTCAGATCCTTAACTAGATTCTGTTTTTAGAAAGCTCCTCAAAACCTGCCATGGAAGCAGCGATTACTTATTGCTCTTGGCACAGCAAAAGCAGTGGCCTATTTACATACAGCCTTTTCAACTCCTCTAATTCATAGAGATATAAAATCGGCTAATATTTTATTGGATGCGTATAATAATCCTAAGGTAAGATAAAATCAGAATATTTCTCCTAATACATAATATTTCGCTTGTAAAATATGAATGTTTTGGAAAAATATTCTTAGCAGGAATAATTCTCACATGAGAGAAAGTGGTGCTATATTTTTATTTAAAGATTAATGAAGGAGATTTTGCCTCAGCAATATTTTGTGATATTTCTAAAGCTATAGGCAGACATCTGAAATATTTTTTTCGTGATAACAATAATTTCTGTAACAAGGAAAGAACAAAAATTACTTTAGATAAATTTTCATGTTTAAACATTTCTTGATATTACATAGTTATTTATGCAACTAGTGCAAAAGGTGTATGTTTATTGCACGTTTTTTTATTTAACAAAAAAGTTTAAAATCGCTCTGTATGTGTGCAAAAGTTGTAATTCAATTTTGACAATGGATCATAGATACCTTTGACTTCAACATAATAATATTATGGCGGCCTGTCAACGTGACTTCTATTTCGATAGGGTATCGACGGTGTGCAACACACAATACATACTATAAACAAATTGTTCATTTCCTAGGTAATTTACTTTATTGCACTATAGGGCAGAAAGTACTTTATTGCATAGTATGCAATAAAAACCTACTTTTATCATTAGAAATTCATACACAAAATTACATTTTCTGAACGATAGTAGAAAAAGTTAGTTATATACAGTGTGTATCAGCCAAATGGAATAAATTCGATAATAAATTCATGGGGGCGTGTACAAAAAAACGTTCGGACACGTCGATTGGTGTTTCTAGTTGCGCATTTTTTTAAATAAAAACTTTTTATACAGGGTGTGTCATGTAACAGTGGCCAATACCAACTTCCTTATTTTAAATACAACACCCTGTATATTATTCAATTTTTTGATTTTTCAGAAAATTTTAGACATATTTCATGTACAATAATATCCTATACCTATCTTCAATTTTTTTGGAAAATATTAAGTGTTTTCAGATTTACTGCATTTCAGCTTTTCTTTTTACTGATTTGAAATAAAGAAAAGGTATAAATAGCTTTGTTTACTTTTGTTTAAAACTTCTGACCTTAGCAAATTGTTGTCTGTCTGCATGACAGTAGTTGTCAGTGTTATAGTCGTTTGAATTTCGTTAACTGCTTATCAGAAAAATGGTTTATTTAACAAAAATGCACAAAATAACAATTCTACAGTTGATTGGTTATGGAGATAAAACACGGACACAAATGAAAGTTGCTAGCTTATTTCATGAAAAATTTCCAAATTTGCTGTCTATAACTCAAGGGAAAATTAGTAAAATAGAAAAGCAGTTTCGCCAGTTTGGACATGTAAAGCAGATAAAAGAAAGTAGCTGCCAATGCAATAAGTGATGACACCAAATTAGATATTATATGTTTGAGTTTGAGGAAAACTCACAAACTTCTAATCAAAAAACAGCCCCAATGTTCGATGTTAGCCATTTATCGATTATTCGAACATTATAAGAAAATAAAATGTATCCCTATAAAATGGTACCTACTCATGAGCTCAGGGAAGACGATTTTGATAGGACAACGTATTTTTGTGGACAAATGATAGATAACAATGTGATTTAATTAGAACATGTTTTGTTTTCTGATGAGTGCACCTTTACACTTCACGGTCATGCAAATCGTCAGAATTGCCGCTATTGGTCTAGGGAAAATCATTAGATTAGAGAACATACGCAATATCCTGAAAAGGTTAATGTTTGGGCAGGTATAGTTGGAGATCATATCATAGGTCCCTTTTTCATTGATCGCAATTTAAATGGCGATAATTATTTAGCACTGCTCCAAAATAATGTCTTGCCAACTTTGACAAATTTATATCCTGATCCAGCAAACCCACAACTTCCAGCGAATATGATATGGTTTCAGCAAGATGGAGCACCGCCCCATTACCAAATCAATGTCCGGCAGTACTTCAACCGAGTATTTTCAAATCGGTGGTTAGTGAGGCGTGGATCGATGGAATGGCCAGCACGATCCCCTGATCTGACGCCATTAGACTTCTTATGGGATTATGTCAAAAATATTATTTACAAAATTAAATCCCTCGACTTTGCTGACATAAGAAGACGAATAAAGCTTGCGATCAGATCGGTCATGCCTGAGATGTTCAGTTACATTAGAGGAAATTGCTATTTAAGATTAGGATTTACATTAATGTTTTTTTTTCGTTTTTTACATTATCAAGAAATAAACAGTATTACTTATTAGTTTTTGAGTGTGTTGTTAATTTTTGCAATAAATCTAAAAACACTTAATATTTCCGAAACAGTTTTATATAGATTTTAAAAAATCAATCGTTCCAATACATAAATCTGGAAGCAAAACCGAAATAAGCAATTATCGCCCCATAAGTTTGATTAGCACATTTACCAAACTACTAGAAAAATGCCTCAAGGATAGATTATTCAACTTTCTAGTAAGAAACAAAGACAAAGGTCTCAGCACGGACCATGCTATACAGTGTCCGCAAGAAAGTCCGCATCAAATGGGATTTTTTTAAATTACTAGGTATAGGTAAAAATTGAAAAGGCAGTTAGTTTTTGCTTACCTAAAAACTAAAAATGACTATACTGAAGCAGTTACCTGTCAAATTTGACATTTTTAATAAAATAGGTTCAAAAATGCCCTTATTTAACAAAATATCGAAAAACTTTATTCGAAAAAGTTGTTTATTTTGGCATTTTTAGTCACTGTCCGAAATTTTGACTGTCTAATACAATTTTTATTTTTTGCCAGGTTCTTGAAAATTTTGATCAACCCTCGTAGATTAACTTTTATACATCGATGTAAAACCATTTGCCTTTACTTCATTTGTAATCTTAATGCAATTTTGTGTAAAATTTTTGTTTCCTATTATTTGTTTTGCTTCAAAAACTGAAATTATTATTGATTAGTATGTAATGTTTGATGCAAAGTTTATCTAATTACATCAGTTTTGCCAAAACCGACGTTTCCTATTTTTCTTAAGTTAGTAAACAGATGTACAAAAAGAAAATATTAGGAAGCTTTCGTTGAAATTTTACTTAATTAATATTGGATTAAAAAGAATAAATATTAATCGCTCGAAACATTTTATTCAACAAAAATATAGTTTAATATAATTAATTTAATTTAATATAAATTAAGTAAAATTTCAACGAAAGCTCCCAATATTTTCTTTTTGTACATCTGTTTACTAACTTAAGAGAAATGAGAAACGTCGGTTTTGGCAAAACTGATGTAATTAGATAAACTTTGCATCAAACATTACATACTGATCAATAACAATTTCAGTTTTTGAAGCAAAATAAATAATAGGAAACAAAAATTTTACACAAAATTGCATTAAGATTACAAATGAAGTAAAGGCAAATGGTTTTACATCGATGTATAAAAGTTAATCTACGAGGGTTGATCAAAATTTTCAAGAAGCTGGCAAAAAATAAAAATTGTATTAGACTGTCAAAATTTCGTACAAAGACTAAAAATGCCTAAATAAACAACTTTCACAAATAAAGTTTTTCGATATTTTGATAAATAATGGCATTTTTGAACCTATTTTATTAAAAATGTCAAATTTGACAGGTAACGCAAGTCGTGCAGCTGCTTCAGTATGCGTCATTTTTGGTTTTTAGGTAAGCAAAAACTAACTGCTTTTTCAATTTTTACCTATACCGAATAATAAAAAAAAATCCCATTTGATGCGAACTTTCTTGCGGACACTATATAAACTTGTTGGTTCTATAAAATCAGCCCTAGACAACAACAAAAAATGCATAGGTGTCTTTTTAGACCTTGCGAAGGCTTTCGACACAGTGCCTCACGAAAAACTGCTAGATATACTTGAATGCTGTGGCATTAGGGGTACTGTGTTGTCTGTATTCCGCAGCTATTTGGAAGATAGAACCCAGCAGGTTAGGATAAAAAACCAATTGAGTGACAGTCAGAAAATTCAACTTGGCATCCCACAAGGCACTGTCCTGGGACCGCTCCTCTTCATCCTCAAGACAAGACAAACTATGTCGCATTCTCTCTTACAGATGTCAACAGACCTAATCTTAATTATTTGCAGTTACCAACAGCAGAACTTAAAATTAATGAAGTTAATCAAATTAAATATCTGGGCGTTATAGTCGATAGAAACCTAAAATGGTCCAAACTTGTAAATACCTTGGTTATTTAAGCAAGAAGGTTGGTTTACAAGTTTTATTAGCTACGCAAATTCATGAACAAAGAGTTACTTGTGTCAATATATAGAGCTTTGGTTTAATCTATTCTACAGTATGCCATAGTTGTGTGGGGTGGTCGTATGCTAATGCTCTGGAACCTCTAAACACAGTACAAAACTACGTATTAAAAGTTATTTTTCAAAAAGAGAAACGCTATCCAACTGATCAGCTATACAATGAATATATTTTAAATGTTCGAATGTGTGTGCATAAAAAATGTATTAATTTATAAAAGATTTGCCAGGATGTGTCGGCCACTTATTTTTAGAAATTATAGGACATTTCTTGGCCTGCTGTGATTGTCATTATCAATTTTCTATTTTACCCTTGTTTTTTTTTTTCTTCTCTCTAGGTACCTATATATTTTATTTTTTCGTTTTCTTTTGCACATACAGGTTGTATAGTAATCTACGTGCAATACAATAAAGATATATTAAAACTAGCATAAGGATTGGAATGTATATTGAGTTGTAAAGCATGTACCGTTAAAATAAATAAAAAAAAAATTAAAAAAATAGTTATAGGATATTGTGCATGAAATATGTCTAAAATTTTCTGAAGAATCCAAAAATTGAATAATATACAGGGTGTTGCATTTAAAATAAGAAAGTTGGTATTGGCCACTTGGACACACCCTGTATAAAGTTTTTATTGAAAAAAATGCGCAACTAGAATTACCAATCGACGTGTCCGAGCGTTTTTTTGGACACGCTCCCATGTATTTATTATCGAATTTATTCAATTTGGTATGTAATAGTATACATTTTTACATTGCAGCTTTGCGACTTTGGAATTGTTAAACTGCTTCCAAGCCAGAAAACTGCTACGCAAACCGCACTATATGGTACCTCGGCCTATATGGCACCAGAATATCACAGAGGTAACATTTCGATTAAACTTGATACATTTAGTTTCGGCGTTGTGCTTGTGGAGCTGCTAACATCGTTACCGCCTGTTGATTACAGCCGTCAGGGAGCTGATCTGGTAAGTTCGAAAAATAGTTAATTGTGATTTCCATACTTCGAAAATTGAACCTCTAGAATTAGCCATATGGACAAACTTAAACTTCACTATTTTGTCTACCAGTGTACCAATTTTATACCATTATAACGTAAAAAATTGAAAATTTCAATTTTCATACCTCAATGCTTAAAAGGGCTCATTTCTCAAAGGTTAAGACTTATAGCACATAGTACACTCATCGTTATCGTGCGCAAGTACCACCAGGGTTGCATTATGGGAAAGTCCCTTAAGGGACAAAAGTTAGCTGCATCTTACCTTATTTCTAAATAGATTAAAGTTATGCCAAATTATCATTTTTTATTTCCTATTAAGAATTAAATGTTTCAAAGGTTGGTAAACCTGTTTGAAATTTACCTTATACAGTGACCGGCAAAGAGTTCGCAACTCGCAAATCTTTTTTGGGGGATTGGATGTGCATGTCCCATAACCTTAAAATCGATTTTGACATACGTCACGTGACCAATGGTATGGCGGGAACGTTGAAAAAACCAATATGAAATCATCATAAATCAGATAAGTTGATGAGATATCGAAAAAATTCCAAGAATAAAAAGTGTTTAGAATTCCATTAGAACCTTAAATACAATGTTTGGGATATCTACTTAAAAAAACATAAAATCGAATATTTTTGTAAATATTTTTTTACCGAATTAAAAATTTCCATATTTTTCCTTTCTTAAAGCTTCATTAAAATAAAACTGACATCTGGTGACCACAACTAGAAATATTCTTTTGTTTTTCTGACAATTTGGTGCAATAATTCAAAAAATTCGTTTACACTTGGATACCAGCTGTTGCAATAGTCTATTTCTAATAACCTTATCGATATTTTTTATATCGAAATATTCTATTATGTTAAGAAATCCTTAAATTCATTAATCCATAGAAAATTTTATTTATAACTAAAAAATAATTTTGAATTTCGCAGAAATCTTTAAAAAAATTTAAAAATTAATAAAAATTTAAATTATTTTTTACGGTTATAAATAAAATTTGCTCTGGATTAATAAATGTAAGGATTTCTTAACCTAATAGAATATTTCGATATAAAAAATATCGATAAGGTTATTAGAAATAGACTATTGCAACAGCTGGTATCCAAATTTTTTGAATTATTGCTTCAAATTGTCAGAAAAACAAAAGAATATTTCTAGTTGTGGTCACCAGATGTCAGTTTTACTTTAATGAAGCTTTAAGAAAGGAAAAATATGGAAATTTTTAATTCGGTAAAAAAATATTTACAAAAATATTCGATTTTATATTTTTTTAAGTAGATATCCCAAACATTGTATTGAAGGTTCTAATGGAATTCTAAACACTTTTTATTCTTGGAATTTTTTCGATATCTCATCAACTTATCTGATTTATGATGATTTCATATTGGTTTTTTCAACTTTCCCGCCATACCTACCATTGGTCACGTGACGTATGTCAAAATCGATTTTAAGGTTATGGGACATGCACATCCAATCCCCCAAAAAAGATTTTTCAATATTCCGCTACTAAAAATTTTTCCCATATGTTGCGAACTCTTTGCCGGTCACTGTATATGCAATAACACGCATTAAATTTATTAAATAATTGATAATAAATCAATAAAATAATTTTTTAACATAAATGCGTATAATTGCACATTTAGCCGTAGTTTTTAGTGCTGATCAACTTTTTTTAATAACAATTTTTGATAATGTCAAAAATAAAGGTACTTTACTCTAGGGAAAAATTCACATTTTTTGACAAACCTCGTATATGACTGGAAAATTTCAATATTTGATGGTTGCATTTTAGGTTTTAGACCATGCAGAGCTTTATATAAACAATAATTTTTTTTCGTAAAATTAATAATAAAAAAGTTTCCCATTTGGTAAGAACTTCCTATATTTTTTTTGTTATTTATATCTTTATTTGTGACCTTAAATAACATAAAACTAGTAGTTCATTTGTCCCGAATACCAATTCGCTATAAACTAGGGCTATTTATAGCAAATTGCAAATATGTAAATTCTTTGGAGGTTCTTTAGTTTTAATATAATTTTTAAAATTTCCGTAGGTAAGTCTTTTTGGCTTCTTTACTAATGATGACTTTCGGTATTTCATTATACACCTGGATGCTTCGGAAAATTGACCCGTAAACAAACCGCCGGCCAGCCAGGCTGTTCTATTTCTCACTTTATTAATGCTATTAGAGCAAACCCGCACCAAAAATGTTTACTTACTAATATTTCGTAGAAATTCTTAGCAATCATGTCACTTAAATTTTCTATTAGGTATCAATCGAAAACCGGATAAAAATACAAATTAATACGAAAAACCGCAAAGTTAACACCTACGTCGCGCGTAAATTACATACTAAAGCATGGATAACCTCAAAAAAGTCACATTACACATGGATCTTTAAGCAGTGTTGTCGATGTTTCTGTTTTACGGCTTCTTTTAAGGTGGTTGTGGATAATTAATCATTTTTATGTTTTGATAAATTAATTAGATGGGTCATTGATCAAATGACCATATGGACAAGCCACGACTGGTAGAATGATGCCCATATAAAAAAAATATTATCACACGGTTGGTTCTATTTTTACTTGGCTTTACTTTTACTGGTTTTAGGTAACTTATGTTGAAGATATGTGTGAAGAATCCATTGACCCGATACTTGACAAATCGATAGGATTATGGGAGGAAAATAACATCAACTTTGCCAAAGAACTGTATAATCTAACACTGAAGTGCCTTGATGACAAAAAGAAGCGACCAATGATGGTGGAAGTTGTAGAATCTCTTGAGCAAATTATAAAAAATATCAGTTGAAATCTCGTATTAGATTTATATATCCCAAAGCGGAGTTAATTAATGTTATGTCATGTTCCTATCGCAATACCTAACATACTTTGCTTATTACTAAAATGTATCTACCTGCATAGGTATATCGGAATAAGAATTTGTAGGTGTTATATAAATTTTCTAGCAACTAAAGATATACGACAGTAGATTAATTCCAAAAAAAAATACCTTGTCGGACTTCCATTGGCTTTATTTTCTTGCTTAACACAGCCTGTACATGGAATAGTTTGAGTCACAACTATTAACACTGCCAAGATTAAACCTAAACTTTGGCTTAGGTTGATGATACCTTTATTATCTAAACATACAGCAACGAAGAGTTGATACGGTTTTTGGAACATGTTAATAGTATAAGACAATCCATTAAATTTACCATGGAAACAGAAAAACATTCCACTCTACCGTTTCTCGATGTTCTCGTCAAACGTAGTGCTGAAAACATAAAACCTTCAGTGTACAGGAAACCCACTCACACGGGGCAATACCATCACGGATCGAATCATTCAAACTACATAAAACAGGGCATAATTTAAACTCTATCACAGCATCTAACATTTTCAACAATCCGGAACACCTTAAAATTGAAATTTCAAATATCAAAAAAGATTTAAAACAGAATGGTTACGCTGAAAGCTTTGTAACTAATATCATCTCAAAACTTAAAAATCGCCGAAGTAAAAACTAATACAGAAACGAAAGAGGAGCAAGCATTTCTTACAATACCTTATGTTAAGAGGATTTCTGAAAAGATTAGAAGGATAACCAAAAACTATAATATCAAAACAGCATTTATATCCGGATATACGCTTAGAAGCTTTCTTACAAAAGTAAAACCCCCCAGTAATGAAAACACAAAAAATTGTATCTATCAAATCCCTTACGAGTGTGGCGAATCGTACATTGGAGAAACAAAAAGACCTCTTCCAGTACGAGTTAAAGAACATCTGAAACATATTCAAAGAGGTGAAACTTCGAGATCAGCTATAACGGAACATGTATGGACCCACCAACATAATATACAGTGGTCAGAAGCCAAGGTTTTGGACACGGAACAGCACTGGAGAAAATGAAAATTCAAAGAAGCAGCTTTCATGAATCAAAATACCCATATATTTAATAAACCAAGTATAGATATCCCCAATGTCTGGAAGCCCCTCCTTGTCCAAAACCAACAGCTCAAAATTCACACTCCAATAAGCACTTAGGCGGAGTCATCAAGCTTCATTGCGCATGGATAGTATTTAAGACAGTTTAGAATTATAATTTAGTTTACACTTGTAAACGGTTCGAGATACTAACTAACCAAAACATTGTGTTAAGCAACAAAATAAAGACAATGTTAGTCCGACAAGGTAATTTTTTTGATATTACTTCTTTGTCTACCACCTTTAAACAAACAGTAGATTAATTGATGCAGAAAAGAGTAGTTAGATGTAGTTTAATTTTTTTTTACAATCGCCCAATAGTTAACTGTATACAATTTGATAAAAATGGGTTCTACGAATTAAAACTGGTAGATTATATTATAGACTACTAATTATTTTAGGTTATTTTATGCTAGTCTTTTTAACTATATTATTATGGTACCTACTGGAATTGTAAATTCTATTAGAATTACATTATCCATGTCTGTTATTTTATTAAAAAACATTATATAGGATCGCTGTTATACCGGGTGTTTCTCAAAAGACGTTCATCCCTATAACTTTTCTGTTTTTATAGATATTAAAATTAAATTTTGAGGCTATGCATAAGAGATGAGTCTGCATTTATTGGCATAATTTTTAATTTGTTAGCAGTTCCGGTTTGACCGGAAGTGACCATGACTTTGATATTTTTAATGGGACATCTTGTATATTTTTACTTATTTGGGTTCAGCATAACATGCTGAGAAAAATGACACCTCACTTGTAATTTTTTGACGTGTTATAACATTTTTATGTTTATTTTTTATTTTCAATCTAGAGTGCTACAAATCAACTAAATCTGTTAATTTATAGTCAAGTAGTATATGAAAATTAAAATGATTTCATAATAATTGACTTTCTAAGTTTCCCAAGCGTTTAAAAAAGGAAATTTTGTTTTCTTGACGTTTACTCCATTTTTCCAAATGGAACGATGGTAGTTCACTAGGATATATTTGAAACGAGCATTTTTTTCCAACAATTTGATACCATACACTTCTATGCTATTTTAAAATTGACACTGAAAAATTTGCCTTAAATCCCAATCGCAAATTTACAAGCGTTATACATTATTGCCGCCCTCTCTTTTCTAAAGAAATATAAAGGCGGCTTTCAAAAACAATGGAATGGTTTTGAAAAGCAATATGGCTTTAATTTAAAGTTGTAATGTCATTAGTTTATAATATATCAATTTGTTCATTTCTAGTAAAACTAACCATTTTATCTGATTTGCAATGTAAGTTTAATAAACGAATGCCATTTTAATTTAAAACCATATTGGTTTTCAAAACCATTCCATTGTTTTTCAAAGCCAATTTCTTTAGAAAATAACAGGGCAGCAATAATGCATAACGCTTTTAAATTTGCGATTGGGCTTTAGGTAAGGCAAATTTTTTCGTTTAAATTTTAAAATAGCATAGAAGTGTATGGTATCAAATTGTTGGAAAAAAAAATGCTCGTTTTAAATATCCTAGTGAACTACCATCGTTCCATTTGGAAAAATGGAGTAAACGCCAAGAAAACAAAATTTCATTTTTTAAACGCTTGTGAAACTTAGAAAGTCAATTATTATGACATAATTTTAATTTTCATATACTACCTACTTGACTATAAATTAACAGATTTAATTGATTTGTAGCACTCTAGATTGAAAATAAAAAATAAACATAAAAATGTTATAACACGTCATAAAATGACAAGTGAGGTGTCGTTTTACTCAGAATGTTATGCTGAATTCCAATAAGTAAAAATATACAAGATGTCTCATTTAAAATACCAAAGTGAAGGTCAGTTCCGGTCAAACCGAAAGTGCTAAAAAATTGAAAATTATGCCAATAAATGCAGACTCATCTCTTATGCATATTCTCAAAATTTCATTTTAATATTTATAAATACAGAAAAGTTATAGGGGTGAACGTCTTTTGAGAAACACCCGGTATATATATGGAATCGGTAGATTATAGAATAATAATAATTGTATAGGTCAAAAAGTCATGGCAGAGAAAAGTTTTTACAAAGATTACATGAACAAACCGAATAAAATCAAATAACAAATTTTAAAAAACTTTAGAGCAAAAAATATTCGATGAATTGATGCCATTATACTCAAAACTATGTTTTCTGGTTTGGTTACACAACAAAAAGTTGAATAAAAAGATCTGTGATGAATGCTATGTTTTAACATTGACATATTATTTACTTTAGATTAGGGTTTCTGGCCATGAAAAAATGCCAAAAATTTGTAAAATAAACAATTACTTTTAAATGATTTTTTATTTTTTGTTCACTGAGGCACCAAAAATTTTAAAAGCTAAAATAATTGATGATTTTCCAAGATTATTGTTAATGCATTATGTTTTTCTGATAATTGGGGTAAAGGTCCACCTACCTCTTCTCGGAACTTCAGATCGGTATATCATTATTTGTGCCGGCTACAGAGCCCTAAACTTGTCATTAAATTACGGCTAAATACATCTTAATTAATTGTAACAATCAAATTTTGATTGTCTGAAGTGCTGTTTTGGTGCCCATTTAGTGATCGAACTGTAGTTTATTAAAATTACTTTACTTTGTTTCTATTCCAGAATTATCCCCAGGATAAGTTTATAATTAAAAATAAAATAAATTCCATTAACATTTAATAATGAAAATATTCAATATTCAAAAACGACAAAATTTTTAGGATTAGTTTTAGACGAAAATTTAAATTGGAAATGCCATATCCAGTAGGCTGGGCCGAAAAAGTGAAAAATTGGAAATGGTATATTTGCCAATATCTGACTATACATCTAAAAGTAATTTGTGTAAAATTTTATTAAAATCCGTAATGTTTCGCCGCGCCCCTGTGACCTTGAAAATTAGTAAACAGGCCGATTTTTCAATATTTAATATTTTTTAAATCCGAAATTATAATTTTTTTGTGACTTCTTGTGGATGTGGGAATGTGTATAAAAATAATTTTTTCAATAAAATATTTTTCTGTTGGATGGAAATTACAAATTTGTCCTCAAAATCTTCATTTACACGTAATTTAACGTTTTCAGAGAAAAATTTGTAATTTCCATCCAACAGAAAAATATTTTATTGAAAAAATTATTTTTATACACATTCCCATATCCACAAGAAGTCACAAAAAAAATATAATTTTGGATTTAAAAAATATTAAATATTGAAAAATCGGCCTTTTTACTAATTTTCAAGGTCACAGGGGCGCGGCGAAACATTTACGGATTTTAATAAAAGTTTCCACAAATTACTTTTAAATGTATAGTCAGATATTGGCAAATATACCATTTGGAATTTCCAATTTTTCACTTTTTCGGCCCAGCCTAATATCCAGTAATTATCAACTCGATTTTTATCTTCTTTGGTATCTGTTGTGTACAGAGCTAGATATTTTATTCCTTTGAAATACTTAAAAAAATATATATTTTTTATTAATATATTCAAAATTACAATACTTAGCTTCTGCATGGGGATTTGCTTGTTTATCAAACGTAAAACCATTACAAAAATTGCAAAATAAAATTATTACATGTATACACAAATTATCACATTTAGAACCAACTATTAATCTATATACACCGAAAGGGTATTTACACGTTCAAAACATTTATAAATTAAAAATTTGTATTCTAATTCACTCTATTATTTTAAAAGAAAAAAAATTAAACATAACACTTCAGGAGAATAAGACATTACATGCTCATAACACCAGACGTATAAATTATCAAACTATACCTGTAAAAAGTAATTTCGGAAAAAATCGCTTTTATATGACGGAATAATAAAATATAACAATCTTCCAAAAAATATTAGAAAAACTAAAAAATTGGCAACTTTTAAAAAACAATTTAAGAGATATTTACTAAATTAAATTATTTATACTATTTTTTTTAATTGATTTTATTAATGAATTAAATCGGATTAACTTCCATTTTTTTTTTTGGTTATTATTTTCTATATTATGTTGTCAGTTGTCACTTTCCATGTAATGAACTGTAAAAGTTAGTTTGGAATACAGACATTTTGAAAGTTAAGTTAAGTACCTACTATATCTAAACAATTTGGATAGTTGCACCTTCTTGCATTTGAAATATATTTTTGTAAACATCGGTGTTGTATATTGCTTTGTTTAATTTTTGGCAAAACTTTGGTGGACAAGAGATGATACAACGTACAATCTGCGACCAGACTAACATGTACCGGTAAAATTGTGGTTCGGAACTCACGTAAAACTGTATTCTCGTCTGGCTGACATTACCTAGACGTAGGGGGTTGGTAAAAAGGATCGCACTGGCCTACTTGCTTGGCGCTAAGCCTCCCCTTAACACTAGTAACCATGCCATCCATAGTCGAAAGTACGAGCACTAATAACTTTGTTATTTTAAACACTAATTAACATACCCGGTAACTTTGACTGACATAAATATCGGAAAAATTATTTTTCTTACAATTAAAGTGGCCCGGTTAGCTTTATTATTGTTTAAAGTTTTTGTTCAATCCAACAAGGAAAAGAATTACATTTTTACCAAAATAATATTTTCAAAGAAAAATACTCCTTTATTATCCAAAAACGAATATAAAAACAGTTCGTTTATTTAATAAAAAAAGGACAGTGTTTAAAGAATGATATTAAAAAAAATTTTCCTATACCGACTTAGTTCGGTAACTGCATTACTCTGCTTAATAATAACAGACCTTCTTTGTAAATAACCAACAAAATATATAAATAATGAGATTTTTCCGTCAGCAGGATTCTTAAAATGCAAAAATCCCAATACTTGTTCGACATTGGGCGTTTTCACACCTGCAGACACGGCAACGGTACGACACCAATAGGAAACTTGCATGAAAATTAAATTTGAAAAATAATGCTCTAATATCATCAAAAGACCCACAGTTTACAAGGAAATGTTTTTTTTTCAATCCTCTGGATTAAATAGAAGCGATTAAAGTTCGCTTGTGACGTCAAAGCGTACCACAATACATAGCGCGAGAGCGGGTTATTCATACTACGTGACGTCACACGGCAAACTTTAATTATTTATAAAAAATTAAGGAGTGATATTTAAGACGTTATATTATTTTGTACATGTTGTCGTTTGGTGTGGCTGAACATATTTATGCAACAAAAGAAATGTGTGCAAGTTCCCCATTGCCGGTGGACGCGAAATTTCATGTAAATTAAATTAACTCTATGCTTTCACACTTATCGGTATCGTGTCGTTGCAAGCTCAGACTTGCCGTCAAGGAGCATCCACCCCATATTATCAGTGTTTGGCTTATTCCTACACAAACCCAATAAGACAACTATACCCAGTATTGGATTTGGTCTTGCCTTGATACGGTTACCTTTATAACCCAAGTATATAGGTTAACGTATTGTTAAAAACTTCACTTCAGCCAGGGATTTAATTTCAAGGGTCAATGAAAACTCTACCCTATAAATTTTGACTTACATAAGGTAGGTAGACCCAAATATGGTTTCTATAGAATATGTTCGTTAGGTATCATGCAATTTATTGATACGGTTACCAAACTTGAATACGATAAAGTTAAAACACTTCATTCACATTCCATATATAATTTAATCTTTCTGTCAATGGAACCCCTACTTTAATAGTTTCTGACGTAGGTCTAGATACAAAAAAGCATATAGGTACCTACCCACTTACCTACAATTCGAAAACTTAACAATTATTTGTGGTAACTTCCCTAAATTTCTAGCTATCTGTCTAATGTTGAATTATATCGCTTTTATGAAACGTAGTTTAACAATAGTCCCATCATAAAAAAACGATGAATAAACTAGGAAAACTTTAAAAAAACATATAAATAATTTGGAAAAAAGAAAAGCAGTCTTTCTCCACAATTTTTTATTCGAATAACTAGGCGAACCTAGAATAACTCATAATAAATCAAATCGACATGTTTTGAGTGTAGAAGAAACACTTATCATCAGGAAAACAAAGTGAAAGGAAAAATACTGATGTTTTTAGCAATAGAGAAAATAATAGTGGGATTGAGCCGTAATGGAGCTTTTAATGGTGTACAAGAGGTGTAAAATTGAATAGTCAAAAGGCCGACAATCAAGACTTCAGCATACTGAAAAGTCAAGGGTTAGTGCAAAGGCCCTGTCCTGGGCAGAAAAGTGAGGAGAGCAAAAGAAAAATTAGGGAGATTAAAAAAACTGGTATATATATAATTGCTACATTCCCCTTTCTATTTTTTACAGATGCTTCGACTTTTATGAAAAACAACTTTTTTTCTTTTTCTTTCCATCTCACTTCAATACTTTCACATGTCTCTAACAAAGCTGAATAAAACTCAAGATTTTTCACCACTTAATAATGATTTTCACATATAAGTTTTTCAATCTCCCTAATTTTTCTTTTGCTCTCCTCACTTTTCTGCCCAGGACAGTGCCTTTACACTAACTCTTGACTTTTCAGTATGCTGATGCTGAAGTCTTGATTGTCGGCCTTTTGACTATTCAATTTTACACCTCTTGTACACCATTAAAATTAAAAGCTCCATTACGGCTCAATCCCACTATTATTTTCTCTATCGCCAAAAACATCACCTTTCACTTTGTTTTCCTGATGAAACATGTCGATTTGATTTATTATGAATTTTTCTAGGTTCGCCTAGTTACTCTAATAAACAATTGTGGAGAAAGACTTTGTGCTTTTCTTTTTTCTATATCATTTAACTCCACTTGGTATGGACTACTTCTTCAAAATATAAATAATTCCTTCGAATTTAAATATCTGATTTTTAAAGTTCAAAGAAGTAGTCCATTCTCCAAGAAACCCGCTTCTATTAAACGAATCAAAAGTGTTTTTATTTTTAAAGGTTAATAAAAGGAATTTTAAGAGTATGGCGGGGTGCAAGTAAGAAAAATAATTTCTACTTATTTTTCTTGAAACAGAAAAGGATTACTTACATAATGCAAAAATTAAACAGAAACCTAACTTTGCGAACAGACATGTTAGGAAGAAAAATTTCAGAAATTAGGTTTTCGACAAAAACGGCGATCAGATGAAATCAAACTTATTACTTATCGATGACAATAAACGTGCAAGGCACACAATAATTATGATCCATAATGATTTAACCCCTAAAATATATTAATAAAATTTTAACCCGTAAACTTTTGGTCAAACCACTAAATATTTTAAAATGTAATCAAATGTAACAAAAAACACACAAACGCAATTTATAACTCGGGAGATATTATGTCCCAATATCAATGATCGATGACAAATTTCTGGTGTCATCTGTCGGAAAACGAGAGAATTCGTGAAGTTTTGTATATTTCAACAGATTGGTGGAAACAAGCCATGCATTATAGCACTGTTACAGAACGACGATAATTGGTCCATAACTAGTTCGTCAAAGACTTTCGGAATTGCGGACTGTAAACTAATCCCCCTATAGTTTTGTAGAGTTTTCCTATCGCCAGATTCGTATATTGGTTGAATGTAGGTAACTATATTTCCAGAATCATAGAAAAGTACCAGATTGAAGCTATAAATTAAACAATTTAAAAAATGGGGTAGGGGAGGGCATATGCACAATTATTGCACGCAGAATTTCACATTTATAAGTTGAACGCCTATCAATCATATCTGGCTCGTATTTTCATGGGCGCAAAGCTCTAGAAGCTGATGAGGTCACCCAAACCATAGAGAAACAAAACCAAGAGAAACCATCCAATAAAAACATTTTACCACTCATAATTTTGTACGACGTACAATAAGACAAACGTTGTCTGATAAACATTTTAACACACGTGAATATCCGTCCGTCACGTCGCTTCTAGGCATTTATATCTAGGTTTACTTAGTAGATGCCCAAACGAATGACTGGTAACTTAACAGTCGAACTAATTTTTAAAATTTTAAAATATATCGATAAAATAGTCTAAGGCACATTTCTTATTTTTGAATTAGAACACAATACTTTGGTATTATTTATAGCATTTCTGAGAAATTTGCAGGTTAGAAACCCCGCTAATCATTGACGAAACCTCATTATTTACACCGCTACATTCCCAGTATTCCCACACCCATATTTGTCTCCATGCCATATGCGCTGAACCAAAAACGGTCTTTATTATGACGCGTATCGATTTCTTGGCAGTGCATTTTAAGCGTTATGTAGACGGCTTCTCATTAAGATTCTTCAACTCGTGATTTGTGTTTGGCAGAATAGTTTCCAACATTAGTGGTCTTGAGCTGAATCCATTTTCTACAAGGCGGCTTATTTGGCACGTGTCTCTTCCTTTAGTTTCTGGAAGATATATCCTGCGACAGAAAAAGAAATGGTAAACAGAACATAAGGATTGCATAAATGACTATAAAATGATGGCTCCAACTCGGAACGGAATAACCTACAATGTGTTAATTAATTAATTACATTTGTATACAGTGTCACCAGTAAAGTCCTCATCATATGGGATTTTTTTTTTATTAATAGCTTTATTCAAAATTTGACTTTGGCATCAAGTTCTGCTTCGATCGAGATGAAAATTAAGCAAAAAAATAGTAGTCACGTGATAATGCGTATCTGTCAAATTTTAATTTTTTCCAAAAAATAATTCAAAAGTGGGGTATTTCTAAAAAATATCGAAAAAGTTATTTTTTTATTGCAGTTTCTAGCCCACATGCACAATTTTAGCTGCATAAAATAAGTTTGATTTTTTACCTATATTTTGTAAATTGCACCACTTTTGCAAAATAAGACTCAACGCAACCTACATAAAACTTCTCAGTTTTGACAAGGCTTTATTTCAGATACATTTTCTTTAAAGTAGTGCCATATTAAATGTGTGTTTTTCTACAAATTCAAAAATGGGCTATTAAAATTTGGTCGCATGTGATGCAAAGTTCATTTGTTTTTGACCCTGTATAAGGTAACTTCATAAAATAAGTATTTTTGAAAACGTAGTTTGTGTCAGAAAGCAATACACCTTAACATTAAGACAACAAATAACACAGTGTCATCAGTAAAGTGTTTTTTAAGTCGAAAATAAATTTTAGTTTAACTTAACGTAAAGTTTATCTATTTTCAACGATTTAATTTTAAAACACCTTTACTTTATTTTTTACTTTCAGGCACAAACTACGTTTTCAAAAATACTTATTTTAGAAGGTTACCTTATACAGGGTCAAAAACAAATAAACTTTGCATCACATGCGACAAAATTTGAATAGCCCAATTTTGATTTTGTAAAAAAACACACATTTAATATGGCGCTACTTTAAAGAAAATTTATAAAGCATCGTCAAAACTAAGAAGTTTTATGTAGGTTGGGTTGAGTCTTATTTTGCGAAAGTGGTGCAATTTACAAAATATAGGTCAAAAATGAAAATTATCTTATGCAGCTGAAATTTTGCAAGTTAGCTAGAAACTGCATTTAATAAACTTTTTCTAATAACTTTTTTCGATATTTTTAGAAATAACCTCACTTTTGAATTATTTTTTGGAAAAAATTCAAATTTGACAGATAATGCGAATCACGTTACTACTATTTTTTTTGCTTAGTTTTCATCTGAATCGAAGCAGAACTTGATGCCAAAGTCAAATTTTGAATAAAGCTATTAATAAAAAAAAATCCCATATGATGCGGGCTTTATGGTGACACTGTATTATGCTTACTTTATAAATAGAAACAGGACAGCAACAACCCCAGCAAAAATGAAAAACGAGGCAGCCCCAAGGTGCGAGTTCATTATCGGGAACGTAAGACCGACAATACAATTCCCTGCCCAATTGGCCATACTTCCCAAAGCCATTGCGCTGCTTCTGGGGCCAACCTCAAAAAGTTCTGAACCAACAAAATATGGTATAGGACCTAAACCCAAGCCATAGCATAGGACATATCCTAATACACCAACAATACATAGATAGGCCATCGACTGGTATGTATCCTGAAAACAAAATAAATATTTAAAAAAAGGTATCGTGAAATTGTAAACGTCATAATAACTGGAATCTATTTTTAACAAAATTCAAATTATTATAACTTTTTATTGTATGTTGAGAAGCGGTTTTCTGCACGTCATAGAAAAAATCTGATAAAAACTGTATCACCTGTTTTCTTTTGGGTTAGCTGAGGTTTCTATGTACAGGGTTATCCAACCAAGACTAGACAAGGCGATTTTTTGACTTTTCCTGTACTTTTATAAAAAAAACTGAAATAGCCATCTTAAGTCATTTTCTCCCGCGAATTCGAATATCTTCAGCAAAAAACAATTGAACATCAAACAAAAGTACTAGGGGTCACTTTGATATATTTTTAAATGGAACACCCTGTATATTTTTACATTTTTAAATTCCACATAAAATTATAATTATTTTTTATTAAATGCACTATTAGTCTATACTTCATAGTTTCCGAGATATTGACTCTCGAAAAGTGACATTTTTGAACTTTGACAGCTTATAACTTTCTAACAGTACGTTTTAGAGCAAAACGGCTTACATATCCCTATCTTCAATTTTAATTATCTTCCCAAAAAAAATCAACTTCCGGTTAAACCGGATGTAACTCGAAAGAAGGAAATATAGTTGTTCCGGTTTAACTGGAAGTTGATTTTTTTGGGAAGATAATAAAAATTGAAGATAGGAACATGTAAGCCGTTTTGCTCTAAGACGTACTGCTAGAAAGTTATAGACTGTCAAAGTTCAAAAATGTCACTTTTCGAGAGTCAATATCTCGGAAACTATGAAGTATAGACTAATAGTGCATTTAATAAAAAATAATTATAATTTTATGTGGAATTTAAAAATGTAAAAATATACATTAAAAAAAATATCAAAGTGACCCCTAGTACTTTTGTTTGATGTTCAATTGTTTTTTGCTGAAGATATTCGAATTCGCGGGAGAAAATGACTTAAGATGGCTATTTCAGTTTTTTTTATAAAAGTACAGGAAAAGTCAAAAAATCGCCTTGTCTAGTCTTGGTTGGATAACCCTGTACAGGGTGTAAAAATATAGATAAATTTATTTTCTCGGTTAGAGCCTAAAAACATCAAAATGTAATAATACAGAAAATTTAATTTTTTATTTATTTACCACACCATCAAAAATTTGTAAAAAAACCCATTTTTGAAGACTGAAAAATAATTTTAATTTAATTTATTAAAAAATATAATCCGTGTTTATTTAACTTACCATAAAATATATAGATACGCCTAGCAGGATAAGAGATGCTGCAGAAGATATCAAACTTATCTGAAGAATTGTTCGTCTTTTAAAATATAACATTGTCTGAACGGATACCATTGCCATAAAAATGTTACAGCAACCAGCACCAATTGTTGCCAATTCACTGCTCCTAGTGGATAATCCTGCGCTTGCAAAAATGTAAGACGAATAATAAAACACCTGAAATTTAACAAAATAATAAAAAGACGGCACAAAATAAAGTACTACAAATATGGATAATATGGACTTTGACCTAGATTAAGCAGGATCATAATATTAAGGCTGTCTGTCAGAAAAATATATAGCTAAACGAGGATTTTTAAAACCGAGGAATCTTCTATTTTTTAAAAACAATGTAGAGCTTATTATGGCAAGCTTAAATTTTTCGTATTTGCCTTGTTTCTTCGTCAATCAATATTAGAAATCTGTTTTCCAATTTTGCAATATGTTTTATTGTTAAATATAAATAGATCAGTCAACAATATTTCTGTTTATTTTTGTATGATATTTTATTATTCCGGCAGTAAAAAATAGCTGAAGGTCAAAACAAAATTGTTGATTTTCTTATTTATACGCATTTATTTCTAAAAATACAAAAAAAAGATATTATTTATGACTAAAGGGCGGAATATATGCAAAATGCATATATATGCATTTTCTGCATATTTTGTCAATTTTAAAATAAAATGAGCATTTTTTATAAATTAATATTTTACACAGCATATTTCTATGTTTTCGGCTTTATCAAAAAATTTAAAACAATAAAGGTTTAATGTCCAGTTCGGTACTTATTTCAGGGATTTTCCAATCTGAAGATTATAATAATTATATTTACATTATGGTTATACACAAGGTATTTATTGGGGGTTGCCGGGGTTTGCAGGTATATTGTTAGGGGTTGTTTATTGTCACTTAATAATGCGTTATTATTACCAGCTTAACAAACTGTATTTATATCGATTTGCAATACATACTTCTGTTTAATTTGTCGAAAATTCAGTATTTTCAGTGTGAATCTAGTAATTTCAAATTTGTGTGCAAAATGTCTAAAGTGGCGAAAACGTCTTCGTGGATTAAAAATTTCCCCGAGTTAAAGTTTAGTGGAGAAAAAGTCTACTGTAAAGCTTGTACAAAAATTATTGTTTGTGAAAAGAAGTTCCAAAATTGTTTACTTTTATTTTTCTTTGGTTTTTTTTTGCATTTTTTTTTAATAAACATATTTTTTAGAACCCAATCTGTTTCTTTACCTCTTTTTAGTATAATAAATTAAGAAATATTGCATACCAGAATGCATATTTGGTAAAAAAATACAAATAACTGCCTAGTTTAAAGGCAAACACACCGGGGGTGTCCACGGAAGGTGGTTCGCCCCTCTAACTTTTTTGTTTTTTAAGATAATGAAATAAAATTTGGGGAATTTGTATACGACATAAAACTGCATTTTTTGACAGGTGACTCAACAATATAAAACTTCCGGTTTAACCGAAAGTGACATAAACTTTCGATTTTTAAATGGGACACCTGGTATATTTTTCCTTTTTTTGACTTCATATGACACTCTCACGAGGAATCTGATGACCTATGCATTTACTGTCTCGTCGGCCTCTTATGATAAAGATAATGAGATATCTATCTTGCTTTGGTGTCGTTCGTACAAACTTACCGCGTTAACGCCACTAAGTTGCTGTCCAGCTTGTAAGGAACAAACTAAAAGTAGGGGCAGTAAAAGCGATCGACTTCGTAATACTTTTGGTATATTCCATGTATCGCCTTGCTTAATATTTTCCTGATCCTCTAGTCTTAATATTTCTATTTCACCAGCCAGTGCATCTTCATTCACATTTCGGATACGTTTCAATTCTATAATTAATAAAACAATGTTAACAAAAGGATATTTACCATAATACAGGGTATTTCATTATGGGTGGCGAGGTGACATATATCACAAACTAATTATCGTATAGTTTTTCATTTAAAATATTCCAGCCAAATTTAAAAAATGGTGAGTTTCTCAAATGACGCCTTCTAGCTGTAAAAATGCATGGTGTTCCAGAAAGAGGTCAAACTGTGAAACTAGTGCAGGAATGAATAAGTGTATTTATCCATTAATAATATTGTCGCTTGTCCTTGGTGTGTGGTGTCAAAATTGCCCTTAACTGTATATGCTTTAAGGTATTAATACTTTTTCTTTATTAAAAAGCTAGAAATACAGCCACGTCAAGCCGTGATTTGGCCAGAACTACCAAATGTTAGGCTAAATCCAAGGTTCTTAGAGATTTAAATCAGGTTCTCTGTTCCTATATCAGCTGATTGATGAGTTAAATCATTGAATATCAAACTATAAGAATAGCGGATCTTCGAGAAAACTTGACAACCCCGTTTTAGATTGTATTGGAGATGGTTTGGCCGCCATTGCGAAGTTGATCGTAAATCTAAGTTATAAATGCAGCGCCTCGGCAACAGATGTCTCAAATTCACTGATGTGATGTCGCGGTGTTGCCGCCTATCGTATTTTATTGAAATTTTTAAGGATTTAAGCATTTTTAACAGACAATAAAATAGGAAAGGAAACAAAAAAGCGACAGCAAGATTTTTTTCGTCCCAAAATAATCGTTTCTGGGTTAGTTAAGGTAATAACAAATAATTAAGGACAGGAAATACACTTTATTTTTAATGTTTTCTAAGTTTCAAGTACACCTGTGATTATTTTTGTTAATATAGACAATTATTCAGGGTAATTTTCTTTTAAAAAATCGACTTGTTAGTTTGCAAAGCATCGTGTTTTTTTTTTTAATCAATAAGTACTAACAGGTCACGTCGTATTTGATCTACATCTTTTATATAACAAACCTCATAATTTTAAATGTGTCCTACTCTGTAGCCTGTACAGAATAAAATACAATAGGACACAGAAAAAGGTATTAAAATGAAAATTCCATATTTATTTATTTTTGACCTGCTAATAGACCACATAATTGCATACCACTAGTTACGATCCATTGCATCTGCTTTTATTCTTCTACAGGAAAACGAAATAATGTTAATCCTGGGAAGGCACGAGGCGACTTCCCACATTCAAACTAAGCACACTTGTTGCCAGCCATATTGCGTCACTCGGTCGGATCCTTTTTCAATCAAAAATAAATATAATATATTATGCCAGTGCAAGGCAATCCAGGCACCGCACCGATGCGCGTGACGGTATGGTAGTGGGGAGAGGATCATGCAGCAAGTCAAACAGACAGGCGGCAACAATGTTTTAATTTAGCAGTGAAAAGGCTTGTCGTTAGTGGCTGCATCAACACGCTTTATTGTTGGTGAACTCATTGTGCCATCTATGAATTTAACGTAGCAGATTTAGGAAATCTGCTTATATGGCCTTCTTATAGTTTGATATTCAATGGTTATATCAACTGTCAAAAAAAGATTTTCTTTTATATTTTACTGTCTTCCCCTTATAACGCATACAACATACATCCACCAAGAGATTTTTCAAAAATCCGCACCAAAGGGGGTAAAAACGGGGGTTGAAGTTATTATGGGAATTTCTGTATCTGAGAAACTAAAACTCGTGGAAGCCTAAAAATTCGTATATAAGTTTCACTAATAAAATATTATACCTGTTTCGTCATTTGTTCAAAATTCACTTACGGGTTGAAAAGGGGGTGTTGCCTATTTTAAAGGGGGTGCCTATAACTGTCTTTAATTTTAAGCTATATTGCTGAAAATTGGTATTATGCTTATTCAGTTAAAATAAGCAGGTACAGTTTACACTTGAAAGCAGGTAGGTGTTTTGATGTTTTGGGAAATTGTGCCCCTACGGGGGTAGAATGAAGAGGGTCAGTTTTCAACGCAACCGCTAGAGAAAAAGATATAAGTAAAAACAATTAAACAAATTATTCCCTAGAATAACAGTGTTTAGAAATTTTACCCATAGGAGGTGGGAAAGGGGCATAAAAGTTTATATTGGAATATAGCAAAAATATTTTTGGTCTGAATTTCTCGGAAGTCAGCTAAGTTACTCCAATCAAGGTGTCTAGTAAAAATCGAAAACAAAATTCCCGACTAATTCCCGGCTGGGTTTTCCTAAATTAACTACACTTTCGTTGCTAAATTTTAAAACATTTATTTGAATAATATATGGCTTAAACACAACCAAATAATATAGTTACTTTTTTAATTTTACGATTTCTTGTTCTATAGCTGCCAAATCTTTTTGTGATTGTTCCATAATTTTTTTCTTTTTAGTTTCCAGTTCTTCTGCTTGCTTTTGAAGCTTCCTTTTTTCTGCTTTTTCAAGTCGCTGTCAACCTCTTTTGCCTTTTTATCTTTTTGTGCTGTGTTGTACCTTGAATAGGCATTTCTCATGGAAAGTACCATGGATTTTGTAATGTCCATAGTTTGAACTCCTCCAATTTTTTGTAGTAAATCGTACACTAATCTTTAGCCTATAAGTGACTCTTCTTTTAAATTTTCCACCAAAATCTCCTTATTAACAGAAAATCTTCTTTCTGCTGTGGCATTTCCAGGAGAAATTGTTAGAAGAAGTTGCACCACGTTTTTTAAACTTTCATCATTTGTGATGGTTTCCAAAAAGTCATCTACCCATAGTCTGATCAGTTAGAATGTCTCTAAATGCTCTATCTGCTTCTTCCAATTTAGTCGCATTGCATCTGTTTGAATTTAACAAAATTTCAAATGCTTTGGACATCAGTTGCAAGAATTTTTTTGGATCTTTACCAGTTTTATTGGGGTTAAGGAAACTTATAGCTTCAGTTAATTTATATTCTAACGGATATTTTTCCAAAAGTTTGGAAACTGTATACATCAAGCAGTTTCGACAATCCTGGCGAAAGATCATCATTTCTTTATCTTTAACTCCGAGGCATTTTTTGATAGCCGCTCTAGTCCCATATCCTAGATCAGGGATGCACAAACCGCGGCCCGCGGGCCGCATGCGGCCCTCTGTTGGTATGTATGGGGCCCGCCAACGAATTTTAAAAGCGATATTTTTTTGTAGACTTTAAAAAAGTTAAACCTCTATTGGACATTTTCAGCAATCCTTTTAACATTTCACCCAAAAATGCGCCGGAATTAATGCAGCTGGAATTAATAGACTCTCAAAATGATGATAATTTACGAAACAAATTTAATGAATGTAATTTACTAAAATTCTACCATTGCGTTGATAAAAACGCTTATAAAGAGTTGCGAATAAATGCATTGAAATGAGCAAGCTTATTTGGATCAACGTATATTTGTGAACAAACGTTTTCAGTGTATGATGAAACTTAATAAAACGAAAAACCTAAACCGTCTGGCAAATGAAAATTTGGAAAATTTTCACGTGCGGCGACAAGTAATGTAGAGCCAAATTAAAAAAAAAAACTCAGTTCAATGCAATGTCATGCATCAAAATAATAAAACATGAAATATTACATTGTAATGATTAGATTACCTTATGATTACATAATTATAACAAAGATTTTTGAAGGTTCTTTTATTTTTATCATTGTATTTCATACTATTTAAAATTTTTTTTTGTGTTAATAAGTATTGTTTGTAGTGGCCCGTCCTTGGCTTATATTTTTCCCGAGTGGCCCCTGTTCCCTATAAGTCTGTGCATCCCTGTCCTAGATCAATCTCTTGGACTTTTTTAAGGTTGCAATATAAACCATTCCTATCTGTTTTAAAAACATATATTTTGAAAATAGGAGGGCTTTGTAGAACTTCGTCTGTAACAAAACGTCTCATTAAATTATTTATAATGTCTTCATAAAGAAATGGAACTAGAGGCCAATCACTTTGAAATTGTCTTAGGAATGGTTCTAGTTCTTCAGACAGTGGCTGAACGAAGGCTAATTAAGCTAACAGCAGTTTATTATCCATAAACTTTATTACATATTTGTAACTTTCACACGATGGCTTTTGATTCGTATTTTGCACAGAAGATATGATTTTTTTCAAGTGAGGGTATAGCGACTGAATTTTTTGAGACACAGGTATGTTTTCTACTCGGTTTTCTAGCCATCTTACTGAAGAGAATTTAGGAGGAAAGTCGGAACAGCCAGTTATGGGCAAGAGTAAACCCCGTCGGGAAGGACTGTCTTTGAACAGATTGTAACAAGCTCTTAGAAATGACACAATATTCCAGTCTGTTTTTTTAATACCGGTTTTAAATGCAACATTTACGGTATGTAAACCGCAGAAGCCTATACTTAAAATTGCAGAAGTGTTATCGGTCTCATATTTTAATTCAGCCTCTAGAAGGCGTACCAATTTAAAATTTACATGAGGTCCATCCATTAAAATTTGAAGCAGTTTCTTTAAATTAAGACCTTTGCAAACCATTTTTTAGACCTTCCAACAAATTCTCGGCTTAAACTTGATTTTCCCGTCGAATCCCCGGTTTTTTCCGGCTTTGTAAAATTCCCGGATTTCCCGGCTCCTAGACACCCTGTCCAATATACAATAATTAATAAACACGTATTTCTTATGTATTATTAAGTAATTTTGGTTGCCTACCCTTAAGTGTTGGTTCCGTTTAATATATAATAGTATATAAGAATTGACATAGAGGGCGCCATATTACGCATTTTTTGCACAAGCCAGTCTTAAAGAACAAGTTGTAAACTTTTGGTTGTTTTATTACTTTAATTCAACAAACTATTTTAATACTCAAATATAGCATTTTATTGTTAGTCAAACAATAATACATCTTATATGTTTAAAAATCGGTCCCTTAAGGGGTGAAAAAAGGGTATAAAGTTTTCTATCGCAAAAATATTTTTTGTCATATTTTCATGAAATACTCTACAACACAATTAACGAAACATTTCTTATCAGATTCTCTTGAAACTCAGCATAAATATTTTAAAACACGAGTAATGGCACACGTATTTTTTATTTTTTTCAACGTCTGCCCCTAAAGAGATGAAATAGGGTTATAAAGGTTTATATTAGAAAAAATATTTTTTGACGAACGTATTTCAATAAATTCTACCCTAAAGGTGTTTATAGACGCAAAGTCCATGCATGGAAAGGTTCTGTTAATGAAATAGATATATTTTTAATGATGGAGAATCTATATTTTTGGTATTATTTTCATGAACAAAGCTAGTGGATAAAGTACATTTTTATTGAAAGAGAAAGAAATACAGCAATAAAGCAAGAAATAAATTATTTTTTGAAAATTATATGGATACCCTTTAAAGATTCTATTGGGTCTATGAATGGTAACCGCTAATTCGTTTTAATCGTTACCAATCCAGATCAATGGACAAATAATTAACATGGCATAATAGATTTTAATACTTACCTTTTAGTGCCAAGTGTGGCTGTTTTTTTATAACAAATAAATACTTAGGGCTCTCAGGAAGCACGGGAATTACTAAGGCACATAGAGCTTGTAGGACGGCGGATACTGCCAAACAGTGTGGCCAGTCATTCTCGTTCCCTAAAACCGAACATTGTTTTTCATATAGTGAGATAATTTCAATGTTAAAGCCCTAAGATTAAAGATAGTCAGTTTTTTAAACTCTGCATTAAATATAACTGAAAAATGTTTATCGGCGTGTAGACAGCGTTTCTCTTATACTCTTGCCTTTTGGGCAAACTGTTTTAAAAAGTATTTCTGTTGTTTTATTGCTTTCAGACAGCATTTTGCTATTTTGTGCGAATTAGATATTCTGGTTATACAAAGTGCTACAAATTAGTGATCGTGCATAGGCATCTCAAAAACTGTATACTGTTGGACTGTATATTTCTATATAAAGGTATTCATTTGTAAGACTTAGCTCCTAATTTATGCTCAAGTCAATCTAAATATAAAAAATAAAATTACTTAAAATATCTTATCGTTGCAAACCATGATGCAAAGATTAACGAGATGTGATCTTTAAAGGCTGTGACATCACGTGGTGAGCAAGTAACCATAAAAACAGTCAGCCATTTTCATTGTATTTCCATGGTTACGAATATAAATTGTAATCACCACATGGCGTCAGATCCCTTTAAAGATCATATCTGGTAATCTTAATCATGGTTGCATTCTTTAAAATCAACTACAACGGTATATTATCCTTATTGTGGCAATATAGATGTCCCTACTTGGTAATGTGGGACACACGTCTAAATTAACTCACCCAGTATTTTATACATGGATAAAATTTGACCAATTAAGATGCCTAATGTCACTCCAAGTGGACAAAGAGCACCTGTTGCTCCTTTCAGTCGTGGAGGTGCCAGTTCCATTAAGTACATAGGCATTATGGTAGTAATTAGACCTAAAGCAAAAAATATATATGACATTTAAACAAGTGTTGTGTAAAAAAAATTAAATTCGTGTAAAGAAAAGATAGACTACTGTAACAAAATTTATTTAAAAGTGGTTTTAAATGTGAAGAGTCCTTTTTAGAAGCTTAATTTTTATTAGTAGGTAATAGTAATAATGTACTAACAAAGTTTTTCAATTCATCTATTAAACTTAAACATAGAAGGATAGTTTAACCGATTTTAAATAACTTTAATTGACTTGTCTACTCTTTCCTTGCCCAAATACCTAAACTCACATGATGGAAAGCCATGAAATACTATAAAAAAGAAAATGTTTGTTAAACGCAGTGGGTCGTATTCCGGTGAAAAAGAAATACATTTCTTTGCGTTAAAGTTAAAAAGGTGCTAGAGATAGAAGCGTCTAATTAGGAAACGTACTGTCAAAGTTTTTAATGTCAAAAACAAGGTATATGTTTACTGATAGGAAATGTCCATTGTGTAGGACCACTTTAAGGTGGAATTATCAACGTCATTTAATTTATTGCCAACCTATAACCTATTTCGTCTTGTTTTTCTTATTTTATTATTTTATTGACCAAGATTTAAATAAAATCAATATCGTCGGCACATTATTTAGGTAATATCTAATATATTACAAAAATATCAATTTATTTTTATGCTTATTTTCGGAAAATTGTATAGTGAAAGAACAATGACATAATAATGTTAAAAAATCTTAACCGATATTTTTCGATATAGAATTCTTCTTAAATAATTCCTTGATATTTAATTTTGGGTTTGCATATGCGGGGTAGAAAAAAGGTAAAAAATATAAATGACGTAGATGAAAAACAACATTGATAATGTCATATATGAAATATTACATTATAAGTTTCAACATGACCACCATTTTTTTTTTCATACAACCGGTTGTACGTCGTGAGAATTCCGTCACTGCATTTCTAACCATCCGAGGGAAAATTTCTTGGACACGTTCTCTGCTAATTCTCTCTAAATGATCTGTATTTTCGAAAGGTCTGTGGGCAACTTTTTGTTTTATAAAAAGTACCTTTTTTTCGTAAAATCAAAAATAAAAATGTTTCCCATATGTTATGGTTTCTGGACACGCTGTATTACGGCCTGGACGAAAATGTTTGGCCCGCTTGATTTGACGTTTAAGATTTTATACAGACGTAACGAATTTACTTCTTTGACGTTTCGAACTCCATCATCTTACTGACATAACCAGAAGATATGGAGAACTAGAGGGTAGGAGGCCGATCGCAATGCATTGGATTTGGTCCCAAATTAGCATCGGTAATTCAGCTTTACGAGTCGCCGTAAGATGGCGCTCGTGTTCGAAGTGGGCTATCAAATAAATGGTTTCTTATGGACGCGATAACAATTTTTATTTAAATTAGTTCTTTAATGAACAAATAAGGACTTTTATATGAATTTACACTTACTTTGTTATACTTATTAGTAAACTCGGCTTGTATAAAGTTCCAACGATGCTTAGTTTTTAAAATACAGGGTATTAAACATTCTAGCTACAGAGGTTTTTTTTTTAAGTGAGCAACTAAACAACTACTGAAGCTAGAAAGATACTTATTTGGTTGCGTTTCCTCTCTGAAGAGATCCTGTCTTACACCCCGACACAAAGGAAATTCTACTTTTATAAATTTTACCATTATTCATTATGGAAATCAATTACAATACAACGTTATTTGTCTTGTCTTGTCTTCAAACGTTATTTGTTATTTCGAAAAATAAAATGTCAATTGTCAAAAGTAAAAGTCCAAAACGAAAAAGAAGAAGACGACACCAGCCCACTTGCGAAGCGAGAGCATCTATCGGCCAACTAGCGAACTAACCAAAAAAACGGGACATAAATTGAAAATGCTGCCATTGTGGATCGGCCTCCTACCCTCTAGTTCTCCATACCAGAAGACGACCCATGTTATTTTAGCTTTGATCCAACCCAGCAATAAAATCGTTACTAGTAATTTCCAGTCAACCAATTAAATTTTAAACTTAGTAATCGATTGTTGTAATGGCAAATCAGTTGAGCGACTGGAAATGACCGATCAGTAACGAGTTTCTTTCTGGGTTGGAACAAAGCTTTTGTTACCCGTGATGAGTGTAGGGAAGTGCGCTAGGGGATGGAATGTTAAATAATACTACAGCAAGATAAAAGTTAAATTTTCGCAGTTAAGTTTCTTTTTTACTTTTAAATCGTTGATAATATGGTCTTGCAAATCTTCCCTTTATATCTAAATATCTGAAAGGTTTATACACATTTATAGTTTGTTCTACAATAAAAGTGTTAAAATTAAGAACCCATGGTGTAATATACCAATGAATACTTACTCAGTTTAAATTAATTTATATCGTCAACGCAATATAAAGTATAGCCGACCAATATACAATATAGGACAAACAGTAAATAGGTCTGGCAACGTCCATCTTTATCATTTAAAAAATGATCGATATCGGTATATCTTTAATTTGGAACACACTGCATCAATATTTTTTTATAAAAAGACCACACCTTAAAATGTTAATAATAGTGTCCAAGCATTTTTCAAAAAAAAACCTGTACTGGCTTTACTGATTTTAGTCCAAGTTATAAACTCACATTGTATAATCAGAACGAGGTACTAAAAGTACAAGCAACAAGATTTACAGAAAAATGTTATATTTAAAATAATTTTTCGGAGATAAAATATTTAGTAGATAAAAACAAATGCCTTGTTAGTCGAAGGCATTTTTGCTTTAAGGGTGGGGAAAAGGTGTTCTAAAATTACAAAAACATATAAAACAATTAGTTTAAGGTTCTTTTTTCTTTATGACAAATGGGCACATGTAATCTAAAGAGCATTCATTTGTGAGATTTGTAACCTTTAAAATTGGTATGTTATTGTAGGTTATGTCGTTTTGGCCGCTTGGGTAAGGTAAATATGGTGATGTTTTCGAAAAGTTGTAAGTACCTAAATGTATTGTTCAAAAGAAAACATGATACCTCTACCAGAAATACTTTTAGAATGTATAAAATGGGCGAAGAATTCTACACATCGCTACTTAAGCCAATACCACCAGAATTTTCATAACAGACAGGCCAAATTCTAGAAAAGTTCAATGCACTGCAAGTGCTTGGGACTTTTGTAATAAAATTGATTACAGGTAAGTGATTCATGATTCATAATTCAAATTACCTATTGTTAGAAACTCTTTGGCGTCCGGAAAGCACCCACTTCCCGGGCCCTTTTTCTTTAAGATAGTAGCACTTTTTCGGCATAGTTCGGGAAAGACAAAAGCGTCTTACCAAATGGTCTTCTCTTGAAGATTTTACTAAAGGTCAAAATAGACCGGGACCGGGCCAGACGTCAGCAAAATAAAACATTTGAATAATATCATTACCAACTTTAAAAAATTAAAAAACGATTTTATAATAAACGTATTACGTTACTGAAAACGATATCGAAATAGATTAGATATGAAAGAAAATTAGTGATATCATATTTTACTTTATTAAAACGTTATTAAGACTTTCAGTAAAATAAAAAGTATTTTATCTCTAAAAAATATAATTTAAGCATCAAACATTTGTGTTGATGTTGTTGATTTACTTTTAAATGATAAATGTACTAAATGTAGTAAATTTTAGCTTTACCTGCTGAAAATCCACCAACCATTCGTCCAATGAGCAATAGTAAAATAGAGTCGACACTTTTTGCAGTCCAAAACATAATACCAGCAATAACTCCTAAAACTGAAGAACCAGCTAAACCACCTTTTCTTCCCATTCTATCAGCTATAAATGAGCCACTCAGAGATCCTACGGTGCCACCGATAAGAAATATTGAGACGATGGACGACCATAATACTTCTAGGCGAGTTTTGTCCAGTTTTATATCATACTGCGAGTAAGCGGTTTCATTGCAAAATTGTTTTATTACCTGAAAAAAAAATCTTGTAAGGCGATGATAAATCTGTTTAAATACTCGTCAGAGAATGGGTTAAATAAGGAAAAGCGTACAAAATACTATCGATTAAAAAACACATCACACCAATAATGAGTTTAGCTTTGTTAAAAATTTTTAAATTTAGATCTCTTCGGGTCATAAACCCATCAAAAATGTTACCAAACCTAAATTTTAACTTATAGAGCGTCATATGCCTTACAAGGAATTTTTTACCTAAGCCGAACAAGGTGTTGAATTCCGACATTTATTTCTATAGTCAGGTCACAACACCTTGAAAGCAGCCGTGAAACAGAAACATCGACAACACTGCTTGAAGATTCATGTGTCACGTGACTTTTTTGAGGTTAGCCATGAATTAGTATGTAATTTACGCGCGAACTAGGTGTAGGTGTCGTATTAATTTGTTTTTATCCGGTTTTCGATCGATATCTAATAGAAAAGTGACATGATAGCTAAGAATCTTTACAAAATACTGATAAAATGTTTGGTGCGGGTTTGCTCTAATAGCATTAATAAAGTGAAAAATCCAGCAGCCTGGCCGGCCTGGCGGTTTGTTTACGGGTCTTATAAATGGCGGCAGAATCTTATTTGTTTTAATTTAAAAGTTGTGTTTTTGTATTCTACTTAGCTCTTTGGGATAAACTTTATTATTTTGTGGCTACAGTTATTTTATTAAATATTGAACTGTTTATTTAACTTGAAAGTATATGTGAATTAGTTTAAAAATATCACTAATAGAGATAGTTCATTAGTAGGTAGGATACCTCTAGATACCTAGGTACTTAGGTAAGTACTATTTTTTTCTTTTAGTTTGTTTCTTTATCAACATGCCAAGCCCCTGCTGTATTCCTGGTGTAAGTCTAACTATAAAAGTGTTTTAAAAGCAGGTGAAGAGAGTGTAATATATTTTCATAGTTTACCAATGACTGTATAAATATTGTTAATTAGGTTTCAGTGGACATTGATATGAAGGTGTAAAGGTTTTTTTAAAAGGTAATGAATTGGCTTACAATGATTTGAAATGGATTTTACCCTTTGAAATGAAACTAAGCAGGTGGTCTCAGCTTGAAAACTTATTGTCTCGGTACCAATTCATACATTATGAAAGTAACGAAGTTACCCAGATAGTAGATGACTTCAGAACTCGGTAGTCAATTCTGTAATTTAAACGCAGAAGATAATAATTTGTATGATAGAATGTTACTTTTGATCGATCAAATAAATCTACTCGTAGTGAAACAAAAACAGCTTCTCAACGCAATATTACTATTATTTAATAATTAGGTAAGTTGTTCTTGTTATCCAAAACTATTTATTACTTTTTTGTACATTTTTCAATATCAATATAGTGGCAACAGAGCCAAAAAAACACAAAAAATATCAGAAAGAATAAAAAACTTGCCCGTTGCCGCGCGTCACAATAATAGCTTGTGGATCCGCTACTCCCGACGTTCATTTACACAACAACCTTGTGGCAATCGATTCGATATCGAATTCGATAATCACCTCGTAAAAGGGCTTCTTTAGGAGACTATAAATGACATTACGTCAAGTTCGCATACTTTTCACTAACTAGAAAGACCTTGGCCAGAGAGACGACTTTCTTGGATGATAGTGATAACCGCCATTGCACGATTTTCTTTAATTCTTAATTTAAGCCAAAATTAACAAAATCAATGATAAAAAAGTATTAAGCCAGGTTTATAATCATTCATAAACATGACTTTAGTTAGTAGTGATAACTTTAGTGCATAAGCTTAACATTTAAATCACAGGATCATATGAACCAGTTTATAAGGATTTGTAATGCATAAAACATAACTTTATTGGCTAACATGCGACCTTGAAAGATGCTTAACTTTTAACGTTAGAGACTAAAAATTATGAAATGACAGATGAAATAACATAACTCCAAATTTTCATTTGAATGTCAATAAAAATTCATTTCCATTAAAATTATTCAAAGAGAAAATGAATTTTAGTTGAATTGATGAGGATGCCTTATGCAATTTTATAAAAAATGATCCCGTTTTATGGGATCAAAAGAATATCATGTAATACACAACGAAGTTAATACGTTATGTCTACTGAGTGTCAAGTGTCAGTTTAAAAAAGGTTAAAAATTAAAAATCATTATAAACTATATTTGTGTCTTACGTATTACGTTACGTATTAAGTTTACGTTTATGAACTATGCATTAAAGTTATGAATGATTATAACCCCGGCTTTAGTCAAAAAAGTGTAATCCTCAGAGACATATCAAGCCCGATATGACAACTATTAAAGCGATAGATGCCAACTAAAACCTTGCACGAACGAAAATCGAACGTTTATAGAGTGAGCAGTGACGGCTCGAAGGAGGCAAGGGAGGCTAAGCCTTCTTAGCTATTCTTGCTCTCCCAAATATTTTCTTGGTGTATTACCTAAATAATAACTTTTAATTTACACCGTGCGAGCAAAAATTATTTGCATCAAAGAGGGCCTTGCATCTAAGGACGTAATGCTTAATACCTGTTGGGTGTCAGTAACTACCTGAATTAACAATCGATCAGTTATTCCACACAAAAAAGGAGCAGGAAGATCATCTGTAAGAACAGAAGAACTTGTTGCAAACGTTCGTGAAATAATGCAAAATACGCCAACAAATTGTATAAGACGCCTGTCCCAAGAAGTGGGAAGATCTTATGGAACATGCAGGACTATTCTTAAGAAGCAGCTAAATGTATTTTCTTATAAAGTGCAAGTATTCCAACAAATACAAGCCGCAGATTTTAAAAGACGCAGGAATTACTCTCAATGGTTTACCCAAAATTTATTGGAAAGAAATAATTTATTAGACCTGACATTTTTTTCGGATGAAGCCTGGTTCCACCTCTCCGGTTATGTGAATTGTGAATCAGAATACACGCATGATGGAGTAGTGAAAATTCCCATTTTTTTGTCCACATTGCACCCTCAAAAAATTGGTGTCTGGTTAGCAGTTTCTCGAAGAAGAATTGTTGGTCCTATTTTTTTCCATGACACAGTCACAGCATAGCGGTATAGAGACAATATTTTGAATCCATTTGTGGAGCAATTACTTGACAACGAACTACGTTTTGGATATTTTCAACAGGACGGTGCAACCGCGCATACAGCCGCCGAAACTATTAACTACTTACGCAATTTTTTCGACGACAGATTGATCAGTTTTTGATCAGAAATTGAATTCCCACCTAAACCACCTTGTTTAACGGTTATGGATTACTTCGTTTTTCCTCATTTAAAGAACACTATTTTTAAAACACCAGTTGCAAATTTAGAACAAAAAAAAAAGGATTATCTAAGAATGTGGTAACATTTCTCCAGAGATGCTGGTCAACACTTTCGAAAATATTAAGAGACGTGTGAATTTATGCTTGGAGCATGGCGGTGGCCAATTTCAGCAATTTATGTAATTATTTTTCTTTTTCTTTCTGTATATTCTTACTTTGTTAATTTTGTAAACAACAAAAATAAATTTGTATTTGTCTGCTTATTTTATTACTCATTAGTTTGGCATATCATGTCATAATATGAATTTGACAAAATTTTAACCTAGATTTGGTTAGATTAGATATATCGTCCCCATATCATTGTGATCCAACCCAAGCCCTACGTTTTTTAATCCAAGCCCTCTTTGATGTAAATTATTTTTTTCTCGCATGGTAGCAAGCAGTAGTATTTTAAATAGTATCCCCTTATTTGATATACGATTTAATATTTTTTTACAACCTAACAACAGCGCATGAGGCTTTCGGTTGTTATGTCACCTTAGTTTCTCCTAAAAGCAACATATTACGCAACGAAATTGTTCTGGAACGCAAGAGGGAAAAAGCAGTTTCTGGCTTATATTAAGTATAATTTATTGGCAATAAATACTGGCAAGCAGCCTCTGACCAATAGCGAATGGTTTTCTACCGCGTGCGACCATGACCGGCAGATCACCTGTTTTCGTTTTTTTAACGCCAGCCCAACCACTACCGAAAGTAGTGGCCCAGCTAGCCGTCTACTACCGCTAGTCTCCGTGTACTTTTAAAAAAGTACAGGTTTTGAATTAGGTTACAATTATCTACCCACTATGATTAAAGTAATCAACTGTCTTGAATTAAAAAAAAAGTATATATTATGTACGTACGTAACCTGGTGTGTTGATGACTCCTATATTGTATCCAACGGGCGTGGAAGAGCCCAGTACTGTTATCAGACCAGATAAAACTAGAAGCTTCGTCCATCCTGGATGTTCCACAGATATGTCCTTGAAAGAAAATACATTTATAAATTATCAAATGATACCAATTTCTAAAAAGCAAGCAATATATCATTAAATATCGTTGTAGTTACTTAAATAGGTTGTATATAAAAATGCTCATGCTACTGCCTATTGGGCTGAATTCCAAACGACCTGAGAAAAAAGCTTCAGTTTGAATTTTTTTTTGATTATCAATTCAATTCGTGACCTAGACACTTTGCGGGTGCCTAGATGTGATCGTCATATTATAATAAAATGTTTAATAGACTACATTATTGAAGTTACAACAACGACATACCAGACTGACCTTTTAATACCTCTTTGATTATACCATATATAGTATATACCTACTTACGTATGTATATTTAAAACGGCAGACCTTACAGCTACAATTGTAGTTTATCTTCTTGTGCCGCTACTTTTTGCCACCAAATTCTTTAAAAATTTAGAAATTGACATCCTTTGCAGGCATTAAACAATATTATACGACGGGCAAGGAATGCTACTCATTTCCTACGAGTATAAAAGTTTGAGGCGTGAGTTTTAGCAAGTGCCCAAATCATCGTCGTGGGAAATGAACATTCCGTGCGAGTGGTACACTACTTTTTCTATTACCAAACATGTTCTTTGAAACATAAAATCCTTTGACAGTCCAACTACCAAAATCCGTCGTAGCCTCTATTGAGGAGTTTTAAAAAGCTGACTAGCAGGTCTAACAGGTAGCTAGTACATACTACTTTCTGCCTTTCTTCGTTTTGTACAATCGGTTTAAGCTTAGTTGTGTAAATTGCATGATTCTGTTCTAGGCAGTTTGTGTTATGAATAGTGACTCTTTGGGAGCTTATTTAAAATCAACTAATAAAATTATAGTAGGAAAAGATAAGGAAATAATGCATTTTTAAATAAAAATATATTGTTAATAGGTAGATTTAGACTTAAAACTTCCAAGTACAGGCTAAATGTTGAATGAAAAGGTACCTAGTGAAGGTTGGGTACATATTTAAGGGATGAATGAAGAACATTTGTATTAGCTGTAACCCATGTGTAGGTACCGATCACTTTTAATGATGATATACCACTACGACCTTGTTTAAGCTTGCGTTCCCTTTTTAAGGGTATAGGGAAATGGGAACATTCAATTATATTTCACCGCATCACAAAAACGTTTATTTTTAATGCATACAAACAGTGAAAATACTAAAAAGATTGTTTCGAACATAGGTCCCTTATTTAAAACTTAAAGGAAGGAAATTAAAACATTTTATTGTAGACTACAACTTAAGTCACCATTTTCTACTAAGCAGCACGGAAATAACGGCGGGTACGTCATACAGAATTGGCAAGACAGATCCAAACGTAAAAATCCACCAAAACCAGCCACACTGCCACTTATCCACAACGAAAAGGCACAAAGTCAGGCACGCTGATGCATGAGCACAAACAGCTATCGATGGGTTAAGGAAATATTGCTGTAAAGTTGATAGTCGTTTTTTACTCGCTGCATTTTGCGACAGAATAAATTTTTTTCTTAAATACAAAATACGTCAAAATAATAAATAAGTTCATTAAAAAAAAAATACTATTTCAATGTATTAGACCATTTGTTTCATTTTACTAGGCTAAGCTAACTAACACTTTGTATGTTATCAAATGAATTGACCTTTTTTTGCCCTATTAGATAGGATCATAAGAATGGCACGTGTATCAACTTTAATTTTTTTTAATGAAGCGTATATTTTTACATTCTACAATCAATTCTATATATTTTTCATAATCATGCCTATACCTATCTTCAACCGTTTACGAAATAGTAACTTGTCCTGTTGTACATCTTGTACTACTTGTTGACAAATTTCTCGTATTACTTGTCCTTTAACGTATCTATCGAGTTGGGTTTAGATTTAAAAACTAATTTTTGACGTAATCACACAAAAAAAGTCGAATGGGTTAAGATCGGGCGATCAGGTGGCTACTCTATTGACCTCAGTCTACCTATCCAACGCCCCGGAAAAATTGAATTTAAGTACTCCCTTACATGAACAGCAATGCAATGTGGGGAAGCACCATAAGGTTAAACTTGGTAAATCAGGATCATTATCATCGGGAAATAGAGTGGCAAGAACTGGAACCAGATCATTTCGAAGGAAATTTAGATATCTTTCTGCAGTGAGGCCGTCATCAAAGAAAAATGGTCCGATCACCCTATTTTCAACTATGGCCACCCAGACATTAACCGTTTAATTAATCCTTATACTGGGTGTAATTTTCTATGAACAAGTGAGAATTTTTTGTGCCCAGCATCTGTAGTTTTGTCTATTAGAAGATGTTGTAGAAAGAGTAATTTTGAACATAAAAACCAACGCAAGAGGGTGTGATGGTATAGACCTTAAAATGTTGTCCTACATTACCCCCTATTTGACAGGGTACATAACGTTTATTATAAACAGCTGCTTACGGTCATCAGTCTTTCCAGTGGCCTGGAAGAGCGCCAACATTATCCCGGTGCCAAAGGTGGCTTCTCCTGAGAGTGTTTTCCAGTACCGGCCTATCAGCATACTGCCTACAATGTCAAAAATACTCGAAAGGATAATTCATGATCAGGTAAGTAAGTTTGTTACCCTCAATAAAATTTTGCCCTCAACGCAGTCTGGCTTTCGACCTCAACATAGCACTTCAACAGCTTTATTACATGTATCAGATGACATCTACAGAGCTTGCGACGTTGGAAAAAATACTGCTCTTATTCTCTTGGATTATAGTAAAGCGTTCGATACTTTGGACCACTCGACTTTGTGTACAAAGTTAAAGTACTTTGGCTTTAGTGATGCAACTGTTCAGTTTTTCTATAGTTATTTGTCAGGAAGGCGACAGCGTGTTTGCGTTGGATCCAACTTTTCGGAGTATCTACCAGTGGACAGAGGGGTGCCTCAGGGGAGCATATTGGGTCCGCTTCTCTTTTCGTTATATACATCTGACTTTAGTAATCTTTTAAAATCATGTTTTTCTCACCAGTACGCCGATGACTTCCAGTTATATCGTTCTTTCTATATTGCTGATTTGATTTTAGCATTGGATAATATAAATGATGATCTTGAAATAATCTTTAATATATCAAGAGCATACTCCCTATTATTAAATAGTTCAAAGTCTAAGCTCTTGCTTTTTGGTGAGGATAGCGAAGAACTATCCACGGGGGACGCTTTTAATGTAAGTATTAATAATGTAGCACTTCTTCCCTCTAAAAGTTGCAAAAATTTGGGTCTCGTTTTTGATACAAAGTTGAGATTTGAAAACCACGTTTCTGAGTTAATAAAAAAATCTTATTACAAATTAAAAGTTCTGTATATGCACAGAGATGCTCTAACCACTGAAATCAAGTTAATACTTTGTGATTCACTTATTTTGTCACTGCTATCATATTGTGATGTTGTTTACTGGCCTGCATTGACTATTAGGGAAAAGAATACCTTATAAAAATTGCAAAATGCTTGCTTAAAATTTTGTTACAACTTTCGAAAGTTTGATCATGTCACACCACTGTTTGTTGCTTCAGAATGGCTTAATTTAGAAAGCCGATTTTCTTTACATTTAGCCACATTGGTACACAAAACTGTTTTATCGAGTAACCCAGAATATCTATTTAAAAAACTTATTCGTGGAAGTGCCATTCATGATAGACCCACACGTCACTGCCAAAGGTTAAATGTTCCAAAGCACAGGACCGCACTATTCCAGCGTTCCTTCACATATAATGCTGTTAAAATTTATAATTCACTACAACCAGAAGTTAAGTCGCTTACTTCAGTTGTGAGCTTTAAGAAAGCCGTCAAAAGATTTTTATAATATTTAAAAGTTCTCTTTGCTCCCATCGCTATATATTTTATAGGTATATCTTTATTTTACTTTATTTTAACAACTTTCTCTGTGTTAATTCACTTAATTATTTATTCCTACCACAACGGTTAGATGAAAAGCATCGCTAGATCTCGCCGTAACTTAAATATAATTATTTTATAAATTGGTTTATATTTAATAAAGGCTTTATTTATTTATTTATTTATTTATTAAGCTGACCATTTACAGAAAACGTAGCTTCATATGAAAAACAAATTCTTTGGACAATTCGTGCGTGATTATCTTATTATTTCAAAAAAGTTCTCTCGCTTATCAGAATTGTCGTCCAATAACTCTTGTACAAGTACTGGTTTGACGGGATGACACATCTTTTTTTTTTTTTAATTTATATAGGGTGGTTTGGTGAGTATCGTAGTCATGCTCAAGTTGTGTGCTTGAACCATGAGAATCTACCTGTAGTGATAATAATATGTTTATTTTTTTCTTCTCAGGTATATCAGGACGACGACTTGTAACACTATCTCTAACAGTACGGGATGTTTTCCACTTAATTGCTACCCTTGACACTGTCGATTGGCTACATATCGCGGACTTCTCTATGACTTCTACTTTTATCTCCACAATCCAACGTAATCAAAACATCAATGGTGCATACCAGCATTAGTGTTAATATTTCGTAAACGGTTGAAGATATAGGTATAGGGCATGATTTATAAAAAATGTCTAAAAAATAATTGAATGTAGAATGTAAAAATATACAATATGTTTCATTAAAAAAATTAAAGTTGATACACGTAGCATTTTTATGATCCACCTTGTATAGTATTTTGGATCTAAAAAAACTGCCATTCATATGAGTATTATACATTAGAAAATGCTGGAGCAAAAACCTTTTTTTTAGAGCACTTATATCGGATTTCTTCTAACTGAACTAATATTTTATTCTAAGCAACAATACGTGCTGCATGGTAGGACTAAGAAATAATGGGGTTCCCCTGGTAATGAGATCAGGCAAGATTAATTAACTAATTCTAATTTAAAAGTTAGTTTGATACATAAAATATAAATAACTTTTATATTATTTTTATTAAAAAGGGACCAAAAAATCACACCAATTTTCAGTTGTATTCATAAAAAAAGCGTGCACGAATTAAAATGAGAGGAAACCTTAACCATATTTGCATAAAACCAACTTATCGCATGTTAAAGGTTATTAAAAATGCAACGCATTGGCGTTGGGCGTTAGTTCAATAGAATAACAAAAATTATTTTTTTTTATTTTATGATATATCTTAACAGTTTGATAAAAATTACAATAGAAACAAAAAACGTTTAATAAGAATAAATAATATAATTTAATATTTGATCATATATCCCTGTTTTCCTATTACTTGAGCCAGTCTATTCGGAATTGACTGAATTATATTTGATACAATATTTGGATCAAGCTCCTCCCAGCACGCATGATTATTTCCCATAGATCTTCTGAATTTTGTGGCCTAAAATTTCGAATATTGATATTTTTTTACGATTATACCCCAAATATTTCCAATTGGATTGATATCGGGACTATAAGCGACCCAAGGCAGCACTTCCACATTATGGGTTTAAAACCAGTGGGCTACAGCATTGGCAGTGTGAACTGGACAACTGTTGTTGAAATATGAAAGTATTATTGGGATATATTTGCTCAGCAGATCCTAACAAGATGTTTTCTAAAATGTTAATGTAATTTCCGGCATTAAATCTTCCTTCTATTCGCCAGCAAACACCAGGTCTATGAACACTTATCCAGCCCCATACATTTACATAGAAACGCCCATGTCTAGAAGTGAGGGGGTTAGTATATCGCTCTTCAAACCTGGTATTGTTTGGACGGTACACATGAATTTGTCCCGTTATAAGTCGACTGGAACGTCTTTTCATCAGTAAAAATGACCCTGTTCTCAAATTAAGGATTGCGGTATATATAATTTAAAGCAAAAATAATCCTTGATTGTCGCTGTTCTTCGGTAAGAAACATTTTTTTCGCAGCTGGGCGACATTTTAGTTCAGATTCCTCGACTCTCCTGCTGGCGGTAGGTTGGGAGGCAGAAATGCTGTGTCAATAACAGCATCCCTTGCAGTTGCCAATGGATTTCTTAAATATCCCAAAAAAACAGCATCCTGTTCAGGGTTGGAACGTTTGGGACGACCTGAACCAATTTTCCTCTTTATGGATTCTTCTTGTTCCCAGCGTTGCTTATTTTCAATATAGTTTTTTTTTTATTTCTATTATACATTTGCACTACAGCACGGATTGACCATCCTTCTTCGATTCTTGATACAATTTTAGCCTTTTCAACTTCAGAGAACTGAAGAGGCATTTTTATGTTCTTCTGTCAAAGTTTATCAAACGTTACCACCATGCAGTTTCAGCGTTTTTAATAGTCTATGACGTGTGATAACCTCCAATAAACAATCATTTAGACAAGCCGGTTTTACGCAAATATGACAAAACTCTATCTCATTCTACTTCTTATACGTTTTTTTTATGAATACAACTGTACCTCCACTTTCCCTAACCACATTTATAGTAATCGGAGAAAAATTATTAGTTCAGTAACAAGAACACATGCATGAGAATGTTAATCGCAAAAAGGATACACAAGAAGCCAGATGTATTATTAAACATGGTGAAACCACAAATGAAAACCGAAAACTCTAAGACGATTAGTCCTACGGCGACACTGAGGCCCACCACCACTCTGAAAATGAATAAAATAACAACATACCATTATGCACTTCAAGTCACAAAAACTTAAACAAATTATCCTTAAAACTAAAAGTTAGTCAACGAAGTTTGTTGCGATTAGAACTTCCGGTAACAGTGAAATGACCAGACGATTAGCAATAATAGCATAAAATGAAAGCAAGATAAAATTACAATTAATATTATATCATTTACTCTTAGCAAAAAGTATAATTACCTGCATGTTTCTAGTGTAATATACGAATAATTTTATATTTTCGAACTTGCAAGCGACTCGTTGGTTCTAATATTATCAATATAGTTGCAAATGTTACATAAATTTATTTTTATAATTCGCAATTACTACAACATGTTAATATTACCACTACTACTTAGTTTAGAAATGAACTGACGTCATATAAAAATATAAGCAATATGTTAAGATAATCTATTTCGAAATTAGAATAAATGTTTTTATTTCTTAACAAAAAAAAACGTCCACTTTAAAGTTATATAAACCTTTAAAACAAACATGTTGAAAGAAACGGGTCATATTTGGGATCTCTACATTTTAGTTTGACCAAAAATAAGTATAAATATCTCATTTATTCGTATTTTCAATTTTAAAGACGGTCTACAATTTTCGTACGTATTGATTCAAGAAAAATTACGTTTTTTTTTGACATCAAATAAGACGTCAGCTGATATTAAAAATATAAAATGTAAAAATAGACACAAAATCGGTCTTCTGTTAGTAAGAATTTAAATACATTCTGGCGTTTAGTCCTTTTAAGTGGATCAAATCAAGTATAATTTGATTTGAAGAAATAGTCCATGCTTAAAGTGGAGTTGAACGTATGGGAAAGAAAGAAAAACCTAGTCTTCCTACACAAAATGTAATAGAATAAAAATTCTTTAGGAGACAGAAAATTTATTTAGTGCTGATGGTTTTAGCAGAAGAAAAAATGGTGTAGAACCTTAATGGAGCTTTTATGGAATTAAAAAAATGATGTGTAAGAGAGACATAATATGAAGAAAATTGATAAAGGTTAAACCATACTGAGGATGTTAAAAAAGTTATTAAAGGGAGTCTAAACAAACCAAATAAACTGGGGAAGAAGAAAAAACCTTCCTGAAAAGAAGGTGTCGAAGATTATTTAATAGTAATTTAACAAACTAGTGTATTAATAATCGAGACAAATTTAATTTGTTGAGATTATTAATCGCTATGTAATATACGCGTTAGTTACAATATTTTTCCGTCGATTGTCTTGTTAATAGATTATATTTTTTTTTTTATTTAGAACCAAACTACATATTATAACAAATTTTTGAATTTCAAACTTATTGGCATCGACAGAAACTATGGCAACGCCATTATGTACGCGGCAGTGCGTGCTTTGTAGTATGTTTGGTTGCCTAAAATCGTTTATTAATTTAAAAAAATCATGCATTAATAGGGGCCATTAATGTATGATTTTTTATACATTAATTAAGGTTGTAAATACACGGTCGACGGAAAAAAATGTTTATAAAACTTTTCAAGTTTATGTCAGTAAGGCACTTTTGACTTTTAAAAAATGTGCAACTTATTAATTAATTTTATTGGTTTTAAATTAACCGCTTGCGGGGTGGGGTTACTGAGCTTTAATCCTCAGTACTACACAAAACACTTTCTGCAATGTAATTTTATTGTGATATGACAATTTTATCCTTATAATGTCTTACTGACATAAACTTGAAAAGTTTTATAAAAATATTTTAAATAATCTTCGACACCTTCTTTTCAGGAAGGTTTTTTCTTCTTCCCCAGTTTATTTGGTTGGTTTAGACCCCCTTTAATAACTTTTTTAACTTTTATCAATTTTCTTTATATTATGTCTCTTTTTACACATCAATTTTTTATTTTCATAAAAGCTCCATTAAAGTTCTACACCATTTTCTCTTCTGCTAAAACCATCAGCACTAAATAAATTTTCTGTCTCCCGCTGTTGAACGTTTCTACGTTCGAAACATGTAGAGACCCCTAGAGAATTCTATTAAATTTTGTGGAGGAAGACTTTGGGTTTTTTCTTTCTTTCCCAAATATAATTTGATTTATCAATAGCATTTCACAGTTTGTAAAGTTTTACAATTTTCACTAATTTACAATATAATGGGAAAAAATATATCTAATAAGAAAAAGATATAAGCAAACTACAAGCATAAATACTTTGAAAAATAGCACATAGAGATCAATCATTTGTATGAGCTAAAAAAGCCTAAACCGTGGACAGCTTACATTTTATTTTGCACCAATAATTTTTTGGTATGATGTACCACGGTAAAAATGAATTTAAACCAGATCAAAGTTAATCCTACAACCCTACATATGGTCCGGGAGGTGGTGTCACTTTTGGACTAGTGATCGATCTGCACACGATTTTTTTTACCATGCGTAGTTCTCCACATTAACATATACGATCCGCGCGTCAGTCAGTCCAGTAGCGGTGGGTGCGGGCGTGGGAGGCTGTGAAACTCGTCGGAAAAACTATGAATAAAAATGATCAATCTGGTGATGAAAATTTGTTAGATTGTAAATTATTGATGATTAAACGTGAAAATATTCGTCAGTCACTTTTCCGAAGGGGGAAAAATCGTCAGTCATAGGTTTGAAGCCGTCGGAAAAATTGGAAAATTCAAGTGATCGACCTTCACTTGAAATTTTGTGGAATGAGTAATAATATCTAATCAAGCATGAAAATGAACGTCAGCCACGTTTATCGTGGTGAATTCTTTGTCAGTCGGCTTTCCAAAGTCGAGAGTGCTGACCAGGTTCCTCTGGCGCGCTGCATCTTATGCAGCTCGACTGACGAAGAATCCACCGGCGTCGTGCCGACTGACGATTGTTTGTTTGAAGTGTGAAACAAGTTCTCTATAATTTATTAATTTCAAGTCAATATACAGTGTGTCCACGGATTGACTATCGAAGATGAAAAACTTTTTTATTTGTGGGTTTTTGAAAAAAAGTTATTTTTCATAAAAACTACTGCTTGTTCTCAAACGACCAAAAAGCATATTATTTTTTCAAATTTATATACTGGGTGTTCAGAATTTAGAAAAATATGAAAAAAGCTAAGAACAAAGTACCCTTATGTGTAAAGATAGGATAAAAAGTAATTAGTAAAAGTTGTTGTGGTTGAAAACCTACGTCTCATTACCAAGTTTTTACTTATTAGCTAAATAAATAGAGAACGGCAAAAAGTTGAAACTCATAAAATATGATTTGCTTAAAATTAACGCATTTTGCAAAAAGTTAAAACACTGTTTGTCTTTAGACGGTATTTATTTGTAAAAGCTTTATAGTATACGTTTCGATGACACTTGACGGACAGAAAGTGTATGCATCTCAATTGGAACCTGATCTTGACAATTTAAAAATTAGAATTAGAGAAGCGATTCTAGCTATCCCATTGCAAGAGATACGAAACGCATATAAAGCATTTATTAAGAAAGTCCAACGATGCGAGGTGGTTGGTGAATTTTGAACCTTTGAATATTTTTTTTTGCTGATAACCTGCCTTTTTTCACTAATATTTCTTTAAGAAACATTTTTACTCCTCATTTGTTTTCTAATAAATTCGTTTAATTGTGAATAGTGCATGGTTTTATTTTAAAACGTATTGATTTTTTAATAATATGGGTTATATTATTACTATTATACAGTTATTATTATTATTATTATACAGTTACTTAGCCATTTTCGACAATTCCTCGTATAAAGATAAAGATTTTCCAGAATAATACCTTCTAAAGACTAACTAATTTGCAAAATGCGTTGATGTAAAGCAAATCATATTTTATGAGTTGGAACTTTTTGCCGGTCTCTGTACATTTAGCTAATAAGTCAAAACTTGGTAATGAGACGTAGGTTTTCAACCACAACAACTTTTACTAATTACTTTTTATCCTATCTTTACACATAAGGGTACTTTGTTCTTAGCTTTTTCCATATTTTTCTAAATTCTGAACACCCAGTATATAAATTTGAAAAAATAATACGCTTTTTGGTCGTTTGAGAACAAGCAGCAGTTTTTATGAAAAATAACTTTTTTTCATAAACCCACAAATAAAAAAGTTTTTCATCTTTGATAGTCAATCCGTGGACACACTGTATATTGACTTGAAATTAATAAATTATAGAGAACTTGTTTCACACTTCAAACAAACAATCGTCAGTCGGCACGACGCCGGTGGATTCTTCGTCAGTCGAGCTGCATAAGATGCACCGCGCTAGAGGAACCTGGTCAGCACTCTCGACTTTGGAAAGCCGACTGACAAAGAATCCACCACGATAAACGTGGCTGACGTTCATTTTCATGCTTGATTAGATATTAATAATCATTCCACAAAATTTCAAGTGAAGGTCGATCATTTGAATTTCCCAATTTTTTCGACGGCTTCAAACCTCTGACTGACGATGTTTCCCCCGTCGGGAAAGTGACTGACGAATATTTTCACGTTTAATCATCAATAATTTACAATCTAACAAATTTTCATCACCAGATTTATCACTTTTTTTCATAGTTTTTCCGACGACTTTCGCAGCCTCCCACGCCCACACCCACCGCTACTGGACTGACTGACGCGCGGATCGTATATGTTAATGTGGAGAACTACGCATGGTAAAAAATTCGTGTGCAGATCGATCACTAGTCCAAAAGTGACACCACCTCCCGGACTAATACCGCTGTTTATCATCCTATATTATTAGGTAATAATTTTAAAATATTTGGTTTACTCCTCAGAGTTCGAACTAGTACAGATTATATTGGAATGGAGTCTCAAACAATTCAAGTTATGCTTTCCTGAATCCTGAATGGCTTAATTTTTTTAATAAATTTAATTTCCATGGGAATAATGTTATACATCTTAGGTGCTCAATTTTTAACAAATGATTGACATATCTAAGAGTTATATTTGTGTTACTTTTTGGTACGAGAATGTGTGTGTGTTGTATTTCGTGTTTAGTAAGTGTGATTTACATACTTTTTTAAATTTTCATTTTTATAAACAAAAGAGCTGATTTCCAAGACCTAAGATTTAATATTTCTTGCGTGTATAGTTGCTTGGTCGAGAAGCGTTTATTTTTTTTTTGTTTATCACTTTTATTATGTAGTTTTGTACTATGTTTGTTTTGTGAACATTGTGTCAGCCCAAAACTGTCAAGACATTCCTGTTTCTGCTTTGTCTTGTAATGCCCAGTTTTTGCAAATAATATTGCTATTTTTAAGGTGAGAGTATCAACATGCTTGCCAACCTATAACCTAATTCACGTATATTTTATTTATTTTTTCTAGCTTTTACACAAAATTTAAATAAAATCAATATCGACTGCATATTATTTTGGTAATAATTGACATATTAAATAAATACCAAGGAATTTCATGAATTATTTTAGGAGAATTGTACTTATAACGAAAAATATCGGGTAATGTGAAAAGACCTGCATTTTGCATTAAAGTACACAGGGATGCCAAAAACAATGAACTCCCTGCGGCCGAGTAGACATTGACAGCTGTTTCGTCCTTGTTAGGAACTCATCAGAATGCCACAACCCGAAGCAACTCCACGGATAACACTGCAGAGCATTTAAACCCTGCTTAATAAAATAGCAAGTAGTAAATAAGCCGCAACGCCATCACGTTGGAATCAACAACAATGTAAATTGCATTGTGGCGCAGTTGGAATGATGCTGCCAACTCAAATTAGTGGATGGAAAGCTATAAAAACCAAAACCTCATTAGTACAGAGATATTAATAATGTGCCATTTATACGGCCTATTAAGCATTCTTTCAAGCTCAAGGCCTGTGGTTTGTGCTTAGTGCTGGGGTTTTTAATTTTATCATCTATCGGTTACGATATAATAGTTATTACAATGATTGACCATATTATTAATATCAGAAAATGGGGCAGAGTTATTGTCGGTGTAAGGTGGAATTAAATTAATGTTTTTATTTTGAAATTTATTGTTATTCGTGGCTTCAGCTATTAGGTTTTACACTTTTTTTAGATTTTTACCGGCGTTTTAATTTTTATTCATTTGGTAATATTCATGTTTTCGTTTTTGGATAATTTTTTGAAGGTTATCGCTATAGTTTTTGTATATTCCGTTATCGATCTCATTAAAGTTTGACAAAAGTTTTTTTTTTAATTTTGTCACTGTTCTTAGTATTCTATATTGTCCCCTTCGTTATCCGCTGTTTGTGTTTTGAATATTTTTAAATACAGTGTGACCAGTACTTAAAGTCCGCATCATATGGGATTTTTTTTTATTAATAGCTTTATTCGAAATTTGACTTTGGCATCAAGTTCTGCTTCGTTTGAGATGAAAATTAAGCAAAAAAATAGTAGTCACGTGATTCGCATTATTGTCAAATTTTAATTTTTTCCAAAAAATAATTAAAAAGTAGGGTTATTTCCGAGGTTATTTCTGAAAGTATTGAAAAAAGTTATTAGAAAAAGTTTTTTTAAATGCAGTTTCTAGCCCACATGCAAAATTTTAGCTGCATAAGATAATTTTGATTTTTTACCCATATTTTGTAAATTGCACCACTTTTGCAAAATAAGACTCAACGCAACCTACATAAAACTTCTTAGTTTTGACAATGCTTTATTTCAGATACATTTTCTTTAAAGTAGCGCCATATTAAATGTGTGTTTTCTACAAAATCAAAATTAGGCTATTAAAATTTGGTCGCATGTGATGCAAAGTTTATTTGTTTTTGACCCTGTATAAGGTAACTTCATAAAATAAGTATTTTTGAAAACGTAGTTTGTGTCTTAGAGTAATACACCTTAATATTAAGACAAAAAAGAACACAGTGTCATCAGTAAAGTGTTCATTAAGTGGAAAATAAATTTTAGTGATGTGGACTTTACTGGTCACACTGTCTGTATTTTTTTGTTGTTTGTACTACTTTTTTCCATGAGTTGCTCTTGATTTATTAGATAGAATATGTTTAAACATTACTTTTACATTCGTTCTGACCTTATAAATATTACAATTCCATCGTTTCTGTTATATTTAGCATTTTTCATTATTGTAGATAAAGCATAGTATTTGACCCAAATATAATAAAGCATAAAACACTCAGATAATTATAATTAGACCACCAGCAGCTTGTGGTGTTTATTATGGCCTACATTATACGCCCGTTAAATAATATACTATTAAATCATGGGTTTATATTGTAACATAAAACCGGTGTCTGCGGTTTTAACCGTTAAACTAAAAGTTGGCAATTTTGGACAGGAAATTAAAAACTATTACAAGAACAAGAAGAAAAGCAAAAAGTCTTTATCCACAAGATTGTTAGAATAATAAATTATCACAGCATGTTTGGAGCTTAGAAATGCACATCATCAGGAGATGGCAAAAAATAAAATTAATGTTTTTTTTTTTTATTTATTTATTTTACGTCGGCCTTTTTCCGCAACGAGGCCAATCACCGACGCCAGGGTATTAATATGTTGCTGTTGTTGTTGGCAAAAGAAAAAAATGTAGGTGGTATGTAACCTTAATGGACCTTTTCAAATAGGTGTAATCAATGATCTAGTACCTATAGATTGCACATGTTATTCATAAATGCTATTAAAATGTGTTTACAACATCGTTTGTAGGAGAGAGGCGGTGAAGAGCTGGGTGGGGCATCGTTTTTAAGCAATGCATCGAGGCCATTTGATATTTGTCGATGCATGGATGTATTTTAATTGATATGTAGGTATTAGGTCTTAATTTTATTCGTAAAATAAATATTTTGTCCTTGCCTTGTTTTGTTAACACCTTTAACAGCATAAGTTTGGCAAACAACGTGGAGGGACGAAATTTGTATATTGATGTACTTTGGAATGGAATACGATTTTTTCAGTAGGTTCGTTTGTTATTGTTTCATTTATAGGTACCAGATCATTGGGTGTAATAGTAATACTCATTATCATGTTACAAAATATGAATATTTAAGGAGAAAACTCCCAGCATACTAAAATATTGTTCAGCAATGATTCTGGCATACATTCTCAATAAAATGGATCATTCTGAATAGTTTTCCATGAAAGGTCAAATTTAAAAACATAATGAAACCACCATTTTTTTTTTGTGCCCTTACTTTCGTGTTACTAATTGGGGAGGATAAATTATTTTGGCATATATGTAGGTATAGGTAGGTACCTCAATAGGAGCTTAAGAATGTAGTAGTACTTAATAGTAGTAGTAGTAGTAACCCTAATATTATTTCATAAAAATTTTCTCGCTTTAGACACTTAAAAATAAAGAAACCATTTTTTAAATTTCATTCTTGTGCACTTATTAAATACAATTATGTTGAAACATACATAAGTAGTTTAGGGTGTAGTGGAAAAACTAAAATATAAAAATATTTAAATTTTAATTAGGTACATAAACAGAAGTGATAAGTACCTTTCTACCTAAGTTGAACAAATTTATAGCATATAAAAGTAAAGCTCAATGAAAAACTTACTCTGTATGGAGACCGTTGTGGCCTAATTCTTGCAGATTTAGCAGGGAACAGAACTTCAGATTCTCTCTGCTGCTCCATAACAAATTAACACAAATCGTAAAATGAGCAATTAGAACTAAAAATCTGGATGGTATTAAACCAGAACTTTTAAACATATTCTTCTGACGACCCAAATAACGGTATTTGAAGGTTCCGTCCACAATTTGTATTCAAATAATGAAAGATTTTTAAAAAATAATAAAACTGAAAAGTTGCCTTGTTTAAAGTCTATTTTTAAAGAAGGAGAACATCATTTTGATTTCGCTGAACATAGCAGGGTTCAGTTACAGTTCAATGAACGAAGCTCATGCCCTCGTAGGAGAATGACAACAAAAACAAACAATCAGCAAGGGAAGGGTTAAGTGAGGTTACAGAACAGTCAGAACTGTCAGAAGTCAGAACAGGAACGCGAACACAAACAAGTTGTGGTTATGCCTAGCGGCATAAAGACGTATTTTTTGCAAACTTGGTAAATGTCCGTTTCGCTGTTATGAGCAGAGTTCCTTGTTCCTTTTATCACAGAATATATAGCTGTGTAGCTATATTTCTGTGCTTTTACGTTACTTTTAAATAGCAAAGAAAGAGTGGTTGTGGCGCTGTTGTCGCTTGTTGATTCTCCAGCTGGCCGAGTAACCGGGTTGCGATTTTACAAAATATAAACTATTACAGCACAAAACACGCTCTACACGCTCTAACTACGATATTACAAAATATAATAACGGCATATGTCCTCTTGGCTGCCTTCCGTCTAAAAGGTATAAAAAGGTATATCGGCAATCGGTTTGCTCGTTGTTACTAGAGCATTTTTTTTTTAAATCCAATTCATTTCATATTTCATAAAATGTTAATTAAATTTTTTAAAAATGATCTAACAATGAACAAACCGATAGCCGATATACCTTTTTGCCCAGAAGGAAGCCAAGAGGACATATGCGGCGAGACGCTCGTTTTATATTTTGTAATTTCGTAGTTAGAGGCGTGTCTTGTGCATATACGATTACAGCACAAGACACGCCCCCAATTACGAAATTACAAAATATAATCGGTCTCAGCACAATCGTGCAAAATCTAATCAGCACAGCGTGGCTCAACCGGTTTGTTCGTTGGTACCCAGAGCATTTTTTTTTTATTTTATTTTTATAAAATAATATTTGTGAAAACAAAAATGCTCTGGGTAACAACGAACAAACCGGTTGCCAATATACCTTCTCGACGGAATTTGTAGAAAAGGACTCGTCAGGCGGTGGGACTCGTGCGGATGGTTAAGAAAAATATATTTCATCAAGATTTATTTATATGGATCAGCCACGTTGTGCTGCAAACGATTAGATTTTGCAGGATTGTGCTAAGGCCGATTATATTTTGTTATTTCGTAATTGGGGGCGTGTCTTGTGCTGTAATAGTTTATATTTTGTAAAATCGCAACCGGGTTCTGCCGCATAAAGGAGAAGAACAGTTATATTCTGACCTACTATAACGCTTCCCAAACTGCGCCAGGTGCTAATTGGAACAAACCAGCCAGCCCGCCATGTCAAAGCTGACAATTTTTCTTGTCCACGTTTTTTTTTCAAGAAATTAAATTCGTTTTTTTTATCATTTTAATATTTAATATAATTCTATTAGTTTCTACTCCAGAAAACTTCGCCGATCTGTGTAATTTTTCAATTATTATTCCAGCCTACCATGCAGGTAATTATTTTTTTATTGTTTATCAAATTTATTTTATTATTATTAAACCTATTTTTTATATTGGAAATGTAAGTTTACAATAGATAAATTAACACGAAATGTTTCACATATTTATTATTAGTTTACAAGCCATTAACAAATTATCGTTGGGCAGCCGGCAGACAACTGCAACAGATTTGTGCCCGAGGTAATACCTAACAATCTACTAGTTACGAACTTATAATTTAGGCTCTTGAAAAGATAATTTTAACATTTTTGTTTTACTGAGTAGATTAGAAGTATATTTTATATCACTTAATAGGTACTAATAATTTGTTTGTTTTAAGAAATATTGTACATCAAGCAACATGATCGCACAAGGATAATGATTTGACCTAAATCGATGAGTAGATACTTGGCCCCTGGCCCTATTTTACATACAAATTTAATGTCAATCCAATACTGTTAGCTTATGGATGTTTACTATGTGTCTCGTTGCAACCTAGTGCTTGTGTTTTGTACAGTATTTGTGATATTATTACATGAATTGAGACAATACTTGATGAGTGAGTACTGTGAGACGTAACCTAAGAACATTAGTTATTTTTTGTTATGGTTGTCCATGCAGTTTTTATTTATAAATACCTAAATATAGAAAAAAAGTATTTACGATAAAGTGTTTCCTTAATATTTTCTAAATGTAGGATAATATAAAAGTGTGCTTTTATTCCATAAAACAAAAACTTTTGTGCGTCTTTTTATTAATTTAATTTGTGATTCATTAATATTTAATATTGAATCACAAATTAACTCAATAAAAACTCGTTCAAAAGTTCTAAAACCGCCGTTCAAATTTTCTGCCCTTGCGCCACTGGTGGCCAGTAGGCACACTAACACCCCTCTCTCTCTCTCTCTCTATTGTGTTGCGATTTTTTAACATAGAGTTAACATTTCTAACCCTATAAATTTTCTTTGGTGTAAGTTGATATTTTCAAAAATGGCAGCTTTTAAAATTCGCAAAAACGACAGAAAACCGTGGACGGAATAATAATGACTATTTCCCCTAATTTTCCTTCTTTGAGGCTAAAAATAACCAAAATGACCCCTTGGTTCCTACAACAAAATCATTTTGTAGTAGGTCTTCACTTCTCGTACAGTCAAAAAACAGTACAAACCCAATACCTAAACCTTTTTTTTCTGCGCGTAAAACAAATAACCAAGAAAACGGCGTTCTTGTGCTGCAAAACATGCGTTTTCTGTGTTGCTGTAGACATCAAGAAGGCATACGGGGATCTGGCAAAATAAAGCGAGGTTTGCGCTGTCCCAACCACATATTAGTAGAAAGTTTGTAGAAGAGCGGAAATTTGTGGAAACGGGGACGGTAAAGTTATTACTTTTTACCTATTGGTAACGTTTGCCTGGAATGTAAGCCCTTTTGGACTTCTTTAATTTCCGAGACACTCCCGATGTTTAAATATCATTGTTGTGTAAAAAGTGATTTGTTTGTAATAAAAAAAAATTGGAATATTCTGTTGTGCCTGGTGTCATAACCCATTGAAAAATAGGACTTTGAAGAAATAATATCTCAAAACCTAGGCGTTTCCGACGAATATCGTTTTCAGATATTGCGGTACTCACCCTCAACGTAAATCTCATTAAATAGTAAATGGAAAAAAATGATACGCATTTAATTTTCTTCAACTAATAATGGCAGTAATATACCAGAGCAAATAAATATTTGGCGGTGTTCTAGCGAAGGTTTTATTTAAAAGGCTTTAAGACCCTTTTTATAGAGAAATTTTAAAACATGCATGCATGCCCCGAATGGTATTCCCATCAACAACTTAAGATACGCTGACGATACGGCGATCTTAGCAGATAACATTGAAGACCTGCAAGACACCGTAAATGCCATAAACGCGAAAGGACAGGATTTTGGCCTCAGTATTAACATAAGCAAAACTAAACTGATGATAGTGAGCAGACAACCCCACGACAACGAAGAACTCTATATCGACAATAATCAGATCGAGAGGGTGAAGAAGTTCAAATACGTGGGCACAACGCTGAACGACAAATGGGACAACGACAAAGAGATAAAAATACGCATAGCCACTGCTCGAAACACGTTTATCACGTTCAATACCTACCTTTTGCGACAAGAGGCACCACTAGGGCTCCGCCTTCGTGTGGTGAAATGTTACATAAGGCCTATACTGCTATACGGGGTAGAAACCTGGTCACTTAAGGTCAAATCCCTTCAAAGAATAGAGGCATTCGAAATGTGGATCCTGAGAATACTACTTAAAATTCCCTGGATAGAACATGTAACCAACAAGCAAGTCTTACAGAGAGCACCGACCGACAACTGCTAGACATCGTTAAACAACGAAAAACATCCTACTTAGGACATATTCTCCGAGGCCCTAGGTACAACCTACTAAAAACCATACTAATGGGAAAAATCGAGGGAAAGAGAGGACCAGGACGAAAACAACACTCTTGGCTACGCAATATCCGGAACTGATGTAACATCGCTGATGCCGCCACGATATTCAGAAGAGCCGAGAAAGGAACACTTTATATTGTCCAGTGAACATAACGCCAACGCGCTAAGAAGCGTACGGCACCAGAAGAAGATGCATGCCCTACAAGACCGTCTTAAAAGCATTCAAATTTCTAAACACTACCTAATTTGTATACTACATACATGTGATAAACAACAACTCTTATAAAACAAGGACAAAGCGTTCTAAAGAAATTTGGTAGTGACGTCATGCCCTGAAGTCCTATTACGTTTTGGCATCATTTGCCTATTTTATCTAGATGGCTGGGCTGCCATTGCATCGACAAGTGGCATTGTCAGATCATCCATAATTCCTAATATACTTGGAAATAGGTTTTCTTATGTAATGTCTTTACTATTTTTGCTTATAACATAACATTATAACTTTGTTTACTTAGTTATTATCACAGGCCTAATATAATTTTACAGATTTAGGTATGTATTGGGAATATTTTGTTAAATAAACAAAAATAATTAGTGAACGTGCAGTAGGCGTAGGACATGCGAAACGCTCGAGTCGATCTGGCAACATCACAACACCTGTTAGTTATTTTGTTTGGTTAATAATTTGCCTTCACAACCACGCCGCCGGTGTGTTTCATTTTTTGTGTATTTAGTGAAAAATATAGTGTTTTCCGGTTCAAATAGTGTTTTAAATAGTTTTAAAATGCCGCATCGATGTTGTGTAGTAGGTTGTAAGGGTCATTACCCAAACGGTGGGACTAGTGCAAGTGTTTCGCTTTCCCAAAAGTAAGGAATGCCGCAAAAAATGTCGGTGCAGTTCATCGTGAAATTTGTATTCCCCGTGAAAGTAGTTTATTATTTTATATTATATTATTTTATTTTAGAAAATATTTTATAATCATGGAAATAAATTCTTAAACATTTTTTCTCAAAAGTAATTTGACTAATTTCGAATTTAAATAAGTATAAAATAGGATTTTTTAAATTTACTTTGATGACTGGCAACAACTATTATTGATATTTTACTTTTAGCAGTATTAAAAATTAACACTTTTATTAAAAATTATTGCAGCAAAAAAAATAACCGATTTGGTAAAGGTCATAAAAGGAGATTAAATACTTAGCCATCCTTTTTTTCTCTCGGGGATTGGCTTGGTTCGTTGAGGAATCTGAGAGTTCCTCCTCGTACGGAGAGATTTCTTGAGGCTCGTCACGTTTTCGTTTCTCGGACCCTGCATCCCAGAGTCCAGGAACCTAACTGTTGTCCGACTCCACTCTCACTCTACCTCAAGGGTGCGGTGGGCGAAAAATGTGGGTGGTAGTATTTTTGCTTACTTCTTTGGAAACAAAGACTTCATTTTTAACACACAAAATAAAATTGAAACTCGAATAAGGCTTATCTACTAGATAAATATGAAGTACTTTTAACTCAAAAATGGCTAGGTAACTAATCCAATGCAGTGATTTTTTTCAGTAGTTAGGTACCTAAATACTTGTAAATCCTCGAGTAACCAAGTTTTTTTTTAATATTAAAAAACCTATTACTAAACTCTGTGTCCCATGTAGCGGATTTTCCGATTACCATTTCGTATTCATAGTATACTATAATTTGTGTTACAGGCCAACTTTGCAAATTATTTTCTCCAAAAGAAAGGCCAAATTAAAAATCTGTTACAAGACCAGCAATGTTTGAACCTGCTTTATCTTTCAAGTGATACCAAATTTATATCTGTTTCATTAAATTTTACTGGTGATATTTAGTGACAGCTGAACGCCTGAACTATTTTTGAATTATTTATTTTTGTGATCGTTAGTAGTATAGAAAGTCAAATGTACAAAAATTCCATTATTATTTCTAAATAAGCAAATATATCTTGAAATGAATTTAATAGATTTAGCAGGTTTCAAGTAAATGGTATAAATGCATGTCGCGAGTAAAAGGAAGGGTAGACTATTTAATGGATTATTATTTTTTATAAAATGTACTTTAATATTTACCTGAACATAATAGGTATGTATTTAAAAAGAAATTTAAAAAAAAACATCTAACACAAGTTAGGTAATTTTAAAATATCTACTGAGATAGGTACAGGTTTTCTCATTTATGTACTTACCTAACTCACAATTTACTTAAATGCAAAGTGAAATATGTAAATAACGATAGTTTAAAATGTATAGGTAAATTAAAAAGTCACACAAAAATATAAATCCCTAAAAACATATAATAGGTATAGTGTATTAATTTATTTATAGGACTCCGGATGCTGACGTCACAAATAAGCGCTCTGTCCTTGTTTTATAGGAGTTGTTGGATAAAGCCTTCGACATCCCGACACTTGGCGATGATGGATGATGACTGTGATATCTGCTTGCCACGTGTGATAATTTAATCATATTTAATTAAGAAAGACAATCTAAATAACATGTGTAATAACAGTTTCATCGACTTTGCCGCCTACTGTTAATGAATCATAATAATAATTATAATAATACGATCTTGGATTAAATATTTCTACGACAGATTGGTTCATTCTTGTCCTGCGTTTACTTGATTGATGGTTAAAGGAAATTCATTCCGATAAATATAAAATGAAATGCATAGTCGTTATTCATTAAACCGTTTATTTATATTTTTATAAAACAAGTACTATTAAAATTAACCTTATTTTGTTTTACCAAAGTAACTTGAACGCTGTTGTTTTTTTCCTTAATGAGTTTAAGCCTGACATTACAAATGCTTCGCCAATATTTTCCACATGCTGTTTTTTCAGTTATCCCTTTATAGGATCTAAAATCACCATCAATCCAAGAGGTTATCAGATTCGTAATGATGACAACTACATGATGTTTATGTGCAAGATACCTCAAAATATTGGCTAAATGGTTTATAATGTTGTTGTCTTCTGTATTCTTAGAATTGAGAAATAATGTTGGTAGGTAATGGATAATAATTATTCTTGCTGATAATCCTTGCTCTAGTTCTTGCTTTATGTCAAATAAAGCGCTAATTAAATCATATTTTGTAAGAATATTCTTAATGAGAATTTTATTCATTAATTGTAGACAGTCTTCCTGAAAATTGGTAAAGTTTTCTGTAATAATTGAATAAATGACAATCCGATCACAATGATTATTAGTCCTAGCGTTCAGAAAGTAAACTGAAATTCGTTTACCACCGTCCAAAAAGTTATCGGGTTATATACCTTTGAACCTGATCTAATTGACCCACCCTGCTTCATATTGTATGAGGGTAAGTCACATATATAACTAGTATATTGTCAATGGTATGAAACCAAGCTTGTGAAAAATAAGGCCACTATAGCGGGATAGTGGGCATCCGCAATATACTATAAACAACAAATATCAATCAGATGTTGCTTCGATGCAAACAACCAGTCACCAGGCTTATTATTTATTATTTTCATTGTTGTCTTGTGGTGATTGTATTGTCTAGTTTAGAAACTATAATAGCGCCTTTTAATTTGTTACTCTGGTAAAGGCACCTAAACTACCTTGGCTACGCTATGTATTAAACTAGTGTTTCAAAAATTTAGTACCAAAAAATAGTTAAATATATAAGCCATAAGCTGGCCCTGCTCAGTGCTTACATTTAATCAGGTAAACTAGACAATAAATAATTACCTTTCCATTCCTTTTATCCAGCAAGAACTTCATTGCTTTTCCAGAAAATTCATGTTTAGTATCTAAGAAAAAAATAGTATTTTCTAATATGACATTTCTTAAAATAGTCATAATAAATAATGTTTTCTCAGAACATGGAGGACTACAAATCTCATAGATAGTTCCTGTAAAAAGCCCTCCCTGTAGTAGATCATCTAGTCTGAAAGGTCAAAATAATAGCTAATAGTTTGAATTCTTGAAAGAACATTTGGGGTCCATCGGTTAATTTTGACAACAGTGTCGACGAAACCAATAAAAAGGACTGCCAAAGAAAAAAAAACTAGTAACATTGCCTGTTACAGACAATATGTATGGAAGAATCAAGAATCTCATTCCAATTATGGATTCTTGTTAGTGAACAATGTTGTTATCCTATAATTGGAGTGAGATAAACTCATTTTAATTCGGACGCATACGCAACCAGAATATTTTATCCATAATCACTACCAACCAGGGCCGATCCTAGGGTGTCGGCCGCCCGCGTGCAAAGACCTATTATGCCGCCCTTTTAAAAAAAAAATTCTATTTTAAGTAATACTTAACGTTGACGTCAGTGGCGCAGGCAGAAATTTTGTTCGGGGGGGGGCTTAAAGTTCTTACGCCGATGGCGCTCTTTTGCGCAGCAGGCGAACATTTTTTTGGGTGAAATACGTATGATTGACGAGAGCGACAGCCCCCTAAAACTTCTGCAATAATAGATACGCCGCTGGCCCTAACTAAATATTTATGAAAAAAAATTAGAGATTTCATTTTAATTAGTAAAAATGTATTTAAAATAAGTAACGCATATATTAATCATACTTATACTAAAACAAAACAAAAACCTTATTAAGTAATCACTAATAATAGGTACTAATATTAAAGTAAAATTCTTCGTTTTGTTTTTGCCATTTCGTCCAGAATTTCTTCCACGGTAATATCAATATCGTGGTTCGCATAAAGAACTGCCAAACCATTTAATCTGTCGGACTCGCAAACTACTTAACAACCAACGTATCAACGATAATTAGGTAAATACAAAAGCACCAAACCTCAATAAATAAAATTCACAATAATTCGGTGTACAAAAGGGTAGCGGGTAGAAACATCGCTTTCAAATTAACGGACAGCTCGAGCTTAGGCTGGATCCACATACATCCGTGATACGCATCCGTTGTGTACCACATGATTAATATGAACCAATGAAATTTTATTCCCTAAAATTTCATTGGTTCATATTAATCATGTGGTACAGAACGGATGCGTATCACGGATGTATGTGGATCCAGGCTGAGTCGTGAGTGTCACGTGCCAATATGACGTTCGGGATACATTGTTGTCAGACGTAGTATAATTTCACTATTGATAACATGATTGATGTAAATTATGTGGCTGAATATAAAATATTAGTAAAAGGCGTGACATGAAAAATTGGTTTGCAATTAAACGAATAGGGTAAGTTTCTAAGCTCGGGGGTGGGGGGGCTGCAGCCCGGCAGCCCCCCCCCCCCTGGTTGCGCCACTGGTTGACGTTATAAACTCATCTACATGTACATAGGAGTAAAAAGTTAAACATTAATAAAAATGCAAACTACAAATAAAATTTTACGGGAAAGACTTTATTTTTGGGCCAGCTAATATGTTATATTAGCGACACCTTTTACTTTAACAAAACGACCGCAGCCGTTTGATTAAAAATCTTTAATAAATAAATCCATTTGAAATAATTCACAAAAATATTGATTTCTTCTTCGACGTTAATTTAAAGTTATCTTTTATAGTTTGATAAATGTCACTTTATTTTTATTTCGAGAAATTCGTAAAAAGTTTTGCTTGATTGACAGAACTCCCTTGCAGTGGCGGCTGGTGAGGGAGGACTCTGGGACTCCGTCCCCCCAAGAATTCTAGTAAGAATCGGGTTTTTTTTTTAATTTCATACATAAATATATAAGTACTAGTTAGCTACTATAAGGCTTACGCCTTATTTTAATAATTTTAAATAAATTAAATCGTTTCACCTAAACAAATCCGTTTAATATTAGCTCCACCGCTTAACTTACGAAACTTACTCCAACCAACACTTTCTCGATGGAGCGGACGTTTACGCGAACGTCCTTTTGTCGCAGAAGCAGGCAGACAAGCAGCAGCAGCAGATATCCGCGGTTGGGAGAGGTAAGAGAAGTGGGTTCTGGGGACTCAACGTGGGTGAAGCCAATTGGCATTCTATTTCGCGATTGTTGATTGTTTGCTTACATGGTAATTGTTCTGCATCGGCAATTGACAGTGTTATGTTAGGTTAAAATGTTTTTCTTTTGGAAAATGAGGAAATGTGCAAACATTTTCGTGACGCACTTTGTTTTTTCTTCCTGCGGCCCTACGCCCTTCCTGGCTCGAAACTCACGAGCCGCCACTGCTCCCTTGTTTTGGCCGCCCGCGTGCGGTGCACGCGCTGCACACCTGCTAGGATCGGCCCTGCTACCAACTGTAAATTCCGACAGTTCACACGTAGGATTTTGCGTTAATGAGTTAGTATGTGTCTAAAAGAAATTACAAGTATCTGTGTAGTGTGTGTAGATACTAAATTTATGCACGCCGCTAGTGCGTGTTTAAGCCGTGCGTCTGTTGATGTACATCGAGTGCGGTATGTACGTTTGGTCTTCTATTGTGTTCCTAAAACCGCCCGTCCCAAATAGCGGCATTGAATTTGTCAATCATGCGCGAAGCACGAGTTGATCATGCTTCGGACATTTGTTTACGTTATCTTGTCTTTGGGATGAATTTAGTATAAAAGGAAAACCTAACATCCCGGACTACTGTGAAAATTGCTTATAAATCGAGGCGCCAGCCAAGACCAGTAACAAGGCTCCGTGTTCGTTAAATAAAAAGTCGTCAAACTATGCTTCTTACTAGGGGTAGCAGTTGATGATTGTTATGATAGGTAAATATTTTTTTTAATGATAGTTTTACATTTGTAACAACATTGCATTCCTTCCACCCAATATGTATTTATACTGGTCAATTAGAATAGTTAAAGTACAGGGCACCACCAGCCAACAAAGAAATAAGAAATCATTGAAGGTTTTGTAAAGATGGTTGCATAGATGATTATAAATAATGTATTTATATATACCTATACTTATATAAAATCCAAACTAAAAAAGCTAACTTTAAATTTAAAAAAAAACACTTACTCTTGTATTCCTGTTGGTATTAACGCAGAATGTAATAATATTTTCTGATAATACTTTAATGCAGTTACAGGTGTTGCAGAAAATGATTTTGTAAGATGTTTTTTAACTTCGCTTATTTCCTGGAATAAAAAAAATATTTCACATAACTTCCCTGATAAAAGTGAAGAGTTATGGAAAATTTTCGGAGTAAATAATAAACTGGAATAATACTTAATAATAAAGATATATATGTAACTCATGAGCATGTTGACTCAAAGAGTCAGCTCCAGTACAGAGTGAAATACTAAATAACTATAATTAAAAGAACCATGTGGATCGACGAATGGAACTGAAAATGATTGAATATTTTTAATCGATGGTCTCAGTTGGTAATTTTAAAGTAAACAAAACTGAATATTAGCAATCGTGATCCGGTCGTCGGTCTTATTCGCGTTCAATCGTTCAAACAGCACAGATTTGAATTTGATTGCTAAAATCTAAACTGATTGTTTTGTTGTGTACGTTAAACGCAGAAATGGAAACGATTTAGTATTGGTAAGTTATATACCTATTATTTTTATTCTCACAATATTTTGTCTCTGTCAGTTAAATTTACGTATCGGGCAGTACGTGCCGATCGAGAATTTCTGCTGAGCAAGTTTCGGCCATTCAGTATTTGAAAGTGATTGAATTAAAGCGATCGAATCATTTCTATTTCGCAGCTCATCAGCTCCGTTTTTGGTTGGCTCACCAGCTCATTTTATTGTTGTGAAGTTAGGAACGGGGTAGGTACTTGAAACTGATGTGTACATTCATTCTAATTTAGAACTTTAGGATTTTACTTAAACAGAACATACTTTATAGTAATTGAGCAATATCTGGTATTTATTGGTACACCTTGAGCAAACCAGATGGGGAAACAGTTGACAATGACATGAATATCCTAAATAAATAATACATATCAAATCAAACAAGATAGTTAAATATTACCTGCTATAATTATAATCCGACACTGACCGACAGTTTATTTGCATTTTTATGGCCGAGCTCTTGCAAAACGTCCCAGGTAGTTAAACGGAGTCAACCATTTATTGTGAAAAATACTTTACGTGTTTTTAAATGCACTGCAGTACTATAAAGCAGTGTCCCTATATTTAGTCCAAAAAGTCGCGAACGCGGCAATTGGCAGCGTTGTTGCTCATATAGAGATCAAAGTAGGAAAGACGGCTAAAACCATAAACGTCAATCAGCACAAGTATGTACCTATCATTTATGGACATAATTGGATTCGACTATGAAGGTTTTTTTTAAATCGTGGTGATTGCTAAGCGTATAATAGGTATTAGTCATAAAGCTAATTTAAAACTAGAATTGTGACAAGTAAGGTAATTACAATAAAAAAAAATGCCCGAATATAAAACTGGGTTCCATCAAGATTGGTATTGGAAATGTGACTGCTATTCTTCCTCTGTGACCGTATAAACTCAAGTCGAAAGTCGATCAATCACTCCTCTGTGCCAATGTTCTTGCCACAATAAGAAACCCTTTATTTTTCTGTGCCACAATGTTTGTTTTGCTATTTTACTTTTTTACCCGATTCTTCGATCTTCTTACCTGATAAGTTAGAGATGAAATTCTTTCTATGTACCTATAATCTAATCGTAGGAAATCGATAACTGTATAAACACCCTTCTTTTGCAACAAATTTAAAACTTTTCCAGTAAAAAAATCAAATGCATTAGCAACACTACACAACGAATTCATCTTTTTCAAAATTATTAATAACACAGAGGAAAGAGGAATGACAGGTTACAGGTTGGTTGGTATGTCGCTGGATGACACTTTGGGTTCTGACCACAGGTTCCGACCAGGGACCCGGACCGAAATGAAAAATTAAATAACGGTTCCGTTCCGGTTTCGATTCCAGATGAAATAAATAATTTGGGTTCCGTTACAGTTCCGGTCCCGAAATAATTATTTCGATTCGGTTCTTACCAATTTTTAGTGGTTCCGATCCGGTTCCATACAAACTAGGAAATTTCGATTCCGATTCGGTTCCGAAAAATCAAAGGCAAATAAATAAATACCTGTTGTATTGTATAGTTGTTTTCCTAGTAGTTGAAGTGGCTTATTAAAGAAGTAAGTTCGTAGAAAATCAAAAAAGACACTCATCACAGATTTAAAAAAAAATAGGTTAAGGTTAGTGTTCCCCACAGAACAGAAGTCACGGAATAAACTCAAAATTAATCAATATCCGGCCAAGGCCAAGTGGCACCCTGAAAACCGAAAAAAGCCCAAAAAACCGTTATAATTTTTAGAGGTTCCGGTTTTGCACCTAAAATTGTTTTGCTAGTAAAATATGTGTTCGGTTCCGATTCTGGTCCAAAAATAATATCTGTTCCGGTCCGGTTCTTTGCAGTTAACGGTTCCGGTCCGGGTCCCTGGTTCCGACCATTCTTTGCTGACCAAGTGACCAATAAAGTAACATTATTGTAGAGCTAGGAAATGCTGTTACCAATATTGAACACTCCATTTAATACCGCGACTTAAATGTTACTTATATAAACCAAACAACTATCCACAAGAAAATACAGTGCAAGCTGTGCAAGGCAAAGAAAAGCCAACGACTATAAGTTGGGCGGCGTTCCTTTTAACCTCAGCTCAGTAAACGTTTTCCCTCCCCCTTTGCACGGTTAAGTCTTATACGAAGTTGTTCGCATTCGCAAAGAGTTTCTTTTAATAACTTAGCTAAGCAAAGATTTTTACATTGCTGTTAAAAAAAAGCAAATGGACCTAATACGAGGAAGATATGAAGATATAAGATGTCAATAAAATTCTTAGATAAGAGAGCTAAGATAAAATTATAAATTTTTAAAATTTGGAATTACTTTTACTGCGAAAATAATTAAACAAAAGAACTAAAAGAAGCTCCGATAAAAATACATGGACAACACGAGTTGGCGTTACCTTCTCGATCTCGAGTCTTGTTTTCTGTGTCTCAGCTGTTATTTTCTGTTTTGAGTTTTCGAAACGGATATTAATAACGTTATATAATTAATCAACCGCTGGACTGCCAAATAAAATAATTGTTGGTAATGGGCAGACATAGGGCAGACGTAGGTATGTTTTTGAGTCTTCAAATTGTTTCTAGAAAAGGTGTTTCGCACTTTAGGACGATTTCTAATATTGGGACATATTTTCATTACGTTCTAATTCAGGATGACAGTGGTATACCCTCCTTTACCTGGTCTAAGGGTATACCTATGATATATGATAAATTCGGTCGTACAGACGCCCATTGGCATTTATATTGCAGTTTTTGACATTTCTTTGTTGTTTTTTACGGAAAGAAAACTATATAATTGACAGCAAATTTGAATTTTATTACATATCGCGCTACACCGCGATATGTTATACGGCGCTTCGGTAAAAATAATGTATGTATGTTGTCGGTGTCGCCGCCGCCGCCGCCGTCAGTTTCGACATTTTCACATTTGCGATTTTTTTTCTCAGAAACGGTTAGAGTGGGACAATTGAAACTTTTTGGGTTTATAGAGGAATAGTGGGGGTACGTTGTGTAAAAATTTGGAATATACAGGGTGTGCCGGAAAAAAGTTATTGATTTTTAAAGTCGAGAAATATCGGGATCTCGTTGGCATTCGATACAGGCCACAAAAATTAGTTTTTTCGATTTAAACTTTTTCGACGCGTAGACGACCGTGGGCTACAGAACCCTATTGTTTGTGAGCGCGATCGAAAGTTTGGAAGTAATTTCTTTGATTTTTTTAAAGTCAAAATTTGGTCGAAAATGGTACCTCTTGGATCGCTAATAAGTCGAATTGGGTGCATCCAATCGACATGCGGTTTGGATAATCGGTTAGGCCATCTCAAAATCTACCTTTTTCCAATATATCGTTCTATACCTAACTGGAATGGAAATTGCCGAAAATTGTAAGAAAGTGGAAATCATAAAGTTAGGCCTAATTTTTTCACGGTTTTTATTTTTTTTCGTACTGAAAACGACTTTTGATCGAAACGTTGTAAACTTTAGCGGATAGAACTCGTCAAATTGTATTTAAGAGATATTTTTTCGTTTCTTTATCTTTAATGCGGAAAAAACGGCAGCTTTTTTTTTACTATATCGACTGTAGAGTATTCAATTTTTAACAAAACCGTTTTATTTTTTTCTCAAAAAATGCGCTGATTACTTCGCAACACCTCTACATATTCAAAATCATTAAAATATATTCGCAAAATTGAGAAGTCGCTTTTTTGGGTGCGGAAACAGGCAATCTTTACAAATTCTAACACCATTCACTTTTGACTAAGAGTGCCTTGATACTGATGTATCTAAATTAATTATTAATTCTAAAAATCCGGCTGTCAAAAATGGCGAAAAATGGGTGTTTTCAGCGTGACTTGCTAGAATAATAAGAACATTTCCAGATTTTAAATCAGGTGGAATATCTACCTTGAACCTTCTTCTAATTTTACTGACCAAAATATTTGCCCAAAATGTTTCAGAAATGGTTGTAATCTCGATTTTAAAGATGGCGTTTCGACATTGATAATCCGTCGCCACGTGGTAGAAGGTTATTCGACATTTCGATATTCGCGAATTTTTTTTTCGGAAACGGTTAGAGCAAAACGATTCAAACTTTCTGGACGTGGAGAGGAATAGTCGGGGCACGTTCTGGGAACAATTTCAAATATACAGGGTGTACCGGAAAAAAGTTATTAAAGTCAAAGTTAAAAAATATGTTTTTTTTCGTTGTAGGGCGATACAGGTGGCAAAAATCATTTTAATCGATTTAAACTTTTTCGACATGTAGACGACGTTGGGCTACAAAACACTGTTGTTTGCGAACGCGATCGAAAGTTGGGAAGTAATTTTTTTGATTTTTTTAAAATCAATGTAGGGTCATATTGGATCGTTAATAAATCGAATTGGGTGCGTCCGATATAATTTTGGTTTGGATATTCGTTTAGGTCATCTCAAACACTACTTTTTTCAAATATATTGTTCTATACCTAAACAGCATAGAAATGGTAGCAAATTATAAAAAATAAGAATTACTATTTAAGGGTATGGTCCGAATATCACCACCAGTAACCACGGTTAACCTCGACAAATGACAGATCAACCATAAAAATCCGGTTATATTCGGGACGAAAAATCACCATGTTCGTTAAAATCATAACCTTTAATTTTGAAAAGTTCACGACAGACTGATAATTTACAGAAATGCTAAATACACTTACTTATAATTTCATTGAGATTCATTCTCTTAATAAATTACCAACCATCGGCCAAATATTTTGAAATTAAATCCATAACAACATTTTATAATGACAAGTGACAGGAGAAACCACTTGTAACCGGCGTTTAAAGCCGGTGAGCATTTTGACATTTGGGTGACGTCGTATCCGAAAACCGTGTTCCAAAATAAACCTATTTTTTGGTTACCGCTATCCTTTGGTTAAATACGGAACGCTAAACCACGACACTAGTTACTTTCGGACCATACCCCTAGTATATATAATTTGACAGCTGTCGTATAGAACTTTGTTATTTTGGTACTGAAAATTTTTTAAATTTAGTTTTATTACAGCTTTAACCCTCGCTACGAAAAAAGTTAAAATAAATTGACACTTACCTGTCAAAATCTGACAGGTATCGTATAAAACTTTGTTATCTAGGTACTGAATTTTTTTAAAATTTGGGATTCTTACAGCTATAACCGTCACTACGAAAAGGCTAAAAAAAAATTTACACTTACCTGTCAAAATCTGACAGCTGTCGTATAGAACTTTGTTATTTAGGTACTCAATTTTTTTTAAATTTCGAATTTTTACAGCTATAATCCTAGATACAAGAAAAGCTTAAAAAAAACTTGCAATTTACCTGTCAAAATGACAGCTGTCGTATATAACTTTGTTATTTAGGAACTGAAAAATTTTTCATTTAAGATTCTTACAGCTACAAATCTCGCTACAAAAAATCTAAAAAAAAAATTTAAACTTACCTGTCAAAATTTGACAGCTGTCGTATAGAACTTTGTTATTAAACTACTGAATTTTTTTTAAATTTTGGGTTCTTACAGCTTTAATCCTAGATACAAGAAAAGCTTAAAAAAAATTCACATTTACCTGTCAAAATGACAGCTGTCGTATAGAACTTTGTTATTTAGGATCTGAAAAATTTTTCACTTTAAGATTTTTACAGCGATAACCCTCGCTACGAAAAGGATAAAAAAAAACTGACTCCTACCTGTCAAAATTTGACAGCTATCGTATAAAACATTCTTATTTAGGTACCTGAAAATTTTTTAATTTCGAATTCTTACAGCTATAACCCTCGCTACGAAGAAGCTAAAAAAAATTACACTTACCTCTCAAAGTGACAGCTCTCGTATAATTAAACGAACGAACTAGAACAGTGCCGTGCCCGAAGGGCTCGGCACAATAATATTTCTACAAATTTATTAGCTGATAATTGATAGCTTCCATGTAAGAATAATTTTTTGCTTATGTTTTAATCGATTGAATACTTACATATTTTTATAGAGCAAATATGGAAAGTATATCCCACATTGCACAAAGGTGTTCGAGTTTAAAGAGCACCTATACGGCGCCGTCTCAGAAAACTACCTATCTATACGAGAAAACGGAAATTTTGCCCCTATGTGTAGTTTTGGTCAGTTGTTATAATGACAATTTGGCGATATGTTTTCCCTTCACGTTCCGCAGGAAGGTGAGGCAAAAAAAGCAATAGTAAATAGAAAAAAAGAAAAGAAAAGTATTTTTTTATTGTAAATTTTTGTAAATCTTTTTAGTACTAATATTAGATGCACTCTCGGCTGACGATTAGCGATATGTACCCAGTCTAGTTTTTATAATTTTCTGGTTTTACATTTCAAAGGCACTTGAACATTTGTTAAAAACCGCTTGATTCTCGTGCCATTCCATGGAACTAAAAATTGCTTAGACGAGGTAAAGGAGGGGACGCGGCATGCGCATCTATCGCGACAGAAGCAAAGTGTGACCAAAAATTCGATTATTCTGGTGCCAAACATCCTATTGTCACCAAGCGGGTTTTTGTGTTTTTGATTGCAAAGTGAATGAAATATAGTAGTATTTATCGTTGAATAAAATGGTAGTTTGTTCATCTTACGGGTGCAAAAGTCGTAGCTATCGAAAGGAGCCAGGAATAAGCTTCACAGGTAATAATATGTTTTTTCAAACTGTCATTTTCTTGGTGCCAAACAGTAAATTCTGGTCACAATCGCAAGTTTATGATGCCGCGTCCCCTCCTTTACCTCGTCTAAGAAAAATTGCCATTCCAACTTCAAACACTGATGGATGATACAGAAAAATAAAGGGTTTGCTATGGATGATAATTTAAAGGTATGTTCCTTTTGCTTCTTTTAAACAGCAAAGCAAAGTAAAAATCTTTGCTTAGCTAAGTTGTTAAAGGAACGCTTGGCTACTAACTATATAGTTCTTATGGGAAATAGAGAGGGGCATACACTTAACCGCGGCAAGGGAGGGGAGGAAAATTTTTCGCTGTACTGTTACATTTTTAAAAGGAACGCTTAACTTAGCTGTTGACTTTGCTTTTTAAAAGTAACTTAAAGGAATAGTGCTATAATTTGTTGGGTATTCACAGAAACGTCTTAAATTTGAGATGTTCATGGGTATTCCGGTATTCAGCTATTCAAGAACCATATAAACTATGTTTCATTCATAAAACGCCGATCCGTTCTTGAAATTCAGTAATGGGTGGAAGAGTAAACCAATGATGAGCTAGGTAGCAGATCATTGGAGAAAAATCCTTGGTTTCTCCCTGCATGGCAAGGCGACTGTTCAACGCTTGACGTCACTCGCAGACATAAATATTAAAACATAAGAATACCTACCCATGAAAAGGTTCATACTTCACATAGATGCACCATGATTGTTTATTATGAACAAGATTTTTCACAAAAATATACCGCCATATATTATACAGGACTAATAATATTTATTGTAGTGTGCATTAAACAACTTTACATCATTTGCTTCCATAATATAACCACAAAATTAATAACAGTTTCCATAAGTACACTAATACACTAAACACGTTACATAATCCGACGACTGATAGGTAGGTACTTCACAAAATACTGCTCTTTAAATTTAGCCAGGTTTATGTTACGACGTTATATGCCGAAGTGCTACGGGCTCTTCTTGAAAAGCCTAGGCAGATTGTGTGGCTTCATGTTTTTACATAATATGCCGACGCTTCATGATATGACGGATTTTACTATAAGACTACGACATATCACGTAAATAACTTCAATTGCATTTTGCATTAAACTAATTCAGCAACATCGCAACAACTACTTGTAAATTCCATTAATTTGGAATTTCGAATAGGAAACGATACTCGTTAAATAAACTGCATGTTGTCAGAGTGCCGGATACTATTACAATCCAAATAATAATTTTAAAAATTCTCTTAGCAACGTTTTGCAAAGAAGTAGATATGATAATGAATTTATTACGAGTATGAGGGAAATAATTACCGATTCCTATTTTATAAAGCAGTTGCTAGAGGCTATTGCCTATCTAGTTCTCCATACTATTGCCCAATTAGCATATTTTTTGGGGCATTTTCGACAAATATGTCAATCTGGCTATGGCGCCATGAAATGAAACGATAAGTGAACAGGTAAAAATGTAAACAAAATTCGGTCTTATTTTACAAGGTTCGTATTATAATTATGTCCAATTTTGTTTGGAATAAGAGAAACACTTCACCGTTCCATTATGAGACTATAATCGAACAATGTATCTGCATGACGTCACACAGTGACTGGAAAATCGAAAGTTTGTTTGGCGGCACCGCCTACCAGTCAGTCACAATAACCATTGAAATAGCGCTGCCTTTGCAGTATAATGTTATCCCTTTCCTCCAATACAGTTGGAATTAAAGAGTAGTTATCTATAAACTTAACTAGGTTGTCTAATAGAGCAGCATTAGGGTGAGGGGTACGGGCGAGTAGGACGGATGTGACGTTGCATTGCGACGATGCGGACCTGCCGCCGTGTTAGTTTATAGATCTTGGGTGCAGTGCAGAGGGGGTTCAACGTTCGAAACGCAGCTGATCCGCACTTTTTCCAATATAGGTATGTAAAAGAATAGATGACTGGATATGATTAGCTGGTAACGGAACCGCGAGACGTGTCTGGAAGGAATTGCCATTCTTTTTACTGTCAAGTTTTCTGAAGAATTTTATAATTTAAGAAAACGGGGATTGGTTAAGAAAAACAATATGCTTTAGGAAACAGTGTATTAACAACTTTCTTACAGTGTTATCTCTTCTATAGAGGACTGTTTACTCAGGCTGAAAAAATAATTATTTATTAAATATATGTATATAAAAAATGCCAGAAAAAAACTAAAACAAACTGCATCAAAACACAAATTTATTAGTCCAATTTAAAAAAAATACCAAGCATACATAAAGTTACTAAGAAAATCATAATGTCAGTAACAAAATAAGAGGGAAGTCTAAATTAAACAAAAAGTTACAAAAGTGAAACCAAACACAATACGTTCAGCGAAACTATTAACTTATATTGTTTCCAATATCACAGCACAGTTTATAAATTTAAATGATAATCAGAAAATCGAATGTACAAGAAAAAAATATTGACTCTAGTTATCTTATTTAGGAATGAAATATCATGGAACCTGAAACAATACTTCACAGATGTAAAACTGCACAGGGTGTTCCAAATTCGAGCATTATCTTTAGGAACTTGAAAACAGCTTCGGTTGAATTTTGTAAAGTTTATGTAGGTACTTCAATCAAGTCAAATATTTACGTCATAGGCAGCTTAGATTCTTTAAATTTATTTAATGTTTTGTTATTTTTAATTTATTTTTTGCCGACGTTGTTTGTAATGCTGAAATATCGTTTTATATTTTTATGGTTATACAGTGACCAGCCTAAAATTGGCCACATATGGGCATTTTTATTGGCGGAATATTGATGGGTAACCTGAAAATTGTAAAAAATATATTTTGTAATGAGAATTGGTATTAGATGACCAGATATCGAAAAAATATATTTGAAAAGATGTTTACATTTTAATTTTATCGCTTAAAAAGTTATAGATTAAAAAATTCGAAAAATAATATTTTAAAGATTTTTGAAATTAAAAATTTAGCTTCTTACCATCTACTTCAGCTTCTGTTTCCTAATATTCTGTGACTAAGCTCTTATAGGCTACAACCATATTTACCATTTATAGTAATTTTTGGAACAGTATGCCTTACAAAGCACCTTTGCTTATAATTTTGACTAAGATTTCTATAAATGGTAAATATGGTTGTCAGATACAGGGGCTGACCAAAAACAAGATCATGGTAAAAGCAAATTTTGACAATAAAATAAAGAAACAACAGAAATCTGTAACTAATAGATAAGTACCTCAGGTTTCGATCATTTAACACAGTTTCATTAAATTCGTGGGAATATCGAGAGTAAAATTCTTTATTATATTTCGAATTTTTTCGACATCTCGTCATCTAATACGAATTTTTATGACAAAAAATATTTTTTACAAATTTTCCGTCAAACGAGTAGTCACGCAACAATTGTGAAAATAAATTTTTGGTTATCCCTTATGCAGAGATAATCTATCTGCAAAAAAATAAAAATCATGTTTCTGTTTCCAGTTAAAAAAAAATTAAATTTCAGTTATTTCTAAAATTATTTAGAAAATTTTGAAAATTGAATCGATAAGATTTATTTTAGTTATTACAAAGCACTAAGTTCCGCTTAAAAACTCTGTCACAATTTGACCGACGCTGTAGCATTCAGCATTCTAGATTCTAATGATGAGGCTCGAATTTGAGACATCCTGTAAACTGATACTTGAACACATTGACATCTGAAGGAACTTCAACACGGAAGTATTTTAATGCGAAATATTATTTCAAGTCCAATGGTATTATACTTTAATAACTTATTTTAAAATAATTAACACTAATATAATCCTACTTACATAAATTATAATATTATGGGTAATTTATTAATAAATAATAATAATCTAAAAGCTAAGCTTACGAGTATAAATTTGCAAAACTTTAAAAAAAGTCGAAATACTAACATTAAAAACATGACGGTTCCGTTTAACATAATTGTAAATTTACAGTTTTAATATTTAATTTTTAGGCGATTCTTGCCAATGGGAAGAAAGTGCTTCCAGTGGCTAAGATTTGTAAGTGATTGTATTTTTTTACTTCAAATAAACAGATAAAAACACGACAGTGACGGTGCATGCCAATTGATAAATATTTTGTTTATACAATATGTTCCTATGTTGTCGTTCATAACTTTAGCAAGTTCAAAATTCTAATTAAAATAGATATTTACTTTATTAGGAAATACCCTACTGGTAATAAAATAAGTGCATAATTTCATTGTTTAAGTTTAATACAAAAATAAGAGATACACGACTATTTAACTCGTAGAATCAACTCCCTTGACACTATTCTACCCTATCAACTATTTCTTCAAATACCTACTTACTTGATCAGGGTTTGGTGATTGTGATTGGCCGCTTTGAGGAGACTGCATAGTTACCGCTACTAAGGGTTGTCCACTTGCTGTTTGAATTCTAACAGGGCTATTCTGAAAGATCAATAATGTGTTTAACAGTTGCATATAACATGATTTTGAAGTAGGAAAATGTAGGATTTTTTATTCATTATTTTTAATAAAAATAACATTAATATCTTCGATAGCAAAAGTATTCAAAAAAATTTTTAAATTAAGAATTTAAAATTACTTGGAAAAAATACATTTTATTTCTAATAAACAGTTTGGGTTTAAAAAAAATAAATCAACACAAAACGCTATTTGCTATCTAACAGAACAAATATATGATGCACTAGATAATAAAAAATTTTGTATTAGTATTTTTCTAGATTTAGCAAAAGCGTTTGATACAGTTAGCCATAATTTACTGTTAAAAAGGTTTGAAAATATTGGATTCAGAGGAAAGCAATTAGAATTAATTAAAAATTATCTGAAAAATAGACCAACTTATGTTCAAATAGATAAAGAAAAAAGCTACCCAAAAGTATTTAAGTATTGTGTTCCTCAAAATTTTTAAAGTTAATAAAATAAAATATTTAGGAATTATTTTTGACAATAAATTAAATTGGCAATTAAAAAATTAAGAAGTTTACTACCGATTTTTAAAAACATTAAAAAGTTTTTAAATGTTAGACATGAAAATATTATTTTAGGTTGGGGAGAAATAAATAGAACTTTAGTTAAAAAATTAGAAATATTACAAGAAAGGTTTCTAAAAATGATATTCAATAAAGATTATCTTTATCCAACAAAATAATTATATTCAGAAACAAAAAAATTGAACATAAGACAACTTTACATTTATTTTATAACATCTTAATATATACAGTGTGTCCACGGATGGACCTAACTATACTTGTAAAAAACTTTATTTTCAATTTTTCGAAAAAAAGTCATTCTTCATCATTTCTTTTGCTTATTAAATAAATATAATTCACGTAAGAAAATTTCCATTTTTTTATACAGGGTGCACAAAAAATGTAAAAATGTAGATTTGCAAAATAAAACATTTTTGATCCAACTTTTTTGAATGATCAAAATAAAAGAGATTGGAAAGATAATTCGAAAAGCCGAATAAAGTTTTGAGCTATGACCTGTGGTAACTACGATTTTTTATATTAAAGTTAAATAAATTATTGATATTTTCCTTTAGATTAAAGTTTTAATATAAAATATCGTAGTTACCACAGGTCATATCTCAAAACTTTATTCGGCTTTTCGAATTCTCTTTCCAATCTCTTTTATTTTGATCATTCAGAAAAGTTGGATGAAAAATTTTTAATTTTGCAAATCTACATTTTTACATTTTTTGTGCACCCTGTATAAAAAAATGAAAATTTTCTTACGTGAATTATATTTATTTAATAAGCAAAAGAAATGATGAAGAATTACTTTTTTTCGAAAAATTGAAAATAAATTTTTACAAGTATAGATAGGTCCATCCGTGGACACACTGTATACAGGGTCCTGCAATAGTGCGTCAGGCTTCCATAGCTCCTATACGAATTTAGTTAGGAATTTCATTCATACGCTAACTTATACTGTATCATACGGGGTACTTCAGGAAAATATTTTCTCATATACAGGATGGCCCAAAAAAGTGTGGTCATAAAAAGTTGTAATTTTTTTAAATGGAACACCCTGTATATTTTAACATTTTTAAATTCCACATAAAATTATAATTATTTTTTATTAAATGCATTATTAGCCTATACTTCATAGTTTCCGAGATATTGACTCTCGAAAAGTGACATTTTTGAACTTTGACAGCTTCTAACTTTCTAACAGTACGTCTTAGAGCAAAACGGCTTACATGTCCCTATCTTCAATTTTTATTATCTTCCCAAACAAATCAACTTCCAGTTAAACCGGAACAACAATATTTCCTGCGTTCGAGTTACATCCGGTTTAACCGGAAGTTGATTTTTTGGGAAGATAATAAAAATTGAAGATAGGGACATGTAAGCCGTTTTGCTCTAAGACGTACTGTTAGAAAGTTAGAAGTTGTCAAAGTTCAAAAATGTCACCTTTCGAAAGTCAATATCTCGGAAACTATAAAGTATAGACTAATAATGCATTTAATAAAAAATAATTATAATTTTATGTGGAGTTTGAAAATGTAAAAATATACAGGGTGTTCCATTAAAAAAATTACAACTTTTTATGACCACACTTTTTTGGGCTACCCTGTATATGAAAAAATATTTTCCTGAAGTACCCCGTATGATACAGTATAAGTTAGCATATAAATGAAATTCCTAACTAAATTCGTATAGGAGCTATGGAAGCTTGACGCACTATTGCAGGACCCTGTATATGTATATTTAAAAATAAAAACCTTATACAATTTAAAAACCATAATCATGATACACGTCATAAAGATGAAATAACCATAAAACCTAAAATAAATAAGTCCATAGGACAAATTTTTTTTTAAATATTTATGTTTTTATTTAAACGATTATTTACCAACAAAAATTAAAAAATTGATTTCATTATACAAATTTAAAGTCGAAATAAAAACATGGATATTAAAAACAGACAATTTGAAAATATTTTTAGAAATACTTTAATTAATTAATATTGTTCCGAATAATTTATATAAGTAATATTTTGTACCTAAAAGTTGTAAATTAATAATTTTATTATAGGTAATATATTTCTTCAAAAAAAGCTGCGTTTATACTATAAATTAGCATTTTTACTTTAAAACTTGATTTTTAATGCATATTTATGATTTTACATACTAAAACAAAAAAATAAGATTTGCCCTTAACAAGCTTAGCTTCAGGGGATTGAAGAATAAGTTTATAGAAGACAACATAAACATATTTATTATATTATTAAATTTTAAATAAACTTATTATTATTTAAAATGTAAAATTAAAAAAAATTAATTCAATAGACCCGAATTGACAGTGTCACGAGACTTGGAATACATCTTGCGATGGGAATTAAAATTTTCACTATAAATATATATAGTATACCGGGGTGGCGAAGGAAAAATGTAACGCCTACCTGTCTCGCCACAACATTTTGGTTTAATGCTGCAGACACTTGGGATAAAAGCGCATGCTGGGTTGTACTGGAGTTGCCTTGAAGTTTAATACCAGCAATCGTTGTTGTTCCTTGAGGCCTCAAAGCTGAGCCTAAAGCTTGAGAGGAGGCCGCAACAACCTAAAAACAAATAAATGTAAAATATACGATCTGTTCTTAAGAAAATTTTTTATAGTAAACCATACGACAAAGCACAATAAACACCATCGGCGTGAGCTTGCTACGGATCACTATTGGCCTGGGGACTTTTAGGAAGAAACCGTTATCAGCTTTTAATGTCACATATGGGTGTCAACTGTCGAAACGCTGTGTTTCTAAAAAAAGTGGACTACCTACACATGGGATCAAAAAAATCTTTTTGGTGCAGCTTCCCCGTAATTGGTTTATCAACCAGGCATTTCTGACATCGTCATTGATGTCACAAATGCAGGCAATTTCTTCTCCGATATCAATTATACTACATTCCAAAATTAGCGTATTGCCAAAACAAATTTACTATTAACATTAACTAATAAAATATAATTTTGAAGAAGTAGTTCATACTCAAAGTGGAGTTAAATGATATAGAAAAAATAAAAGCACAAAGTCTTTCTCCACAATTTTTTATTAGAATAACTAGGCGAACCTAGAAAAATTCCTATAATTCAATTCGACATGTTTCGAATGTAGAAACACTCATCATCAGGAAAACTTAGTGAAAGGTACAATGCTGATGTTGTTAGCAATAGAGAAAATAATAGTGGGATTGAGCCGTAATGGAGCTTTCAATGGTGTAAAAATTGAATAGTCAAAAGACCGACAATCAAGACTTCAGCATACTGGATAGTCAAGGGTTAGTGCAAAGGCCCTGTCTTGGGCAAAAAAATGAAGAGAGCAAAAGAAAAATTAGGGAGTTTTAACAGACTGTGAAAATCATTTATTAAGTAGTGAAAAATCTTAAGTTTTATTCAGCTTTGTCAGAAACATGTCAAAGTATTGAAATAAGAGGGAAAGAAAAAGAAAAAATTGTTTTTCATAAAAGTCAAAGCATCTCTAAAAGACAAAAAAGGGGAATGTAGCAAATGAAATTTAATAAAATGAGGTACATTAGCTTGAAGTACATTTTATGAAAAACAATGTTTTTCTTTTTCTTTCCCTCTTATTTTAATACTTTTACATGTCTTTGACAAAGCTGAATAAAACTTAAGATTTTTCACTGCTTAATAAATGATTCTCACAAAGTTAAAATTCCCTAATTTTTCTTCTGCTCTCTTCATTTTTCTGCCCCCTGACAGGGCCTTTGCACTAACCCTTGACTTTCCAATATGCTGAAGTCTTGATTGTCGGTCTTCTGACTATTCAATTTTTACACCTCTTGTACACCATTGAAATCTCCATTACGGCTTAATCCCACTATTATTTTCTCTATTGCTAACAACATCAGCATTGTACCTTTCACTTTGTTTTCCCGATGATGAATGTTTATACACTCAAAACATGTCGAATTGAATTATTATGAATTTTTCTAGGTTCGCCTAGTTATTCTAATAAAAAATTGTGGAGAAAGACTTTGTGCTTTTCTTGTTTCTATAATAAAATATAATTATATTGTACCTGTATTGTTTGCTTTGTACCCTGTCCGGTGTTAACTGGAATCACTCTGGAAGTTCCTTTAGCCAAAACCACCGGTCCTTGTGACACATTTATGGGCGTTCTAATCACCTGCTGGAACTGTTGCACTGTCATAGAAGTAGGCAATGGCTTTGAGCCAACTATCAACTGTGTTTGAACGTTACTTTTACCAGCCACTTGGGCTATGCTAAGTTTCTGACCACCGGCAATTTTTTTCTGATTTAACAACTGCTGCTGAATTTGCATCTGGCGTAGCTGTTGGGGAGTAGTCGTCTTAAGCGGCGCTATGGTCTTCGCACCTGGTGTAGCCAAAGTTACGCCACTGACGGGAATGGTTACTGTTTGCGACACTAAAAATATAACATACCTAGTATTACTTACCAATGGACAACCAGCTAATTATATTGTTTTTTAGGCAAAGTCCGGTAAATCAGAAACAATGCATAGAACCTCATTCAATTTATTGCTAACTTATAATCTATTTTGAGTTATTTTTTTTTAGTTTATTAACAAACATTTAAATAAAATCAATATCGTCGGCACATTATTTGGGTAATGTCCGACATATTACAAAAATATCAATTTATTTTGTAATTAGTGAAATTCCTTGATATTTATTTAATGTCAATTATCTTAACATAGTATAAAACAAAGTCGCTGTCGCCCGTCTGTCCCCTTTTATATGTGCTTAAATCTTTAAAACTATGCAACGGACAACGGATTTTGAAGCGGTTTTTCTAATAGATAGAGTGATTCAAGAGGAAGGTTTTTATGTATAATACATGCATAATATTGTAGAGAAACCCTGATAAATTTAGAGGTTTGTTCGGGTTTGTATTTATAAATTGACGTGATGGTGAACTCGCCTTATTATCTCAGAGAAAGCGCTGCAACGCAGGCCGGGTACACGCTAGTTTCATAGCCACCGCAGAAACAAAATTATTTATTATTATTATTAACAATTTACCTCCTGTTGAACTTGGAACTGTCTTGACCAACGTAGCTACCGGGGTGCCAGATGTGCCAGCTTGTTGAATAGCTTGGGCGAAGACTTGAGTTGTTATTCCGTGAATGGTATTAGTACCGCCACTTGCGTTACTTGCCTGAAAATTAAAAAAATCTTATCGTAAAATAAAAGCATAATACTTAAAACTGAACTAAGTTTAACGTATTATATATTTAATTTTTTTTTTTTGAATAATTTCGATGGAGTTATTAATAGTTACTTAACATATTTGGTGCTATATTCTCTGTAATAAACTTTTTTAAGTTGGTTGAGAATAAAGATATATAGGTATTATTAAAAAAAATGGTTGAAAAAAACAATTTGTTATTTGTTTACAATGTACGGGTAGAAAAACAAAATTAATTCCATTCGAATTTTATTACCACTAAGCACACAAAATGTCCTCGTCCCATTTATGGTTTTTAGTTTTTAATTTTAAAAAAAATTTAACAATCCTAGTATAAGTGGCTCTTGGGCGCTTCAGTGCTGATGATGGTACTCTCTAGACTTTTCTAATATATTTGTGGAGACGACTGTGGGTTTTTTCTCTATAAAATCTTATATAAATACCCGACAAATATAAAAATTATTTTATACTGATCCAGTTTTAGCCACCACACGATGTTATATTTGGGCTAAATGCGGTCCTCTGCTAATATGAAGAAATTATTATATAATTAGAACGTTTCTATATTAGCCCCCTCCCCCGCCCCCTGCCCCGCAAGAATCATAAATAGAGCATTAATTAATATTAGTCGTCTTCAATAAATAAGAATAAGATTACCTAGTATCGAAAGAAGATTATTCGCAAAATTTGGGAGTGACTAAAATTTTTTTTAATGCGGCCTTTTCCCGAGGCTCTGTGACATTGAGTGCCCCCCCCCCCAAGATATAAACCTAGCCACGCCAGTGACCGTAAAGACCGACTTTAGGGACTAAGCTGTGAATAATGTAACAACTATGAGTACAGAATAGTCATGTAATACTATTTTGACAGCCGTTTTCCATTTTAATAAAGTGGTTAATAGTTATTTTCTGAACCCACCTGAGCAACATTTCCAGACGCCAATTTTTGTTGCTGCAACTGATGCTGTTTCTTAAGAAGTTGGGCAACTTCACTTTCTGTTACAGTCCGGGTTACACCTGTCTTACCGCCTACAGTAACTGTGCCTTGTCTAACAAACTGTGTTCTCGGTTGGGCTTGAGTAAATTGAACTACCGTTTGTTGTCCGCCGATTGTTACAGTTGATGTTTTTGCACCCTAAAATAAACGTAACACCACAACTATAGCAAACACACATTAATAACTACAATAATATGATTCAGGTCATTATTATGTAATTGCCTGTAATTTATATGTATCTCGAATATGAAAAGAAGAAATTATTACCCACAAGAATAAAAAGTAAATTTGCCTTAAGCGACAAAAATACTTTGCACACGAATTAAAAACATGATTTTTTTATCTACTATTGTGAATAAGACTGCACAAATTTGATATTTTTATCTTCTCAAGCTAAAAATGTTAAGTATACAATGTTGGTTTAAGAAAAGGACATTGTACTCGTATACACTGACCGCCATAAAGTTGGTCACGATTACTAAATTGAAATTCAGAAAAATTAGCTGGCAAATGGCTTTTTTTGTTCTCCGCCAGTTAATAACTTACCTGCTAAGGCAAAACAGTATGTGAAAAAAGTATGTTTTGAGAAAAAGTAAGTTTTAAGAACTTTAGTATTTATGCAGTGCCATTTTTTTTAAAGATAATTCAATGAAATTTGGAACATAAAAAGAAAAGCGCACGATTATAACCACTATTTCGGCCAAACTAGCATTCATCATTTAAAAACAGTTTTACCGTAGAAATAAATAGGAATATTATTTAAGAGGGCATTATCGCATGTAAAATAAACCAAATTTTTGCCCTCTGCTTTCACCGAATTTCTCCGAAAGTGCACCTATGATTTACTTCAAATTACAAATATTGAAAGACCTATCCTTAAACTATGTCCCTCACGTAGCAGATTTTCCAATTATCCTTTCATTTTTACAATATACAGTGTGACCAGTAAAGTCCGCATCATAAGAGACTTTTTTTTATTAATAGCTTTATTCAAAATTTGCTTTTGACATCAAGTTCTGCTTCGATCGAGATGAAAATTAAGCAAAAAAATAGTAGTCACGTGATTCGCATTATCTGTCAAATTTTAATTTTTTCCAAAAAATAATTCAAAAGTGGGGTTATTTCTAAAAATATCGAAAAAAGTTATTAGAAAAAGTTTTTTTTAAATGCAGTTCCTAGCCCACATGCAAAATTTCAGCTGCATAATATAATTTTGATTTTTTACCCACCACTAAAATTTATTTTCCACTTAATGAACACTTTACTGATTACACTGTGTTCTTTTTTGTCTTAATATTAAGGTGTAGTGTTAACGTATTAAGTTGTATTATTGTAGGTGGTCGTCGGATTTGTAGAATAATGTATAGTGTGACCAGTAAAGTCCGCATCATATGGGATTTTTTTTTATTAATAGCTTTATTCGAAATTTGACTTTGGCATCAAGTTCTGCTTCGATCGAGATGAAAATTAAGCAAAAAAATAGTAGTCACGTAATTCGCATTATCTGTCAAATTTTAATTTTTTCCAAAAAATAATTCAAAAGTGGGGTTATTTCTGAAAATATCGAAAAAAGTTATAAGAAAAGGTTTTTTTAAATGCAGTTTCTAGCATCCCAAATCCCATATGATGCGGACTTTACCGGTCACACTGTATATCTTGAACTAAACTCGATATGTTTAGAGGGTTTCAAATAAATGGTATAAATGCATGTCACGATTAAAAGCGATGATGCCCTCTTAACAAAACAATGTATGCACTGATGATTTTAATGGCTAATAATAGAAAATTTAAAGACAAATTAAAGATCTTCGTTAATTAAGTTAACTGAGGTATCATTTTCGGGAAGCTCGGTCCAAAATTGCTGCCTACCTAGTTGTGGGCTTGTTCGGGGCAAGGTCTGCTATAATTTTAGTTTTCTTATTTACTGATTCTTCTATGTAAGTGCTCATCGTATCAGGCATATTTAAATTTACTTTTCGTTTTAATGTATTCTTTGTAGCCATAAAGTCTATCTCAAGTAATATCTTCTAATATTTCGGCCACTGCGGTCTTTGTCAACCGAAATCTTCGAAAAAACCCCAAGTCAGACATTTTTTCAATATAATTTGGTCTCTCGTTCAAATTTCTAGGAAACCCATCTTGTACAATATGTAGTACATCTAATATAATAGTCCATAACAGTATTGGAAATGCAAATATTCAGGAAAAAATGAAAATATAAACACCAAAAAAAACTACGACTTTAAACAAAATGACGTTTCTTGAAGTTTTCTAATTGCAATTAAGTAACTAATGGGCCAAATCTGGCTCGGTAAAGTTAACTGGCGATTAAGTAAAAAGTTGAGTTGGTGGTTACAGATTTAATAGTTAATCACAATTAAACCTAAATCAGCAAAAATATATGTTGGTGGGTACCGGCATTAATATTTTATTGTGTAATTAAATTCACTATAACCCATTCACTATAACCCGAGCTATAACCGAATTAATCATATTCAGCACTAACATCCTGAATTATAAGCTATTAAAAATTGTATTTATTCAGCAATTGTTATAATACTATATAAAATTAACTGCTGTATTGGGATATGGGATTTTTTTTAATTAATAGCTTTATTCGAAATTTGACTTTGGCATCAAGTTCTGCTTTTATCGAGATAAAAATTAAGCAAAAAATAGTAGTCACGTGATTCGCATTACCTGTCAAATTTTAATTATTTCCAAAAAATAATTCAAAAGTGGGGTTATTTCTGAAAATATCGAAAAAAGTTATTAGAAAGTTTTTTTAAATGCAGTTTCTAGCCCACATGCAAAATTTCAGCTGCATAAGATAATTTTGATTTTTTACCCACCACTAAAATTTATTTTCCACTTAATGAACACTTTACTGATGACACTGTGTTCTTTTTTGTCTTAATATTAAGGTGTATTACTTTCAAACACAAACTACGTTTTCAAAAATACTTATTTTATGAAGTTACCTTATACAAGGGTCAAAAACAAATAAATTGTGCGTCACATGCGACCAAATTTTAATAGCCCAATTTTGATTTTGTAGAAAAACACACATTTAATATGGCGTTACGTTAAAGAAAATGTATCTTGAAATAAATCATTGTCAAAACTAAGAAGTTTTATGTAGGTTGCGTTGAGTCTTATTTTGCAAAAGTGGTGCAATTTACAAAATATGGGTAAAAAATCAAAATTATCTTATGCAGCTAAAATTTTGCATGTGAGCTAGAAAATGCATTTAAAAAAAATTTTCTAATAACTTTTTTCGATACTTTCAGAAATAACCCTACTTTTGAATTATTTTTTGGAAAAAATTAAAATTTGACAGATAATGCGAATCACGTGACTACTATCTTTTTTGCTTAATTTTCATCTCGATCGAAGCAGAACTTGATGCCAAAGTCAAATTTCGAATAAAGTTATTAATAAAAAAATCCCATATGATGCGGACTGGTCACACTGTATTTAAATTATAAATTTTTATTATAATAAAAATTATTTCAAACTAATTGCTAATCTAAATAAAATGAAGTGACTTAAATATACATTTTTTTTAAATGGGATCTTAAAATGTTTCCCTTTACCTGGGCGATGTTATTAGCATGCAACCTTAGCTGATTTTTTAGAGATGCCTGTCGAATCATTTGCAGCTGAGCCTGACTAAACTGTTTGCCTTGAACTCCTGCAGTGTTCCCAACTACAGTTTTTGTTTGACCGCCAGTTCCCGCGGATACAATCAGGCGTTGTGTTGCCGCCTGAAGCTGTGCGGGACTCAGGCCGGAAACCGAAACCACAGTAGAGCTTTGTAGTGGTGAAGCAATAACCCTTTGTGGCCTTAAAGTACCTTTAAAATAAAGAAGAAAGTATCCATGTAATAATAATAATAATCAGTTTTAACTATAATTTTTTTAAAAATCAGTCGAAGTTTTTTCAGAACAGAACATAGATAGTTTATATTATCTAAGTTGGCACACTTTGGATCAGAATTTTTTTAAAATACTTACTTGGAGGAGTTCCAGCTACAGTAGTAACTATAGATGCAGCCGTCACGACAACTGGAGCCTGAGATACAATGACTTGACTCGTAGAGAGCGCAACAATCGGCACCCCAGAAGTCGACTGACCGAGCTGACCAGGCGTAGATGAAGTAGCGGTCGATGTCTGCGCTTGAGCCTGTTGTTGCTGGGTTGCCATAATACCTTTCATTATTTGTAATTTCGCCATTTGCTCCGGTGTCACTGTCTTTTTCTCCTTTGCTATTCGTTCCGCTCTTCTGGCCGCCACCTCAACGGGCAGAACTGGATGTTCTAGATCAATGCCGCACTCGTTAAGGACGGGAGCACTCTTGGTTTTGTTCATTAACGGATTATTTACCACTGTTCTTGTGGTTGGCAACCGTTTATTCGTTATTGATTTTAAAGTATCAAACCTAAAACACCATTATAATAAATTAATATATAATCATCATGAAACTGCTTTGATTAAAAATACTGTTCTTAGAAGATGTTAAATTTTATTGTTTTTGAAATGCATAATTTATAAGAACCCTCCATTGCATATCTTTTCTTTACGGAAACATACCCTGTCAGGATACATACAATACATAATACGTATTTTTTACGAAATTTGTCATTTAATACTTCGTTATCCAACTGATACATGTGACTTTATTGTTGAAATTATAGTTTGTTGTTAAGAGCAAACACTAATGACGCAGTCGTCATTTCGTTTACAATTACCTACAGTTTTACGTTAAAAAAGGTTTGATTTACAACTTAATAAAAGCACCAAAAGAAATATGCGCAAATTTCGTCTTATTCTATACTTATATTTATTCGAATCTACTAGTAAGGGCGCTATACTTACCTAACTTTCGTCTTATGCTTTTACTAATTTATCAATTACATATTTTTTAAGTTAAAACTGTGGGTAACTGATACCCAAACACGGGTATTTGTCGCTTTTTGGAGAAAAAAAAACAAACGAAATTAATAGCAAAATGAAATGGCGAATGCGTCACTAGTGTTTGTTCTTAATTATAAATAATGTTAATCGGCGTGCAGTTTTTTATAATGGAAAAAAGTTTTATGCCTCAAAGGATATATTTTTTAATCCTTTAGAATTAATAATGTAAGTATTTCTCTATTTTCCGATATAACTGTACTTTGAACGAATTTTATATTGTTTGCCCTAACCTGTATGCTGTTTGACTTGAAGCCATTCTAAATGCAATTTTTTTCCCAAAGCAAGAACAAGTCTTGTTTGATTAAAATCTGCTTAATTAATGTATCAATCAAATTTTATGCATTCCAATGTTTCGACAATTTTTTTTAATTCTGCAATTTGCCTTTTTTTGTCATTAATTGTTTATGGAGATACCAAGATAGTTATTTAAGGCTCCTTTTATACTGGGATTCTGAATCTCGGATTCCGAAATCTCGGCTTCACATTTAAGGTAGCGCTTAGACGGGCGTCTTCCCGGAAACAGAATCGCGATTCTAAATTTTGGAATCGCACTAATTTCAATTTCGAATCGGCGACAGGAGTCTAGCATTGGTTTATATGTAAGCATTTTCACTGCGATTCTCGTGCAGTTGCCTCTTGCCAGCTCCATATTAAGGGTCGTTTCTGTTAGGTTTACGAATAAAGAATTCAATATGGATGTTTTAATTTTAAAAACTCTTTTCGACACTGACAAGTTTATATCGTCAATACAGGCACGCGTCCAAGCTTATGGGATACTTAGGAAGAAGAGTATTCGAATAAGACAATAAAACAGGAGATTGGGTGGAAGTGGCTAAAAAAAATTGTCTTTTAAGATATTGTGTAGCTTGTCAAAAGACCGAATTGACATTCTAAAACAGTTAAAAAATTTCTCAGTGTTCTCTTAAATTTTTATACAGTAAAACGTATCCTGTTGCTGTATTACGTTCGCTGATTATTGGATGAACCCACATTCTACGTTTCCTAAGTTTTTCTTTTTTTACACACGATCTGATAATAATATAGCGACAGTGCTTCTTCTACTACAGTCATTTTAACACTGAACAGAAGCGTGCGGCCCTGGAATTAATTGCCTCTCCACAAAATTGCCGAAACCGCGCTAGATTAGAAAAGTATGCATTCCGAATCTCGTTAGAATTCACGTGAGATTCTGAATCCCAGATACTGAATCTCGCATTCAGAATCCCAGTATAAAAGGAGCCTAAAAGCGCACAAGTAACTATACAATAAGTTCAAAATTTATTTAAGTGACTCATCGCCATCATATAAAGTGGGTGGTGCGAAGTCCGAGGAATCAATTCCATGCAATTTTTACAATTTCCCCTGGAATTGTTTTCTCTCACGTCGCACAACCCTCTGCTCTCTATATGAAAGCGACTGACAAAAATGTTGTACTCGTAGTATAGCTATCTAAAAAAGTATGCCTTTGTTTTCTTACCTCTCGGCCATTAGTTGAGAAAATGTACTATTGTTGTCTTGAGTGAACAGTTGGGAAGTTCTTAACGATGGTCTAGATTTGCTGGGCAACGGTAATTTTTGTATTTGTCCCGTTTTTTTCTTTTTCCTCATTGCACTATCCAACAAATTATATTTACCCTCTTCTCGGTGCATAAGAAAACTTTCATACCTAAAATAAAAGGAATTTAATAATAAACATATTACAACTATTAATTTATTAAATAATATAGGAAAAAAGTACTCATTTAAAAAAGGCGTCGTACCAAAATAAACATACTATACACAAGTCTTACTAATTTTAAATTAAACGCAAATTACAGACCGAACAAATTAGAGCCTATAAAAAGTTATCAATTAACTTTGCACGTGCAAGTAAAATTGAATTATAAGAATTATTTATTTGACATTTATTTATAGTCAAGCTTTTCCGAATTATCTATGTGCAATTTGAAATATATTTTGTGCACAAATAACTACTGGATTGTGGTGGTTTGCTATTAAGGTGGGAGTATCAACATGCTTGCCAACCTATAACCTATTTCGCGTAGATTTATTTATGTTTTCTAGCTTTTATACAAAATTTAAAGAAAATCAGTATCGACTTGATGTTCTATAGGTAATAATTGACATATTTAATAAATATCAAGGAAATTCATAACTTATTTTAGGAGAATTGTATAGGGAAAAATGTCGGGTAAGATTTTTTTTAACATTATTATGTCATTGTTCTTTCACTATACAATTCTCCCAAAATTAGCAATGAAATAAATTGATAGTTTTGTAATATATCAGATACTACCTAAATAATGTACCGACGATATTGATTTTCTTTAAATGTTAGTTATTAAAATAATAAACTCAAAAAATCAACGCGAAATAGGTTATAGGTTGGCAATAGATTGAATGACGTTGAGAATTCAACCTTAAGAACTCGCTTGAATGTTCCTAGTCGAAATTATAACATTGCTACGTTAATTTTCGTAGAACTAGATAGACCTTTATACTCCTGATGATATGAGAAGGTCTATAAACCTTTTTAATCTGTCGTTGGCATAGACAATTTACATTTAGATAAGCAAACAATAATCATGAAAGTGGCAAATTTTAGTGCCTCGCGCATGTAAACAAAGCTATACACGATTAGACATGCGCACTGCAACATTATGGTTTGACGAATGGGAAAATAGACAGGTCCGGGCTTTAAAATTTAAATTCTTGCCAAAAAATTGGAATTTCTTATCTATTTTTAATCAAGTTGGGAAAAAAGATAGTGATTTCTGGCATTTTTAGTAGTAGCAAACCTATCAGATTTTAAGGACAGAAAATTGTTTTTAAGGTTTCGTTTTTAAAATTTGTTTAAAAATGATTCGTCGTCGTGTTTTTAGTTCGAAAGGGAAGAGAACAAGTCAATTAAACTATAAAACTTATAAAATCGAATATAAAAAAACAAACAAAACCAGCAAAATAACCAATCTTTGATGTTATCATCGCGAACGTAAACTCAAGTTAAATATTAGTTGGTATAAAACTTGTATTGATTTTTACAATTTGTCAAAAACTTGGGTACGTGTAAAACATTTTCAAGCACAATTTCTTGTTTAAGAATTTGAAAAAGTTTTTGCCCGAGAACTTGACCCGTGGAGTAATATAAACTACCTAGGTATTTAAATTTTTTCTTTTATATAATACTAGCGTGTATTCGGCATGCGTTGCAACCCGCTGGTATAAATACAAACCCGATATATTAGTACCCGGCATGCCACTTTCTGAAATTGCACCCGTGCGAAGCCGGGGCGGGTCGCTAGTTATACATAAAAACCTTCCTCTTGAATCACTCTATCTATTAAAAAAAACCGCTTCAAAATCCGTTACGTAGTTTTAAAGATTTAAGCATATATAGGTAGGGACGGGCAGACAGCGACTTTGTTTTATACTATGTTAAGATAAGTATAGAGAAAAGTGTATTTTAAATTTTTTGAAGATTGCAGGGCTGCAAATAAAATATACCAAAACATGCATCGCGATAATCTGTCTTGGTGTGGGGTTCTCTTTATTTTCATACCTTGCTTGTGTAGCCTAGGCCTAGTTTGATGTGTTTAAATTAATCATAATAAAATAAAGTTATATATCAAGATAAATCACTACTCCATACTTACTGAAAATACGAAATACCAGGTATTTTACCCCTATTTGGGCATAATAAAATCATACAACGGCTGTTACTAGTCATTGTTTATATTCCAATCCTAGTCACTAAAAGAACAAACACAATTCACTAAGAAAACTACAATGAATTCACAGAGAAACCTGGTTCTGAAGGGTACTTTGAGCATGTTGGTAAAGTAGGACAGACCGATAACACGAGGTTTGTGCGCATGCCCGAAGGTGCCCAAAGGGAAGGCAGCTGACCGGCGAATCATGCGCTCGGACGTATTTTTTCACCCATAAAACGTAACTTTTGTTTGCGCAGGAGATCAGCTGTACGTATCTAAAGGTAAATTGTCTATGGTCGTTGGCAGCTAAACTGTTACTAATTAATTTAAAGTCTATTTATTTCCCAGGTGGACCAATGTAAATATTAACCCTACGCGTAAGGGTCAGGCCATCAGGTGGAGCCTCCACCAGCCTATATTTACCTTTAGATTCGTAAAACTAATCTCGTGCGCAAACAAAAGTGAAGTTTTATGGGTGACTATTTAACTAGAGTGTTTTACACTGGCAAAATGTCATAGCAACGGCCGGTCTTCTACTGGCAAAATTACTACCTGCACCTACCTGGACAAAATTCACATGCGATTTTTGCCGCGGCAAAATTTTGTCTTTTTTCTAGTTAAATAGTCATGTCGAATACCACTCGAGAAAAAATTGTGTAAGCAAAATTGTTCTCAAGGATTTATTTAAGTTTGTTGCTTTTAAGCAATTTCGCTCATGACATTTTCGACAAAATCACTCGCCTGACGGATCGTGAAATGTCATTCGCGAAATTGCCAAGCAACAAACTTTCATACCTTTCGAAAATTTTGCCGACAAAATTTTATCTCTTGTGATATTATATATGAAAAAATACGTCTGAGCGTAAGGCTCGCGGGGCATGCGCACAAACCTCTTGTTATCAGCCTGTTCTTTAGAGACATGCTCAAAATACACTCCAGAACAGGCTCGGCGCCATTTCTGTTGTTGTGTTTTAAGGACTCCTGGTTGTTTTCTTTACTATTGTGGATGTTTAATAATTACGGACTTCTAGTTTTTGTGTACTTTTAGTGACTTGGATTGGAATATAAACAATGACTAGTAAAAACCGTTGTATGATTTTATTATGCCCAAATAGGGGTAAAATACCGGGTATTTCGTATTTTCAGTAAGTATGGAGTAGTGATGTATCGTGATATATAACTTTATTTTATTATAATCAATTTAAACACATCTAACTAGGCCTAGGCTACACATACAAGGTATGAACATAAAGAGAACCACACACCAAGGCAGATTATCCTGATGCATATTTTGGTATATTTTATTTGCAGCCCTGCAATCTAATTAGGTACCCCTATTTTCGGGCAATATATTGCTTCAAAAAGTTTAAAAGACCCTTTTCTCTATACTTATATTATATAAAAGAAAAAAGTAAATACCTAGGTATGTTTATATTAATCCAACTGTGAAAGTATTCCATAGGTCAAGTTCTCGGGCAACTCTTTCAAATTCTTGAACAAGAAATTGTGCTTGAAAATGTTTTAAACGTACCCAAGTTTTTGCAAAATTGTAAGAATCAATACAAGTTATATACCAACTAATATTTGACTTGAGATTAGGTACGCGAAAACATCGAAGATTGGTTATATTTTGCTGGATGTTTGTTTTATTTTCGATTTTATAAGAGTTTAATTGACTTGTTCGGGTTTGTTTTGAACTAAAAACACGACGAATCATTTTTAGAGAAATTTTTGAAACAAAAATGAAAAACAATTTTCTATCCTCAAAATCTGAATGGCTACCTTTTTTCCCAACAATTAAAAATTGAGAAGAAATTCCAATTTTTTGGCAAGAATTTGGGGCGAATTTTAGCTGTTTACAAGTTAAAATAAATTGAAGGTCACCTTTTATAATTTCTTAAGCAAGAACTTAAATTTTAAAGCCCGGACCTGTCTATTTTCCCATTCGTCAAATGATAATGTTGCAGTGCGCATGCCTAATCCGATGTAGCTTTGTTTACATGCGCGAGGCCATAAATTTGCCACTTTCGTGATTGTTGTTTGCTTATGTAAGGGTAAATGTCTATGGGCGTACCGCCCACCCGCTTATATTCAGTCTATCCTGGAAACAAATAGACTATAACAATTCGATTTTTTTTTGGTCTTAAAGAGTTTTTTGTTTAAAATCATAGCTTATCCGTAGAATTACGTTTTATGCAATTGAAAACTGCTAATAGAGATTTTGTGGATGAAAATATCGTCTTAATTTAATTTCATTTGTCTTTTGAGATGTGGCAAATATTATCTAAATGAATTACCTTTGTCTACACTGCTTTGGCGACCTATAGGTGATTGAAACAGTATTGACGTAATCCGCCACAAAGTCCCAGTTCGGTGTCTGACCAGGAGACATGACAATCAGGTTTAAGGGCAAACCTTGGAATGTTTGAATAACTTTCAATAAAGCCATATCTTCATGAATGGTCCAATTGTGGAAAATAGTTTGCTCACTTGCAGGTTTGGAAGAATTTGGTTTCCCAGGTATAGACGGTCTTATTAAGCCGCGGTATTTTTGTAACTTCAAGTCCCTTCTCATTTTTAAAAGAGCCGGTGAATGAAATAACGATCGGGGAGCATTCGACGTATCTTCTTTTCTTGGAATTTTTAAAGGTCGTCTATAATCCAAACCAAAACTTCCTTCTAATCTTCGCTTAACGTCCTTCTTCACGTAAATAGGAGGTAGCTGAGACTCTGACATTACATTGTCATTATATAGGAATGACATTGCTTGATCCATGTAAACATCAGTATCTTGTTGAGGAGGTGTCGGGGGGCACCACATCTAACAAAATGATAGTTTTAATTTAATAAAAGTTTATACTGCCGATATAAACGCCCTGTACCGTGCGAGCAAAAATTATTTGCATCAAAGAGGGCCTTGCATCTAAGGACGTAATGCTTAGCCGTAGAGCTTAATACCAGTTGGGTGTCAGTAACTACCTGAATTAATAACCAATCAGTTATTCCGTCATCTTTGACAGTCGTTACAAGCAATTTGATTCATCGCTAATTTTTCCAATTTCTTGAACAATTCACACAATGGGCTTTAAGGAACAGCACAAAACATTCATGATTGAAGCGTATTTTCGAAACGGGGTTAGAGTAAATGGTGAGTGGCAATACCATCCGGGTTTGTGCATGGACGATTTTCACGAACATTTTCCTAACGTTGCTTTATTGCTGGGGATTTTTATCATTGCCTGAAAAGAACCGTGGCTGTGTTTAGGGAAACAGGTTCTATACAACACAAAAAAGAGCAGGAAGACCATCTGTTAGAACAGAAGAACTTGTTGCAAACGTTCGTGAAATAATGCAAAATACGCCAACAAATTGTTCCACTTTGTTAATTTTGTAAACAACAAAAATAAATTTGTGTCTACTTATTTTATTACTCGTTAGTTTGGCATATCGTGTCGTAATATGAATTTGACAAAATTTTAACCTAGATTTGGTCAGATATGTCGTCCTCATATCATTGTGATCTAAACCAAGCCCTACGTTTTTTAATCAAAGCCCTCTTTGATGCAAATAATTTTTGCTCGCACGGTATATTGGGTAACTAAGAAATGTCGTCAATAAGTGACTTTTGAACATTCGGCATCGGTCGGCAAGGCATAGGCTTTCATATTTCCTATACGAATTAATTTATTTTATCTATTTTATACAGGGTGTCCAAAATAAGGTTTGGAAAATGACACTTAAACTAATTTTTCTCAAGATTTTTAAATGAAACACCCTGTTATTTTACTATATGATGAAGAATTTCAGAATCAACAATTTACTGTTTGCAATTTATTCAAAATTTCAAACAGTTTTCAGCATATTTATTAAAAAACATAAATGTCGCTATCCATAATAAATGTGCTAGACAACGTATGGTTTCGTAAACGAAATAAGGCAGACTTTTTAAGTAAAAATGTGAAAAATTTATATTAGAAAAATATGTTTTTTTTATCATAAATAAAGTCGCCACAGTGGTTCTTTTCCCGTGCGTCATCACTTTCACGTAATCAAAATCGTATGAATCAAATCAAATTACGAGACGAAAAAAGTCAAAACTAAGTCTAAGTTCATAAAATGGACGTGCCTGCCTACCGTTTGACGTAACTACATAATATCCCGAAAAATTATTATTTATTTTAAGTTTTGCCCGGCATTCTCTATTATCTAAAAGAAATTGACAAACAAATGTTATTACATTTAATACTATTTTTAAATCTTAAAATCTAGAAAAGTTTGGTGTTTTATTGACTATTAAAATCGCAAGTCAAATTTTTGACATCCTTTCATTAAAGGGAATTTAGCCACTGCCGTAAACTTTTCAAAGAACTTTCACGGTTAGAATATTTAAAATAAATAAATTGGGTATTATAAAAATCCATAAATACTTACCGCCAAGATAGATGGTGGGTATAATTAGCTCTAAAAAGAACTATTTTTAGAAAAAGGAACAGTTTTAAGGCACACAAATTTATAAAATACGAATTAGATTGGCAGATCAAAATAAGGTTAACAATGACGTTCTAAAATACAACGGTAGTCAACTAAACAAATAAAAAAAGTAATTAATTGACGTTTATAGTTTTATTCTTGTCTAGCACGTTATACCTATTATTGCGGAATCTTAAAGACGTTCTTTTATGTTTTTATTCAAACTTGTTACTGTAATAAATAAGGATGCAGAATTATTAACCACGTTGAGTCCTGATTGTTGATTGATGACGCACGGGAAAATATCCACTGTGGCGACTTTATGTAATAATCTGTTACATGAATCTATACCTGATTTTCCTAATTTCTTTTAAAAGTAGTTTGCATACGAGGTACCTACATATTTTTAGGTTAAATGATCATATGGCTAAAAATTATTAAGGCATTATAGCTTACCGGCATTTGTTCCATGGTATTGTCGGAAACCCAAACCTGCAATCAGTATTAAAAAATCATGAAATTACTGTATATAAGACCTGCAACCTTTATATTCGCCATTTGTCCAAAACAATAATTTAGCACGCATATCGATCTCCTCTGATACAAACAGCAACTAATTCTATAGAAACCATGTCAAAAATGACATTCATATAGCCGGCTTAAGATGTTGACATAAATTAGTTATCACTTTAAAATTATTTTTGTTTGAATATTCTTAGCCAATGACAATCTACAAGCAGAATTTTCTTAATATACAATTTTTGATAATAAAAAGATTTTTACATATTGTCCGATATACCCTGTATAAAAGTCATAAGGAAAGTAATGTTCAGAATGTCATTAGCTAAAGTCGGTTTGATTTATACCAGCCAAAGTAGAAACAGCTTTATTATCGGAAATTTTATACAAAAAATATCTTGCTGCGCCTAATTATTTATTTTACTTACCTTATCGTTACAAAATGTCTACATTCAATCATTGGCACGTCATTAAAAAAATTGGCGCCTTTACTGACGACTATTGTATTTAGTACTAATTTCAATTAACTTAACGTCGTAGGTACTTCTCCATAGAAATATATCATGTGAAAAGGCATATTTTTAAACCATTACCGCGGAAATCATAAGTTATTCCAATTTTCAAAAGTAATGGTATAAAATTTAGTACGAAGAGAAGTTTAGGACACTTTTTAAGTGTCTCACACGATTTTCCTACTGACTGAAAAAACAATTACGTATTCCCAAACGTTTTTTTTGCGAATATGATGTCAACAAATATATAGGTTCACAAAGCTGACAGATAAAACGCCATATTGGATGGCCACCCTACTTTATAATAAGACACTATATTAGATTTTTTATTCAAACTTAGTTGTAAATATTTATAGTATCATATAGTTCCGGAGATACGAGGCTTTAACGTTGTTGAATCGTTCCGGAGACAAGGGGCTAGTTAATAAAAGAAAATTCCATATGGTGCGGATTTTAATGGTGACACTGTATAATTTTAATAAATAAAATAATGATCAAGTTAGTTATAGTATACATAATAATATGTGTAGTACTATGTAAATGAATATTATTTTATTTGGTATATATGTAGTTATTTTTACCAAGAGCAGCATATATTTGTAATTACATTGAAACTATAAGAAATAAATAAAATAATAAATATTCTAACTATAATAAATCGAACGGTGCATTTTAAGAGCAAACACTAGTGATGCATTAATTTTCCTATCAATAATTAAGTTTCACCAAAAAGCAGCCAAATACCCGTGTTTGGGTAGCTATCTACTGTTTTAAGTTAAAAAACAATAATAATAAATTAATAAAAGCATAAAACAAAATTGCGCAATTTCTTTTTTGCCTTTATCAATTTATAAATATAACCGTTTTTAACGTAAAACTGTAGATAATTGTACTCCAGAAAGGGGTATTTGGCCGATTTTTGGATAAAACGAAAAAGTAGGTAACGTAGTATTGGTAAAAACCGACATGGCGAATGTGTCAGCACTTAAAGCCCGTATCTCCGAAACGAACGGCTATTTTATTTAATCGGATCGCGAAATGTCATTTATGAATGGAACTTGGATTATGAATCTTAAAAGTTTTATTATTATTATTTAAAGGGGTAAGACTTACAGAACAAAATCAAAAACTTCGAAGCCTCGTGTCTGCGGAACGACTGAAAATAAAAATTAACAAATATAATTTTAAATGAATTTGAATAAAAAAATCTAATGTAGGTGTGCTCGTTATAAATTAGGCTTGCCATTTAAAAGAATCAAATAAGGCGTCTTGTCTATCAAATTTGTAAACCTATATATTTTTTCACATCAAATTTGTCTTATTCGCAGAAAACCATTCGGGAATATGTAATGGTTTTTTAACTGTAGTCGGTAGGAAAATTGCTAATCGGTTAAGACATTTAAAAAAATGTTCCTGTATAAAGGCCTGATTTTAAGTCCCTGAATTTAAAAAAATAATAAACTTTGAAGAAAGTTATTAGAAAATACAGTAGTGTTTTACGCACTGTTCTACTCGTATATTAAAATAAAATGTATATTTTGAAAATAAAATGATGATACATCTTTGTTGGTTATTTGTTTACACGTTCACTTATAACAATAATAACAACTGTGGACGAAAAAACTGTGTACAAAGTTCATAGGGTGTCCGGTAAGTATATGGCATACCCTCGGGAGCGTATGGGGGAGGTCAAAATAACTCTACTTCATCATATAAAAAAAAAACCTAAAGTGCCCCTTAACGGAGATACAAGGCCTCAAAGAGGTACCCAGCGAATTGCCTTTTCGGCTCTAACTTTTGAAACGACACGTATAATTTCATAATATTTTAGTATTTTGTGTAGGCCATAGTCATAAAACCGTACTATATTAGATGTTTTACATCGTCAGGAAAGGACTTGCCACCACACTCGTTGGGCCAATTTTGAAAGGTGTCATTTTACAGAGCTAAAAACTGATTTTTTAAATACTTCAGTTATTTTTATTTAAAAAAGGTACTCTACATTTGTCTCGATGGAATTAGCGGTTTTCGAATAAAATAATAAATCATACTACAATATAAAACCAGTTGTTTTTATATCGTTGACAATGTGTAAATGACAAGTTTTCAAAATTGTCTGATTGAGTGAGTAGAGAAGACTTAAGTAATGGAGAATTATTCCTATAGCGAATATGCTGACATGCATCTAATTTATGGACAAGCATTCGGTAATTGTGTGAAGGCAAGAAGAATTTATTCGGATACGTTTCCAAATCGGTGTTTACCGCACCGAAGAACTTTTGAAAGGGTCGATCGTAGCTTAAGAGAAACAGGTAAAAAGTCAAGTAATATTTAAAAAAATGCTAAAAGTAACTAATCTTCTACCAATCTAATTTAGGAAGCTTTTTGCGGCGTAAAGGTGGAGAAGGGCCTCCAAGAAAAGTAAGGAACCTTCAATTAGAGAAGGAAATTCTGGATAAGGTTGCTGAAAATCCCTCTATTTTTTTTTTAATTTTTACTCGACTTCTTAATAATAATATTCTTCTTGCCCCTACACAATTACCGAATGCTTGTCCATAAATTGGATGCATGTCAGCTTATTCGCTATAGAAATAACACACTCAATCAGACAATTTTGAAAACTGTTGTTATTTACACACCTCATTTGTCTCGAAAACCGCTAATTCCATCGAGACAAATGTAGAGTACCTTTTTTAAATAAAAATAACTAGAGTATTTAAAAAAATCGTTTTTACCTCTGTAAAATGATACCTGTCAAAATTTGGGCCCAACGAGTGTCCGTTCCTGACTTCCCTTACGATGTAAAACATCTAATATAGTACGGTTTTATGAGTCTCTATGGCCTACACAAAATACTAAAATTTCATTAAATTATACGTGTCGGTTCAAAAGTTAGAGCCGAAAAGGTAATTCGCTGGGTACCTCTTTGGGGCCCGGTATCTCCGTTTAGGGGCACTTTAGGTTTTTTTAATGACAAAGTAGAGTTATTTTGACCTCCCCTATACGCGCCCGAGAGTATGCCACCGGACACCCTGTATATTCTTAAGATCCAAAATGTCGTAAATTTATTTAAGCCATTAAATTCAGTTGCCAATCTTTTCTTCATTAAGTTGTTTATCGCCCTGTATAACTGCTAAACATCCAGTACGTATTTGCTGACTACTCAAAAGCTATGCCAGGGGCTAGGCCCGTGAGTCGACCGGGGAGTAGAGTTTCAACCGTAGTAATTTGAACATTATAAGTGACCCTCTAAAAGTCGATCCCTAGTACATGAGACTGTTTGAACAGTGCCACTCTAACCTAAGATAAAATTCTTTAATGCGTTTATAAATTCCTATTACATCATTCGTTGTTTATTTATAAGTTTATATTCTTTTTAAAAAGGATATTTTTATTTTACTGTTGAAGTTTCAATCAATTATAGCTAGATCCCAGAGACTAAATAAAAATCCCAGTCTCAAATCCCAGTTTTGACAATATTCTTCACAACTTATATAAGTAGCGCACAAACAACAATTGTATAAACAAAAACTATAACTATATAGCTGTTATTTATCTATTTCTACGGAGAACGACAATCTTTTGCTCGTGCGCAAGAAACGTATAGGTATTCTACTTTTTTGCAGAAAATTATTAAACTTAAAATTTTAATAACTTCCGCCTAATTGCGAGATACCTGCAAAATATTAACTTTTTGTATCTCTGGCCTATAACTATTGAGGAAACTTTTTACATAACTGCGTTTAAAATATATGTAATTGGGCTTTGTGGCTTCTGATACCAATAGAGTTTTGCAATTAAAATTTGGGCGTACAGTTCTTAAGACGAGTCTTGGACAAAAAAAACGTTGATAGGAAAGGTCGCAGGTTTTGATAAAGAAGCCCCCTTGCTCATGTCCAGCTGGCAGAGTTTTGGTGCCCTGCACTACTGCGGACATCTAAGCAAAGAGGCACCAAAACCCGCGTCCGATCCCGTGAAATAAAACACGAGTACAACATTTGCAAGAGAACTTCTTTATTTTCCAATTATTTTTGTGTTTATACTAGTCCTAATTAAATATGTACATGGCCAGTATTTTTGTTATAATGGATAATAAAATCGGACCCTTGGCGCCGATTTTGAAATGCCCAAATCATTGTGAATAGTACAAATTTAAATTTCACAGAAATAAATCTTTACACGAAGCGTGTAAAAATATTTACAAAATCTTTTGTTACGTTACTTTTCTCATCCCAATTGAGAATTATTTAATATTAATGGAAATTAAATGCAAAATACTAGTATAAATTAAATATTTAAAATATTTAATTCTGGATGAAGAAAGAAAGTAACAAGTACCAAAATATTTTCTATAAAACAAATTATATTAAACATTACGTCAGAAAATTATAACGTTAAAAAAAACAACGTGACATGTACACATTCACACCGATAATTTACAGTTATACATAATAAAAATTAATGTTCCTGTAAAAAAACTAAACTCTAAAAAATTTTTATGTACAAATAACCTATCTTATAGATCACAATATTCACACGTAGTTTCTATGTACACCTAACTAATAAATTATTAATTTATTCAGATTTTTGCAAAGTTTCATTAACTTTTAGTTCAACATTGGTATCACTAAGTTCATTTTTGGAATCGTGTTTATTTGTTTGAGGGGGTACAGGTGTTCTAGTTACCCACGCGTCTAAAGTTTTATTATTTGGGCTCTTACTAAATTTTCTGTACGTTTTTCTAGCTTCTGGCACTTTGAAGGTTAAGTTTTTATTAACCTTCATGTCACTAGTTTTATCAATTTTAGATTTGACGTTGGCGACAAAATTCTCTTTTGGCATTTCTATATCATCATTTTCCTTTGGCATTTCTATTTCATTATTTTCTTTTGGCCTTTCTGCATCATGACAACTATCGCTAATACCGTTGGTATTTGAAAATAGAGGGTCAGAAGAATCGGAGTGAGAAATACTACTATTTAAATGTGTACCAATTTTATCCGAGCTTTCATCATTAATAGACGTATCATTAATTTTGCATAATTCGGTTACATTTTCTGTAACGACATCAGTTTCACCGCCTATAGCGATTTCGTCTGACATTTTAGTTTCATTAAATTCGTTTTTATCTTCTAAGGAAAGGTCACATTCTGTTTTAGTGTCTAAAGGATTAACTTCTATTTTATTTGGTTCAGAAGAACTTACTGAATCGTTGGAAGTATCAGTATTTTCTGGAATTACGTATTGCCCCTCGGCTATTATATCACTTAGAACTACTTTGCAGACTTTATCTGTGCATAAATTGTAAGAATTATCATTGTCATTATTAAAAGAGCTACTATCAGTTGGATATTCAGCTGTAGAAGAGTTTGTTTCATCGTTAATATCAAGAGACTCACTTTGCTCTGTAAGGTTAGTGTCATTTTTTGTTTTTTCATTTAACTCACTAGAAGTACCCTTTTTATTAAATTTAAGTTTTTTGTTACTTTTTTTAGTATTCTCGTCTTCGCAAAGAGTTTTTTCGTCGTCAGATAAAGATTTTCGTCTTTTGGGTGCTTTTTTATTTTCCCTATCATGAGTTTCCTTATTATTTGAATTATTTAATTTGGAATGTTTAACGGGTTTAACACCTGGTAAAATGGGACTAACGTCTAAAGTCCATAGGTTTATTGCGACAGTGCCCCTAGATCTCGTTCTTGGAGAATTGTGATCTAAACGATTACTTACATTAGAATGTTTAATTTCCGAAAGGGTCAAATCAGATTCCGATGAACTACTTTTTGAGGACGATTTATCTTCGTCGCTAGTACTCGTTTCAGGATTGCTTTCGTCAGAGGTATCAACGTTAATCTCTGGGTCGGTAATTTTTGTACTATTTAGGGTCTGGGATACTTTCCTTAATCGTTTAGGTTTTGGTACTTTAGCTGGTAAAGATGACCTTTTCTTTAAAATCCTTATACTACTTTTAGATTTATTTATTATTTTCTTGGACCTACTTAAGTTTTTATTTTTTAAGCTAACCTGATTAGTGGCGTCTTCCCTAGTGTAGGTGATCATGTCATTTTCTTCCTCAAGCTCTTTCGCTCGTCGTTCTTCCTCTTCGCGCATGGCCGCCCTTTGGTTTAGTTCCCACACCCTTTTCTGGTCTTCAATTTGTCTCTCCGCGGCAGCTAACTGTTCTGCTGACCAAGCAGATTCGGTCTGTTCGATAAATTTCATTGCATATTTTTCTATAGGTGAGAGCTGGAACAAGAAAGACAAATTAACATGGTATACTAAATATACTTCTTGTTCGTAGTGGGGTAGTTATACACATATATATTGACGCTTCATATGGGAAATGGCTTAAACGCGATACAATTCCCAATAAGAAAGCACTTCAGAGTAAAATATTGACCCAGTAAATCAAGATCTGTTTCTAGATCATAATAGGACTGGGCGACACCACTACTCCGTTACGCAGTCGCAGATGCTTTATTTATTTACTTATACAGGGCTGCGATTTCGAACGACAATGTGACAAAATATATTGAGGGCTCTTAATTAAAAAAGTTTAAGGTAATTTAGCGTGAAAGCGAAGTTTGTTTTGTCTTTTTATTATGCTCTTAAGCTAACCGAAAATGATTTCTCTTTCTGCTACTATCTGTAAGTGTGCTAATCTTGCCTTTTTATTAGGTAGAGTTAGAAACATTTTTATTCAGGAAATGAGAAAACCAATTAAATCAACCTATTATCAGAATACTAAACATAAATATACAAATACATAAACTATAAAGCATTTAAAGTTTTGTTTTGCGTTAACTTACCTTCTCAATAATGTTATTGATTTCCTGTTCAGCTTTGCTAATTTCTGGTTCCTTTTCTTTTTCCGGTTCCTGATCTAATGGAATGTTTTCGTCAAACTCGGCTAAATCAGCCACAGCCTCAGCCTTAGCCGTTTTGGCAGCCTAAAAAAATAACAACTGAAATTTCGCTAAACTTACATTTAAACAAATTTTTTCCCGCCAATAAAAACTACCACATAAATTTAAAGCCCTAATTTTTTTAAATTTAAACTTCTACTTTTATGACTATCTGGATGAAAGTGATAGTTTGATGGTTAGAATGCAGCTCGAATTTGAACCCTATTAAACATTTTTGAGATCAGTTAAATGGAGCTAGATCTTTAATAATTAAGAATAATTATTCGTCGAAAACGATTCGATACTTGTAATAATGTAGTATCGTTATTTTAATTTTAAAAAATGTGAAAAACTATTTCAAAAGGTGTCTCATACCTGCACATCTTGATCATCTTCGCAAGCAGCAAGAGCATTTTCTAAAGCTCCCACCGCGGACTTGTCATCAACCTGCTGTGTTATTGAAGCTTCATTGATTATAACTTTTTCCCATTCTTGGCGATTAGCCATCACCTCGGACATACGCTGTGCAGCAGTTTCCAGGGTATTGTCAATACTGAATAAATCTTGAATGGTGGTCTACAAATACAGAAAAACAATTTATTAACATACCGTGGTGTGTGTGACCGATCTAAAAATATTTCATGTCAAATGCTTACTTTAAAGTTGGGTATTATTCGACCAAAAGTATAATATAATATTTGGATTAACAAACACTTTTAGCCTACACTAAATTATTACATCAATTTGGTTGTTGGAAGAAAATCAATAGTTATGCCAAAAATCAAGTTATTCGCCTAGTATGTGTATTATACAGGGTGTTTTTTTAAGGTCGACGAGCGGCTATATCTCGGAAACTACTGGGCATAGAAACTCAGGAAAAGAAAAATGATAATTTAAGTGGCCATGAGAAAATTCTGGAAATAATTTTTAAGTTCCGCATTTTGCCGCAAGAGGGCGCAATTGAAAAGTAAATTTTAAAATTTTACATAACTCCGAAAATTCCGCATTAAGGTATATGTTTGATAACACCATTTTAAAGCTTGGACAATTGCATCATTTTGGTCTTATGCTCATTGGCGTACCGACTTTGATAAGAGTGGGGGAAACTGTTGAAAGTGTAAACATTTAAATCGCTGTAACTTCTAAACGACTTATCCGATTTTAGCAAACTAAAGACAAAAAAAATGCTAAAGGGCGTAATTTGCAACAACAATACATTCTTTTATTTAACTCCGAAAAAATAAATCATACGGTATAATTGTGATACCATAATCGAAAAGTAGATGAAATTTGCTATAAAAAATATTAAAACCGCAGCTCGATATCTCCGTTCGTTTCAGAGTTATTGCCAAAACAATAATTTTTAATACAAATTGCGCCCTCTAGCAATTTTATTAGAAACTATATTGTACCATTGGATACGACAATAATTGAAGGTACTTACCTTTCTCTTCAAAACAAGCTTAAATTTAGTAAAATCGGTTAAGTCGTTTAGAAGTTACAGCGATTTTAATGTTTACACTTTCACTTGATAAGAGTGGGAGAATCTATTGAAAGTGTAAACATTAAAATCGCTGTAACTTCTAAACGACTTAACCGATTTTACTAAATTTAAGCTTGTTTGAAAGAGAAATGTAAGTACCTTCAATTGTCGTATCCAATGGTACAATATAATTTCTAATAAAATTGCTACAGGGCGCAATTTGTATTAAAAATTGTTTTGGCAATAACTCTGAAACGGACGGAGATATCGAGCTTCGGTTTTAATATTTTTTCTAGCAAAATTCATCTACTTTTCGATTATGGTATCATAATTATACCGTATGATTATTTTTTCGGAGTAAAATCAAAAAATGTATTGTTATTGCAAATTGCGCCCTCCAGCATTTTTTTTTTAGAACTATTATGGACAACTAAATAGGATTAGTGAAAGTGCCATTTCTCTTCCAAACAGTATTTAGTTTGCTAAAATCGGATAAGTCGTTTAGAAGTTACAGCGATTTAAATGATTACACTTTTAACAGCTTCCCCCACTCTTATTAAAGTCGGTACGCCAATGAGCATAAGACCAAAATGATGCATAATTGTCCAAGCTTTAAAATGGTGTTATCAAACATATACCTTAATGTGGAATTTTCGGAGTTGGTGGGAGTATCAACATGCTTGCCAACCTATAACCTATTTCGCGTAGATTTATTTATGTTTTCTAGCTTCTATACAAAATTTAAAGAAAATCAGTATCGACTTGATATTCTGTAGGTAATAAATGACATATTTAATAAATATCAAGGAATTTCATAACTTATTTTAGTAGAATTGTATAGCGAAAAATATCGGGTAAGATTTTTTTTATATTATTATGTCATTGTCACTCATTGTTCTTTCACTATACAATTCTCCCAAAATTAACAATGAAATAAATTAATATTTTTGTAATGTATCAGATACTACCTAAATAATGTACCGACGATAGTGATTTTCTTTAAATGTTAGTTATTAAAATAATAAACTCAAAAAATCAACGCCAAATAGGTTATAGGTTGGCAATAGATTGAATGACGTTGAGAATTCAACCTTAATGACATTTTTGTACGCCAATGACGTTTTGGTATTGAGTACATTTGGAAAAAAATTACTAGGACAAATTTAAAATCAATCCAGTAAAATATTGACCAAAGTAGCTTTCAAGTTTCAAGTAGCTCCATATCACAGTCCTCTTTATTATAGTAAAAAGTTGCAATGGGACATGCTCTAGTTAAAAACACAATGAGCAGAGTCGTGAAACAACAAAAATATAAAATACGTAAAGTTTCGGTACAGATCGAAAAAGTTGTTTAGACGTATTAGACACGCAGATCTTGCAAAGTAGAGACCTATATGTTTACATTTTTACCCGAAAACTTATCAATCCGTTTTTCCACTTTACATGCCACCCATTACTGATCTATTTGACGTACTACCGAAATTATGTTCTGACCCATTATGGTATGTTAGAAAAATAAAATTCATTGTAAATATAGTCTTTGCAGAACTTACGCTTTTGAAATAAGCTGTAGTAAAGTTGCCACCTTCAATGGCCAGATCTCCTAATAGCCTTTTCTGATTAGCCTTCTTTAGGATATTTTCCTCTATTGTTCGTTCACTAACCAATCTGGAAAAATAATTTATATTAATATAGGCCACTCGTGTAGATAGTCTAGACATGTTTTATGGTAAGACAGAATAATAAAACAGATTATGACTATGAGGATACTGCAAAGATATATTCGGCACTGTGGATTTTGTTTTATATACAGTGTGTCCACGGACCTATACTTGTAAAGTTTGTTATGTTCAGATTTAAAAAAAAAGCCATTCCTTATCAGTTATTTTGCTTGTTTTGAATACGATTGACATTAAAAAACTAATTTTGTTGTATGGGGTGCGCAAAAACTATAAAAATTAAAAATGTGTCGATAAAACGTTCTTGCAGCATCAGAATGAATCGAAAAGTAAAAGAAAGTTTTTTCACAGAAGTTATGGTCTCCCAAGATATTTTTTAACCCACAACTGTCAATTTAGGACAGTTTTTATACGTTTTAGTTAACACGCCTGTCAAAGTACAAACCTGTATATATGAACATCTCTAGTTTGACCAATTCTATGACAACGATCTTGAGCCTGAGCATCCATTGTGGGGTTCCAATCAGAATCATAAAAAATGACTGTGTCTGCTCCTGTAAGGTTAACGCCGACTCCACCAGAACGAGTAGACAAAATAAACGCAAAAATTCGTTTATCTCCGTTAAATCTTTCCATTAAAACCTAAAATAAGTATCAGATTAAAGTCTATATTATTTTCCATTGCGGTGGATTAAATAAATGAATTATTTGATATAATAGTTATATATTTGTCAACCCTTAATTTCAAAGTTCCTCACACAGAAAACAATCGTTGCATTAATGAGAAATGGTAATTTATTTACATACAGTGTGACCAGTAAAATCCGCATCATATGGGATTTTTTTTTATTAATAGCTTTATTCGAAATTTGACTTTGGCATATACCCACGTAATCACGTGATTCGCATTATCTGTCAAATTTTAATTTTTTTCCAAAAAATAACTCAAAAGTGGGGTTATTTCTGAAAATATCGAATAGTTATTAGAAAAAGTTTATTTAAATGCAGTTTCTAGCCCACGTGCAAAATTTCACCTGCATAAGATAATTTTGATTTTGTGCCCATATTTTGTTAATTGCACAACTTTTGCAAAATAAGACTCAACGTAACCTACAAAACTTCTTAGTTTTAAAAATGCTTTATTTCAGATACATTTTCTTTAAACTTGCGCCAATATTAAACGTGTGTTTTTCTACAAATTCAAAATTGGGCTATTAAAATTTGGTCGCATGTGATGCAAAGTTTATTTGTTTTTGACCCTGTATAGGGTAACTCCATAAAATAAGTATTTTTGAAAACGTAGTTTGTGTTTGAAAGTAATACACCTTAAGGTGGGAGTATCAACATGCTTGCCAACCTATAACCTATTTCGCGTAGATTTATTTATGTTTTCTAGCTTTTATACAAAATTTAAAGAAAATCAGTATCGACTTGACATTCTATAGGTAATAATTGACATATTTAATAAATATCAAGGAATTTCATAACTTATTTTAGGAGAATTGTATAGCGAAAAATATCGGGTAAGATTTTTTTTAACATTATTATGTCATTGTCACTCATTGTTCTTTCACTATACAATTCTCCCAAAATTAGCAATGAAATAAATTGATATTTTTGTAATATATCAGATACTACCTAAATAATGTACCGACGATATTGATTTTCTTTAAATGTTAGTTATTGAAATAATAAACTCAAAAAATCAACGCGAAATAGGTTAGTTGGCAATAGATTGAATGACGTTGAGAATTCAACCTTAATATTGAGTTTAGTTGCGCTGAGTCTTATTTTGCAAAAGTGGTGCAATTTACAAAATATGGGTAAAAAATCAAAATTATTTTATGCAACTGAAATTTTGCATGTGGGCCAGAAACTGCATTAAAAAAAACTTTTTCTTATAACTTTTTCAATATTTTCAGAAATAACCCCACTTTTAAACTATTTTTTGGTAAAACCTAAAATTTGACAGGATAATGTGAATCACGTGACTACTATTTTTTTGCTTAACTTTCATCTCGATCAAAGCAGAACTTGATGCCAAAGTCAAATTTCGAATAAAGCTATTAATAAAAACAAATTCCATATGATGCGGACTTTACTGGTCACACTGTATACACGACGAAGGAACATATTTCTTATCTAACCCCTTTAACCAGAAAAGCGTCAACAGGTATTTTGATTTGTGAGTTTAAATGAAAGTTTGTTTTTAGGAATATTTTTGTGTATTTTCAGTGTTTCCAGAAAGTGTTTTGCTATTATATTGAGTGTATAAGATATTTTGGTAGTATATTGTTGCCAAGTGCTTATTTTTCATGAAAAGTGGTAAACTTATTTTTTTTAACAATTATCTTATATCTATTTGTCCCTCAATAGCCCTAGATAACAGAAACTTATTTATAAACCTCCGACAGAAAAAATTATTGATGGCCAAATTATTAATTTTAGAACAGAAATATTTAGGAAAACATTGGCTACCGCATGTTTCTTAAGCCTTTTAAAAACTGATAATACAATTTTATTATTATAGATGTATAGTGTAAGGTTGCCAAGATGTGAGACAATTTACGGCCGTCTGTGGTAACGAGGTTTATTTTATATTGTTTATAGTTTATCCAAAAAAATATATATTAGCATTGAATGTAAAAAAAAAATATTTGAATAAACTTTTTATTATTATTATTATTATTGGGTTGTTAAAATAGAAATTCCGAAAATGTTTCATATTCGCTCAGTGTGTATTAAACCAAGTTTAAGCCACTATGCAAATCGTTATATAGTCATAATAGTAAAAAATTATAAGTAATGTTTTGTGAAAAAAAAAACTGTCTACTAACAGTCGAAACCTAGTATGGCAGTCCGCAATTATTAAGAATAAAATTTTAAAAAATGCAAATACTGACCTGTCTTTGATCCACTTTAGTTGTGCCATCCAACCGTAAATAAATATGACCGTGGAAGTTAAGAAACGCCTCCAAAACATCCAACATCTTGGTCATTTGAGTAAATATTAAAGCTCTATGACTGCCGGACTTAAGTTGCCTCAGGAGTTTGTCCAAAGTTTGCAGTTTTCCACAGTCGTATTGAATAAGTCTGGGATCTGGAAATTGCGTCACCATGGCCGACGCAATGTGATGAAGGGGAGTGGCCGGTTTCGAAAATAGTTGTTGAATCAAGTGCTTCTCTTCTTGGCAAGCCCAATATTCACTTGGAGGTGGATGAAACACACGGATTTCTGGTTCGTTAGCTTTTACTGCAGGAACATAAAATATAAACCTAAAAATCCATTAATTTATTAAAATTAAATGTCTATTACTGGTTCCAACACTAAACCCCAATAATTAGCAAAGGGGTTGAAAATTTATTACGGGCCAATAATGGAAAATGAAGAATTAGTGGCGTGTGCACTGCATCCACAGTTTGACACACCTGCCTTGCTTATTTCTAGTACCTTTCCAGTTAAAGTGAAATTTTCAGATTTTTTAATTTTTTATTCTCAACCAAATTAAAAAGTTTATTACAGAGAATATAACACTAAATATACAATATATAAATTCACAAATAAATGTTTAGTAACTATTAATAACTCCATCGAAATTATTGAAAAAAAAATATATAACCATTTACAAAAAAAAAAATATTAATTATAATACGTTTCAAGTTAGTTCAGTTTTAAAAAATATTTTTTTAGTGTTTTTTTAAAAGTCCATAATTTTGATATTTCTTTAATTTTTTTCGGCAAACTGTTGTAAATTGTTATTCCTTTATATAATATTGATTTTTGGCCAAAAGTACTCTTTACCATTGGTGTTTAAATATGATGATTTTGTCTCGTGAGGTGAATAATGTTGGTCGAAGGAAATATTATATTCGATTGTTTTTCTTTAATAATAATAGAGTGTACTAGAATGCATAGTTTTAATTTATAAAGCTTTTCTAAATTTAAATATCCATTTGGTTCATACCAATTTATAGTTGGTTCTAAAAAAGGAAGTTTATATATGCATTTAGTTATTTTGTTTTGTAGTTTTTTTAATGGCTGAATTGTAGTTAAATTCGCTGATCCCCAAATTGAAATCATATACTGTAATTTTAAATAAACCAAATAATAATTATATATTTTTTAAATATTTTAATGATATATAATTTTTAGCTTTAAACAAAATGCTAATTATTGTAATGTTTTTAGTTCCTGAAATTTTAGTAATAAACCGTAGTTACTGACAAGTAAAATCAACTTCTATTGTAAAAATACAGTGCGTCATATTAAACTAAACTCATCGAAAATATGTTTTTTCATTTTATTTGAATTTAAAACTATAAAGACATTGGAGTTCAGATAACAAATTTGTTATTTAATGTTTCTCACATTTTAGTAATAAAAATGAGTTACTAACGGCTAAAATGAACTTCATTTCTAAAACTCTAATTAGTTACAATTAACTAACGCCGCCGGAAATATGTTTTTGTAGCATTTTAACAAAAAAATTACAATAAGAAAAATCTCCAATTTAGAAAATTTTCTTACCGAATCTCCCACGCAGCAGAATTAATTCCCGATAATTTTTTTTTCGGTTTCACTAATGTTTTTGTTGATGGAAAATTTCCCTCGTCTTCGGCTGAGGATAATTTTCTGTCAACAAAAACATTCGTAACCTTGAAAAAATTATCGGTAATAATTCTGCTCCTAGGAAGTTTATAAATAAGAATTCCACATTATGCGATACTTTTATCAAGAATACATTTTTTTTCTAAAGCAAGTACTGTGCTTCGACTAAACATAATTTTAAAGGATTCCAAATAAAAATAACCTAGAAATTAAATTTCATTAATTTCAGATTGTATTTTTAACACGAATTACTTAAAACTTCAAAATGTTGGTTGGTTCTATTTTGATAAGTGTATTCCATATGATCTTACCTATCACAAACATCTTTTAATTGCTCTATTCTTCTCTCTGGACTATACAACATATTACTAAGGTAAATAGTAGTCTGGTCGATGTTCTTTTCAAACAGCGAATTTAAACAACTAATGTAACCCCCACACCAAGGATCTATTATATTTGGTTCGTAGATTTTTACAACATCTTGAAAATCTCTGCCATATAACGGCAATGCCGAACAACGTCGCTCATTAACGCGGCTCATAAGCTGTTGTCTTCTTTTGTAATCATATTTAGAATCATGAGGCTGAAAAAAAAACAACGCATTATGTATAACATGTTTAGAGGCGACGCAATAGAAACTTTTAAAATACTTCATGGGCATTATTCGGTAGAATTAACGTCTTTACGTTAAACATTAATTCTAATTGAAATTTGTCAATTTAATAACAGAAAGCACGATTTGTATTCAAAATTTGACAATTCTACTGATATAGTTTGATAATTTATACAATGTCTGGTGTTTTGATCATGTAATGTCTTGAAGTGTTGTTTGATTTTTTTTCTTTTAAAATAATAAGAGTGAATTATACAAATTTTTAATTTATAAATGTTTTGAACGTGTAAATACCCCTTCTATATAGATTAACAGTTGGTTCTAACAAACTGTGGTAATTTGTGTATGCGATTATTAATTTTATTTTGCCATTTTTGTAATGGTTTTAGTTTGATAAACAAGCAGATCTCCCCATAAAGATGTGATTTTGAATATATTAATGAAAAATATATATTTTTTAAGTATTTTAAAGGAATGTAATATCTGGCTCTGTACAAAGCAGATACTAAAGGAGATATAGAGTACTGGATATGGCTTTTCCAGTTTAAATTTTCGTCTAAAAACTAATAGTAAAAATTTTGTCGTTTTTGAATATTGAATATTTTCTTTATTGAATGTTAAGGGGTTAATGATTTATTTTTAATTATAAACAAAAGATTTTGTAAAATTTAACGTAAGTTTATTTTATTGAAGCCAAAAAAGAAGTATTTTTAAATCATTATTAATATCAAAATAAATTTCTGCGAAAGTTTAGCAAAATAAATAATTGTTGTATCATCTGCTAGCTTTATATTGCCCCTTGAGTTCAATTTGGAAACGGAATTAATGTAAATTATTAATAATAATGGGCCTAATATTGATCCTTCTGGAACATATTTCCTTTTTCCGACTTTTTCTTTCCCCAATTTAAACAAATTGTTTACGATAACTTAAATAACTTTGAAGTAGTTATTTCCCCTTATCCCAATACTGTATAATTTTCTTTCTAATAAAATATTATGGTTTATGTTTATATTGATCCCTTCGGACGCTCATTTAATAGGTACATAGAAGGCAAAAATATGACTATTACGACTGGACATATGCTTCTCTTTTACTTCATTTAGAAATGGTAATTTATAAACGGGGCATTCCGTATATTGTTAATAAATAAATAATTTGTAAGGCAAAAATTGGTTAAGTGCGTTATTATACCGTTGTGTCCAATAATAACGATTGATGTTACTTTGTATAGCCATCAAAGTAAATTTTAGAAACAATAAAATATATAGTCGGATCTGGTCTTATCGTGCGGGTCATACGATTCAAGAAAGACATACTCTCAGTTTTTGTTTTGTTTGCAAAATACGTAAGATAAATGAGACAGACTTATTCCATTTTGACATGAAAAAAAAGGATATGTATTTACTTTCCAGCGATTCTAAAAAAGCTTATAATAGCACCAGCTACGTTTTATTTTAAATATGCCAGTTTTGTGACTTTGACAGTTTGTGACAAAATGAAACAATTTTCTGGGTTTTTGCATCCCCAATAAAAAAAAATGGTACTTAATCTGATAAACTATTTCGAAAATGAAAGAAAAAGTGGAAATTCGCCAACCAATGTTCAGGAAACAATAGCCAAAGCACTGGGAATTAGTTTAAGGAATGTGCAGAAAATTGTGCATGAAACAAAACATAACATAATACTCAAGAATACTAAAAAGTGTAAACGAAGAAAGCCAAAGACTGAGGATTTAAGCGAAAATATTAAAATGGGAGTTCGAAATGTGATTTACGATTCAATACAAATCAAAACCAATGTAACTCTTCCAGTTTTACAAAAAACATTAAAAATTCGGGGTGTTTTGGAAATTGGACTTGAAGCGTTATCAAAATTAATAAAAAATTTAGGTTTTCGCTATAAAAAAGACTGTAACCGAATATTTTTATGTGAGCAGCCACAGATAGAGAGTCAGCGTGTTCAGTTTTTAAAAAAATATACGGACAATTACAAATCGAAATTTAGAAGTGGTATTTTTAGACGAAACGTGGATATTTTTGAATGGAAGTGGTTCAAAATCTTGGCAAGATGAGTCTGTAAAAAGTGTTAAAAGGAAAAAGGGGTGCGGTACGGGAAAGCGTTTTATTATTTTGCATGCCGGTTCTGCAACAGGATATGTTGCCGGTGCGAGTTTAATTTTTTCTTCAACATCAAAAAGTGCTGACTATCATAATAATATGAATTGCGAAATGTTTGAAAAATGGTTAAAAGTTTAATTGAAACCAAATTTGGATAATCCGTCTTTAATCGTATTAGATAATGCATCATATCATTCAAGAATTTTAAATAAACAGCCTACTTCATCTTGGAGGAAAAGTGATATTTATGAGTGGCTGGAAAAACACAACCAAAATCCTTTACCAAATATGCTTAAATCGGAACTCCTATCAATAGCAAAGTCTCTTAAAAACCCAAAATATACGCGGTAGATGGAATACTGCGTGAATATGGTCATGAGGTTCTACGACTGCCGCCATATCATTGCCAGTTTAACGCAATAGAATTAATATGGGCTGGTGCAAAGTCTTATTATGAAAAACATGTAGGTGATGGTCTTAAATCCGACCAAGTACAAATAGTTTGGCAAGACTCGTTAGATCATATTACACAAGAGTACTGGAAGAAATCCGTGGAACATACAGAAATATTAATAAGGGATTGGTGGGATCGAGAACAAGTACTAGATGTCGAAGTAGCGCCAATGATAATTGCTCCATTCGAAGACGACTCAGACGACGAGGACTTTTCAGATTTTATAAGTGACGATGAGATTTTTTAGGCTATAATTATAAACGGTGTTTTTCGTTTACATTTTTTAGTATTCTTGGGTATTATATTATGCTTTTTTTTCATGCACATTATTCTGCATAGTCCTTAAACTAATTCCCAGTGTTTTCATTACGGTTTCCTGCATATTGGTTTGCGAATTTCCACTTTTTCTTTCATTATCGAAATAGTTTATCAGACTAAATGCCATTGTATGTTTAGGTTTTAGTAGTAAAATTGTTAAAATAAATTGCACTGCTTATTATTGTCGTTTTTAATTAAAGGGTATAGTAGGTATATAATTAACGATTATATAATTTTTTTGTAACTTTTTCAACTCCCCTGTACATAATTTTTACAAAACTAATAATATTAGGTATATGTGGCTATCTTCGCGATAGCTAAAATAATGAAACTATTTTTCCTTCCTTCGGTATATTTGTAAATAATCTCACAACATTTTGATAGCCTCTGTGTTGTCTGATTTGACGCATATGATCAGTGACCTTTGGACCCGCGCGTTAAGACCAGATCTGACTATACCCGCTACACAACCGTGAAGTAGTACCATACTTGTTAGACAATTCCTAAGTAAACCTACTGTAAAAAATCCCTCTTAAGATAATATTATTATTTTATAACGTCGTTATTATGCAACCGAATATATATCACCAAAATTATAATACTTACTGGCATATGCGCTTTTTTATCATCCCTTTTCCACCGTACATCCGAACTATTCTGTTTAGAATATAATTGTCCTAAAAAATTTGAATTTACAGGTCTTAAGCCATCTTCACCTTTGGCGACAATTGAGGCAGTGGAATTCTAAAATTTGCATTCACCAATAAATACCAAATATTATGTAGAAGATAACCAGATTATTTTTGGGTCTTATCTCGGAAAGTTATACGTTCTATGAAGACTTTTTTTCTACTAGAAGTCGTTTTGCTTAATGTAGTGTATAATTTTTTATTACTGCCATCTTGACAAGAAAAGTAGGTGGCTAATACGACAAAAAAATCGAATTGCACCTGTAATTATGTACTACATTGCTTTTTGTGGGTGTTATTTGTGTTATTACCTTACAGGGATACTATTACGCATTTGGTTTTTACATCTGCGAGCAACCATTATTTGGATTTTTGGCTTTCTTAACCCTAATCCATTCTAGCTCTCTGTTTAAAGGTGATGACATTTCATATGTTTATATTGACATTGACAATAAACAAATTTGTATAAAACTTTAAAATGTGACAGTGATATTAATCACTCTATAATCTCCTAGATAGATACGAGGTGAAACAGTAAGGAAAACGACATCTGCTGGCAATCTTAGAAGCAAATTTTCTCATAATTTTTGCCTTTAAAAAATGTTAGGCATTGGTGGATATTTTATTATGACTTTTGGAATTCACAATTTTACGCGACGGTTTGACTGCCAACAGTTCTTGTCTAGCCTGGTCTAATTTTACAAATTACATTAACTAAACGGACAAAGTAGAAATTTCTAAAAAATAATTGATTTTCAAGTAGCCGTAGCGGTTCCCGAAATCGATGTGAAACATTATAATTTATGTAATATAACTGTCATTCAATAAATTGAACTAAATAACTTCTGTAGTTTTTTTTTCACGGGAAATACTTGTTTCCGAAAAAAAGCCAAAATAACCAGGCCAAAAGCAAATACAATAATATATTTTAGGAAAAATTATGTACTTTACCTACCGAGGGTGTGGTGGTTGTACCAGTTGTTACAGATGTTAATTGAAACTTTACATACGCTTTGGTTATAGCTTGGGTATTATTGACATTTCCAGATATTGACTGTTTGGATAGAAATGTTAGTTTTTGGCCTCCTAAAACAAAACAGGTTCATATTTTAGTATTTTTTATAGTCTTCATGTGTCTACTCTTCAAATATATAGTTCGACGCGGGGGGAAATACTTTAACACATTTTATTATCCTGCCCCTTCAGGCGCTGTAGCTATGAAATTGGGCGGCGCATATTTCTTAAATCAATCAATTTTTTAAAATTAAGTAATATAAAAATGAATCGCACATAGTTATAAAATTATAAAAACATAATATTTACCTCTAACAAGCTTTGTAGTAGGTATTTATAAATTTTACTGAACAATAAAATCAAAACATGTATACAGGGTGTCAGGTGCTACAAATTCGTGCATGTACATGGGGGTCTCCAAAACAGTCAGAGATATGAATATGGTTCAATTGGGGCGAAGCTGCGTATTTGGAGGCTTAATAATTTGGTGCAAGAAAATTGTAAATACTCTGATTACCTTCGGAGATATCGGTTTTTAGTTTTTGGCGCTTTAGTTTTCGACTTGAGAATTTAAAAAAATGTATAGCCAATTTTTATTTTCTACAAGATGGCGTTATAAGCTTTCAAATTCGACATTTTATTCTATAGTTACTACTGTAAAGTCAATTTTTTAAATACTTTTCTGGAATTTTAAATACGCTTTTAGGGAATTTTAACGTTTCGTCAGCAAATAACACATCAATAGTGTTTCAAATTAGCATTGCTTTACCATTATGGCCCTAGCAATTATTTTTAGGTTAGGAGTAAATATCAAAATTACATTGCATATACTTAAAACCTATGGTGTATAAGCAGTTTTTTTTTAAAGTTATTATACCACATACCTTAATTAATATTGTTTTGACTCTAGAAATGTTGTAAAACAGATAAAAGTAAAGTTGAAAAAAAAAGGATATAGTATATGGCAGTAACGTAAAAATGAAACAGAAGTTTTAAGGTTGGGAGCCAAAACTATAAAACAGATAATAGTAACTATTATCTAGTAACATTTTTTTTATAAAACAAATTACTATAGGCGTATGTAACAATAATAAAGTTACTGGGGCCGTAACGGTAAATAAAAGGTAATTTTTAAACTGATGGTGTGTAATTTGATGACAAAACGTTTGCCTTGCCTAACATTTCTAAAGCTTAGAAATCCCTAAAACCGTATTTAAATATCCACGTCCGTATTGAACTTGACGGTGCTATCTAAAGAACGAAACGTCGAACTTTGAAACTAATAATGCCATTCTCTAGAACATAAAAAAACGGCTATAAAAAATGTTTTTGTTTTTCCCAAGTCAAAAATTAAGACAAAAAAATTAAAAACCATAACTAAAAATTTCGATTTTCGGATATCTCCGAAAGTATCGTAACCATCTTCGTATCTCGTATCGTTTTGAGATCCCCATGCATTCAGAAGGATTTGTAGCGTCCTGAATATTAAAAAAGGTTAATAAAGTTATTGTAGAAATAGGATTTTATTAATACAAATTGGTAACTAACGCGATTAGAGTGAGGACCTGTATAAGAATCTATAGCCCCATTTTTGTTCCTGTTGTGTTTAGGCCGATGCGATTGATGGCATTAGTGAAATGAAAATATTGGAAGTGTATCAACCGCCACTTGCTTCAGCTAGACGCCAGGAATAAAAAAAATAACGCATTTTATGTTAAATATGCTAAAACTAATTTAATCAGGTTTTATTGTAAATATATTAAAATGCATATATTACAACCAGAAATATTAGATTAATAACAGAATATAGTATGTATGAATATGTTAATATATGACATGCAACAGCAACACCCTTAAGCTGATTGTGAAATTAAAATCAGCAATAATTTAAGCCAACAAAAATAAAATTATACCCAGGTTCGTTTTTACCATAAATATTATAAAAATACGATACCAACAAAATATCGCACAAAATTTGGATTTTACTTTGTTTTGACGTAATGAGAAATATTTAAGTACACCATGTTAGGTTTTTAGTAATTTTTATAAAATAAATCTATGGAAAAATAAAAATGTCAGTGCAATGATAAGATATTGTGGACATATTCAATAATATTCATAAAAATATAAAAACAACACGTATATTACTTGGAAATATTTCAAATTTAAATTAACATAAATACCTGCTGTAGTGGAGGTAACAGGCATATTTCCCGTAATATTAGGATTTGACGTCAACAAAAGATGCTTCCCAGTAGACGTTTGGACCAACTGAGCAAAACTAGCGGGAATTTTGTCAGTAGGTTTTAATACTGACGAAACGTTTATTGGTGTGGTTACTTGAACATGTCCACCAGTTTGAGATATATTAACAAGAGGAATGGCTAAAAAATATGCTATTAAATACAAGGCCCAACATGTTATATAAATTATTAAAAATTTACGGTAATCAGACAAATGCCTCAAGCTTTCAAAGTGGGAATACCCCATTTCAAGTTTATTGGTGTATATTTTTCATCATAATTGTAACTGGGAAAGTATCAACATAATATCGTGTAGGAGGTTTAGAAGTTTTCAAATAAATTAAAAAAAAGCTTTTTTTCATTTCTCTTGGCCTTCAAACTTTTCTTTTAAATAACAATACTGAAATTGGAAACTTTATTTCTACGCTCATAAGATTTACATTTTGTCATTACTTTAAATATATTTATAATATTTTAATTTATTATGAAACTAATATTTTTATATTTCGAAGAGAGCAAGAGAGAATAATAAAAATTTTGGAATTTATTTTATATAACTTTAAATAAGTAAATATATTGGTTATCATCTGCAAAATGACGCCCCCTGACAATTTGGCAAATTTCTGTGTAAGAAGAAGTTAGATGCCATTTTGCCGACGATGACTAGTGACAAGAGGAAATATGAATTAACATTTTAAGGAAGGATAGGATTTTTGTTAAAGGAATTCAAATTTAATGGAAAAATTAAATTGTTTTTTTGTTTCATTGTAAGGACGAATACTTTTTTAGAGCGTTTTCGTATCACTAAATTATTATATACTCAATAGTTATATCCGCGCAAGGTGAATATTTTTGATTATACAATACTGACAAGCCTGAACTTACAGCGTGACTTGCAATGTAAAGAAATGAATACAAAATGGACTTGGCGCAAGGTAAAAAGAGATTCATAAAGATTCAGCGTTGCAAAGTGCCAACTTTTCTGTTCGAGCACTATTCACATTCCGCTCCCGCTGCCTTCCCCCTTCATAGCAGTGCGATGTGTAGGTGATGTCACGCCTCCGTAGTCATGGCAACCGACTTAGTAGTCGCGTTAAAGCGGGACGGATAGTCGGCCGAACAAACCATAGACAATTTACCTTTAGATACCTACAGCTTATCTCCTGCGCAAACAAAAGTTACGTTTTATGGGTGAAAAAATACGTCCAAGCGCATGACTCGTCGGTCAGCTGTCTTCATTCGGGGAACCTTCGTGCATGCGCACAAACCTCGTGTTATCGGCCGTCCTACTTTATCGACAATACTCTCCAGAACCGGCTCGGCCGCCATTTTTGTTGTTGTGTTTTAAGGTTTCTCTTCTCTGCGGATTCCTTGTAGTTTTCTAAAGTTTTCAGCTATCGGATCGGCTATCGTGGATTGTGCGACTGGTGTTTAATATTTATGGATTTCTGGTTTTTGTGTAGTTTAGTTAGTGAATTGTGTTTGTGCTTTTAGTGACTCGGATTGTAATATAAACAATGACTAGTACTAGTTGCAGCCGTTGTATAATTGTATTATGCCCAAATAGGGGTAAAATAAACCCTCTATGGTGGCATATGAGCAAGAATTTAAATTTTAAAGCCCGGACCTGTCTATTTTCCTATTCGTCAAACGATAATGTTGCAGTGCGCATGTCTAATAGTTCCCAGTTTTGTTTACATGCGCGAGGCCATAAAACTGCCACATTCGTGATTATTGTTTGTTTATCTAAAGGTAAATTGTCTATGGAACAAACCCGCGCTTGATAGGTCTGTATATCTTGCCGTGCGAATAGAAAATGCTCATTCGGTATAACTTGCCCGTTGGAATATGGCTATGTTTAGTTTGAATTATTTTAATTGATTGCTTACATACATTGCGTTATTGGTTTTTTAAGTAAAGTATTTTTGGATTCTGTTTGAAATAATTGCAGGGAGGGCGGCGCCCCAGAGTCCTTCATTACGAGCCGCCACTGCACGAAAGCTTGACAACATATATACACAATGTATGACCAACGAAATTCAATTATCGAAGTTATATGGTTTAGTGTATCGACAGGTTCGACAAGCACCACATTTCCCTTAAAATGTTTTAAGACTTCTGATGAGGCTTTTGGATTGACAACTGTCAAGCATATAAAGTATACTCGCTATTATTACTACCAGTACTACAGGTGATGCAATTAAGACACTTCTTAAAGAAAGAAGTATTGGAGGCGATGAAATTAAGCGTGATCGGGATAGTGACAGAATGTACATTAGCAAAAATGCCTTTATTAGGTGATTACATTATTTATGCAACAATCATATAGCAAAACAGTCATTTGGATGCATAAAAAGAAACAATCCAATAACTTTAAAAATTAAGATTCATTATGATAATAAGGATATTATGTTGGCCTAGCCGCATTCACTTTAATATGGCTAAATGATTGCAATCGCAAATAATTATCCAAATAGCAGGAAATAAATTTTGAATACCGACAGAAATAGTACGCAGTTGATTTTTTTAGAGTTTGTATCCATAGGGTTATATTAAAAGACAAGTACCAAAAATCCAACGGAAAAATGGCACATTCGCTTTCTTAATATTGCATATTATTTTAAGTGTACACATTTAAGTTATCAAACAATAAACCGTGATCGTTAGTTTAGTCAAATGGCTTAACTTAAAACGAATAGGGCTTGATGACATTTTTTGTGAATTCAAGCTATTGTTAAAGCAGGATATATTATAAAGGTATTGAAATCAGAAAAATTGGTTATTTAAAATATAAGTAAAGTAAAGTATTTTTCACAATAAATGGTTGACATCGTTTAACTACCTGGGACGTTTTGCAAGAGCTCGGCCATAAAAATGCAAATAAACTGTCGGTCAGGGTCGGATTATATTTTGTAATTATATCAGGTAATATACAGTGTGTCTACGTAAGTTGGCGGCATATGGGAAACTTTTTTATTATTAATTTTACGAAAAAAAGTTATTCTTCATAAAAAGTTCTGCATGGTCCAAAACCTAAAATGCAACCATCAAATATCGAAATTTTCCAGTCATATACGAGGTTTGACAACAAACGTGAATTTTTCCCAAGAGTAAAGTAGCTTTATTTTTGACATTATCAAAAATTGTTATTAAAAAAAGTTGATCAGAACTAAAAACTACGACGAAAAATTATTTTATTGATTTATTATTAATTATTTAATTAATTTAATGCGCGTTATTGCATATTTAGCCGTAGTTTTTAGTTCTGATCAACTTTTTTTAATAACAATTTTTGATAATGTCAAAAATAAAGGTACTTTACCCTTGGGAAAAATTTACATTCTTGGGAAAAATTCACGTTTTTTGACAAACCTCGTAAATGACTGGAAAATTTCGATATTTGATGGTTGCATTTTAGGGTTTGGACCATGCAGATCTTTTTATGAAGAATAACTTTTTTTCGTAAAATTAATAATAAAAAAGTTTTCCATATGCCGCCAACTTACGTAGACACACTGTATATTAGTAGATATGTAGATATTTTATGTCATTAAATAATATATTATTAATAACGAATTAAATATCCAAAGTCCTACCCTGTAGTGTATTTGCTTGTTGACTGTGTGTGTATAACAATGGGATTAAACCGGTAGTTTTATTGCAGTCAATAAGTCGATACCATTTAGGGTGAAAAATACGTTACGATGTTCCGCTAGAAAAAAAAACGTAAGAATATGTAAACTAATACTAATATAACCCTGTAAATAATAACTCTGATATACCAAAAAAAATTGGCTTTGTACTAGTACTATTGCATTGTAATGTCTGATAGGTTAACATAAACTTACTTTTCACTATCCCCTGAGTAACTAACTGTACTCCATGTACTTTCATTTTCATGTTCGGATGTACCGCATTCTTGGTGGATTGTTGTAAAGGTTGATCCTTTTTATCTTCCTGTTTAATTTCACTACTCTCTCGTAACTTGACTTTCATGCTTAACTTGCAAGGAGGGCAAGATGGTTTTTCAATAGGATGGTCGAGGGTTATAACTTTTTTAGCAGATTGCCTCATTCGATAGCATTGATATGCTCCTAAGTGCATTTCTAACATAATTAACAGCAAGTTCATAGAGTACGGATTAATATGCTAAAAAAAGGGAATAGTTAAAATGGTATAAAGACCTAGAAAAATTTAATACTTGGTATAAAATAATCGAAAGTCCGGTGCCAACCGCTTTCTTCAAGACCAATTATTTTTTTAAATCAGGCAAGACAGTCAATCATCTTATGCAAAATGACGTCCTCTCAGGTTCTTTTTTAAATTTCTGACCCAGTTCCAGGAAATTACACTCGTAGAGAATGAGTTGAACTTTGACTGCTTTACAAACTCGCATATTGCCGTGAAAAACTAACTTTTTTGCAAAATACTTCATAAAACATCAAATCTTATGCCTTAAAATAATATTTATCGATAGTAATCTTGTGCGTTAAGGTATAGCGAAATTAAAAATATTTTACATTATACAGGGTGCAAATAAAAAGTAGGTGTCACAAAGTTAGATTTTTAAATGGGACATGAGTGGATTTTTATATTATACGTGTAATTTCCTACCTTGTTTACTATTAGTTTATTATACGAAAAAGGTATACTTTTCAATATAAATTTATTTGTTAGCAGTACCTATTAAGCAATCCAACGACGTGTCAAAAATGGCGGCTGTAGGCAAATACTGCTTTATAATTGGTTCATGTGGACAAGAAAATGAGATTGACAGTGGGTGAACCAATATTTTTTGCACACAGCAGACATTAAAAATCACGTGATATGAATCGACTAATTTAACAAGGTTTCCACTCACCTTAAATACATTATAATGTAGTGCAGAGTAGACAATAGAGGGGATGTGCATTTTAATATTATCACATTGAAATGAGGAAATAGTGGGCCTAACTTCAAATAAATTGGGATGATTGCACACTTTTCTTAACTGCATAAGAACATTTATTACACTGAGTAAATTACCACTGGAAAGGGTTTCTCTTGTTCTAAAAAAAAAGTATAATGTTAAGAGTGTTGGAATTCTAGTCTTTACACTGGTAGTAACATTATTACAATATTATCTTTTACAATAATGAATATAGGACATTTGGCAAAGGAAGCTGGTTCTATCATATATACAGGGTGTCCCGGAAAATGTGGGAAATCTCCCGGATATGAAAAAAACACGTTAAAAGCACACTATAAGTTCGTATAAACTTCTTTCGTATCGGCCTCCTCTTCGGAGATATGGGCTCCCAAAAAGTTCCTATGGAATTAAGTTTTTGACACATAATTGTTAAACCAACAGGTATATTTCAATTTTTTTTTTCATGTTATGATCTATACCAGGTAAGACCCTTCAAATTACTATCCCAGAAAGTGGAGCGAATTACTCACAGCTGCAGGGACGGACTAGCTGTGACACTAATGTGCCAATTTTTTTTTTACGCCCTGTATGATAAAAACTTTGGACAACGTTTTTTACATACCTTTAACTATTGACTAAAAATTAAGCACTCTTCATTCATGTCGCTAATCCTAACCGTTTTCGGAAAAACGTCCTTTTATTGCCATCATGCATTAATATTAAGCAGTTAAAAGTGAACATTTATAATAATTATAAATATTATTTATGAGAGCAAAGATGTATCTATTATTGAAATACGCCAAATATACATGATGTAAATATGTCAAAAATGCCGTTTTTCCGAAAACGGTTAGGATTAGCGATATGAATGAAGAGTACTTAATTTTTAGTCAATAGTTAAAGGTATGTAAAAAACGTAGTCCAAAGTTTTTATCATACAGGGCATAAAAAAATGGGCACATTAGTGTCACAGCTAGTCCGCCCCTGCAGCTGCGAGTAATTCGCAACAATTTCTGGGATAGTAATTTGAAGGGTCTTACCTGGTACAAATCAGGAAATTTTTTTTAAATATACCTGTTGGTTTAATAATTGTGTCAAAAACTTAATTCCATGGGAGCTCTTTGGGAGCCCATATCTCCGAAGAGGAGGCCGATACGAACGAAGTTTATATGAACTTGTAGTATTCTTTTCACGTCTTTTTTTCATATCCAGGAGATTTCCCACATTGTCCCGGACACCTTGTATAAAAAAAAGTTAAAAGTGCATCTTGTTATACAAAAATAAGATACTAACTATAGGGAAATATCTCGCGAGGCTGTGACCAAAGTATATACATGACAAAAAAGGTTTAATTCTGGTCCGTTTAATTTTTATCGGTTGGTATGCAGCCCAGGGCCGGACTTAACATTATATAGGTATATTTTAAAAATAATTTTATAACAAAATATAGATTTATCAAGCTTTACTAAAAATAAGTTTTAATTACCACCATAGATGAATTGGGTGGAAGGATTATTAATTAAATAAGTTTTGGCATAATATGGGTAAATTTCGGTATTTGTATAATACGTGGTAGAGTTCATCTACTAGTCCAGAGGTAACTTTGCAGACACAGCACCCCTCTGGCATCTTATATAAAAATACTCGCGACTTTAGCCACCATTCCCAAATGTTACATTTGGGGAATGTGTTCCTCTGCTTCTGATCAACGACTTGTTAGGTCAACTGTTTAAAAAGCACGTTACGTGTGCTGCTGCTCACTAATAAGACTGGGCGAAGCAATTACAAATTCCTTTATAAAAATATTTGTCTTTATACTATGGCAATTATAGTTAAATTTACGTTATCAAATCGAAAATAAATGAAACAGCAATGTTCAATGTTATCGCATACCTAGCTTCAAGTCACATATATGGTAACATTGCATTGATTTTAACAATGGGCACGTGTAAAACAACATTTTCAAGCACAATTTCTTGATCCAGAATAGGTTTTTGGGCAAGAACTTGACTCCTGCAACATGTGCTTAAGATATGAACATTCCGGAGCATGACAGTCCACTCTTATCGTAACATTGTCTGGCCATTATTTCTAATCTGAGCGCAAAATTAATTTGTCGAAAACACATGCCGGCTGTGTAGGCAGGTGGTACAGGTCAAATCTGAGTAATTTGTTTGTCCCCAGGCGTAGTTTCGTTTGATCGGCTTCTATTCAGACCAGTCTCGAGCAGGCGAATTAATTTACCTATCTATTTAACACACGCCCCGATATGCCAGTATTGTTAAGAAACTCATTAATTTTCAATAGCCAAGAAAGACACGACTAATGAGCCTAATGAATAAAAATTAAGCAATTACTTTTTAGTAAAAGCAATTGCTTGACTAGCAAATGCTATAAGTAAAAGTAATTGCTAGATCTGGATATGAATAAAATTTTGAAGCAATTGCTGTTTTACTTACACCTCTGTAGCAAAGCTTATTCAACACAAGTTCAGACGTAGCTTATCCACTTGTTCAGATTATAGATTTCATGTTCAGTTTGGTGCCTAATTTGCAAAAGAGTTGACGTAAATACAACAACGATGGTCTATTTATTTAGTACAATAGTAATCTGTTACGTTTTTGTGGAAAATAGGAAACTTATATTAATTTGTGATATGGCCGATTTCAGTGAAAATGGGGAGTGATGAAGAAATTAAAGGAAAGCAATTGATATTCGTTCACAAATTGAAGGAACATAAATAAATCTCTCTGACCACAATCGTTTAGCTTCCACAACAGCTTCAGCACTTGTAGGAAATTTATTAAAAATATTGGCCTTCTCCAAAACTGCATCCATTACAGAAGTGTATGTCTTACAGACAGTGGTTTGGCGAACACCGAGTTCTTCACCTACAGAATTTTTAAAGCCCGGATCCGACAATTTCCGCAGAAAGACTTTAATCTTATTTAAAGGAGACAGTGCACCCCCTCGCCTTTTACCAGTATCAGTCACAAAATAATTTGCCAACCACTCAACATTTTCGCAGTCAAATTGATATAACTTTCTGAAATCATCATATTATCTGCAATTTTTACGCACACTGTAGATTTTTCTATTACAGACGTTCATATATTTAGCCATAATTGAAGACACAAATTTAGAGCAACGCGCGTGTATGCCGCGGAGAACTAAAGTTGACTGCCACCAAGCAAATGATCGACCGACCTTAAAAAGTTGAAAGCAATTGCTACACTAGAAAAAGCAATTCCTTAATTTATTCATCACATTTTAAGCAAACGATAGCAATCGCTTCTATTTTTTAAGAAAAAGCATTGACTAGAAGCAATTCCTGCACTTTTAAGCAATTGCTGGAAGCAAAAGCAATTACTTTAGTTTTTATTCATTGGCTTTCAAGAAATTACTTCGATTTTATAAGAAAAAGCGATCGCTACATTTTTATTCATTAGGCTCATTATTGCATTATTTAATGATTCACCTTGTCGTTTATTAATCAAATTAATTAGTCGTTATCGGAATTTTTGTGAAATTTATCTTTTTTTACCTATTTTTATGATGCTTTAACCCCACAATATGAACTGATTCCAACATTACTGACGTTGTATAAACAAAAGGATGAAATATTTTTTCAATGAGTCTAGACGAGGGACTAGAACCGCAATATCCGATCAATAGTATTGTTAGATTTGCCATAACATTTCGAAATCACGTTTTTCTAGAGACGGGAAGAGAGGCGGAATTTGCACCCGTAACGGTATATTTTGTATTGTCGCTAAAATTTTAATATAGTAACATGGTTCCCTAATACATTAATGATTGACAATAATTGTAAATTTAACAGTAGAATAGAGGCTTTAACGGCTGAACTTTTAAAACTAGACTAAGTGGAATAGGGCAAAGCACAAGTTGTGATTTGGTAAGGTGGGTGGGCTATATTTTAAGCTGACAACTAATACATGTTAGCAGTATCCTCCTTTACCCCGTAACTTATCAGTTAGACTAGTCCCACACGCGCAGTTATTACAATAGTTGACAATAAGTAACTCATTGAGATAATTTAGATTTTTATTAGGGTTAAAACAACCCTAAGTTAACATATACAGTGTGGTTGTTTAAGTGTGCAACATATTATGGGCACTTTTTTTATTACCGATTTCTCAGATAATTTAATTCTTGATAAAAGTTGGTGTATGTTCGATAATTATATTATTTGTACTTGAAATGGTTGCAAGTCAAACGGCGTACAGGGTAGGCCAAAAAATATAAAACTTGTACAAGAATAAAGTACCCCTATTTCAGAAATTCAGCAAAATGTTATTAAGAAAAGTTGTTTAGAATTAAAAGTTATGCATAGATTCATAAACGTGACCTCCTAAAATAAAATAAAAATATATATTTTCTTAAAAAACATTAATAATTTCCCAATTTTTTTTTTATATTCACCATAAAAACCTTCATTAAATAATCAAAATCAAATCTATTTCACATATCTTTGTTCAAATTCAAGCATATTTGGAAAATTTACTTGAATTTTTAATTTATTAAGAAATCACAAACTTCATGTTTGTTGCAACGATAATAAACACAACTTTAAAATATCCTAAAAAAACTTTTTAACAAGATAAAACATAAACATAATATGCTAACTAAAAAAACTATTATTTGAAGTGCAATATTTTTATTTTAAATGTTTATTAAAAAAACTGTACAAATTAGAGGACAACATGAAATCCTACTAAAATAATCGCAGATACCTATGGAAAAAAACAAACAAGGGCTAAAAGTAAACATTATTATATGGTGCCAATGGTTTTACCAATTTTTATTGGCCTTTTTTTATTGTAACTACTTAACAATAACCAAATAAAACAAAAAGTATTTGAAATGCAGAAAAAAATAAAATTAAGTAAGATTGTGTAAAAAATTTTCGACGCGTCTCTGGTTGTCCTTCTTGTTCAATGCATTTAAATTGTCCGATCATAAAATTCTTTAAATTATAGGTTTTTAATTAGCATATTATCATTACTAATGTTTTATCTTGTTAAAAGGAGTTTTTAGGATATTTTAAAGTTGTGTTTAATGTCGTTGCAACAAACATGAAGTTTGTGATTAATTAATAAATTAAAAATTCAAGTAAACTTTACAAATATGCTTGAATTTGAACAAAGATATGTGAAATTATTTGATTTCGATTAATTTATGGTGAATATAAAAAAAAAATATTTGGGAAATTAATAATGTTTTTTAAAAAAATATATGGGTCACGTTTTTATACATAACTTTTAACTCTAAACAACTTTTTTTAATAACATTTTGCTGAATTTTCTGAAATAGGGGTATTTTATTCTTATAAGTACAAGTTTTATATTTTTTAGCCTACCCTGTACGCCGTTTGACTTGCAACCATTCCAAGTGCACCTAATATGATTATCGAACATGCACCATCTTTTATCACGAATAAAATTTTCTGAGAAATCGGTAATAAAAAAATGCCCATATGTTGCACACTTAAACAACCACACTGTATTTCAAATTTTGACAAATGTTCACGTTGCGACTAAATTTATTCCAAATTATAATACAACTTACAGTGAAAAAAAAAGCTGTTGTAATAACAAGAAGCATATTTTCTAATACTGTTATTTTTCTTTTTAAAAAAAGCTTTTATATTTGTTTTAATAAATCAGAACTTACTTTGCTCTAGACATATAATCATCGTATAGAAAACGCTGCCTCTTAGATAATCGACACATTACAACATGTTCATATTTCTTTGGCATTTGTTTCTCTACTTCTGATTTTAACCTTCGTAACAAAAATGGTCTTAGTACCTAAAAACAAAATATCGCATATGCTATAACATCACATTTACTACTACATAGACGGGTTGAAAGCGGATTGAATGGATTTATTTTTCAATTGTACAAATTTTGTATTTTTTATGTCAGTTTAGTTTTGAAATTAAGCCAACTTCTAGGAGTCTAGAATAGAGCGGTACTGATTATTAAAGCTATCAAATGATGTTGCAAAGTGGTTCAGACTATATGGAGACTACGACAACTAATGACTAAAATTACATTTTTAAGGGTAAATAAAGTTTAATGCAGGCAAACAATTATGGTACAATTATCTGCATTTATTTAATTATTTTATTGTCACGGGTTTTTACTCACACAATAAAATTAAATAAAATACTGTACCTAGTTTGTGAACCATTAAAGAAAATAAATATTTGTATATATTATATATAAGTTTTGTGACTGGGAGGTGACAAAGTTTAAATTTATTGGCCCTTTGTCATATTTTACAATACCTCTTGTGAATAAAATTACACTTATCAAAACGTAACATGATACGGTAAAAAATAGGAAATTTTAAGGCCATTTCAACGCCCTTAATGTAAAAAAGGCAGATAACCTAGAACAGCCCACGATTGTTAAAATTTTAACGATGGTTATTTTTCAAACCAATACAATGCTATTTGTTAGATTCCGACAATAAATCTTTTGAATTATGACCCATTGTCGGAGCTACTATGTTTTTTGTGTAATGCAAGCAAATTTTTGAAGTAAATATACGATCGAGGACTATGGTTCAGCAATTTCGGAAAATATTCAGAATAAAATAAAACTATTTAGTTAGTCTTTTCTACTTTAGGTGTTAGTCACATAATGTCTCAAAAACGCATGGCATCGCAAACAAGAATTTGAGTACGGACTGGCTAATGACGCATCAAGAGAGTAACTGAAATCGAGTAGTTTTTGTTTACAGAAAATTAGCTACATGTGCAGATGTTGACCATATTATAGCAGGATTTTAGTAAATGTTTAATTTATTTGGCGTCAGCGGCGGATTTAGGGGAGGGGCGACGGGGGTTTCGCCCCCCCCTGAGCCTTCTTAACCACACCTAAAGTCAAATACGTCATTCGCGAATTCCTGTGAAATAAATATAAGAAAAACCTTAATTTCAACTTCACATAATTAATAATAGAAATAATAGAATATTTTATAAAACAAGCCAGCCAATGATATAAATAAATTTATTGTCATGTTTTAAAAATAAAAGAAAAGATCAACACTGTTATTTTAAGATAAATGCATATGGCTTAACTGGTAGCAGCGGCGGATTTAGGGGGGGGGGGGGGGCGCTGTAAGGACTGTAGCCCAGGGCGGCAAATATTAGGGGGCGGCATTTACAACATTAAAATTAAAACAAACCAAACACGCAGACCTTCGCAGAAACTTCATTATAAGCAGCTTTTCAATGATATTTTAGATACTACAAAAGGCCAGATTGAACTAAGATTTTCAGATTGGCATGAATTAGGTACAATTTTTTGACTTAATGAATAAAAATCTTTTTTTAAGTTTTTCAGAAAATTTCCCAAATAATCTTTCAGATAGTTTATGTCTAAGGTACAACTTTATAAAAAAAGAGTTTTTAGTTTAACTTATTTTTAACAGTTTTTTATGGTGAATTTTTGAGAAATTTTGGGCGTGGTCAAGAAAATTTTTCTCCCGACACTATCCTGCTCGTCTCATTGTAGGTAGGTAGATATTACAGTTTTTAGTTTAACTTATTTTTAACATTTCTTTTCAGAGTGAATTTTTGATTTTGGGCGTGGTCGCGAAAATTTTTCGCCTACGGCGCTTCATTTCTAAAACTTAGTCGCCCCCCCCTCAGCAAAATCCTGGATCCGCTACTGTAATTGGCGTACCTCATAAAAATTTTAGAAATGAAACTCATCTTATTATACGTAAACACACAACCGACATATTGTGTTATCTTTAGGTAGTTTTGCTTGATCTATTTGTTGAAATAGTTTGCTTGATCTATTTGTTGAAATAGTATTCAAAATATGTCGATAAGATATTTAGGCTTTATTGATTTCAAGATATTTGGAAGGGGATCGTACATATTTGATATACGTAAAGGTTTTTTCAAAATGCGCGGTTCTATGTAAAGATGGTGTTATGAGACGACCAAAACGAACGTTAATGTTTAACAAATTTTGACAATCCTGAAGAAACTGTAGTAAGTTGAAATTTACCTTGGCTAAATCGTAATTATATCATAACAAAAGAAAACTATCTATGAAAATGAAAATCTACTCTCTACTCATTTTTACTATACAGGGTGATACAAATTCTACGCTCGCCATCGAGATCTCGTAAACGGTACGAGATACAGTGAAAGTTAAATTGGGACAAAGTTGCGCAATTTGCACGCAAACATGACTTACAAGCCGTCGAAAAGTTTGAAAAATTCCTAGTACTTTTGAAGATATTCGAAAAAAAAAAATGAAAATTCTCGTTATTTTATTTTTTCCTAGCTTTAGTTACAAAGATGGCAAAAAATTTATTTTATATTTTTATTGCCGCTTTTTAATTTATATGTTGCGATCAGATATTAATTCTAAAGTTTCGTGTTTTGGGTACAAGTTTCGACCCCAATAATAACATCTTCAGACTTGATCTTCAGTAACGGTGGGATATATCTAATATTAAATGGCGGCAAAGTTGCACAATTTGAAATCGAATAACATGACAATATTTTTTTTTTTAAATAATCCGAGTACTTCTGAAGATAATCGTAAAAAAGAAAGAAAAAACGAAAAGTCTTCCTCCACAAAATTTAATAGAATAATTCTTAAGGGTCTCTACATGTTTCGAACGTAGAAACGTTCATCATCAGGAGACAGAAAATGTAATTAAAAAGTGCTGACGGTTTTAGCAGAAGAGAAAATGGTAAAGGACCTTAATGGAGCTTTCATGGGATCGAAAAAATATTTTTGATGTGTAAAAGAGCCATAAAATGGAGAAATTAATGAAATTTAAACCATATTCAGTATGTGAGAAGTCAGTATAAGTGGTCTAAGATAGATAAAAATTTTTATCTATCTTCGACCACTTATACTGACTTCTCACATACTGAATATGGTTTAAATTTCATTAATTTCTCCATTTTATGGCTCTTTTACACATCAAAAATATTTTTTCGATCCCATGAAAGCTCCATTAAGGTCCTTTACCATTTTCTCTTCTGCTAAAACCGTCAGCACTTTTTAATTACATTTTCTGTCTCCTGATGATGAACGTTTCTACGTTCGAAACATGTAGAGACCCTTAAGAATTATTCTATTAAATTTTGTGGAGGAAGACTTTTTGTTTTTTCTTTCTTTCCCATACTTTTAACTCCACTTTAAGCATGGACTACTTCTTCAAATAATCGTAAAAGACCAAAATCAAGGTTTTCTTTTTCAAAGATTACGCATCACAAGTATTACATTAAAATCGCGTTTAAATTAAATGAACAAACCGGAGGTTTACAAAAATGCAAATATATAAGGGCTTATTAAAACAACAAACCCGATGATAGCACCCCCAAGACGAAACGTCGGACTCAAAAATCTCGGACGAAATTTATATATAAATATTTGACTAAAGCAATTATTGCACTCTTATTTTTATTAGAAACAAGGTTTACGAAACTACAATAAAAAATACAGATTCGTATACATACATACCTAATGATATACCCAAAGCGACAATGACATAAAAAGTATTGTCTACCCTCTCTGTAAATAAAGCCAGGAAAAAATACAATTTTTGGTTTTCCGAATATTTTCGGAAGTACTAGGACTTTTCCCAATTTTTGGACAGCTCGTTAGTAGTCTCTAAATTGCTCACTTTGCCCCAATTTTACCTTTGCTATTCTAGCTCTTACCGTTCCCGATATCTCAATGGAGAGCGTCAAATTTGTAACACCCTGTATACACCCGCATTTACTGCACGTTTGAGATTTTTAAAAATGCTTACCTTATGCAGTCTTTTTATAATACTATCGTTATATTCAGAATTCCCTTCAATCATTCCAGTTACTGGATTGGAAAACCACTCTTTAAACTCTCTGTGGGACTGAAAAACATTGGGCATTAGGAAATGCATTAAGGACCATAATTCCATCAGATTGTTTTGCAGAGGTGTCCCGGTCAGTAATATTCTCCTTTCTGTCTGAAAATTTAATAATAGCTGCCACCTCTGCGATTTGAAATTTTTAATGTTTTGAGCCTCATCCAAAATAAGATATTTCCATTTCTTTCGGCGAAAACTCTGATGATCTTGAATAACTAGTTTATAAGATGTTATGCAAATATGGAACGTATTAGGCTTTGTCCAACCAGTTCTTTTTAGTTTCCTCTCTTTTTGGGAACCGTAATAAGTCAAAATTTTAAAAGCTGGACACCATTTTTTACATTCCATTTCCCAATTTAACATAACAGAAGTGGGGACAACAATAAGGTGAGGACCCCAATTTTCTTTCTCACAGGCTAAATGAGCTAAAAGTGCTATGGTTTGAATAGTTTTTCCTAAGCCCATTTCATCTGCAAGTATTCCATTTAACTTTCTTTCATACATAGTTACTAGCCAGTCTAAACCAATATGCTGATATTCTCTTAAAGGTAGCTTAAGCAAAAATGGTACTTTTGTTGAAACTGTAGTGGAAGACAATGTATTACCTTTGGGTTGGATGCTTTCTGCAATGGCGGCAGCATCATTAATAAGGTCGTCTTTTTCGTCAGTCTTTGTTCTTTCTCCCCCATCTTTTTGAGAATCGTCGACAAGCAACTTGAGGCTTTGATTTTCAGTTTGAGAATCATCCAGTTCTTCCGTGCTTTCGTCTTCAGACTCTGAATCTTCCTCAGATTCAACAGACTCTGATTTAGATTCCTTATCTGTATCTTTCTCTTTACTTGCTCTTTTAACACTACTCTCGGCTTCTGATTTTTTACTTTTTTTACCTATGCTTTCATCATCGGAATCCTCAGACTCGCTAAGTCGAATATTATCCCTATTAAGAAGATAATTTCTTAGAAAATCATCTTCTAGTAGGTCATCAAGCTCTAATTGAGATTCTCTTTGCAATGCTTCAACTTCTGCACTCTGGTCACCAGTTTCAATTGCTGCCTCTTCTTGCTCAATAGTTTCTTCATCATCTTCATCACTCTGCATATGTGGATCAAATTCATCGTCCGAGTGGGGTCTAGAAGTTGATCTAGAAGATATATTGCTAGACGGTACCTCAGCGGATGATTTGTTCATGCCTTCTGCTAAAAGTTGTGAATATTTCTCTGTCTGGTCAACAATAAAGCTGAGTTGTTGGTCTAATGCTTTTTTTCGCTTTTCTTCTAAAATAGTATTTTGTTTATATTCCACAAGCTTTTCAACATTATTCCAGAATGTTTTTATTTCTTTAGCACAATATCCTGCTATCCTTCTTAGATGTTGTTCTTGAGCTTTTTCTGCTCTCTGAGCGGCAAGGGCTTTATCTTGAAAATATTTCTGAACCATTCGAGCACACTTTTTAGCCGCTGCCTTCTTCCATTTTCGTTCTTGTGCAAAATCAGCAGCAAGCCACACCATTTCCTCCAATAAGAAGTCCCAATGAGCTTTTCCTCGAGGCATTTCTTGTACTTTGGGTAGTCGCTTTTCAGACCAAAGACCATCTTTTTGAAGATCAGATATTCTTTGAACTACGTAGGCTTCTTGTTTAGCCTTTTCGACAATCTGCTCTTGATTGTTACTGGCTGTTATAGTTTTAACAGGACCAGGTGCTATAGTTTCAAGAGTTTCAGGGGTAGATAAGAGTGAATTACTGATTGCAGGTGGCTGACTGACAGAGTGTGAAATACCTGGTAGAGAGTTTACAGAAGTTGCAGTGGGAGTACTAGGAGTGGTGTGTGGAATTGCAATACTGTGAGTAGGTTCTTCAGTATATTCTTTTGAATCAATGACATGTTCCTTCATATAAGCTAAATACGTTTGACTTTTAGGTCTTTTTGCGTATTGATACAAATCAAGAATATTACCTCCAGCCTCTAGATAAAATGCCTCTAATAAATGTTCGGCATACTTCTCTTTCAGTAACTTAGATCTAACTATTCTATGATTCATAATACGTTGTAATTTAGTAGAATATGGATCTTTTTTTTCAGGTGTTGACGAAGATGGCCGCTTAACTGCTCGTGGATGGGTTGTTGCCGTTGCTGTTGTTGTAGAAAGAGGCGTAGTTATTTGGCTGTCATTAGTTGGAAATAACTGTAACCGAATGTTAGCATTTCCTCGGGATTTTAAAACATTTACAATCGACTGGTTTGTTAAACTAGGTCTTAGAGGCGAAGTTTGTCCTCTAGAAGGACTGATACTTATAATTCTAGTCACTCCTCCTTGAACACTGGATAAACCTGCAGGACTTATCTGAAATAACAAAAAAATAAATCATGACTGGGGTCTTACCATAAGACCAGACCAGATCAGCAGACAATAATCAAAAAAGTGGCCAATTTCATGAAGTCCAATATAACTGGGCATGCGCAGGGCCAAATTATCATTTAACAAATGGGAAGATAGACAAATCTAGGCCTTAAAATTTCAATTGAACGTCTTACTAAGAGCTTGAAGCTGGTATGCAGAGTAGTTGAAGGACGCCATTTTAAAATATTATGGAACAAGCGTGTTTTTCAAACATAATATGACATTCGAATCTACAATCTACAACTCTTTAAAATAAGGTCGGGTTTGATGAGGCTTCCTTCCACCCTCACTATAAACTTTCTAGGCCGATTACGATGCTGATGTATAATTTTAATGCCTGTACCTTTAGATTAATCATTTTAAATAAAATAATTGATTGACACTTGGAATAACATAAACATATTTACCTTATTTTTTAAATATAATAAAGAAGTGCCTTTTAAATTTTTAAAGCAATATACTGCTAGGAAAATAGGCGTACCTAATTAGAATTATTGCAGTGCTGTAAATAAAATCTACCAAAATATGTAAAACTTAACTTTTGTTTTGCACAGGAATGATGCTGTAGGGGTCTACATAATATATATAATGTCTATGGTCAAGCAACGTTGAAACCTTTAGCTAAGTGTTAAATTTATTTATTTGTTTATTATTAGTTTAATTAAAAAATAATAATAATAATAAAATATTAAGTACTGGTAATTATATAAAACTCAGTTTACACTTGAAAACGGTTGGAGTTACTATCTGAAACGCTGTGGTAAGTAACAAAATAAAGACAATGAAGTTCGACAACGTAAATTATTTTGATAATACTACATTATCTACAACATTCAACAAAGGACTTCATAAATACTTGCTTTCAAACATTGTACCTGTGCTAAAGCTGGCATTCCATGTGGTTGAGAAGTGAAGACGTACTGTCCACCTGCAACTTGTGTTAATCTCACGGTAGTAGGGCGCTCTACCGTAGGTCGAAGACCTTGGCCTTCTCGCGGGGGCAGAGCACCCTGCCCTGCCCCCGGAGTGTCATCACTCATCACTCGCTAATCTGAAGGAAAAAAAACTGTATTAATAAAATTGTCTATTATTGGCTAATCCTAATGTCATTGTTTAAGATCTACATCAGACAAATGCCTCAATTGTTATCATAGGTAAAAAGGGTTTGAATGGATTGTACCCTTTTTTCAATGGAACTAACTCATCATAAATAACCATCTACATTTTTTTTTTATAATTCTGGGCATCTTTTAATATGGCAAACAACAAAGTACAATCAATATTTCGTTCGTCTACTATTAATTGTAATACACAAAAAATGTTATAACAAAATAGATCAAAAGCTACACTGTAAAATTATTTTTATTGTACAGGGTTTTTCCGTATATTTTGGAGCACCACTGGAGCTTTTATTTGAAGACCTAGAAAATTTTTTAAATTACCAAAGTTGCATGATTTCTCCTGAACTGCCAGAATTTGTTATCGGACAAAACAAATGAACATCGTAAATTTGTTTAATAATGCCAATGTGAATTTTTTTAAATGGAACACCCTGTATATTAATTTTTTTTTAACTCCTCACTCTTTTCTGATTCCAAATATATATATGTTATATGTTTGTTTTATAAATTATTATCATTATTTATATTAATTATTGTTACTGAATAAGCATTATGTTCTAGCATATTTCCTCATACCAATATAGATTTTCTAATCCGCAATATTTTGAAATGAAATTTGGCCTAAAAGACTAAAGTAAGTCTTTAAATAAAAGCTCCAGGGGTGCTCCAAAATATACGGAAAAACCCTGTACAATGTACCAGGTGAGTCAACGATTGCGCGGAGTAATTTTATGCCTTAAAGATAAGATTTGTCGATAAGAAGCTTTTGTATTAAGGTATAGGATAGGATATCTGGCACATTTTAAAAATATTTTGATTTATACAGGGTGCGCCCAAAAAGTAGGGTGTCATAAAGTTACATTTTTTTAAATGTGACCCTATATTTGAATAGATTTATTAATTCTACGTGTTATTTCCTAAATTTCTATTAATGGTTTAATATACGAAATAGTTATAGTTTTTAGGATAATTCAACTTATTATGAAAATTTTGCGTTTGCTAGGATCTCATTGTGTTAAAATGCTACTTAAATTTTGACTATAAGCGATTCATAATTTTTATGCCTACTAAATAAAGTCAAAAATACATATTCACTATGAAATATTTGACATCTCATTTACTATTTTCTAGGACCAAAGTCAGAAAACTTTTAATTGAAAAATATCACTTTCATTAAATGCAACACCCTATATATTTTTCTGTCATCTTATAGCTCGTCATAAACTCTTCAACTTACGTGAAGAACGTCCTATCCCTATCTCTAATAGTTTTTGAAATATTTTGATATTTCGAGATTTAATGTCCTCATTACAGCATCTTTTGTCAATGGATCACAGTAGCCATGGAAAATAAATGAACAATAGCACTCTAAATAGTAAACGACTTCGGTGGAGTGATAAATCCGTTCATTTACCTCACTATATCGAGACTTTACTGTAATAGTGGATACATTATTTTCTAAAAGTGCCTTTGAATCTGGGTACCTATATATGAATAACTATATCTTAAACCAGTATTTTGTTCAAAGCTTTTCGTTTTCGCGTTTATATAAAATGAGAAAGTGCCTTCGAATCTGGGTACCTATATATGAATAACTATATCTTAAACCAGTATTTTGTTCAAAGCTTTTCGTTTTCGCGTTTATATAAAATGCAGGTAAGTACCTCAGACATTCTAAATTAATAAAAAAAATAAATTTCGTTACTTAATTCCTCATACAAAATTTGAAAAGCACCAATCTCTTCACGTGTTTAAAGTAGAGGGTGTACCCAAAGTCCCCTTTTATCATTTCTTTGCTTTTTACGCTTTCTCTACAAATACCACAAAGCTATAACAGCATTACGATCCATCATCGAAACGTGGACAAAAATTTATTAATAAGGACAATACCGGACCTGAGGAAAACCTGATAGGGTCCGGATAAAAACCTGACCTGCGAACGATAGTGTGAAAGAGGCCTGATGGTCTAAAGCACTCTGCAATTTTTAATAAATTGTGCACCGAAAATATAAAAGTTTTTTCTCATCCTACATATTTAAGTATATCCCAATTAACAATTTAAAAAAAAAACTTCTGTTATTTTGTTATTTTCTAAAATCATTTGAACAGACCACTCGAGGCGCATTACTATCTGCGGGTAAAACAGTTTTTCTTTATTTTCTCGGTGAAATTGAGTGAAATTAGTATTGTTTTCTAATATTATTATTAAAAACATTATTTATGAAAAACTAAAATCAAATTGAACTTTTGACACTCCGTATCTCCAAAATCATCCACTTTTGGACTGAGGTAAGTTGGGTTAGATCGTCATATTTAAGCCTCAGGAATTTGCGGTAGCATTTTTTTCCGCACCTTTTAAAGACACCCTGTGTAGAGGCATATTTAACCGCAAGGGGAGGGAAAAAATCTTTGCTAAGTTAAATTAAAGCTTGTTTACATAAATGTTACACTTAAGTGCAAGTTGATACTATAACTATATATACAGGGTGTCCATTTAGTGTGCCGGTGGAAGATATATCGTGAACGGTCGACTTAAGGAATAAAACTTTTATACAAAGGTTGTACAGGTTAACGTCGCGCACCTTTTAAAAGTATTTTTAAATATACAGGTTGGACCAAAAATCCAGGGTGGGCCAGACATAGGGTTGGGATTTTGACCCGTCAAAATCTTTTGTGGTCAATTGACTAATCCCCGGTTAAATTCCTCAGTTTTGTCAAAAGGAATGAAGCCATGAGTAATTACATAGAAACGTGTCTTTATTAAAAAACAGCTAACAAAAAATAAAGAAACCCTTCTGAGGTACAAAAAACACCAAAATGACACATAAATATTATGTAAAATATTAATCTAACAATACTAAATTACTATTGAAGTAATGAGTGAGTGACTGATTGATGATGAAATGAGAGACTGCTGGCCTTGGTAGATAGCTAAGATAAAGGGACATCATCATCGTCACTGAACTCACCCCCGGCATTGCCTTTATGTTCTTCAGAATCTTAATCACTCGTTTCATCCTCACTATTGAAATTTAGCGCTGGTTCCTCCGAATTTCCATTTTTTTTAATTTCCACTGCCACTTAACAGTTTTAAGTTGTACTTTATATAAACAAGCTTTCCTTAGCGAGTGGTTTTCAATCGGTTGCGAAGCTTGCTATGGACAATGCCCCATGAGGACCAATTTCTCTCACAAAAGGATGAAAAAGTTTTTGACCGAATTTGACCCGGTCAAAATCTCGGTCAATTGACCAGGCAATGGCAGACAATTAACGTAGACAGAGCCACCATAAAACGTCAAATAATTGATGATTATTATGTCTGTCATTTGCAGAAAAGTAAAATTTCATAGAAATGCATGGCCAACTAGTTATTAAATTAAAAGCATCACGAATTTACGCTTATCTTTGTGACACAATTTTTTAAAATCATGTTTTCATCGACAACTTTTTAAAATAGGGTATCACATATTGGTATCAAATTAAAGAGAATTAAAATATCTTTTCGAAAAAAATTTAAAATACAGGGTGTTTCATTTGAAAAAAAAAACAAAATCTTGGTTTTAATTTCATTAAGTTTGGACCAAGATATTGAACAGTCTGTAGTACTTATACCAATTCTAATAACCGTTTGGTGATTTACCATGTTATAACTTTTTCTTCCTAAGTTTTAGTAAAAAAATTTGTAAATATAGTTAAAATTCAACGATTTTGATGTAAACTCATTTTTAGCCAAAAATCCATTGAAAAAATCATATCTTGACAACATCGCATTTATTAATCAAATTTTTCTTTAAAGTAGAATAGAGGACTACTAAAGGCTTCAATATAATAAAAAAATAAATGGTTTTCCATTTAAAAAAAATATAATGTCTGGCCCACCCTGGATTTTTGGTCCAACCTGTATATTTAAAAGGTACGCGACGTTAACCTGTACAACCTTTGTATAAAAGTTTTATTCCTTAAGTCGACCGTTACCGAGATATCGTCCACCGGCACACTAAATGGACACCCTGTATACTATAAACTAATTATTTTTATGCTAAGCATCCGATATTACCAACTTTAAAATATCAGCTGATTAAATAGAAGGTTATGTTGATTTTATTATAAACGCGTAATTCTCCTATCTTTGTAAATTTAAACAATGGGCTCAGAAGTGGACAAGGTCCGTGAGGTTAGCTTGATCCTAATATTCACAAGAATCAACAAAAAACTACATCCAACGCGAAACGATTCAAAACACAAATACTTTTGTGGAGGTTATGTTTACTTTTTTATCGGGTTGGTACTGAAAATATCAGGGTTGGCAAATATCATGATATTTATATAAATATCCAAATACATATCCAATATATATCTCATTTTATATCCAAATTTGGATATTTATTTATATTTTTAATTATTTTTAAATTATTTCATCTGTTTTCTGTAAAGATATATTTAAAAAAAAATCAACTTAATCCAATATAAACATATTAAAAACCTGTAAATTTGTATTTCATTCCTATTCAAATAACAAGTTTTTTTAGTACTTCTATGTTAGAAATGTAAAATGTAGATAAAAATACAAGTTTCACATCATATATTTTTGTTTTTAACTATGGTTCAACTTAAAACCCAGAATTACTGGGCTTGTTAATTAAATCTAAATGAACCCAAACTGGATTTTTTTTGGCATTGTAAAATTTTTATTTCACAAAACAAACAGCAAAATATTGCTCCCTTCAATCAGAAGTCCTAACTAAATAAAAATGCCACGCGGCAAAGAACAACAGGTGGTCAACGTCTCGGAAAGATGGGGAATCACCCCGTAAGCAGCATAATACGCTGTTGCCGGCTCAGCGGCAGCGGGGCCATATTTTTATACTGATGAATAGAATTTTACAAAAAAAAATTTTGATATATATCAGGATACCTAAATATCGTCGCATAAATATCATGATATTATCAAGATATATATCAGGATATTTTTCAAGGATATATATCCTGCCAACCTTGGAAAATATTACTGGAAAAATGACTAAAATTGCGTGCTAGGTATTTGCAATCAAATTAGAACTAATTTCGTGTGATGGAAGTAAAATTGCATCAGCTGATCATAAGGCGCATGTTTTGAGGCAATTTTTTCTTGCAATTGCATTGACTGCACCTAATGTAAATAGGCTTTCAAAGAAATTTTAAAATTACGTTGATCGGTACTAAAATGTGTATTGAGGTGGGTTTGTACTTCTTTAACAGATTTAGTTTTTAAATAGAATAAATGGAATGCAATTTTCGCCAAACAGAAATATCTTTCTTTCTTTTAACCGTGTCGCCAATTTTTTAGATGTTTCTTTGTAAACCAACATAATTTTTGGGATTCCTGGTTCAAGTGAGATTAAACCACAATGTTTTTGAATTTTTTACACCCCACCGAACACCCCAATTCACTCTCTGAGCTTTAGGTACTGAGAAAATAAATGGACTATAAATACCTCCCTGTATTTGGCAATGTACTTCAATATTACGGGAAAATACCATATACCATAAACGTTTCTGTTTTGTTTGTAGGAATAATTTATTAACCAAGTATGTTTGGTAATTATTCTGTATAATGTTTTCTGCCGTTTTTGTGAATTTTAAGAAACTATTCATCGAAACTTGTTCTTTCTGTGGTTATCTTTACGAATTGAAGGACTTTATTTAATTTAAAAAAAAACACTTTTTATAACATTATAAAAACATCAATAAAATAATACAAATCTGGAAACAATGCAAACCTACTCGCTATATTCAAGAAATTTCTAAATTCGGCTGATCGGCTCTAAACGGTACTGGGGCGGTTTTGTACTTTGTCAACAGAATTTGTTTTTTAATATTAGAATAAATTAAAAAATGGAACAATATTTTCACCAAACAAGAGACTTCTTTCTGCGTTGTTGCTAATTTGTCTAGGTGAGTTTTTTGTAAAGCAACATAATTGTTGCCATTGCTTTTTCCAAATAGAGGTTAGACCACAGTTTTGCTTTTTTTAATCAAAAACCGTGGAAAGTGCGAAAATGTTAGTGCAGAAACTTTGTAATGTGTTACAGCCCACTCAGCACTTCAATTCACTCCTCGAGTATTATACTTTGTAAAATTTCACAAAATGTACCTAAGTACTAAAATTTAAATTAATAATTACCGCCAAGCACTCATAAGATAAACATAACTGGCCAAACTAATATTGATTTTACGATAGCCAAAAATAATAAGCCACCAAGAGTATTAATAAAGTTTCATCCTACTCCTTAAAATATAAAATTGCTGCTTTTATTATTTCAATGTGCCTAATAAAGTTTGTGGGGGTTTTTGACCAATAAAAAAAATACAATTTAAGAAGAATATTGACTACCTACCCTTAGACATTCTGCTTCAAGGAGACCACCATTTGTCCGGGTGGGCATATAGGTATTTTACCTGCGCATCATAGGATTTATAAGATATCTATCAGTAGGCTTTTGTTTCTTGGTGTATTCGCTACCATTGGGCATAAGTACTTATTTTTTAAGTGATTGACTTCCCCCTCAAAAATATATTATCTTCCTACACCTAACTTAGTTCTGAAGCATAGATATTGTAAATGTTATTGAGTCTAATACGTATTGTTATTATGAATTGATAAAAATCAGTTGAATACAAATTTTATTTATAAATAAATACAGTAAGTATGGCTATGACGTATTAAAATTCAAAAATCCCGCCTTTTGATACAATGTAAACTTTACAAGTACTTTAAAATCACTTAAAAATAATGTTGAAATATTATTAACTAATACAGGTAGTTATAAACCTTTTCCTTCTTTTTAAACACTGGACTAACTGTTTAGAATGGACAAATCAATAGTTAAGTTAGGAAGACAGACATCAATGGCTGTGTGTGTAGGTAGGTAAGGATGGTAATAATTTTGACATTTCCTAATAAAGAAAAATTACCTAGGAATATTCAAAACACCTTAAAAATTACATAAACTTTTAAATTATATTATTGCTAAATTATAAAATATTTTGTTGGGTAAGTAATATAAAAAATATGTTATCTATTACAAACTTTCTATTGTGGAACAAAGGCGACGCCATATTGGTGTCGTGCAAAACTTGATCGAACTTACCATAGTGAAATCACCAAATATCTAATCAAAATGTAGTCATCCGCTTAAAATAACACTATTAACGTGAAGATTAGACTCTAAGGAACAATTGGATACTTCACGTAATTGAGAAATTATAAAATATATCCAATATTTCTGGCATTTTAGCGCTCACAAGGACGAATCGCCCTTAACAAACATGGCGACCGACAGGAACGACGACGAACGACGACAACCGGCATTAGGTTACAGTGTTGTCAGATGTTTTTTATGCAAGTCTTTTGTGAGTCTTTTATGGCAATATCATAAGGATCAGCATTTATTATACGCAATTTTTTTATTACACTTACCACGAATCATAATCATAATTTAAAGCAAGGAACTGCATTAAATAAAGTCAGCTGTTGACATTTTATGTAGTTCCTCGAATTTGTGTTTGGCTCTAGCTGCAAATACAATATTCAATAAACATGCTTAATTTTCAAAAATTTATTTTTGAAGCGAATTTTAATTGTTAAACATCAAGCAAGGGCGTCCGAAGGAACTTTTCCAAGGGGGGGCAAATCATAATTGGAATTTTTTTTTGTTTCTAGTACTTCAGCAAATCTTCAATAAAATAATAGAGCAAAACACCTAATACTTATATTAAATAACAAAAAATAGCTAAACAAAATCTTTAAAAATGTTCAAATATAAGGTCAATCGTGGCAATGAGGGACGATAATTTAATTTTCAGATATTTAATCACATATTAAAAATATGGTGTAAATTACGGTTACGAAATTTTTGGACCTCAATAAATAAGCTCTTAGCTTCATAGAACTTATTTTATAAACATGAAGGTATGAACAGAAAAAAATTTGTGCGTGTTTTTTTTATTTTATGTACGTTGTCCCCGACTGCCCCGGATTAGGGGGTAAATGAAGACACCAAATTTTTTCACATTAAACATATACTTATATTTAAATGGGGAAAAGAAGACAAAGCTTCAAGACAATTAAAAACATAGAATAGATGTTTTATTGAAATTATTAATTATTTCCTTGCTTAACTAAAAATGTAAATTCTCGGTTTTAAATAAACGTAAACAAAACTCTTTAAATTTTTAAAAAGCTACAGATAAAGAAACATAACAAAGAGTTAAAAGTATTATTAAATGATATCCTTCGACTTTTTCCATTTTTTTTCGATATCTGCAATCGACGGATTTACTGTCATTTTGTTTTCTCCCTCTATAAATACTTCCATTAGAAATAAATGTATGTCCACACATTCAACTTTTTGATTTTTTGGCCACCGAAAGTAGCTGCCTACCCTCTCCAAAAATATCATTTTGACTTGGTCGTTGGGAAGAAGTTTTGTTACTTGACCGACGTACCACGTCTTTATGCTATTTATGATGATATACTTATCCCCAATTGCCCCCAAATTTTGTCCGCAATTCCCCCTTAATAACCTATTTTCGGGGTAATCGGGGACATGCAAAATATGCAACTTTCGATTTACCAGCGACACCCAATCGTAAATATATCTCTTTTATAGCATGTTTTTAAAGGCACTGTACAAAAAAAATAATAATATTTAACGAATTATTAAAATACTCGTACTTACCAGAATATCCGACGAAAGCGACATACAGAATATTTTATAGGTTATGTTTTGGGTTCGCATAGGTCGGAACATAATGATATGTGGAAGGCGTTTACCGAATGAATGGCGTTCGACGGCCCACATTTACAGACTAGAAGTACAGTGACAAATTCGACCGACAACTTTTGATAAAAGTTTTATGGCCTGCAGTGTCCCCAATTGCCCCTGTCCACATTTACCCTGATTAACCTTAACAAAAAAAAATACAACAAAAAAGTTATAAGTTATTCAGATTTATTGAAGAAAAGAAATGTTAATTTTCTTGAATCTTTTGCAAATTCATCAATAATTTTTTCAATTAAATGTATTTTTTTTTTCACAAATTTGCGATGAACACTCATCATACATAAACTGTCCAATCGGTGCTCAGTCATAGTCGAGCAAATCCAGGTTTTTACTCTTCTGAGAGTACTGAATGATCTTTCGACTGTACATGTAGTTGGAGGTAAACAAATTGCAATAAACAAAGAAGATATTTGAATTCCACATTTCATTTTATGCAACAAGAGTTCGTTTTACCAATTTTGTCAATTGAATTGTATCTCAATAAATATGTATATCCCAGTTAAATAAAACATCTCAAATCTACTTGGGCCAGGGGAGGGCAAGTGCACGCCTTGCCGCCCCCCCCCCCCTTCGGACGCCCTTGACATCAAGATAGCAGGATATATGTTTTTCGGCAGTTCGGCACATATACGTAGGTTAGGTACGGTAAACTACGTCGAGTTAACATGATATTAAGTATTACATATTTACAACCAACGGCGTATCCAGCTCATGCTTCTGGGGGGGGGGGGGGAGGTAATCGATCGGTTAGAATCAGGCATGTAGCCAGGTTTTCTTCTCGGGGGGGCTCATCGGGATCGCGCCGAAGGCAAAAAAAATGCGCCGCAGGCGAACATTTTTTGGGTGCCACGCCCTTTTTTGAATCATGGTGCTTGGTTTTCAAGTGGGAAAAATAAAAAACACAACACAAAATCCTCAAGAAAAGCACAAAAACAAACCCGGTAATAATTGAGGTGAAGAAAATGTAATAGTGTAGGAAATGTTTAATGTGTTGCCTATGTTGCCGAAATCAGAGCTCGAGTTTCCGGGGAGGGGCTTTGTACCCCCCCCCCCCTAGCTACTTGCCCGGCTGGGATACTAGATAATAGCAACTTTAAGGAGTAAGGACAAAAATTAAACAACGCTTAAGTAATCTGGGGGGGGGGGGGGTAATTACCCCCCATTACCCCCCCCCCCTGTATACGCCGGTGTTTACAACATTTTAATTTACAGAATTCTTATTAAGCTCAATCGATGACGATTGGAATTAGGCGAATTTTGTACCAAAATATCGCTTTTTAGTACATACATATTATATAAGGCTATAAATTGCCCTATTATACGTTATACGTTATACCTAATAAGTACCCAAAACTGCTTAGAAGATAGGTAAGTACCTATACATCTGTTAACGGCGTATGTTCTTAACAACAAAGTAGTCTAATAATGGGGTTCTGTATTCGACTTTGTATCAATATCTTATATATGGTGCTTTTAATATTCTTAAAATGTTAAATTGTAAAAAGGATTTCTAGGTATATGATATATATTGCTGCTGTCAACACAGCATTACCTACTATTTATATATGTCGTAGGCTGATAGTGAAATCCGTCATTTCATGAAAAACCTAGTCACTTCATGAAGCGTCGGCAGATTGTGTAAAATGATGAAATTACAAGATCTGCCGTGTCACTTCATAAAGAGACCTTGACGTTTCGGCGTATTATGTGTAACACAATCTGACCAATTTTAAATATCGTCACTTCATGAAATGCCACAAAAACAAGGAATATTGTGTAATTCTGTCTAAAAGGTATATTGGCAACTGGTTTGTTCGGGTTTGTCAGAGCATTTTTTTTATTTTTATAAAATAATATTGGTTGAAAAAATTTAATTAAAAAAAAAATGCTTTGGGGAACAACGAACAAACCAGTTGCCAATATACCTTTTAGACGGAATTACACAATCTGCCGACTGACATGACATCGTTAGGTACTACATGAAGTGACGATAATTAAAAATAGGCAGATTGTGTTATACATAATACGCCGAAACGTCAAGGTCTCTTCATGAAGTGACGCGGCAGATCGTGTAATTTCATCATTTTACACAATCTCCTCCACGTGGAGGTGAACGGCCTTTTGGCATACGAAGAAAAATTCCAAAAATGTTCGATTTTTTAATTACAATTTTTACCAGCTACAAATTAACCTACCGCGGGTTTCTGAGGTTTAGTCCTCAGGACCCCAAAAAGTTCTGTTTTTATAACAATTTTATACGACAACACAAGGTGTACACCTTCATAATGTCTACAATATTCTTTATTAGTTCCTTTAATAACAAATTTTAAAAAAATTTTAAATAAGCCTCGACACCTAGACAGGTTTTCTTCTTCCCCACTTTTTTGGTTGTTTCACAACCCTTCATTATGTTTTAATCGCTCTGTGGTTTCGCCACTACCAAATATTTCATGTTTCTTCTACACTTCTATTTAAATCCATAAAGCTCCATTAAGGTTCTAAATTTCAGTTTCTCTTTTGCTAACACCATCAGCATAGATTTAAAACTTTCTGTCTCCTGAAGATGAACGTTTCTACGTTCGAAACATGTAGAGACCCTTAATACTTGGAATTTTTTTTTCCATTAAACTAGTGGAGGAATACTTTGTGTTTTTCTTTCCCTTTTCATATATATAATTATTATACAAATAGTAGGTAATGCTGTGTTGACAGCAGCAATATATATCATATACCTAGAAATCCTTTTTACAATTTAACATTTTAAGAATATTAAAAGCACCATATATAAGTGCACTGGGAGCACGAAACTCGATTATTCGATAAATTTTTGTTATTCGATCGGAATCCCGCGCACGAAATTCGATTTCTTAACTCGATTCGATTAATATTACTTGATGTCTCCAAAGCAGTCGAATTAACTCGATTGTCACGTTTTGAAGGTTATGTTTCCTGTTTGTTCGGGTTTTAATACTTATCCGTATGGTATAATTGGTATAGCGACAAAAATTTTAAATATGGTTCTTATATAGGACTACAGGATATTAGGTATAGATTTAGTGTCAAGAGAACTAGTGATCAAGGTAGTCAAGGTTGTGATGCACCTAGACAAATTTATATCATGTCGAACATCGATATCCCAAGACTAGGTGGATATAATTAGTGATGGGATAACTCGAGTGAAAAATAACCGATCACTCGGTTTTTTCAATCACTCGAATTATTCGATTATCTTCGGAAATCATTCGAGTGACGATATGAGTGATGAACATATTTTTTAGAAGTCTTAAAATATATGTGGTTGATTATGTAAGTGATTAAAAAAAAATGAATTTTTGCCCCTCATATAGCATTTGAGTGAACAATCGATTATCATTCGGTTTTTTAAATCACTCGAATTCTCGGTAATCGATTATTGAAATAACTCGATTTTTCCCATCACTAGATATAATATTTTGATATAAATAGCCAGTATAACATCGTCTGCTAAAAAAATAGTAGTTTGGCATCATCGCTAAAGAATCATCGAATGCTCATGCGTTTCATATCTCGAAGCACAGAAAAAAACTAGGTGTGCATCAGGTGGAGCAAATTTCTGTTTTGTCTGGGATGGCTTTTTATTGACAACTAATCACATCTAAACCAATCAGCAGCTTGCCGCTTCTTCTCTTTAAGAGCAGATTACCTATAAACTGAGCCACTATATAGCATTCCCTCCCAAGAATTTGAATTTAGCTCAGTCTTGGCCCTCTAGGATATTTAGGAGTAGACACAGACAGATATCCAGCCGTTACCTACGTTAGTTAGATCCCAGCCAAGACAGACCTGCGTTTTGATAAATTAGGTCCCAAGAGGACTTTCTTTTTTTAAATATTATTATGTCATTGTCATGTCATATTCTTTCACTATACAATTCACTGAAAACTAGCAATGAAGTAAATTGACACTTTGTAATATATCAGATATTACCTAAATAATAGGCCGAAGATATTGATTTTATTTAAAAGTTAGTAAATAAAATAATAAACTAAAAATACCAACGCGGAATTGGTTATTTGTTGGCAATAGATTAAATGACATTGAAAATTCCACCTTAAACCAATGACATAATGACAAAATTCAAATTTGCAGTCAATTAATTTAAATTCGCTCTAAACTATTTTTGTGTAACTGCTGAATAAACGGTTAAAAATTTCTAGTTTTCTATAAAACCTAAGGCGATTTAGAATTCACGAAATGTCAAAGTTACTGTAAAATTGTACTTAATTTAATATATTAGGGAATTATTGAAAAGAAAATTTTTACGTCAGCACTAATAAGGGAATGCCCTATTTTAATAAGGTCTTAACCTTATTTCTCTAAAAAATAAAGACTTATTGGAACGCTTTCCTGTTTACGACAGAGTTATTTTTAACCTAATGTCTAATGACCTCCCATCCTTCAAGATTTGATAAGGGATTTTGTCCCACATATTCTCAAAATCTTATAAAGGACAAATCGTCAACCTTAACCTGTTTTTTGAGGTTCGGTTTGCCGAATAAGGGAAATAAGGAAACGTTATTTACTTACGGTAACTAGTCGTAAATAGGGGAAGGCAGTATTTTATTATGGTTCCCATATTAAATTTTTTTTAGTGCGCATGCTTAGCTGTCATTTTAAGAACGACCATAATAAGGCGTTTACCTTATAGCGTTTCCAATAATTCCCTAATTATGTCACATCAGGCCAAACAAAATCCTCATTCCTGGTGTGATTTCTGCCCACTGGAATATTATATTTCAAAAATTACCAAGAAAGTTTCTGTTTGGTCAAAAGTGGAAGTTTTTTCTCTGGACAGCAACCGGCCTATTATTTCTCTGTGTTGCTGGAGTGATTTCCCTGGTGTTGGAAAATTACAGAGGAATTTCCTGATTGGTCAGAGTCAGAACCCAGGGAGTCATCTTTGATCCAAGAATAATCGTCAACCTATTATTCCTCTGTGCTGAGCGTCAAGAAGATTTATGGAAAATGGGGTGCGGATATTAAAAACCGCATGTGACCGATTGTCGAACTACTCGAACTTTTTCTTCTTGCATGCACTGTCACATTTCTGATTTCTGTGTTCTGTCAATTTGTGTTGTGTTTTCCCAGCTGTGTTTCTGTGTTGTTCTGAGTTACTGAGTTTCAGTTTTAGTCAGTTTGCTAAAAGCGACTCGCGGGGAAGTATGTCGTGGTAGTAAAATATTTCGTAACCTAACGTGGTATTGTTTACGTCGATTTTATTTTCGAGATACTTACAGACAGTTACTAGTAGTGAATAGAACACCCTTATTTGAGAGAAAAAATAGGTAAGCAGTTTCTGCATTTTATCAGCTATTAACAAATTTTTTAAAATTTCTGTCAAACAACTTTAATAATATTTATAGGTAGGTACCTAGGTACCTTTACCTTTTCATATTCGTAATTAACTTTTCTTCTCAGATTGTAGATATTTTATTATATTATGACATAGTTATTGTTTATCAATTTTATCTGAATATTATCTAATTTCTTTCTAAAAAAGGTTACTAGGTTACATCAAAAATTACATTACACAATGTTACTTGCAATGTAAATCCAATCCATGTGTTATTAAAGGAATACCTACTAGTGTTTTGTCTGCAATTACCGCTCACCAAATTTTGTTTATTATTTTAGGAAATTAGGTAGGTACATACATTACGCCTATAAAAATTTTATATTATGGTTTTTAAAAAACTGCTGGCAATTTCTTTGGGATCCTTAACATTTTGACCACCTTTGTATTATACTTGGGTACCTTTTTACGTTTTACTTACCTTCTTGGCGAATTCATAAGCATCGGGGCCGGTCGGCCGGTGCTAATGATTTTTTAAGTGCCTATACCTAAGTCACGAATAATGTAATAACTTCATACATTATTTAAAGAAATAGGTAGATAAACCTACTTCTTTTTAATTTTCTATTATAGTAAAAAGAACTTGTAGCTTGTAGTCTCAGTTTACCTACTTACATACCGAGCCAATATTTATTTTGCATGCGATTTCCTATGTTGCGACAGCCAATGCATCATTATATTGTCATGTTATAGGCTGACAACTGAACTGGCAACAATAAATAAACTATAGTACACCTATGACAGGACCTAATAATATTATGATTAATTTATTTAAAAAAAGTAGGTATGTCAAATGTTGGGAAAGCCAGCAGCGGGTTAAGACATCTAGGGACAATGGCATAAAGCATTTGTTTTAATCATGTATTATAAAATAATTTGGAAATAAACGAGGAAATAAATTTAAGAAGGTACCTAACAAATTAAACTTCTCCAATATAAATTAAAATAATTAAGCATTTCCTCCACTGTACAACACCCGGTATAGGTAAAGATAACATTTTAAAAAAATTACCGTATTCAAAATAATGTTTTCAAATACATAACTCTCTATAATGCTTGCTTTATACCTCTCATTTAAGATTTAAGTTAATTTAAGATTTAATTTATCATTTAAACTAAGCTAAGAAATAATTTTGTTAATTTATACCTCGAAAACGTGCCACTAAATTAAATTAAATGAAGTGCAAAAAAAAGAAGATTTTTCCAGCTGTTGTTACAACAAAAAGCAAGTAGTAAAAAACAAATCGTAGTCTTCCATTACAAATCACAAGCAGTCAAAATAAATAGAGAAAAAGCACTTTATTTGTTGATAAAAATAAAAATTCCAAGTGTAATTTTAGGTTATTGTCACCCATCAAAATATCCATCTTTCTTCCTGGCCAATCACGGACAGTTGCGGAGAACGATCTAACGCGATTTAGCACGATCTGGCACGATCTTTTACCTTAAGTTGAAAGTTGGTCAACTCTTAAATTAAATTAAATGATAAATTAGTTTAAATGAGAGGTATAAACGCATGCATAAGAAAATTAACTTTCAACTTTTAAATTCTTAGTTTAGCTTAAATCTTAAATTAAATTAAATGTTAAATGGGAGGTATAAAGCAGGCATAACAGATGTTTTTACTATAAATACTTAAACCTAATTTAAAATCCATATGGGGACTTCTGAGAGATCAACGTTACTTCAAAATAATGACATTATTGTAAGGTACTATTTAGTAATGCATGACACTACTTTATTTCCCGCTTTCATTTTAGAATTATTGACAGTAATACTGATCGTGTATAGGGTGTACCGATGCAACGATTTATGATTTATGTCAAACGTAAAACTTTTTTAAAATTGGTTTGGACCCTACCTCGGTTTGAATTTGAGGGTCGAAACACATTGGTGTAGACTTTTTCCGTTCTTTTTTTATTTCGCGGTTCGTATAAAAGTCACAGTATACCAGGTGTCCGCGGAAGGTGGTTCGCCCTCGGGTTCGCCCCTCTAACATTTTTGTTTTTCAAGATAATGAAATAAAATTCGGGGGATTTGTATACGACCTAAAATTGCAATTTTTGACAGGTGACTCAACATTATTGAACTTCCGGTTTAACCGGAAGTGACATAAACTTTCGATTTTTAAATGGGACGCCTGGTATATTTTCCTTTTTTGACTCCATATGACATTTTAAGGGTATGGTCCGAAAGTAACTAGTGTCGTGGTTTAGCGTTCCGTAATTAACCAAATTATAGCGGTAACCAAAAAATAGGTTTATTTTGGAACACGGTTTTCGGATATCACGTCACCCAAATGTCAAAATGCTCACCGGCTTAAACGCCCGGTTACAAGCGGTTCCTGCTGTCACTTGTCATTATTATGAAATATTTTGTTTTGTTATGAATTTAATTTCAAAATGTTTGGCCGTTGGTTGGTAATTTATTAAGTTTTTCAGAGAATCAATCTCAATCAAATTATAAGAAGTAAGTGTATTTAGCATTCCTGTAAATTATCACTCTGTCATGGACTTTTCAAAATTAAAGGTTATGCTTTTAACGAACATGGTGATTTTTCATCCCGAATATAACCGGATTTTTATGGTTGATCTGTCATTTGTCGCGATTAACAGTGGTTACTGGTGGTGATATTCGGACCATACCCTAAATACAACGATGTGTCACTTGTCACTTTTTGTCACCAAGAAATTTTTTTTTTTTAATTTATTGTTTTATCTAGAGGGCTATGAATACCATAAAATCACTTATTTCAGTTCTTTAATCTTGGGAAAAATACAATTTTACTATTTTTGGTCCAATGCTATGTGCTATGTAAAATTTAATCTTTACAGTTGTATAACTCATTTTTTTTAAATGACAACATGGTGGCTCGTCGGGTTAAGAAAAAAGAGGATTTTATTACGATTATTTTAATACCACACACTATTAGGTTTTAGAAAAGCTGCCATTAAAAAGCTTTAAAAAGTTAACTTGAAACTTTCCTAAAATGAAGCATCTTTTGAGAATAAATTTAGATTTAAATGCATCAATAAGTAACCTGTGACCAGCAAAACTGATTAAAACAAAATCGTGCCTTGAAGAAAATTGACATGCCGACAGCTTCTGCCAAAGTAAATTAGTTTGTTGTTTAAAAAACATGGAAAATACTAGTTTTACAAGGAGTGAAAAAGTTGGTAAGTATTATGTTATTATTGTCAGGCTCATTTCGCATTTTCGGAACCAGTTTTGGGTACCTAATAGTGCCGAGTTGGTGACGCCGATTAAAATATCTTTGTGCGTAAAGTCATGCAGTATGGTTGAATTATTTCTACATTCTACGAACACTAATAACATATCAACTTTTTCACTCCTTGTAAAACTAGTATTTTCCATGTTTTTTAAACAACAAACTAATTTACTTTGGCAGAAGCTGTCGGTATGTCAATTTTCTTTAAGGCATGATTTTGATTTATTAGTTTTGCTGGTCACAGGCTAATTGATGCATTTAAATCTAAATTTATTCTCAAAAGATGCTTCATTTTAGGAAAGTTCCAAGTAACCCCCCCCTCCAGAAAGACGTTCCAGGACCGCCGTTGCCGCCACTGTGTCTGGTGTCCTCTTTTTTTGTGTAAGGAATCTGGTCACCCTAAATGCAACGGTAAAATCATTGTGAAAATCGGTCCAATTACCCCGGGGTAATCAGCGTAGGTACATATTATTATCAAAAACATACATTCGGCTGGAATTGAGAACCTCCTATTTTATTGTCTGTTAAAAATGCTTATATCATTAAAAATTCCAATAAAATACGATATGCGGCAACACCACAATACATCCGTGAATTTGAGACATCTGTTGCCGAGGCGCTGCATTATAACGACAGATTTAAGGTTAGAGGTACGATCAACTCCACAATGGCGGCCAAACCACCTCCAAGACGTCTAAAACTGGGTTGTCAACTTTTCTCGGACATCCGTCATTCTTATATAGTTTGATATTCAATGGCTAAGGTCAGGAGTTTTAAACAAAAAAGTGAGCAAAACTATTTATACCTTTTTTTTTATTTCATATCGGCAAGAAGAAACGCTGAAATGCAATAAATCTGAAAACGCTTAATATTTCCGAAACAGTTGAAGATGTTAGGATATTGTCTCGGATATTGTACATGAAATATGTCTAAAGTTTTCTGAGAATCCAAAAATTGAATAATATGCATAATGCATTTAAAATAAGAAAGTTGGTATTGGCCACTGTTACATGACACACCCTGTATAAAAAGTTTTTATTGAATAAAATGCGCAACTAGAAATAACAATCGACGTGTTCCAATAAATAGTTTGCAACATTATTCACGAATGCCATAAGCACAAAAAGTTAGATTATCGGAAAAACTTTTAATTACTAAACCAAAAAGAGTCCTATCCTAACCTGTATTAACGACGCCTTCAATTTTGAACCCTATTTTAATAATATAAACAATTTATTTATAAATATACCCATAACCATATTATATTTCTTCCCGCCTTTTTCATACAGAAAGTACCACAATTTTGACGTCTCTTCTTCCTAATATAATTTTTAGGAACAATTCTTAGTTTTTAGCTGTAATGTTTGTTACGAGTTTATTTTCGTTTCAATTTTGATTTTTGTTTAGACATAGACATATTTTTATTTGACCACATTTTTGTAAAAAATATAAATTGAGGCAAGTCATAGGTACTATATGAAATATAAAGCAATCCTTTACGGATGCATTTAACTAAATTAACATAATATAATATATTAAAACATAATAATTGTATAAACAAATATAATAATATAAACAAACTTGTAAACAGTAACTTACAAACAAAATTCAAAATATAAATGTTGTGTTTTGTGACTTTACAACATTAAGGTGTTGAATAGAAAGCGTGGGATTTAAGAAATGTCGTAATCACAATCTTATCCTATAATACCAACCAATTTTCAACCACCCTTGAAACTATTATGTCAAAATATCCTGCAAAACACATTATCATTGGAGACTTTAATATTAATCTGTTAGACAAAAAATCACATATGGTACAGGACTATAAAAATACACTAGAAATAAATAATTATAAAATCATAAATAACATAGATGAAAAACAGGCTACTAGAGTTACAGTTAACACACGTAGTATATTGGACCATATGCTAGTAAAAGCCAGCTATAGCGACAGGTGTCACGTTCAGGTTGAAGACAATATACTATCTGATCATAACAAGCTAGTAATTACACTAAATGAAATTGTAAAGAAATGCAATATAAAGACAAAGCATGAGGTAAAACACGTAGACCACAACAAAATGAAAACACTGTTTGAAAATAGGATCACAAACACTCATATAGACACATTCAGGGAACTTATAGACTTGATTAACTTATGTAAACAAGAGTCAGAGTACATTAGTGTAATAAATTGCCATAACAACAACACATGGATTACAAAAGACCTACTGCAACAAATGGCCTTGCGAGATAAACTATACAAAAAGAAAAAAGCGAATCCACATGACATAAAGAAACCAATGGAATTTAACACAATAAAAAATAAAATAAACAACCACATCAAAGTTCTAAAAAACCGTCAATTCCGCAACAAATGGGGTGAAGCTCAAAATGACAGACATAGAAATTCTGACAATCAACAATGCCGAAGTGACCTTAATTTTCTTATCACGAAAATCGCCGAAGACAGTTTAGTCCGTAGTGACTCTATATGAGGAGTCCAGCTTAGAGTATCATCGACCGTTAAACCCAAAACCTTTACACTTTGACCCTTCACAACGTCACGACTTGTTGAAATTACCAACTTTTGAGTTTTTTCGGTATTTAGTGTCAGACAGTTCTGTGTAAACCAGACGGCGGCCCTCTCAGCCAGATGTAAGCTAATTAAATTTAATTCGTTAATATTTTTATGACGACACAATAGAGTTGTATCATCTGCAAAACAAAAGCAACCGTAGAGGGCAAGAAATGAAAATAGGTCATTTATATATATGACAAAGAGAAGAGGCCCAAGAACTGATCCCTGGGGCACTCCATTCTCGATCAGTCCAAAATCCGGCATAACATCATCAAGAGAGACACGCTGTCTTCTCAGAGACAGATATGATTTTAGCAAGCTCAAGGTCTCACCCCTGATCCCGTATCGATATAATTTCTCAACTAATTGTTTGAATGGTAGCGAATGTTAATGTTAGGTAAGAAAAATATTCTTAGGTTTTCTCTCAGAAACCAACATTTTAAGCTTTTAGTTCTGATGATGCCCATACAAGGGCGAAACATATAACAGAGGAGTTTATTTAATAAACAATAATAAATTTGACGATTTGTTTCTGTTTTACAATTATTAGTCATTCCACCCACAAAACGTACCTATTTTGTCGTAGAATATTATGTAATATATGGTATAAGGTCATGTCTGTATGACCTTTACATTAACATTAAGTAATAATAACTGATTCATATAATTTTCTTTAATATACCTTATACACAGTGGCGGCTCGTTAATGAAGGGCTCTGGGGCGCCGCCCTCCCTGCAATTATTTTAAATAGAATCCAAAAATACTTTACTTAAAAAACCAATAAAGCAATGTATGTACCTAAGCAATCCATTAAAATAATTCAAACGAAACATAGCCCTATTCCAGCGGGTAGGTTATACTCATAGACAAGCGAGTTGCGCGCTCTCAAGGTTACTAAGCGCGGGCGACCGATTATTCGTCCCGATTCAACGCGACTTCTCGATGAGTTGCCATGACGACGGAGGCGTGACGTCACCTACACATCGCACAACGAGCGGCCACGGATGAGCTCCAATTTTCCGCGCCCAACAGCTGTTCGCGAGTCTCGATGCCACGGTAGAATAATCGATATATTATGTACTCTGACGAGCCGCTTGTTGTTTTTTCCACCACTCTGTTGGCATCGATGTCCGGCCCGGTTGAAATCGAATATCATATGTTTTGGTATGATGGAGCAGATTTGCGCCGATTCAACGGCGATTAAAACACCAAATTCAACTGTCAACAGTTTAGTTTTTTTCCTGCGTTTTGAATTTTGAATCAAACATCCATCTGTTCTTTGATTAATATTTCCAATATTACTAAAAAATATATTTTACACTCGATTTTACATAATTGCAAGATCAAAAAGAATATTAAATTTATTTTTAAAACGTAAACGCGAAACTAACCTCAATTTTATTCAATCCAACAGCCAACAAACCGAAAAACCATCTACTGAAATTGTTGGCTTGATGGACACAACGTTGTAGCCATCAAAATTTTTCGGTTCGTAAAACAACATGACCGTCGCGCCATCACCCGATGTTCTGTTGAAAACAACAACAGACAGATGTTCAGCAGTGCCAACAACGGTGTGACATCAGTTTAATAAAACATCACGCGGATAGCGACCTGTCGATGTCGCTGATGTTTTGTTAATTTGTTTTGATTTGATTTATTAGTTACGTTATAAAGTTGAAAAATTTCGTGTATAATGAAGGTCAGTGATTTACAGAAGCTTGTGTTTAGTTCTCTGAGCTTAAGTGAAAAACTTGATTTAAAAAATGCAGGGCGGCCACTACCAATATTGAACATAGTACAAGTGCAATCAAAATGTAAAAGTAAGGCACAGTTTACGCGTAAGTTTGACAAAGAAATATATAATAAAAATCCTGGATATGCGGTTGTGAGGACAAAAATTCTTTTTTTTTTGTTTCGTGTGTCTTCTTTTTGACGGGAATGATAATTGGACTATAAATGGGGTGCGGGACTTAAAACATATTTCAGAGAAAATAAAAAAACATGAAAATAGTGCAAAACATCGTCATAATGTGGTAAGTTTTGAGATGTTAGGACAAACTAATATTTTAACTTGTTTAAGTAAGTAGTGCTTATGCTGATGAAATTAAGAAAGTTAGAAAAAACAGACACGTACTCTCGAAAACAATAGACATTTAAAATTTTTTTCTATTTAAAGCCAGCGCCCCCCTGACTTTCTAGTCACGAGCCGCCACTGCTTAGACAGGTCGGTTTATTTCCAAGCCAAAGTCAAATAGGCACGGAAATAGACTGCAATTATTGTGTTGTAGTCGGATTTCGTGCGTACCTCATAGCTGGCTGGATTGTGAGTTCTTGCCTGGCCGCTACATGTAAAGGACAGTGTTAAGTCCGATGTTAAGTCCTTCTTAAGAACGCAGGCAAATTCCCAGCTTAAGGATTATCTGCTAACTTTACATATAATTTTAAATTTGTACTATTTTTTTCTACTTCGCTTGTCTATCGTAAGATTTAAAAAAAAGTCCATAAGGTAACCCTTGAAAATACCTCCGCATGTTCTGAATTACACTTCTTATTCAGCGACCATTATTAAGAGTACGGATATCAGGTAGTGAAAGGACCGTAAACCAGAGTCGGCATAAGGACTTATTAAAAAATATTATTTAATATTATTAAAGGGACTAAAGTTTTACAGGCAATTAATACTTACATTCACGGTAGCCCCTTTTTCCGCCGGGGAGGAGCTGCCCTTACTGTAATGCCATTAATACAAAGCGATATCTCATAATGATGAGGCCCAGGAAGCTGAAATTTGACTGTGACAGTAATGACATTGACAAACATAATTTACTCACAATCAAAGGGGCTTAGTTAGCTTTTGTACAATATTGGTATATGCTTGTACAAGTTTGTACACGTTTGTACAAGTTTATTCAAGTTTGTACAGGGTCATCCAACAGTTGCCTATTTTTTGAGTTTCCTTGTATTTTCTTTAAAATCAATACAGTAGACTCCGGATTATACGAAACTCGATTATTCGAACTCCTCATTATCCGAAACGACCCATAAACCGGATTATCCGAAATGATTCTTGCTATGCCTCCGCATTATTCGATATTTCTAAGAAATGTTTTATTGGTTTTGTTGTTGCGGCCAAAATCGACAGATTTTAAAATTAAAACAAGTACCAATTACCTCTTTCTTGAATTTATGAATATATGAATACATATACGTACATACATAAGTATTACAATTTATTATGTATGTACATCTATAAAAGTACATAGATACAGGGTTCCCCATTTAAAACGAAACAGGGCTTGGTTTAGATCACAATGATATGGGGACGATATTATATCTAATCAAATATAGGTTAAAATTTTGTCAAATTTATATTATGACATGATATGCCAAACTAATGAGTAATAAAATACTTAAGTAGACAAATACAAATTTATTTTTGTTGTTTACAAAATTAACAAAGTAAGAATATACAGAAAGAAAAAGAAAAACAATTACACAAATTGCTGAAATTGGCCACCGCCATGCTCCAAGCATAAATTCACACGTCTCTTCATATTTTCGAAAGTGTTGACCAGCATCTCTGGAGAAATGTTACCACATTCTTGGATAATCCGTTCTTGTAATTGTTCTAAATTTGCAACTGGTGTTTTAAAAATAGTGTTCTTTAAATGAGGCAAAACGAAGTAATCCATAACCGTTAAACAAGGTGATCTAGGTGGGAATTCAATCTCTGATCGAAAACTGATCAATCTGTCGTCGAAAAAATTGCGTAAGTATAGTTAATAGTTTCGGCGTCTGGTGTCTGTATGGGCGGTTCCACCGTCCTGTTGAAAATATCCAAAGCGTAGTTCGTCGTCAAGTAATTGCTCCACAAATGGATTCAAAATATTGTCTCTATACCGCTGTGCTGTAACTGCGTCATGGAATTAAATAGGACCAACAATTCTTCTTCGGGAAACAGCTAACCAGACACCAATTTTTTGAGGGTGCAATGTGGACTCTACAACATATGGGAATTTTCACTACTCCACATGCGTGTATTCTGAGAATTCACATAACCGGTGAGGTGGAACCAGGCTTCATCCGAAAAAATGTCAGGTCTAATAAATCATTTCTTTCCAATAAATTTTGGGTAAACCATTGAGAGTAATTCCTGCGTCTTTCAAAATCTGCGGCTTGCATTTCTTGGAATACTTGCACTTTATAAGGAAATAAATTTAGCTGCTTCTTAAGAATAGTCCTGCATGTTCCATAAGATCTTCCCACCTCTTGGGACAGGCGTCTTATACAATGTGTTGGCGTATTTTGCATTATTTCACGAACGTTTGCAACAAATTCTTCTGTTCTTACAGATGGTCTTCCTGCTCCTTTTTTGTGTTGTATAGAACCTGTTTCCCTAAACACAGCCACGGTTCTTTTCAGGCAATGATAAAAATCCCCAGCAATAAAAGCAACGTTAGGAAAATGTTCGTGAAAACCGTCCATGCACAAACCCGGATTGTATTGCCACTCACAATTTACTCTAACCCCGTTTCGAAAATACGCTTCAACCATGCATGTTTTGTGCTGTTCCGTAAAGCCCATTCTGTTAATTGTTCAAGAAATTGGAAAAATTAGCGATGAATCAAATTACTTGTAACGATTGTCAAAGATGACGGAATAACTGATTGATTGTTAATTCAGGTAGTTACTGACACCCAACAGGTATTAAGCTCTACGGCTAAGCATTACGTCCTTAGATGCCAGCAGGCCCTCTGATGCAAATAATTTTTGCTCGCACGGTATAAAGAGTATGTGAATAATTCTTATAAGGAATAGAAGGCATTTTTCTCAGTGGATAATATCTAAATAATATTTTCTAATGAGTCCTCATGCCGATTCTGGTTTAAAGGCCTTTTGACTACATAAAAATCTGGACTATTATTATTTTACAAGAAGTAGGTTAAATTAATTTGCGACGTGCTTACGATGTTGCAAAGCCAACTTTAAGGGCAATTTTTTTGATCTTACGTTTTGTTAAACAAAAAGTAAAATTTTTTTATTTATTTATTTATTTTACGTCGGCCTTTTTCCGCAACGAGGCCAATCACCGACGCCAGGGAATTTGTCACACACTATCTGGTAATTTTGCCGAATCCCTCTTTGTCGAGGGTAGGGTTCTTTAACGTGCCAACATCCATGACACGGGGCCCACAGTTTAACGTCTCTTCCGAAAGACGGCGCCACCTCTTAAACCAAATTCCAAATTTAACATCGACGTTGTCGGCACCGGGAATGGAACCCGGGCCTACGATCTGTGAGGCTGCTGCGCTAACCACTAGACCACAACGTCGACCAAAAAGTAAAATAGTAATTGGTATTTCAGTCATTATTGGGATATCATACACTACGTACTGGTAATAAAATTAATAACATAACATAACATGCCCATATATATATACGCGTATCGCTAAAAACTGTGTAAAAAATAGAAAGTAGCTACATGTTCGGGTAGAAAAATGCGATTGATTAATAGCCCGACGAGCATATTTTACTTGTCATGACAGTTGATCAATATTTTAATCCGAATAGAAACCGACTGCCTGATTTTTTTCAATTTTCCTGCGTAAAATGATATATGGTGTATTCCTTTCCTGGTAGTATAAAATAGGACAGGGAGACTGCCAGTCTGTCGCCAGAGGATTTAATTCTTTTATTATATTAAAATGCGAGTGACTGAGTAGGTATGTATACAGAGTGTATCTAATGGAAATTACTTATTATATTTAAGAAAGAAAGAAAAACAAAAATTTTTCCTCCACAAAATTTAATAGAAATAGATTCTTTAGGGGTCTCTACATGTTTCGAACGTAGAAACGTTCATCTTCAGGAGACAGAAAACATTTATATTGTGCTGATGGTATTAGCAGAAGAGAAAATGGTATAAAACCTTAATGGAGCTTTTATGGCATTGAAAAATTGCAATTTAGAAGTGACGCATATAAAAAAGGTTGAGAAGAGTTAAAACACGCTGAGCATGTGAAGAAAGTTGGTAAAGGAAGTATAAACAACCAAACTGAAAGAGGAAGAAGAAAAAGGCCTTCCAAAGAGAAGGTGTCAAAGATTTTAAAATCATTTATATAATTTTGTTTTTGTAAAATCATTGATAATATGTCTGTAGGGCAGTATAAAGATAAGAATCTAAAGTAGAATTCATAATATCAGCATAGTGGAAAATGGTTTTTGGGGTACTGGGGGCTAAAGTCCAATAACCCCCAGTACCCCAAAAACTCAACTATGCTGATATTATGAATTCTACTTTAGATTCTTATCTTAATACTGTCCTACAGACATATTATCAATGATTTTACAAAAAAATTTATATAAATGATTTAAGAATCTTTGACACCTTCTCTTTAGAAGACCTTTTTCTTCTTCCTCTTTTAGTTTGGTTGTTTATACTTCCTTTACCAACTTTCTTCACATGCTCAGCGTGTTTTAACTCTTCTCAACCTTTTTTATATGCGTCACTTCTAAATTGCAATTTTTCAATGCCATAAAAGCTCCATTAAGGTTTTATACCATTTTCTCTTCTGCTGATACCATCAGCACAATATAAATTTTTCCTGTCTCCTGTCACCGTGTCGTGATTCGTCAATTATATTGATTTATAACTATTTGTTTATTTATTAAGGTGTACATTTTTTTTCCAGTCTTGGATTTTTGCGGTAGGTTTTATTTTACTTTAATTTTTATTTATCTTTCGTTGTCATTTTATGCAATGCAGCTATATTTATCAATTCTTTTTGTTTTCGACATGTAAACAACGTTTTTCGAAGTTTTCGACAGTCGAAAACGTAAAAAAGATAGAATACTGTCAAAAATGTTGAGGTCGTTTTGATGTTTCTCAATGTTTTATTACGTTTTGTAATTTATTTTCAAAGATTTTCAACAAATCAAGAGATTTTATTATTCTTTCTTGGCGTTAAGAAAAAAGCACCCAGTTTAGGTGGAAGACCACAGCATAAGTTTTGGATCCATATTGTCATAAAACATATGGCAGCAAAAAAAACAACATATTTCGCCCCAAAAGACCGCTACAAAGATTTAAAAATGCCCCAAAATTCAAATTATTCCAAGCGGGTAAAAACGCGCTGCTAGTAGTCGTGACGTCAAGGGGTATCATTTGTCAGATTTGTGTGTGACATCCACGAAATAGGTTATAGATTTTAAATAAATTTGATGATTTATCAGATTTGACATCCACGCGTCAAGCGACACTACCTTAAAACAACAATACAATAACACACGGCAATCCAAATGCAAATTGGGTCGCTCGGCACCTGTTAGGAGTGTCAGGATGACGGATGACCAAAAGTCATACCCCCTGACGTCATCGGGCTTGGCGCGCTTTAGAGATCGTTTGAAATGCTTTTGACACGCGCAAAACTTTAAAGAATTTTTACCAAGTTATTACTGATTTTTAAGGAGTAATAATTGGGGAATACTTTTTCAGGTCTAACTAAATCATAGGTATTATTGAAAAAAAAAATTTTGGAAAGTTCCCTATTGTGTTTTATTTGTCCAATATGCCACAATGTTCACTTTTTAATTATTTTATATAAGTATATTATTATTTTCGCGGACACTATACTATCTTCTAAACATTTTTTTGGCTTTTCTTAAATGGATTGCGCGTATTCTCGTGGGTGCCAGCATTGATCTGTTTCTAGTCTGTAAAACGGCAGATGTTCCGGTAAAAACGCAAATAGCGTTCCCTATACTGGATTGTGATGCACTTCGTGGTTTATTTAGTTGTCTACCTTTCGATATTACCAGTGTGACTGCCTTTTAAATTGGAGTTAATTCCGCTGTGATGGCGTTACGGTGTATTAATGGCCGCTTTGATTTTGCAAAAAGACTTTTAATATATCTTACCGCCGTTGTCGGGATTGCTTGGGTTATGGCTGCCCGTAGAGTCCTAACAAGGACGAAACGGCCGTCGTGGTATACCGACCCCAGGGTATCCATTGTGCTTGGATCCCTGTGTATTCCAATATAAAAAACTGTTACACACTTGTCCGATATGCCACAATATTCACTTTTTAATTATTTTCGCGGACACTATATTTATTTATTAAAATACTATGACAGAAAAATAAGGTTATGTTTTTGATAAATTGTTAGATAATTTACGTGGGTAGAAAATCCCATGTTTTCGACTCATGTCGGAAACCAGGTTTCTACTGCATTACCTTAAGTTTTTTACTGACTCACCCTGGTAGCTGTGGCGACGTGGCATACCAGAAAAAGAAATTTATTACTTTTTCGCTAGCGAGCTTAGCGAGGTTTAAAAACATTTTTCTGCGATGTGTTTTCATATCAGTATTTACGGGTTTAAATATAATAAGGCAATTCCATTTGCTCGAAGTGTTGGAACACTTACATCATAAGTAACTATTCAAATTATTTAATGCACGCTGCATGTATTAAAATCCGGCAAGGGTAGGTTAAAATGTTTCATTTGAACTTATATTATAATATTTATTAACACAATGAAATCAGTTAGCCAATCCAAACTTTAGGATTTATGTGTATAGTGAATTTCACCTTAGTTTTTAATGGCCGCCGCTGACACATGTCATTTATAACATTTCTTTTTACAGAACTTAAGGATTGGCCAGGGCCGGACTTAAAAATTATGTGTAAACATGGGTCAATTTATTTGTAGTAATTATGGATGGAAACGAGAATTACCTAAGCAATTTTAAAGATATTTAAAAAAAAACACTGAAGGGGAATGGAAATAGGATGGAATATCAGAAAAACAATTTCATTTCATTTTTATTCATAATATAATAAAGTGCTGTTATTTTGGTAAAAACTCACACTTAATTTAGTACAATAAAAAATATACAAGGGGCAGTCGTGAATCTAGTATCATCAATAGTTAACTACGTTTTTTATTAAAGAATTATTTTGTTTTTTAATTTGATTTTAGACCGTGCAGTGTTAACTTGAAAAAATCTATATATTATATTTAATAGCTTATTGTTTACTTTTTTATTTTCTTATTCACGGGTTGATATTTTTTTCTTTAGACTAGGTTCTAAAGAGTTTGAAGTTTACAATAGGTCTAACTTTTCGTTGGTTTATAATAAAACAACAAAAGTTTGTAATGTTATCGAATATTTTTTTTTAATGAATAAAGAAAAAATAATGTAAGTAGATACTACAAAAAAGATTTTTGTCCATGCGTTTGCAGAACAGATACCTTAAGCACTCTTCAATACAACTGTATGTAAAACTTATTTTAGCATAATGGTTCACTGTGGTTTTCAAATTTAATTTTGTTGCAAGTTCCCTATTATTTTTGGTCTTCATCTGACAAGCTGTCGATGTCGTCGTCACCGTCCGAGATATTAATAATTATTTACTTACTTTTGCATAAAAAGAAACACGTCACAGATACACACAGTCCGGCAGTTTAAAACCAAAAAGACTAATACGCACAAAATATAAGCAAAATGCTGTCTGAAAAATACCAAAAACAATAACACGAACGATCAAGAATTAACAGCAGAATGCACGCGGTGCGCGGTGTGTCCCAATGCTGCTCTGTGATATTTAAAGAACGCGACGAGACAATCGAATTAATGAAGTACGAAAAGAGATATGCGAGAGCAAATGCGTAAGACAAAGATGCACATACTAACGGCATATACGAGCGATGCTGTGCTTTTGACGAATTTGAGCTCATTGAAGGGCAACGTATTGAACTGTGTAGTGTGCATCTTCGTCATGTACATGTAACTATACGGTCAGTTATAAATCCATTTCTTGTTAATCTAGCCAATGCCCGTGCCTGAAAGCCGTTTATAGAATTAGGGATTTTAAAATCACATGTTGGGTAATATGTTTGACAAGAGAGACGTCAAAGCATTAAAAACTAAGGTGAAATCCACTATACGTTTATAAGCTATATTTCTGGGAAGGTTAAAGTTTTTAATTTTAAATTTATAAATAATTTTAAAAAAATATTTCTTGTGCGTAATATATCTTTTTAATTTATAAACCAGCACGCCGTTGGTAAAAATAAAAATCTATTATCTGAGACACTCCTTATGAGGAATCTACTACCATCCCTCCAAGTTTTATTGAAATCGGATAAGGAATAGAAATGGCCTATTAAATATCGAAATATATCCTGCATGGAGATTAAGGGTGACAATTTTACACCCGAAGGATATTCGTAGAGCAGGAAGTCCTGGCGAAACAGAATCCAAATACAACTCAACGTTTTATAGAAAATTTTTGGGTTTCTGGCTTGGCGACCGAGCCATTACTCAGTTGGTTTTACAACCCTCGATATAACAGATCTGCCGAACAATTCTAAAAAAATGTTAGTGCCCTTTATCGGCCATAAGTAAGTGGTGGTCACGTGAATCGCATTATCTGTCAAATTTTAATTTTTTCCAAAAAATAATTCAAAAGTGGGGTTATTTCTAAAAAAATCGAAAAAAGTTATAGGAAAAAGTTTTTTTTAATGCAGTTTCTAGCCCACATGCAAAATTTCAGCTGTATAAGATAATTTTGATTTTTGACCTATATTTTGTAAATTGCACCACTTTTGCAAAATAATACTCAACCCAACCTACATAAAACTTCTTAGTTTTGACAATGCTTTATTTCAGATACCTTTTCTTTAAAGTAGCGCCATATTAAATGTGTGTTTTTCTACAAAATCAAAATTGGGCTATTAAAATTTGGTCGCATGCATGCAAAGTTTATTTATTTTTGACCCTGTATAAGGTAACATTATAAAATAAGTATTTTTGAAAACGTAGTTTGTGTCTGAAAGTAATACATGTTAACGTTATTATGACATAGCTTAATAATAAATTATAATATAGGGGTTTTAAATTAAATCGTTGAAAATGGATAAACTTTATGTTGTTAAACAAAAATTTATTTTCCACTTAAAAACACTTTACTGAAGACACTGTGTTCTTTTTTGTCTCAATATTAAGGTGTATTACTTTCAGACACAAACTACGTTTTCAAAAATACTTATTTTATGAAGTTACCTTATACAGTGTCAAAAACAAATAAACTTTGCATTACATGCGACAAAATTTTAATAGTCCAATTTTGATTTTGTAGAAAAACACACATTTAATACGGCGCTACTTTAAAGAAAATGTATCCGAAATAAAGCATTGTCAAAAGTAAGAAGTTTTATGTAGGTTGGGTCGAGTCTTATTTTGCAAAAGTGGTGCAATTTACAAAAGATAGGTCAAAAATCAAAATTATCTTATACAGCTGAAATTTTGCGTGTGTGCTAGAAACTGCATTAAAAAAAACTTTTTCCTATAACTTTTTTCGATATTTTCATTTCATTTTTGAATTATTTTTTGGAAAAAATTAAAATTTGACAGATACTGCGAATTACGTGTCTACTATTTTTTTGCTTAATTTTTATCTCGATCGAAGCAGAACTTGATGCCAAAGTCAACTTTTGAATAAAGCTATTAATAAAAAAAAATCCCATATGATGCGGACTTTACTGGTGACACTGTATACTAGCTGGTTATTTATTTATTTTGTATCTACTTATAAGGGCTTTGCAAATAATTCCCTGTCTTCGTATTAAAAAATTATTTTAAATTTTTCGGAAAATTAAATTATGTACAGTTTTTTTTTTTTTTTTTTTTTTTTTTTTTTTTTTTTTTGTGTCAGGGAGGAAACCCTTTATTGGCACCGGTTACTTGTTCTACCTTTCGCCGGTAGTGTGCGAGTCCAGAGGCTGTCCTGTTTACGCACTAAAACCTCCCTCCTCTACGGGACTGCCCCGGAATCACCAAAAGGTATTACCGTCAGGGGAGCCCCGGGCTATGTATCCATGTATCTATGTATCTTCTACTGCCTTTCTTCTGCCACTTTGGTCTCCAGGATAGTTTTGATGTATTCTTTCAGTATGGTCCACTTGTGTCCTGACTCCAGCATCTCTTCTACCAAGGTATCTACTTCTAGGTTTTGTACATCTAGCAGTAGGTATGTGTTCTGCCTCTGTACCACCCATCTCGGACACTCAAAAAGTTGTATTCATTGAAAATGGGTACAAGTCTTATACGACCGTTATTTGCCATATTTGCGTAAATTCGGCTTTTATGCTCGATTTATTGTTTTTGAGGTTATAGTAGTGACACGGCAAGCAAAGCATTGGCGTAGATAATAAAACGTCTAATAAAATGTAAAAAATATTTCTGTACTATCGCAAATTTTTATATTCAACGCAAACATATATACGCACTATATAACAACAGCAACAATAACAACAATATAAACATCGAATATAAAAACAATATCAACAATTATTAAAATTTAATATTTTGTCATATGACCTTCTTTTTCGACTACTTGAGCTAATCTGTTTGGAATTGAGTTAATACAATTTACAATAATATTTTGATCAAGGCCTTCCCAGCACTCATGAATTACTTCGTATAATTCATTAGCATTGTGAGGTCTAAAATTTCTTCTGTATATTTCTTTTGCAATTAAACCCCAGACGTTTTCTATTGGATTAATATCGGGACTATAAGCAGGCCATGGCAGAACTTCTACATTATTATGTTGAAGCCATTCCCTCACAGCATTTGCGGTATGAACCGGGCAATTATCGTGCTGAAAGACGAATGAGGTATGTGGATATAGTTGTCCAACAGATGGTAGCATTAATATGTTCCAGAACACGCATATAATGTTCGGCGTTGAATCTGCCCTCCAATCGCCATAAGACACCAGGCCCATGAACACAAATCCAACCCCAGACATTCACAGAAAATCGTCTAGGTTGAAAAGCAAAATCGCTAATATACCGCTCTTCGAATCTTGTGTTGTCTCGGTATACACGAATTTGTCTATTATATGTAGACTGAAAAACCTTTTCGTCAGTGAATACTACAGTCAGCGATGGGCGGATCGGATCTGAGCCGGATCGGTGAGTCGGATCTTAAGAAAGATTTAAACTGATCCGACTCTCAAAATAAAATAGACGGATCACGGATCTGACGGATCTATTTGATTTGATTGTCGACCGCTAGGTTCACGTTCGGCGTAGGGGTAGAATTCGCTGCTACGGCGCGCGGCGCTACGAGCTGCGATGCGATGGAGAGTGGCTCGTGGCTCTCGGATCCGTTAAAAGATTTTTTCGTTCCGATGCCTGACATGCGGGTCGCAGCGTTGGAAAAGAAAACGAAGCGTGGCGATTTATTACTGTTGTGTTTATTGTATTGTGGGTTGCGTCACTTATTTCTTGATGATTTCATAGAGTCTGGAATGTAAGTTTTTTCTATGAAACCACCATATTAAAGAATCTTCGTATCTTTTAATAAGCGGTTCATTTAAATGTTTGTCCATTTCTGTAATCACTGGGGGTTCTTATTTTTTGAATAATGTTAAATGGCGCTACCGCGTAAGATCGTTTAAAATAATGTTCAATGACACGGATCGTGACTCAGAATAACCGAACCGAGAACCGATAAGATTTTCTTTATGATTTTTGGGACAAGACCCGGGATCCGGCTCATTGAGTCGGATCTTTGTGCTGATTGGGATTTGGTGACCCGAATCCCAAAATAGATCCGTCTTGCCCACCACTAACTACAGTGTTCCAAAAATGATGGTCGCGGTATATATGATTTAGGGTGAAAAGCACCCGAGATTGGCTATGTTGATCTGTGAGCATCATTTTTTTCGCAGCTACGCGGTTTTTTAATTCTGATTCTTTTACTCTTCTGCTGGCTGTAGGTTGAGATCCAGGAAATCCGACATTAATGACAGCGTCTCTTGCAGTTCCGAAAGGATTTGCCCTTAGATATTCCAGAAATGCGTCATCTTGTTCAGGATTGGAAATGCGGACCGGACCAGTACCAACCTTTCTTTTTAAAGACGCCTCTTGCTCCCAACGTTGCTTAACTCTTAAAATTGTGTTCTTGCCTTTTCCGTAAAAATTTGCTAGTGCCCGTATTGACCACCCATCTTCAATTCGGGCTATTATTTGAGCTTTTTCAAGTTCTGTCAAATGACGAGGCATTTTTAAAATTTTGGCATTGACAGTCTTTCACTTTTTAAAAAGTCAAAATTAATCAAGTCCGATTTACAATATAACAAATTTAGTGTACCCAATTTTCATGAATAAAACTGTACTTGCATGGGGTTTATTTGTACCCCACGTGGGAATCGCGTTAACTGTGTTAGTGGTTACCTAGGCGGCTTGTTATACGTTTTATTTGTATAGGAAAATCTCAGGCATGTCTGCCGAACTAGCAAAGATTGCTGTTGCTAGACTAATGGGATCAGTCAAAGAGGAGATAGATTGGATAGTTAAACAACTTGCGCAAAGCAGATGGGCAGAACTAACAACCTGTAGCATCTCCAAGCAAGTGTCGTCCGTACTTGAAAACCCCCACAGGAAAACCGCAGCGTTAATTACAGCATAGTCTGACGGACCTAAAAAATATCACTGCCGTAGTCACCGGACATTGAGCCTAATTAATAAAAATTAAGCAATTACTTGAAGCAATTACTTTTTAGTAAAAGCAATTACTTGACTAGCAAATGCTTTAAGTAAAAGCAATTGCTAGATCTGGATATGAATAAAATTTTGAAGCGATTGCTGTTTTCCTTACACCTCTGTAGCAAATGCTTACCTCAACACAAGTTCATACGTGGCTTATCCACTTGCTCAGATTATAGATTTCACGTTCAGTTTGGTGCCTAATTTGCAAAAGAGTTGACGTAAATACAACAACGTTGGTCTATTTATTTAGTACAATAGTAATCTGTTACGTTTTTGTGGAAAATAGGACACTTATATTTGTGATATGGCAGATTTCAGTGAAAATGAGGAAAGTGATAGTAGTGATGAAGAAATTAAAGACAAGCAATTGATATTCGTTCACAAATTAAAGGAACATAAATAAATCTCTCTGACCACAACCATTTAGCTTCCACAACAGCTTCAGCATAGCACAAATCGATATAACTTTCTAAAATCATCATATCTGCAATTTTTACGTACACTGTAGCGGCAACGGTCGATAGTACATGTGATTATTATGTGGCAACATTATTCTAATCGTCCTAGTGCTCTGAACTAGTGTTGGGAAATAATTGCTATTTTTAGAGTCGAGTACTTAGCATTCGAGACCTTTAAAGAGGAGTACTTATCCGAATACCTAGTACTCAAGTACAAAAGTGACCGATTTTCGCATTATTTATATTTTGGGGGCTAACGGATCGGTGCCAGGTGCAAGACTAATCAGCTTACAAACGCCAAGTGAAATCGCCTATCACCAAAAAATTGGATATGATAATTTTTAAAAATTTGTTGAGAACCACTTGCCAATAAGTTTTTTCAGCGTTTTATTTATTACACTTCTTTTATTATACTTTTAAAATATAGTTTCAAATTCGTTGGAAAATAATATACCATTTTATATCATAACTTAAAACACCCAGCTTTGTGCCACCAGGAGAATAAGATATTGACGACGCCCATCGCTGCAACGTGGCGGCGGAATTTTTCTACTTATACGTGTTCATTTTCAGCTTTTTGTGATATCCTTTATAGTAGGGGAGCCCAACAGGGGATTTACTCAAGCGCGGCAGATTAACATATGGGGGATACCTTGCACCCTGTTAAGTACCTCTGCCATGTCTAAGCCCTCTATATAGTGCCGCGCGTGTACGGCAGCTGATCAGAATAGTAAAAAAAAATCGATAGCTGGATTTACTCGAGCGCGTCAGATTAAGGTGTGGTGGGTTAATTACATGCTAAAGAGTCTGCATTTCAATAATCTGACGATTTGAGCGTGACGTAAGGGAGTGGGAGGGTCACAAACTTGCAAAAAAAAAAGTCACATGAACATTCTCGAGCGCGGTCAATTTTTATTTTTATTTTGAAGGAAATAATTCAAGGATTACGGGAAAAATATAATCTGCCGATTACCACAAGCCGAAGTAACAAAAATCGTCAATAAAGTTTATTAACGCGTGCAGCTGCAGTGAAGCACTCAGCGCCTCATTGTCTCTTTCTTTATCACTCACTCTCTCGCACCGTCCCCACACTACTTTCCGTCAGCCATCACGCCATCACAGGCTGATCACATCATTCGTGGGATTATAATATGTACAGGGTTATTATTTTACATTTTAGTTTGTCCCACTTTTAAAAGCCTGTAACTTTTTTGTTTTTTGAGTTAGCGCGTTCACTCAAAAAGTAGGATTTAGAACTTTTGGCCAAGTATTTATGGATTTTGTCAAAAATGGCAGTAGGTGTCACAGGTCACATTTAAAACCAAACATTTAATTTTTTTTAAATGAAACACTGTATATTAGAAGCGCATTAGATAGTTCCTTTTCTTCCGATTTCAAAAATATAACACACTTATGCATTCTTGCCTTAATTCCATCAAAAATATGTAAAAATAATATTATTAAAAAGCATCAAGATAGTTATGAAACCGTTTTGTTACTATGGATTTTGTCTTCGCAGTATGTCACTCTTATTGTTATAACTCGTTCCGAATTTTGTATCGAAATATTTTTGTAAGTGAACCGGAAAATTTTTAAGATTTAAGAAAAAGAAATCATGACATTTTTTTTAAACGGTCAGATTAACAAAATCCCTTAAAATAATCGTCAGATTATGAATGAGCACGACCAGGACACCAAGCTGAACCGTCTGTATGAAAATCTGACGCGCTCGACTAGTATGTCAAAATAGCGTTTTTTTTTTGCATTTTCGAAAAGTCGCCACGAGCTTGCGTCACATCCGAATCGTAAGTCTATTGAATGGGAGCTTCCTTAGGGATCCCTTAACATCCCCTCTGAATATCTGACACGCTCGAGTAAATTTTTTTCCCCCCATTTTTAACCCTTCCGTACCGCCGCCCCCACCATCAAAACCGGCAGATTAATGTACCTCCGTCATGAGAGTCACGTGGGGCATATACACTATTAATATCTGACGCGCTCGAGTATATCCATGTGACTGTTTTTTTTTACATTTTTGAAAGCCTGTAGTAACTCCCCCCACCGGTGAAAGGGTACACATAATATGACATTTTTTCCTTTCTACCATCCAATCTTCAAGATCCAATAGGTCCCCACGACGCTCGAGTAAATCCCCATTTAGCATCGTGGGCTCCCCTACTATTATAAAATGCATAGCTCTAAAAAGAAAGACCTCGACGTAATTTTTGCCCTTTTGCTGTAAAATGCAATAAGATGTTTTAAACTATGTGTTATGTCGTTATCGTCTTATCCTATTTGGAATGCGGTAACGGATGCGACTGTGTTCAAATCTTTTATGCATTTTTGTACTTTCGTTGCGTTTGTGGTTTTTAAGGGGAATTTTCACTTCCGCAAAAATTTTTTTATCTATAAATTTAAATTACTATTGTTAGAAACTTCTTAAATATTATCGATTTATTTAATTTATATAAGAAAAAGGATTAATTCATCATTGTACTTATGCCATTAAAATTATTGTTTAATTTTATGTAAATCGTTATTTTGGATTATTGCTTGTGTACCTACTATGTTTTTTTCAATTGACGGAGTTACCTACCTTTTTATTCCATTTTATTCATTAAGACTTAATTTAAAGTTTTTATGCACCTTTTTGTTTCCTATTATTTGGCATTTCGTGTAAAGTCAAGATGTATCGTTTCCATGGATAACAATATTAACAATGGTAATTTTATTTAGTTCAGTATCGTCATTCTGTAAAATATAACTTTGATCTGTCACGCTTTTATGCAACACCCTGTATCTACGAAAATATATTTTGCAAGAAGTTTACATTAAATTCTACAACTTTTGTATTTAACAGTTTTTTCTTAATTGCGAAACAAAAAAGTTAAAGGAGCGGGGTAACATGATACGCGATCACCCTGTACAGTAACTACTTTTTTTTATCTGAGATATCCCTTACCACTTTGTGTCCATGTGTCAAATGTCACTCAGGTGTTTATAAAATTTGAAACCACTACTAGAAAAATTTTTTTTATAAACTTTCAAATATCTTATTAATATGTTTCTTGTGTCCTGGACATAATTTGACGAGTAAGTATTCTCGCAGTTGGTTCCTACTGTGTTTTTACTCTTGTTTGTGTTTTTCTTTTGGAACCTAAGCCCTGATGATAGCCTCATAATGGTCCGAAAGCGCTAGGCAATATTTATAAAATCACGCTTAATACACAAAAAAAAATTAAATTTTTTAAATATTGTATTTGACTTAATATTTCGACCCTATATACCTGTCAGCAGCCGGTACTGTGTCTGGGTCGTATATACAAGCAATTAATACCTATATAAGTATATAGGTATTAAGAAGAAACAAACAATTTTTTAATTATCTTGTCGCTAATACAACATTTAAAGACAATCACCACCATATATAAATTGCATTATTTTTTTAACGGAATTAGTTTTACTATTATTTATCCAACATGTTAAAAATTTTACTGTTACTTGAACGTGAAAATTCTTAATACTAATTGAATATGTCTATACCAACATCAAACATGTGAACTCTTTGGTATAATTTAAAAAAAACATATGAGTGTAATGATGTGTTTTACAAATGATTTTTTAAAATATAGTTATCTATTCATAAGTCGTTGTTGGATGACGATCAGGTTAGTCCAAAACAGTTATTTTTGTTATAAGGCAGCGGTGGCTCGTACAGTATAGCCACAGTGCCATTGGCGTACCTACCCGTACACCAAACTACTTATTTATACTCATAAGTATTACTTTTTATCCTGACAATCGGTTATGACTTTACAATAACGAAAGCTGACTTAGTGCATAATCATGGAATAGATGAACGCAAGATACAGAGAAAAATAATTACCAATGGGTGCAAACGAAAAGCTGAAAAAGATTTAACAGAAAAACCTGCTAAGATTATTCGACGAGTTATTGCTACAAATTCTTCAAATGATGTGACAATCTCAGACATTGAGGCTATTCGAAAACATATTTACAACTCGTCGGAAATTGCTACCAACTTCATTACCAAAATCAATTGAAGAAGTTTATAATGCAGTGAGTGCTTATTCTCTTACAACGAATACAGATGAAGATTTTATATTATAAATAATCTTGAACATAATATATACGAAACAAACATTCGTGCATTATGTGAAATGGAAGAATTGTATATGGACGGAACATTTTCATACTGCACCAAATATTTTTGCCAATTATTTACAATACATGGGCTAGAAAATGGACATTATGTACCGTATATTGTTTGTTAAGAGATAAAACAACGGCCACATACCAAAATCTATTTTTTTTGCTAAAATCAAGAATATGTGAAATTTTCAGATTGTCGTTACATCCTGTAGAAGACTTTGTAGATTTCGAAAAAGCAATTCATCTGGCATTATTAAGTATTTTTCCACAAGTAAGAATTAGTGGCTGCAGTTTTCACTTACATCAAAGTTGGTTTAATGCAATTACGGGGTTTGCTTCACGAATTTATAAATACAAATTCAGATATTGGAAAATTGCTGAGACATACATTTGGCTTAACATATTTAGCTCCAGAAGAAGTAGAGGACTGTTTTGTATTGGATTAAATGAGCTTTAAGACAAATAATGACAGTCTTGATAAATATGCTGATTACTTTTTAAAGGTGTACATTATTCACAGTGCCCAATTTCCTCCGACAATATTGGCAAACAAAAATCTTTCAATTATTAGGACTACAAATGCTTGCGAATCTTTCCTTTCTTTGTTTAATTCTTCTTTTTATGCGCCACCTCCGTCTATATATATATTTATGGAAAAATGGAAAAAAATAGACGCTTATATAAAAATGAAAAGGATTCACACAACGGCAAAAATTAAAAACAAAAATGTAAAAAATAAGTTTGCATTTTTAGAAAAAACGGTACAGAACTTCCAATTGGGGCATACCTCTAGGTAAGATTTTGTAGAAACTGTAGCGTATCATTCCTGTAGAAGCAATAAGTAATTTTCAGATTTTGTTTAAAGTATGTTGTAATATGTAAATACCGTGCGATCAAAAATGATTTGCATCAAAGAGGGCTTGGATTAAAAAACGTAGGGCTTGGTTTAGATCACAATGATAGGGGGAAGGGGGACGATATATCTAACCAAATCTAGGTTAAAATTTTGTCAAATTCATATTATGACATGATATGCCAAACTTATGAGTAATAAAATAAGTAGACAAATACAAATTTATTGTTGTTGTTTACAAAATTAACAAAGTAAGAATATACAGAAAGAAAAAGAAAAGTAATTACATAAATTGCTGCTCCAAGCATAAATTCACACAACGGCAAAAATTAAAAACAAAAATGTAAAAAATAAGTTTGCATTTTTAGAAAAAACGGTACAGAACTTCTAATTGGGGCATACCTCTAGGTAAGATTTTGTAGAAACTGTAGCATATCATTCCTGTAGAAGCAATAAGTAATTTTCAGATTTTGTTTAAAGTATGTTGTAATATGTCAATACCGTGCGAGCAAAAATGATTTGCATCAAAGAGGGCTTGGATTAAAAAACGTAGGGCTTGGTTTAGATCACAATGATAGGGGGACGATATATCTAACCAAATCTAGGTTAAAATTTTGTCAAATTCATATTATGACATGATATGCCAAACTTATGAGTAATAAAATAAGTAGACAAATACAAATTTATTTTTGTTGTTTACAAAATTAACAAAGTAAGAATATATAGAAAGAAAAAGAAAAATAATTACATAAATTGCTGCTCCAAACATGAATTCACACGTCTCTTCATATTTTCGAAAGTGTTGACCAGCATCTCTGGAGAAATGTTACCACATTTTTGGATAATCCGTTCTTGTAATAATTGTTCTAAATTTGCAACTGATGGTGTTTTAAAAATAGTGTCCCACTTCTTGGGACAGGCGTCTTAGGGCCTTTTGCAAAGGTTCCACTTACATCTTATTCATACGTAAGTGGCACCTAAATCTAAGATGCACCTTAATGTTTATTTGATTTGCTAAGGTTTCACTTACCGAAAGTTTAGCTAAGTTATAGGTAAAAGCGGCAACGTTGGAAAATATAGTAACTAACTAGGGATATTTTAACCTTTATGGTAATTTTTATGTCATAAGTCAAGGGGAATCGAAAGTTTGTTTACTTTGTTTATTATTCTTGATATTAAAGGTTTTATTTATGTATTAATACTTACTAATCATAGGGATACTCTACTTCGGCTTCAATTTCAACTAAAATTAATACTGCTGTGTTTTTTGTAACGCGAAATTTTTGAAAAAAAGTAAGTTGATCAAAGGAATGAAAATATTCACTCCGATTATATATCCTCCTAGGAATTCCAAATATTACTTAATTTATTTCATCAAGCTCATCATCTTCAACCATTAATAAATTCCTTTCAAATAAAGCCATTTTCAGCAGAAAATTCTTTAAAAATGAGAAAATGGGGTTAGAATCAGTTAAGGTGCGGTTTAAGCCGTAAAAATCTTCGGCTTAATATTATGTCTATTTAAGCCCAGCTTATGTGCCGGATGATCGACTGTGCAACGGAAAATAATAGTTTAAGTGACACTTAAAGTTAAGCCCAACCTAAAACGTCTTAAGTGGAACCTTTGCAAACGGCCGTTATACAATTTGTTGGCGTATTTTGCATCATTTCACGAACGTTTGCAACAAGTTCTTCTGTTCTTACAGATGGTCTTCCTGCTCCTTTTTTGTGTTGTATAGAACCTGTTTCCCTAAACACAGCCACGGTTCTTTTCAGGCAATGATAAAAATCCCCAGCAATAAAAGCAACGTTAGGAAAATATTCGTGAAAATCGTCCATGCACAAACCCGGATTGTATTGCCACTCACAATTTACTCTTACCCCGTTTCGAAAATGCGCTTCAACCATGAATGTTTGTGCTGTTCCGTAAAGCCCATTGTGTGAATTGTTTAAGAAATTGGAAAAATTAGCGATGAATCAAATTACTTATAACGGCTGTCAAAGATGACGGAATAACTGATTGATTGTTAATTCAGGTAGTTACTGACACCCAACAGGTATTAAGCTCTACGGCTAAGCATTACGTCCTTATATGCAAGGCCCTCTTTGTGCAAATAATTTTTGCTCGCACGGTATATTAGGTATGTATGATAGTGATGAAATTTAATTTTGAAATAGAAACCGAAATATACAAACCATACATTGTATTTTCACTTTTTCACTTCATAAATGACCAAAACACAAAAGATCCTAAAAAATTATCGTTAAAATGATTAAGTTATAATAATAGACTGTTGGGGCCGAAAATGCCTGTAATAAAAGCATGACCTTTCCATCCTGGAACCGAAAGTTCCTGTCAAAATCTGGTTGCCACCTGGCCGGGGCCGAAATTTCCTACGCCTCGGCTAACGGTGCAAAAACGTCCTGGTGGATCAGTTTGTTTTAATCCTTTATCGCGTTTCAACATAAATAAAGTTCGTTTTTTTTAAACAACCCATCTTTCCGCGCTTTTATTGGAAGAAAAAATGGTGAAAGAATTGGGTGGTCCCTTGCCGGATTTGTTTATCACAAACACTCAAAGTGGGTAGAAAAAAGTCAATATCCTTATTATCCTGCATTTAATTATTCGGTAAGCGTTTTTTCTAGTTTTTTTTTATTCGATATTTTTACCCTATCTACCTGTTTTAATATGAACGAGCCGCCATAGGTATAAAGGATATATTATTTTAAGTACACTTGTGCATGTTAAATTAAAATCTTTGCATTGAGTTTCACGGCACGGACGTTGGGCGATCCCCCAGAACTCAAATACGCACTTAAAAATATACCACAGGTATACGTTTCATGCTCAGTTTCTTCGGGTTTGTGGTTTGTTTGATATACATTTTTTTGTCTGCGGTGCAATTTTTATTAGGTATCGTTATTTAATGCACTTTATAAGCTCTATTTTCCAAAACATATTGTGTATTATCTGCTGTTTTTCAACCCACATCCACAGAAGACTCCTGCGCTGCAACAAATGACGTTTTGAATGCTAATTTTCTTTTTTTTATTAACTTTGATTAAAATTACATACATTATCATAAGAACCCACCGAATTACCCCTTTTGAAATTTCGTTCCACAATTACTTTAATATTGTTTTTGTGTAAGAAGAACATAATAATCTGCGCCTTATTATTTACCTTCGACAGGACGGGCGTAGGCGATTTCGGCCCCAGGTAGCAACCAGATTTTGACAGGAACTTTCGACTTCGGGATGGAAGGGTCATTTTCGACCCCAACAGTCTAATATTAGAACATTTTTATTTTTTAACCATTTTAACGATAATTTTTTATAATCTTTTGTGTTTTGTATCATTTATGACATGAAATACAATATAATATGGTTTGTATATTTCGATTTTTTATTTCAAAATTAAATTTCATCATTATCATACATACCAAATGTATTTACATATTGCTACATACTTTAAATAAAATCTAAAAACTACTGTAACGTTAAAAGTTATAGTTATATTTTTTATTTATTTGTTTTTTTTTTTTTTGGTTTCAAGTTACTTTGGTGCTCCGAGAACTCAGATTGATTCGTTTAGAGAGCCATAGGTCGTGAGGTTCTTTTATTTTTATTTTAATCTATTTTCCAGACTTTATTTTGGGCGCCAATCGAGAGGAGATCTCGATAAAGAAAAAGTAGAGAGATAGAAAAAGAATACTGTATTATGAGTGAGACCAATCCAAACAGTACACGAAGCACTTCAATAAAACTCAGTAGAATTTGTTTACTAAATAAACTTTATTAAAAGTCTAATATATATATCTTTTCTTTTTTTTTTTTTAATAAAACATTTGTTTAAAAGACACAGCAATACTCCATAAAGAGTTTATAAAGAATGGGGAAACTACCCTAAGGAAGCTAAGTATAATAAAGCGGGTTATCACAATTTAAACTAGGCTACAGCATAAAATGGTTAGGTATCATTCAAGAGTACTTGCAAATGTATGCTCATGATATCATTCAAAAATGGTACAACACCTTTCATAAATTAAATACTATACAGTACACCATAAAGCAATCTAAATCTAAGCTTAGTGAATAAGTGAAATGTTAATAAATGAGTCTATGCCAACCTATGCTTAAAGGCTTGATGAGAAATGGGAAATATTTTATAAAAATTCAATAGGGTTAAGGTGCTTATGTCATGAATTAAGATACTTTAAAGCTCAAAGCTTTTAGGCATGGTCTCAACCGAAAGAGAAACAGTGTATCTTAACTCATGTATATAAACTTAATGAAAAGGAGAAAAATTTAAATGCAGACAAGTATACTAGAACTTGAACTCTATCAAAGCTCAAAGCTCCTCGGTGAGAATGCTTAATAATGTTAAATGGTGAAATAAATGCGATACAATTTATCATAAATTAAATGACTTTATAAATTAGAGCCTCAATGCATAGATCGTAAGGTGAATTAGGAAGATAGTTACTGCAAGATAAATACTATAGAGTATATAGGAAACTAAGTTATATTAAAGCTCATAGGTTTTAATACACAAGCAAGTTTACTTTAATAAGAGGGAAGTGGTAGGTATTGCGAGCTAAATACTAGAAAGCATATCATAAAATATAGTACACTAAAGCCTATGATGCACTAATAATACAGTTAGGTAGTAAGAAAGAAAGAGGGTTATTGCAATTTCACACTCGTGACATAAACTGTAGTAAGACAAGCTAAAAGACATCTACATTACTAACAACAAATTAAAATTGCCAGCGAGATCAACTGATCCAGGTGAAAGTACTAATTTAAAGTTACCTACTCGTATGAGTACTGGATAACTTGGTTACAATATTCACAATAATATAAAAAATAAATGAGTCTATACTCAGGGTTTTTATCAATATCACCTCTGAGTAATGCTCTAGTTAAGTAATATTCAAAAAGGGGTTAACATCTTGAAGAGAAACAAGCAAAAATATATATAGCAAAGGTTATGCAGAAAGTAAAATGTTAATGAATAAGAAATGTTCAGGAAAATCACCAAAAAATATAGGCCAAAAGCTAATGTTAAAGAAAAATACTCATCTTTTACGATTCAGATGTTCAGGTGCTTCACTATTCACTGCGGCTTCTCCCTGTAGAAGTCCTCTAGTCACACCACACGGCAAGCGACCCAGACTCTACAAAATTCCAGGCAGGATCAGGACGGTAGCTAAACCACCAATGGCTATGGGAATGGCATTGAACAGCAGGTCCCATCAAACCATGTAAACGCTGACTCCTCTCTGGCAAAATTGGACTCACCGACAGCAAAATTAGCAAGCAAATTAAAGCATATATGCTAGGGTTGAGATTTAGACTTTACATTAAACTTAAGGTTGAAATTTGAAATGGGAATTTAAATATATCAAACTGAAATTTAGGCTTAGGTGAAGCTGGAAAACTGTGTTCGGAGTGAAAATTTATCCTTGCATCGTCGTTTCTTGACTAACAAGTTTTAGGGTGAAATTTGTGACATTGCACTGAAGATTACAGATGTAACGTGGTACAGAAACTGGAACTAGAACTTCAGATCGACATCGTAGTTGTAGAACTAATCTTCAGAGTAGGACTTACAAGTGCATGGTCACATAAAAATTGAAATTAAATGGTGGATAGAAAATTCATTTTTAAAAAATCAGAAAGAGAGTTTATAAATTTTAAAACATTATGAAGTGATTGAGTTCAAAGTAGAATTTAGCTTGAGGTTGAACTAGAAAAAAAAAAACCTGTAACAAAATGGAGGCCGTTAGCGTGCCATGGTCAAAATACATCTTTGGTTTTACCATTTACCTGGTGTTCTGGTTTTCATCAGCCCTGGTAGACGAATTTAAACTCCATTACGGACATGAAAGAATTGTTTCACTGTTTTAACTTTAATCCAGAAATTCTGCAGCAAAAAATGCCTCTCCAGCCAAAATCAGTACATATTCTTCACTTGGATCGCCTTTCTGGGCCGGCAGCTGATATGAGAAGGAGCGAGTGGGCTCTCCGTTATCAGTTTTATCGAATCGACCGCACAAAAAATGACGGATTGTCTCCAATACAAAATCAAACTCAAATCACATGACCTCCGATGAACCTTGACGTATGGAAAGCAAAATGAAGAAAATTCATACTTTAACCGGAAAATCACAAAGTTAACCCCATTTTCACGGTTATTCAGAAAACATAAACGTTCAACACCAAACCTATTAACCCACTAAATCGAACAAGGTGAATATCGATCGAAAAATTCCAGCTGTTCACAGCGAGGACGGCTACCAATCATGCATGCACGTATATCCAGTTGCCTACAAGTCATCTCCAAAGTCCGTTTATCTCAATGGGCGTCCACTCACGTGAATAATCAGGGGTGTAGTAGGGAATTTAATCATGATGCCTGATATAAATTCTTGAAATTTTTAAAGTATTTAAATTGTTAGGAAATTACCAAAATCAGTTGTAAGAAGCAAGCATTGCTTGTTACAAATACCCTCTTTCTTCAAATAAATAAATTTAAAAAAAAAATTTTACACATATACATAACTACATATAACATAAATACTTATGGCCACATCTGCCTATACTACAGTTTTTAGGTACAAACTTATGTCTACCTAATGTCTAACCATCCCTGGAAGAATAATAGCTCACTCAGAATCGTCAGAATCGAGAGAGATATCGTTAAAAGGTTTTAAATCTTTAATGTGGTAACGGCCGATACTTCTGTCATTCTCATCCAATAGTTCATAAATTAAGGGGGAGATCTTTTTAAAGATTTTACATTTAAGAAATTTCTTTGCTAACTTTTTTGAAAAATAATTGCCAGCATCAGATAAAATAAAATTTCTTTTGTAAACAATGTCGCCTTCGTTGAATTCGAGATGTCTTTTTCTTAGGTTATAATATTTTTTATTCCTTTCATAGGAGTGGTTTATATTTTTAGCAACTTGTTCATAAATTTCAGGTAATTTTGAAAGTTCTTTAGCCAGGTTGTTTCTATCGTCAAAATGGTACGGGGAAAGATTTTTATTTTCGATATGACCATAATAATCACCACTAGTGGGTAAGTTACGCCCAAAAGTCAGAAAGGCAGGTGAGAAAGATGTAGATAGGTGGGTAGTGGTATTTATAGCATTACAGATGTGGTGAATATGTTGATCCCACCCGCGATGATTGTTTTCTTTAATAAAAGATCTAATGGCAGTGCCTATGACTCTATTAGCACGTTCTACGTTGTTCGTTTGGGGATGATATCTTGCATTATACCAGATGTTTTCCACTTTATATGACTTTAAGAGATTAGAAAATTCTTGGGACTTAAATTGGCTCCCATTATCCACTATGATGGTTTGGGGAACACCAAAATACATAAAAACAATTTCGTCAAGAAAAGTGCAAATTTCTCTTGCTACAGCTCTTTTCATCTTGTGAATAAAAGTATACTTCGTAAACCAATCCACCACTACTAGCAAATAACAATGACCTGATTTTGATTTTGGAAATGGTCCCTGAATATCAATGGAAAGCAGTTTAAAGGGGACAGAAACATTCTTAGGGGCTCCCATAAGACCTGCGCGCGCAAATTGAGATACTTTTTGCTCATTACAAATTTGACAACGTGAAATATATTTTTTAATATCTGATCTCATTCCAGGCCACCAATACTGTTCGAATATCTTATCAAGGCATTTTCTAACGCCAAAGTGGCTTCCTAAGGGACTGTCATGATAGGTTTTTAGAATATCTTTACGGTTATGTTTTGGAACTATTGTTTTCCAACTTTTCTGGTTGATGTCGATATTATGACTAGACTGGAAGTGCTTATATAAGGTATTATTTTCTACTCGAAATAGGGGGTATTTATGTGGTTGTTTTTGCACTTTAGCAATTAGGTCAGAGTACCATTTGTCTGGAATAGTATTAGACAGGGTGGAGACTTCAGGAAAACTACGACTTAGTGCGTCAGCGACTACATTGGTTATTCCGGATCTATGTTTTATATCAAACTTAAATTGAGAAAGGAAAATGGACATTCTAGCTAATCTACCGGTGGGGTTATCTAAACGAAAGAGCCATTGTAAAGAATAATGATCTGTCAAAATAGTGAAACTTGGGCCACCTTCGACGTGGGACCTAAATTTTAAGACTGCATGAACTATGGCTAATAATTCTTTTTCTGTGACCGTCATGTTAATTTCTGATTTGGTTAAGGTACGTGAGGCGTAGGCTATGACGTACTCATCCTCACCATCTAATTGGGTAAGAACAGAACCTATGGCCGCATTCGAAGCGTCTGTTTGAATAGTGAAAGGTTTAGAAAAATCAGGATTTCTTAATACAGGGGTCGAAATTAGCCTGGATTTAATATTTTCAAAAGCTAATTCAGCTTCGGGATTCCAAGAGACTACTTGTTTTTTCTTTTTACCCTTAGTTAGGTTATTTAGGGGTACAATAAGCTCAGAGAAGTTTTTAATAAATTTACGATACCATGAAGCCATACCAACAAAGCGTTTTATGCCTGTGACATCTTTGGGTTTTTGATAATTGGAAATAGCAGAAATTTTATCGGGATTGGCATGAAGGCCATTCTTATCAACTACATAACCTAGAAAAGCGAGGTTAGGTTGACAAAATTTACATTTCTTTGCGTTAATAGTGAGGTTAGCTTTTTTTAGGATGTTAAAGACCCTATCCAAAGTTTCAAGATGCTCATCGAAACTACTATTCACAATGATTAAGTCGTCAAGGTATACAAAGATGTTTTTCTCGATGGAGGGGTCAAAAAGGCGGTCCATCAATCTTTGTAGGGTGGCCGAACTATTCAAAGCTCCAAAGGGCATGCGCACAAACTCAAAGTGTCCTCTGTTGATGACAGTGAAAGCTGTCTTAGCACAAGAATCGTCGCTAAGTTTTATTTGCCAAAAGGCGTGTTTTAAATCTATGGATGTCAGAAATTGTGCATCCCTAACCTTCTCAAGGGTTCTAGACAGGTGGGGTAAGCTATATGGGTCTTTGATGGACAGAACGTTAAGCGGCCTGCCATCGTAGCAGAGGCGATACTCGCCAGAATCTTTTTTTACAAGTAAAACATTAGCAGAATAGGGGCTAGTTGAAGGTCTGATTACACCTAACTTAAGTAATCTATCAATTTCGTCATTCATATGTTTTTGCATATAAGGTGACAAAAGAAAGGGTCTCTTACGAAAAGGTACATCACTAGTAAGTTCAATCTTATGCTCTACTAAGGTGGTGAAGCCCAGGGAGTCTGAAACTAACTCCTGAAATTTATTTATAGTTTCATCTAATCTAACTTGTTGGGCAGGGGTTAAATCATTTTCTGACTGAATGGAGATTTTTTCGAATTTTTCTTGGACAATTATTTCTTCTAAACCAAAGAGATCATAAGAATTATTTTGAAAATTTAACTTTAAATTAACCTTTTGACAAAAATCGACGCCTAAAATAAGGGTTTGTCGAATACTAGGGGCAATAAGGACTTCTAAATCTACAGACTTATTGTATATACTAAGAGGGATAGTTGCCATGCCCAGAACTTCTTGAGGTTTACCATCAGCTGTGGTAATTGAATTTTTACATGGTTTTATATTTGTTTGAAATCCTAGATTGGAAATAAGTTCATAACCTCTCCTTCCTAATACACTTTGCATTGCCCCGGTATCTAATAAGGCGGTTATTATTTTATTCTGAATTGAAATATCTAAGTAAGGTCGTTGGTCACTAATGGACTCTCGAGAAAATAAGGGTGAAATTTCGTTAAATTTAAAGAAGTGTTTGACAGTGTTTAACCAGTGGGACCAATTATTTGATAAATGAAAGGTTTCGGACTTTAACTTCGATTTGGCTCTCTTCCTGCCGAATTTGGAAGGGCGCTTCCTACGTTTTTTGAATTACATTTATTACATTTGGGCCTAATGACATTCTTTTGTCCGCAATGGTAACAAAATATTTTTCTCTTTAGTGTGCAATCTTGGAAAGTATGACCAACTTGATCACAATTATAACAAGTGACTTTGCTTAAGGCTGAAACATTGGGGGTTGACGAGTGATTAACAGGGTTCTGATTATAGACTGGTGAATCTAAACTTGGGTTTGCATTAGCAGAAAAATTCAAGTTTGGGTCTGGTGCATTTGAACTACTAGGTTGTGAAAATTGATTATTTTGGCAAATTGGTGGATTCGCTAGTTCAGAAATGTTATGTTTATTATTTTGAAATGCTTTATTTAGGGGTTTCCTGTACACTAACTCGGGTTCCAAGGTTGATGCTGTACAAAAAGGGGGAGCTTGAAAATTGTCACTTCTTAATCGGGTATCTTCCAAGACTCTACATAAGCTTTTAAGTTCAAGCAATGACAAGGGCTGTCTCAGGGCTAAATGTTCTTGATAGTAGGGAAGTAAATTTCTAGTAATTAGTCTTAATTGGACACTGGGATCTATGGGGTTAATAAATCTCTTAAATAAATTTTCCATGACTGCTATGTAAATTAAGGGTCTCTCAGCAATACCTTGGGTTCTGGATCTAATCTCATCCCATAATGCAATTTCATAATCAATGGGTAAAAAGCTTAATCTTAAATGAAAGACTAGTTCATTCCAAGAGGATACGGTGCTTCTAATGGAGCGGTACCAGATTAGGGCATCACCTTCGAATAATTCATGGGAGAAATTTAATAAATTTTCGCTAGAAATTTTGTATGCCGAGCAATATTCTTCGACTTTCTCTAGAAAACTGTGCAAGCTTTGATTCTTACCATTGAATTTAAAATTTAAGCGATTAAGAGGTGGTGATCTGTAATTATCCTGATTAGAAGAAAACATGGAACTATGAGATTGTGGAAAATTTTGATTATTACTGTTATAGGGGGTGTGTTGAAAAAATGGGGGGTATTGATTAGGGTTAAAACTGTTTGCAAAGCTATTTGCTATACCAGTGTTTTGAGATATGTTGGGCGGTATTTGAGAATTCGGAAAACTATGATTGAAGTTTTGGTGAGTTTGACCATTGTTCCAAATAATTGGGTGATTTCCACTAGCATTTGGTCTGCCATTGACAGGGAAAGAGGTAGGCGATAGTTGGGGAATCAAATTACCTACTTCGGGTTGGGGTAAACTTGAAATATTTTGATTTAATTGGGGAAGTGTCGAATTTACTGGTAAAGGCCCTAGTAAATCGTCAATGTCCTGGAGTATTGAACCTTGTACTGCTGTACGTGAGCAATTTACTGAAAAGCTTAGGTTTCTATTATGGCGAGTTTGGTCTAAATTTTGAGGTGTCAAAATTCGGTTGGTAACATCGAGAGTGTTCATATTAGGGGTATTTTGCATTGTGTTATTGCAATGGTTATTCATTTGAAAATTTTCATTGACAGTGCTTTCCCTAATGGGGGATCTGTTGAGAGAAAAGGAAGGTGGATTTGAATTTCGAAGAAGACTACTGTTAAGCTGGGGATTATTATTTCTAGGGGACAAATTTTGAGGTGAATGTTGGGGTACTGATTCTTCAGCCGATCGATGGACAATCGCTTCAGTTTGCATAAGCCTTCCAGCACTTTCGCTGGCATTAGGCACTTGCTCATCTCCGGCAAAAGAAACTCTTCGAGGAGGGCAATTTCTAACAAAGCTTTCAATATCGCTCTCCGGGGAACTGTCCGAAGAACCTTCATCAGAATTCCTTAATTGTACTAAATTGACATCATTGTCTTGAGCTTTATGATTTAATTCAGAGACAAGGGATATGACTTTAGATAGTAATTCCGTTTTTAAATCCTGTTCCTCATCAGTGCAAGGAGAAACACAATTTAAACGGTTTTTAACATGAGACAATCTCGACATTGCTTTTTTAAAATCAACGTGGCGTTTATCAGAATTAAAAATATTTACCAATCCACTGAGTATTACTAGCTTTCGGCGACAGATGTCAGCGTTTTGTTGAAAATCTAATGTTGATACTGGATGAGAGACGATAGAATTATCCTTTTCTGCCTTCAAAAGTTCTCGCAGAAGAGACTTCAAAGTCCTGACATTAGAGTTTTGGTCTATCTCGAGTCCTCTTATTCCCAGTTCAAAGACTACTTCGTCCTTCCAAAGGTAGTCAGGATTCATTTTTGACATATTCAGTAAGTTCCAATGTACCTAAAAACTTCCAAATACAATTAAAATTATATCACGGTGAAGTATCCTTGATATAATCAAAGACACTAAAAAGTCAAGGTGGAATTGCAATAAATGAAATTAGAAAAAATTATAATCTGGAAAATGTTGGGATAAATTTAATTTTGAGAAGTGGCGGCTCAGCTCAATCAACGTTTTTCAGGCCCCACACTTGGGCGTCATTTGTAACGTTAAAAGTTATAGTTATATTTTTTATTTATTTGTTTTTTTTTTTTTTTGGTTTCAAGTTACTTTGGTGCTCCGAGAACTCAGATTGATTCGTTTAGAGAGCCATAGGTCGTGAGGTTCTTTTATTTTTATTTTAATCTATTTTCCAGACTTTATTTTGGGCGCCAATCGAGAGGAGATCTCGATAAAGAAAAAGTAGAGAGATAGAAAAAGAATACTGTATTATGAGTGAGACCAATCCAAACAGTACACGAAGCACTTCAATAAAACTCAGTAGAATTTGTTTACTAAATAAACTCTATTAAAAGTCTAATATATATATCTTTTCTTTTTTTTTTTTTAATAAAACATTTGTTTAAAAGACACAGCAATACTCCATAAAGAGTTTATAAAGAATGGGGAAACTACCCTAAGGAAGCTAAGTATAATAAAGCGGGTTATCACAATTTAAACTAGGCTACAGCATAAAATGGTTAGGTATCATTCAAGAGTACTTGCAAATGTATGCTCATGATATCATTCAAAAATGGTACAACACCTTTCATAAATTAAATACTATACAGTACACCATAAAGCAATCTAAATCTAAGCTTAGTGAATAAGTGAAATGTTAATAAATGAGTCTATGCCAACCTATGCTTAAAGGCTTGATGAGAAATGGGAAATATTTTATAAAAATTCAATAGGGTTAAGGTGCTTATGTCATGAATTAAGATACTTTAAAGCTCAAAGCTTTTAGGCATGGTCTCAACCGAAAGAGAAACAGTGTATCTTAACTCATGTATATAAACTTAATGAAAAGGAGAAAAATTTAAATGCAGACAAGTATACTAGAACTTGAACTCTATCAAAGCTCAAAGCTCCTCGGTGAGAATGCTTAATAATGTTAAATGGTGAAATAAATGCGATACAATTTATCATAAATTAAATGACTTTATAAATTAGAGCCTCAATGCATAGATCGTAAGGTGAATTAGGAAGATAGTTACTGCAAGATAAATACTATAGAGTATATAGGAAACTAAGTTATATTAAAGCTCATAGCTTTTAATACACAAGCAAGTTTACTTTAATAAGAGGGAAGTGGTAGGTATTGCGAGCTAAATACTAGAAAGCATATCATAAAATATAGTACACTAAAGCCTATGATGCACTAATAATACAGTTAGGTAGTAAGAAAGAAAGAGGGTTATTGCAATTTCACACTCGTGACATAAACTGTAGTAAGACAAGCTAAAAGACATCTACATTACTAACAACAAATTAAAATTGCCAGCGAGATCAACTGATCCAGGTGAAAGTACTAATTTAAAGTTACCTACTCGTATGAGTACTGGATAACTTGGTTACAATATTCACAATAATATAAAAAATAAATGAGTCTATACTCAGGGTTTTTATCAATATCACCTCTGAGTAATGCTCTAGTTAAGTAATATTCAAAAAGGGGTTAACATCTTGAAGAGAAACAAGCAAAAATATATATAGCAAAGGTTATGCAGAAAGTAAAATGTTAATGAATAAGAAATGTTCAGGAAAATCACCAAAAAATATAGGCCAAAAGCTAATGTTAAAGAAAAATACTCATCTTTTACGATTCAGATGTTCAGGTGCTTCACTATTCACTGCGGCTTCTCCCTGTAGAAGTCCTCTAGTCACACCACACGGCAAGCGACCCAGACTCTACAAAATTCCAGGCAGGATCAGGACGGTAGCTAAACCACCAATGGCTATGGGAATGGCATTGAACAGCAGGTCCCATCAAACCATGTAAACGCTGACTCCTCTCTGGCAAAATTGGACTCACCGACAGCAAAATTAGCAAGCAAATTAAAGCATATATGCTAGGGTTGAGATTTAGACTTTACATTAAACTTAAGGTTGAAATTTGAAATGGGAATTTAAATATATCAAACTGAAATTTAGGCTTAGGTGAAGCTGGAAAACTGTGTTCGGAGTGAAAATTTATCCTTGCATCGTCGTTTCTTGACTAACAAGTTTTAGGGTGAAATTTGTGACATTGCACTGAAGATTACAGATGTAACGTGGTACAGAAACTGGAACTAGAACTTCAGATCGACATCGTAGTTGTAGAACTAATCTTCAGAGTAGGACTTACAAGTGCATGGTCACATAAAAATTGAAATTAAATGGTGGATAGAAAATTCATTTTTAAAAAATCAGAAAGAGAGTTTATAAATTTTAAAACATTATGAAGTGATTGAGTTCAAAGTAGAATTTAGCTTGAGGTTGAACTAGAAAAAAAAAAACCTGTAACAAAATGGAGGCCGTTAGCGTGCCATGGTCAAAATACATCTTTGGTTTTACCATTTACCTGGTGTTCTGGTTTTCATCAGCCCTGGTAGACGAATTTAAACTCCATTACGGACATGAAAGAATTGTTTCACTGTTTTAACTTTAATCCAGAAATTCTGCAGCAAAAAATGCCTCTCCAGCCAAAATCAGTACATATTCTTCACTTGGATCGCCTTTCTGGGCCGGCAGCTGATATTAGAAGGAGCGAGTGGGCTCTCCGTTATCAGTTTTATCGAATCGACCGCACAAAAAATGACGGATTGTCTCCAATACAAAATCAAACTCAAATCACATGACCTCCGATGAACCTTGACGTATGGGAAGCAAAATGAAGAAAATTCATACTTTAACCGGAAAATCACAAAGTTAACCCCATTTTCACGGTTATTCAGAAAACATAAACGTTCAACACCAAACCTATTAACCCACTAAATCGAACAAGGTGAATATCGATCGAAAAATTCCAGCTGTTCACAGCGAGGACGGCTACCAATCATGCATGCACGTATATCCAGTTGCCTACAAGTCATCTCCAAAGTCCGTTTATCTCAATGGGCGTCCACTCACGTGAATAATCAGGGGTGTAGTAGGGAATTTAATCATGATGCCTGATATAAATTCTTGAAATTTTTAAAGTATTTAAATTGTTAGGAAATTACCAAAATCAGTTGTAAGAAGCAAGCATTGCTTGTTACACTACTTATTGCTACCACAGGAATGATATGCTGCAGGTTATACAAAATCTAACCTAGATATATGCCCCAATTGGAAGTTCTGTATCATTTTTTCTAAAAATGCCTACTTATTTTTTACATTTTTGTCTTTAATTTTTGCCGTTGTGTGAACACTTCATTTTTATATAAGCGTCTATTTGGAATTCTTTTAATTTTTCCATAAAAATATACTTATAGACAAGGGCGTCCGTAGGGGGGAGCAAAACGGGCACTTGCCACCCCCCCCCCCCCCTAGGCGCCCACATTACTATTTTATTTCATAATTCAGTATAAATATTGAATAGTACAGTGGTTAGTTAGTAGACCAACAAATCACTAAACTGAACAATTACATAATAAAAACATATCAATAAATTAACACATTAGGCATAAGTTAAATAAATAGTCTTATACAGTGTCACCAGTAAAGTCCGCATCATATGGGATTTTTTTTATTAATATCTTTATTCAAAATTTGACTTTGGCATCAAGTTCTGCATCGATCGAGATGAAAATTAGGCAAATAAATAGTAGTCACGTGATTCGCATTATCTGTCAAATTTTAATTTTTTTTCCAAAAAATAATTCCAAAGTGGGGTTATTTCTGAAAATATCGAAAAAAGTTATAATTTTTTTTAAATGCAGTTTCTAGCCCACATGCAAAATTTCAGCTGGATAAGATAATTTTGATTTTTTACCTATATTTTGTAAATTGCACCACTTTTGCAAAATAAGACTTAACGCAACCTATACATAAAATTTCTTAGTTTTGACAATGCTTTATTTCAGATACATTTTCTTTAAACTAGCGTCATATTAAATGCGTGTTTTTCTACAAAATCAAAATGGGGCTATTAAAGTTTGGTCGCATGTGATGCAAAGTTCATTTGTTTTTGACCCTGTATAAGGTAACTTCATAAAATACGTATTTTTGAAAACGTAGTTTGTGACTGAAAGTAAAAAAATAAAAAATAAAATAAAGAGATTTTTAATTAAATCGTTGAAAATAGATAAACTTTCCGTTGGGTTAAGCAAAAATTTATTTTCCACTTAATAAAAACTTTACTGATGACACTGTGTTCTTTTTGTCTTAATATTAAGGTGTATTACTTTCAGACACAAACTATGTTTTCAAAAATACTTATTTTATGAAGTTACCTTATACAGAGTCAATAACAAATGAACTTTGCATCCCATGCGACCAAATTTTAATAGCCCAATTTTGATTTCGTAGAAAAACACACATTTAATATAAAGCTACTTAAAAAAAAATGTATCTGAAATAAAGCAAGCAAAACTAAGAAGTTTTTTACGTTGAGTGTTATTTTGCAAAAGTGGTGCAATTTACAAAATATGGGTAAAAAATAAAACTTATCCAGCTGAAATTTTGCATGTGGGCTAGAAACTGCATTTAAAAAAACTTTTCCCTATAACTTTTTTTTTGATATTTTCAGAAATAACCCCACTTTTGAATTATTTTTTGAAAAAAATTCAATTTTGACAGATAATGCGAATCACGTTACTACTATTTTTTTGCTTAATTCTTATCTCGATCGATGCAGAACTTGATGCCAAAGTCAATTTTTTCAAAGCCACTAATTTTTACTTTCAGTGCGAGATGAATTCCTCTTTCGAAATCTACAAAGACTTCTACAGGATGTAACGACAATCTGAAAATTTCAAATATTCTTGATTTTAGCAGAAAAATATATTTTGGTATGTGGCCGCTGCTTTATCTCTTAACAAACAATATATTAACGATAGATAATGTCCATTTTCCATGTATAGTAAATATTTGGCAAAAATATTTGGTACATTATGAAAATGTTCCGTCCATATACAATTTTTCCATTTCACATAATGCACGAATGTTTGTGTCGCATGAAAAAATTATTATATTATGATCAAGAATATTTATATAAATATAAAATATTCACTTGTGTTCGTTGTAAGAGAATAAGCACTCACTGCACTATGAACTCAATTCATTTTGGTAATAAACTTGGTAGTAATTTCCGACGACAGTTGTAAATATTTTTTCGAATAGCCTCAATGTCTGAGGTTGTCACATCATAAAGAATTTGTAGCAATAGCTCTTCGAATAATCTTAGCAAGTTTTTCTGTTAAATCTTCTTCAGCTTTTCATTTGCACGCATTGGTAATTATTTTTCTCTGTATCTTGCGTTCATCTATTCCATGATTATGCACTAAGTCAACTTTCGTTATTGTAAAGTCAGAACCAATTGTCACCACTTTCGCTAAGCATTTAGAATTCTTCTGGAGGCAACTTATAGTTTTATACAATAAGTAAATCTCGGTTACGGTCACTTTTTATTAAACTAATTTTAAAAAGAGTACATAAAACATACAACTGAAAAGGAATGATTAGAATCGGTCTTTAAACATAAATAAACACCCTTCGTGTCATTGTTATGACAAATAAATTATATCAACACCATCCCTTAACTCCCTTAAGCATACCTAAAGTACCGGGTCGGGAATTACCCCGGGAGGGTACTTAAATGATAAATGACCTATACCTACAATGTCTGTGGCCGAAATTTCTTCCAAGATTATTTGACCTATGCAGATACCTGTCCCAACATGGGGCTGAAAGTTCCGCCGCCCATTGTTTTCTAGTTATTTTATTATAATTTTTTTTTTAAATTTAATAATAAAGAGATAATTTGTATCAATTAAATCTGACATTGTCCTAAATGAATGATTGTTTTAATATAATATGCCAAATGAATGGTACATTTGATTAAAGGGCAACATTTCTTTAGTGAAAGTTTTAAATAATTCATCGATTCAAAAAAATCTTAGTTTACGACTACCTGCATTAACCATAGCTTTGAGGGGAACGAATGCTATTGGTCATTCAATTGTTGCAAATACCTACCGTTTTTTATTTAAAGTTCAAGTCGCCTGTATTTTTCTTATTAGTCCTTTTTTTGCTAAAGTTTGAAAAGATATATCGTTGCATTAAATTTTTTTAAGAAAAATGAAGAAATTGTTGAATTTCCTAAATAACGCCCTCTAACTGACTCAACGGAATTCGGAACGTATTTTTTTATTAACTTGATAAAACAAAATAAACGATATTTGGCGGATTCAAATTTGTCAAGTTCTGATAAGCCAAAACAGAGTTGTAAATAGCAACATTTGTCCCCTCCTACCCTTAAACAAAAAGGTAGAGCAAAAACTTAAAAATAAAAATTTTCCCGTCTGGACACGTGCTGGTTGCAGTTGAACTTCTTTAAAAGATGTTCTAGTAAAACAAAATTTTTTTTTTTTATTTCTTAAAACTTTGCACTCAATGTGTATACTTTGACTCCTGTCGGGGTAACTGGGCCGTAAAAAGCCTGGTAAATACCCCAACAGTATTTTAATTAAAGCTAAATGATGCTTTGACTATTATGAAAATTTTTTTTCTTTTTCTTTCCCTCTTATTTTAATACCTTTTCATGTCTCTGACAAAGCTATATATAAAACTTAAGATTTTTCACTATACTTCAACTCCTTAATTTTTCTTTCACTTTCTGCATTTTTCTGCCCAAGACAGGGCCTTTGCACTAGCCCTTGTCTTTCCAGTATGCTAGGTCTTGATTGTCGTTCTTTTGACTATTCAGTTTTTACACCTATTATACACCTTTAAAAGCTCCATTACGGCTCAATCCCACTTTTATTTTCTCTATTGCTAACAACATCAGCATTGTACTATTCACTTTGTTTTCCTGATGATGAGTGTTTCTACACTCGAAACATAACGATTTGAATTATGAATTATTCTAGGTTCGCCTAGTTTTTCTAATTAAATATTGTGGAGAAAGACTTTGTGCTTTTCTTTTTTCCTTTAAAAATAAAAGTTAACTAGAATTTTCATCAGATTGCAAAAATACTACCTTTGATATACGATTACTATGAGGACTTTTCAGAGAATATCGCTTTTTGATTGTTCACTATAGTTAGGCCCTCTATAAGCAGCCAACCTAGAAACTTAAAAATAATTTCCAGCAATTTCTCTTAGTCACGTTTGTAATAAATATTTTTTTCCGCAAGTCATGCGGCGGTAAACGGTTTCCAAGTTACCCCTTGAGTTGAGTTGAATAAATGGATTGTTTTTTACTCATCTGGACCACTGGACAGCGAAATTGTACATTTGTTTGTTTGTCGACTTTTTGGCAGTGTTTAGTGCTCTTAAAATCGACCTACCAAATCTCTAAAATTACACGGACTTATCGAATTTCCGGCAAACATACGTTAGAAGTTTCAAAAGCATTTTAATTCCGATTCGGATTTCCGCTTCTTTCCGTATAAATCGTATGTTTGTTTCCTTTTAACATTTTTCTAATCAAACAAAAAAAGCCCAGAAAGACCATTCAGTTTATTTCTACTATCTACAAACTACCACAATGCAGAGGAATCTTTTCTTTACTTAAGCTTCGACTATCTTAGTTTGCTTTCAAAAAAATATTTGTGTAATGGAAATAAAAGTGGAGAAAAGAATAAGGAAACCTTGGTCGATCTTTTTAAAAGAAGACTGGATATATCATGCCGAACAAAGGAAAGCCAATTTCTTTTGACAAAGTCCTGTGTTATGGAAGGTCTAAGTTTATTGAAGTTTTTCAATCAAGATTGGTTAAAAACGCAAAAGAAAATTGAATTATCTTCCTTTAATTAAGTTAGCATCAGTTAAGGCATTGTATAATTTAGCTTTGTTATAAAATATATATTATTTTGCGTTCTTTTGAATATTTAAGGCTTGGAAAATTTAATGAATACTTAATCAACCAATGGATTGGTTGGATTCCTAAATAAACATTTTATTTTTATATCTTATTGCTTAATAAAGACTTTGATAAACACGGTCCCGAGAATAGGAGAATCAAGAAATTATACTTTATTAGTTTTACCTGTAGGTAAAAACCCTCCCGCATGCATAACAATGATATCACAGAAATTACCTTGTCGGACTTCCATTGTCTTTGTTTTGTTACTTAACACAATGTTTCGGTTAGTTAATATCACTAACCGTTTTCAAGTTTAACCTAAATTATAATTTTAAGGCTTACTATCCATGTGCAATGAAGCTTGATGACTTCGCCTACGTGCTTATTGGAGTGTGAAGTTTAAACTGTTGGTTTTGGACAAGAAGAGGTTTCCAGATATTGGGGATATCTATACTTGGTTTATGAAAGCTGCTTCTTTGAATTTTCGTTTTCTCGAGTGCTGTTCCGTGTCGAAAACCTTAGCTATATTATGTTGGTTGGTCCATATATGTTCCGCTATACCTGATCTCGAAGTTTCACCTCTGAATATGTTTCAGATGTTCTTTAACTCGTACGGGAAGAGGTCTTTTTGTTTCTCCAATGTACGATTCGCCACACTCACAAGGGATTTGATTAATACAATTTTTTGAGTTTTTATTACGGGGTGGTTTTACTTTTGTAAGAAAGTTTCTAAGCGTATTTCCGGATTTGGAGGCTGTTTTGATATTATTGTTTTTGGTTATCCTTCTAATCTTTTCAGAAATCCCCTTAACATAAGGTACTGTAAGAAATGCTTGCTCCTCTTTCGTTTCTATATTAGTTTTTACTTCGCGATTTTTAAGTTTTGAATGATATTACAGGTATTATTGGCATGGACCGTTTTTACCACACCCATTTCCCAGGTGGATGGGCTCGTAATTATGGATGGGACAATGATAAGGTTATCTATCTATTTGCTTTAAATTTTTGCAGAATTAGGTTTGATGGTTATTTCTTTCTATTAAGAAACATCAAAATGACTGTGAAAGTGATATTAAGTCAAAAAGAAAAACTGTTACTTGTGGTGGATAATTTCGAGTATAGTTTTCAAAAAAGCCCAAAAAGTGGTGAGGATCGCTGGACTTGTGTCAATAAAAAATGCAAATCAACTCTATTCACTTTGGGTCCAGTAAGTGGCAATTATGACCGTTACAAAACACATTTCTTATCATTGTCATAAAGTCAACTTGCAATTTTTGAACCGCCAAATTGTGACAACTGCGTGTAAAAGAAACGCTGGGGGAAGATATTGCTAAGAGATCTGCTAAAATAATCCGACATGCACTTCAATATAATCACCCATCAACAATAACCACTTCATAAGAAAAAATGTGTATAACGCACGCAGTAAGTTGCAGAAACCATTGCCTAATGATATAGTAGAAACTTTCTTGTTCTTAAAATTCTTTTTTTCTTATTGTTTATTTTAGACTAAAAGTGCAAAAGTTTAATACTTTTTATCGTCAACTATATAACCGTCAGTAAAGCCGTACATTATCAGAGTGATTTCCGGAAGTAAACGAACACTTTATTTTATTGTAAAATAAAATACTTTTTCGGCAACCGTCCGGGAAGTACCCACTTCCCGGACGCTTTTCCTTTGAGAAAGTAGCATTTCTCCGGCCTAGTCCGGGAAGTACGTGCCTAGTCCGTGAAGAATCACATCAATATTAGCAATTGCTCGAATTTTAATATAAATAAGAATTAGAATGTTTCTGTTAGTACCTATCTTCTGTTCGAATTTCAATATTTAATACAAATAAGAATTAAAATGTTCGAAATTTTGTTCTACAAAGAAATATAATAAAGAAATGTGTCTTATTGATTTGTTATTCTACACGGTTGCCGAAAAAATAGTGTACGCATGCAACACGTTCGAAAACAGTTTTTTTGGACTCGCATACTTCCAGGACTCGCCTACGGCTCGTAACAGTATTTTCCGGATTTGTATCGTAAATCACTATTTTCTAATTTGGTATCATAACAAATCTATTACGATACGCATTTGCGTATCGTAATGAAGCTATTTCGATACGCGTTTTTTCTTTATTTGATGTTGGTAACATTTAAATGTTATATTTCATTGACTTGCAGCCTTTGTGATTTACGAGAAAACCCATTTTTCGCAGAGGAAAAATAGCTTGATAACCTACTTTTTTATTCTGTGTGAATAACAGTTGGTTGCATAAATCTATAAATCAATCTTTTGTAGATGCTTCAAGCTATCATTTTCTGCCAAATCCTATCCAAAATTCAATCTACTAACCTTCCAATGTCGATTTTAACTTCAACTTTATTTGAATTTTCCATCTTCCCTATACTAAATTGCAATGCCGTGACGTAAAATCACGTCTTTTGAAATTCGAAAAAAAGTAGCAAAATCGCACGAATTTCCGAACGCTCTGTATATGTACCGAATGTACAAGGATCACATAACGTATTCCGTCCAATTTCAAATGTCATATCGCTAAAATAACTTCAGAATCTCGTGGTGAAAATGGGTCAATAAATCAAAAAATGACAGTTCGCAAAATAATTTTTGTTGTCCAGAGGCTACTATGATAAAAAATAGTATTACCAACATAAAATTTAGACATAAAAATTTACAAAATTTGAAGGATTTTTTTTTAAATATGTGTTTTTTATTGAAAAAACTACAAATTAGAAAAAATAGTATAACGTACGTGTTATATAAAGCAGTTTTAAGCACTTGTCCCGTTATAAAACTCGCCGCAAGCTGCTCGTTTTTTAACATGGACGCGTGCTATAAAATAATGCTTTATAAAACGTGTACGTTAATATACTATTAGAATCTCGTGGTGAAAATGGGTCTATAAATCAAAAAGTGACATTTCGCAAAATAATTTTTGTTGTCCAGAGGCTACTATGATAAAAAATAGTATTACCAACGTAAAATTTAGACATAAAAATTTACAAAATTTGAAGGATTTATTTTTTTTTAAATATGTGTTTTTTATTGAAAAAACTACAAATTAGAAAAAATATTATAACGTACGTGTTATATAAAGCAGTTTTAAGCACTTGTCCCGTTATAAAACTCGCCGCAAGCGGCTCGTTTTTAAACATGGACGCGTGCTATAAAATTATGCTTTATAAAACGTGTACGTTAATATACTAATTACCCTCCGCAAATTAGGGACTTTGACATTTATTAATCAAAAATCGTCTGTCACTGTCACGCCTTTCCCTATTACAGCTCGATAATAGTTTTCTCGCGATTTATTGCGATGAGTTATACCTCAATTTTTTATATTATAAATTCTGAACTGTTGGCGATAAAATTTTGTATGCACCACGTCAATAAAGTGTCTTTATCGACTCGCCTGTTATTCGCCTCGCTCGCTCGTCTCATAATTTCAGACTCGTCCGATATAGAATCACTTTACTGCCTTGGTACATAAATAACTATTATGCAGTCTATCCAAAGTTATTTAACAAATAATATTATCTTGTATGTTCCTAAAATAGATATTATTACCGGTCTGAATTAGTTTAATGAAGATATCAGTAAATATTTTGATAATTTTGTGATTGGTTTCATTTACTGGTGCTTTTATTATAAAGTTTCTGCGTCGCCAATAATAGATTTACATTTTTCTGAATAAGCCCTTAATTATTAAATAAACTCTCGTCAAAATTTTGCAAGTTAGTTCGTTATATTATACCCTTTAAATAAATAAAATACAAAAAATCAACTTGATCACCTTTAATTTTACATGCGATTTCCTATGTTGCACCACAGTGGCGGCTTGTGCTCTATTTATGTGGGTAGGCGACAAGCATGATAGAGGCGTAAAGCCCGCCCGAAATTTTTTTTGGACCACGCCCAAATTTGGCCAATAATTTAATGTTAATAAATTATTACTTTATCACTTATAAACGAAAAACATTACTTCTCCCCTTTGAAAGCAACAAACATGGCCAACAAAATAACCCTTGTTTAAAATAGCTCCCACATAGCCACTTGTGACTATCGTTCCATTGAGTATTAAATGATCGCGAAAAATGATGTCCTTGTTTATGATCACGTTTTAAAACATTAAGGGGTGGCGTAGGGCGACCTTTATTTATTACATCTCTCCTGTCGTCATCTCTAGGTCTATAAAATGGCGTTTCGTGTAAAAATTAATCACAAATGTCGAATTTCACTGGCTAAACACAATACAAAATCACTGCATTTCCCCGTTCATTGTCTAGTAGTTTACTTATTTAGGTCACTATTGTACAAGAAGAAAATAAATGTACACATTATTTCTATCAAATTGCAATATAATATGTACTACTATTGTACTACTTACTTACTTGATTACGTAGTAATATGACCTTTTTCTACTTAAAATCCACAAAATCCACCTTTTAATCCCATGGTACCTAATAAAATATTTTATAAAAGGAAGTCGTTCTGCATAAAATCATAAATCTATTTTGTGAACAGTTATGGCGCTTAAAACAAGCCTCGTTGTTGCGCTGTCCAGTTTGACGAGGCCGGCTCTCTGTTGGAATCGATTTTTATTGATCAACCGAGTCACGTTCTCCGATGGGTTACGCAATGCGCCGAATCGTTTGCCTTGGCGGGAAGGTAGCTCGCGTCTCGTTTAATTGGTTTCCACCATTCGTGACGTCAACCAGCGCTAGCGTGATGCGTATCGTGCCCTAAATGTATTGCCTGCCCAACCTGGCTTAGTGGACTTCTCATTGCAACTGAGCTTGGTTGCCATTCCCTGGCGGTGCAGTAAAAATTATGGAATATATGTTAGTACATTGATGAAATCAAACTATTAGAAGCACATATTGACATAGTTTAAAAAGTATTACTGAAATATGTTATGAGCAGGAAGGTAGCATAAGATTGGAGTGCTTGGGGATGAATTTTAAGGGTAGGCTACCCCGAGGGGCCGCCACTGTTGCACCATCCCATGCACCACCCTGTATGGAGTATATACGTTACAATAACGTCATTATTTTGTTAGTATAATCTTTGAATATAAATATAGTTAAATTACAAAATCATATCTACAGAAACAAAAGAAACCGACTTGCCAAATTTGTTAAGACTGAGAAAATGCTTGCTAGATCTTTCGTAACCTTACCATTTTTAAACACATTCATATCAATAATTTGTGCGAGATTTTTAAGAGATCTTAATAAAAATCTGTTCATATCTTTCAAATCTAACAACACTATGGCTTCAATATAATTCGCATCTCAAAGATAAAATCGACAATTTAAGTAAAAGCGGTATATTATATAGGCTGCAGTGTTATTCCTGCCCCCGCAGAGTATATAGGTCAAATAGGGAGAACTTTTGAAAAACGAATTAAAGAACATTTTAGATCACAAAGACTAACCCATGATAATAAATCTAGTTTTGGAATAAACCTAAACACCGAAAATCACTCTTTTGAACCTGCATCTAATTTTACAGTTCTTCAAACTCATAATATAAGTTTAAAAAAACCTTCTATCCATCTTTAGTATTTTTACGTCAATTAATGCTCCGGGTCTGGTCCACTTTAGGACCCTCGAAAATTCACAATTTTTAAAAGTGCAATGATGAAAAGACCTTTTTGTTTAGAATACATTAAATGCAAACATTTTATGGACCAGACCGTTTTTTAATAAGGAAAAGGAAAACAAGATCGTCTTTGACAGCTATTGTTATGCGAAAACTCCACGTTATGTTAGTCTAAGCCTAACAATGTTGCCAGACTTTGTATAAAATATAAATTGATAGGAAATTCATAAAGGATTTGACTTTTTTTTGGGCCAATTCAGTTAAAAATTATTAGTTCAAAAAAGTTAAATTAAAAAAAAGCTCTGGGTAACAACGAACAAACCGGATACACCTTTTATAACCGATTGGAGAGTAGATATGTTAAGTCCCTTTAAAAGTATAAATTGAGAATACATTTGACAACGTTGCTTCTTTAATATGATAACCAACAAGCTGCCGAAAATAGTTTTGATATTTTTTGGTCAAAAGAAAGCAATTTTGATATGATAAATTAATACCAACGGTTCATATTAACATTTTTTTTTGAAGAATTACTTAAAATTAAATACTGATTTTTTTCTTTCGAAAATTACAGTTAATTTATTAAATATTGAAGTGTTTATTTAGCTTGAAGGTATATGTGAATTAGTTTAAAAATATGACTAAGATAGTTCGTAAGGAGGTAGGATACCTCTAGATACCTAGGTACTTAGGTAAGTACTATTTTTTTTCTTTTAGTTTTTTTGATTTATCAACATGCCAAACTCCTGCTGTATTCCTGGATGTAACTCTAACTATAAAAGTGCTTTAAAAGCAGGTGAAGAGAGTGTATCAGTTTTTCACTTCCCAAAAGATGAAAATCGGAAAATTCTATGGCCAAAAGCCATTCCAAGAGCTAATTGCTCGCCCACACAGTATTTTGTAGTTTGTGCTGAGCATTTTGTCCCCAGTCACATTATTCATGAGGATATTTATCTTTTGCCTGATGGCACCACAAAAAAAATTCCAACTAAAGTGAGACTAAATTTAACAGCTGTTCCGTGCTTTTATCTCAATTTACCTGCTTACTTGTCAAAAACTGTACTCATTCCTAGAAAAAGTCCAGTGGAGAGAAACGAGCAACAACAAGAGCGTACCTCTCAACTTAATCAAGCTTTCGAGCAATCAGATTTTATAAAAAGTTTTGACGATCTCAGTAATTATTCACAAAAAATTAATGCTTCTGCGTTTTGGGAAGGAAAAATTATAAGTGACTCAATAATATATTTTTATAGTTTAGTTTTGACCAATGACTGTATAAATATTATATATCAGGTTTCAGTAGTGGACAGTAATATGAAGGTAAAGGTTTTTTTTAAAAGTAATGAATTGGCTTACAATGATTTGAAATGGGTTTTACCCAGCTAATGCGGCGTTGTCCGATGTCACTTCATGGCTTCTTTTCAATGTGGTTGTGGTATAACTTATTATGCACTTGAAAAATAGTCAAAAAACTATGGTTGCCATTTAAAAAAGTTATCGATATCGTCATATCTCTAAGTTGGGATACACTGCATAAATTTTTTTATAAAGACCACAACTTGAAATGTTAAAACCAGTGCACAAGCATTTTTCCAAAAAAAAAAACTACTGGATTTACTGAATTTATTCGAAATTACAAACTCACACTGTATAATATTCCTTATTAAAAAAATTTCCGAAAATATCTTTCGTAGGTATAAGTAAGTAGTACTAACTCGAGGCCAGCGAAAAATTAAGAAACTCAGTTTAAATACTCGGTGCGCAGTGTGTCAAAACCTACAATTGAGTTTTAAAGTTACAATACAACAAAGAAGTACGCATACAAATCATTTCTTTATCTTAATTATTTATACACCTACCTTGTTATTTATACCAGTACTAATTTATTTCATTACCTGCTGTGAATTACAGTCTTCATCCAACTTTTATTTATTTATGAAATAAACACAATATTATGTGCGAATTCGAATAAGAATATAAGTAGCTAATTTGTATATTAAGTAAATTTCTTTTTTTTATGGTTTCCCTTAATATAATGTAACAATTAATTATAATACTATTTACCGGATTTATACAAGATATCAGCTGACGACCAGTGCCGGCTCGTGACTTTTTAATTAAACAAAAAGCAAGCCGCAGACAAACATTTATTAGGACCACGCCGCTAGTGCGTGATCAAGGTACCCCGATCTAATAGCTGAACATCGAGTGCAGTCTGCGCGCTTGTCTTCCTAAAGCCGTCTGTACAATAGCGGGGTTGCATTTTCAAATCACGCTTACATGTTTACAATATTTATCTGTTGCATGCTCTGCGTCCTGTTTTTTAACGAAAATATCATAGACCAAGGTCAATAATTTTTGAAACAAAAAAAAACAATAGTAGGATGAAACCCATTGGAAAAGAAAGAGAATATAACAAAAATGAAAGGAAAAATAATTTACGGGCGATCCGAGGTCGGGAAGTGAAAGGGGGTGAGTTTTTAAGAGTAGAAAACGATTTATCTCGATTTCCGGCAAAACTACAAGTCCTATGGAAAAACGTTAAATGGCAAAGTTGTAGGTAATAAAAAGATCTACAACTTTTGTATTCACACTTTTTTCACATAACCTCAAAATTTGTGTGAAAAATTCAAATAACCAAGTTTTTGGTTTTTTATTTTTATCTTTTACAAAAAAAATTTTTTTTTCACGAAATTTGGTGAAAACTTACCTTTTTAGGTCCCAACACACACAGTAATTTTTTTGATTTAAAATATTTATTTTTTCACCTTATTTTGACTTAATATCGAAAAAACACCCTAATTTTCAATCGAAAATTCTCACGTCAATATATCTGCTTTTTTAAAAAAGTCGGTGGGCTTTTTGTTAGTTGAAATCTCTACTTTCTGATGGTGTAAAAAATATATACATTACTATGGTAAATGCTCTTAAAAAATGCAAAGAAACGAAAAAAAACTCGAATCCGAAATTTTTTTGTAAAATATAAAAATAAAAAACCAAAAACTTGGTTATTTGAATTTTTCACATAAATTTTGAGGTTATGTGAAAAAAGTGTAAATACAAAAGTTGTAGATCTTTTTTATTACCTACAACTTTGCCAGTTAACGTTTTTCCATAGGACTTGTAGTTTTGCCGGAAATCGAGATAAATCGTTTTCTACCCTTATAAACTCACCCCTTTCCACTTCCCGACCTCGGATCGCCCGTAAATTATTTTTCCTTTTATTTTTGTTATATTCTCTTCCTTTTCCAATGGGTTTCATCCTACTATTATTTTTTTTCACATTTTACCATTTTCAAAGGCTTCAGCCCTGGTCTATCATGGTATTTTTCTTCTAATCCTGGTTTTTACAATTTGGAGATGACTATATATCCTATCCCAAATATGCATTTAAGAGGTTTTTGAGGTAGGTATACTTCATACGAAGTCAGTTGGGACAACGTAAATATTGGGGGCACGATCAATTTACTGCATCACACACTGAAACTACAATACAAATATAACAAAATTTGTATTGATCGCTCCCTATACAGATGTTCGAAGATAGTCCACGTGGACTTGACAAGTCTGTCATCAAGTTTTTTTTTGTCTGTCTCAACTAAGATCGTATACACTTTACATTTATGACACGATATAGTGTACCCAATAATGCAAAAATTATTGTTACTAAAAACTCCAATTAAATTTTATTCTTGTTTTTAGATAAATCCAGGGTTAAATCTGTCGCTTGAGTGGAGGTCTTCGCTGATTAATATTGCTTAGTTATTTCGCAAATGCGGAAAACATATTTCTTGTACAGATTAGGTATGGCTAATAATAAAAAAAAAATTCGAATCGATAAAACAATTTTGTGGATAGTAGCATTTAGTGCTTTTAATTTTAATATGCTGATTGATATGCATGTTCAAGGATATCTGAAGATTTTGGCAAATTATCAACGCTGACAGGTGTGTGTGTGTGTCGCTTTAGTAGCTAAAGATAGTTTTTAGGAAAAAGTTATATTATGATATTTAGAGCAAGAACGAAAATATATTTACACATGACACGGTTTTATGTATTTACATCTACATGGTGTGAGAAAAATATTTTTATAAGAATTATTTCGGGGCCCAGTTCTCAAGGTCCATAATATATAAGATGGTTTAAATGCAGGTGTAACTTCCTGAACCTTGCAATTATTAAGAACCAAAAAATTAGTATCTAATTTTGGAAGGGCTGTTCGGGGAGGAATTGACGAATAGTATGCAGGTGTTTTTTTTTAACTAAATGCACATGAACTTTAAAAAATGCAGTTTTTTGAAACCACTAAAATTGTCACAATTTACCTTAAAATCCTTAAAAGTAAACACGTCGATTTTCATAACTGAAGTTGAAACTACACTTTTTACTGGTAACACGATATTTTCTAGTCTATTTAGATCAGTGCTACTCAAACTGTGGCCCGCGGACCAGTGCTGGTCCGCGAGCCGATAGTAGCTGGTCCGCAGCACAGCCCACCCTAAATATACATATTATATTCTTTTAAAAGATACGCTATTTACTACAAAAATGAGAAATAAACCATATTTTCAAAGTAAATTTCTACTTATTTTGTTTGTAAAAGCAATCTTGGGCTCTACTCTGGTAAAAAATAGTACTTTTGGTAGTCTTGTAAATATTCAATAGAAAAAAAAAATTGCAAATACAATAATGTAAACAAGAAACAATAAAAAAACAAACGTGTGTAATAAATAATAAATAAATTACATAAAAATTTTAAGGCGTGGGAGGCCCAGGGGCTTTATGTTATGATATTTTTGACTAAATATCGATATCGGATATTATTAAAACGCCCAAAAAAGGGGCGTGGCACCCAGTAAATTTTTCGTCTCCGGCGGCGTCTGCGGCGGGCTCACTCTGGTCCGCGGATAACATGACAAAATAATTACTGGTCCGCGACTCAAAAAGTTTGAGTAGCACTGATTTAGATGTCATCTCTCCTAAGAATTCTAGAGAATATGTGTTTCTTCTAACAGGAAAGGGGTCGCAATTGCACAAAACACGAAAGTAAACAAAACTATGACCGGCTGACCAACATCTGCCTTGCTCTACCAGCTTCAGAATATGTCTGTCTTTCTTCTTTGTATGCCAAAAGCATAAAAACATCTACTCTGATCAACACAGCGGTGCAGTGCGCATGCGAATCGTCAATAGTTAGGCAAATCGAATTGACAAATTCAAGCTAGAAAATGGCGTCGTTAATCCCACCTTAAGATCCTAAGAGCACATTTTACAAATTTTCGATATACAAGGGGTCCTTCATGAATCGACGACAAATCAAACATTCATTTGTAAAAATAGAATACCTACCTCCTTTTTATTTCATAGATAAATTTCGCGTACTTTTCCGTACCCCTTAATACCGTGCGAGCAAAAATTATTTGCATCAAAGAGGGCTTGGATTAAAAAACGTGGGGCTTGGTTTAGATCACAATGATATGGGGACGATATATCTAACCAAATCTAGGTTGAAATTTTGTCAAATTCATATTATGACATGATATATGCCAAACTAATGAGTAATAAAATAAGTAGACAAATACAAATTTATTTTTGTTGTTTACAAAATTAACAAAGTAAGAGTATACAGAAAGAAAAATAAAAATAATTACATAAATTGCTGAAATTGGCCACCGCCATGCTCCAAGCATAACTTCACACTTCTCTTCATATTTTCGAAAGTGTTGACCAGCATCTCTGGAGAAATGTTACTACATTCTTGGATAATCCCTTCTTGTAATTATTGTTCTAAATTTGCAACTGGTGTTTTAAAAATAGTGTTCTTTAAATGAGGAAAAACGAAGTAATCCATAACCGTTAAACAAGGTGATCTAGGTGGGAATTCAATGTCTGATCGAAAACTGATCAATCCGTCGTCGAAAAAAAGTAGTTAATAGTTTCGGCGGCTGTATGGGCGGTTGCGCCGTCCTGTTGAAAATATACAAAACGTAGTTCGTCGTCAAGTAATTGCTCCACGCGTGTATTCTAAGAATTCACATAACCGGAGAGGTGGAACCAGGCTTCATTCGAAAAAAATGTCAGATCTAATAAATCATTTCTTTCCAATAAATTTTGGGTAAACCATTGAGAGTAATTCCTGCGTCTTTCAAAATCTGCGGCTTGTATTTCTTGGAATACTTGCACTTTATATATAAGGAAATAAATTTAGCTGCTTCTTAAGAATAGTCCTGCATGTTCCATAAGATCTTCCCACTTCTTGGGACAGACGTCTTATACAATTTGTTGGCGTATTTTGCATTATTTCACGAGCGTTTGTAACAAGTTCTTCTGTTCTTACAGATGGTCTTCCTGCTCCTTTTTTGTGTTGTATAGAACCTGTTTCCCTAAACACGGTTCTTTTCAGGCAATGATAAAAATCCCCAGCAATAAAAGCAACGTCCTTAGATGCAAGGCCCTCTTTGATGCAAATAATTTTGGCTCGCACGGTATAAAGTTGTGCTAATCTATGTCGAGGGTGCTTTAGAATTTCACAATTTTATGTCAATATCGTTTTGATTCCACCGGTCTGTATCTTTGTGGTACAATGAAATGACATTTTTTTTGTTGTAACAAGGTTTGGGCTAATTTTATAATTTTTTGTGCTTATTTGAATTTGTCGCCTTCCATGTATAGAACAGTACAGGGTAGGCCAAACGTTGAAACTCTTATCACTTTTGATGTTCCTATTTTATTTGGATTTCGGACATAAGATGGATTTTATTCTCTGGGGATATGTCCAGGACGAAATATATAAAATTCCTCCCACTGCAAAAGATAACATGATAGAGAGAATTAGGGTTGTGTTTCAAAACACTTCCGTAAATTTATGCATAGAAATGTTTGTCCATCCTTCAAGAACAGACTAAAATATCGTATAGATGTGGGTTCACATTTTGAGTATTTAACTTGAACAAAGAAAAAAACAGCTAATTATAAAGGTATTTTACTTTCTAGCAAATAATTATTTCTTAACAAACGAAATTTAGATTTCACGGAAGTTTTTTTTAGGACCCGGTTAATTTATAAGACGTTTCAATTTTTACAAAAAAAATGTGTAATTTCGTTTTGGTGTTACTGTAGATCTGGTTGATGGTAATTTGAGATAGTATAATATACAGAGTTATGGTAAAAAAACGGATCAGCCTTTTATATACAGGATGTTATTTAAGTATGTGGTCAAACTCCAAGGGGTGCTTCTTTAAGTGATTTTAAGAAGAAAAGTTCGTATAAACATGGGTCCGAAAATGCATAGTTTTTACGATACAGGGTGTCAAACTTTAAAAAAAAAATCGGATGTTCGTGAATATCTCAATACTCTTTCATTCGATTTTGTGGAAATTTGGCAATTCTATTTGTAATAACAAGAGGATAATTTAGCCTCAATTAAACTTATTAAGTCCAGTGGCGTCCCGAAAGACAGTCCAACTAATATTTTTGACAAGAAAATTGCACGCCACTGACTTTTTTTTTTAAAATTATGTATTTTTTTCGAATTAAGCAACTACAAATACAACTATTTTATCTCCTGAGTTTTTTTCATATCTTGCTTTGTTTTCAAGAAAAAAAAATAAAAACCACTTTATTGCAAGTCCCCGGGACAATAAGAGTAAAAAATTTAAACTTGAAATCCTTTAGATGTTTCCTTTGGGGCCATTTAAAGGCTCTCGTTTACAAAACTCCAGTCAATACTGAAGAAGAACTAACCCAAAGGATACGGGATTCATGTGTCAAGTAGTTTAATTTTTTTACTCTTGTTGTCCCAAGCAATAAAGTGGTTTTTATTTTTTTTTCTCGAAAACAAAGCTAGATATGAAAAAACTCAGGAGATAAAATAGTTGTATTTGTAGTTTGTTAATTCGAAAAAATACATAATTTTAAAAAGTCGGTGGCGCGCAATTTTCGTGTCAAAAATATGGGTTGGACTGTCTTCCGGGACGCCACTGGACTTAATAAATTTAATCTAATTGAGGCTAAATTATCCTCTTGTTATTACAAATAGAATTGACAAAATTTCAACAAAATCGAATAAAAGAGTACCTATTGAGACATTTACGAACATCCGACTTTTTTTTAAGTTTGACACCCTGTATCGTAAAAACTATGCATTTTCGGACCCATGTTTATATGAACTTTTCTTCTTAAAGTCACTTAAAGAAGCACCCCTTGGAGTTTGGCCACCTACTTAAATAACACCCTGTAGAATACCGCCCACTTAATCAAGACTTGCTTGGACCATAGATATTTACATTTAGATAAGCAAAGAATAATCATGAAAGTGGCAAATTTATGGCCTGGCGCATGTAAACACACGCTTAGACTTGCGCAGTGCGCACTGCAACATTATCGTTTGACGAATGGGAAAATAAATCGGTCCGGGCTTTAAAATTTAAGTTCTTGCTCAAGAAGTTGTAAAAGTTGACCTTCAATTTATTTTTACGAATAAACAGCTAAAATTTTCTCCAAGTTCTTGCCAAAAAATTGGAATTTCTTCTCAATTTTTGATCAAGTTGATTTCTATACTATTAACGATCGCCAAGATAAATATTTCAAAAATAGTTGCAGATGTTCGACTGTCACCAAATATAACCAGTTAAATTTAATTAAACAGAAATAAATTTGGTATCACAGGACAACTAAAGGTTCAATCGTTGCCTGTCTTGTAATATATTTTTAATTTAGGTCTTTCTTTCGGAGAAAATAATTTTTAAAATTTGCCTATTTATACTAACAACAAATTATAGTATATTTTAAAAACGGAAGGGATAATCGGAAAATTTCCTACATGAGGGACATTAAGGATAGGGTAGACTGGGGCAAGTGCCAAGCCTTTTTTAATAGTTTAGGTTTATTTTACTCCTACTCTGAAAGTACGATATTTATAAAAGTGTTTTTAAAAGATAGTGATTGTTTAATATGTTTAGTTTACATAACGCATAGGGCATTTATCAATAATTTTCCAGAGTTAGAGATTAGAAATTTTCTATTTTTAGTCTACCGAAATTTTACACTTACCCCAAAAAGGGAAAGTGCAAAATTGGAATGCAACTTAAAATAACGTTCGAAAAAACGAAAAAGGGAAAGTGTAAATAAAGCTTATATTTCCCATGTCAACTTTTCTTTTTGCACAATTAAAAAAAATAAAAATCTGGTTAGTTATGAGCTTTTTTATTTTTAGAACAGTTAGCCAACAAATCGTAAACATAAAATTAAAAAATATCTGTGAAAAATAAGTTATTCTAAATAACACTTTAGAACTTTCCCAATAACGAAAGAACTTAGAAAAAAAGACATTAAAAATATTTTATCCCGCAAATTTCAAAACCGTTGTTGACAATTCTTACTTGACCAATGAAATGTAGGTCTGACGTTAGGACTCTGTCGGAGAGAGTTAAGCAGCAGATTATTAAAACTTGTCTTTTCTTGTTGTAAATCTTCGGTTTTGGATATTATAGCGTCATTTATGTCCTGAATATTATTTAGTATATTATCTTTATTTTGGTCAGAGCTGATAATTATTTTGGAATTGAACTGATGAAGGGGCTGTTAGCAATTTTACATTAGAGAGAGAAAAGTACCGTTGACAACGTTTAACACACTCGGAAAACAGGGCAAGGGCGAAGTTGTTTTTACACTTGCCCCATTACAATTTTTGCACTTGCCCCCACATGATGTTTTTATGGGGAAAGTGTAAAAGTGCGTAAAAGTAAGTAAGTAAAAAGATTTTAGATTTGATCATTATATAGGATTTTAGAGCTGCTACAACTAACTAAACATACGAAAATCCAATAAAACTAAAAATATTTTTAAATTCTTACTTTTGCACAATTTTCTACGGAGATATCACACACTATTCACCAGACCGATTTGGAGGTTATGGTACAAATGACCGCTCAGAAAGATGAAAACACGTGATTTTACGTCGGAAGGGGATAATGTAACAGCGGCTACGCATAATTAGTTGGCTAAGAGTCCACAGACAAGAAAACTCTCACTATTGTCTGATGGGAGGTTCTATTTTACACTTACCCCGATTTTACACTGGCCCCAGTCTACCCTAGGTCTTTCAATATTTTTAATTTGAAGTAAATTTTTTGTATCTATCCTCCAGTAGAATTCCTCTAGCAGGTTCCTACGAATTTCGAGTGTACACTTCTTGCTTACTTTTTTATAGTGTCAAGTGTCAAATCAATATAGTGCCTAGTTAAACTATAGAGCACATTTACTTATCGTTATATACAGGATGTCTCATAACTAAGGGGCAAATACAGCGACAGGAGATAGTACACTTAAAAATATGTAATTAATTTTCAATAAATATGTTTCGTTAAGAAAGATGTTTATTTAAATGTTTCTTATCATCTAGCTTTTAAACGCAATTATCTCAAAAACTAATTGCAATTTCCAGATTAAGTAATGAAGTACAACTTTTTTTACATATAAAAGATCCCTCTTTCATACTTTGAGGCTGGCGGTCAGAAATATGAGAGACAAAAATTATATTGCAAGAATTTATCAAACTTATATTGTGTAACTAGCGTCCAGTGGCGGCTCGTGACTAGCAAGTCAAGGGGGGCGCTGGCTTTAAATAATGCGAATAACTATAATTAAATCGTTTATTTTTGTTAAACATACCAAATGATAACACTAACAAATATTATTTTTTGAAGTGAAAGTCAAATCTTCGTTTTTTTTTTCGGTGATTGTTATTAAAATTATCTATGTCCCGAACCTGTGCCTTACTTTTACATTTTGATTGCACTTGTACTAGGGATGTACAATATTTGTAGTGGTCGTCCTGTATTTTTTAAATCAAGTTTTTCACTTAAGCTCAGAGAACTAAACACAAGCTTCTGTAAATAATCACACCTTCATATTATACGAAATTTTCCAACTTTATAACATATTATTATAACTAATAAAACTAGTAGCGTCCTCTCTACGAGGTATCTTGAAACTTATTATGGAGTCCTCCTTTTTGCTGTCGTTAGTGCAGTTTCGTTGAAATTCGTTGACAGCGGAGGGCAAAAATTGGATTTATTTTATATGCGATGATGTTCTCTTAATTTTAATTGAAAAAAAAATTGATTGATATAAAATATAGGGTTATATTATTATACCGGGTGTTTCTCAAAAGACGTTCACCCCTATAACTTTTTTATATTTATAGATATTAATATAATATTTTGAGATTATGCATAAGAGATGAGTCTGCATTTATTGGCATAATTTTTAATTTGTCAGCACTTCCGGTTTGACCGGAAGTGACCTTGACTTTAATATTTTAAATGGGACATCTTATATATATTTTTACTTATTTGGGTTCAGCATAACATTATGAGTGAAATGACACCGCACTTGTAATTTTTCGACGTGTTATAACATTTTTATGTCTATTTTTTATTTTCCATCTAGAGTGCTACAAATTAATTAAATCAGTTAATTTATAGTCAAGTAGTATATGAAAATTAAAATTATGTCATAATAATTGACTTTCTAAGTTTCACAAGGGTTTAAAAAATGAAATTTTGTTTTCTTGACGTTTACTCCATTTTAACAATTAATGTAACGATGGTGGTTCACTAAGATATTTAAAACGAGCATTTTTTTCCAACAATTTGATACCATACACTCCTATGTTATTTTAAAATTGATACTAAAAAATTTGCCTTACATCCCAATCGCAAATTTAAAAGCGTTATGCATTATTGCCGCCCTCTCTTTTCTAAAGAAATATAAAGGCGGCTTTGAAAAACAGTGGAACAGTTTTGAAAGCAATATGGCTTTAATTTAAAGTTGTAATGTCAATAGTTTATAAAACATACAATACATACAAACTTGCGGCTTCAGAAGAATTTTTCTGGTCATTCCAAAAATTAGGAGCATATCAATTTGTTCATTTCTAGTAAAACTAACCATTTTATCTGATTTACAATGTAAGTTTAATAAACGAATGACATTACAATTTTAAATTAAAACCATATTGGTTTTCAAACCCATTCCATCATTGTTTTTCAAAGCCGCCTTTATATTTCTTTAGAAAAGAGAGGCAATAATGCATAACGCTTTTAAATTTATTTTCGATTGGGTCTTAAGGCAAATTTTTTCGTGTAAATTTTAAAATAGCATAGGAGTGTATGATATCAAATTGTTCGAAAAAACATGCTCGTTTTAAATATCCTAGTGAACTATCATCGTTCCATTTGGAAAAATGGAGTAAACGTCAAGAAAACAAAATTTCATTTTTTAAACGGTTGTGAAACTTAGAATAATTTTCATATACTACTTGACTGTAAATTAACAGATTTAATTAATATGTAGCACTCTAGATGGAAAATTAAAAATAAACATAAAAATGTCAAGTGAGGTGTCATTTTACTCAGAATGTTATGTTGAATCCCGGTAAGTAAAAATATACAAGATGTCCCATTTAAAATACCAATTTCAAGGTCACTTTCGGTCAAACCGGAAGTGTTAGCAAATTGAAAATTATTCCAATAAATGCAGACTCATCTCTTATGCATAATTTCAAAATTTCATTTTAATATCTATAAATACAGAAAAGTTATAAGGGTAAACGTCTTTTAAGAAACACCCGGTATAGGGGGGGGGGGGGGGCATTTAAAAAACTATGAAAATTAGTTATAACTGTTCATAAAAGACGACAAATTGACATGAAACCTAAAAATGATAAAATTAGACCATATTAACAAACCCGAACAAATCAGTGGCGGCGATAAGGCCCCCGCAAGCCCCGCAACGCGGGGGGGGGGGGCAGCTTCGTGGGCGCCCCACTCCGCCTGCCTAGCTAACGTATTTATAAATTTTAGATTAATATTAAAAAAACATAAAAAACAAACAATAAAAATTAGTATTTATGTATATCTATTATAGGGTTGTGCCTGGTCAATTGACCGAGATTTTGACCGATTTTGACCGGAGAGATTTTGACCGGGTCAAATTCGGTCAAAAACTTTTGCAGCCTTTTGTGAGAGAAATTGGTCCTCATGGGGCATTGTCCATAGCAAGCTTCGCAATCGATTGAAAACCACTCGCTCAGGAAAGCTCTTTATATAAAGTACAAGTGGAAATTTAAAAAAAATGGAAATTCGGAGGAACAAGTGCTAAATTTCAGTAGTGTGGATGAAACGAGTGATTAGATTCTGAAGAACATAAAGGCCTGCGGCGCTTTTCAATTTTTTATGACACATTCCTCTTGACCCCCCCCCCCCCCCCTATTTTTTTTTCTAGTGGTAGCCCTGAGATGATGTACCTTTATCTAAGCTATCTACCAAGGCCAGTTGTACTGCCAGCAGTCTCTCATTTAATTATCAATCAGTCACTCACTCAGTCACAGAATGGTTTCTTTATTTTTTGTTAGCTGTTTTGTAATAAAGACACGTTTCTATGTAATTACTTATGGCTTCATTTTTTTTGACAAAACTGAGGAATTTGACCGGGGCTTATTCAATTGACCACAAAAGATTTTGACGGTCAAAATCCCAACCCCAGTATATTATCACATAATTTTGCGGGGGGGGGGGGGCACCAAATGTTTACCGCCGCCACTGGAACAAACCTTCTAACAACAACAAAAATTGTTGTTGCGTTTAATCTGGAAGATCCGGACCCCTGTGGACTCCTAACTAGTTTTATATAAAATTGGACAGAAATTCTAAAGTATTTAGTTACCTCTACCATAAACAAGTACATAAAAAGAAAATAAGAGATTTTATTTCTAATTTTTTAATATTGTGTTATTTGACATAGTATTTCATAATATAGGAATTATAATTTTGCTAAAAAAACACGTATAGATTTTTTTACGTTTTGCATATTAGGTATACCCTGGACGATACGAGAATGAATAAGAACAAGAAAGGAATTTTCATTTACATTTTATTATAGAATGTTAACGAAAAAGTAACAGAATTTGGCACAAAGAAACATTATTTTTGATGATATTGGCGAAAACATGCTGCTGCTTGGTGCAGGCCCACATTGTATAGATATAAAAATTAATATGTAGTAATGAAATGAAAGTAATGATTTTATTATTTTTATTGAGATTCTTACTGGTGCAATTCTATTAGACAATAAACGATTGTCTTAAGTGACGGTAAAGGCCGAGACACAATTAAGAAAATAAGCATCACAGGCGTTAAGCAATAATCAACAGAAATAAGATTTGATACGAAGAAACAAAGCAATCGCGACACAATTAAGTTTTAAGTAACAAGCAACAAAAAACAAAATTTAAGATCTAACCATCCATCCAAATAGATTTTCCGTTGCAAGTTTCTTATTACTGGCCAATGAAAGGCTGTATAGAATATGCCCCGCCCCCAAAACATATTTTGACGTTTGTCGGCTTGTTTTTGAGGTTAGAGAGGTATTTTTTATTTGTGTTTATCACTTTGTTATGTGTTTGCGATAAAAACCAGTGAGCTTACAAAATTAATCTCATATTTTTTGAGAATCGACAAAACATCAAAATAACCTGTTCTAGATTCTTGGAGAAACAAAAATACCTCTTCCCGTACGAGTTAAAGAACATCTGAAACATATTCAGAGGTGAAACTTCGAGATCAGGTATAGCGGAACATATATGGACCAACCAACATAATATAGCTAAGGTTTTGGACACGGAACAGCACTGGAGAAAACGAAAATTCAAAGAAGCAGCTTTCATGAATTAAAATACCCATATATTTAGTAAACCAAGTATAGATAAATAGATATCCCCAATATCTGAAAGCCTCTTCTTGTCTAAAACCAACAGCTCAAACTTCACACTCCAATAAGCATGTAGGCGGAGTCATCAAGCTTCATTGCAGATGGATAGTATTTAAGACAGTAGCCTTAGAATTATAATTTAGTTTACACTTGAAAACGGTTAGAGATACTAACTAACCGAAACGTTATGTTAAGTAACAAAATAAAGACAATGGAAGTCCGACAAGGTAATTTTGTTGATATTACTTCATTGTCTACCAGCTTCAAACAAACATTAGTTTTTTTTTGTTGGAATATTTTTCTTCTATCGCATTATTAAGCCCTAACATACACAACTTTAACCCTTGGTATCTATTACCTTTTTCGATATCAGCACACTGTATAGAAATATTAAACTTGAAAACGCTATTCGATAAATATGGTACACATAACGGCACACAAAACGGCTGGTTCTAAAGCAAAGAATTTCCTCCATGGACATTCATCCAGATTTCAATAAATCGTAAGAGATTTCAATAGTTTTACATAACTAAATAATTTACCAAGCAACAACTTAATATTGATCCAAGGCTTTGGGCTACCTAATTAAATTATCGTCTCTGTGTGTTTAGAACAGTTAACTATTGCCGTTTAACGGTCTATAGTTTCATAGCTACAAGGTATTTCCATTATTGAGTTTATTGAAACAATATTAGCTAAGTAGTTAGTGGCTTATATGGGTTACTAAATGTCTAATACGGCCTGTCGTGCAACCTTCATTGGCATCGCCAGAATAAGGGTATTATTATTTTTACACAAAATTTTTCATACACCCCCAGACTGAATAGTCCAATGGAGTAAGGTCTGGGGAACGGGGTGGCCATTTAACAGGAGCACAGGAGCGCCTCGACCAATCCAGTGATTAGGAAACATTTGGTGTAAATCGTTCCTAACATTTCTAGCAAAACGCGACGAAGCACCGTCTACTAGTTGAAACCAAATATTTTGTCTTATACCGACCCCTAGAGGGAAATCGAGCAGTGTGTTTTGAAGAAATAGTGAAAACGAATGACCAAGTTGTTGGCAACAAAGTAAGCACGTGAACACAGCTACACAGGCTACTCGATGCATTTAAATCTAAATTTGTTCTCAAAAGATGCTTCATTTTAGGAAGTTAAATTTTTAAAGTTTTTTAATGGCAGCTTTTCTAAAACCTAATAGTGTATGGTATTAAAATAATGTTAATAAAATCCTCTTTTTTTCTTAACCCGACGAGCCACCATGTTGTCGTTTAAAAAAAATGAGTTATACAACTTTAAAGATTCAATTTTACACATCACATGGCATTGGACCAAAAATAGTAAAATTGGAAAAAAAATATTTTTTTGGTGACAAAAAGTGACAAGTGATACATCGTTATATTTAGAATGTCATATGGAGTCAAAAAAAGGAAAAGTATACCAGGTGTCCCATTTAAAAATAGAAAATGTATGTCACTTCCGGTTAAACCGGAAGTTCCATAATGTTGAGTCACCTGTCAAAAAATGCAGCTTTATGTCGTATACAAATCCCCTAATTTTTATTCCATTATCTTGAAAAAGAAAAAGTTAGAGGGGCGAACCGCCTTCCGTGGACACCCGGTATACATATATCCATGACATTCAGTTAAATCAACAAAATGCTAATGAATGGAGAGAATTTACATAACCTAAGATAAAATTTTAAAAAAATCATCCTCGTGTCGGCTTTGTAACATCGTAGGCATGTCCTAAATTACCACTATTTGACGTTAATCCATTGCAGTAAAATTTTTAGTCGCTCACCACCACCATACGTTTTTTTCTGTGTAAGACAATCGCTCGAATTTATAATTCACGTTATAAATATTTTAGTTACCGTAAAATTTTGAATATATTTTCCTTTCAAAGCATAGCCCGTATAATTTTTATATAAAATAATATTTACTGCTCACTTTTAATGCAAAACTTTCATACAAAACCCCATAAATACAATTTAACTTTTCATACAAAACCAAGTATCAAGTCAGCTTAAGTTTTTATTTAAAAGTAAAGAACAAACAATATTTTGCATTTTATTATTTTTTAGTACCTACCTACCCCACCCGACCGATGATACCCTCATATGTGAAAGACACGGTTTAAACAATGGGCCGGACCGATCATCAGCACTGATCATCGGTTCTTTGTGAAACGGCACTAAAACTGTCGGTCCGTTCACCAGAGGTCCCCCCCCCCCCTTCTTGAGTAGCACTTTTAAGTAGCCCACAGACTGCGGCTTTGCTCATTCTTTTTGTATAAAATAAAATTGTTAATGATCCAATAGACTTTTATGTAGGTGGTTTAATGATCTTAGGGAGCAAATGAAACCCATATTTTAATTTGCCGACGTTTCGGAAAATATATTTCCTTCCTCAGGGCTCTGAACAATAGGATTATTTCTTAGGTTTCAACAATGACCGATAAAAAAATTACATAATTGATTTGTTTGGAAAAATCACAAATCTTATTTTCGGTAACATAACATAACAGAAAGTACATATACAGGGTGATTCACGGTGGATGGAACGTTAGACGTTTCTGGCGAACCAGTAAAGGAATCGTTCTGAAAATTTGGTCGTTTACATAAACGGACACGCTCTACCTATCTAAAATATTTTAAACAATACAGTGTTGCCGCTTCCACACAAAAATAATAGCCACTTCAATATTTTAAATGGAACACCCTATATATTATTAAATTTTTAAATTCTACATAAAATTATAATTATTTTTTAAAAAAGCAATATTAGTCTATGCTTAATGGTTTCCGAGATATTGTCTCGTGAAAAATAACATTTTTGAACTTTGACAGCTTCTAGCTTTTTAACTGTACGTCTGAGACCAAAACGGCTTACATGTCCCCATCTTCGATTTTTATTATCCTTCCAAAAGTGTCAATTTCCGGTTAAACCGGATGTAGGAAATATAATACTTCCGGTTTGACCGGAAGTTATTACTTTTGGAAAGATATTAAAAATCGAAGATAGGGACATGTAAGCCGTTTTGCTCTCAGACGTACAGTTAAAAAGCTAGAAGCTGTCAAAGTTCAAAAATGTCATTTTTCAAGAGGCAATATCTCTGAAACCATTAAGCATAGACTAATAATGCTTTTATTAAAAAAATAATTATAATTTTATGTAGAATTTAAAAACTTAATAATATATAGGGTGTTCCATTTAAAATATCGAAGTGGCTATTATTTTTGTGTGGAAGCGGTAACACTGTATTGTTAAAAATATTTTAGATAGGTAGAGCGTGTCCGTTTATGTACGCGACCAAATTTTCAGAACGATTCCTTTACTGGTTCGTCAGAAACGTCTAACGTTCCATCCACCGTGAATCACCCTGTATACAGGGTTAGTTGAAATAACCGGAACGGCTAATTTTCTTTAAAACTACCAAGGCTAAATCAATAAGTTGTGGTACAGGTGGATAACTTAAAAAATTGAATTAAAAATTGACAATTGCGACGTTGCCAGATTTTTAGTTTTTTCTATAACTCAGGGATTTTTTTTGTAAATGTAACATTACTTTTTTTTTTATTAAATTCTATTCCCCATCAACATTACGATTTCCTGATAGTATCAAATTTTTATCTCAAATAGTTCTATGGGAAAAAAAGTTAATTCAACTCTAATAAAAAAATCCAATCTATTTCAATTTAAAAACGTTTCAAATAATGTAAAAAGGAAGGTTGGTAGACATAATGTACCTAATAGTATCGATAACGATAATAACAACAAACAACTATTAACAATAACATAGCTAGTAAAACTTACTTACATCTAAAACCTAAAATGCAACTATCAAATATTAAATTCTTTTAGGCGTATACGAGGTTTGTCAAAAAATATGAATTTTGCCCACCTTTATTTTTGACAATATCGAAAATTGTTATTAAAAAAAGTTGATCAGAACTAAAAACCACGTTAAATATGTAATTTCACCCATTTACGATGAAAAAATTATTTTTTCTTTTTTTGAATCGTAAATGGGTGAAATTACATATTTAACGTGGTTTTTAGTTCTGATCAACTTTTTTTAATAACAATTTTCGGTATTGTCAAAAATAAAGGGACTTTGCTCTTGGGCAAAATTCATATTTCATTACAAACCTCGTCTACGCTTAAAAGAATTTAATATCTGATAGTTGCATTTTAGGTTTTAGATCATGCAGAACTTTTTATTAACAATAACTTTTTTTCGTAAAATTATTAATCAAAAAGTTTTCCCTACGGTTCCAACTTACGGAGACATACACTTTCTGTTATGTTATGTTACCGAAAATAAGATTTGTGATTTTTTCAAACAAATCAATTATGTAATGTTTTTATCGGCCATTGATGAAACCTAAGAAAGAATCCTGCTGCTTTAGAGCCCTGAGAAAGGAAATGTATTTTTCGAAACGTCGGCAAATTAAAATTTGGGTTTCATTCTTTTTTTATTTAAACTGTACCCTTAGCGGTCATCTCACGAACTTGACAATACTTTCCAGCGATTTCTTTTGGCAGTATTTATTCCCGAAAGGTGTAAGGTTATTTGGCCACCCGCACTAAACAGTCACCCTGTATTTTGTCAATCCAAAAAATCGTAAGTCCCGGCGCGGCGGCTGCCCCGGGTCACCTAATTCGTTAATCCGCCCCTGGGTTTAAGATAATTATTATAAACGGTCGTCTATAGTTCTGCCTAATGGGTAACGCTGCCTCATTTGTCGGTCCCTTTTGAAAATAAAAATATAAGGTAAAAGGGTGGACGTATAATTAGATGTGGGCGTTAACTATAATGAATAATCTTTTCGAATTTAGGTTTTATAAAGCAAAATATAATTAAAATGTGGAATTTTGGGGTTTACGTCAGATTTGTCCCATGTGATACGAAAAGGGTAAATTTAAATATTCTATATAGACCAGGGCATTAAATGGCAAAGTTGTAGGTAATAAAAAGATCTACAACTTTTGTATTTACACTTTTTTCACGTAACCGGTTATGTTAAGTGTAAAAACAAAAGTTGTAGATCTTTTTATTACCTACAACTTTGCCGTTTAACGTTTTTCCATTGGACTTGTAGTTTTGCCGGAAATTGAGATAAATCGTTTTCTACCCTTAAAAACTCACCCCCTTCCACTTCCCGACCTCGGATCGCCCGTAAATTATTGTTCCTTTCATTTTTGTTATATTCTCCTCCTTTTCCAATGGGTTTTATCCTACTATTATTTTTTTTGGTTTCAAAAATGATCGACCCTGGTCTAATAGGGTGCGTGAAATAAGTAATTAATTAATTAGGATTTTCAGCTGTGACCTCATACATAACACAGCTTCTGTGTTCTGGCTCACACCATTACATTTAACGAGACTTTCTTAAATTATGCAGAACGCCTTACAATGTAATTTATTTAAAATTTTCCCAAGATCATTTATTTTTCATTGCACAGCAGTTTTGCGTTCGGTATAAATATTATGAATCTAGTTGGTGGTGCATCGCAAAACTGTCCATGGGAAATCCAATGTTGTTGTGACCCTCAAATATTGGCTCCTCTATTAATTTTACATCAACATTGTATTACACTTTTTTGAAGGTCTTTGTTCTTTGTATGATGGACTAAATTTTTTTTAATTATAAAATTGAAAATTAATTTTAATTTTATGACATGTTTATACCTACCATAATATGATAGAAATACCTATTGTAATGTCATGTAGCATTTAGTAACTTCTTGTACTCCTCTAAAAATGGCCCGCAAGGGCCTAAACACGTGTCAGGAAACTGATTAAATTTGTGAAACATAACAAGTAGTTATTATTTTTTCTTCCTGTGCAATACAGGGTGTCCGGAAATGACGATAAGAAAAATTTTAAGGTATGATTCTACATAAAAAGATATGAAAAAAAGTTCATATTAACATAGGTCCGGAAATGCTTCCAAAGGGAGCTACAGGCCCTTGAAGATGGTGTCATAAAAGTGGTTTTTATTTAATTTATTAGGATCTACTTACAATACAGGAATTAACTTCTACGTATAAGTTAGAGTGATTGGAGGTCACTCTTTGAAAATATCAGGTGACCCATAATTGCAACCAGTGGCGTGGGAACAAAGGGGCGGTTAGGGTTATATTTTTTCGCAGAGTGTATTTTTGCTATCTTTTAAATAAATTATGATTCTTTGAACATTTTTACGTAAATAGGTTTCCTGGGTATAAAGTCGTATAGTCGACCGTTTTCGAGATAAACGGACTTTAATGCTCAAATTTTTTTTTGAATAATAATTTTATTAATAAAAATACCAACAAATCAATAACAAAATAATAAAATAATGAAGTTTTGGGTGGAATCCACAGGACAGGTGAATTTAAAAATGTACCCAATGTAGTAGGTACCAGTAAATTCGTTTTTCTTTTTGACAATGGGTGTTAAAGAATAACTACATTTTAAAATAGTATTCAAGCATCTTCTTATTTTGATTACATAGCCTGTTTACTGTATTTACGCACTGCAGACGTCCTTTTAAGTCCGTTTATCTCGAAAACGTGCCACTCTACGCTGTTGCCAAGAGGTCTCGAAACTGTTCAAATATTAAAATTTTTAGCAAAGTTGAACTCACTTTACGCGGCGTTCGTTTTTGAAAAAAAATAAGTAGTTATTTTGGTATAGATCAATGAAGAATTGTTAAGAATATTACTAAAAAATTTTGAAGACATTTTTGATCGCCATAGACTTTCCCAGGTAGGAACTTTAATTTTATTTTCTAAATAACAATTTTTAGTTTATCTTTTTCTTTGGGCAGCAAAACGCATACCGATTTTCATTCTGTTAGAGGTATAGATGGCTCTTAACACACAATTAATTAATAGAAAAATGTCACTTAGAAGTAAAAATAACGTCTATGTGTTTTGGCTTATTACCAGAAAACAATTTTCGAAAATATTTTTTTTTATCTTTTTAATAAAAGAAACCTGGAAAAGTCTATAAAATATTTTCACAGGATTATAGGACTAAAAGTTTTGTAATTTTGCTATCTATTTTTATACAGTGAGGACCAAAAGTCCTGCATAAATTCGATAAAAAATTAGGGATGCATTTTTCGGAAAAATGCTTGAACACGTAAATTTTTATTTTCATTTACGCATCTTTTGACGTGAGAGTTTAGTATACAGGGTGACACAAGTTAAAGATATGACATAATTCGGTGTTTTTCGATTTTTTAAATCTAATAAACATTCTAAACATATCTGATATAGCATATCCTACGCCTAAAGTGAAAGATTATCGAGAAATTTTCGATTGAATAAAAATGACTAAGTTATAAAAATATTTATTATATCAAAGATAAAAATATTAAAAACTACTCTATTAGAGAGAGATATTAATAATTATTATTAATCTAGTAAATGTTCGAACTGTTGCTCCATTGACTTCCTGGCACTAAGCAAGCTGCAATTCAAACTCTTTAAAAATGTTATGTATCATTTTACGGGTTATTAATTGAATTTCATATCTGATATTATTTTTTAATTCTTCGATACTGTTGGGTTTGTTCGTACACACTTTATGTCTAAGATAGCCCCATATAGAAAAGTCCATTGGAGTTAGGTCCGGCGACCTAGCAGGCCACTCTATTTGCCCCCTTCGCCCTATCCAATGACCCGGAAATACGTCATTTAAATATTCGCGCACTGCCCTACTAAAGTGTGAAGTGTTGAAACCAAACAAAATCTCCAGGAATATTGGGGTTTTTCGCATTTGAAAACAAACGGCTTAAGGCGGGGATCAATTCCTTTCTTAAAAACACAAAGTAACGTTAATCTTTTAGCGTACCATCGAAGAAATACGGTCCTATGACTCTGTCGCCCACTGAATCATCTTCGTTAAGCTCGTAGAATAATTTTATTTTATATGGATGATATTTCCCTATTTTTAAAATTCTTTTTACAGATGATTTTCCAATTTCGTTATCCAATAGTAGCTCTTGAGTGGGTTTATGTGGATTTTCTTCAATGGATAGATAGATGTTTAATTTTGTATCTTCTGAAAGTGAAGGGTGACCGGACCTAGGAAGATTTCGTACCTGTCCCGTTTCTCTAAATCTCTTCTCGATTAAGACATCTATTCTCTAAGTTTCAGTCAATTTAACCATTGTCTTTTGTTAATTATCAATTTTATTTAGTTAAGTAGTACGAAATGCTGCATGAGACAAGATTAAATGTTACTTGATAGCTGTCAGCTATAAACTGACAACTACTTAATGACAACAAATTTGAAGGACCGGTTTATACCTATTAAAATAATAAAACCCAAGGTGACATTATACAGTGACCGGCAGAAAGTGCGCAGCATATGGGAAAGTTTTTTATCTTTAGGTTTAGAAAATTAATTTTATTTTAGATAGGTTCTGCATGTTCTCAAACCAAAGTAACACCCATTAAATCCGGTAAAAGTCTTATGGTATACCAGGTAGGATCAAAAATTTGAAATTCCGTTAAGAGTAAAGTACCTCCATCTTTCATTTTAGAATATTTTTTACTAAGAATTATTGTTTTAATTTTAAAGTTATACTGAAATTCCAAATTTCGCTTATTTTGGACAAAAAAAATGGATTTAATCGTGTTTTCTGAATAACCCTGTATAAAAAATAAATGGCAACCGAACAGTACGAAAATAAGATTTTCTGCAGACTTTGTTAGAGATAACCGTCGATCATAAGTCCGATTAGTTTGTTTTCATAATATTATGGCTTTTTAAAATAAAAACATAAAAATATTAAATATTTTTGCTGCACACCGTATTTTATTTTCTGAGGGAACAAGTTAACTTCATCTAACTGATATTTTTTTGATTTACATTGACTTAAAGCATCTCCTTAATAGTTTTTTTATACATTGAAGTATGCATAGAAAACTTCCTTTTGATTTATAAGGAAAAAAATTTAAATTAAAAATATATTTTGAACGGATTTTATTCGTCACGCAAAATAAGAAAAACTGTGCATACTTCAATGTATAAAAAACTATTTAGGAGATGTTTTAAGTCAATGTAAATCAAAAAACATCAGTTAGATGAAATTAACTTGTTCCTTCAGAAAATAAAATACGGTGTGCAGCAAAAATATTTAATATTTTTATGTTTTTATTTTAAAAAGCCATAATATTATGAAAACAAACTAATCGGACTTATGATCGACGGTAATCTCTAACAAAGTCTGCAGAAAATCTTATTTTCGTACTGTTCGGTTGCCATTTATTTTTTATACAGGGTTATTCAGAAAACACGATTAAATCCATTTTTTTGTCCAAAATAAGCGAAATTTGGAATTTGGATATAACTTTGAAATTAAAACAATAATTCTTAGTGAAAAAATATTCTAAAATGAAAGATGTAGGTACTTTACTCTTAGTGGAATTTCAAATTTTTGATCCTACCTCGTATACCATAAGACTTTTACCGGATTTAATGGGTGTTATTTCGGTTTGAGAACATGCAGAACCTATCTAAAATAAAATTTATTTTCTAAACTTAAAGATAAAAAACTTTCCCATATGCTGCACACTTTCTGCCGGTCACTGTACTATTCAATCCAAAATTTCTCGATAATCTTTTACTTTAGGCGTAGGGATATGCTTTATCAGATATGTTTAGAATGTTTATTAGAATTGAAAAATCGAAAAATATACGAGGTGCTCCATAAGAAAAAATACCGAATTATGTCATATCTTTAACACGTGCGTATACTAAACTTTTACGTCAAAAGATGCGTAAATGAAAATAAAAATTTACGTGTTCAAGCATTTTTCCGAAAAATGCATCCATAATTTTTTATCGAATTTATGCAAGACTTCTGGTCCTCACTGTATATATAAAAAAAAACTCAAAAACATAATAATTAAGTTTATACAAATTTTTCCGGAATGAAAATCAGAACAAATTTAATAAAATCTTACTTAAGAGAAAAGATTAGTTACGCCTTCGCCATTTTTTTAAAAATCAATATTTCGTTACTTCGTTGTATCCAAAAATCGGCCGGCTCTTTGGAGTTACTTGCCTACAGTTTTAAGTTAAAAAAGGTTAAATTTATATATTAATAAAAGCTGCAAAAGAAATATAAATGTAAATAAATATATAAATTAAGGCTTATTTCTATTATAACTTTTATTATATTTTTTAGTTTATTTAAAAAATACGTCGCGAATATATTTACGAAACTCAGCCAAACCGCAATTTGGTCGATTTGTAGGAAACAAGTCATAATAGAAAATTAAACAAACCGTTGTATACAATGTCTAAAGAGATCTCGACACATCAAGAGAAATTAGTATGTGGAGCGGAGTCATTTCAGCAACAGTAAAATTCACAACAACCCATTTCAAATTCACCGATCGTAAAACCGACTATAAAGAAATGGACGGAACAGACCACAGTTTTGTATAATATACAGTTGTATTCATAAAAAAATCGTACACGAATTAGAATGAGAGGAAACCTTAACCATATTAACCGGCTTATCGCATATTAAAGGTTATTAAAAATGCAAAGCATTGGCGTTGGGTGTTAGTTTAATAGAATAACAAAAATTAATTTTTTATTTTATAATATACAGGGTGTTTTATTAAGGGCGAAGAGCGGCCATATCTCGGAAACTATTGGGCATAGAAATTCAGGAAAAAAAATTAATAACTAAAGTGGCTATGAGAAAATCCTGGAAATAATTTTTAAGTTCCGCATTTTGGCGCAAGGGGGCGCAATTGAAAAGTAAATTTTAACATTTTAGATATCTCCGAAAATTGCACGTTAAGGTATATTTTTAATAACACCATTAAAAAGCTTGGACAATTTTGAAAAATTTTGGTCCCGTGCTTGTTGGCGTACCGACTTTAGTAAGAGTGGGGGAAGCTGTTGAAAGTGTAAACATTTAACTCGCTGTAACTTATAAACCACTTATCAGACTTTAGCAAACTAAAGACTGTTTGGAAGAGAAATGTATGCACTTTCACCAATCGTATTTAGTTGTCAATAATAGTTTCAAATAAAATTGCTAGAGGGCGCAATTTGTATTAAAAATTACTGTTTTGGCAATAACTCTGAAACGAACAAAGATATCGAGCAGCGGTTTTAATATTTTTTCTAGCAAATTTAATCTACTTTTTAAATATGGTATCATAATTATACCGTATGATTTGAATTTTCGGGATAAAATCAAAAAAACTATTATTATTACAAATTGCGCCCTCTAGCAATTTTATTGAGAAGTATTATTGACAACTAAATACGATTGGTGAAAGTGCATACATTCCTCTTCCAAACAGTCTTTAGTTTGCTAACATCGGATAAGTGGTTTATAAGTTACAGCGAGTTAAATGTTTACACTTTCAACAGCTTCCCCCACTCCTACTAAAGTCGGTACGCCAACAAGCACGGGATCAAAATTATGCAAAATTGTCCAAGCTTTTTAATGGTGTTATTAAAAAAAAAATATACCTTAACGTGCATTTTTCGGAGATATCTAAAATGTTAAAATTTACTTTTCAATTGCGCCCCCTTGCGGCAAAATGCGGAACTTAAAAATTATTTCCAGGATTTTCTCATAGCCACTTTAGTTATTAATTTTTTTTTCCTAAATTTCTATGCCCAATAGTTTCCGAGATATGGCCGCTCTTCGACCTTAATGAAACACCCTGTATCTTAACAGTTTTATAAAAATTATAATAGAAACAAAAAACGTTTAACAAAAATAAATAAAATCTAATATTTGGTCATATATCCCTGATTTTTTATTACTTGAGCCAGTCTACTCGGAATTGACTGAATTATATTTGATACACTATTTGGATCAAGCTCTTTCCAACACGCATGTATTATTTCCCATAAATCTTCTGAATTTTGTGGCCTAAAATTTCGATTATTTATTTTTTTTATAATTATACCCCAAATATTTTCAATTGGATTGATATCGGGACTATAAGCGACCCAAGGCGGCACTTCCACGTTATGAGTTTGAAACCTGTGGGTTACAGTATTGGCAGTGTGGACTGGACAATTATCTTGTTGAAATATGAAAGTATTATTGGGATTGGGACTCGCCTGTTATTCGCTTCGCTCGCTCATCTCATAATTTCTGACTCGTCCGATAAAGAATCACTTTACTGCCTTGGTACATAAATAACTATTATTAGTAAATTGTATTTGTTAATTGTTATGTTTCGTATGAATTTCGTATGAATCTATGCGACCAAATTTTAATAGCCCATTTTTTGATTTCGTAAAACACACACATTTAATCAGAGAACTGTTTGCTGTAATATTCTGTGCATTTAATATAGCGCTACTTTAAGGTGGGAGTATCAACATGCTTGCCAACCTATAACCTATTTCGCGTAGATTTATTTATTTTTTCTAACTTATACACAAAATTTAAATAAAATCAATGTCGTCTTCATATTTTATAGGTAATAATTAACATGTTAAATAAATATCAAGGAATGTCATAAGTTATTAAAGGAGAATTGTATATCGACAAATATCGGTTAAGATTTTTTTAAACATTATTATGTCATTGTTCTTTCACTATACAATTCTCTCAAAATAAGCAATAAAATAAATTGATATTTTTGTAATATATCAGATATTACCTAAATAATGTGCCGACGACCGACGATATTGATTTTATTTAAATCTTAGTCAATAAAATAATAAACTAAGAAAAACAAGGCGAAATAGTTTATAGGTTGGCAATAAATTGAATGACGTTGATAATTCCACCGTAAAAAAAATGTATCTGAAATAAATGTATCTGAAATTAGAACATATTTTACAAATTAAACAACCCTGTATGTATTAACTTTTGTACCATTGGAGTATTTCCTATTTTTCACCGTAAAGATATAAAATTAAATAGCTCCTACCTGGTTACATGTTGCCCTTTATCATAACGAAGAGAAGTACAAATCGAGATTTGCCAAAACATTGAAATCGTGAAGGAATCGGCAATTATTTACATTTTAGGGGCTCAGGGTATTTTTCGTGTAATTTTAAGACAAGTCCGCAGCATCCATTATATTAGGATCCTGATTTAAATACTAATCAAAAGAAAAAGTTTACATTTTTATTTCATTTTTGTGGTGGTGTAAGGGCATTTTCTGTTTATCTTGCTTAGTTGAGCGGACCATATGTCACATATATGTACGTATAATCCCATTTCGACGCGACATTCAATTTATTTTTCCTATTTTCACAATGGTAAATAATCGCAGTGCTATATTCCCCACAAACCGAAATGTTCCATTTGAAAACACGATGTAGATTACGATTATTATTTCGGTTAGTCATCGTCATCACTCCTTCAGGCGAGCTGTTCGAGAGGGTACTTTTTTCCTTTCGAAAATAAAATGATCCCTTTGAGACCGTCTAAGGACGATTTTATTACATGCATAACAAAAACAAGATAATTTGATAATTTAGTTAAGCTTTGAGTTTGATTGGTTATCTAACTTATCTAAGTAAATGGCTAAAGTTCTGGGAACTCAATGGCCGATTTTGGGAAACGCGCATTTACCCTTCAAAGCAAACAAGTTTTCTAAAGCTAAAGAAAAACATATTCGCACAAAGTCTTTCGACGCTTAATATTTTTTGCGAATTATTTAAAATTTAAGACGTTTGATGCCTAACGGCTTACGGCGTAAAAAAATCCTGGTGCCGCGAAAGCTCCCTGGCGCTTCGCCGTGCCGAAAAAATGCCCTTTGTCGCGTAAAACATAGAGAGATACATATATCTTCCTCTCTTACTGGCTCATAGAGATTTTGTGCCTTGGCCAGATCACAAATCACACTGCGATTGGCGGATTTCCACGTGCTTCATTTGGTCTAGCCGACTAGTACCAATCGGCTAGTCCTTCGTCTTTGCTACCGCTACCACATACCAGATGGCAGCTGTTTTTTATACGGGTTTCCTTGTCGAAAGATTAACTTTAAAATATATTTCTATTACAATTTGTTGAAGGTTGAATGTTAGGTTAGGTCGGTGTGTTATCCGGGGTTAAGTTGATCAATTTGTTTGAATGACGAGTTTCATGTGTGTGATTAATTTATTTTATTTTTATGTTTAAAAATATATATTAACATGTAAGAAAATATTTGTTTAATATCCATTTTTTTGCTATCTTTAAATAGTAAATCAGAAGATTATTGGTGGTCTTTTTCGTAAATAATTTTCAAAATGTATTTTTGAATAGTTTTAATATTATTAAGATAATTCTTATTTATGCCTCCCCATTCTAGTATTCCATAATTTAAATCGGTTTGTATTAGTGATGGGATCACTCGAGTGAAAAATAACCTATTATTCGGTTTTTTCAATCACTTGATTTATTCGATTATCTTCGGAAATAATTCGAGTGACAAAATGAGTGACGAACATATGGTTTTTAATTTCCAACGCGTCTCCAAAGTTGCTGCCCGCCTGTCAATCACTCACTGCGGCCAGAGCCATCTCCTAGCGAGCGGCTACACCGAGTGGTTTCGGCTATTATTGGCGATATAATTCAAATTTAATACTGCATTACGGGTTGCCTGCGTAGGATAATAGGATTTATTATTTTATTTAGTTTTAAATCGTCGGCGTATACTGAAAACTTAATGTTTAGTGGTGAGTATTCAGTATTCATAAATATCATGAGTTATGCAATATCGTGACATCTCAAGGTCAAGTAGTGACGTTGTTAAATTAAATTGTAAAATCTGGGAACCATGCCAAAAAATCCACAAATATTTCCGCCACATTTAATAATTCGCAAAAAATCAATCGATTAACAACACCGAGTCAGTTATTCCCAATACAAATGCTGTATATCAACATGAACGATGAACCGCCAATATTAATATTTAATATTAGCAATTGAGTGAAAAAATAATCGATTATAATTCGATTTTTTAAATCACTCGAATACTCGGTAGTCGATTATTAAAATAAGTCGATTTTTCCCAACACTAGTTTGTACTAAAGAATAACACAATATTTCTAATTCCTATAATATTTAAAAATTGTTTAAGGTGTTTAATTTTTGGTATAAGAATTCTTAGTTTTTTTTTACAATGTAGTCACTATGTAAATCCCATTTTAAACGTTAATAAAAAATTATTCCTAGATATTTAATATTTTCACCTTCCTTTATATTAATATTATTGCATATTATTGGACCAATGTTTTTATGAAACCAGTTGCTTATTTTTATAAAATCTTTTTCACTAGTATTTTTTTAAATATTCCAATTTAGACCTTCATAAAAAATTACCGTATCATCAGCAAAACAATATAGTTTTCCTTGACAATTTAAAAAAAAATACCATTTAGAAAAGTATTGGTCTTAGGACTGTACCTTGGATGGAGTTCCACCATAATTAAATATTTTTGGTGAACTAATATTTTCACCAATTTTAACATGATGTACTCTGTTATATAAATAGTTTTTAAACAAAGTTAATATTTAACCACGAAATCCAAGTTTTTCTAATTTGTTAATAAGAATTTTATGACTGACAGCATCAAAGGCTAAATCTAAAAATATGCATACCCTGTTCATTTTATTATCGATTGAATTATATATTTAATTTGTTAGGTGACAAATTGCATCTTGTGTAGATTTATTTTTTTACGGACATTCATATATTCAGCCATAATCCATAATTGAAGACACAAATTAAGAGCAACGTACGTGTATGCCGCGGAGAACTAAAGTTGACTGCTACCAAGCAAATGATGCAGGGGTTGACCTACCTTAAAAAGCGATTGCTACACTAGAAAAAGCGATTCCTTAATTTATTCATCACATTTTAAGCGAACGATAGCGATTGCTTCTATTTTTTTAGGAAAAAGCATTGACTAGAAGCAATTCCTGCATTTTTAAGCAATTGCTGGACGCAAAAGCAATTACTTTGATTTTATTCATTGGCTTTCAAGAAATTACTTCGATTTTATAAGAAAAAGGAATTGCTACATTTTTATTCATTATTCTCAATGTCCTTATTATGCTACATTTAATTATACAGTAAGTTTTTGAAGTGAAAACTTCTTTAGGCGCGTTTAGCACTTTTTGTGGGCACTAAATTAAACTAAGCCGTCACGCGTGTCTGTCAGGTGTAACGGTCGGTCGGCTGTGTTACGCTCGAATTCAACTCCTATATTCAATCCGAACTGACCCGAATGAACGTTATATGAAAGAGCATGCCGTATCAGTCGCATTCAGTATCGACGTGGAAACAGTGTGCGTTGTTTGTGTGTTTAAGATCACAAGATAGACACTTGTTGCGTCTCAGGCATGTTCTGGCATTTTTTTCAAAGGTTGTTTAATTTTAGGAAATATATTTATTCGATATTATTAATTTCACCTTGTTGAAGTTTTCACTTCTGTCGTGTGGTCTTAAGCACACACAATTTTTTGAAGTGAAAACTTCTTTAGGCGCGTTTAGCACTTTTTGTGGGCACTGAATTAAACTGAGCCGTCACGCGTCAGACTCGGGTGTGCTACGCTCGAATTCAACTGCTATATTCAATCCGAACTGACCCTGACACGAATGAACGTTATATTAAAGAGCATGCCGCCACCGGTCGCATTCAGTATCGACGTGGAAACAGTCAGTGTGCGTTGTCTAGACACTCCTCTGCGTCTCAGGTATGTTCTGGCATTTTTTAAATTATATATTTACGTAGGGTGAAGTACACACAAAAAAAACTACTCTCAAAACAAGCTTATAGTAATGCTCAAACAAATAGCCTTATTTTGAAACTAACTTGCTTTATTTTGTGCCTAAAATATATTCATTTTTAAACTACCACTGGTTTTAAATTATATCATCAAGTTAATCAAAATTATGTTCATAAAGAGATTACATCATCATCATAACAAGATAATCTTATACTTGTTTTAAAAATAAGTATTGTGGTCAAAGTAAAATATACTATGATGGGTTTAAAAATAAAAATAAATTTGTATTCTCACAGCGAGCGCAAAGACAGTCTCTATACTCAACTTGAGTAAAATCTAAACCCTTATTATTTCTTTGATGCTATTTGCATCACGTGACCTCTTGTTCTGCGAGGAAACGACCGAAATACGTTTAGTCGTTATTTAACATCCACGCAGACGTCGCGCGTCGATGCTCACCGATGCTGGTAGTGTGTAGTCTATTTTGCGCGTTTTGTGTAATAGTGTGATGGAGGAAATATTATATTCGTTATAGTTTATAGTTATGGTTTTTTGTTACCTGTGTGGTTACCTGTTTTTTTTTTTTTAATAAAACCAAAAGCAATAAAAAGTTGTTTTATTTATCAGTTATCTGTTAGGGCTATATTCAGATCAGATACCTAAGGTAATATCACAATAGTATTTGATACCTATGTCACAAAGACATTTTAACTTGACATGTACAATTCTGTTGACTGCGGTGAGCTTATCCTATCTGACCTTAATCCTTAATAATATAGTCCTTTCAGATCCATCTGTTTTAAAACTACATGATTTTAAATTTTACTCTATCTAATAATAAACTAGTTTTAAGATGATAATAAATTGATTTGTCTAGTTTCGCTGAGAATGTAGGATAGTCACAAATTGAAGATACAAATAAAATATGTGTGCTCAAATGCAACTTAGTATATTCAACTTAATAATAACTCATACTCAAAACGAAAATAACGAATATTCATTCTTAGAATACTTTGAATCAAACCAATATTAACGTATACTATATCTGCAACTACAATTATTGATAGGTTGATCATTTATTTTTATTACCCTAAAACTAAAGTAGAGTCAAGTTAAAATAATGTAGTATTAATTTAAAACTATATTTTGATGCTAAGGTATTTTCTATTTAATTTTACTTTAGCATTGCTCCTATTTATGTATATGATAGTTTCAGTTTGAAACTTTTAGGTTCAACTGGATACTAGATTTTTTTGTGTGTAAGGTTTACCGTAATTGCTTATTCCGTGGACCTAATTTATTATGATTTCTGACTTCTGTTGAAGATGTAAAAATTCAAGGGTTGTTCAATTTTAGGAAATATCTTTTTTCGTATGCAGTAAAATTATCCCGTATTCCAAGTTTATGTTATTTTTGAAGTGAAAACTTCTTTAGGCGCGTTTAGCACTTTTTTGTGGGAAGTGAATTAACATTGTTAAAGTTTTCACTTCTGTCGTGTGGTCTTAAGCACACACAATTTTTGAAGTGAAAACTTCTTTAGGCGCGTTTAGCACTTTTTGTGGGCACTGAATTAAACTGAGCCGTCACGCGTCAGACTCGAGTGTGCTACGCTCGAATTCAACTGCTATAATATTCAATCCGAACTGACCCTGACCCGAATGAACGTTATATGAAAGAGCATGCCGCCATCGGTCGCATTCAGTATCGACGTATCGACGTGGAAAATAAAAAATGAAAATATTTTATAGTTTTAACAAAATTCCCCTTGTCGTAAACATATTCTGTTTTCATGTGACCATTTTAGACATGACGAAACAAAAACTTTATTTCTCAGGTCAAAATTTACTAATAAACGAAATTATACATTAGCAGTCAGGCGCCCTCTGTACAAGGGCGTAGATAAGGGGGTAATTACTCCCCCCCCCCCCCAGGACCCATAATGAGCTATGAAAACGAAGCCCTTTTTTTTAATTGATCAATTTTTTTGTGATTTTCTTAAGGATCTTGTGTATTTTATATTTTTCCTACTTGAAAATCAGGCAACATAATCGAAAAAAGGGCGTGGCACCCAAAATTTTTCGCCTGCGGCGCTATTTACGCCCCCCCCCCTCCCCATGAAGAAATTTCTACGCCCTTACCTTTGAAGCTTCCGCCCCTTTAACCACGCTACGCCACTGTGTATTTGATATTGTTAATTTCACCTTGTTGAAGTTTTCACTTCTGTCGTGTGGCACACACAATTTTTTTTTTATAGATTCGATTACAAAACTTTATAGGCCTGTTTTTTGGCCCTACCTGTTTCCATTATCACCAGCCTCTACTGCCATAAACCCCTTGAAAAATATACTGATCACAATCTTTTAAACAAGCAAAATCTTTCTTTTTTCAACATTTTAAACTTCATTAATATTTTTAAATTTAATTCATATAAATTTTAATTGAATTCCCCTCCCGTAACTTCAAAATTACCTACGCTTTATACGCATCCCATCTGAGGATCAGGACTAAGGTTAACGAGATTAAAATTTCCCGGTGAAGGGGGAACCGATTAGGTATCCTCGATTGTCATGATGCCTTAGACATTAAATAACCTCTACACCTAACCTCTAATAATCCGCCTTATATTGCTTTAATAAACGATAACGAAAATGTCTTACTTCGTTAGTGAGATGCGGAAATAGGCTTGCTACCCAGCTTGCTTTTTGAGAAAATATTAAAAGTACTTCCGTATTAACTAAAGGTGTTTTAATTTAGTACGATTTCTTAGTTGGTTAGTAGACCCTTCATGGATATAAAATCTGTTGTTTGTCTATGTCATTGTTATTTCTAGTCATTTAACACATACATTATGATAAAGAAACGAATCAGCCTTTTTTTTAAAGTTAATAAAATAAAATATTTAGGAATTATTTTTGACAGTAAATTAAATTGGAATTTTCACTTAGAATACGTAATTAAAAAATTTTTTAAAAGTAAGACATGGAAATATTATATTACGCGTTAGTTAAAACTCATTTAAATTACGGAATTTTAGTTTGGGGAGGACTCGGGGGAGGAATAAATAGAACTTTAGTTAAAAAATTAGAAATATTACAAGAAAGGTTTCTAAAAATTATATTTAATAAAGATTATCTTTATCCTTCAAAAGAATTATATTCAGAAACAAAAAAGTTGAACATAAGACAACTTTACATTTATAACATCTTAATACTTATGTATATTTAAAAATAAAAACCTTATACAATTTAAAAACCATAATCATAATACACGTCATAAAAATGAAATAACCACAAAACCTAAAATAAATTAGTCCATAGGAGAAAAATATTTCAAATATTTTTGTTTTTATTTAAACGATTATTTACCAACAAAAATTAAAAAATCGATTGCATTAAAAAAATTTAAAGTCGAAATAAAAACATTGATAATTAAAAACAGACAATTTGAAAATATTTTTAGAAAATTAATATTGTTCTAAATAATTTATATAAGTAATATTTTTTACTTAAAAATTAAAAATTAATAATTTTATTATAGGTAAAATATTTCTTCAAAAAAAAAAACTGCGATTATACTATAAATTAACATTTTTACTTTAAAACTTGGTTTTTAATGCATATTTCGATGGTTAAAGTGTAAAACCTCATAAGGTCGATTTCTGTTTATTTATGCGTTTTTGGCAGGAAAAGTTGGCCAATAACCGATTCCTTTAAGCTACAAAGTCTCGTAAGTTAATTTTCAGTTTTTAATACCTGTTGCTCTATCTGTCAAAAGCTACATTACAAAACCGCACAAGGAATTTATTTGTCTTATACTTAGAGACATTACTGAAAATGTTATTAAATGTTTAAGAACTAGTATTCTTTAGCTATATTTTTAGCCAAAAAATTTTTTCAAATAGTAGTTAGTATTAAAATAATAATATGTTAAGTTTTTTTCTTCTTCCTGTAAAATTTCAATAAATTTACTTACGAGGTTTTGCACTTTAACCATCGATTTATGATTTTACATACTAAAACAAAAAATAAGATTTGCCCCTAAGAACCTCAGCTTCAGGGGATTAAAGAATAAGTTTATAGAAGACAACATAAAAATATTTGTTAAATTATTAAATTTTAAATAAACAGGGTTCGTCACAAACAACATTTTTAGTTTTTTGAATCTTTTTTTTCAATTCCTTGATTTATTAAACAAATTTTGCTAGTGTTGAAACTACAATTTCTACTATTAGATTAGTGATTACTATACAGGGTTCGTCAGAAACAACAGTTTTTGTATTTTGGATTTTTTTTTCAATTATTCCTTTTGATGATTGGCTAAATCATCACTTTGGAAAAATGAATTAGAAGGTATAGTGTTTCTTAGGTCAATTTAATGACATTAAGCTCTGGGAATTTCCTAACCATAGGCGTACCAAACAAATAATTAAAATGCGTATACACACTTATAAGTTTGTTTTACATTAGGTGTTTGTACATACTACACTTTATAAACCCATTGTATATATAATAATATTTTATTAAAATAATAAATATAAGGTAACTCAAAAATTCTACACACAAAACTAAAATTAGAAAAATAAACCTGACACGGCACGACACTGCTCAGAAAATGCTTTAATTTTTTTACCAGAACTCCATTCTCGACAACCAGTCTTCGGCCCGCCCATCAGTTCATAACCACGTATATTTTATCTCCGTCTCTTCCACGCCATCGGCGGTCACTGGCTTATCTCTGTCTGGCAGAATCGATCGTTAGACGGGCCGGGAACCGCTTCAGTTAACTGGCGCTTATCACCCCTGACAACGTGCCTAAATTCTGATCGGTTGCCAGTTCTACCAAATTTTTTGGTTTGTTAATATATTATGTATAAGCATACGAGAAACAAGGGTTTGTTAATTAGTTGTTTTTAAACACTGACAACACTTTTTGTCTTGATTTCAGTTATATTGTTTCTTAAGGACTAAAGAATGTATTATTATAACAATGAATGGCTTGTTATTTTTTTCTGTCACACTCAAAACTCCTCGGTTTAAAGTATATTTGCAAACTAGCTTTCAAAGAAAGTTACTGACTAACAATTGAATACTGATATAAATGAAACATCTTTAATAAAAAAACTTAAAGAATTGAAGAAGAAAGATCTTACAACCCTGGTTGTGAGGTCGGTCTCTTTGAGACTGTTTACCGCCGTATGGAATGATTGGAATGTCCTCAAACTGAGTTTGGATAAATAATGCATATGGTCCAAATCAGTTGGCACGTAGGAGTCCCGATATCACAATTATCGACTTTCATTTATTGGGATACCTGAAGCCACATGTGTATAAAACCAATTTCAATAATAACTTAGATCTCTTGAAAGAAAAAATAAGAGTAGTTATTACAAATATCCCAATACAAAAAGTTAGGAACTGTTAACGGGAATTCAGATGTCGAGTTAAACTATGCATGCGCTAACTCGGTGGCACCACGTTTGAATAAAAGTTTTATAATTTATGATTGAATGAATTGAAGAATAATGACAAGTAATAATAAAAATACGTTAAAAATAGAGAAATAAAAAATGGTTTTCTTACAACAAAATCGTTACTCGGCCAGAGATAAAATCATATTCGAAGTAAGGAAGCAACAATAGTTGTTTGTTTTTACGTAAATTTATTTTCAACGAAATCCAAAAAACTAAAAATGTTGTTTCTGACGAACCCTGTACAGTAATCGCAACTGTGATATTTGAATTTGTAGTTTCAGCACAAGCAAAATTCATTTAATAAGTCAAGGAATTGAAAAAAAAATCCTAAAAAGTGAAAATGTTGTTTCTGACGAACCCTGTATAGTAATCGCAAATCTGATATCCGAAATTGTAGTTTTAGCACAAGCAAACGTTTTTTATAAAGAATTACTTTTTCTTCTATACCAACTAATAAAAAAGTTTTTCCCCTTCCAAACTCTATCTGTGGACACACTGTATATGTTGGACAAAAACTATACATCATTTGTATTCGTATTTTCAATTTTAAAGATGGTCTGCAATTTTCTGGTTTTAGGATAATTACCCGTTTTTCAATAGCATGCCTTGACATCCAATAAAGCTTCAGCTGATATTTAAATTATAAAATGTCAAAATGAGGCAGACACGGGTGTTTTCTTAGTGGCCCTGTATAAGTGGATGGTTCGTTTATTATGGCCTACGTTCTACGCTCGTTAAATAATATGTTATTATCTCACCGGATAGGTAAAGGTTCAAGCGTAATTAGTTTATAATGTGATTTTATTTTTTATTTGGGTTTTTCTTGTTTTTAAGAAAATAATTCACCAACATAATGAACGCTAGTTCGAAATTTATAGTGTGTGTATAAAGTCTGGAAACGGCTTAATAACATCACAATTTACTGGCCGATTTAAACCAAATTTGGTACAGTTGTGTAAGAGGATCTAACGCACCGAATAACGATATTGGCGTTGTTGCCAGCTTTTTAGTTTGTCTTGAATTCGAACGAATTTTATATTTTTAAATATAACACCCAGTATATTTTTACATTTTTAAATTCCACATAAAATTATAATTATTTTTTATTAAATGCATTATTAGTCTATACTTCATAGTTTCAGAGATATTGACTCTCGAAAAGTGACATTTTTGAACTTTGACAGCTTATAACTTTCCAACAGTACGTCTTAGAGCAAAACGGCTTACATGTCCCTATCTTCAATTTTTATTATCTTCCCAAAAAAATCAACTTCCGGTTAAACCGGATGTAACTCGAAAGCAGGAAATATAGTTGTTCCGGTTTAACTGGAAGTTGATTTTTTTGGGAAGATAATAAAAATTGAAGATAGGGACATGTAAGCCGTTTTGCTCTAAGACGTACTGTTAGAAAGTTATAACCTGTCAAAGTTCAAAAATGTCACTTTTCGAGAGTCAATATCTCGGAAACTATGAAGTATAGACTAATAATGCATTTAATAAAAAATAATTATAATTTAATGTGGAATTTAAAAATGTAAAAATATACTGGGTGTTATATTTAAAAATATAAAATTCGTTCGAATTCCAGACAAACTAAAAAGCTGGCAACAACGCCAATATCGTCATTCGGTGCGTTAGATCCTCTTACACAACTGTACCAAATTTGGTTTAAATCGGCCAGTAAATTGTGATGTTATTAAGCCGTTTCCAGACTTTATACACACACTGTATATAATTATTTGTACTTTTAAAATACAAGTATTTCGGACATTATTTGCTTAATTGACGATATTTTTGTAGCGGTTAAAAGCTCTCAGTGAAGCGTGAATCAACCGTGATTTTTTATTTTTCCCAAAAATAGTTATGTAAGATGATTTGTAGCAAACATTGTTTTGTCCTATATAGTGCTATTTTAAGTGCAAATAAGTATTTCGTTTCAGTGGTTTTATTGTTAATTAGAAATGTGGTGAAAAGTTGCAAATTATACGTTTCAATCTGCATGAATTAAATAGTCAGTTATACAGGGTGATTCAAGAGGAAGCGGCAATATTTTAGGTACGTATTCGGATTCCCAAAATTAACCGTGGATTGAGATTTGTTAAGTAGTTTTAATAAGTTAGTTTGTTGTATTTATGTTAATTTTGTTAATTTATTAATAATGTATAGCAAGTAAATTTTTTAGAAACTATAAAAAAATAACAATTTTTGCAATATTTTTTTAACGAAAAGAAATAGATAATCTCGGGTTATCTGATATTTTTCTCTTAACTAATAGTCTTAAAGTGGAATTTACGATGCCATTTTCTATCGTCCATTCGATTTGCCTAACTATTGACGATTCGCATGCGCACTGCAGTGCTGTGTTCATTAGAGTAGTTATTTTTATGCTTTTGGCATACGAAAAAGAAAGACAGACATATTCTGGAGCTGGCTTTTTTCGATATTTTCAGAAATAACCCCACTTTTGTATTATTTTCTTGAAAAAATTAAACTTTGACGTATAATTCGAATCACGATACTACTATTTGTTTGCTTAATTTTCATCTCGATCGAAGCAGAACTTAATGCCAAAGTCAAATTTTGAATAAAGCTATTAATAAAAAAAAATCCCATATGATGCGGACTTTACTGGTGACACTGTATTTATAATAATAGCAAAATAAGCATAATCTGTAAAAACGTATAGCCGATGCCCTTAAAACTGTATTTTTATGATACATTTTATCTTACTGCCAGCGTTGTAGATATAGAAACCAGGGTGTCTAGGAGCCGGGAAAACCGGGAAAGAAACGGGAATTTTACAAAGCCGGAAAAAACCGGGGATTCGACGGGAAAATCAAGTTTAAGCCGGGAATTTTGAATGAGCAGATAATTTCGAACTTAAAAATTTAAAGTAGGTAAAAGATAAGGTTTCCTACAGTATTGTTTATGGTCTGGCTCCTTATTTCAAAACTGACTTAAGTACAATTATTAAACAATGCAATACTTTTGTAATTTGCTTTGACGAAAGCCTAAATAAGGTTGCGCAAAAACAGCAAATGGACATTTACGTAAGATACTGGGATTCCGTGAAAAATCAGGTTCAAGTTCGTTATTTTTCATCTGTGTTTTTACATCATGCGAAAGCTGTGGATTTGTTGGAAGGTCTAAAAGATGGTTTGCAAGGTCTTCATTTAAAGAAACTACTTCAAATTTCAATGGATGGACCTCATGTAAATTTTAAGTTGGTACGCCTTCTAGAGGCTGAATTAAAAGATGAGACCGATAACACTTCTGCAATTTTAAGCATAGGCTCCTGCGGTTTACATACCGTAAATGTTGCATTTAAAACCGGTATTAAAAAAACAGACTGGAATATTGTGTCATTTCTAAGAGCTTGTTACAATTTGTTCAAAGACAGTCTTTCCCGACGGGGTTTATTCTTGTCCATAACTAGTTATTCCGACTTTCCTCCTAAATTCTGTTCAGTAAGATGGCTAGAAAACATACCTGTGTCTCAAAAAATTCAGTCGCTATACCCTCACTTGAAAAAGTTCATATCTTCTGTGCAAAATACGAATCAAAAGGCATCGTGTGAAAGATACAAAATTGTAGTAAAGTTTATGGATAATAAACTGCTGTTAGCTGAATTAGCCCTCTTTCAGTCACTCTCTGAAGAACTAGAACCATTCCTAAGACAATTTCAAAGTGATTGGCCTCCAGTTACATTTCTTTATGAAGACCTATTATCCATTATAAATAACTTAATGATACGTTTTGTTACAGACGAAGTTCTACAAAGCACTCCTATTTTTAAAATAGATGTTTTTAAAAAAGACAAGAATGGTTTATATTGCAACCTTAAAAAAATCCAAGAGATTGATCTAGGATATGGAACTAGAGCGGCTATCAAAAAATGCGTCGGAGTTAAAGATAAAGAAATGATGATCTTTCGCCAGGATTGTCGAAACTACTTGATGTATACAGTTTCCAAACTTTTGGAAAAATGTCCGTTAGCATATAAATTAACCGAAACTATACGTTTCCGTAACCCCAATAAAACTGGCAAAGATTCAAAAAAATCCTTGCAACTGATGTCCAAAGCATTTGAAATTTTGTTAAATTCAAACAGATGCAATGCGACTAAATTGGAAGAAGCAGATAGAGCATTACTGATCAGACTATGATAAATAAAATAAAAAATTATTCCAGATGTAACAGAATAGATGACTTTTGGATGGAAACCATCACAAATGACAGTTTAAAAAACGTGGTGCAACATCTTCTAACAATTTCTCATGGAAATGCCACAGCAGAAAGGGGATTTTCTGTTAATAAGGAGATTTTGGTGAAAAATTTAAAAGAAGAGTCACTTATAGGCCAAAGATTAGTGTACGATTCACTACAAAAAATTGGAGGAGTTCAAACTATGAACATTACAAAATCCATGATACTTTCCATGAGAAATGCCTATTCAAGGTACAACACAGCACAAAAAGATAAAAAGCAAAAGAGGTTGACAGCGACTTGAAAAAAGCAGAAAAAAGGAAGCTTCAAAAGCAAGCAGAATAACTGGAAACTAAAAAGAAAAAAATTATCGAACAATCACAAAAAGATTTGGCAGCCATAGAACAAGAAATCGTAAAATTAAAAAAGTAACTATATTATGTGGTCATGTGTTTTTCAAATAAATGTTTTAAAATTTAACAACGAAAGTGTAGTTACTTTAGGAAAACCCAGCCGGGAAATTTTCAAAAACCTACCGGGAAAAACCGGGAATTAGTCGGGAATTTTGTTTTCAATTTTTGCTAGACACCCTGAGAAACGTCTGTTGGACGTATACCCTCTGTGAGACCAGAATTTTTTTAATAAGGAACCTAAACAACAAAAAGTTTTAATAACAGAATATTGCACGTATTTTGCTATAACCAACAAACCCAAAATTATATTTTATGTCGCTTACTTAAGCACGTAAATATTGCATGTTGCAATGCGGTAAACAAACTGATAACAAAGTTGTATATAGACTCTAATTAAAATTAAATACGAACGAAAATACCTAAGATGTCGGAGAATTCCCAACAGAGTTACTACAAACTTTGCATATACCCAAAGCTACTTTGGCATTTGCACATTAATTATTTCATGTATTAAAATTAATTGAGCACACATAAAACCCTGTAATATAGCAACTAAACCCGCATGCTCCATAGGGAATATGTTTCTACAATAACTACTAATAATGCCGTAAAATTTCGTGGATATAACTGGAGTAGGTATTAAGGAACGTAAATGGTAACAAAAAAAATCAATCTACGTCCTACGTAATGTTTTGTTTCATTATTTGCAATCCGTTAATATTTTAAGCAACAATGCAGTAATTAATGCTATAGCATCGTTAAGTATATAGAACAATTGCGTTGGAGGTTTTTTATGGTTTAATTAGCGTAATTAAATGTTAGTTGGGAACTTAAAAAAATCAAATCACAAAGTGCTTCTAAATACAGGGGTGCGTTTTTGAGAGCCGACCAAAAATTACCCTTTTTTAGTTTCCTCAAAATATAATATACCTACCGTGCGAGCAAAAATTATTTGCATCAAAGAGGGCTTGGATTAAAAAACGTGGGGCTTGGTTTAGATCACAATGATATGGGGACGATATATCTAACCGAATCTAGGTTCAAATTTTGTCAAATTCATATTGTGACATGATATGCCAAACTAATGAGTAATAAAATAAGTAGACAAGTACAAATTTATATTTGTTGTTTACAAAATTAACAAAGTAAGAATATACAGAAAGAAAAAGAAAAATAATTACATAAATTGCTGAAATTGGCCACCGCCATGCTCCAAGCATAAATTCACATGTCTCTTCATATTTTGGAAAGTGTTGACCAGCATCTCTGGAAAAATGTTACCACATTCTTGGGTAATCCTTTCTTGTAATTGTTCTAAATTTGCAACTGGTGTTTTAAAAATAGTGTTCTTTAAATGAGGAAAACGAAGTAATCCATAACCGTTAAACAAGGTGATCTAGGTGGGAATTCAATGTCTGATCGAAAACTGATCAATCTGTCGTCGAAAAAATTGCGTAAGTGGTTAATAGTTTCGGCGGCTGTATGGGCGGTTGCACCGTCCTGTTGAAAATATCCAAAACGTAGTTCATTGTCAAGTAATTGCTCCACAAATGGATTCAAAATATTGTCTCTATACCGCTGTGGTGTAACTGTGTCATGGAAAAAAATAGGACCAACAATTCTTCTTCGGGAAACAGCTAACCGACACTAATTTTTTGAGGGTGCAATGTGGACTCTACAAAAAAATGGGGATTTTCAACAATCCATATGCGTGTATTCTGAGAATTTACATAACCGGAGAGGTGGATCCAGGATTCATCCGAAAAAAATATCAGGTCTAATAAATCATTTCTTTCCAATAAATTTTTATGTAAACCATTGAGAGTAATTCCTGCGTCTTTCAAAATCTGCGGAATAATGAAATAAATTTAGCTGCTTCTTAAGAATAGTCCTGCATATTCCATAAGATCTTCCCACTTCTTGGGACAGGCGTCTTATACAATTTGTTGGCGTATTTTGGATTATTTCACGAACGTTTGCAACAAGTTCTTCTGTTCAGATGGTCTTCCTGCTCCTTTTTTGTGTTGTATAGAACCTGTTTCCCTAAACACAGCCACGGTTCTTTTCAGGCAATGATAAAAATCCCCAGCAATAAAAGCAACGTTAGGAAAATGTTCGTGAAAATCGTTCATGCACAAACCCGGATTGTATTGCCACTCACCATTTACTCTAACCCCGTTTCGAAAATACGCTTCAACCATGAATGTTTTGTGCTGTTCCATTGTGTGAATTGTTCAAGAAATTGGAAAAATTAGAGATGAATCAAATTACTTGTAACGACTGTCAAAGATGACGGAATAACTGATTGATTGTTAATTCAGGTAGTTACTGATACCCAACAGGTATTAAGCTCTACGGCTAAGCATTGCGTCCTTAGATGCAAGGCCGTCTTTGATGCAAATAATTTTTACTCGCACGGTACAACATAATAAAAAATACGTTCTTAAAACAATTTATTTTTCATTTTTAGTACTAAAAATAATCGGAAAACAAAGTTAAAAATTTACGAAAAAGCACTTTTTTTATTTACTGTAATTTTTGTCCATGACTTTTTTGCGGCATCCTAGGTATATACAATGTATTCGGTAAAATGTGGGGAAACTTCCGTATATGAAAAAATCACGTGAAAAGAATACTACAAGTTAATAAAAACTTTTTTCGTATAGATCTCGTCTTCGGAGATCTTTCGACAACTTTTTTTACATATCTTTAACTGTTGACTAAAAATTAAGTACTCTTCATTCGTGTCGCTAGTCCTGACCGTTTTCAAAAAAACGTCATTATATTTACATCATGTATTTTATTATTATTATGTTCTTTATTGGTTTTCCAAAAGGACATCGACCGAAGTCCTTCAGCCACAGTACATTACATTAAGTAGGTACATTAATATTGACAATCTATGGTATTTGATAATATATAACATCCACATGTAGTTACTTAAAAACAGAGAAGGAAAAAAAGTAAGAAAACAAATGTCAGAAATTAAAAAAAACATAATTATTTAAATAACTTTTCTATCTCTCTGCATTATTTCTTAAAATCTCCAATATTGTTTGTCCTGGATACCTACATCTAAATTCTTCGTTATTTCTTGTTAGACACTGCTCTTTAACGAGTTCGAGATTTTCTGGCTTCGCTTTGAATTTTCTAGTTAGTCTTTGTTCAATATTTGGTATGGTAGTTCGTTGCTGGAATTGTGAAGTGGGTTTTGTGGGTGCCGAATTTTGTTCATTGTTCTTAGGGCTGATGTTTCTGCCTCATTAATGTTCTTCATGGCTGGTAGTCTGGCATTGCTCAACAATACGTGCCCATCTTCTCATAATGGCCTGCAAATAGACTTTAAGATTTTTGCTGCGGTTTTGCTGTTAATACCTTCGTTTTTGAATATTAGTGATCTGAAGTACTTGGCTTGATTTTAAGCGTTGTTTTTGATGGTATAGGTGGATTTATTAAAGTTAAGTTTGAAGTATAATTATTGTATGCCTAGGTACTTTGCAGTATTATTTGGCTTCACTTTATAATTGCCCAGTGTTATCTGCGGCGAGTGGCCTGTAATGGTGTGGTTAAAAAGTAGAAGTTGTGATATTTTTGAGTTTGGTATTACTCTCTTTTTTTTAATCATTCTTCAATGGTTATAACTGCCTCCTGTAGTTCTTCTGTGGCTTTCCATGTAAAATTTCTGTGAGCTATAATATACCTGCGTCGTCTGCAAATTATTGCAAGTAGCAGTTGTTGTTATCTTCGATGTCTGCACCCATGTCATAAGTTGTATAAGGTTGGCGAGAGTGGGGAACCCTGTAGCACACCTTGTTCAGGGGTAAATTCTTGAGACATCATGTATTAATATGTTGGTTGATTTAGCGTCCTTAATAATTTAATTCTTTCAGGACTTGTCCTCTTCCCCACTAATACTCTGAAAGAATCATGTATTAATATTAAGCAGTTAAAAGTTGTTCAAAGTTTAACTTTTTATTGAAAAGCCCAGAGGAAACAGTTGTTCGAGAAATCTGATTTGTTTTATCATCTCTTTCAATACTTCCAATTGGAATATTTTTTTTTCTAACACTGTTTGTTTCACTATTAAATTATTAGAATAGATTAGAAAACAAAAAAGTATTCCTGTGCAAATCTCGATTTTTTCTCTGTTTTCGAGTTATTTTGAGAAAACTAAAAAAGGGCAATTTTTTCAGTCGGTTTTCAAAAACGCAGCCCTTACATTATCATTTTTTTATGCCCAACAAACATATTAAACCATAAAAACCCTTTTTCTACTCCTTACTCGGTAAGTACTTCATTTTGATACTGATTTGAGGAAGGTAAGTACGTTTTACCTCCCTAGGGAAGTACAAAGTACGCCAGCATAGAATTATCGGTGACTCTTTCATCACTTGCATTAATACTGCACCAATCCTTAAAGTCCTTGTAACACCGATTGTACCGTTCCTTCGATTTCTGAGGTAATAGAGCAGCGCAAGCTGCATTCGCAACTGCATCGATATCCATTTTTTCGATTTCTTAAAAAACTGACACTGACAGAACGTTTGTTTGATTATGAACATTATGAATTCCAGTGGCGTATTTAGAATATTGCCACGGGGGGTCTATACCTTTCGTTTTATCTTTCCTTTTTTCTTTCTTTGTGTCTTTAAAAAAGCGCCGCAGGCGAAAAAATTTTCGGTGCCACGCCCTATTTTGAACTATCAAAATTTATAATTTCTATGTTTTGATAGCTGAACCCGAAAAAGGAAGAAATTAAGAAATTTTTAAATATAAACGCAATAATGGGAATATATACTTTTTTAAATATTTATGTTTAAAAATATATATTTCTACATAATATGACCGATTCCGAAAATGATTGGTTTTCAAGTTATTTTTGCCAAGTTTGGCCATGTTGTTTTGTTATCTGTGACACAGTTACTTAATTATTTGTAAAAACAAAGTATTGCTAATAGTTCCAGTTTGCAAAAAAATTACAAAACTAAGTGAACATCATTTCAATTTTTTAATAATTTTATTTAATAATAATAATAATAATAATAAAGGTCTTTATTCAAAAATTGTAAAATAGAAAATTATTACATTTTGTTATCGGGCGAGGTTCAGTTCACCCTGTCTACATTAAATGCAACAAGGCATCTGATCTGTTCTGAGTTTTTTTTTAATGTTGAGCACACGGGGGGGGGGGGGGGGGTCCAGACCTCTCGGACCCCCCCCCCCCCTAAATACGCCATTGATGAATTCCATAGCAATCAACGTGTCAACACTATAGGAAACCTGTCATACATACAGGGAAAATTAAAAAACATTTTTTAACTGGAGTAGAAAAAATATAATACAAAACTCGGGAGGCAGTATTCTTGACCAGTCTCGGACTATTTTGCAAGCCCTCGCTTTCGCTCGGGCGCAAACTATGTCCTCGACTAGTAAGTATCACCTGCCTTCCTTGTAGTGACAGTGCCATTATGACGTATTTAGCATTATCATTTAGATGTCATTATGACCTTCATAATAGCACTCAGTGCCATTATGAATTCATAATAACATCCAAATGTTAAGATACAAAAACAAAAGGAAAGTCGGTGCAAACTATTTATTTGTTATTATTACTTAGAAAAACGGATTGCATTTATTTATTGTAAACATTTCGACATCCGAAGGGACACTTTCGGATTCAGAATCTACCATATTTAAATTATTTTTGGCCAACACTTTGCATACAATAGAAAATTGGACGGCCATAATGACGTTGTCAAAATCGAAATTGAAACAATCAAAAATGCGGTTACCATGATATGCATTTTTATATGAAAATTTTAAAAATTACGAAAACGTTATCTGATATCAATGAAATTTAGACGAATAAAATCTATTTGCACTGTCGTAGATTAAATTTTGAATGAGACACGTTCGATATGAACTTTGTTAATGAAACTTGTGCAATTAAACCACTCGGCTAACGCCTCGTGGTTTAACACACGTTTCATTACAGTGTTCATATCGAACTAGTATCATTAATAACTATAACGGAATTGTTCCTTTCTGCTTCTTAATTTTGGACATATTCAATAGCCTATAAATGACAATAATCTCTAAAGAACGGGATTACCTATTAAGAATTGAGGTTTAACGCATGAATTGTATGAACAATAACAGTCGTATATTCACTACAGGGGTCTAAATTTAAAACCGCCTTAAATGGACAGTTTTAGGTTTGAAATGACAAGTGTCAGAATAGGTTAGGTTAGGTTATTATTATTTTGGTAACAACATCCCGGCAAAAATATTTATTGGTAAAACGATTTAATTGCAAAAAATCAAATTAACGCTTAAACGTTATATGGCGAACTGAAACAATGACACGGTGAAAAGTCAATATAGTATTTTTTCAAAAAAAACGGTAAATAAATAACTATTATAATTATATCACCCCTAGCCATAGGGTTCCGAAGAAAATTCTGGATTAATAAGCATTAACGGACTTAAGCGTAACCTAGATTTTCATGTGAATTACAATTCAGTCGGGTTTTGATTGTCACGTGTTCAATGTTCAATACCTACCTTATTTTTGGAAAATTAATTTTTAAATTCAAAATAAATATTTTTAAAAAAATCTCGTATTGGAAGATTAATACAACATTATGTAATTCTTGAAACGAGAAATTAAGTCAAAGACGTTTGTAACGGCTTTTTAGTACTCAAAATCAGCTGAATATTTGAAGCACGCGGCGCCGTAAGTATTTTATAGCGTGGAAGTAAACGTAGAACACCGTTGGTGTTTGGCTTATTAATTAATTATCTCGTGCACTAAAATCAATTCAAGCTCCATATATTACGCAACACAAATTTACACTGAAGTTTCGTAGGATACCGTGCAGAATTATACAAAACTTTAGTCAAGTTCTGGAGGCAGCATAATCCTTTAATTAATATCTGGAAGTATCAATAAAAAACGTGAAAACGTGGAAAATAAATATTTTATTATTAAATTTTTAAAAACAATATTTTATTTTCGAACATCAAACTGTTACGACCAAACTCGAACAACCTATCGATGCCACACATTGAAAAGAATAACATGGACTTATTTACATTTTTGGATCGTGCAAAGTGGGGATCAAGTTTGGGGAAGAAAAAAAGTCGTCGGATCAAATCGCTTAAATTTTCGTAGCGATCTGGTTGCTCGGGAACTGCCCATTCATTGGACGACTTTCCAAGCGATTTGGTTGTTAACCAATTCATCTCTCTGTAATCAGTTTTTCTTTTAGGGGCCCAGTTCTCAAGGTCAATCATGTATAAAAGAGACCTATAAATGGCTTGAATGCAGGGGTAACTTTCGGAGCCTTGCAATTATTATTATTGAAAAAAAAATTAGTATCTAATTTTGGAAGGGTTGTTCAGGGAGGCGTTGACGAATAGCGTATACTATGCCGGTGTTTTTTTTTATAAATAAATGCACGGAAACTTAAAAAAAAGCAGTTTTTTCAAACCACTAAAATTGCCACAATTTACCTTAAAATCCTTGAAAGTAAACACATCGATTTTCAGAACTGAAGTAAAAACAACAATTTTTACTGCTAACACGATATTTTCTGTTCTATCTAGATGTGTCATCTAGTGATGTGAAATACCCGGGTATTTATAACTCGGGGTAAATACCCAGGGTAAGTACCCGGGTAAATACCCAAAATTCATAAATACCCAGGTATTTATGAATTTCTAGAGAATCACTGCTCGTAATAGTCACAGTCACCTGGAAAATGTTATGGATAATAGTTATTTTCCTAATAAATGCGCAAAGTGATACTTTTCCGCACGCAATATAGTTGGATAAATTCTTGCGTGTGGAAAAGCACTTTGCGCACGCTGGTAGAAAAAAAATTAACATGTTTGTTATATTTCTTGTTTAGTGGTAAATGTAAGTCAAAACTTTAATCTACAACAGTTTAACCGTATAGTGATGAATTAAAATACTTATGGTCATTTTATTAACATTTGGATGTTTGTATTCAAAATTACAGTATTTGCAAACAACACCACCTTTGTCTTTCTCCTTAAAAAACTGCCAAGTCGGACCCTTCTTCTTACCCATTTTTCTCACTTAAATAATAACCAATCTACTATATAGAGTGGATTGGTAAATCACATGAAAAAATGTTTTAGTTGTTTATACAGTGTGTGTATAAAGTCTGGAAACGGCTTAATAACATCACAATTTACTGGCCGATTTAAACCAAAGTTGGTACAGTTGTGTAAGAGGATCTAACGCACCGAATGACGATATTGGCGTTGTTGCCAGCTTTTTAGTTTGTCTGGAATTCGAACGAATTTTATATTTTTAAATATAACACCCAGTATATTTTTACATTTTTAAATTCCACATAAAATTATAATTATTTTTTATTAAATGCATTATTAGCCTATACTTAACAGTTTCCGAGATATTGACTCTCGAAAAGTGACATTTTTGAACTTTGACAGCTTATAACTTTCTAACAGTACGTCTTAGAGCAAAACGGCTTACATGTGCCTATCTTCAATTTTTATTATCTTCCCAAAAAGATCAACTTCCGGTTAAACCGGATGTAACTCGAAAGCAGGAAATATAGTTGTTCCTGTTTAACTGGAAGTTGATTTTATTGGGAAGATAATAAAAATTGAAGATAGGGACATGTAAGCCGTTTTGCTCTAAGACGTACTGTTAGAAAGTTATAAGCTGTCAAAGTTCAAAAATGTCACTTTTCGAGAGTCAATATCTCGGAAACTATGAAGTATAGACTAATAATGCATTTAATAAAAAATAATTATAATTTTATGTGGTATTTAAAAATGTAAAAATATATTGGGTGTTATATTTAAAAATATAAAATTCGTTCGAATTCCAGACAAACTAAAAAGCTGGCAACAACGCCAATATCGTCATTCGGTGCGTTACACAACTGTACCAAATTTGGTTTAAATCGGCCAGTAAATTGTGATGTTATTAAGCTGTTTCCAGACTTTATACACACACTGTACAGGGTGTCCCAAATTCGAGCCTCATCATGGGGATCTCGGAAACTATAAGAGATACAGCATCGGTCAAATTGTGGCAAAGTTGCGCAATTTCGTACTGAGCAATATCGCAAAAAAAAATCTCGGCTATATTTTTTAGTTTTTGAAATTTTTGCAAAAAACTAAAATTTTGAGTTTTTGTTTTTTTAAATTGCTCGACTTATTTTATCCGCTACAGAAAAACAAGCACAATATTGTTAAGGCAACTTTTTACGCTCCATATTGTGACATTTTTAGAATTTCGTTACAACGTTTCGTTTTTGTGGAATTATTATCAACTTTAATTTTTTAAATACGGACCTGCATTTTTAATTTTATTTTTTGATAGCCCTTTAAGCCCTGAATTCAACCATGTACCACACTTAATTATATTTAGACGTTTTGATGTCATTATTACATCTTCGGGAATGTGATAATTATTTTTAAATACGGCCCTGTTGTTAGTTACTTAATCTTTTTACCACATACAACATGTAAATGGATCCAGAATTTTATACAAATAATTTACTATATTTATGTTTTTATATAAATCGTAACAAAGTAAAAAAAAAAATTGTGTGTGCTTAAGACCACACGACAGAAGTGAAAACGTCAACAAGGTGAAATTAACAATATTAAATACACGAGTGTCTAGACAACGCACACTGACTGTTTCCACGTCGATACGTCGATACTGAAAGCGACCGATGGCGGCATGCTCTTTCATATAACGTTCATTCGGGTCAGGGTCAGTTCGGATTGAATATAGCAGTTGAATTCGAGCGTAGCACACCCGAGTCTGACGCCTGACGCGTGACGCCTGACGCGTGACGGCGACGCGTGACGGCTCAGTTTAATTCAGTGCCCACAAAAAGTGCTAAACGCGCCTAAAGAAGTTTTCACTTCAATAAAACCAAACAAAACAAAGGTGGCTATGACAAGAACTTTTACTTGATTGTTTGGCTTAATTATCTTGACATCTGCAGTACCATTTATACTGAATATTTCAGCAAAATTATGTTTTCTGCTTTAGAAAAGCACGACATGTTACTAGTTTATTATTCTTTCAATAGGAATTCACAAATTTCTTGTGACCGTTATTTACAGGACTATCCTGAACGCTTGCAGCCTCCTTATAGTTATTTTGCTAGGCTTGATACTAATTTAGCCCAGTATGGTAGTTTTAATAAACCAAGAGTCAAATATGGTACACCAATGGAACGGAAGAACAACAAAATATTTTAAATTCTGGAACCCACCAAAATCCCGCTAAACGATATTTCAATCTAACAACTAACACCAGGGCCGTATTAAAAAATAATTATTACATTCCTGAACATGTAATAATGACATCAAAACGTCTAAATATAATTAAGTGTGGTACATGGTTGAATTCAGGGCTTAAAGGGCTATCCAAAAATAAAATAAAAAATGCAGGTCCGTATTTAAAAAATTAAAGTTGATAATAGTTCCACAAAAACGAAACGTTGTAACGATATTATTATTTATAATATTCAGCATAAATGGTGACTGCAGTTGTCAAGATAATTAAGCCAAACAATCAAGTAAAAGTTCTTGTCATAGCCACCTTTGTGTTGTTTGGTTTTATTTTTACTTTGTTACAATTTATATAAAAACAATTATCACATTCCTGAAGATGTAATAATGACATTAAAACGTCTAAATATAATTAATTGTGGTACCTACATGGTTGAATTCAGGGCTTAAAGGGCTATCAAAAAATAAAATAAAAAATGCAGGTCCGTATTTAAAAAATTAAAGTTGATAATAGTTCCACAAAAACGAAACGTTGTAACGAAATTCTAAAAATGTCACAATATGGAGCGTAAAAAGTTGCCTTAACAATATTGTGCTTGTTTTTCTGTAGCGGATAAAATAAGTCAAGCAATTTAAAAAAACAAAAACTCAAAATTTTAGTTTTTTGCAAAAATTTCAAAAACTAAAAAAGATAGCTCAGATATTTTTTTGCGATATTGCTCAGTAAGAAATTGCGCAACTTTGCCACAATTTGACCGATGCTGTATCTCTTATAGTTTCCGAGATCCCCATGATGAGGCTCGAATTTGGGACACCCTGTACATATACTAAAACTGACTAAAAATAAAAAGGTTATGCTTGTGATTTGCGGTTGGTAGTGCGTCCAGGTCAGCCAACCAGCGTCAGCTGACCAATATGTACTCTGTGGTAGTGGTAGTAATGTACAAATACAAAACTATCGAATAAAATTGGCTCTTAAACTCTCAAACAAGAAAAAAATGAAAATACCCTCATTTTGGGTATTTATTAGGGCATGGGGTAAATACCGGGTAAATACCCAATTTATAAATACCCTACCCGCTGGGTATTTACCCGGCCCACATCACTAGTGTCATCTCTCCTAAGAATTCTAGAGAATATGTTTTAACAGAAAAGGGGTCGTAATGACACAAAACTAGAAAGTAAACAAAACTATGGCCGGCTGACTAACACCTGCCCTGCTCCACCAGCTCCAGAATATGTCTGTCTTTCTTCTTCATATGCCAAAAGCATAAAAATAACAATTTTGATCAACACTTCACTGTGGTGCGCATGCGAATCGTCAATAGTTAGGCAAATCGAATTGACAGTCCCACCTTAAGAGTAGTAAAAGCGCTCGTGTAGTGATCGTTTTTAATTAAAAAAGATAATTTTAGTGCAATCGCGTTCTTTGTTTCCATTTTTGTTATGAGCATTCTCCATCTGGCATGTATACAAGCAAAACCACCAAAAATACTAAAACACGTCGAGAAACCTACCGACTTGCAGATTGCACTACAAGCATCAAACACATAATACCGTGCGAGAAAAATTATTTGCATCAAAGAGGGCCTTGCATCTAAGGACGTAATGTTTAGCCGTAGAGCTTAATACATGTCGGGTGTCAGTAACTATAGTGGATTTCACCTTAGTTTTTAATGGCCGCCGCTGACACATGTCATTTATAACATTTCTTTTTACAGAACTTAAGGATTGGCCAGGGCCGGACTTAAAAATTATGTGTGAACATGGGTCAATTTATTTGTAGTTGTAATAATTATGGATGGAAACAAGAATTACCTAAGCAATTTTTAAGATATTTCAAAAAAAAACACTGAAGGGGAATGGAAATATAGGATAGAATATCAGAAAAACAATTTCATTTAATTTTTATTCATAATATAATAAAGTGCTGTTATTTTGGTAAAAACACACTCTTAATTTAGTACAATAAAAAATATACAAGGGGCAGTCGTGAATCTAGTATCATCAATAATTAACTACGTTTTTTATTAAAGAATTATTTTGTTTTTTAATTTGATTTTAGACCATGCAGTGTTAAGTTGAAAAAATCTATATATTATATTTAATAGCTTGTTTGAAGGTGGTAGACAATGAAGTAATATCAAAAAAATTACCTTGTCGGACTTCCATTGTCTTTATTTTGTTACTTAACACAACGTTTCGGTTAGTTAGTATCTCTAACCGTTTTCAAGTGTAAACTAAATTATAATTCTAAGGCTACTGTCTTAAATACTATCCATGTGCAATGAAGCTTGATGACTCCGCCTACGTGCTTATTGGAGTGTGAAGTTTGAGCTGTTGGTTTTGGACAAGAAGTGGCTTCCAGATATTGGGGATATCTATACTTGGTTTACTGAATATATGTGTATTTTGATTCATAAAAGCTGCTTCCTTGAATTTTCGTTTTTTCCAGTGCTGTTCCGTGTCCAAAACCCTGGCTTCTGACCACTGTATATTATGTTGGTTAGTCCATACATGTTCCGCTATACCTGATCTCGAAGTTTCACCTCTTTGAGTATGTTTCAGGTGTTCTTTAACTCGTACGGGAAGAGGTCTTTTTGTTTCTCCAATGTACGATTCGCCACACTCGCAAGGGATTTGATAGATACAATTTTTTGTGTTTTCATTACTGGGGGGTTTTACTTTTGTAAGAAGGCTTCTGAGCGTATTTCCGGATTTAAAGGCTGTTTTGATATTATAATTTTTCGTTATTCTTCTAATCCTAAATCCTAGAAGAATAACGAAAAATTATAATATCAAAACAGCCTTTAAATCCGGAAATACGCTCAGAAGCCTTCTTACAAAAGTAAAACCCCCCAGTAATGAAAACACAAAAAATTGTATCTATCAAATCCCTTGCGAGTGTGGCGAATCGTACATTGGAGAAACAAAAAGACCTCTTCCCGTACGAGTTAAAGAACACCTGAAACATACTCAAAGAGGTGAAACTTCGAGATCAGGTATAGCGGAACATGTATGGACTAACCAACATAATATACAGTGGTCAGAAGCCAGGGTTTTGGACACGGAACAGCACTGGAAAAAACGAAAATTCAAGGAAGCAGCTTTTATGAATCAAAATACACATATATTCAGTAAACCAAGTATAGATATCCCCAATATCTGGAAGCCACTTCTTGTCCAAAACCAACAGCTCAAACTTCACACTCCAATAAGCACGTAGGCGGAGTCATCAAGCTTCATTGCACATGGATAGTATTTAAGACAGTAGCCTTAGAATTATAATTTAGTTTACACTTGAAAACGGTTAGAGATACTAACTAACCGAAACGTTGTGTTAAGTAACAAAATAAAGACAATGGAAGTCCGACAAGGTAATTTTTTTGATATTTAATAGCTTATTGTTTACTTTTTTATTTTCTTATTCACGGGTAGATATTTTTTTCTTTAGACTAGGTTCTAAAGAGTTTGAAGTTTACAATAGGTCTAACTTTTCGTTTTTTCATAATAAAACAACAAAAGTTTGTAATGTTATCGAATTAGGTATTTTTTTTTAATGAATAAAGAAAAAATAATGTAAGTAGCTACTACAAAAAAGATTTTTGTCCATGCTTTTGCAGTATGTAAAACTTATTTTAGCATAATGGTTCACTGTGGTTTTCAAATTTAATTTTGTTGCAAGTTCCCTATTATTTTTGGTCTTCATCTGACAAGCTGTCGATGTCGTCGTCACCGTCCGAGACATTAATAATTATTTACTTACTTTTGCATAAAAAGAAACACGTCACAGATACACACAGTCCGGCAGTTTAAAACCAAAAAGTCTAATACGCACAAAATATAAGCAAAATGCTGTCTGAAAAATACCAAAAACAATAACACGAACGATCAAGAATTAACAGCAGAATGCACGCGGTGCGCGGTGTGTCCCAATGCGGCTCTGTGATATTTAAAGAACGCGACGAGACAATCGAATTAATGAAGTACGAAAAGAGATGAGCGAGAGCAAATGCGCAAGACAAAGATGCACAAACTAACGGCATATACGAGCGATGCTGTGCTTTTGACGAGTTTGAGCTCATTGAAGGGCAACGTATTGAACTGTGTAGTGTGCATCTTCGTCATGTACATGTAACTATACGGTCAGTTATCTATCCATCTCTTGTTAATCTAGCCAATGCCCGTGCCTGAAAGCCGTTTATAGAATTAGGGATTTTAAAATCACGTGTTCGCTAATATGTTTGACAAGAGAGACGTCAAAGCATTAAAAACTAAGGTGAAATCCACTATACCTGAATTAACAATCAATCAGTAATTCCGTCATCTTTGACAGTCGTTACAAGTAATTTGATTCATCGCTAATTTTTTCAATTTCTTGAACAATTCACACAATGGGCTTTACGGAACAGCACAGAACATTCATGGTTAAAGCGTATTTTCGAAACAGGGTTAGAGTGAATGGTGAGTGGCAATACAATCCGGGTTTGTGCATGGACGATTTTCACGAACATTTTCCTAACGTTGCTTTTATTGCTGGGGATTTTTATCATTGCCTGAAAAGAACCGTGGCTGTGTTTAGGGAAACAGGTTCTATACAACACAAAAAGGAGCAGGAAGACCATCTGTAAGAACAGAAGAACTTGTTGCAAACGTTCGTGAAATAATGCAAAATACGCCAACAAATTGTATAAGACGCCTGTCCCAGGAAGTGGGAAGATCTTATAGAACATGCAGGACTATTCTTAAGAAGCAGCTAAATTTATTTCCTTATAAAGTGCAAGTATTTCAAGAAATACAATTTTTCTTTCTGTATATTCTTACTTTGTTAATTTTGTAAACAACAAAAACAAATTTGTATTTGTCTACTTATTTTATTACTCATTAGTTTGGCATATCATGTCATAATATGAATTTAACAAAATTTTAACCTACATTGGGTTAGATATATCGTCCCCATATTATTGCGATCTAAACCAAGCCTTACGTTTTTTAATGCAAGTCCTTTTTGATGCAAATAATTTTTGCTCGCACGGTATATGCTGCCCTACTTATTTCTTTAAAATTAAGAAGGGTATGATCTCTGCACATTCAGTAACCTAAATAGTATATTAAAGTACACGTTTTATAAAGCATCATTTTATAGCACGCTTCCATGTTAAAAAACGAGCCGCTTGCGGCGAGTTTTATAACGGGACAAGTGCTTAAAACTGCTTTATATAACACGTACTTTATACTATTTTTTCTAATTTGTAGTTTTTTCAATAAAAAACACATATTTAAAAAGACAATAAATCCTTCAAATTTTGTAAATTTTTATGTCTAAATGTTATGTTGGTAACACTATTTTTTTATCATAGTACCCTATGGACAATAAAAATTATTTTGCGAACTGTCATTTTTTGATTTATTCACCCATTTTCACCACGAGATTCTAAAGTTATTTTAGCGATATGAGATTTGAAATTGGACGGAATACGTTGTATGATCCTTATACATTTGGTACATATACAGAGCGTTCGGAAATTCGAGCGATTTTGCTACTTTTTTTCGAATTTCAAAAGACGTGATTTTACGTCACGGCATTGCAATTTAGTATAGGGAAGATGGAAAATTCAAATAAAGTTGTAGTTAAAATAGACATTGTAAGGTTAGTAGACTGAATTTTGGATAGGAGTTGGCAGAAAATGATAGCTTGAAGCATCTACAAAAGCAAAATAGTTCTCCGTCAATAAAGTTATTATTTAATATGTGTTTTTTAATTAACTAAAACAATACATACAAATTTGTAGATCTAGGCAACCAAACATACATACGTGGGTTCGTGTAGTATTTTGCATATTTGGACTAAGAAATATTAGTTATCTAGAATGCTATGCTAAACGGTGAAAAAAAACATGTCATGTAGGGCCAACCTTTAAATAATAAAATTCGGAGTTCGAGATAGATCTATTACGAACTCGCTAGCGCGTTCGAAATAGATCTGTTTCGAGACAAAATTAGAAAAAATTTATTTTGACACTTACTTTCTCCCCATGATTATACACTTCCCTTTCAACCAAAGATTTTTACATTGATTTCTGTAAAGGGCTTAACCGTCTTTGGTTTTGAAGTAAACAAGAAAAAGTATAATAACAGGGCTACAACCCTCTTTATAAGTTAAAGCTTTTTTGTTTGTTCCCCCGAAGTACTCTTGGTATATACATATTTCCATTATGATTAATTCATGTACAATAAAATTATTTAAGCATACCTAATTCGTGCGAACTACAATGATATGAAAATTGAAACTTTATTAACCAGAAAATTTAATACAATGCAAGGTAAAGGTATAAAGCCGGCTGTATAGCGCGCAAACTAAAACTAAACCAGGTGGAAAATTATTTTATGTTTTAAATAAAATGTAGTTTTTCTGTATGCATGGGTCTACATCTACAGCTATTAAAATATTGCCTTAAAAGGTTCCATTGCGGTCACAAAACTACACGAAAAAATTCACATATGTTTTTCCTAGACTAATAAGAAAATCTTTCGAGATGGACTTTGTTTACAGGCGCACAATATTATAGTACCTACCTATATCTTGTTAGAAAATGTACTTGCAGTAAACGTAATTTAGTAAATTACTAGATTATGAGGCTACAACAGTTCAGTTTATTAACTCAGCCCATCTCTCACCCTAGATTTGGATTTGTAGCCGCACGTTTTTAATTAAACTCTTTTAACCAAACGATGCCATTGTAAAATTTTACGCGACAAGGGTCGCTGTTTAGCCGATTTCACCCGACCTGCCATGAAACCCCGTCGTAGTTAAAAGACTACGAAAGAAACGGGGCAAATAAACGTAAACTACTTCGTGTACGGTGCGGCGCCGTTCGACAACTAAACGATTCCTATATTAGACAGGACATATAATTATTTAGAAATAAACTTATTCCAGAAAACCTTTTTTGGGGTATGGTAAGCAGGGGAAGCGGTGCATGCTTCTACACGTCACCAATTGTACATCAACGTAGTTAAAAGAGGAGGCGATAACTAAAGAAACAAATTCCGTCTAAAAGGTATATTGGCAACTGGTTTGTTCGTTGTTACCCAGAGCATTTTTTTAAAATTAATTTAAATTTTATTTTTATAAAATAATATTAGTTGAAAAAATTGAATTTAAAGAAAATGCTCTGGGTAACAACGAACAAACCAGTTGCCAATATACCTTTTAGACGGAATTTGTTCCTCTAGTTATCGCCTCCTGTTAAAAGACTGAAAGGGAAGCGGGGAAAACGAACGAAAACTACATCGCGTACGGCGCGGCGCCGGTAGACAACCAAACCAGAGCACATATTTTCTTTATTATACCGTGACCAAACGATTTCAATATTAGACTGGGCAAATATTAGATAAGTCAGATAATTATTCGAAAATTTCAGAAAAACTTTTTTGGTTATGGCAAGCAGAGGAAGCGGAGCTTCCATCGCTTCCATAGAACGTACGCCATTGGTTTTACATCAGCGCAGATTTGAGCATGACAAATTATATTTTTTAATGTAATTCTTTTCGTGATGATGATTACTCAGGCAAATTAGTAAACCATACCAAATAGTTAAAAGAAAAATTATTTTTTCTTTCTACTGTCATCGACACCGACAACCATGCATGCATCTAAATTTGGCACGTAATACCTACGTAATAGTTTTGATGCCTAATATTTCCAAATGATAAATATAATTCTTTATTTTTTAACTAGAACCGATGTTACAAAATACACGTAAAAACACGTACACAAGTACATACGTGCTTTTAATGGCCTTTTTAACGGTGTAAAAACACGATTTAAATGAATGAATATTCTAACCACACTATAGAGTCTGCACATGGAAGTGGGTCTTTAGTCGATCCTCACACAACAAAATATATAAACGTTGTTGACAATTTTTTCTATTTAGAACGATGAGTGTTTTTACATTAAGTGCTCTTTCACACGGGCGTTTTTTAAACGATCGTTAAATCTGCCGATCGGTGAATTTGCCGACAAAAATTTTAATTCTATAGGGTTAGATTGATGCTTTCAGACGAGAGCGGCGACGGCAAAATGACCGATCGGCTGCTGTCCATGTTAAAATTTCGTCGGCAAATTTGCCGATCGGTTAAAAAACGCCCGTGTGAAAGAGCCCTAAGGGTGCTTCATTTCATGTAAAATAAACCCGATTTTTGCGCTCCGCTGTCACCGAATTTCTAAGAAACCGCACTTTTTACTTCAATTTGAAAAGAGAGACCTATCATTACACTCTATCAAAACAGCCTTCAAATCCGGAAATACGCTCAGAAGCTCTCTTACAAAATGAAAACACAAAAAATTGTACCTATCAAATCCCTTGCGAGTGTGGCGAATCGTACATTGGAGAAACAAAAAGACCTCTTTCCGTACGAGTTAAAGAACATATCTGAAACATACTCAAAGAGGTGAAACTTCGGGATCAGGTATAGCGGAACATGTATGGACCAACCAACATAATATACAGTGGTCAGAAGCCAAGGTTTTGGACACGGAACAGCACTGGAAAAAACGAAAATTCAAAGAAGCAGCTTTTATGAATCAAAATACCCATCTATTTAGTAAACCAAGTATAGATATCCCCAATATCTGGAAACCTCTTCTTGTCCAAAACTAACAGCTCAAACTTCACACTCCAATAAGCACGTAGGCGGAGTCATCAAGCTTTATTGCACATGGATAGTATTTAAGACAGTAGTCTTAGAATTTTAAATTAGGTTATACTTGAAAACGGTTAGAGATACTAACTAACCGAAACGTTGTGTTAACCAGCATTCCAATTGGGTCAAATATACCGTCCTTTTAAAAGGACGGTAGGGTTATATACTACTATTTTAAACTTCTTTCTAAAAAACCAAGCGATAGTCCGATACATTTTTTATTGAAAAATGATGCCCATAATAGGGAATCATAGACTCATCAATGCTGTGATTCTCTTCTGCATTGTGCATGCTCAAAAAAATTACGGTTCAAAATATTAAATAGGGGTCTTATTTTTGAATATTTATCTAACCGATCAAGCTGTGTATTGTCACAGCAATGTATGTTTGTCATAATAAATTGAAATCTGCCACGGGAGATTGCCTTGCATATGAGTGAATTTATTTGTATCTTCCCTATTTTGCCAATACATATGTTTTCAAGGCAGCGTCGACTAACCGCTCACCAGCAATACCCCTATAAAACAAAGCAACTCATCCTCGGTAATATCTCCAAGACGATTTTTCTGATGAGCATAAATATTCTTGAAATTCAATATAATATTGATAACCTCTTTATCAAAAAATAGTTGAAACGCAGTAACTGGAGAAATGTTATTTGAAACTGACGTTACAGGCTGACATATAGAAAAGTCTGGATTTTCTAGATCTTCTTGTTTGTAGTCAAACGATTTCATAAGTTTCGGCCTTCACTCGACAAATGTAGAAAGTGGTTTCTCGTCATCAATGTCCCAGTTATCTTCTAAGGTTTGTTCCAGTAGTCCTTGAGCAAATACTTCCGCTCTTAGTTGGGATCCAGGCAGATTATTCATATCCACCAAAGCTTCATCCCTGGAATCTTCATCCGTGTCACCACTGCTATTATATTTGCATTTTCCGGCGGAAATATCGCTATTTGTTCTGGAACATCAACGGTATAATCATTTTCTATTTCTTCCAGCAATTCACATAGCGTCAGTGGTCTTTTCCAATATTTAAACAAGAATAAAATATATTTAGCAAATAGTATACCCAATACCCCTACCGTCCTTTTAAAAGGACACAGTTACATTTTCTCATAGTTTAACCAAACTATACAAAGAAATCTCAGGTTATGTTTACTGGATACATTTTAAGATTATAGGTAAACAAAAAATTGTGTAAAAAGTTGTTAAATAAATTATTTTTTAACAAAAAACTTACCTCAAATTATTCATTGCAAAGGGATGTAAAACACAGAAATAATATCACCTAAAATAAAACACCTAAAACCGTAATGGCGTGCAGAGCAGTGCACTGAGTTAGTTAGTTAGTTAATATTAACAAACGTCGAATCTCGGTGGCGCAAACTTGATTTTATGTTAGATACTTAGCTGAGATGACTATGTTTTCTCCGTCCTTTTAAAAGGACGGTAGGTTTATATGGGTTAAGTAACTAAATAAAGACAATGGAAGTCCGACAAGGTTTTTTTTTGATAAACAAATTCTCTTGAATTAAATTCGATAGGTTTAATGGGTTTCGAGTAAATAGCATAAATCCATGTCGCGAGTAAAAGCGATCGTAGAGTCTTAAATCATAAACGCAATATCTTAAAGATCTACGAGAGATGCAGTTTATTGATAAAATGAACTCACAAATCCCCGCTACCTACATTATACAGCTAAAATTTACCAGGCCATCTAATGACATCACGGTGAATAAGGGGGTCATTTTCATTTATTTTGGCCCTTATTGTACTGTTTTTGTCATAATATTTGCCATTTTACGTTTGCATATTAGAAAAGTCTTAAGAGCGTTCATCATCAGCTGTTAAATTTCAAATCGGACTTCGCCGGTAACGAACGCATAACGGGCCGTTTCGTTATCACTGGCAACAGTGTGCATACTCGCCTTGCCAACCGTCATAGATGATTATTTATTACCGGTCTGCGTTATATACACTGGACCACAAAATTAACCGGACGAAAAAAATGTTGCTTCAATTCAATCTTAAATAACTTTTAAGTTTTTTTACCCCGTCTTTATCATGTTCGATGACCTGCATCTAACAGAGGTCCTGTAGCAAGTATAATGAGATGTTAGATTTTGTTCTCTCAACCTTCTACGTACGGTTTCAGATGAAACTAATCTACCATAAGGCTGCCAACTTTTAAAATGACAAATGCGTGACAGCAGGACAATATTCGCTTTTGCACCATTACATGTAAACTTGTATAGGGTTAGGGTTGTCCACCCTTTGGGCCATCAAATTATTATTTAATTTAATTGAATAGAACAACAAAAGCAAAATTTATTTAAAGAAAATGAATTTGAATACAAAAAAATGTAAACAAGGTATTAAAAAAAGATTCTATTTATTTTTAAAATAATATTTTTTAACTCCATGAAATTTGGGTGATATTTTTAATGTCGATATAACTGCTGCATATTATGATGCTTTGCAAAATAATATGGTTACTCCGGGACAGATTTAACAAATGCGGGACGATTTTAGGTAAAATTTTGGAGGCGGGACAATTATAAAGAATACAGGACTGTCTCGCAACATGCGGGACGGTTGACAGCCTTAATCTACCATGAACATCTGCCAATCTTATAGCCGGAGCAGAGGCTGTTCGCTCTCGAAAAACCTGAAGACGAAGAAATCGATCTTCAACTGCATTTGTGGCTCTAAGTCTTTCCTGCCCGGGTCTTCTTGAGTAAGAACCAGTGTGTCTAAATCTTTGTATCGCATCGGATACGGTACTACGTGGATGACCAAGCCTTTCTGCGATATACAGAATCGGACGACCTTTATCTTGTAAAGCAACGGCTTCTTTTGGTCTCATTTTTAATTTACGTAAATATACTTATCGTTTACGGAACAGTTTTAAAACACAAAACATACAACAACAACTTACTTAACAAACGCTAGAAGTACCTACAGCAACTAATAAATCTGTATATTGTTGACAAAAATCTTTTTGACAAGCCATGGTGCCATGGAAACTGCATTCAGAAAGACAAAAAAAGACAAGGCCAACTTTACAAATAAATTATTTAATTTTTTGTTGATAAAAAAGGATTATTTGCATTATTTCCATTAAACCTGTGTTTTTCCTTTAATAATCCAGATATCGGTATGAATCAAACGACAAGTTGTTCAGAAAAGATGGGACTTAAAAATGTCGTACCAAGAAACATCAATCAGTTAATAAATTTTTCCAAAGGATGTTCAGAAGTTAAGCGTAAAATGCAATTTTTGTGCTACCCTGTATGTCAACATGTCCGTTTACACAGTTCGTAAAATCGATATCAAAACATGATGAAGATTACAGCATCTGCAACATGTCAAAAAATTATCGAACTTGGTAAAAAAATTTAAAGTTGTTTAAGATTGAATTAAAGCAAGATATTTTCCGTCCGGTTAATTTGGTGGTCCAGTGTACATATATAATATTATTGTTTGTGTTATATGCGTTGGGCCTGCGGTCAGGACCGGACTTGCTTTTTAAATAACAATTTGATTATTTTTAAGCAAATTATATTTATTTTAAATTTCAAGTATTTTCCTATAAACAATCTCAAATTATAAAATTTTGAACATACATTCTTCGTATTCTTTGTCAAAATAATTATTAATCTAGATTTATTTCTATTCATCATATATTATTTTTTTTAATATTACTTTCCTTGCAAGAGAAAGTATTGTACTAGAAAAATGAACTTGTTTGGGATATTATTATATGACGTTTTAGGATTCCTAGATCATAAAAATCATGTTTTCCATTTCAGTCTGTCTGTATGTTGGCTCGAAAGCTTAAACACTATTTGCCGGGGAATGACGGAATTTTGTAAATGTATTAACCCTGCTCAAGATCGGATATAGTTTGTTTGCTATATGCAGGGTTAGTATTAGAAAAAATAAAATTATATATGTATATAGTTTGTTATTTCGTTTTTTTTTAGCAAACCCAGTTCACAGTTCCCTATTGAAAACTAAACTACGTCAAGCAATTATTGTTTTCCAAGGCACGCTACTTAAATAATTATTATTGTATAGTGCCGTATACAACAGAGAGTTTTCGTTGTATTGGCAAATTCAAACGGTTAACCATAACGAATACGAATACGAAGCCGCTATTTGACAGATCGTAAAAATAGTTTTCGTTTAATTCGCTTAACGTTAAGTCCAATTCGACTGTAAACATAACAAATATAACATAACCTATCTTTAATGGGTTGTGTTAATATTTTCATATACGTTTTGTGCTACCTTTTTTGCTTGGTTTTAATTTCCTAGTACCCAAAATTCTAAAACATCATGATAGACGAAAGGTCGCTTTTATTGGACTCTTGGAGGTGCTTGATCGCCAGGACATTCAATATCGAGCACAGTTATATGGAAATTTCAATTTAGAAAACTATAATAATGCTGATTGCAAACTTTATTTCCGGTTTGGTCATTGAAAATGGTCATTACACATGCGTTTCGTTTTCACTATGGCTTTGTCTTCCGTCCGTTAGCTCCCGCCACTTATCCGTAACGATAACGATAAATGACAGCTCAAATGTCAAAGTTGTCAAATAGCGGCTATCGGAATCACTTTTAAAAGACAACGAAAACTGTCTATTAATTGATTAGAAATAATTTAATGACGGTTCCAGCAAATATAGACAAACTATATATTTTTGAAATCAGGGAAGAAAGATCTTTCATAAAAATAAAAAAAATATACATGGTGTACCATTTAAAGAAACCAAATTGGTTAATTTTTCTTATGTTGCGGATCGTCTTTTGTTTATTTTTTTTTAATTTCCTGGAGGTTCAGACAAAACCCTACAACTCCTACATTTAATTTTTTTTGTGTCCCCTATAGGGAACCCTGTAGATATGACCGAAAATATCTCTGAAAACCCTGTACACAGGGTGGCCATTTATTGCCGCTATTGCAGCAAAATATTTAGAGTATAGCAAATGGCTTATAACGTAAAATTATATTTAGTTCTACTAAAAAAGGTGGGACGAAAAATTTGCAGGTAACCTTTTTTAATAGAACACATATTTTACAGTATTTTCGAATTCTATAAGATGAAACCATATACAGTTGCTATAATTTTCCCAATATGTAAACCCCATCAATATTATATATTAGCGAAATAAGTGCAGGGCTGAAATAGCTCAGTTTTTTCTTTCTTTTTCGTACGCATATCTAAAGGAACTGATAAATGTATAACATATAAAATAACATATAATAATAATATAATATAACCGAAAACAAGTTTAAAGAATGATATTGGAAACTTTTCCTTTACATATTTTATCTCTAATGGGTAGACTTTTTGGCAAAAGCGGGTCAACCAGTTCGGGCAACATAAAATTTTCATAAAATATTCTTAATTTTAATTTCTTCTATTTTTGCGACTTTTGAAGATGTGGTGCATAATCGTTTTTTGTTACATCCTAGTCCGTCCCATGCATCTGGCTATTCAATAACTACACAGCAAACCCAAATCACAGAAATGCTTATAAAAAGAAATACTATCCTTTACCGACAAAGCGTATTCCGCGAATTATAGACTATTTATAGACATCGTTTTATCCTTGAAGCTTGAAGATACCTTGCAATGTCGTCCCACGCTTGCAATGTTGCCAACATGTTTGAATATTCTAAAAGGTTGCATATTTTTCTCAAAAATTCATTAAATGCGGGATTGTTGTTTTGTGCAGAAAACGAAGGTTTAAATTAAAAATTCGGTCTCTTCACAAATTATAGAGAACATGGTCAAAAAGAAGGGAAAGTCGGTAAAAAAAAATATATTAAAAAATACAAAAAAATCATTTAAATTTCTAAATGACTTTCCCTAATTTTTCAATGAAATTAGAATAATATTCCGAAACTTTGTAACATTTCGTTGGTTAGTTTTGGTGCTATTTGAAACGAACAAATTAGTATGTATGCAGCAGGTATGAACGCTCTTAACTGCTTTGTCGAAATGCGGCGAGATTAGATTAATTTGACTTTAGTATATAATTTTTCTATGTACTTACGGCTTGTAATTTTATATGTATCTCAGTTTACCTACTCAAAAACTAAAAGCAGTAAGCAGTTGCCAAAATAATAAATATTGACTACAATAACTTGGCCCTCTTAGGTTAATACAATGACTATTTTAATTCTAAAGAACTTTTATGTTTACCGAGCTAAAAGCCACTTTACTCTTCTTAGATTCGGCATTTTAATCTAAAAAAATAATATTTGTCATATAAGGTTAAGAGCCTTTAAGGGAGCATTTCTGTTTTATATGAACTATATAAACAGTATCTAAGTACAAAGAAAATCTTTTTGTTTACGTCGGCGTCGTCTTTTTATCTGGCAAAATAATAAAATCCTACGCAAAATTGTGTACTTTTACTTTTTTTCTTTAACAAGCTTCTGCATCCGCGACCCTAAGAAAATTAAATTCTTCAATTTCCTTAGTTGGATAAATAAACGAAGGCTCATAAAATCAGTGGCGACGCGATGGGTAACACAGATAATCTCGACTTTTTATTGATTTAAAATTTAAATGATAACATACGCTTTTAAAATTGTGATTCCGTCACATCTGCAACTCTTTTAATAACAAAAGTCAAAACTAGTTTACGATTATTGCTTTCACAGTAGACTCCCGATTATGCGAACTTTTATTTTTCGAGTTTTGAGCAATTTTTGGAACTTTTTAAATATATTTAGGATATGGACCTTTATAACCTGTAGTTTTAAATGCTGTTAATGTTAATTTTCATCAAGACTTGTATTTTTTAGTGATATTACTCTCACATGTTTTGAACTTTTAAGGCAGCCAGCAATTTTTAAATCTAAGGGTTTAAGAGATTATTTACCTTAAATGTAGTTAAAAGTAAGTCAAAGTAATGATCATAAAGGATTTTAGGATTTAGGTACGCTACAGGGAAAAGTTGGCATTTATTGATGAGGTAGAACCTTATTTGTTGAAGGACTCTAAGTACAGTACTTCTACCAATGAGCTTTCTATGATATTGAAAAACATGATTATGGGTTACTTACTATTCAGGACTAGCCAAGAAAAATCAGGAAATATAGGCTTACTAAAGTTTAAAAAAGCAAAGTGTTTGACAATCTCGATGCTGCCTAAAAATACCACCCTGTTCTCATTACGTAAAACAACATTGATACTTTTGAAGAAGTAGTCAATACTCAAAGTGGAGTTAAATGACACAGAAAAAGAAAAGCACGAAAGATTTCTCCACAATATTTATTAATCGAAAAACTAGGCGAACCTAGAATCACATCGTCATGTCTTCCTTTGTTGGTAGTTTTAAAAAGGCGACGTAGGCATCCTTCTTAGTAAGTTTAAGAATTGCAAAGTGTGGAAAAGCTCATACTATCGGTGAGGAACTGGTGCTACCTGCTGCAAAAGATATAGTTACATGTATTTTAGGAGAAACGTCTGCTAAAAACTAGATACAGTACCATTGTCAAATGATACCAAAATACCATCCGTCGGAGTCGCGGAATTAAAATGATGGCATCCAACGTTAAAGAACAATAATTGTTAATCTGAATCTTATTAATAGCATAAAACAACACTGCGAAATGCTAAGTAATATCTTTGAAAAATATTTCAGGAGAATATAACAGGAGTATTCTGAATTCCTTTGGATACATACGCAACCCATTTATTTTGGAGAGCATTCCCGATTCACTGATAAACGACGAAAAAGAGTCATTAATAGAGCTTCTATCTGTTCTAGATCTTATGATGGAGGTTTAAAAATGGAGTATGCCAAGATGGAGTTGTCCGAATTTTGGTTAACAGTTAAAATTGAGTCTCCAGCTTTGTCCAAGAAGCCATTGTTGTTTTTAATTCTATTTTTAACCACCTACCTTTGTGAAACTGGCTTTTTTGCAATGCTACAAGCAAGGCCGTAGCCAGAAAATAATTTCGGGGGGGTTTGTTCCAGTGGCGGATTTAGGATTTGTTCTAGGGGGGCGTGGAAGGAAACTGCGCCGAAGGCGCTCTTTTGCGCCGCAGGCGAACGGTTTTTGGGTGCCACGCCCTTTTTTGGGTAAAATAACTGTAAAGCTTAATCTGCGGCAATATGCCAGACTTTGAAACACTCTTTTAATTTAAAAGAAATTCGAAAGGTCGGTCGACAAAATAAACAATAAACTATTTATTTTACTAATTAACACGTCTCTTATATTAAGTCATAATTATATCTAAGTATAATAATTATTATAATAAATTATATTCTGTAATAATAAGACCAAAAACAAAATAAGAATGAAAACGAAAAATAAACAATAAGAACAAAAAAAAATATCTGAAGTACCTACTTACTTTGTACTAAATTACAAAATCAAGTTTCCTGTTCTTAGAAGAGAAAATATTTATGATTTTGTTTACATCTACGTTTATATCATGGTGGACATATAGGAAATCCAGACCATTAAGGCAATCTGCAGCCATTGTAGCCCGTAAATAAGATTAACTATTATGTTGTGTGACAAGAAAGTGAGACGGGCGCACTGTATATAACTGCAGTCTCGTTAATACTTATTAAAAGTCTAAAATAAATATATATTTTTTATTTCGGGGGGGGGGGGAGGATTAATCCCCCTTGATCCCCCCCTGGCTACGGCCTTGGCTACAAGTTAAAAATAAATATCAAAATAGAGTTAATGTTAACCCAAATTTGCGTATGAAGTTGACTACAATTATTGAACCTTACATCTCTTCTCTTATTGCAACTATGCAGACTCATCATTCCCACTGACTTTTAAGGTGATGTGTGATGTACATTATTTTCTTATTATAAATTCTTCGTTCTTTATAATAAAAGCTTTTAAAAAAGTTGTGTTAATACTATAAAAATCTGTTTTGTTGTCAGTATTTCTTATTACACTACAAGATCAATAAATACGTGACGCAGCACAACTTGTTTTATTTAGTTCGGTGGTACTCGATTAATCCATATTGCACATAAATGGTATGCGAAAGAAAAAGTTTGAGAACCGCTGCTCTAGACGATTGTCATAGAGAGAGCCAAAAGCGGTGTTGCCAAACTTCTTGCGAACTAATTAGGCTATCTACTGTTACAAAATTACCATCGTAAATAGTATATTACATAACAAGTGTTGAAAGTGGTGTTTTTCAAACGAGGAGGTATTTAGCACGAGACATCAGCCGAGTGCGGAAATTCTCCGAGTGTGAGAAAATCACTTTCACACGAGTAATGTACACAATTTTTCCTACGACCATACAGAATAATCAAAAAGAGTTTGATTTGTTTTTAATAGTTTGTAAAAAATTAATTTCAACTCTACAGTTGAAAAAAATAAAAACAATGCCCACTACACATTTTAACTTACCTATAGATTTAAATAAAAATAACAACTTTTTCTTCTATTTGCTTACGCACATCATACCTACTATCTATGTACAGTAAATAAATTTCGTTTCTGAACTTTTAGCTGCTTGCATTCTTTTAATAAAACAATAATATAGGTACCTACGAAAACAACATAACACAAAACTACAACATAACCTCAACATTTGCTCAACATTATAGAAAGATAGAGATGGAGTTAAATATCGATAGCTTGTTAATTATAAAAGTTATATCTTACTCGATTTGTTTTAAATATAGCTAAAATAAATTTACTTACTACATAAAGCGTATTCACTTGTCCCATATTCTTAAACATTGTATGGATATTTTTATCCGAGATAATGACAAAATAACAAATCCTAGGGTATTCTATTTCTGCTCTATAGCTGCCCCTTTTTTTTTCTGTGGTTCAACTCAGTTGACATGTAAACATGAAAGTTGGTGGGATGCCTGACATATTATTATTTTCCCTTTTTGATAATATTATTTTTATCATAAATAGTCTTAGGTTCCCAAAAATAACGAAAAACAGGATTTTTTTTAATTTGCAGTAATGCCGTAGTGTACTTTACCCCACCCAGTACCCCAATTCGCTCCACGGGTCCCGTAAGTTTGTTATTATTAATAAATAGTTTTGTTGTCAAATTGACATCTGTTTAAATTAAATATAGTGTGCTTTGTATTTCCACACTCGTGTTGAAATATTTTTTTTCAACACGCGTGTGATATTTAGCACTTTGGTGGTCGTAGGAAAATATTTATAAACACTCGAATGAACAACCCCGTCACACGAACACGACTTTATAAAACATGCGTTTTAATTTAATTCGTAGTAATTTATGTACGATTTAAATGAGCTTTCGCATAAGACCTTATAATTCCGCATAAATTCAACAATTTGTCACCAAATTTAATTATGTCGGATAATAGATTGGATAAAAGCGGATCTTAATGTGCGCTTTATATTACACGGAAATTTGACATACTAGGTCCATCCCTTTCCGAAATTAATCATATTGCGGGTGACACGAGGGTTATCCGCCAGGCGATATATCTTTTTCGCTAAACCACATTTTGTCTCTCGATCGACGACGGCCCGAGGACGCGACGCCGGCGGTGAGCAAATTGGCAAGCGAAATCTGTAGAACACAATGCATGGAACTATTGTTCCAATTCCGACAACGATTTGTTATAACGGATGGCGCCGTTAAAAGTGCATGACCCAGTGCACCATCAAACTAATATTCTACAGTGTCACCAGTAAAGTCCGCATCATATGGGATTTGTTTTTTAATAATAACTTTATTCGAAATTTGACTTTGGCATCATAGACCAGGGTCGATAATTTTTGAAAAAAAAAAAATAATAGTAGGATGAAACCCATTGGAAAAGGAAGAGAATCAAACAAAAATGAAAGGAAAAATAAATTACGGGCGATCCGAGGTCGGGAAGGGGGGGAGGGGGGTTTTAAGGGTAGAAAATGATTTATCTCGATTTCCCGTAAAACTACAAGTCCTATGGAAAAACGGTAAATAGCAAAGTTGTAGGTAATAAAAAGATCTACAACTTTTGTTTTTACACTTTTTTCATATAACCTCAAAATGTATGTGAAAAGTTCAAATAACCAAGTTTTTGGTTTTTTATTTTTATCTTTTAAAAAAATGTTTTTTAATCCACGAAATTTGGTGAAAACTTACCTTTTCATGTCCTAAACACACTGTAATTTTTTTGATTTAAAATATTTATTTTTTAACCTTATTTTGACTTTATATCGAAAAAACACCCCAATTTTCAATCGAAAATTCTTACGTCAAAATATCTGCTTTTTTAAAAAAGTCGGTGGGCTTTTTGTTCATTGACATCTCTACTTTCTGATAGTGTTAAAAAAAATATACATTACTATGGGAAATGTTCTCAAAAAAATGCAAAGAAACGAAAAAAACTCGAATCCGAAATTTTTTTTTTAGATCAATATGTACAATTTTGAACTATTTATTAAAATTTCTACTTTTTTTTATCAATGTAACATGGAATCTTACGTTTTTCGAGTAATTAAAGTATACATTTTAATAAATAGCTCAAAATTGTACATATTGATCTAAAAAAAAAATTTCGGATTCGAGTTTTTTCGTTTCTTTGAATTTTTTTGAGAACATTTACCATAGTAATGTATATTTTTTTTAACACTATCAGGAAGAAGAGATTTCAACGAACAAAAAGCCCACCGACTTTTTTAAAAAAGCAGATATTTTGACGTGAGAATTTTCGATTGAAAATTAGGGTGTTTTTTCGATATTAAGTCAAAATAAGGTTAAAAAACAAATATTTTAAATCAAAAAAATTACAGTGTGTTTAGGACATGAAAAGGTAAGTTTTCACCAAATTTCGTGGATAAAAAAAAATTTTTGTAAAAGAAAAATAAAAAACCAAAAACTTGGTTATTTGAATTTTTCACATACATTTTGAGGTTATATGAAAAAAGTGTAAATACATATCGTATATAAAATATCGAAAAAAGTAATTAGAAAAAGTTTTTTTAATGCAGTTTCTAGCCCACGTGCAAAGTTTCAGCTGCATAAGATAATTTTGATTTTTTACCCACCACTAAAATTTATTTTCCACTTAATGAACACTTTACTAATGACACTGTGTTCTTTTTTGTTTTAATAATAAGGTTTATTATTTTCAGACACAAACTACGTTTTCCAAAATACTACCATAATTGGGATTTAAGGCAAATTTTTTCGTGTTAATTTTAAAATAAAATAAGAGTGTATGGTATCAAATTGCTGGAAAAAAATGCTCGTATTAAATATCCTAGTGAACCACCATCGTTCCATTTGAAAAAATCGAGTAAACGTCAAGAAAACAAAATTTCATTTTTTAAACGCTTGTGAAACTTAGAAAGTCAATTATTATGACAATTTTAATTTTCATAATATACTACTTGACTATAAATTAACAGATTTAATTAATTTGTAGCGCTCTAGATTGAAAATAAAAAATAAATATAAAAATGTTATAACACGTCAAAAAATGACAAGTGAGGTGTCATTTCACTCATAATGTTATGCTGAACCCAAATAAGTAAAAATATACCAGACATCCCATTTAAAATATCAAAGTCAAGGTCACTTCCGGTCAAACCCGAAGTGCTAACAAATTGAAACTTATGCCAATAAATGCACACTCATCTCTTATGCATAATATCAAAATTTCATTTTAATATCTATAAATATAAAAAAGTTATAGGGGTGAACGTCTTTTGAGAAACACCCGGTATGTGACAGCAACGCGCTTTCCTACTGTAAGAAAATGAAAATAGCTAGACCGTTTTAGCCAATGGGAAATAGGAGTTAATGCTACCATAGAATGGTTTATAGCCATTATTGCTCTGAATACACACAGTAATTATCAAGTTCTATCGGGGGTGTAATCTGGATTTATATACTGTATTAGTGCCGACTGGCAGTTGTAATAAACTTGACATTAAAAAAATAATATTTGCTTGCTATGGTTAATAAAGCATATACTATATTATACTACCACTGAAAATCAGTAATGTAGTTCTCAAAAAGTTAAATATCTTCTAGTGTGATATTTTTCTTGTGGTTTTTATTATACTGATTCGCACATAATTAAAATGTTAAGAGGGCATCATCACTTTTACTAGCGGCATGGATTTATTCCATTTACTTAAAACCCTCGAAACTTACCTATCGAATTTATTTGAAGATATACAATGTGACCAGTAAAGTCCGCATCAGGGTTCGTAAATATCATGATATTTATTGAAAATATCAAAATATCGGATATTAACGATATATGTATATATCAAGAAAATGGATATAAATCAACTTTTTTGATATTTTCAAACTTTTTAAATAAAAACACATTTAGTTTTAAAATTAATTGTTTAATATAATATCAAAAATAAAAATACATTTTAATAAAGCAAAACAACAACGTTTTTTAGGTTATATTTTATTTTAATGAATTATTTTAACAAATAAAGCTTAAATCATCAAAAGAACGGCAAATGTCCTCGTTTTAAAAAAATACTAAATACACTAAATTCGTATGGATGAAAAAACAAATACATTTCTTCTAAACTAAGTGGTAAAACTAAAAATACCAGAACTTTAGATTAATGTAATAATGTAGCCAGTGGCACATCATCTTCTGCTTCAGAATCTGTATCTGAAACAGCAGATACAATAAAGGGTTGCATCAGATCCAGATGCTTTTGTTGTCTCTGCTTCCCAGACAAAGTCCAGATTGACAGCTTTGTCTTTAGTATTCTGGTTAATGTGCCTAAACAAAATCGTTAGTTTGCCAGCTTTTTCATTCCCCAGCTTATTCCTTAGTTTGCTATGAACAAATCCAAAAGTCGAAAAAATTCGTTCAAGGCCTGCTGAGGCTGAAACTGCTATCAAATGCTTGCTGCACATATCCAGAAATCCTTCTTGGAGCTTGGCCCAGTCAAAGTACTTTTCTGGCTCAATCAAACTCTCTCGTTTTAAAATTACTTCCAAACATAAATAAACTCGTAATTGATGTTCTGTAAATATTCAAATGCTAATTGCTTTTCTGCATTACTTAGTTGATGTCCTCGAAATCTGTGATCCAATAAATGGGCTAAATAATGTGCTGGTGTCAAAGCCCTTTCCTTTCGCTTCTTAAACTGCCGCAACCGGCATCATACGTCATTGCCGTTTAATGATGCAGTGTAGCCAATTTATCGCGGAAAATTAATAATTTTTTCGTCTTTGATATATATCACGAATTTTGATATTTATTGAAGTGAAAATATCGTGATATGATATATATCAACGAACCCTGGTCCGCATCATATGGGCTTTTTTTTATTAATAGCTTTATTCGAAATTTCACATTGGCATCAAGTTCTGCTTCGATCGAGATGAAAATTAAGCAAAAAAATAGTCACATGACTGGCATTATCTGTTAAATTTTAATTTGCTCCAAAATATAATTCAAAAGTGGGGTTATTTCTGAAAATATTGATAAAAGTTATTAGAAAACGTTTTTTTAAATGCAGCTTCTAGTACACTTGCAAAGCTTCAGCTACATAAGATAATTTTGATTTTTTACCCATATTTTGTCGTTGTAAACGTATTTTTGGTGCATCATTAATTTTTTGGAAACTGCACTTAAATAATAAAAAACTTTTTTTACTTTTTTTATGACATAGCTTAATAACAAATTTTAATAAAGGGGTTTTAAATTAAATTGTTGAAAATAGATAAATTTTACGTTAAGTTAAACTAAAATTTATTTTCCACTTAATGAACACTTTACTGATGACACTGTGTTCTTTTTTGTCTTAATATTAAGGTGTATTACTTTCAGACACAAACTACCTTTTCAAAAATTATTTTATGCAGTTACCTTATACAGGGTCAAAAACCAATAAACTTTGCATCACCTGCGACCAAATTTTAATAGCCCAATTTTAGTTTTGTAGAAAAACACACATTTAATATGGCGCTACTTTAAAGAAAATGTATCTGAAATAAAGCATTATCAAAACTAAGAAGTTTTATGTAGGTTGCGTTGAGTCTTATTTTCCAAAAGTGGTGCAATTTACAAAATATGGGTAAAAACTTAAAATTATCTTATGCAGCTGAAATTTTGCATGTGGGCTAGAAACTGCATTTAAAAAAACTTTTTCTAATAACATTTTTTGATACTTTCAGAAATAACCCTACTTTTGAATTATTTTTTGGAAAAAATTAAAATTTGACAGATATAGTCAGATTTGGTCTTAACGTGCGGGTCCAAAGGTCACTGATCATATGCGTCAAATCAGACAACACAGAGGCTATCAAAATGTTGTGAGATTATTTACAAATATACCGAAGGAAGGAAAAATAGTTTCATTATTTTAGCTATCGCGAAGATAGCCACATATACCTAATATTATTAGTTTTGTAAAAATTATGTACAGGGGAGTTGAAAAAGTTACAAAAAAATTATATAATCGTTAATTATATACCTACTGTACCCTTTAATTAAAAACGACAATAATAAACAGTGCAATTTATTTTAACAATTTTACTACTAAAACCTAAAAATACAATGGCATTTAGTCTGATAAACTATTTCGATAATGAAAGAAAAAGTGGAAATTCGCACACCAATATGCAGGAAACCGTAATGAAAACACTGGGAATTAGTTTAAGGACCATGCAGAATAATGTGCATGAAAAAAAAGCATAATATAATACCCAAGAATACTAAAAAATGTAAACGAAAAACACCGTTTATAATTATAGCCTAAAAACTCTCATCGTCACTTATAAAATCTGAAAAGTCCTCGTCGTCTGAGTCGTCTTCGAATGGAGCAATTATCATTGGCGCTACTTCGACATCTAGTACTTGTTCTCGATCCCACCAATCCCTTATTAATATTTCTGTGTGTTCCACCGATTTCTTCCAGTACTCTTGTGTAATATGATCTAACGAATCTTGCCAAACTATTTGTACTTGATCGGATTTAAGACCATCACCTACATGTTTTTCATAATAAGACTTTGCACCAGCCCATATTAATTCTATTGCGTTAAACTGGCAATGATATGGCGGCAGTCGTAGAACCTCATGACCATATTCACGCAGTATTTCATCTACCGCGTATATTTTGGGTTTTTTAAGAGACTTTGCTATTGATAGGAGTTCCGATTTAAGCATATTTGGTAAAGGATTTTGGTTGTGTTTTTCCAGCCACTCATAAATATCACTTTTCCTCCAAGATGAAGTAGGCTGTTTATTTAAAATTCTTGAATGATATGATGCATTATCTAATACAATTAAAGACGGAGCATCCAAATTTGGTATCAATTGAATTTTTAACCATTTTTCAAACATTTCGCAATTCATATTATCATGATAGTCAGCACTTTTTGATGTTGAAGAAAAAATTAAACTCGCACCTGCAACATATCCTGTTGCAGAACCGGCATGCAAAATAATAAAACGCTTTCCCGTACCGCACCCCTTTTTCCTTTTAACACTTTTTACAGACTCATCTTGCCAAGATTTTGAACCACTTCCATTCGAAAATATCCACGTTTCGTCTAAAAATACCACTTTTCTAAATTTCGATTTGTGATTGTCCGTATATATATTTTTTTTAAAACTGAACACGCTGACTCACTATCTGTGGCTGCTCACATAAAAATCTTCGGTTACAGTATTTTTTATAGCGAAAACCTAAATTTTTTATTAATTTTGATAACGCTTCATGTCCAATTTCCAAAACACCCCGAATTTTTAATGTTTTTTGTAAAACTGGACGAGTTACATTGGTTTTTGATTTGTATAAATCGTAAATCACATTTCGAACTCCCATTTTAATATTTTCGCTTAAATCCTCAGTCTTTGGCTTTCTTCGTTTACACTTTTTAGTATTCTTGGGTATTATGTTATGTTTTGTTTCATGCACAATTTTCTGCACAGTCCTTAAACTAATTCCCAGTACTTTGGCTACTGTTTCCTGAATATTGGTTGGCGAATTTCCACTTTTTCTTTCATTTTCGAAATAGTTTATCAGATTAAGTACCATTTTTTTTTGATTGGGGATGCAAAAACCCAGAAAATTGTTTCATTTTGTCACAAACTGTCAAAATCACAAAACTGGCATATTTAAAATAAAACGTAGCTGGTGCTATTATAAGCTTTTTTAGAATCGCTGGAAAGTAAATACATATCCTTTTTTTTCATGTCAAAATGGAATAAGTCTGTCTCATTTATCTTACGTATTTTATTTAGAGGGTAAAATTAAACGCAAGTAAAGAAAACAAAAACTGAGAGTATGTCTTTCTTGAATCGTATGACCCGCACGATAAGACCAGATCCGACTATAATGCCAATCATGTGACTATACAAAAATTAATGTGATGTTAAAAAAATTAGAATGGTTAATTGTAAAAAATTTAGTATTATTTTTGGTTCTAATATTTATATTTAAAATTCAAAATGATTTGTTACCGCCACATTTAAAGCAATTGACTGTTCTAAATAGTGATCAACATAATTATTTAACACGAAATAACAATAATTTTTTTCTTAATAATTTTTCAAAAAATATTGCATATAAATCAGTTTTTCATAAGGGTCTTATTGAATTTAATAAATTAAACAAGTCAATTAAAAATCAAAAAAGTTTAAAATCTTTTAAAAAAGTTTAAAATCTTTCTTATTAACTCAACAGGACAAATAAAGTTTCAAAAGGTCATTTAATTCAAAAAATAAATAAAAAAAGGGTATAAACTTGTTAAAATGTATCATGTAGCCACGTGCTAAATAAATCTTTTTACTACTACTACTATTTTTTTGCTTAATTTTCATCTCGATTGAAGCAGAACCTAATGACAAAGTCAAATTTTGAATAAAGATATTAATAAAAAAAATCCCATATGATGCGGACTTTACTGGTCACACTGTATTTGTTATAGTTTAAGGACAGGTCTTTCAATATTTTTAATTTGAAGTAAATCGTAGGTGCAGTTTTGGAAAAATTCGGTGACAGCGGAGGGCAAAAATTGGGTTTAATTTACATGCGATGATTAATGATTATAGGGTCTGGCAATCAGTGGCGTATTTAGGGGAGGGGTCCGAGGGGTCTGGACCCCCCCCCCCCCGTGGGCTCAACATTAAAAAAAACTCAGAACAGATCAGATGCCTTGTTGCATTTAATTTCTAATTTAAGTGAGTAAAATAATATATACATGGTGATTGATAATTCGATTAATTCCTCGCAGGAGGTAATTTGTGATTTTTTCTTAAATATGACTTATTCCGAAAATGCTTGGTTTTCGAGTTATTTCAATTTTTTTCTTGTTTTTACCTGCGTGTCTAATTTATTTAATTTAAAAAAATTGAAATGATGTTCACTTAGTTTTGTAATTTAAACTAAAACTATTAGCAATACTTTGTTTTTACAAATAATTAAGTAACTGTGTCACAGATAACAAAACAACATGGCCAAACTTGGCAAAAAAAATGACAAAAATAACTTGAAAAACAATCATTTTCGGAATCGGTCATATTATGTATAGAAATATATATTTTTAAACATAAATATTTAAAAAAATATATATTCCCATTATTGCGTTTATATTTAAAGATTTCTTAATTTCTTTCTTTTTTGGGTTCAGCTATCAAAACATAGAAATTATAAATTTTGATAGTTCAAAATAGGGCGTGGCACCGAAATTTTTTTCGCCTGCGGCGCTTTTTTAAAAAAAGAAAGGAAGAAAGAAAGATAAAACAAAAGGTATAGACCCCCCCGTGGCAATATTCTAAATACGCCACTGCTGGCAATAGATTGCGGACTCGAGCAGAAGTAGCGCGTTTGTTTCTAGAACAGCACCCTGATTTACCCCCAATTTGGCAAGGCACCGTTAGCAGAATTGAAACACGCCGTTATAGTGAATTCAGCCAATACAATCTAAGGGATGTACCGAGAGCGTACGAAATGTATGAAAACATCTTGCATTGAAAAAAAAAACATACAATTAAACAACTTCCTTTGTTTCCAGTAAAACCATGTCAATGAAGTTAAGCATCTGGCAATAGATAACAACGAAAGTAAATCATCTGCATTACGGTTAATGCATAGAGGAAGAAAAATTAACATTTTTTACGGTTTTAGTTTATAAATTTTGAAATATTAACTGAAAAAATATTTAAACAAAAACCAAATAAACACTCCCCGAACCAGCGATCTACGTCACAACACAAATTGACCAATCGTAGTGATTGGTGCTGAAGGTGGACCCTCCGGCATCTTCCTGAATGATATATCGAGTCTGTCTCATGTTCTTTTTTTTAAACTTATCCAAACAGAGATACAATTAGAATGGGTCGCACCAGCAATTAGAAAGTTGGGTTTTTTTTATGAAACGCTCAGGGGCCGATTTACAAATTTGCCGCTAGTAGGCTATTCAATTTTTGCCGCCCCTATACCAGTGACGGCTCGTGAGTTGTGAAACAGGTGAAGTGTTCGGGAAAGAAAAAGCCCGCTGCAGGCGAAATGCGCCGCAGGCGAAATTTTTTAAGACCACGCCCAAATTTGGTCAATAATTTTTAGTAAATATTTTAAAAATTTATGATTACCTACTTATTTTATTGAAAATGAAATTTCTTTTTGCAAAGCCAGTAAAGTTCCAACTACCTTTTTTTATCCCCATTAACAGACACGGCCAACAATAAAGTTTATTTAAGAAAATACTACCCGTCGACCATGAATAAAGATTGTACCATTTATTTCTGTAAGATAAAAAAAAAATTTGGGCCAAATTTGCCGCCCGGCCTAAAATCTGCCGCCCTAGGCTCCAGCCTACTCAGCCTAATGGTAAATCCAGCACTGGAAACGCTCCATATATTATATACCGGGTGTCCACGAACGGTGGTTCGCCCCTCTAACTTTTTTGTTTTTTAAGATAATGCATTTTTTGACAGGTGACTCAACATTATGGAACTTTCGGTTTAACCGGAAGTGACATAAACTTTCGATTTCTAAATGGGACACCTGGTATATTTTTCCTTTTTTGACTCCATAATAAGTATGACTTTCTAAATATAACGATGTGTCACTTGTCACTTTTTGTCACCAAGAAAATACTTTTTTCCCAAATTTATTCTTTTATCTAGAGGGCTATGAATACCTTAAAATCACTTATTTCAGTTCTTTAACTCCCGGTTTAATCGGAAGCGACCATAATGTTTTTGTTTTATCAGTTTTGCTGGTCACAGGCTACTTGATGCATTTAAATCTAAATTTATTCTCAAAAGATGCTTCAATTAAAAAAAGTTCCAAGTTAACTTTTAAAAGTTTTTTAATGGCAGCTTTTCTAAAACCTAATAGTGTGTAGTATCAAATAATCGTAATAAAATCCTCTTTTTTCTTAACCCGACGAGCCACCATGTTGCCGCTTAAAAAAATGAGTTATACAACTTTAAAGATTAAATTTTAAACAGCACATAGCATTGGACCAAAAGTAGTAAAATTGTATTTTTCCCCAGATTAAAGAATCGAAAGAAGTGATTTTAAGGTATTCATAGCCCTCTGGATAAAATAAATTTGGGAAAAAAATATTTTCTTGGTGACAAAAAGTGACAAGTGATACATCGTTATATTTAGAATGTCATATGGAGTCAAAAAATACATTTTACAAAATACCAAATAATAAAAAAAACTCAAATCCTAACATAATTATGTTTTAATTAAACCACTATTCCACATGGCCTTCATTATTTTCAATAAAACGGCGATTATTCTCTTTTGTCGCTCAAATTTTAATGATGCTCATAATATTCCTTGATTGTGATGATTATTTAAATTAATATTTCTGCAGACAATCCGTCTTTTATTCCATCTGCGGTTAGTAATTATTCTGAATTTATTTTATCTTTCAGGTAATTCCACAAAAATGTATCTAACACAGTAAGATCTGGACTGTTTGGAGGCCAAGTGATTGTTTTAAATCTACCAATCCATCTGGGAAACATATTATTTAATAAATCGGTAAGTCTTACTATGTTATGACATGGGGCACCGTCTTGCTGCCATATTAGTTTTTCTTATCCATAGTTAATAATTACTAGCTGATGAGGTCAGGGAGTGGGAGTTTGATGCTCTGGAAAGACCGAGGCATCAGATCTTTGACTAGGCGGGAGTCATTGCCCTCGCCTGGAAAGATATCCTGACTTTTATAACGAGATCGGGAAGGTTAGGCGAGGGCACAAGTGGTTAGGGTAATTGGTGAACGATTTAGGAGCAGGCAAAAAGGATCGCTTTGGTCTACATGCCAGATTGCTGAGCCTCTCCACCACTACTACTACTAAGTGACTGACAAGTTGATAGTTGCTGGTGTCCATGACAAAAACCATACTGGTGCCAAAGAATGATGAAATTTTGGCAAATACCGTGCGAGCAAAAATTATTTGCATCAAAAATGGCTTGGATTACAAAACGTAGGGCTTGGTTTAGATCACAATGATATGGGGACGATATATCTAACCAAATTTAGGTTAAAATTTTGTCAAACTCATATTATGACATGATATGCCAAACTAATGAATAATAAAGTATTGTTGACAAATACAAATTTATTTTTTTTGTTTACTAAATTAACAAAGTAAGAATATACAGAAAGAAAAAGAAAAATAATTACGTAAATTGCTGAAATTGGCCACCGCCGTGCTCCAAGCATAAATTCACACGTCTCTTCATATTTTCGAAAGTGTTGACCAGCATCTCTGGAGAAATGTTTCCACATTTCTTGGAATACTTGCACTTTATAAGGAAATATATTCAACTGCTTTTTAAGAATAGTCCTGCATGTTCCATAAGATCTTCCCACTTCTGGGACAGGCGTCTTATACAATTTGTTGGCGTATTTGCATTATTTCACGAACGTTTGCAACAAGTTCTTCTGTTCTTACAGATGGTCTTCCTGCTCCTTTTTTGTGTTGTATAGAACCTGTTTCCCTAAACACAGCCACGGTTCTTTTCAGGCAATGATAAAAATCCCCAGCAATAAAAGCAACGTTAGGAAAATGTTCGTGAAAATCGTCCATGCACAAACCCGGATTGTATTGCCACTCACAATTTACTCTAACCCCGTTTCGAAAATACGCTTCAACCATGAATGTTTTGTGCTGTTCCGTAAAGCCCATTGTGTGAATTGTTCAAGAAATTGGAAAAATTAGCGATGAATCAAATTACTTGTAACGACTGTCAAAGATGACGGAATAACTGATTGATTGTTAATTCAGGTAGTTACTGACACCCAACAGGTACCTATTAAGCTCTACGGCTAAGCTTTACGTCCTTAGATACAAGGCCCTCTTTGATGCAAATAGTTTGTGCTCGCACGGTACTTAGAAAAGTATGAAAGATAACTATAACATATGGGGTATTTTTGAAGAGCTCTTTTAAATAAATAGGTCATTCCATTTAAAAAATACAACTTTGGTTTATTGCCACCTTCTGAGACACCCTGTATAATATTTCTGAATATAGAAAATAAAATAAACTTAAGTACCTAAATTTTAAACAAAATTACATTTTTATCTTTAATATTAAAAAAGTTAAGGGGACGGTCAAAACTTAGCCAATGACCCTGTACAATATTATTGGTCCCTTAATTTGGTATAAATTGGGACATATTTAGCCGGGACTAGACTTTTACCCCATCTTTCTAAAAATGTAGATTAATGGCAGAACGTTAAAAACCGCTTGACCTTTTTCGGTTCCGTTGCGTCTGTCTCGGTTTGTAGTAACACATAGTTTTATGGATGGGATAATAGTGGACATGTGGAAAGTCCAGTGTTTATTTATTTCCCAATATGTAAGGGCAACGGTATAAACGTCTAATACATTTTTTACTTTTACGACAGTTGGGATTTTGGGGTTTATAAAAAAGGTATCCTTTAATAAAAGTTTATTTAGGTCATATGATATCAAAACGGAGAAGTTATATTTTCCGTGAAATTGAACATTTAGGTATTACTGCTATTTTATTAGGCTATAAGGCATTAAATTTTATTGGGAAAACAGTCGTTCTTTTCCTGTGTTTGATATAAATGATAATCTATCATAGGGGCGTTACAAAATACCTATCACAGGTATTTAGTAACAGGTATGAGTGTGGAACAGTTAATAACAGGTAGAAAATTTGAAATTTACCTATTACCTATTATAGAAATGTTTATTCTATTTATGTTTTTCTTTGGAATGTCGAGAAATACACTTTATTTTATGTGTTGTGATTAAGATAATGTCCTTATTATGCTTCATTTAATTATTTGGTAATTTTTTTTATAGATTTTCTTTTGATCAATTTGAAAATAATAATCGTAGAGATTTATACAGTGCGTCCGAAATTCAAGTCTCTATATGGGTATCTCGCTTAATAGATGAGATAGAAAGTTGGTTAAATGGGGAATATTTTAGAGAATTTAATGCCGATCTTGAATCCTTTTTCAAAATTATCAAAAGTTTTGTAATTTTTCACTTAATAAACAAAAACTTAAAATGGCGCATTTTGTTTTTTTTTAATGGGGGCTTAACGGTTAATTTGACATATCCCAAAGTGTTACATTCTTGAGACACTTTTTAGGGAAGAACATTTCTGTACAAAAAGAAAATGCAGTTTGTCTTTTTTTTGTGAGTTACCCACAGTAACTTTGTTATTTCTTATGGCGGCCGTCTTGGATTTGTACATAAAATTATTTCTCTTTGAATTACCTTTTAAACGATGTGCCACATCGTACCAAAATTTTGGAGAAATACTCTTAAATTATTAAAAAACCAGTTTTATCGTTAACTTGGCAACAGCGCATGCATCTAACATAGCATGTGGGTACATCCAAGGGTATTAGTTTAATAACAAAAACATTTTCTGCCCCAAATAATCATTGTTTTTTAGCCAATAAAATAATTGACTCATTTTTTGTCTACGGTCTTAAATAGGTTTGGCAACGCCGCGATAAAAAAAATCTTAATCGGAATAAAACGAAAAAGAATTCAATTAGAAAAAATAGGGCTTTCAACTAAAAATCGCGTCTTTTTTTGTTTGCAATTACATTTAGTTAAAATATTAGAAAAAATAGATCAGAATAAAAACTTTACAAACAAAAAAAATGCAAACCTTTTTTAATTTTGCTAAACCTAAGTTTTATTACATTCAAATTATTTGGTATAATCATATAATAACGAAAGGATTATTGTTACATGGTATTCCGTGATATTTTTGCATGGTAAAAAAATGCCATGATATTTTTACATGGTAGGCCATGATATGCAATATTAGAAAAAATGAAGTGCCTATTTATTTGTCATTCAAGATTCTAAAAAGTGGTTTAAATTGTATGATATTACCTACATCTTATCTTATTTTGAAAATGGCACAAATTTTAAATGAAGAAAAATTTGATATGTTGGCACTTTATTTGCAATCACACCGAAATGCTGAACTAACTTCTGCTAGATATTTGGAATTGTATCCAGAAAGACATCAACCGCATAAAACCTATTACAGGAAATTAATTTAAATAAATTTAAGTTATCCTACTTGGTTTTGGTTAGGTTAGGTCAGGTTTAGAATTTAAGGATCTTGTAAGAAACTGTATTCTAAAAAAATAAAGGTTTAAGAGGTGCTTTAAATGGTTTAATTACTAGCTGCTATGTTAGATGCATGCGCTGTTGCCAAGTTAACGATAAAACTGGTTTTTTAATAATTTAAGAGTATTTCTCCAAAATTTTGGTAGCATGTGACACAAAGGTAATTCAAAGAGAAATAATTTTATGTACAAATCCAAGATGGCCGCCATAGGAAATAACAAAGTTACTGTGGGTAACTCACAAACAAAAGACAATCTGCATTTTCTTTTTGTACAGAAATGTTCTTCCCTAAAAAGTGTCTTAAAAATGTAACACTTTGGGATATGTCAAATTAACCGTTAAGCCCCTATTTAAAAAAAACGAAATGCGCCATTTTTAGTTTTTGTTGTTCAAAAACTATAAAACTTTTTATAATTTTGAAAAAAGATTCGAGATCGGCATTAAATTCTCTAAAATATTCCCCATTTAACCAACTTTCTATCTCATCTATTAAACGAGATACCCATATAGAGACTTGAATTTCGGACACAGTGTATATACAGTGTGTCTCCGGATGGAGTTGACAAGAGGAAAGAGATCTTTATTATTAATTTTACGACGACATTTTTTTATAAAAATTCTGCTTGACGAGAAAATGAATTTACCATATAAAAATTTTAGATCAGAATTCTAATTTTTGTTTTTATTTTTTACAATAGAATTTATGAACATTTTAAATACAATTGTGGAAAAAGTTATTATTCCATATCCTCCTCCAACCTGCACATATTTATCCAAATTAGAAATAAATTAAATAAATAGGTCAGCACTCTCAGGTTTTCATTTTGAATGTTCATAAATTCTATTGTAAAAAATAAAAAACAAAAATTAGAATTCAAATTTTGTATTTGGGCTTTATTTTGGATTATAAACAACTTTGTTTCATGAACATTTTGTCTAAAATAATAAATAATGATACTTCTCTCTTAAAGCATTTTCATGTTTTCTTAATTTATCAACATCATACATCTGATCTAAAATTTTTATATATATATTATATATATATTATATAAAATAAAATATCATACGATACACGTCCGTTAGGTGTTATTACAGCACTCGTTTATATTCCAACTATAAACCAACTCGTACTGTAATAAGTCACCTACCGGCCTTGTAACGTAAAATACTATTTACATCGATGGTTTTCCGTGATACATTTTCTGTGGACATAAACGGAAATGAATAAAGCAACGTCATCATGGCCTCATCTTTGGGAGCGGATGTCTTACTGATGCGTTGCCATACTGCATACTTTTTATAAGGTTTTAGACAAAGATATAAATTTCCCACATAATGATAATACTTTTAACAGCGTAAGTTTGGCAAACAATGTTGATTTACTTCACAATGGAATACGATTCTGTCAATAGGTTCATTTGTTATTGTTTCATCCTATAGATACCAGATCATTGAACGTCCCTATTTTTAATTTGCACTTGGCTCCTTTAAGTCATTAAGCAAATAATACTGTCAATTACTATGGCTCAGTCAAAGTAATAAATTTACCACTGATGTACACTCTAAAAATAAATCTTGTAAAACTACAGCAATAATAATTGGTTATTTGTTGCCAGCAATAGTGCATATAATATTACGGTGACACCCTAGAATTACATGATCCATGTGAATTGTTTGTAAACAAATAACTGGATAAACACATTTTTTCCTGTATTTTTGCTTTAAATATATATTTATATTTCATGTGAATTTACAAGGGAATCACACAATAAATACGGAATATTTCTTAAAAAATTGGGTAGTTTTTTAGTAAAATCACAGCTAACATTACGTAGAATTACACGTTAATTACACTTAAAAAAAATAAAATGTATATTTTCAGTTCTTATAACCGTAAATTATCTGTTTCAACACTGAAATTTTACAGTAATGAATAATGTAATAAATTTGTAATATTACATAATAATCTATGTATTTTAATTTTTGGTAATTTGTTTGTCGAAGGAATTAAATAAAAATGCAACATTTTTATATAGCTCGTTTTATTTGACATTATACCTATACATTGTGTGTATAAAGTCCCAAACCCCATCGATATTTCAAAAACGTGACGACAAAATTTTGATGGGGGACACCCTGTATATTTCATTTATTTTTGGTTTAACTTTTCGGAAATTAAGGAAGAAAATACTCAGTTCTGACTATCACTTTTATAAAAAAAATACGGCAACTTTATATTTCTCCTAACCTATTTGCATTATGCAGGGTTCCGGGGTACTGATATCTTCAATCGCGTCTTTATTATTGGGCAGCACCTCCTAAAAGGTAAACATTTTTAATTTGAAAACTTATTAAATGATCTTTTTGTTTGTATTGTTTTCATTACTTCGAAAATTATGTGATTTAAAGGCAGCATAACAACTAAACTCCAAAAAAACAGTCTTCAGGACACATTTAAACAGAATTGATGTTGAATTTCTGTGAAAAAATTGATGTAAATTGTAAATACGTATGGATCCACACATAAAACCACAAAATGAGCATTTATACATAGTAAAACTATACAATACTTAATTGTTAAGTACTTTTTTAATCACAAAATAAAACACATAGGTATAATTTATCCAATGTCAGTGTGATGACATTCCAATCATTCCATACGGCGGTAAACGTCGGTCTCTTTGAGACTGTTTACCGCCGTATGGAATGTCATCACACTGACTTTGGAATAACAATACAACGTACAAATGTATAAAAGGGAAAAAGAACAGACCGATGCCGGCAGGTGTGCATCAAACCAAACAATGGACGTGACGGCCGCGCCTCGTTCGTTGTACCGAAAAGTGACGGGGAATCCCGCAATTCCCACAGACTGATGCCGTAAATTCACAGCAGAATCACATAATTTTGACAGTGGTGTATATTACATTTATGTGATTTTAATATTTTATATGTATTTTTTTTGTGATATCACACTACTTACTGTAAAAATTATTAAAAAACCAGTGGCGGCTTCCCTATGAGGCAGGTGAGGCTGTGCCTCAACAATAATTTTGCAAATTAAATAAATTACAAATTTATATTATTTTACTATTTGCATAAATATAGTTATTTGAAACTTCCCACCTTGATTTTCCTGCTTTAAACTGAAAATGTGGAAAATCGCTCGGACCCGTCGATTTTTATTTCGAGAGGGACATCTTTTGCGTATATTGTCAATCTTGTTACTTCAAGCCCCTAGGAGGGAGGGGGGGTAAGATCTAAATCTTAGATGGATACCCCTATTTTATATAATTTTTTTGGATTCTGCATAAAATTCTAAACATTTTTTAATAAAAGCATTATTAGTCTATGCTTAACAGTTTCCGAGATATTGACTCTTGAAAAATAACATTTTTGAACTTTGACAGCGTTTAGCTTTCTAACTGTACGTCTTAGAGCAAAACGGCTTACATGTCCCTATCTTCGATTTTTATTATCTTTCCAATATGTAGTGTGAACTTTCGGTTAAACCGGATGTAAGAAATATAGTACTTCCGGTTCTGGAACGTCTTGTTACTATCGGTGGGGTGGGGAAATCAAATCGGAGCTTTTAAAACACTTGGTACGAAAAGTACGACTGCATGGTTTACTGGTAGTGTAGGTTTAAACAAATTATTTTGCTGGCCGTGTATTCTGTTTGCAACAAATAATAGCGACAAAGTTTGGTCAAAATGTGGTTATAGCGATTTAAAAAACTAAACTTTTTCAACTGTGCCTCACCACTTTCAAATACCACGAGCCGCCCCTGTAAAAAACACCTTAACGTGTGTTTTTAAAGATAATGTACTGAGTGCATATAAAATTACAGCATATATGTAAAAATATAACATTATTTTACCTGTAAATATCTATTTAAATAACCCCTAATTTTTAGAGTGTAAATTAGTGTTATGTTCCGTATACCTAAAAACTACAGCTTTTGAGGTAGTGACATTTAGGAAATGATGAAAATTATTACTAATGATATTCATGTATTTTTTATGCACTTATTACTTCTAACAATGATAAAGAAAAAATATGTTCACTTCTTTCAATGACCGTTGAAAAATTATTTGGACCTATTGATTTTTTAATGCCAACAGAAAAGTTATGTAAAATAAACTGTTCAGGGAATTAAAAAATACTTATCCTAAACGAATACCAATGCGATTTTACTTGAAGACTTGGCAAAACTTTAATCTTTACCTAAAAGTTTTTCAACAAGAGTCCGACACTGTTCAAGATTTATACCGTATAGAAATCCCAAAAGACGGATGTCCGAGGCAGAGTTTACAAAAAGATTTACACTTTGTATGGGTTTTAATACGATGGACGAACATTCCTTTGAGAGTTCTGAATTTTCCTTTCGACTATATTTGTAGTTGCCTAGAGAAATGGTATTAAAACTGCTAGAAATGCTAATGTAAAGTCATAAAATGATCAAAGTGTTCCCTCAAGTTATAAAGTTTCGAAATTATAATCTGCATTAAATACCCGCTCTCTGGTGACTTGAGTTTTAATTAAAGCATCGCTTCTCCGGCTGGATTTGGTTTGATATTGTATTGTTAACCGCTAACCAATTAATACTCGTAATAATATACCGAAAGTTGGAGAGTGATGCCAAAATTACAGTTAGAAAATTTACATTTTGCAATTTTGGGTAAGCTATCGCCAATACAAATTAAAATACCTGGAATTTTTGTAATGAGGCAAGTTTGGTATGTCGTTTCTGTATTTTATACATTATAAGTAATACCGACCTGGTAATAACTTTTTTCTACTCCCTGCATGCTTGGTAAGGACTCATTACTGACACTGAGTGGAGATAATCAAGTTTTACTTCCCTAGGTACGTAAGTAAATACTTACCTAGGGAAGTAATTATTTATGTAAGTAAATACTTACCTCCCTGATGGGAACTTTTTTGGGCAATAGAGCTGTGCAAGCAGCTTCTGCCGCTGCATTGACATCCATTTTACCGTTTTTCTGAGAAAACTCTGACACTGACAAAATACCTAAACAAATAAATTAATTCCATAGCAACCAGTCGTGTCAATGGAAATTTGAGTATTTAAATCTATCATAATTGGTATATTACCGTGCGAGCAAAAATTATTTGCATCAAAGAGGGCCTTGCATCTAAGGACGTAATGCTTAGCCGTAGAGCTTAATACCTGTTGGGTGTCAGTAACTACCTGAATTAACAATCAATCAGTTATTCCGTCATCTTTGACAGTTGTTACAAGTAATTTGATTCATCGCTAATTTTTCCAATTTCTTGAACAATTCACACAATGGGCTTTACGGAACAACACAAAACATTTATGGTTGAAGCGTATTTTCGAAACGGGGTTAGAGTAAATGGTGAGTGGCAATACAATCCTGGTTTGTGCATGGACGATTTTCACGAACATTTTCCTAACGTTGCTTTTATTGCTGGGGATTTTTATCATTGCCTGAAAAGAACCGTGGCTGTGTTTAGGGAAACAGGTTCTATACAACACAAAAAAGGAGCAGGAAGACCATCTGTAAAAACAGAAGAACTTGTTGCAAACGTTCGTGAAATGATGCAAAATACGCCAACAAATTGTATAAGACGCCTGTCCCAAGAAGTGGGAAGATCTTATGGAACATGCAGGACTATTCTTAAAAAGCAGCTAAATTTATTTTCTTATAAAGTGCAAGCATTCCAGAAATACACGCTGCAGATTTTGAAAGACGCAGGAATTACTCTCAATGGTTTACCCAAAATTTATTTTAAAGAAATGATTTATTGGACCTGACATTTTTTTCGGATAAAGCCTGGTTCCACCTCTCCGGTTATGTGAATTCTCAGAATACAGGCATGTGGAGTAGTGAAAATCACAATTTTTTTGGAGAGTCCACATTGCACCCTCAAAAAATTGGTGTCTGGTTAGCTGTTTCCCGAAGAAGAATTGTTGGTCCTATTTTTTTCCATGACACAGTTACACCACAGCGGTATAGAGACAATATTTTCAATCCATTTGTGGAGCAATTACTTGACGACGCACTACGTTTTGAATATTTTCAACAGTACTACTTACTAACTACTTACGCAATTTTTTCGACGACAGATTGATCAGTTTTCGATCAGACATTGAAATCCCACCTAGATCAACTTGTTTAACGGTTATGGATTACTTCGTTGTTCCTCATTTAAAGAACACTATTTTTAAAAGACCAATTGCAAATTTAGAACAATTACAATTACACTTTTAAAAATATGAAGAGACGTGTGAATTTATGCTTGGAGCATGGCGGTGGCCAATTTCAGCAATTTATGTAATTATTTTTCTTTTTCTTTCTGTATATTCTTACTTTATTAATTTTGTAAACAACAAAAATAAATTTGCATTTGTCTACTTATTTTATTACTCATTAGTTCATATGGCATATCATGTCATAATATGAATTTGACAAAATTTTAACCTATATTTGGTTAGATATATCGTCCCCATATCATTGTGATCTAAACCAAGCCTTACGTTTTTTAATCCAAGCCCTCTTTGATGCAAATTATTTTTGCTCGCACGGTATTAGAGTTTTTAAACCTACCTAAAATGTGTTTAAATTTGGGAATATTTAAATAACTTGTCACAGATGTAACAGATTCTTATACTCACAGTGGAGTTTGTGACCCGTTTTGTTATAATTAATAATTAAACATTAACAGTATACCTAATTATGTAAACTATTTCCAAACGTTATATGTACTATAGAATTGAATAAACTGTGATAAAAATCCTTATTTCCTCGGTCCCTCTCTCTCACTCGGTCTCGACCAGAAGATTACACATTTGCTTCTATCCTTAGTCAAAGTAACATTTTAAAATTCATTATTTTTCTTTATCTTTATATTCCCTTAAAAGTCCAAACATGTGCAGACTGCAGTTATGTACATTTTGAAATCTTATCTGTGCAACGACGAGACAAGATGAACATAATGAACATGCTATCTGAAGGAATTTAAAATTTTATGAAATTTCTTGTATCCGAGAACTGAAAAAACGTAAATTAGGTATAACGTATAACCTACAGTCTTCGAATCGAAAATTCTCACGTCAAAATATCTGCTATTTTAAAAAAGTCGGTGGGCTTTTTGTTCGTTGAAATCTCTACTTTCTGATGGTGTAAAAAAATATACATTACTATCGTAAATGTTCTCAAAAAGTGCAAGGAAACGAAAAAAACTCGAATCCGAAATTTTTTTTTAATTATTATGTACGATTTTGAGCTATTTATTAAAATTTATACTTTAATTACTCGAAAAACGTAAGATTTCATGTTACATTGATAAACAAAAAAATTACAAATCCATAAAACAGAATGATCGCAAATAATATGCAAAAATAGTTGTTCTAAATACAATTAAAGGTAGGATTTAAAGGGGATTTCATCACATTTACCATCGTAATGTATATTTTTTTACACCATCAGAAAGTTGAGATTTCAACGAACAAAAAGCCCACCGACTTTTTTAAAAAAACAGATATTTTGACGTGAGAATTTTCGATTGAAAATTAGGGTGCTTTTTCGATATTAAGTCAAAAAATAAGGTGAAAAAATAAATATTTTAAATAATAAAAATTACAGTGTGTTTGGGACATAAAAAGGTACGTTTTCACCAAATTTCGTGAAAAAACATTTTTCTTGTAAAAGATAAAAATAAAAAACCAAAAACTTGGTTATTTGAATTTTTCACATAAATTTTGAGGTTATGTGAAAAAAGTGTAAATACAAAAGTTGTAGATCTTTTTATTACCTACAACTTTGCCATTTAACGTTTTTCCATAGGACTTGTAGCTTTGCCGGAAATCGAGATAAATCGTTTTCTACCCTTAAAAACTCACCCCCTTCCACTTCCCGACCTCGGATCGCCCGTAAATTATTTTTCCTTTCATTTTTGTTATATTCTCTTCCTTTTCCAATGGGTTTCATCCTACTATTATTGTTTTTCACTTTTTACCATTTTCATAGGCTTCAGCCCTGGTCTATTGGCGAACAATTAAATAAGTAAAATAGAATAAATTCAGTTTAAATTACTGTTACTGCTTTCACCCTTATACGGCCTTTACACTAGTCTTATTGTGTCTTGATTATAATCCTCCGTGTATATGTTTAAATATTTATTGTTTTATGTAGCGTATAAAAACTATATGGGTCGCATTATACTGTACGTCCATAAAGTCTTGCACAAATTCATTTAAAATTAAGGGTATAACAACAATTATTATCAACGATTAGTGTCCGACCGAAACAAGATTTTCAGCCGAAACCGAATGTTGGACCTTGGTCTCAGTTTCGGCCGAAACCGAAACCAAAACTAAAAATTTTATTGTATAACTGAAATTTAATTTATTTTATATAGGACGAGATCGATATATTGGGAACGGATTGAACTCTTCCCACTAAAAAAAAGTAGACAGAAAAAAATCTATTATTTATATAGACAACACTGCCACTGCCACACAATGCGCGACAATTCACAAACACTGAGTTTCGGCATAGCCGGTTTTTGGCCGAAACCGAAACTGTCACCGAAACTAGTTTTTTTAGCCGAAACCGAACCTACGGTCGGTCTCTATCAACGATACTCATTTTGTTATAACTAATTGAAAATAAGTAAGTAGGCTATGGACGGCCATGATTCTATAATCACTAATCAGGTGTCATTGTTTCTGTACTTTTAAAACGTCAAATTTGATCTGTGAAATGATTATAATAATGGCACATTATCTTAGTGAAAAAGATCGAATTACCATTTTAATGATGATGATGAAGTAATATATTTAATACTCATTCAGAACATCAGATATCTAGATCGACTGTAAGTCGCAGTGATAAAAAGTTTAAATGAAACTGGATTTGTTAAAGATAAATTGAGAACTGGAAGGCCAACAATTGACGGAGAAACTAAGACAAATGTGTTACTTTCGGCCATAGAAAATCCGCATGTAAATGTAAGAAGTACAGGTGATCAATATAACATTGGAAAATCGAGTATTTCCAATATTTTTAATGCTGCAAAATATCATCCATATAAAGTCAGATTAGTCCATGCGTTAGCTGAAGATGACTTCGACCGCAGAACTGAATTTTGTGAGATCATGATGGCAAAGTGCGATGAAAATCCGGACTTTTCCAATAATATAATTTTTTCAGATGAAGCCACCTTCTTACTTTACGGCCATGTTAATCGACAAAACGTTCGATACTGGTCAGACACAAACCGACATTGGATACAAACTTGCCATACACAACACCCTCAGAAATTAAACGTCTGGGTGGGAATAGTTCAAAATCGATTAGTTGGGTCATATTTTTTTGACCAAAATTTAACTGGGCAATTGTAGGATCTAGAGTTTTTACAAAATCGGCTAATTCCCGACCTAATTAACTTATTTCCGGAAGGTAATAATAGAAATCAGTTGAATACTTTACTATACGGTTTCAACAGGATGGGGCACCGCCGTATTATCATAGAGCGGTAAGAAATTATTTAAATGCCGTTTTTCCAAATAAATGGATTGGGAGAAGGGGAGCGATCGAATGACCAGCTAAGTCGCCGGACCTGACCCCTTTGGATTATTTTTTATGGGCATATTTAAAGTCAAATGTATAAATAGACCAGAAAATTTAAATAACCTGAAAAAAATAATTTCGCTGGAAATGGCGGGCAGTTTCAGCAACTAATTAAATAATCTTTTTTTTTCGTGTAAAGTTTTGGTGCAGTTATGTTTTTGAGGGCAAGAAAGACGCTAGTTACACATCAACATGAGTTTGATAAATTCTCGCATTTGTCTCACATTTTTGTCCGCTTTACCTTAAATTATGAAAGAGTACGTAAGACAGTTCATTAATCTCGATATTTCAGTTCGTTTTTGAAATATTTGCGTTAAAATGCTAGATGGCAAGAAACATTTAAATAAACATCTTTCTTAACGAAACATAATTTCTTGAAGACGCGTGCAGACTATACCTTAGAGTTTTAATAAAATGTTACTCATAAATAATGTGAGGGGTCCGTTGCTTTTAATGCCGTGTGATTTTGTCATGTTCATTCATTTTAGGGCCTCTGAATTTTACATTGCTGAGGTATGAGTTTTTTACGCGCGGCTTGCTTTGAAGAAAGCTGCTTAAACAATAAAAATTACCATAAGTTTATAATAGGATATATTTTTTGGCATTTATCTGTTACAAAATTAACACTGCCATAATATGCTTAAAGCAGTTACACTGGCGAAATAATGTGACAACTAGCTGACTAACCTGGTCGCTTTTACAATCACTATACCACTATAAAATTTATAACGCTGTAAAATCGGTTACAGAATAGAACCATTATATATATATATATATATTAAAATTTTATTAGAAACTCTGATGCCGTTAAGGCGGGAGTATCAACATGCTTGCCAACCTATAACCTATTTCGCTTAGATTTTACTTATTTTTTCTAGCTTGTACACAAAATTATTGTTTATTAATAATTATTAATAAATAAAATCAATATCGACTGCATATTCTATAGGTAGGTAATAGTTGACATTAAATAAATATCAAGGAATTTCATAAATTATTTTAGGAGAATGGCATAGCAAAAATGTCGGTTAAGATTTTTTTTACATTATTATATCATTGTCCTTTCACTATACAATTCTCCCAAAATTAGGAATGAAATAAAATTTATATTCTTGTAATATGTCAAATAAATGTATATCATCCATAATCTGTCATTATTGCATGCATATATACAACAATCTATTAGAGATGGACCCATTTTTGTTTACATAGGCATTTCACATTCATTCGCTCGCTATCTAAGCTCTTGTGCTAGTTCCTCTATAGGGAATAATTATTTTTAATACATGCGAAACAAATGTATCTTAGAAAAAAGAAAAGCACAAACTATTTCTCCACAAGTTTATTAGAATAGCTAGGCGAACCTAGAATAATTCATAATAATTCGACATGTTTCGAGTCTAGAAACACTCATCATCAGGAAAACAAAGTAAATAAAGTAAATAGTACAATGCTGATGATGTTAGCAATAGAGAAAATAGTAAGTGGGATTGAGCCGTAATGGTGTACACGAGGTGTAAAAAATGAATAGTCAGAAGACCGACAATACTTCAGCATACTGGAAACTGGAAAGTCAAGGGCTAGTGGAAAGGCCCTGTCTTGGGCATTTTTGCCTAGGTATTCTACTAAACTTGGGAAGAAAGACTTTGTGCTTCTCTTTTTACTCCACTTTGAGTATGGACTACTTCTTTAAAATGTCTCCTAGCTTTATATGTACCTATGTAAACAATAAATATAAATATGCATGTTTGATTATCAGAAATAGAGACTGGGTTTACCTTTAATTTCGTCAAATCCATCTCCAGATGCGATTCGCCGTATCATGGCTCATCAGTGAGGCTAGGATCCGACGAATGGAAGGAAATATAAAGTTGAAACTTAAAGAATTTACGGCAAGGACTGTCGAAAACATGCAGCGCTAAACTCCATCTAGTGTAGATGTTGGACACTTCTAATATTTGTTTATGTTATAAGTGCGTATATAAGCATAAAAAAACTTAAAAACTTTAAAATTTGAAAATAAGCCCATAAATATGCATGAAAATTAAAAAAGACATAAAACCTCAATCACAAGAAACTCATAATTTTTATTGATAAGATTTTTTACAATAAAAAAACATTGAAAATAGTAAGTATCAGATAGATTATCATTTATATCAAACACAGGAAATGAACGACTGTTTTCCTAATCAGATTTAATGCCTTATAGCTTAGTAAAATAGCAGTAATACCTAAATGTTCAATTTCACGGAAAATATCACTTCTCCGTTTTGATATCATATGACCTAAATAAACTTTTATTAAAGTAAACCTTTTCTATAAACCCCAAAGTCCCAACTGTCGTAAAAGCAAAAAAATGTATTAGACATTTATACCGTTGCCCTTATATATTGGGAAATAAATAAACACTGGACTTTCCACATGTCCACTATTATCCCATCCATAAAACTATGTGTTACTACACACCGAGACAGACGCAACGGAACCGAAAAAGGTCAAGCGGTTTTTTAACGTTGTGCCATTAATCTACATTGTTAGAAAGATGGGGCAAAAGTCTGATCCCGGCTAAATATGCTCGATTTATACCAAATTCAGTTTTTACGTAGGTACAAGTAAAAGCTTACTAGTTTAAATACTTTATTAAGGCTGTAACCAGCTATTTTGGCACCCGAGGCGAATTACAAATTTTTCGCCCCTTCCCTCAACAGAATTTTGAATAAATCGAACATTTTCAACACTATTTTGAAGTCGAATTTTTTTGATTCACAACAAAATTTTTCGAGATTTCATTGCAGCGAATTCATCAATTATATCGTCTCTGAGCAATCTCATATTTAATCGACATAATTGCCAAGTTAGTCAATCTTTCTTGTCTCATTGATTGATCTCAAATAATTTTTGTTGAGTTTCAGCTTGCTAAAGCTGCGTTCACAGGTGGTTATTGCCACTGGAGTAGTCAAAAAAATCCTGAATGCAATTTCAATATTTGGGTATGATTCTTTTAGATTGTAATTATGGAGCAATTAAAGTAACTCTAGAGTGGTTGCAGATTCAATGTTGTCGGGCAAAATTGAGAGCGCCAAATGCTTAAAGTCTGTAATTTCATCAATGAATTCTGCTGCATTGATATCTCTTTCATATTTCATTGCCAAATCAGTTGTTGCTTTTTCTAACTCGGTTTTGGTCATAGAATGCAAGGATTCGCCAGACAAAAATCCAAAATCCCCGACGACTTCCATCAACTTCTCGAATCATCAATTTATTTCCGTAATCAAAATATCGACTGACTGTGTGATATCGATGCGAAATCCTTGCTTTTGTGAAATGTTTGGCCCATCATCTTCTCCTTCGTACGATTGTTTCTTGATCTTTTTGACGTATTTTCCAGTTGCAAAGTAGATGCTAATGTGGTGGCCCGTCCAAAATTTTCTTCAAATTCTCCGTCACGAATTTCTTGCAATGAATTTCGCAATCCCTCAACCAAATGAGCAGCTTTTTCCAAAGACAAATTTTTTAATTGCATAGATTTGGTTACGCGGTCAATCCGACCTAAAATTTGATCCGTCGAGAAAGTAAATAAATTTTAAATCAATCTTCTTGAGCAAATTTTCAGCAGATAATTGTGTGTCGCGGTTGTTTGCATGGGCTACCATATTTTGAAGCACTTTTTAAACGTCTTTAATTTGAGAGTTTAAAGGTTTTATTGCATTTGCTTTCGATGACCATCTCGTATCTGCATGCTCTTTCAATGAAATTTAAAGTCCCCATCAAGAAGAAGAATGGGTATAAACTGATAATATGATCAATGCAGAAAATAAAGCCACTCACTACTGTGATCGTAGTAGGCGTTTTTTTACTTTGCTTTTGAATGATAATATAGACTTACCTGTATTAAAACAATCAATGGCGTTAACGGTAAAGGCGATGTTATACGTCAAAGACTTTTTAAAACTTTCTTTGCGGTGGCGGGGAATTGTAAGAAGATGCTTTCTGCGCAGAGCCAAGTTATGGAAATCTGTTCGAAACGTAATTTTATTATGTAAGTAAAGAGGTAGTTTAAATTTAAGTAATTTAAAATAAAATGTAGTAATGTGTAATTTAAATCTGTTATATACACATACTAAGCCATCCTGACATAGCCAGGTAAGGGGTAATATGATTTCTTCGTTTAACACCATAAACCAGTCTCAAACACGAATTCTGAACTTTTTGAATCCGAGAACGGTCCGCAGCATCCAAGCAAGGCATGTAAACGACACTACAGTATAGTCAAACTGTGACAATACCAAGGAATCACATAAGAGTTTCCGGGTTTCTTGGGAGAGACAATGTCGGTTACCATATATAAGCTCGAGGTTACCATAAACAATTCTTAATTTGGCAGTAACGTGCTCTTTATAATGCAAATCAGAATCTAGCAATAGTCCCAAGCTCTTACATGTATTAGAGAAGGGTAAATTTGCGTTATTCAATTTTAGATTCATATTTCTTTTAAGTAGGCTAACTTGATTTTTGTTTCCAAATAAAAGAACTGACGATTTGCCAGGATTAAGTTTGAGATGATGATCCCCAGCTAGTTCATAAAAAGTACTTAAATCTGTGTTAATTAGATCCTCCGCTACATGTAATTCTTGTTCTTGAAATGAGTAATAACGTGATAGCCGCAATGTCGGAGGTAACTAAAAAATTTTGAAGTATCAGATGATGTACATCAAGAAAGGTCCCAGAATACTACCCTGCGGGATTCCCAATCGAACATTTAAGAAAGTTGAGTGCTGTTGATTATATACAACCTGCTGGGTCCGTCCTGACAGAAACGAGTTTAAAAAATTACAAGCGCTTTCCGAAAAACGAACATAATGAAGTATTGCCAGAAGGATTTCATGGTTTAGCATATCAAAAGCCTTACCTACTAAAATCCAGCAACACCAATGCACTTACCTTATTTTCATCAGTTGCTCTCAGAATATCATCGGTCAGGTCCATCAAGGCACTCTTACAGCTATTCATGTTTATACATCGTCAAAATACATATGCCATCAAAAAATTACTTGTGGCATATTTACTTGAAATCCGCACTTTAGATATTATCTAAATAATGTGTCCACGATATTGATTTTATTTAAATGTTACTTAGTTAATAAAGTAACAATTAAAGAAAACAAGGCGAATAGATTATGTTGGCAATAGATTGAATGAGGTTAAGAATTCCACCTTAAGTGTATTAATTAGTAAAATACTTGAAACTTCTTAATTTGCCTTATTTTATTTTCACTAATTAAGTTTAAACTTTGATTTAGCAATCAGGAAAATAATTTAGGTCATGCGAAAAAAGTTCCTGTTTCCGAGGCAGTTTTAAACGAGCGCCAGTTGTATCACATTGGTATTTTGCTGAAAAGGAAGGGCCTCTATAGCCGTTAGTGCCCGTTAGGGCGTTCCTTTGTGTGCAAAAAAGTTTCTAATTTTGTTTGAGAAGGTTGATGAAATTTTAAAGGATGAAAGAAAAACAAAAACATTAGCTATGTTAATAAATAATATAAGACAAAAGAAAGCGCGTTCGAACTTTTCGAATTTAACAAAATAAGTTTTGTTGATTCTCCGGTCGTCATCTAATTTAAACGATATAATCGAAAACGTCTTTGCTTAATATCAAAAAAAATTACCTTGTCGGACTTCCATTGTCTTTATTTTGTTACTTAACACAACTTTTCGGTTAGTTAGTATCTCTAACCGTTTTTAAGTGTAAACTAAATTATAATTCTAAGGTTACTGTCTTAAATACTATCCGTGTGCAATGAAGCTTGATGACTCCGCCTATGTGCTTATTGGAGTGTGAAGTTTGAGCTGTTGGTTTTGGACAAGAAGAGGCTTTCAGATATTGGGGATATCTATACTTGGTTTACTAAATATAGAGGAGAGTGCCCTAATATCGCACACTTTTTTTCTGAAGCTGATATCTAACATAAAAAAAATAAATTGAAGAAATAGTCCATACTTCAAGTGGAGTAAAAGATTGAAAGGGAAAGAAAAACTCTAAGTCTTCCTCCACTAATATATTCCAAATGAATCTTATTTAAAGATACCTCAACATGTTTCGAACATAGAAATGTTCATCTTCAGGAGAATTAAGATGTTATAAGCAAGAAAAATAACTAGTAATAACGCTTTAAGCTAGGCTTTAAGATAGTGAGAATGACACGTTAACATTCTAAGTCAGAAAAGCATCAAAAAACAAAGAACCGAAGTATTAATTTGCCAGGTGTAGGGTAATAATAGTAAAAATTAGAGGAAGCAAGGCCCATATGTGAAGCGAAATCAGTACAGCCGTGGAAAAGAGTAAAATTTAAATTTGAACATGCTGATGAAAGGGGAAGAAAAAGTGATCCAGTGTGAGGAAAGCAATGTATAAAATAGTAGAATTAAAAGTGGAAAATAGTGTTAAAATTTAATGAAGGTCGTCATAATGTGAGTAGTCAATTAACTGTAAAAGAGAAAATTCAGGTTAGTGAAAATACAATATGTGTATATGCAACTTACTCTCAAAATTTTTTAGGAATAAAAATAGTAGTAATCCCTGAGTCTTAGGTTCAACATAATTAAAGAAAAGTTCAAAACTAAATAATTTTCAAAGTGAGCAGTGAGCCAAACAGCTGAGGATTTGGAAGTGACAAGTAATAGTATAAGATGGCTGAAAAAGAACACGGCACAGAGTAAAGAGAGTGTGTCGTGTGAACGACACAGAAAAGTTAGACTGCACCAAGTATCCCTTGTGGCAGCACAGAGAAGTGATTATGGCGTTAGAGTCACAAAATCCAATTTCATCTTCTAAAAGTTAGTAAAATGGTATCAGGCAAAGATTCACACACTCTGAAAGCCTAGGTAAAACATGACTTAAAATTAAATAAATTATCAAGATTAACACTTGTATTAAGGGGAAATATCAGAAAAGCCGTAGGTGATATCACTAATAACTAATCACTGCGGGTTAAAGTTCATTGGTAAGGAGGCATAATAACACAAATAAAGAACTGTAAGGGGAGTTATGAAATAAAACCTATGATAGACCGTAAAAAGAAGAAGAAGGAAGAGACAGAAATCTTATCAGAAATCTAGAGCATTAAAAAACTGAGTGCTGTTATGTTGAATTTGATCATTTAAGCAAACTGAATTGGGATTATTAAATAATTTGTTAATTTCTAAAATTTCCAGAAGGTCCAATTTGTTACCTTTATTGCAAATATGAAGGTAGTTGGTATTGGTATCTGGATTAAAATTGTGATCATTGGTAAAAACGTGTCTAGAGAAATTAGATTTAATTTTTGAAGGGGAGAGATTCTGATTCCTGGCTCTAGCTAATTCTTTACAATGTTCGTGGACTCTAACAGAAAACTTGCGCCCCGTCTGACCTACGTAAGTGGCCTGACAACCATCGGTCGAACAACATACACTATATACACCTGATTTACAATTGATATGAACGGAATCTTTAGAGTTGCATAAAATTGATTTTAAAGAATGCTGGGTTTTAAAACTTATATTGTAATTGAATGAATTAAAAATGTTTTTAAGTTTATAGGAAATAGGGCCCCAGAAAGGTATAGAGTAAAAATTTGTTGTTTTTGAGAGGTTAGTAGAAATAAGAGTTTTGTTAAGATTTCTAATAAGGTGTCTATAGTATATCTTATTCAGCAAGGAAAGTGGAAAACCATTGTTAACACCAATCTGCCTGATAATATTCAATTCTAACCTAAATTCGTGGTCTTCAAGGGGAATGGTAAAAAGTCTAGTAAAGTAAGAATGAAAAGCAGCTAGTTTTTGGTTATGAGGATGATTAGAAAAGAAAGGTATAGTAGAATCAGTTCTCGTAGGTTTATGATATATGGAAAAAAGTATTCTGTTTGAAGATTTGGTCAATTGTAAGTCTAAGAAAGGTAGAGAATTATTAACTTCGGTTTCAAAAGTGAAAGTAATAGAAGGGTGTAAAGAATTGAGAAAAGCAATAAAACTAGCTAGACTCTCCCGGTTGCCGTTGAAGACCGCGAAGATGTCATCTACATAACGTTTAATAAAGATTATGTTAGAAAAAAGAGTATGGTTTTTAATTTTGGTTTCTAAATTAGACATAAAAACTTCAGCTAAAAAGGGAGACAGCGCAGATCCCATGGCCAGACCAGAATTTTGTTTATAAAATTTATAATTGAATTGAAAAAAGTTTTGTTTAAGAACTAAATCTACCAGACCGCAAAGGTTCTTGATGTGTAAATTTTCTAGGTTAGGAACGTTGTTAAGTAGTTGTTCGATAAGCAAAACACACTCATCAGGAGGTATGCTCGGGAAAAGGTTGGAGACATCGAAAGAAACTAAAAGAGCAGTATCAGGAACGTATAAATCTTTGAGGTCATTGGCCAATTGAGAAGAATTCTTAACTGAGAATGGACTCCACTTGAAGTATGGACTATTTCTTCAATTTAAAAACAGCCGGTCAGGCAACTTTAGTCCGTGAATACAAACAGAATTTACTAAGAAGAAAACTAGTACAACTAGACATATGGTTTAACAACGAATGCATCAGAAGGGGCTTACGTCCGAGGTACATCTCAATCCGTACAAGATCCACTTCGACTTCATCGAAGAAGGCCATGCAAGCTGCCACCAAGGTTTGGTTGACGGAGGAAGTTAAAAAACACTTCTTTAAACTTAATTTGATAAATTTAAAACTAAAGTTTCTCTATTTTAAACTTAACGATATTTTACATCATTCTCAATGGGATTCTCTTTGTTCCTCTCTTCTTTGTTACGTTCAAGACATGAAATACTTAAAATTTCAACGCTTAAAACAAAAATTAGATAATTTGCATAAATACCAGAGTTCTCATTCTGATCTTAGGAATATCTCATACAAAAATCACAACAATATCTTTAATTCCACAACTCTTTCTAACAATAATCTTTCACATAACATTAGCTTCGATAACTCTATTTTCATTTCAGAATTACATGAAACTCACAATTCCTCTAACTTTCCAAATTTTAAATTTCACCAAAAGACTTTGAATTTATCTAATACAAACTTTGAAAATGCTGAAATTGACTTACTAAACCGAGGCTTGAAATACAATTTTCACTTTTCTCCTAAAGTCAAAGATTTTGAAGTACTTGCAGTCGAATGTGAGAATATCATTTCTAGGTCGAGTGAAGCCACTAAGAGAGAAACACTGAGATCCCAATGCACTTACTGTTTGAACTCTTCGTATAAAAATAACAATATGTCTGATTCCAACAATGACCTACGATTGCTTAAGTCTATAAAGACAAAAATACGTAATGATGACTTGGTTCTTTCAAAAGCCGATAAGGGTAACTGTCTTGTGATCTTAGAGAGAACACACTACATTAATAAGGTCGAAGACTTCCTCTCTTCCGATAACTTTTCTTTAATCAGTCACAACCCTATACAGATAAATTTATGTTAAATTTCAAAAAAATTCTTAAATCAACAAATGACACTCTAACGTTCTTTAATACCAATAGATTTAAACTTACTCCAGTTAATTCGTCAATACCTCTTCTATATGGTCTCCCTAAGATACACAAACAGAATGTCCCTATTAGACCAGTTGTCTCTTATTGTGGCTCACCATGTTACAGACTGAGCTCATGGCTTAACAGTACTCTTATTTCTCTAACTAATTTCAAAAGTCCATTCTCAGTTAAGAATTCTTCTCAATTGGCCAATGACCTCAAAGATTTATACGTTCCTGATACTGCTCTTTTAGTTTCTTTCGATGTCTCCAACCTTTTCCCGAGCATACCTCCTGATGAGTGTGTTTTGCTTATCGAACAACTACTTAACAACGTTCCTAACCTAGAAAATTTACACATCAAGAACCTTTGCGGTCTGGTAGATTTAGTTCTTAAACAAAACTTTTTTCAATTCAATTATAAATTTTATAAACAAAATTCTGGTCTGGCCATGGGATCTGCGCTGTCTCCCTTTTTAGCTGAAGTTTTTATGTCTAATTTAGAAACCAAAATTAAAAACCATACTCTTTTTTCTAACATAATCTTTATTAAACGTTATGTAGATGACATCTTCGCGGTCTTCAACGGCAACCGGGAGAGTCTAGCTAGTTTTATTGCTTTTCTCAATTCTTTACACCCTTCTATTACTTTCACTTTTGAAACCGAAGTTAATAATTCTCTACCTTTCTTAGACTTACAATTGACCAAATCTTCAAACAGAATACTTTTTTCCATATATCATAAACCTACGAGTACTGATTCTACTATACCTTTCTTTTCTAATCATCCTCATAACCAAAAACTAGCTGCTTTTCATTCTTACTTTACTAGACTTTTTACCATTCCCCTTGAAGACCACGAATTTAGGTTAGAATTGAATATTATCAGGCAGATTGGTGTTAACAATGGTTTTCCACTTTCCTTGCTGAATAAGATATACTATAGACACCTTAATAGAAATCTTAACAAAACTCTTATTTCTACTAACCTCTCAAAAACAACAAATTTTTACTCTATACCTTTCTGGGGCCCTATTTCCTATAAACTTAAAAACATTTTTAATTCATTCAATTACAATATAAGTTTTAAAACCCAACATTCTTTAAAATCAATTTTATGCAACTCTAAAGTGTCCGTTCATATCAATTGTAAATCAGGTGTATATAGTGTATGTTGTTCGACCGATGGTTGTCAGGCCACTTACGTAGGTCAGACGGGGCGCAAGTTTTCTGTTAGAGTCCACGAACATTGTAAAGAATTAGCTAGAGCCAGGAATCAGAATCTCTCCCCTTCAAAAATTAAATCTAATTTCTCTAGACACGTTTTTACCAATGATCACAATTTTAATCCAGATACCAATACCAACTACCTTCATATTTGCAATAAAGGTAACAAATTGGACCTTCTGGAAATTTTAGAAATTAACAAATTATTTAATAATCCCAATTCAGTTTGCTTAAATGATCAAATTCAACATAACAGCACTCAGTTTTTTAATGCTCTAGATTTCTGATAAGATTTCTGTCTCTTCCTTCTTCTTCTTTTTACGGTCTATCATAGGTTTTATTTCATAACTCCCCTTACAGTTCTTTATTTGTGTTATTATGCCTCCTTACCAATGAACTTTAACCCGCAGTGATTAGTTATTAGTGATATCACCTACGGCTTTTCTGATATTTCCCCTTAATACAAGTGTTAATCTTGATAATTTATTTAATTTTAAGTCATGTTTTACCTAGGCTTTCAGAGTGTGTGAATCTTTGCCTGATACCATTTTACTAACTTTTAGAAGATGAAATTGGATTTTGTGACTCTAACGCCATAATCACTTCTCTGTGCTGCCACAAGGGATACTTGATGCAGTCTAACTTTTCTGTGTCGTTCACACGACACACTCTCTTTACTCTGTGCCGTGTTCTTTTTCAGCCATCTTATACTATTACTTGTCACTTCCAAATCCTCAGCTGTTTGGCTCACTGCTCACTTTGAAAATTATTTAGTTTTGAACTTTTCTTTAATTATGTTGAACCTAAGACTCAGGGATTACTACTATTTTTATTCCTAAAAAATTTTGAGAGTAAGTTGCATATACACATATTGTATTTTCACTAACCTGAATTTTCTCTTTTACAGTTAATTGACTACTCACATTATGACGACCTTCATTAAATTTTAACACTATTTTCCACTTTTAATTCTACTATTTTATACATTGCTTTCCTCACACTGGATCACTTTTTCTTCCCCTTTCATCAGCATGTTCAAATTGAAATTTTACTCTTTTCCACGGCTGTACTGATTTCGCTTCACATATGGGCCTTGCTTCCTCTAATTTTTACTATTATTACCCTACACCTGGCAAATTAATACTTCGGTTCTTTGTTTTTTGATGCTTTTCTGACTTAGAATGTTAACGTGTCATTCTCACTATCTTAAAGCCTAGCTTAAAGCGTTATTACTAGTTATTTTTCTTGCTTATAACATCTTAATTCTCCTGAAGATGAACATTTCTATGTTCGAAACATGTTGAGGTATCTTTAAATAAGATTCATTTGGAATATATTAGTGGAGGAAGACTTAGAGTTTTTCTTTCCCTTTCATAAAAAAAATAGTTTGATATTACCAAATTAGGGTATTGATAATATTGTTATTACTAAAGCAATATATAACTAAAAAATAGTTATTTTCCTAACAAGTGCGCAAAGTGATACTTTTCCGCACGCAAGTACAGTTGGACGAACGACGCGAAGCGGAGTTCGGATAAGTTCTTGCGTGCGGAAAAGCACTTTGCGCACTTGTTAGGAACAACATTTTTCCTACGAGCTTCATATCAGATAACAACAAAAATAAAAATATGATAATTTATTTAATAATTTTTAATTCGACTTTAAAGAAAGAACTATAATATACTTACAACTAAAAATTCCATAACAAAAAAAAATAATAGAAAATTAAAAAATTACATAACAATAAAAAAAATAATAGGAAACTTAATTATTTGTTTATAACATTTATATTTATCGTCAGAGCTGCTCATTTTAACAGTGTTTATATATATTCCCTACCAAGGAGATTTTTGAATAGTTTTACTTTTCCGCACCCAGTGCGGATAAAAGTCTTATCCGCACTAGTGCGGAAAAGTGTAACTTTGCACACAAAAATGCGTGCGCAAAGTACTACTTTGCGCACGCTCGTAGGAAAAATATATTTTTCAAATAGTTTTTTGTAAACTTAAAAAATAACAATATAAAACATTTTTGACTAAAACTAATATGGTAGCCTAATATCGCATATGCGATATTTAGGCATCCATAAGGAAAGCTACATTAGGCAACTTTATCCCGATAAGCAGAAATTGTAATTCCATACTTCTTACGACGTTAACTGCTGCCAGCGTTGACTGTTTATCCCATTTTTTGATGCCATTTTATCTGGAACAAATTAGGAACAATAAACTAAATTGTATATTTAAGGTTCCAAATATCGCACAGTGCGATATTGGGAAATCTTTACCCATGCGATATTGAGGCACCTAGCCCATATGAGGTTAAGTTAACAAAAAAAAATAGTCACAATTAGTTTTCGCCACATTTGTATTATTATAATAAGCAAAACATACCTAATTAACCATAATATATAGGGGTTAACACATTTTACTTACCTGTTTTGCAAAAAAAACACTTATTATTAGAGTAAAATATAAACTCACAATCGGCTTGCATAACAAACAACACACTGCCGCCATCTATTAGGTTTTATTGGCACTGAACCTAATGCATGGCCTTCGGTGAGGACTTTCCTTAGTCGCAATATAGATTTCTACCTATAAAATGATTTAGTTTTTAAAAAATCCCACTGTTCGGTATTAGGGAACCGTGCGATATTAGGGCACTCTCCTCTATGGGTATTTTGATTTATGAAAGCTGCTTCTTTGAACTTTCGTTTTCTCCAGTGCTGTTCCGTGTCCAAAACCTTGGCTTTTGACCACTGTATATTATGCTGATTAGTCCGTACATGTTCCGCTATACCGGATCTCGAAGTTTCACCTCTTTGAGTGTGTTTCAGATGTTCTTTAACTCGTACGGAAAGAGGTATTTTTGTTTCTCCGTACGATTCGCCACACTCGCAAGGGATATGATAGATACAATTTTTTGTGTTTTCATTACGGGGGGGGTTTACTTTTATAAGAAAGCTTCTAAGTGTATTTCCGGATTTGAAGGCTGTTTTGATATTATAGTTTTTGATTATCCTTCTAATCTTTTCAGAAATCCCTTTGACATAAGGTACTGTGAGGAATGCTTGCTCCTCTTTCGTTTCTGTATTAGTTTTTACTTCGCGATTTTTAAATTTTGAGATGGAATTCAAAGAAGCAGCTTTCATAAATCAAAATACCCATATATTTAGTAAACCAAGTATAGATATCCCCAATATCTGGAAGCCTCTTCTTGTCCAAAACCAACAGCTCAACTCAACTTCACACTCCAATAAGCACGTATAGGCGGAGTCATCAAGCTTCATTGCACATGCACATGGATAGTATTTGCCTTAGAATTATAATTTAGTTTACACTTGAAAACGGTTAGATACCTAACTTACCAATACGTTGTGTTAAGTAGCAAAATAAAGACAATGGAAGTCCAACAAGGTAATTTTTTTGATATTACTTCATTGTCTACCACCTTCAAACAATCTTTGCTTAATGTGTAGGCAAAACTTCAAGGATAAGTTCTACGTTTATAATTCCGATTAACGAGCATTTGTGCAATTTTTATGTTATCATGATCGATATTTTATAATTATTTTGCACCTCTATAGATCATTGCTGTCCAAATTCAAGTGGCCCAAGGGCCGTAGTAAATAAAATTGCGGTGTGCAGAGTGTGGCTTTATAAAATACTTCTTAGGCAATTTTATTAGTGATTTGTAATAGAAACAAACAAAACTTGTTTGTTGTATAATTATTTTTATTTATTCCAAAATTTAACAAAGAACCCCGCACTTCTCTTATGAAAAATGACCCTCGGTTAAATTTTTTAAATTTTTAGTATGCTAACATGAACAGTTTCTACTTTTTACACTAGTTCAAAAAAGTATGTTACTTTTTGCACTAGTGCTGGCCATTAATGTATGATTTTTTATACATTAATTAAGGTTGTAAATACACGGTCGATGGAAAAAATAATTAAATAATTAAATATAGGTAAAAAAATTTTAAATTTTAGTTTTAATTCGTGCTTTCAAAAATAATTTTTTTTCCCAAGTTTCTATGCTTAGTATGCTTTCCGAGATATGGCCGGTGGCCACCCTTAATGAAACACCCTGTATGGGGTTCTAATTTACTGACTTTTACATCGGAATCGTTCAGTCAACTAAAGGGTTTTCCAATAAGAACGATATGATTTCAAAATGAAATAAAATTAAAATAATTTTAGATACAACAACGTTTTATATTATCTTAAATTATAGTCGATAACATTTATGTTTTGAATAACACATCGTTTAAATGTCCTCCGCGACTTCGTGTACACGAGCGAATTCGACGAACCCAATTTTCGATGACTTTATGCAATAAATCTGACGAATGCAGGGTTCAATGTTCAACCTTAATGCATCGAGTGTTTGTGGTCTGTTTTCATAAACCTTAGATTTCAAATAGCTCCACAAGAAGTAATCTAAAGGAGTTAAATCACAGCTTCTTGGAGGCCACTGAACAGTAGCATTCCTTGAAATTATCCTTTCGTCAAACTTTTCTTGCAGTATATCGATAGTTTCATGAGCAGTGTGACATGTGGCACCGTCTTGCTGGAACCACATATCCTCCAAATCAAGTGCATCTAAATTTGGCCACAAAAATGTCTTAACATCTGTCGATATCGTTTACCATTCACTGTAACTGCATCTCCTGCCTCATTTTGGAAAAAAAATGGTCCGATGATGCCATCATACCATAAACCACACCATACAGTTACCTTTAGCGGATACAAAGGCTTCTCATGAATCTGTTGTGGATTGTTTTCACACCAAAAACGGCAATTTTGCTTGTTAACGTATCCACTTAACCAAAATGAGCTTCATCTAAAAAGATAATTTTTTTGGCAAAATTAGGATCCCTTTCAAGTTGTTCTAAACTCCAAGCAGAAAATTCTCTGCGCCGACGATGGTCCAGTGGCTTAAGTTCTTGTGTCAAAACAATCTTATACGGGTGTAAATTTAAGTCTTCTTTCAAAATACGCCAAGTTGTCGTATTTTTAATCCTTAACTCTTGAGCACGACGAGGAATTGATAAATTTTGATCCACTGCAACACTAGCTCTTACAGCAGCAATATTCTCAACAGTTCTTGCGTTTCGATGTCTTCTTGGTGTTTTTACATCGTGAAGAGTAAAATTATTTTCAAATTTCTCAACAATTCGACGAATGGCAAGCAAAGGAGTACGATTATTTACATCAAAGTTTTCGCGAAGTGCGCGATAAGTGTTCACAAAAGATCGTCTATTTTCGTAAAATTTTTGGATAATAACCAAACGTTCTTGAAGCGCATATTTAGCCATAATAAATTGTTATAGTTTACTGACAATAACTGACAACTGGTGACAGATATAACTTTATTACCATGGTTACCATATCGTTTCAAAATTATATCGTTCTTATTGGAAAGCCCTTTATAATCGTAAGTCACGAACCTTAGCTTCTTTTAATTGCTGATAGATTAAACCCTTAAACGAAATTTAATAATAACATATCTCATTCATCCGTTTCTATTTCGGTCTGTTTACTGTTACTATAATTTTATTTAAATGTGTTTGTATTTAGTACACATAAATATCTTCGTCGGCATTTTCTAAATTCTACCCAAACATTGCCAAAGCGAGGAGCTTCGTAACTGGATTTAAGGTTATCTTTTTCTTGAATTTCGTATAATAATTCAATAAGTCTCTATAGGAGAAAACATATTTTTCGAATACGGCGGAATAATCGCCTGCACACTCAACTAACGCGCCAAAAATTGGAAAGTTTCTTTACTAAATTTGAACTCGGCAGAGCAACCAAGCAGCGGCCGCAATTTGCTTTACATTTTCGTATATCTGCTATCCGTATTTGGGATGATGGAAATTTATATTTAAATTTCCCGAGCCATCAGCTATGTTACATACCTAGGAAAAGCAATTCTATAATCGATATCGTTTTATCATACTTTAACGGTAAAGGGTTTAATCTTTTGAAAGCCTGATTCATCTCAAGCTTTACTTCCTTAACCTTATAGACCAGGGTCGATAATTTTTGAAACCAAAAAAAATAACAGTAGGATGAAACTCTTTGGAAAAGGAAGAGAATATAACAAAAATGAAAGAAAAAAAATAATTTACAGGCGATCCGAGGTCGGGAAGTGGAAGGGGGTGAGTTTTTAAGGGTAGAAAACGATTTATCTCGATTTCCGGCAAAACTACAAGTCCTATGGAAAAACGTTAAACAGCAAAGTTGTAGGTAATAAAAAGATCTACAACTTTTGAATTTACACTTTTTTCACATAACCTCAAAATTTATGTGAAAAATTCAAATAACCAAGTTTTTGGTTTTTTATTTGTATCTTTTATAAAAAAAAATTTTTTTTTTACGAAATTTGGTGAAAACTTACCTTTTTATGTCCCAAACACACTGTAATTTTTTTGATTTAAAATATTTATTTTTTCACCTTATTTTGACTTAATTTCAAAAAGCACCCTAATTTTCAATCGAAAATTCTCACGTAAAAATATCTGCTTTTTTAAAAAAGTCGGTGGGCTTTTTGTTCGTTGAAATCTCTACTTTTTGATGGTGTAAAAATATACTATGGTAAATGTGATGAAATCCCCTTTAAATCCTACCTTTTAGAATTATTTTCGCATATTTTTTGCGATCTTTATGTTTTATGGATTTGAAATTTTTTTGTTTATCAATGTAACATGGAATCTTACGTTTTTCGTGTAATTAAAGTATACATTTTAATAAATAGCTCAAAATTGTACATAATAATTTTTAAAAAAATTCGGATTCGAGTTTTTTTCGTTTCTTTGCATTTTTTGAGAACATTTACCATAGTAATATATTTTTTTTTACACCACCAGAAAGTAGAGATTTCAACAAACAAAAAGCCCAACGACTTTTTTAAAAAAGCAGTTATTTTGACGTGAGAATTTTCGATTGAAAATTAGGTGCTTTTTCGAAATTAAGTCAAAATAAGGTGAAAAAATAAATATTTTAAATCAAAAAAATGACAGTGTGTTTGGGACATAAAAAGGTAAGTTTTCACCAAATTTCGTGAAAAAAAAAATTCTTGTAAAAGATAAAAATAAAAAACAAAAAACTTGGTTATTTGAATTTTTCACATAAATTTTGAGGTTATGTGAAAAAGTGTAAATACAAAAGTTGTAGATCTTTTTGTTACCTACAACTTTGCCATTTAACGTTTTTCCATAGGACTTGTAGTTTTGCCGGAAATCGAAATAAATCGTTTTCTACCCTTAAAAACTCACCCCCTTCCACTTTCCGACCTCGGATCGCCCGTAATTTATTTTTCCTTTCATTTTGTTATATTCTCTTCCTTTTCCAATGGGTTTCATCCTACTATTATTTTTTTTGGTTTCAAATATTATCGACCCTGGTCTATACTTCATTAACGTTAGGTATTACTCCATACTTTTTCAAAAATCTGAAATTTTGAATTACCCACCGAGAAATTTAATTAAACAAAATACACTCTGATAAAAACACGCGAATCGACGACGGCTGCCGATGACGTTCAGCTTACCTGTTCTTTTGTTTTTCAGTTATCGAAACAAAGAGAAGTTTACAATCAGCCGCTTAACTGTTAAATAAAATAAGTTTTTGCCTGGTTGGGAGGATATATATCCGTGATAAATATCCTGATATATATCTTGATACATATCATGATATTTATGCGACGATATTTATCCTGATATATATCAATATTTTTTTTCTAAAATTCTATTCATTAGTATAAAATATGGCCCCGCTGCCGCTGAGCCGGCAACAGCGTATTATGCTGCTTACGATGCGGTGATTCCCCATCTTTCCGAGACATTGACTACTTGTTCAACTTGTTGTGTTTTTTGCCGCGTGGCATTTTTATTTAGTTCGGATTTCTGATTGAACGGAGCAATATTTTGCTGTTTGTTTTATGAAATAAAAATTTTACAATGCCAAAAATTAAAAATCCAGTTTGGGTTCATTTAGATTTAATTAACACGCCCAGTAATTCTTGGTTTTAAGTTGAACCATAGTTAAAAGCAAAAATATATGATGTGTTCATATTCATAAACTTGTTTTTTTTACATACATTTTACATTCCTAACATAGGAGTACTAAAAAAACTTGTTATTGTGATAGATCATTGAATAGAATTGAAATACAAATTTACAGGTTTATAACATGTTTATATTAAATTAAGTGATTTTGAATTTTTAAAATATATTTTTACAGAAAACAGACGAAATAATTTAAAAATAATTAAAAATAAATATCCAATTTTGGATATATATCGGATATTTGGATATTTATATAAATATCATGATATTTGAAGAAGTAGTCCATACTCAAAGCGGAGTTAAAAGTATAGAATCATGATATTTGCCAACTCTGATTTTTTGTTATGGGATGACGTCGATCTGTTGTGTTCAATTTTTATGGTTCCGCGGAGTCTTTGTCATTATTTGATTTTGATTCTATAAATCTAAATATACCTACACTAAGAAAAAATATTTTATTCCTTATAAGAATTCACGTATTCTTTATAAAACTGTTTAATATTATATGTGACAGCAACGCGCTCTCCTTCTGTAAGGCCACGAAAATCGCTAGACCGTTGTGTAGTGATAATATCACGGTAATTTAGCCAATAGGAAATAGGCGTTAATGCTACCATAGAATGGTTTATGGCCGTTATTGCTCTGAATGCTCACAGTATTTATCAAGTTCTATTGGGCGTGTAATCTGGTTTTATATACCTTATTAGTTCCGACTGGCAATTATAATGAAACTTGACATTATTCATAATAATATTAGCTTGCTACGGTTAATAAAGCATATACTTACCACTGATAATCAGTACTGTAGTGCCCAAAAATTTAAATATTTTCTAGTGTGATATTGTTCTTGTCGTATAACATTGCATATGGATTATCTATTATGCAACATGGTTTACTGAGATGGTAAAATTTTTCCGTAGATTATAAAGTCCAATACTAATGATGCGTTGTGCGAAATAAGATGCTTTTATTGCTTTATCTTCTGACATGTAATATATTGTATTCCTGGGTGTAACTCTAACCATAAAAATGTTTTAAAGGCAGGTGAAGAGAGTGTAATATATTTTTATAGTTTAGATTTGACCAATGACTGTATAAAAATTGTTAACCAGATTTTAGTGGACATTGATATGAAGGTAAAAGTTTTTTAAAAGGTAATAAATTGGCTTACAATGATTTGAAATGGATAAGCAGGTAGTCTCAGCTTGAAAGCTTATTTTCTCGGTACTAATTCATACATTGTGAAAGTAACGAAGTTACCCAGATACTAAATTTTGAGACTTCAGAAGTTGATAGTCAATCCTGTTTAAACGCAGAAGATAATAATGTGTATAATAGAATATTATTTATTCGATCAAATAAATCTACTCGTAGTGGAACAAAAACAGCTTCTCAACGCATTATTACTATTATTTAATAATTAGGTAAGTTGTTCTTGTTATCCAAAACTATTTATTACTTTTTTGTACATTTTTCAATATTAATATAGTGGCACAGAGCCAAAAAAAAAACACAAAAAAAATCAGAAAGAATAAAAACTCGCCGGTTGCCACGCGTCGTAATACTAGCTTGTGTATTCGCAACTCCCAGATGATGCGGCGTTGCCCGATGTCACTTCATGGCTTCTTTTCAAGGTGGTTGTGGCCATAACTATTAGAGATATCGTAAAAATGATTATAAACTTTTTTATTCGGATTTAAATGCTCTACAATTATTTACTTTTTTTTTCTAAGCTACGAATGAAAAAACATTTTTAAGTCCCTTGTGCAAGAATTGAATACAAAATAATTATACGAAGTGTCTTTTCAGACGATAAAATGTGCCTTCCACCAAAAAAGCCAGCTTTCTAACTACAATTCCTTTTTAAGCGTTCCGTTTATTGGACTATTATCGTAATACGTGTTTGCAAAAAGATGGAAGGCTGGACCTAATGGCTGGTTATAGGGAGTAGCTTTGTGAGTAGTCTTTTTGTACGCTATTGTTCTTAATGGGTGCGTAATTGATGATAACGCAAATATTACAGCGCGAAAAAGTTACCTTAGGATTAAATATTTAGATACAATAATTATTTATACTACAAGGGATGTAAGTAACATTTACTAGTTAAGAACGAATAATAAAGTTCGAGACTAGTAAATATACTTACATTCCGTGAAGTATAAAACATTTTCTCCTCCCTGCAGAATTTATTCTTGGATTTTTATTAATTTAATTCGATACTTTTCGTATGAAATTATGGACAGCTTTGACCGGTTTCTATAGCATCATAAGCATTGTTATTTTAACAACAACATCAAGCTGACAGTTTATGTTCAAAAATTGAGAGAAATTGAAATCATTGATTTGTATAACAGCCAAATGGATATGGAAGAATCAGCAAATGACGATTTTTTTTTAATATGGCCAAAACGGAAATACAAAACTGTCCTTCCTTGTTCAAAAAGTCGAGAATTTATATAAAAGCCCAAGCTATTATTTATATAAATAAACTAATTTAGTTTTCAATAAAAAGGACACTTAGAGTACAAAATAAAATAAATAACCCGATAATTTTCTCAAAAAAAGAGCCTTCTTGTCCACTTCCGCACCTGTCCTACGCAGCAACTGCTAAATTGGATACAATTTAATTGTTTGAACAAAATACAATTATAATAAAAACAATATATCATAGATTTGGTTATTCTTTCTACTAAAATATTCAATGACATAACCGAGATAACCCGCAATAGTCTTTGCACTATTAGCTTTCTAGGACTGTCACGTCGGAAAAATGTCCATTCCGCACCTACGAAATCCACACATTAAGACAGCGTCAGTTTGGCATCAGTGCGTTTTTATCATTTCTGGTTTTGTTATAGTGTTGTGCGCCGCTTAAAGATATTGGTAAGTACCCGTTTTTTGATATATATTGGCAAAACAGTTAATTAAAAAAGAAAGTAAAAAATGCTCACTTTCTTGCGTGTCCTCTCTGCACCGCAGTTTGCGTTTACGTTACGTATTTCTTTTAGAAAAATAGATTATGGTATGGTGCATTTTTAGGTGGGCAAAACATAACCTAAGAATAATTCGAATCCGCGTTGCCAGATTTTGTGAATAAATTAAAAAGTCAAAAAATGTCCATTCGGCACCGTCCGTTCCGTGCCTGTTTTACGTTGGTGCGGATTGGACAGTTAGGTGCGGATTTGACATAAATAAGTATTTATCGGTGTTGGTGAATGGTAATGTTGTCTTTTCTTAGTACTTATTTGAAATTTACATTTTGATTTTAAATAAATAGTTCTTTACCTTATTTTTATATTGATTTAATCGAATTTAATCATATACGATGTCCAATCCGCACCTTAAGTGTCAAGTCCGCACCTTTTGTAAAAAAGGTTAAAAAAAAATTGAAGCACCCAAATTAATATTTTTAGTCTATTTTTTATAAAGACTGGAAACGTTCTTTAATTTTAATTTCCTTAAAATATTCTAGGGGCATTTACCGATGAAAAATATATCCCAAAATATTATTTTTATATTTGGGTCAATAAATTTTTCTCTTAGTTTTTTTCAAGATAGTATTTTATTCACACAAGATATATTTTTTGAAGATATGGACGTCTATTCTCCAATTTAAGAGAAGTGAACGCTCTCTCGCGAGAAGGGACAATTCACATCATATGCTCACATCGTATGGAAATGAATAGTAATTTTAAGTTTCAAGAATACAGTTTAAACATTTTTAAGAGAAAAAGTAATCACTTCTCTTGAAATGATCATTCGCCTATTTCGAGAATAGACGTCCTGTTGTAATTTAAGTTTTGTTAATATATAATGCATAATTTATTCTTACTTTTTAGCATAAAAAATTGCCTTGGTTTTTAAGGTGCGGAATGGACAAAATTATCGATCTTTTTGAGCAAAATAGCGTTTTCAGACCTTATTTTACAAAAAGCTGTTGATTTTATTCCCGAATTTCTATCCTCACACCTTTGCTAAGTAAGGCAAATAACAAAAATATTAATATTTAAACTTAAAAAAATTAGAGTATAAAAAATGGTTTTGGCCATATTAAAAAAAAATCGTCAAATATCGCTTGTATGCCAGAAAAATCGCCAAAGAGGTATGAAGCAACGTATCAATACTTTAAGAAATGGTGCCAAACAAAGACTGCTACTGCAGTTTCAGAAACCTTGCTTTTGGCGTACTTTCACGACAAATCTGCTGTAATTAAGTCTCCATCAAGCCTATGGTGTGAATATTCCATGCTGAAGTCCACCCTTTTCATAAAGGAAAACATAGATATTTCCAAGTATCCTAAACTTCGAGCATTTTTAAAAAGAAAAAATGACGGATATGAACCCAAAAAATCTAATGTGTTTGACAGGGAAGATGTAAATAAATTCCTGTTTGAAGCCCCCGATGATATTTATTTATTGATGAAGGTTTTAATGATAATGGGAATTGCTGGAGCGTGCCGTTCTAGTGAACTATGTGCAATGAAAATGGACAATGTTGAATTAAGGCATGAAGTCATGTTTGTAACTATTCCTGATTCCAAAAATGGAATGGCACGTAAATTTATAGTGACTAAAAGTGACGATGAGAAGGTTTGTTATTTCAAAATAGTTCGAAATTACATTGATATAAGGATCCCACATGACGAATTTTAAGCCTCGCTTCTTCATGCGATATCAAAATGGAAAGTGCTTAAAGCAGCCTGTCGGGAAAAACTCGATTTCTTCAATTCCAAGTAAAATTGAATCTATACTTTTAGAAATTTAAGGAGTATACTGGACACTCCCTTAGAAGAACGTCGGCCACTTTATTAGCCAATACTGGAGTTGATATTTTAGCCCTCAAGCGACATGGCGGATGGAAATCTGCAATTATTGTGGTAAGTTATGTATAGCGGAGAGCGTCAACAATAAAAAGGAAGTTGCAAGTAAAATTTTATACAATATTACGAAGCCAGAAGTCTCCTGCAGTAGTTCAAGAGTAACAGAAAGTTTGGTTGGAGATGGAGAAATTATGGAGTCAAAACATTTCATACAAATTGAGAAAAAACGAGAAAACATTTATTCACATTTTGTAAATAATGTTCATAATTGTAATAATTGTACTATTAATATTCATATCACTTAATATTACTCAATTTTTATCAATCATTGTTTTTAATTGGCATAAATTATTACCACCCAAGGGTGGTAAGTTGACTTACAACCCGTCGTCAAGGGCAATCGATACCTTTTTGGTAATTGTTACTTACGTCCTTCAAAACAGTGTCAAAATGCGTTGTTTAGAATATAGGGAGGAGAAAAATAATTATATTTATTCACACCCGGTTATTTTCGCCTACTACAGCTATGTAGATTATACTTATGTAGTCACTAATTTAAAATTTTTAGTAGGGTGAGGGATAAGGTATACCGAATATGGTGTTCAAAACTTAGGAGAAAATCGTCATTTTAATTCATTAAAAACACACAGCCAATCTATAATACTAAAACTGTAAAGCGTTCAGCCTAAACCCCTAATAGAATCATGAAATTTCGAGCATGTATTCTATTTCTTCTCTTGTAAATTTTACCATATGCTTTTTTAAATAAGTATTAGAAAATTCTGCATAATTAAAAGAAAAAGAAAATATAGTGGCATATCGGGCATATTTTCTTTTTCTTTTAATTATTTTCGCGGACACTATTATCATCTTTTAAACATTTTTATCACTATTATCATCTTTTATTCTGCATAATGTTTGGAATACGTTAACTAGTCCCAATCCAAGTTTGGGTCAAAACGACATCACTCACCTTCAATCTATATTCACAAAGAATCTTAAATAATAAATTCCCTTTCATAGATGGGACGAGAGTAGTTGATAAACATGTTTTATTCGAAAAAGATGCAGCGGAAGACAGGCCCGTACTTAGGTCGTTGGTTGGTGGACTTTTATGTTGTTTCGTTTCAGGATGGTTCCTGATTATTCTGTAAAAAAAGATGTATAAAGGGTGTTATGGAATTAACGTATTATATTTAAACCCGTAAACCCGGATATGAAAACACAATGCAGAAAAATCTTTTTTGTAATTTGGTATCATAACAAGTCTATTACGATACGCATTTGCGTATCGTAATGAAGCTATTTCGATACCCGTTTTTTTCTTTATTTGAAGTTGGTAACATTTAAAGGTTTTATTTCATTGACTTTCGCGGCCTTTGTGATTTACGAGAAAACCCATTTTTCGCAGAGGAAAAATAGCTTGATAACCTACTTTTTTATTCTGTGTGGATAACAGTCATGTATGTTGGTTGCATAAATCTATAAATCAATCTTTTGTAGATGCTTCACGCGATTATTTTCTGCCAAATCCTATCCAATCTACTAACCTTCCAATGTCGATTTTAACTTCAACTTTATTTGAATTTTCCATCTTCCCTATACTAAATTGCAATGCCGTGACGTAAAATCACGTCTTTTGAAATTCGAAAACAAGTAGCAAAATCGCCCGAATTTCCGAACGCTCTGTATAGGCAACACATTAAACATTTCCTACACTATTACATTTTCTTCACCTCAATTATTACCGGGTTTGTTTTGTGCTTTTCTTGTGTTGTGTTTTTTATTTTTCCCACTTGAAAACCAAGCACCATGATTCAAAAAAGGGCGTGGTACCCAAAAAATTTTCACCTGCGGCGCATTTTTTGCGCCTTTGGCGCGATCCCGATGCCCCCCCCCCCCCGAAAACAAATCCTGGCTACGTGCCTGATCCTAGCCGATCGATTACCCCCCCCCCCCCTGCTGGATACGCCGTTGTCTATTAGTTCTTTCAACATCTAATGTAATCGGACAATACTGCAACTTAGGTAGCCAAGATACAACTTCGTTGGATGGTTTACCTTTATAAATGCTTTTTACTGCAGTTAGATACTTAAATCCGTCATTCTTTTTTACAGTGTCATCCAATTTGTTCCTTACTTGACCTCCTACTTTGTCATGTCAACAAGATATTTAGCTACACTTGCACTTTTAACAACTCTTTACTTTGCACAACACACTGCGAATCGTCATCTAAATCCAAAATTAGTTCTTTAATGGCTTTGAAATGCTCTGCGTAGAATATTGCGGCCCTAATCCATGTTCCCCACTGGTTAATTACAGGTTGTGGAGGTAAACTCCTGGTAATCTCTTCTTATACAACTGCACTCTTAGAGGTGCTTTCAGAAATAATTTTTTACATTTGAAATTACCAAAGGTTTATTTACAAGTATGTATTACAAATCGATATAAATACAGTTTGTTAAGCAGGTAATAATAACGCATTATTAAGTGACAATAAACAAAACAGCCCTTATCAATACCCCGGAAACCCCCAATAAATACCTTAATTATGTATAACCAAAATGTAAATATAATTATTATATGTCGGATTAAAAAATCCCTGAAATAAGTACGGAACTGGACATTAAAGCTTTAAAGTTTTAAATGTTTTGATAAAGCCGAAAACATAAAAATATGCTCTTAAAATAATAATTTATAAAAAATATGCATCTTAACATAGTATAAAACAAAGTCGCTATCGCCCGTCTGTCCCTATATCCCTATATGTGCTTAAATCTTTAAAACTACGCAACGGATTTTGAAGCGGTTTTTTTTAATAGATAGAGTGATTCAAGAGGAAGGTTTTTATGTATAATTAGCAACCCGCCCCGGCTTCGCACGGGTGCAATTTCAGAAAGTGGCATGCCGGGTACACGCTAGTTTTATTATAAAATTGACAAAATACGCAAAAAAATGCATATGTATATGCATTTTGCATATATTCCGCCCTTTACTTATCATATTCGAAGGGTCAGGTATTCAAAACCACTTAAAACTAGAGGCTATAAGACGGATTTTATAAATTATACTTTTGTTTGAATTTTTCGCATAAAAACTCCTATGTGCGCTGCGTGTATATCGAAAGAGGAATTACTCCATGCCGATCTTATTTTTATAATACCAAAAATTTTTGTAAAGAAAAATGTTTTCTAAAAAATAAAAAAGTTTTTGCTATTGTTAAATCAATACGTCGACATACTGTATAAATTTCATAATTTATTACATATTATATTTGATGAAATAAAATTTTTATGCCTTGTTATAGCAAAACAAATTTACATATTTTAATTTTTTATTTAAAACAATTGTGGTTTGCGTGTATGTTTAATCTTGTTTGACAAAATACTGACTTTAGAAGAATTGTGAAATATTTTTTGACCTTTTTTACAAATCTTAAAGGTAAGTGGGTGCTGTAAAACGTTTAGTGATATCTACTTTGACCAAAATAAAATAAAAGCTTTTATTTAGCCCGATTTCTTTTAATACTGAATTTCGAGTAGGTACAGGGTTATCCAACCAAGACTAGACAAGGCGATTTTTTGACTTTTCCTGTACTTTTATAAAAAAAACTGAAATAGCCATCTTAAGTCATTTTCTCCCGCGAATTCGAATATCTTCAGCAAAAAACAATTGAACATCAAACAAAAGTACTAGGGGTCACTTTGATATTTTTTTAAATGGAACACCCTGTATATTTTTACATTTTTAAATTCCACATAAAATTATAATTATTTTTTATTAAATGTACTATTAGTCTATACTTCATAGTTTCCGAGATATTGACTCTCGAAAAGTGACATTTTTGAACTTTGACAGCTTATAACTTTCTAACAGTACGTCTTAGAGCAAAACGGCTTACATGTTCCTATCTTCAATTTTTATTATCTTCCCAAAAAAATCAACTTTCAATTAAACCGGAACAACTATATTTCCTTCTTTCGAGTTACATCCGGTTTAACCGGAAGTTGATTTTTTGGGAAGATAATAAAAATTGAAGATAGGGATATGTAAGCCGTTTTGCTCTAAGACGTACTGTTAGAAAGTTATAAGCTGTCAAAGTTCAAAAATGTCATTTTTCGAGAGTCAATATCTCGGAAACTATGAAGTATAGACTAATAGTGCATTTAATAAAAAATAATTATAATTTTATGTGGAATTTAAAAATGTAAAAATATACAGGGTGTTCCATTTAAAAAAATATCAAAGTGACCCCTAGTACTTTTGTTTGATGTTCAATTGTTTTTTGCTGAAGATATTCGAATTCGCGGGAGAAAATGACTTAAGATTTCAGTTTTTTTATAAAAGTACAGGAAAAGTCAAAAAATCGCCTTGTCTAGTCTTGGTTGGATAACCCTGTACACATAGTGATGTAAATGAAAAAAAACGTTAATGTTTTTTTCAAAACTCGACGTTTTTTTTTTGAAAAAAAAACATAGGGGGTATGTTTTTTTTCTAAATTGCGTTTTTTTTCACAATAATTAAAAATCTGTATTATCTTGTTGAATTTTTTTAAATAAAGTTCAATCAACACGAAAATATTTTTACATTTGTCAATAAACATATATTTAAAGAAAAAAACGACCATAAACCATCAACTTATAAAAAAATAACGCAAAAACCTTGTAGTTGCACTACATATACAGGGTGGGGACTTTAACTGGAATAAATTCGATATTATTAAAACCGCTGACGTTGCGCCTACAAAATTTGGTATGTGGGGGTTTTGGACCATGCGGAATTATAAAATGATATCGGCGCTGTTGCCAGATTTCCCAGCTTTGCGCTACACGTAGTAATTTTGTTATTTTAAATGGAATGCCCAATTTATTTTTATTGCAGTAAATTGGGCGTGTCAAATTTAGTAAGATCCCAAATTTACAAAATTCTTTCTTCACTAGTTGCTGAGCTATGGCAACACTGTATTTCCATTAAAAAGTACCGGAACGCTTATCTACCTTTGAACCGTTAAAGTTGCCCTTACAAAATTTACTATCTGGGGGTTTCTAGGCATGCAGAAATTAACAATGATATCGGCAATGTTGTTAGAATTCTCAGCTGTGTGCTACAGGCGGTAATTTAACTGGAACAAATTTGACAAAAAAATAACGAAAACACGAAAGTAGTTCTATCGATTTATTATTTCAAAAGTTGTTCAAAATGCGCTTCATTGTCTTGGCAAAAAGCCAATCGGTTATAAAACTCATTTTGTAGGCTGCGTAAAACCTGAGGTGGTATAGATCTGATTTCTAGTCTAATCCGATATTTTAGATCTTCAATATTTGTAGGTTTTATAACATAGGTACACTTTATGTTTCAAATCACCCCATAAATAAAAATCTAATGTTGTTAAATCAGGCGACCTTGCTGGCAATTGAATAGCTCCCCGTCATCCAATCAACCTGCCAGGAAAGGCGGTATTCAGGTAATTCCGCACGTTAGCCGCATAGTGCGGAGGCGCCCCATCCTGCTGGAAAAAAAATTTTTTCGTCCAAGTTATTATTTCTTGCCAAAATTCCAAACATCTTTCACCTGTTACGTTAGTGGTCCCCGAAACTGATCATCATGAGAATTTCTATTTTTAAGGTTTCAGTTAAATAAGTCATTTTAACACGACAAGAACTTTTCTTGAAGCTTGTCAATAACTTAGTAACTATGGAGATGTTACCAAGGTAACGCTACTTGAAGGAAGATAAGCGTCCCGGTACTTTTTAATAGAAATACAGTGTTGCCATAGCTCAGCAACTAGTGAAGATAGAATTTTGTAAATTTGGGATCTTACTAAATTTGACATGCCCAATTTACTGCAGTAAAAATAAATTCGGCATTTCATTTAAAATAACAAAATTACTACGTGTAGCGCAAAACTGGGAAATCTGGCAACAACGCCGATATCATTTTTTTAATTCCGCAGGGTCCAAAACTCCCACATACCAAATTTTGTAGGCGCAACTTCAGCGGTTTTAATAATATCGAATTTATTCCAGTTAAAGTCCCCACCCTGTACAAACAATGTAAAAAGAAAAAGTGTAACCTATATTAACATACAGTAATAACAGTGAATACTCTTTATATGCTCTATGCTCTTTGGTTTACTGAACAGGAACATAAAATAGAACCTATCATTATCATTCTATCAAAGTTATCAAACTAAATAGAACGGTCTGTTTTATGGCGGTATTTTTAAATGAGGCCTTTATGAAAAAAAACTTGGATTGTTTTTTTTTTCATGAAAAAAACATGTTTTTTTTCACGTTTTTTTTCAGGTGGTCAAAAAAACGGTTTTTTTACATCACTAGGTACACAATATGGTACTATTGTCAACATGAAAAATCAATAATTGTTCCTACCTTTAGAATCTTAAACATCCCCAGTAGCACAGTATATTGGTCCAATGTAAAGGCTATATTGGTTAAAAATTGTTAATTGGCCCAATATTGGCAATTAATTGGCAATATAACTTTTTCCTTTATAATAATTCTATATTTACCCAATATTGTGCCAATATTTATAATAAATATAAAAAATATAAATTTTTTTAAATTAAAAAAGTTGAGATTGGTGGGTATTTATAATATATAAATTTAGACATCTTGTTTACAACTTTCTTCGTTTGTACTAAGCATAAAATAATATGTTTTCTAATATTGGGCCAATATGGGGCATTTATTGTGATTTATTGACTAATATTCACAGGGTTAACTTTTTATTTTAAAAGTTAATCATAATATTATTCTTATTTTAAAATTATTATTACACGATTTTTCCGTACCGCGAGAAGTTTGAGCGAAACAAAATAAAAGGTCAATGCTTATGACAATAATAAAATGCTCGGCTTGACTCATGTGCCAATCGCCAAACCCGCCATTTTGCAAACAGTCTTGTTACGGCCGAGACGTGTCGCACATGCGTGAAATTTGTGTGGTGAGTAGTATTGTGCTAAAATAACAATTAAATACCTATATTTAAGTGGAAAAGTTAAGAGAATTTTAGTTTTAGTGAAAGATAGAAGAATAGGCATTCCAGTAGCTCTGAATAAGGTAAATTTGAAATTGCTATTAAGAACCTTTTATAGGCGTCCTAACCTAAAATACATTTATGGAGTTACCTAAATAAAATAAAGAAATATATATAACTAACCCGCAGCCACTGCTAACTAGAATAAGCTTGTTTAAAAAAATTGATTTTGTTAAATGAACTATGTAACTAATTTTTCATTAAAAAAATATGAAACTTTTCCAAAGTTGGGCCAATATTGGCTAAATATATATTTTTCTTATTTTCGCCCTTACTAGTTTACAAGCAGAATTCGTAGTAAATCAAAAATTTCTAGTAATGCCAGGAATAATAATCAATGTTATCATCTATTTTTAACGAAATAAATAATTTTTAGCTTAAAGTTGCTGATAAATGTATAAAAATACAGGATGTCCCCATTTTTATGTTCAAAAATGAAACATTTTGCGGAGAGAGTTACTCTACGCGAAAAATTGTAAATATATGATTCAAAACAGTACGAGGTGTTAAATGTTACTTCTTTTTGAAAATTGTTCGAAACTTTCAAAAAAGCCATGTTCAGGTAGTCATTAACCTCTTTTAAAAATAAGGCGGTTTTGGATTGTGTTTTCATATGCTTAAATGTCTCCAAAAACTGAACATAAAAATGTGATTTCCTGCATATAATAATGTTTTCTATGGCAGCTGCATCTCTATGGCGGAAAAAAGGTACTTATAATGCAAAATATAAAAGTGTTAAAAGGTCATTGGAAGAAATTGCTGGGTCTTCTCATGCAAAAAAACGAGCCGTTAAAAAATATACAACTATTTCCAGTGAGAGAAAAACTACGATGAGAGTGACATCCAAACACATTTAATTGCAAGCGACGTATCAGAAGAAACTGATCTTTGTACATGGCAGGTGCGGCAGATAGAGAAGGCGGGCGCAAAAGTAGGTCAAAGTACTCAAAGTAAAGAATTTTCGTTTTCTAATAAAATAATATTATATATATAACTTATATATTTATTCAGTTTTTTTCTTTACACTTTGATACTTTTGTTTTGTTGTCATATTTTATAAATGAATAAACTGAATTTTCATAAATTATCATCGTTTTATTAACAATTCCCGTTTTTCTAATCCTACATATTGGTCACGACGAATGACTATTTTGTTATATAGGTATATTTATTATATATACATATTGGTCCAACAAAGAAAAGGCGAGATTTGGTTTTATTGGTACAATATATGTTTTTCATATTTATACTATAATGAAAATAAATATTGGTCCGATGTGAATATTTAATATTTATCCAGTATTTAATATAAATATAAGACCAATATTTATTTTCATTATAGTATAAATATGAAAAACATTTATTGTACCAATAAAACCAAATCTCGCCTTTTCTTTGTTGGACCAATATGTATATATAATATTTTACCAATATTGGTGTGCTACTGGGGATCCAACTTCTAAACTTAGATACTTTTGGCGAACCCTGAAAGCGAGATAGCTGGAGGAAAGCTATAAATACATTCCCATTGAAATATTTATTTATTTATTGCCTTTAGTTAAACTTAATAAACACTGTGAGTGAAGCTATAATATGTATATCCCAAGTTTGGCCTTCAGGTGCGTGTCAAATTCACGTAAGTGTTCTTTATTTTCAATTTTTTATGAATTACAAACGGCCAAAATGTCGAAATAAAATTGAATTTCGAAAAGCAAATTCTACAACAACGGAAAATTCACTAGCTATATTTTCAACAGGTTACAAAAATTAACATACAGTGTGTCCACGGATGGACCTAACTATACTTGTAAAAAACTTTATTTTCAATTTTTCGAAAAAAAGTCATTCTTCATCATTTGTTTTGCTTATTAAATAAATATAATTCACGTAAGAAAATTTCAATTCTTTTATACAGGGTGCACAAAAAATGTAAAAATGTAGATTTGCAAAATAAAAAAATTTTGATCCAATTTTTTTGAATGATCAAAATAAAAGAGATTGGAAAGAGAATTCGAAAAGCCGAATAAAGTTTTGAGATATATGACCTGTGGTAACTACGATATTTTATATTAAAACTTTAATCTGAAGGAAAATATGGATAATTTATTTAACTTTAATATAAAATATCGTAGTTACCACAGGTCATATCTCAAAACTTTACTCGGCTTTTCGAATTATTTTTCCAATCTCTTTTATTTTGATCATTCAAAAAAGTTGGATCAAAAATCTTTAATTTTGCAAATCTACATTTTTACATTTTTTGTGCACCCTGTATAAAAAAATTCTTACGTGAATTATATTTATTTAATAAGCAAAAGAAATGATGAAGAATGACTTTTTTTCGAAAAATTGAAAATAAAGTTTTTTACAAGTATAGTTAGGTCCATCCGTGGACACACTGTATTTATAAAATTGAAAACCAGCTCGACAGGCAAAATTTTTAACAATATAAACAGAATGTAATATCCATAATACAGTGGCGTAGCTAGAAATATGGGCGCCGGGGGGCAAATGTACAGGCTGGCGCTTAAAAATTATTCAAGTTAGAAATAAGCTGCCGGCCGGCCCGCCGGAGGCTACTAAAAATTTTTGGGTGCCACGCCCTTTCTTGGGTCTTTTCACGGCATTTAATGTCAATATTTAGTCAAAAATAATATTACAGTAGTCCGGTATAATACGAGACATATTACTAAAATAAACCTATATTTTGTGTCACAGCTACCTAAGTTAATTAAACCAGATCCAGATGCCACCTCCTTAGATGAAAAGAAACTAGTAATTTTGGGCAACTTTCTTCTTGCTCTTTTTTTCTTTTTAAATTTTCCCAACCACTCGACTTCATTTTGCCTTTTTCCATATTGGGTTTTCTGAACATCAGAAAAATAAATGATATAGTGGATTTCACCTTAGTTTTTAATGGCCGCCGCTGACACATGTCATTTATAACATTTCTTTTTACAGAACTTAAGGATTGGCCAGGACCAGACTTTAAAATTATGTGTGAACATGGGTCAATTTAATTGTAGTTGTAATAATTATGGATGGAAACGAGAATTACCTAAGCAATTCTTAAGATATTTTAAAAAAAAACACTGAAGGGGAATGGAAATAGGATAGAATATCAGAAAAACAATTTCATTTAATTTTTATTCATAATATAATAAAGTGCTGTTATTTTGGTAAAAACACACTCTTAATTTAGTACAATAAAAAATATACAAGGGGCAGTCGTGAATCTAGTATCATCAATAATTAACTACGTTTTTTATTAAAGAATTATTTTGTTTTTTAATTTGATTTTAGACCATGCAGTGTTAAGTTGAAAAAATCTATATATTATATTTAATAGCTTATTGTTTACTTTTTTATTTTCTTATTCACGGGTAGATATTTTTTTCTTTAGACTAGGTTCTAAAGAGTTTAAAGTTTACAATAGGTCTAACTTTTCGTTGGTTTATAATAAAACAACAAAAGTTTGTAATGTTATCGAATTAGGTATTTTTTTTTTAATGAATAAAGAAAAAATAATGTAAGTTGCTACTACAAAAAAAGATTTTTGTCCATGCGTTTGCAGAACAGATACCTCAAGCACTCTTCAATACAACTGTATGTAAAACTTATTTTAGCATAATGGTTCACTGTGGTTGTCAAATTTAATTTTGTTGCAAGTTCCCTATTATTTTTGGTCTTCATCTGACAAGCTGTCGATGTCGTCGTCACCGTCCGAGACATTAATAATTATTTACTTACTTTTGCATAAAAAGAAACACGTCACAGATACACACAGTCCGGCAGTTTAAAACCAAAAAGTCTAATACGCACAATATAAGCAAAATGCTGTCTGAAAAATACCAAAAACAATGAAGAATGCACGCGGTGCGCGGTGTGTCCCAATGCGGCTCTGTGATATTTAAAGAACACGACGAGACAATCGAATTAATGAAGTACGAAAAGAGATATGCGAGAGCAAATGCGTAAGACAAAGATGCACATACTAACGGCATATACGAGCGATGCTGTGCTTTTGACGAGTTTGAGCTCATTGAAGGGTAACGTATTGAACTGTGTAGTGTGCATCTTCGTCATGTACATGTAATATACGGTCAGTTATATATCCATCTCTTGTTAATCTAGCCAATGCCCGTGCCTAAAAGCCGTTTATAGAATTAGGGATTTTAAAATCACGTGTTGGCTAATATGTTTAACAAGAGAGACGTCAAAGCATTAAAAACTAAGATGAAATCCACTATATTATTAATTATTACTTAAGTATATGCTTATTAGTGGATAAATAATTTTCAGTTTTTGCTTTGAATATTAGTTACTTACCTTCGCCTTTATTCCCTAATATGTCTTAACTAATATAAACAAACAAACAAAAAATCACCACCGCGATAAACGCCGATGATTCTCCGAATGTTTTTGTTCTGTCTTTGAAATCGAATGACTACTGACACGTCACACGAGCGTCACGAGCCGACTGCCTCCCTTACGCGGGCGCCTTTACAAATTGTTGATGTGCCAGTTAGTGTTTGTAATAACTAGGCTGTAGGCGGCTGGCGGACGAAGGCCGAGTTTGATTGTATTACAATTATTTAAAAAATCAGTTAAACTGATTTATTAAGAAAAAACAGAGGGGCGCCTTCGGCGCCTATTTTTTCTTGGCGCCGAGGGGCGTTGCCCCCCCCCGGTAGCTACGCCACTGCCATGATACTTGGTAATCTTTGTATCATGTGTAATATCCACAGTTAAAGAAGAAAAGGTTCATATTATGTCGACATAATTAATTGTCAATTATCTCTGTATAGAAACATCAAATTTCATCCTGATAATAACTGTAATAATACCGTGCGAGCAAAAATTATTTGCATTAATGAGGGCCTTGCATCTAAGGACGTAATGCTTAGCCGTAGAGCTTAATACCTGTTGGGTGTCAGTACGGGGTTAGAGGAAATGGTGAGTGGCAATACAATCCGGGTCTGTGTATGGACGATTTTCACGAACATTTTCCTAACGTTGCTTTTATTGCTGAGGATTTGTATCATTGCCTGAAAAGAACCGTGGCTGTGTTTAGGGAAACAGGTTATATACAACACAAAAAAGGAGCAGGAAGACCATCTGTAAGAACAGAAGAACTTGTTGCAAACGTTCGTGAAATAATGTAAAATACGCCAACAAATTGTATAAGACGCCTGTCCCAAGAAGTGGGAAGATCTTATGGAACATGCAGGACTATTCTTAAGAAGCAGCTAAATTTATTTCCTTATAAAGTGCAAGTATTCCAAGAAATACAAGCCGCAGATTTATTAGACCTGAAATTTTTTTCGGATGAAGCCTGGTTCCACCTCTCGGGTTATGTGAATTCTCATAATACATACATGTGGAGTAGTGAAAATCCCCATTTTTTTTGTAGAGTCCACATTGCACCCTCAAAAAATTGGTGTCTGGTTATCTGTTTCCCGAAGAAGAATTGTTGATCCTATTTTTTTTCATGACACAGTTACAGCACAGCGGTATAGAGACAATATTTTGAATCGATTTGTGGAGCAATTACTTGACTACGAACTACGTTTTGGATATTTTCAACAGGACGGTGCAACCGCTCATACAGCCGCCGAAACTATTAACTAATTACGCAATTTTTTCGACGACAGATTCATCAGTTTTCGATCAGACATTGAATTCCCACCTAGATCACCTTGTTTAACGGTTATGGATTACTTCGTTTTTCCTCATTTAAAGAACACTATTTTTAAAACACCAGTTGCAAATTTAGAACAATTACAAGGATTATCCAAGAATGTGGTAACATTTCTTCAGAGATGCTGGTCAACACTTTCGAAAGTATGAAGAGACGTGTGGATTTATGCTAAGAGCATGGCGGTGGCCAATTTCAGCAATTTATGTAATTATTTTTCTATTACAACGAGCAATAAAAACCTAAATTTCCACAATAGTTTATGGAAAAAGACACAAAAAAAACTAAAAATGTTGTTTCTAACGAACCCTGTATAGTAGTCGCAAATCTTATATTCGAAATTGTAGTTTCAGCAGAAGCGGACGTTTTTTATAAAGAATGAGTTTTTCTTCTATAACTATGTAGTAATAAAAAAGTTTTTTTTAAAACCGACCAGAAAATTTACACTTTCTGGACAATTTTTCGTCTAGAAAATAACGTTATTCCGATCGCAAGACCGGAAAAGTGACATTAGAGACCGGAAAAATCTTTTCCGGACTCTAATGTCACTGTCACCCTGTTTTTCCAATCGCTCTTTGATAATACAAGATACCTTGATTTCGTTATTATGACAACAACATTTCGATGTATTGTCGAGTGACAGTTCGTTGATTTTTAATTTTGTTCTTTATGTCAAACTTGTTTCGCGTAGATTATAAAATATATCGAAGTGTCGGTCTTAAAAAATATATTGTACGTCACGCAACCGAAAATTAGTGTTTTCCAGGTCTCTCCAAGCTTCCAGGACTCGCCTATGGCTCGCCCTGGAAATGCTTGTCTCAACCTGAAAAACACTACTTTCCGGTCTTGTAACGTAAATTACTATTTCCTCTTCTAAACTCTATCCGTGGACACACTGTATAATATAATAAATATGACAAGAAAATTCCTCCAACACGCACATAAAATATCATCAAATGTGTATTTTTTACTTTCTAGTCTAAAAGTTTATTGAATTCCTTATTGTCTTCGATGAATAATCGACCTGTGATTATTCTGCGCATTAAAATTCTATCAACGTCGTAGTGCCTGGGGGAGATTAACCATGCTGTGTTAACGTTAATACTGTCAGTGTTGCCCCTGCGGGGTATTAAAGTCAACATCTCCGATGATTGGACAACTATATAACCATTAAGACGCAACCTTGCTTACAAATTGGATATTGTTTACGCCATCCAGTAAATAGAACTTGATAAGCAACCCGTTTCACACCCCCTGCCGTGGGCACATGCATGAACTCTCTGACGTTGATTTAATTTGTTTCGTGAGATTTGATAATATTAATACTTTTATGTATCGTTATGTACACACTTTAAAAAAAAATGATTAAATTTTAAATAAAAATAAAAGTACTGATTAAATACAGGTCCACCTACACTAGATTGGTTTTAAAAATTAACTCTGCGTACTCTGATTACATTAAATACTATACCGGGTGTTTCTCAAAAGACGTTCACCCCTATAACTTTTTTATATTTATAGATATTAAGGTTGAATTCTCAACGTCATTCAATCTATTGTCAACCTATAACCTATTTCGCGTTGATTTTTTGAGTTTATTATTTTAATAACTGACATTTAAAGAAAATCAATATCGTCGGTACATTATTTAGGTAGTATCTGATATATTACAAAAATATCAATTTATTTCATTGCTAATTTTGGGAGAATTGTATAGTGAAAGAACAATGAGTGACAATGACATAATAATGTTAAAAAAAATCTTACCCGATATTTTTCGCTATACAATTCTCCTAAAATAAGTTATGAAATTCCTTGATTAAATAAGTCAATTATTACCTATAGAATATCAAGTCGATACTGATTTTCTTTAAATTTTGTATAAAAGCTAGAAAACATATAATCCGAGAGCTAGTAACACCCGTTTCATGAAGTGTTTGATGCACTTCAAAATTGTGTGTCATAGTATCTACTGGATAGATGAGCAGGTAAGCAAGTGTTGGCCTGCTCTACCTGGGGACACCAGGTACTGCGCATAGGAGAAAGGTGTCCAAAAATTTTGCCCAAAAAAAGTGTTTGATTCAGAGGCCAACAAACAGAAATCAAAATTTAAAATGACACAAAACAAAAGAATTAATAAGGCAGACACTTTTGAGGGGGTTAACATTTAATAAAAACACCCCCAAGTTGTTTCTTAAAAATACAAAATAAAGTGTTTGATTCACGCTGACATTTTAACAGTGTCTTAATTACATATAATTAAAAATAATTACAAAAAGGCAGACACTTTTGAGGGGGTTAACATTTAATAAAAACACCCCCAAGTTGTTTTTTTTTAAATACAAAATGAAGTGTTTGATTCACGCTGACATTTTAACAGTGTCTTAATTACATATAATAAAAAATAATTACAAAAAAGCAGACACTTTTGAGGGGGTTAACATTTAATAAAAACACCCCCAAGTTGTTTTTTTTTAAATACAAAATGAAGTGTTTAATTCACGCTGACATTTTAACAGTGTCTTAATTACATATAATAAAAAATAATTACAAAAAGGCAGACACTTTTTTTGGGGTTTACTGGGTGTTAACATTTTAATTAAAAAAATATTTTTTCATTGCCATTTTCAAACCACTCTAGATATTTTTATGAAATTTGGTACACGTCTTTTGAGCATCGAAAGGCATTTTTCGGTGTAAAATAATTTTTTTAAATTTTAGCAGTGGCATCCGTGCGGGGCTTGCATTTAATATTTTTGAAAAAAAATGGTGCACCACTGCTTTTTCTTTAAATAAAAATTATTTTTGACATTTCCGTCTAATTTACAGCAAATTCGGTCTCTTGACTTATTTTCGTACGGTGCACCGTTTTCGAGGAAAAATAAAAATCATTTTAATGCACATTCCTGGAAACACACAACCCATTTAATTAACAAAGGTAAGTAGGTTTAACAACAGTTTAAAACATTTAGGTTTTAATAATTCTCGGAAATATTCGATGATCAGGTACTACTCTATTTGGATAACGCTCCATGTAAAGACGTCTGGCTTCTCTCGCATTTCCATTTGCAAGACCATAGATAAAATGCATCTCAGCCATTTCAGAATTCGTAAAAATTGCTATGGAAACAATACTGTAACGAATATGTAAAACACTTTTGAACCTTACAAACTCTAATTTGTACACAACTTACGATTTAAAAATTAAAATGGCACGTGTCAGAAATAATAAAAACAAAAATTATCCAAACAACGCCATACCTAGCCTACTAGACCATTTTCAAAGAAATAGGTTTCGTTTAGGTAATTAAATAAATCGTTCTTAAATAAAATAGAAGAACACCCGGAGACCAGCATAAAAAAAGGCCTCCTTTCCGAAATACATGGTGTTAATGGTAATTAAATGGGTTACGTGTTTCCAGGAATGTGCATTAAAATGATTTTTATTTTTTACTCGAAAACGGTGCACCGTACGAAAATCAGTCAAGAGACCGAATTTGCTGTAAATTAGACGGGAATTTCAAAAATACTTTTTATTTAAAGAAAAAGCAGTGGCGCATCATTTTTTTTTTAATATTAAATGCAAGTCCCGCACGGACGCCAGTGCTAAAATTTAAAAAAATGATTTTACACCGAAAAATGCCTTTCGATGCTCGAAAGACGTGTACCAAATTTCATAAAAATATCTAGAGTGGTTTGAAAATGGCAATGAAAAAATATTTTTTTAATTAAAATGTTAACACCCTGTAAACCCCAAAAAAAGTGTCTGCCTTTTTGTAATTATTTTATATTATATGTAATTAAGACACTGTTAAAATGTCAGCGTGAATCAAACACTTCATTTTGTATTTTTAAAAAAACAACTTGGGGGTGTTTTTATGAAATGTTAACCCCCTCAAAAGTGTCTGCCTTATTAATTTTTGTGTTTTGTGTCATTTTAAATTTTGATTTCTGTTTGTTGGCCTCTGAATCAAACACTTTTTTTGGGCAAAATTTTTGGACACCTTTCTCCTATGCGCAGTACCTGGTGTCCCCAGGTAGAGCAGGCCAACACTTGCTTACCTGCTCATCTATCCAGTAGATACTATGACACAAAATTTTGAAGTGCATCAAACACTTCATGAAACGGGTGTTACTAGCTCTTGGACTAATAAATAAATCTACGCGAAATAGGTTATAGGTTGGCAAGCATGTTGATACTCCCACCTTAAAATGAAATTTTGAGATTATGCATAAGAGATGAGTCTGCATTTATTAGCATAATTTTCAATTTGTTAGCACTTCCGGTTTGACCGGAAGTGACCTTGACTTTGATATTTTAAATGGGGCATCTTGTATATTTTTACTTATTTGGGTTCAGCATAACATTATGAGTGAAATGACACCTCACTTGTAATTTTTTGACGTGTTATAACATTTTTATGTTTATTTTTTATTTTCAATTTATTAAATCTGTTAATTAATAGTCAAGTGGTATATGAAAATTAAAATTATGTCATAATAATTAACTTTCTAAGTTTCCAAGCGTTTAAAAAATGGAATTTTGTTTTCTTGACGTTTACTCCATTTTTCCAAACAAACGATGGTGGTTCACTAGGATATTTAAAACCAGCAATCTTTTTCCAAGAATTTGATACCATACAGTCTTATGGTATTTTAAAAATGGCACTGAAAAATTTGCCCTAAATCCCAATCGCAAATTTGCGATTGGGATTTAAGCGTTATGATTTAAGATCAAAGCGTTATGCATTATTTGCCGCCCTCTTTTTTCTACAAAAATATATAGGCGGCTTTGAAAAACAATGGAATGGTTTTGAAAAGCAATATTATGGCTTTAATTTAAAGTTGTAATGTCATTAGTTTATGAAATATACAATACATACAATCTTGCGGTATCAGAAAATTTTTTCTGGTCACTCCAAAAATTAGGAGCATATCAATTTGTTAATTTCTAGTAAAACTAACCATTTTATCTGATTTACAATGTAAGTTTAAACGAATGACATTACAATTTTAATTTAAATCCATATTGGGTTCTCAAAACCATACCATTGTTTTTCAAAGCCGCCTTTATATTTCTTTAGAAAAGACAGGGCGACGATAATAATGCATAACGTTTTTAAATTTGCGATTCGGACTTAAGGCAAATTTTTTCGTATCAATTTTAAAATAGCATAATAGTATATGGTATCAAAGTGTTGAAGAAAGAATGCTCGTTTTAAATATCCTAGTGAACTACCATCGTTCCATTTGGAAAAATGGAGTAAACGTCAAGAAAACAAAATTTCATTTTTTAAACGCTTGTGAAACTTAGAAAGTCAATAATAATAATAATAATAATAATACATTTATTATTCCAAAAATAAACAGCTTAATTACAAATACATGTATAGGTACTATTTACAATTCATGGAATAATAGGCCCGCTTGCAGCATCCCTCCCGATGGAAGGTCCTGTTGAAGCCCTATAAAAAATTAAGAAAAAAAAAATACCTAATCATATAGATAAAATGTATCAAAAATAATTCCTCTATGTAGATAATACACCATTATAGGAAAAAAAACTAAAGACATGAGATATTATCTCATTAAAATATAGGTAGGTAGCAAGAAAAAGGTAATTATAGAACTGTTATTGTAATGGCATTAAAAATCGAAAGAGAGGAACATTGGGTAGTTGAGGAGAGAGAGAGAGAGAGAGAGAGAGAGAGGGAAAGAGAACGAGAGGTAGAGAGAGCGAGAGAGAGAGAGAAGAAAATCAATGTCGCTGTGCGAATAAAAACGAACTTATTGTTGGTCAAGCAATACGACCTTCATTTTTTTTTTAAAACTTAAAACACTGTGAGAAATCTGTTATTTTATATTTGTTTATAAGATAAGCTGCATTGTAGGAAAAGGATTTTTTAAACATTTCTTTATTGTGAGCTGGTATGGTCAACAGATGTTTCTTACGTATGTTTAGATTATGTACGTCCGTCCGGAATTTAAGCTTGTTGTAAAGATAAGGAGGGCTTTTATATTTAATTACTTTATAATACAGGCACAGTGAGTGGAGAATTCGTATATTAAACATGTTTAGCCAGCCCAGCTCGCGAAGTTTATGTGATACCCTTTGCCTACGTCTTATTCCACACACCAGTCTTATACAAGAATTTTGAAGTTTCTGCAACCGCCTGTTGTCAACTAAGTTCAAAAAGGGGCCATAAACATTGTCCGAAAAGTTGCAATGGGACAGGACTAATGAATCGCATAGTTCCATTTTCGTTTTTTGAGAAAGATAATGTCTGTGAGAGTAAATCATTTTTAACATGGAAAATCCCCTTTTTAAACATTGTGTTACGTGCTCGCTAAATTTTAACTTGGTGTCGACAATAAGACCCAAGTTTTTTGTATGTTCTTTAAAGGGAATAACTTCGGAACCGATTTTTAAGTTTATCACGTTTGACAAGGCATTTCTATGGTTTTCGTTACAAAATAGTAGAGCTATGGATTTAGTGGGATTAATTTTAAGTAGATGATTAGACGTTACGTCCAAGAGCCCATTTAAATCCTCATTTAGTTTAGTGATAGCAGTGTGGACCTCATTGAGCCTAAATGATAAGTAAATTTGCGTATCATCCGCATATAAATGATACTTTGAGTATTTTAAATATTTGATAAAGTTTGCGGTAAAAATGCTGAAGAGAAGAGGACCCAGTATGCTCCCCTGCGGAACACCTGTGTTAACATTTATGGGGTCTGATTTTTTACCATCAAGAACAATTCTCTGAACCCTGTCGGACAAAAAAGAAGCCAGCAAGGTAATCGAGTTTGGAGTGAAGCCAATGTAGGCTAAGATAGCAGTTAAAATCTCATGGTTCAGCATATCAAAGGCTTTGGTAAAATCAAGAAGAATAAGTATTGTAGCCTCACTTTTATCGTGTGCCACCACTACGTCATCCAGAATATCGGAAAGTGCAGTGGCACAGCTGTAACCCCCCCGAAATCTCGACTGTTTTTTTGGTATAATATTGTGTTGACATACATAAGAGTTGATCTGTTGCGCCATAATTTTCTCTAAGATTTTAGAAAATGTCGGTAATATCGAGATTGACCGCAGCTGTCCGTACTCTGTGGGATTGCTTACTTTGGGTAATGGGACAACATGTGCAAATTTCCAACTTTTCGGAAAGTAGGACCTATCAATACAACAGTTAATTATGTGGGTTACATGAGTTATGATGAACGGGCAGCACAATAAAATGAGATCTATGTTTAAGTTATCGGCTCCAAAGGCTTTAGATTTAATTTGAATAATTAAATTAGAGACTTCGTTCTCCGCCACTGGCTGAAAAGTAAACTGGTTGTCAAAAAGTCTACTGTTTTTATAGAAATTTAAAAGTTCGCGTTTGGGGTTACTATTATTATTTACAAGTTTCGTAAAGTAGTTATTAAGTTCGTCTAGTTTTTTTAATCCCTCGGGAATTTTTTTATTTTTTGAATTCAAAATATTTAATTTTTTGAGCTCACGCCACTTTTCTTTTGTAGTGCAATGTTGGAATTTATGATTAAGGTACGCTTTTTTTTCCGATCGGATGGCTGAAGTTGTGAGATTTCTTAGTTGTTTGTAATACTCCCAATGTTCCACAACCTTCGTTTGTCTATAGCGCTGTAGAGCCTGATTTCTCAAACGTTTCATTAGCTTAACATTATCGGTAATCCAAGGACAGTACGGTTTTTTTGTGCTTTTACTTTCTTTAATAGGCGCGTGGGTATCAAAAATACTCAAAATAGTGTCAGTTAAAAATTTGACTTTATCATCAATATTGTCAGTCTGATATATAACATGCCAAGGAGCTCGTTCCAAGTCGCCCTGAAAGTCATTCATATTTATTTGACCCAGCGCTCTATACGAATAAACAGGATCACTACGATTATTATTGATGAAAGAAAGGTTACAGTAAACCAAGAGGTGATCAGAAATATCAATATCCTTCACCCCAACATCCTGAACATTACCCGCATTGTAACAAATCAAATCCAGGAGGGAGGAGTTTAAATTTGAAATTCGTGTAGGCTCCGTGATTAATTGCTCTAAACTGAAAGTTTCTAGAATATTATTAATTTGGAGAACATATCTTGATTCAAAGTTAAACAAATCCAGATTAAAATCCCCTACACACAAAATTTTATCGCCCCCACTAAACAAACCGATCAATGTGTCCTCAAAATAATTAAGAAAATCGGGACAGCTGCCATGAGGGGGACGATACACACACCCCAGTATTATAGTTTCATCACGATACCTCAGTTTAATCCAGACGTGCTCAATAAACTCCTTACACTCGCCCAACAACACCGAGTAGTTCACACCATCCCTCACATACAGTCCCACACCACCACCTCTAGTTAGTCGGTCCTGTCTAATGAAACTATAGTGGTCAATAGCGACCGCTCGTTCACCTATGTCTGCGCTGAGCCAGGTTTCAGAAACTCCAATAACATTATACTTGTTTGTGTTAATATGATCTTTAAATGTATCAAAATTATTGAGTAAAGATCTTGCATTGATATGCGCACAGCTAAACATAATTGATAAAGAAAAAAGGAGAATAGATTAATAAGAATGAAAGAGGTAGGTAAGTATAAAGGAAAGGTTTGGTAAAGAGAAGAGAGAGAGAGGAAAAATAGTCAAAAAGAAGAGAAAAAAAATCTTTAAATACCCTTCAATCACAAGATGAATAAGGGTGATTGAGCCAAACTGCTGCTCACCGGACCCGAAAAGAAAAATACCATGGCACAAATAAATTTGAAGAATGTAGCAATATAATTATAGTATACAAATCAAATGCGCCATTCACATTATTACATAGGTTTCAAAGGATTACATATTATATAGTACATAAATAAATATTTTCAAATCTAACATATCTGTAAGGAGAATAACGCAATAGTGATTCTATTTAAGCATAAAAGAAAAAAAAATGGTTTAATCAGAACTAATCGATAGGATGCAGCGCACCCCTGACCAGTGATGCCGCCACAAAAACAGAATGTAGGTATTTAAGATAACTAGTAGTCCATCTAATATTACTTTAATATCAAGAGTATTATTGTAAAAGATTACCCACTGACAGAGCAGTAAGGCATTATCCTTAAGTTTTTAAAGCATTCATCATCCGTAAAGAAAGAAAAGCAGCACGCCGTGGCGCTCCTTTTTATATAAAATAAAATTATGGAATATGCAGTAGAATTATTTTTATGTTTTTTTAAATCGTGATAGTAAAAAAAAAGAAAAAAAATAACAGTTATAGGTAATTGTACTTTACGATATTTGAATATCCTTTATATCCTGCTCATGGTCCACTCTATGCACTACCCCGTTAACTTTTGCATAAATATTGCCGTGGAGACACCAAACACACTTTTGCCCGAATTTTAACGCCGCTGCACTCAAAATCGCAAGTCTGACTTTGGTAAGATCCTCTTTAATTGCAAACCCACTGTTTTTAAGTAATTTCCGTTGCTGGAGGACAAAAGACCGTTTGTTTACCTCCCGAAACGCGACGAGTACTGCTGGGGGCTTATCACCGATGGGATTTTTTGCGTGGACCCGATGAATGTTTTTAATATCGCTATCAACAATTTTGCACTTTAGCTTCGTAGAGATAAATTCCATGACTGATTCACGCAGGTTTTCGCCTTCCGTATAAGGCATTCCAAATATTCTAATGTTTTGATTGCGAGCAAACTGTTCTTGATCGTCGAGAGCCTTTTTCAGGCGGGAGTTTTCGGTTTTCACGTTTGACAGTTCTGCACTAAGGGAATGTACAGTACGTGTGAGGACTTTGTTCTTTTCCTCAAGGAAGTCCTTAAGAGAGCTCAGGACGGTGTCAGTAATGCTCTGTTTAAACTGATCACTGATTTTTACCTCGATGACTTTCTCAACAACTGCTTTTATTTGGTCGAGTTCGGCTCTCGTAAACACCATATTGACAGATAGGTTTCACAGATGTTTCTAACAATTCAGTCCGTTACACTAGGACAAGAACGGCCAAACTAACACAACCCTCTGCTTCAGAAAGGTATCAACCTCCACTAAAAACACTTTTGAAACTTTAATTAGTTAGAGAAAAAGCTGTAATAAGGTAAAATTTGTGGAGCCGGGAGCGTGGCAACCTTACTACTCAAGCGCCATCTATATAACCCCAATATTATGACCTAATTTTAATTTTCACATACTACTTGACTATAAATTAACAGACTTAGTTAATTTGTAGCACTCTAGATTGAAAATAAAAATAAACATAAAAATCTTATAACACGTCAAAAAATGACAAGTGAGGTGTCATTTGACTCATAATGTTATGCTGAATCTCAATAAGTAAAAATATACAAGATGTCCCATTTAAAATATCTAAGTCAAGGTCACTTCCGTCAAACCGGAAGTGCTAACAGATTGAAAATTATGCCAATAAATGCAGACTCATCTCTTATGCATAATCTAAAAATTTCATTTTAATATCTATAAATACAGAAAAGTTATAGGTGTGAACGTCTTTTGAGAAACACCCGGTAGGTACGTGATTAAGCCGTGTTATTCAAAACTGATTAATGTAAGAATTTTTAATGATTATATTTTTTATAATATTAAATATTTTAATCAATAATGATAAAATTGGCGATATGTAATAGTTCAATTATTTTTTTAATTGATAATTTTTGATTAAATTAAAATGATTGGTATTTCTAGTTGCGCATTATTTTTAATAAAAACTTTTTATATAGGGTGTGTCATGAAACAGTAGCCACTACCAACTTTTTTATTTTAAATGCAACACTCTGTATATTATTCAATTTTTGGATTCTTCAGAAAATTTTGGACATATTTCATATACAATATTCTATATCTATCTAACTGTTTCGGAAATATTAAGTGTTTTCAGATTTATTGCAAAAATTAACAACACACTCAAAAACTAATAACTAATACTGTTTATTTCTTGAAAATGCTCGCCGCGAACGTCTTGGCTAAATTCTAATCGTAAATAGATATTTCCCCAATGTTACTGAACATCTCAGGCGTGCGCGTGACCGATTTAATCGCAAGCGTTATTCTTCTTCTTAAGTCAGCTAAGTCGAGGGGTTTAGTTTCGTATGCAATATTTTTGACATAACCCCATAAGAAGAAGTCTAATGGCGGCAGATCAGGTGATTGTGCCGGCCATTCCATCGATCCACGCCTCCCTATCCACCGATTTGGAAATACTCGGTTGAGGTACTGCCGGACATTGAATTGGTAATTGGGCAGTGCTCCATCTTGCTGAAACCATATTATATTCGCTGGAAGTCAATGTTGGTAAGACATTATTTTGGAGCAGTGCTAAATAATTATCGCCATTTAAATTGCCATTAATGAAAAAGGGACCTATGATATGATCTCCAACTATTCCTGCCCAAACATTACCTTTTCAGGATATTGCGTATGTTCTTCTCTAATCCATTGAGGATTTTCCCTAGACCAATAGCGGCAATTCTGTCGATTAGCATGACCGTGTAAAGGTGCACTCATCAGAAAACAAAACATGTTCTAATTGGATCACTTGGTCTGAGGTGGTACAGTAGTTTACGACAGTGGCGCGTAATAGATTGCGCGCCCTAGGCTGTCGTATTAACCGAAAGGGGACTTGGGTTTGCAGGACGACGGGCTGCTGTATCTGAGAGCAGCCCGGCGATATTTTATACGCTTGGTGACGGTTCCCCTCCGAGAAGTAACTCCGAATATTGTTTTTTAAAGATAAGCCTGGGTTTTTGTTGTACTATTGTAAAATTTGACTGAATATAAATTGGAATAATTAGTAATGATTCCGTTGTTTTAATTGCTCCCGTGACAATGTTGTCCTCACCTAAATAAAATTATATTAACCATCCCCAATAAGCAACTTTGTTTCAATTTCACGTTCTTTGTATCTTGTTCGATTCACAAGATCCCAATGGTGACAATGAATTCATATATAACGGATAATATACACATAAACAATGTAGTATTCTTTAACGACCTTAAACATAGCAATTTAGGCTTTTATGTTGCCCTGGAAAGACTATAAACTTGACAGATATACATAGTTATACACGTACATAACATGTAGATAGGTTTCCACAAGAACTAATTAATCCAAATGTTGCTTAAAGTTCCAGTGGTGTAATTTTGTTTAATTTCACCTGCCTGCAACTTGCCGTTTAAAAGTTTCATTTTTTGGGTGTCATTCTTCTTGATAACGCACTGGTCTGGTTCTAGTTTACAAAAAGCGTAATATCTTAATGTATTCATAACTAATCAATTACAATTTAGAACAGTCAATTGAAATATCAAAACGTAATACTATATTTTTTAACATTTAACCATTTTAATTTTTTTCAATATTACAATAATTCAAGTAGATCTATTTTATTTTGTGAAATTTTTATTGCACATTTATTCTCGTTGGACAAAATTGTAGAACAATTCAAAAAATATACATTTTTTTTATACAGGGTGTTTCATTAAGGTCGAAGAGCGGCCATATCTCGGAAACTACTGGGCATAGAAACTCAGGAAAAGAAAAATGATAATAAAAGTGGCCATGAGAAAATTCTGGAAATAATTTTCAAGTTCCGCATTTTGCCGCAAGAGGGCGTAATTGAAAAGTAAATTTTTAAATTTTACATAACTCCGAAAATTCCACATTAAGGTATATGTTTGATAACACCATTTTAAAGCTTGGACAATTATGCATCATTTTGGTCTTATGCTCATTGGCGTACCGACTTTAATAAGAGTGGGGGAAGCTGTTGAAAGTGTAATCATTTAAATCGCTGTAACTTATAAACGACTTATCCGATTTTAGCAAACTAAAGACTGTTTGGAAGAGAAATGTATGCACTTTGATCAATCGTATTTAGTTGTCCATAATAGTTCTCAAAAAAAAATGCTAGAGGGCGCAATTTGCAATAACAATACATTTTTTGATTTTCCTCCGAAAAAATAAATCATACGGTATAATTATAATACCATAATCGAAAAGTAGATGAAATTTGCTAGAAAAAATATTAAAACCGCAGCTCGATATCTCCGTTCGTTTCTGAGTTATTGCCAAAACAATAATTTTTAACACAAATTGCGCCGTCTAGCAATTTTATTAGAAACTATCTTGTACCATTAGATACGACAATTGAAGGTTCTTCCAAACAAGCTTAAATTTAGTAAAATCGGATAAGTCGTTTAGAAGTTACAGCGATTTTAATGTTTAAACTTTCAATAGCTTCTCCCACTCTTATCAAGTGAAACTGTAAACATTAAAATCGCTGTAACTTCTAAACGACTTAACCAATTTTACTAAATTTAAGCTTGTTTGGAAGAGAAAGGTAAGTACCTTTAATTGTCGTATCCAATGTACAAGATAGTTTCTTATAAAATTGCTAGAGGGCGCAATTTGTCTTAAAAATTATTGTTTTGGCAATAACTCTGAAACGAACGGAGATATCGAGCTGCGGTTTTAATATTTTTTCTAGCAAATTTCATCTCCTCGATTATGGTATCATAATTATACCGTATGATTTATTTTTTCGGAGGAAAATCAAAAAATGTATTGTTATTGCAAATTGCGCCCTTTAGCATTTTTTTTGAGAACTATTATGGACAATTAAATACGATTGGTCAAAGTGCATACATTTCTCTTCTAAACAGGCTTTAGTTTGCTAAAATCGGATAAGTCGTTTATAAGTTACAGCGATTTAAATTATTACACTTTCAACAGTTTCCCCCACTCTTATTAAAGTCGGTACGCCAATGAGCATAAGACCAAAATGATGCATAATTGTCCAAGCTTTAAAATGGTGTTATCAAACATATACCTTAATGTGGAATTTTCGGAGTTATGTAAAATTTAAAAATTTACTTTTCAATTACGCCCTCTTGCGGCAAAATGCGGAACTTGAAAATTATTTCCAGAATTTTCTCATGGCCACTTTTATTATCATTTTTCTTTTCCTGAGTTTCTATGCCCAGTAGTTTCCGAGATATGGCCGCTCTTCGACCTTAATGAAACACCCTGTATACATTTTAAATTAAAATCAGGTTTTAACAAATTTTCCTCGATTTTAAAATGGATTTTAAAAATTTTCTTATTTAGTCAATATATACTTGTAGAGAGACTTTTGAGACCTTTGAGAAACATGACAAGGTAAAATGAAACAGTTATAAATTTTGCATCGCTTTATACAGGGTGATCCACGACGGGTGGCGATCGGCTGTATCTGTAAAACCATAGATGCAAAAAAATCACTGGAAATAATAAATTTTTCAGTTCTCAATTTTGCCGCTAGGGTGCGTAGTCGCTATGCTATGATACAAAGGCCTTAATTTCTACTAATAACTGCAATACAATGCAGGTCAGAAATTCAGTTTCTATGCTCTGTAATATCCTCTATTAATTTTGTTATAACAATTTTTTTGTACCTATAAGACCCATGTGTGGCTTGGCTTGGCAATATGACACGTGCGATGTCCGATTTCGATTTTTTTTGTAGTTATCATGGTAACAGCGTGGAGAAGAGTAACGACTAAAAGTACTTAAAAGTCTGTAACTTCGGTTTGCGTAAACTGAATTTAACAAACTGGCTTTTTTAAAGAACCTTTTATCCTGATTGAACATTGATATAAATATTATTAAAATTAATGCATGGGGTTGATAATAGAGGGCACTTTTAAAAAAATATATTTCTTGCTCCGACTTCTTAAACAATTTGAATGCAACTATCCAGTCATTTTAATTCTATTCTATAGCTAACTACACTGCGCAAGTTATTTAACGCACAATCAAAAATTTGTCTCAACTTTGATCTCATGTAACCTCAAACTCTCAAACCTCCTCAAATAACATTTCTCATAAATAAATGCATTGAAACTAATACATTTCCTTCACTGTGGAAACAAGCTAATATAATACCTATTCCGAAAGTCAATAATCCTAATAGTTTATCAGAGTTTCGACCGATCAGTATTCTTTGTACAATGTCCAAAATCCTAGAAAAAGTTTTGCATGAGCAAATTGATCTACATGTTAAAATTAATCATATATTACCATCAACTCAATCTGGTTTTCGCGCTGCACATAGCACAACTACTGCTCTACTCAGTGTTTCTGATGACATCCTAAAAGCGCTCGACGCAAATCAAACTACTTGTTTTATACTCCTTGATTACAGTAAGGCGATGTTATTTCTCACCCAATTCTTTTACAGAAATTAAAATATTTTGGTTTTGGAGATGGCGCTTTGAGTTTAGTTGAAAGCTATATTACTGGTAGGAGTCAACGCGTCTCGGTCAAAAGGGCCATCCACCTTTTTATCAACTGATAAGGGCGTTCCACAGGGTAGTGTACTAGGACCTCTTTTTTTTTCTCTATATACGGCCGATTTTTCACGTCACCTTTTGCATTGTTCATCGCATCAATACGCTGATGATAAACAACTTTATTTGTCGTTTTCACCAAGTGACTCAGTACAATCGATACAAAAGATAAACAATGATTTGAACATTATATCTACAATTTCTAAGGCTCATGGATTGATGCTCAATTGTGCTAAGACAAAAATGCTAGTATTTGGAGCAAACAAAGATCAGTTTTTGAATAATAATGATTTTAAAGTATCATTAGATGGAGTGCAATTAGCGTCTTCTGAGGTAAGTAGAAACTTGGGCATTGAAATGGATGTCAACTTGCGCTTTGAGAAACACATTTCGCTGCTATTAAAAAAATGTTATTTTAAGCTTAAACTATTGTACAGATATAAAGATATTTTTAACACTGATGTCAAATTAAGATTAACTGATTCTCTGGTGCTCTCTACGTTAACCTATGGTTTTACAGTGTATTGGCCCATGCTCACTACCAAAAATCAAAATTGTTTGCAAAAGATTCAAAACAGTTGTCTTCGGTATTGTTATGGTCTGCGTAAATTTGACCACATCACCCCTGCTCTGCTGAATTCTGGGTGGCTTACCCTTGATGAACGTTACATTCTGAATCTAACGAACCTGGTTTACAAAGTGTCAAAAAGTGGTTCGCCTAAATATTTAAATGACAAGCTTATTAAAAATAGTGAGTTACACGGACGTATAACTAGAAACCGCGAACAATATGCAACCCCAAGACATTCAACTGCTATTTTCCAACGCTCCTTCTCGTTCAATGCTGTCAAGTGTATTATAATGCGTTGCCAGGCGATGTTAAACTCTGCTCATCTATTCCTGTTTTTAAATCAAAAGCGAAAAATTACATAAAGTCATTGAGAAGCTGACGCTATACAGTGTAATTAACACTAAATAATATATGCTCGACATATTAATTTCTTGTTTTCTTCTTTTTTACTTTTTCTGTTCACCAATCCATTCTTCACATACTATAATTATTTACTAAGTAAGTAAGTAAGTAATAGTTAAGCTAAAACACTGTGTATAGATAGTTTTTGTTTTCCTTGGTGGTTAGGTAGAATAGCGATGGCTAGACCTCGCCACCAAAATACAAATAGTATACTGTATAAATTTTGTTCATATAAAAAATAAAAGACCTCTTTATTTATTTATTTATTTATTTATGTATTTTCGTCATTTTTTGTTCGTTTTTATTGATTTTTTTGTTAAATTGTAGGTTTTTGTATTAGGAGTGTCACTGCGTTAGTTGTTTTGGTTAAAAAAGTTGTTGTGGTATTATACCGGGTGATAATAAAATGTTATTTTTTTTTTGGAAAATTGCAGACACCCTGTAGGGTATATTAGCTATTGCGAGTTATTCCAATTATAGCTAAATTAAAGCCTCTAGTTTTGTTTACATTTTCTTTTTTTGTTTATCTCTGATACTTTATGAAATACACTGTTTTGAAACACCACGTGCTGTTATTACCTGAAATGCATTTATCGGAAACCTTAAACAGCTTGGAGGCTATGGAAAATCAAGTGACAACTGAAATACATTTAGAAGGCTATGGAAAATAAAGTGAAATTTGTGTTATCGGTTTTTTGTTGACAGTCCAGCAAGAATTAGTGAATAATGGAACGGCAAAACAGAAATTTAACACGTGATGAATGTGTTCAGGCGGTTACATTACATGGTGAAGGGTGGAGTTACAACCGCATAGCTGGTAGGTTGGGAGTGTGGCACACAACTGTAGCGAGGGTAATTGAAAGGTTCTCAGAAACAGCAGACAGCAGAGCATTCCAGGCGGACCGGTCAAGGTAGACGTCGTGTTACAACTCCTAACCAGGATCGTTTTTTAAGACTAAGTGCTGTACGACAAAGATTTACAACTGCAAGAAATTTAAGATCAGAACTTCAAGGTGCAGGTGGTCCACTCATATGTGTTCAAACTGTGCGTCGACGACTAAGAGAAGAACATTTAAGACCCAGGATTGCTGCTCGAGGACCCGCATTAACAGTAGATCATCGAAGAGCCAGATTAAATTTTGCTAATGAGCATGTTAATTGGTTGGAAGCAGATTGGGAACGTTTTCTCTGGACTGATGAGTCTAGGTTTAACTTGTATAACTGTGACAGACGTATCCGCGTCTACCGCAGACCAGGTGAGCGATTGAGTCAATGCAATTTTTTGCACACAACTTTATATGGAGATGGATCCGTCATGGTATGGGGTGGAATATCATTGACGGAACACAGTTGGCAATTGTAAATGGAAATCTTAATTCTGAAAGGTATATTACAGATATTCTTAAAGAACATGTTGTGCCTTATGCACCCATATAGGACCTAATTTTTTGCTCATTCACGACAATGCGCGTCCCCATACGGTTTGTATCGTAAGAAATTATCTTGCAGAAATTGGAATAAATTACATAGAATGACCAGCCCTTAGCCCCGACCTAAATCCCATCGAAAATTTTTGGGACTATATTGGTCGGCGGTTACGAAGTGAAGGACGACAAACACAAAATTTACAAGAATTGGCCGAACGTGTGGTCGAATTATGGGATGGTTTAGATCAAAACGTAATAAGAAATTTCATTTAAGTATGAATAACAGATGTCGGGAGGTAATTCGCGGAAGGGGTGGAAACACCAGATACTGATTCTGTAATAATTTTTTTTTTGTTAAGTTATTTATTGTTGTTTCCTTAATTAAAGCAATTCGTACATTTTAGGTTGTTTTTTTTTTGTTTTTTTAGCAATTACAGAGATAAACAAAAAATAAAATAAGACAATGTAGGCTTTAATTTAGCTATAATTGGAATAACTTGCAATAGCTAATTCTTGCTGAACTGTCAACAAAAAACCGATAACACAGATTTCACTTTATTTTCCATAGCTTTCTAAAATGCATTTCAGGTAATAACAGCACGTGGTGTTTCAAAACAGTGTATTTCATAAGGTATCAGAGATAAACAAAAAAAGAAAAAAAAGAAAATGTAAACAAAACTAGAGGCTTTAATTTAGCTATAATCGGAATAACTCGCAATAGCTAATGTACCCTACAGGGTGTCTGCAATTTTCCAAAAAAAATTACATTTTATTATCACCCGGTATAATACCACAACAACTTTTTTAACCAAAACAGCCAACGCAGTGACACTCTCAATAGAAAAACCTACAATTTAACAAAAAAATCAATAAAAACGAACAAAAAATGACGAAAATACATAAGATCAAAGTTGAGACACATTTTTGAGTGTGCGTTAAATAAGTTGCGCAGTGTAGTTTAGTAAAGAGATCTGCAAAAACCGCAAGTCGTTTCCCCTGATCTTTTAAAAATTATCGCAGAAATAGTGGAAGAGTGTAATTCTATTTCGAAAACGTTAAAATCCTACAGGAATAGCTTTTTTTAACAATATTTATTAATTTTAGGCGTTTAAAAAAATTAATTATGATATTTTGTTAATGAATTAGCTATTTATTTAAAAAATAATGCAATAATAATCTAAATGTTATAGGTATTTATTACCAAGGCGGCCGGACAACAACATTAGTTAGCTGTAGAATCGAGTTAAAATGATTTGATGGTTGAATTTCAATTTTTTTTAAATCGAAGCTAGAAATATATTTTTTAAAAGTGCCCTCCAATTTTAACCACAAGAATTATTTTTAATAATATTTACACAAACGGTCAATGAAGATAAAAGGTTCTTTTAAATAAGCCATAGTTTGTTGAATTTGGTTAACGCAGACCGAAGTTACAGCTTTTTAAGTACTTTAAGTCGTTACCCTTCTCCACGCTGTTATAATTTATCCAAACTCAGTTTGAGGACATTCCAATCATTCCATACGGCGGTAAACAGTCTCAAAGAGACCGACCTCACAACCAGGGTTGTCAGATCTTTCTTCTTCAATTTTTTTATTAAAGATGTTTCATTTATATCAGTGTTAGTCAGTAACTTTCTTTGAAAGCTAGTTTGCAAATATACTTTAAACCGAGGAGTTTTGAGTGTGACAGAAAAAAATAACAAGCATTGTTATAATAATACATTCTTTAGTCCTTAAGAAACAATATAACTGAAATCAAGACAAAAAGTGTTTTCAGTGTTTAAAAACAACTAATTAACAAACCCTTGTTTCTCGTATACCTACTTATACATAATATATTAACAAACCAGAAAATTTGATAGAACTGGCAACCGTTCACAATTTATGCACGTTGTCAGGGGTGATAAGCGCCAGCTACCTGCAGCTGGTATAGCAGAAGCGGTCTCCAGCCCGTTCAACGATCGATTCTGTCAGACAGAGACAGGCCCCAGTGACCGCCGATGGCGTGGAAGAGACGAAGATAAAATATACGTAATTTGGAACTTGTGGACGGGCTGGACAATGGTCCGAGAATGGAGTTCTGGTAAAAAAATTTAAGCATTTTCTGAGCAGTGTCGTGCCGTGTCAGGTTTATTTTTCTAATTTTAGTTTTGTGTATAGAAATTTTGAGTTACCTTATTTTTATTATTTTAATATAATATTATTATATATACAGTGGGTTTAATAAAGTGTAGTATGTACAAACACCTAATGTAAAACAAACTTATAAGTGTGTATACGCATTTTAATTATTTGTTTGGGACGCCTATGGTTAGGAAATTCATACTGTTTTATGTCATTAAATTGACCTAAGAAACACTATACCATGGTAACTACAAAAAGATTGTTATCACAAAATTTTTAGAGGATATTACAGAGCATAATATATAAACTTAATTTGTGGCCTACATTGTATTGCAACTGCAATACAATGTAGGTAAAGGTAGTAGTAATAACTATTAGTAGAAAGTAAGGACTTTGTATCATAGCATAGCGACTACACCTTAGCGGTAAAATTAGGACCCTAAAAATTATTTTCAGCTTTTCCTGCTCATATTTCAAAATTAATTTTTTACCCCAAAGTCGTAGCATGTATGGTTTCGTAGATACAGCCGCTCGCCACCCGTTGTGGATCACCCTGTATACAAACAATCAAAAATTAATCAACTAAAAATAATTTTGACTATTATATAAAAGTAGTTATTTTGTAGAGTAGGTACATTGTTGTGTCTAAATGACTTCACCGGGTGAACGTGGAGGGTGTCGCACTGAAGCTAACTAATTTACGTGATGTGCTACTGGGCCGTAGGCCCTAAATACCCTTAGTGTGCCACTAAAAATAATAAATATTTTAGAGCGTTCCATAACAGCGGGAAACGCGACATCGTTTCCTGGCGTATTTATTTGAAAATTTACTACACACATTTTCCTAAGAGGTTCACAGGAACTTCTAGGTATATAGGCGGATGACTTATTTGTTTGTAAACAAAAATTGAAATATGTTTTAAAATTTTGAAGTCGGGTCCACACCAAACCAACAAAACAAAAACAAAACAGCAACTCAATGTTTCCCAACAATTTTTAAATAAAATCAAAACATTCAGGCAACTATTTTGTTTTGTTGGTGTTTTCAACAACTTTTTATTTTCCCGGCGCCTGGCGGTAAAGATCAAAGTGTTGATGTTTTGTCTGCGTTTCTAGCAACTCTATTGGCCTAGTGTGTACGCGCTCGACGACAAGAAGAAAACAAATCAAATCAAAATTTGTATTTTTCTTCTGTATTAATGGTCCAATAATTTGTATTAGATTTTTAAGATCAGCACTGGTCATTCTTAAAAAGTTTTTAAAGCTAGATCGCAATTCTCCACTAATACCGACATCTTTTCGTAAATCTTCCAGTAATTCCTCAACATAGTTTTTTTGCCGGTTCTTTAAACTCGGTATAACCCAAAACCGTTTTTTCTTTTTTTGGTTTAAGAATACAAAACCAGCTGCCATAATAAATAAGTCTTGGTTCCTTTGTATTGCGAAATTTCGAGCACGCCACATTAAAACAGATTCGATCACAAAGTTGAAAAATTAATAATTATTGTTTTCGTATTTAACCAACAAAACAAAACTGACAACAAAACAGCAACGCAGCAAAAACAGAAACAAATTGTCAAGTGCTGTCCACATATTATGCGAAAACAATAATTATTAATCTTTCAACTTTGTGATCGAATCTGATTTAATGTGGCGTGCTCGAAATTTCGCAATACAAAGGAACCATGACTTATTTATAATGGCAGCTGTTTTGTATTTTTAAATCAAAAAAAGAAAAACCGTTTTTGGGTTAGACCGAGTTTAAAGAACCGGCAAAAAAACTATGTTGAGGAATTACTGGAAGATTTACGAAAAGATGATGTCGGTATTAGTGGAGAATTGCAATATAGCTTCAAAAACTTTTTAAGAATGACCAGTGCGGATCTTGAAAATCTCATACTCACAAATTATCGGACCCTCGATACAGAAGAAAAATACAAATTTTGATTTGATTTGTTTTCTTCTTGTCGTCGAGCGCGTACGCACTAGGTCAATAGAGTTGCTAGAAACGCAGACAAAACATCAACACATTGATCTTTACCGCCAGCCGCCGGGAAAATAAAAAGTTGTTAAAAACACCAACAAAACAAAATAGTTGCCTGAATGTTTTGATTTTGTTTAAAAATTGTTGGGAAACATTGAGTTGCTGATTTGTTTTTGTTTTGTTGGTTTGGTGTGGACCCGGTTTACTCGAAAATCTGTTTCTGTTTTCGAGAACTTGCAGTTTTGTTGTGTCGCTGTTTTGTTGCCAGTTTTGTTTTGTTGGTTTGGTGTGGACCCGGCATTTTATACCTTCAAATTATATCATCCGCTATGCACAACAAAAAAAAATAAAAATATTTCTGCTATTCATATTAATTTTTTCATTAAAACTACGACCGATTTCCTGATATTATTTTCAAGTTCTCTTCTCTTCTGACGCCGCGCCGCTTTAATTCTCCTGAAATTTGTTTTTATATTATGTATAAAAAAGAGCAATTTTTTTGCCGTTGATCAACGCTGCATGGTACAACCCCATAATATAACCAGTTTATGGCATGGTAAAAAATTGTGTCCCCCCCATGGAGGACTTAAACGGGATACAGAGTTTGCGTAGTTTACATCATTTTGTGGCTGACGTAAACACTGAACAGGACCGGCTTAAAATGTATTTAACTAATATTTGGTGCTAAACTTTTGAAACGCTAGTTTATTAGTAGTAGTATAGTCAGGGCCGTCGAGAGCCAGGTCAGGCCCGGGGGCTGTGCGGCATCTCGGGCCCACTCCTAGGGCTGCCAGATTTAAAATATTAAAAAGCGGGAGGTATGGTCCTAGCCAGTGGCGGCTTGTGAGTTATTAACTTGGGGGTGCACCAAAAGCATGCTGCAGGTGAAATGCGCCGCAGGCGAAAATTTTTTAAGACCATGCCCATATTTGGTCAATAATTTTTAATAAATATTCGATGTTAATACAAATATTGGGCCGAACGGGCAAGGACAAAATGTATCGATATTTGATGCTTAGAACATTAATTATTCGCCAACCCGCCTAACAATTTACATACCTATGTAATGTTTACAAAGTATTTTTTTGTCAACGGCAATTTTATATTTTTTTTTTATAATTTATCATATTTTTTAACTGCGCAGCCCGAGCACGGGCCCTTAAAAGAGACGTGGGTCTGGGAAATTTGCCCCCCTCTTGTCAGCACTGAGTATAGTCAGATCTGGTCTTAACGTGCGGGTCCAAAGGTCACTGATCATATGCGTCAAATCAGACAACACAGAGGCTATCAAAATGTTGTGAGATTATTTACAAATATACCGAAGGAAGGAAAAATAGTTTCATTATTTTAGCTATCGCGAAGATAGCCACATATACCTAATATTATTAGTTTTGTAAAAATTATGTACAGGGGAGTTGAAAAAGTTACAAAAAAATTATATAATCGTTAATTATATACCTACTGTACCCTTTAATTAAAAACGACAATAATAAACAGTGCAATTTATTTTAACCATTTTACTACTAAAACCTAAAAATACAATGGCATTTAGTCTACTAAACTATTTCGATAATGAAAGAAAAAGTGGAAATTCGCAAACCAATATGCAGGAAACCGTAATGAAAATACTGGGAATTAGTTTAAGGACTATGCAGAATAATGTGCATGAAAAAAAAGCATAATATAATACCCAAGAATACTAAAAAATGTAAACGAAAAACACCGTTTATAATTATAGCCTAAAAACTCTCATCGTCACTTATAAAATCCGAAAAGTCCTCGCCGTCTGAGTCTTCTTCGAATGGAGCAATTATCATTGGCGCTACTTTGACATCTAGTACTTGTTCTCGATCCCACCAATCCCTTATTAATATTTCTGTATGTTTCACCGATTTCTTCCAGTACTCTTGTGTAATATGATCTAACGAATCTTGCCAAACTATTTGTACTTGGTCGGATTTAAGACCATCACCTACATGTTTTTCATAATAAGACTTTGCACCAGCCCATATTAATTCTATTGCGTTAAACTGGCAATGATATGGCGGCAGTCGTAGAACCTCATGACCATATTCACGCAGTATTTCATCTACCGCGTATATTTTGGGTTTTTTAAGAGACTTTGCTATTGATAGGAGTTCCGATTAAAGCATATTTGGTAAAGGATTTTGGTTGTGTTTTTCCAGCCACTCATAAATATCTCTTTTCCTCCAAGATGAAGTAGGCTGTTTATTTAAAATTCTTCAATGATATGATGCATTATCTAATACAATTAAAGACGGAGCATCCAAATTTGTTATCAATTGAACTTTTAACCATTTTTCAAACATTTCGCAATTCATATTATCATGATAGTCAGCACTTTTTGATGTTAAAGAAAAAATTAAACTCGCACCTGCAACATATCCTGTTGCAGAACCGGCATGCAAAATAATAAAACTCTTTCCCGTACCGCACCCCTTTTCCTTTTAACTTCCCAATCTAAATCAATAATCTTGCCAAGATTTTGAACCACTTCCATTCGAAAATATCCACGTTTCGTCTAAAATTACCACTTTTCTAAATTTCTATTTGTAATTGTCCGTATATTTTTTTAAAAACTGAACACGCTGACTCACTATCTGTGGCTGCTCACATAAAAATCTTCGGTTACAGTCTTTTTTATAGCGAAAACCTAAATTTTTTATTAATTTTGATAACGCTTCAAGTCCAATTTCCAAAACACCCCGAATTTTTAATGTTTTTTGTAAAACTGGAAGAGTTACATTGGTTTTTGATTTGTATAAATCGTAAATCACATTTCGAACTCCCACTTTAATATTTTCGCTTAAATCCTCAGTCTTTGGCTTTCTTCGTTTACACTTTTTAGTATTCTTGGGTATTATGTTATGTTTTGTTTCATGCACAATTTTCTGCACAGTCCTTAAACTAATTCCCAGTGCTTTGGCTACTGTTTCCTGAATATTGGTTGGCGAATTTCTACTTTTTCTTTCATTTTCGAAATAGTTTATCAGATTAAGTACCATTTTTTTTGATTGGGGATGCAAAAACCCAGAAAATTGTTTCATTTTGTCACAAACTGTCAAAGTCACAAAACTGGCATATTTAAAATAAAACGTAGCTGGTGCTATTATAAGCTTTTTTAGAATCGCTGGAAAGTAAATACATATCCTTTTTTTTCATGTCAAAATGGAATAAGTCTGTCTCATTTATCTTACGTATTTTATTTAGAGGGTAAAATTAAACGCAAGTAAAGAAAACAAAAACTGATAGTATGTCTTTCTTGAATCGTATGACCCGCACGATAAGACCAGATCCGACTATAACAAGATTTATTTAGCAATGTGCTACAATTTAACAAGTTTTACAAAATATTTAAAATTATTTAACAATATCATCTATGAAGTATTAAAAAAAAATTTATCAGTCACTATTTTGTCTTTTAAATTAATAATTTTTTAAGGATTTTTTAAAAATTTTCAAAGAACTCTGTGATTTAATTGAATTATTCAAATTGTTATATTCACCTAATCCTTTATGGAAAACCGATTTATATGTTAAATGTTTTGATACCCTACTTAGACAAAAATCGTTTTTATATCTGGTTGAATAGTTATAATTTTCAAAAGTTTGAGTTAAAAAATCTTTTAAATGGGAAGGTAGTAAGTTATTTTGTATTTTAAAAATAAAAAAATACTAAATTTTTAACATTTAACCTCTGAAGTTTCTCTAACATTAAATTTATTTTCGTATATTTATCCACATTTAAGATTATACGCATAGCTTTATTTCATTACATAGGATAGCAAAGGTAGTTTAGACCAGACCAGAGTTACAAATTAAAAGGCGCTATTATAGTGTCTCTATTATAAACTAGATAACACAATACTTTAAAATCACACAAACATCACAAGACAAAAATGAAAATAACGAAGGACTTTTTTTGGTCGCATCGAAGCAACAGCTAATTGACATTTATTGTTTATACTACATATATGCTTACTATTCAGGTAACGAGCAGCATAGTGGCCTCACTTTTCAATAGCTTGGTAACATACCATTGGCAATATACCGGTTATAAATATTATATAATATAAAGGGTCCAACAAGCTCGATGTAGAAGAAACGCACTTTTTGTTCGTTGAAACGTTCTGTTTGATGAGTGTGATGACTCACAGACTGCTGTCAGAGAACTCTGTATTATAGGCTACTGTTTGCTCTTCATGGATAGTTTTTATATTTTTTTCTTTTAATTAAAGAAATATTTTTTAATACTTTAATTAATTGTTACAGGTGCATGTCCATCGGCAAATCTTAAATTATCCCGCAACACAGGTAAGTCAAGATTTACTTATATTTGCTTATATTTACTTAAAGCTTTAGTTATAGAAAAGTTATTTGAAAGTTTACTGTCATAATTTAATACTCAATGCATTAACATTAAGGGCATCCGCTCTACAGGGTGTAAGAGATACATGTTAGGTTAAGGTGGGATTAACGACGCCATTTTCTATCGTCAATTCGATTTGCCGAACTGTTGACGATTCGCATGCGCACTGCAATGCTGTGTTGTTCAGAGTAGTTATTTTTATGCTTTTGGCATACGAAGAAGAAAGACAGACATATTCTGGAGTTGGTAGAGTAAGGTATTTTTATTAAACAGCATTAATTACAGATAACTATATTGGAAATATAGAAAATATAGAAATATAGAAAACTTGTATTGGAAGCAGAAAGCACTGGTCCGAATCGATGGAAGACTAACAGATGAATGTTGCATTCAACGAGGCGTCAGACAGGGATGCATTCTCTCCCCGCTCCATTCAACATCTACTCGGATATAATCTTTAAACGGGCGTTGCAAGATAGAAACCTTGGAGTGAAGATTAACGGCGAACTGATTAATAACATCCGATATGCCGACGATACGGTCATCTTGTGCGATAGTATCCAGGGCCTTCAAGATTTGTTGAATAGTGTAAACACGACAGGAATGGAAATGGGTTTGAAGATGAATGTCAATAAGACAAAATTTATGATATTCAGTCGTTAACCGCACGCCGATGCTTCCATACAGATAGACCAACAAAACATTGAAAGAGTTACCCAATTCAAATACCTTGGCTGTTATATCACAGAACATCTAGACCCTGATAAAGAGATAAAGTGCAGAATTGAAACAGCTCGCACAACTTTTCTGAAAATGAGATCATTTTTCTCTAACGACAACTTAAACCTAAAATTACGTCAAAGAATGATCAAATGTTATATTTGGTCCGTGTTGTTGTATGGAGCTGAGACCTGGACCCTAAAGGCTGCCACGATCAATCCCCTGGAAGCGTTTGAAATGTGGTTGCACAGAAGAATGCTTCGAATACCCTGGACAGCTATGCAGACCAACGAAGCAGTGCTAAACAGAGCAAATACCATAAGGGAATTGTTTAACACTATTAAAGTGCGAAAGATATCGTACCTGGGACATGTTCTTCGAGGAGACCGATACAAGATACTCCAGCTTATAATGAAAGGTAAAATCGAAGGCAGCCGAGGAATTGGAAGGAAACAGACGTCATGGCTAAAGAACATTCGCGATTGGACTGGAATACGCAGTGCCGAACAAGTATTCAGATTAGCCGAAAACCGCGAACAACTCGCCAATGTAATTGCCAACGTTAGGGGGACCTGATATGGCACCGAAAGAAGAAGAATTACAGATATCGTAATTTCATACTAAATCGCTTAAACGATATTTAAAATAATTAAATCTTGTTTTTCTGTATCATCATAATCTCACTTAAAGCAAATATAATTGATTTCGGTTAATTAAATCTACCAATTAAATAATTGAATTCGCCGAATTAGATAATTAAATGCCCCATACGAATTAAAATATCTTTTACGTGTATCAATTAATTATTTCTCTCTGTGTGGAAGTGGACAAATATTGCTATGCAAAAATATCCACAACTTTGGTTTGGCTTATCGGACTTTGACAAATTTGAACTCGCTAAATAGAGATCCTTTTGTTTTATCAATTTAATAAAAAACTAAGTCGTTTTGAATTCCGCTGCGACAGCTAGAGGGCGCTATTTAGCAGAATCCACAATTTCTCCATTTTTCTCAAAAATTTTAAACAATGATATATAATTTTTAACTTAAGCAAAAAGAAGAATAAATAAGAAGAAAATCTGTGAAAACCGCAAGCCAATATCTATTTTTAAACCGGAGATATGGAAAATCTTACCATAGTATAAAACAAAGTCGCTATCGCCCGTCTGTCCCTATATCCCTATAAGTGCTTAAATCTTTAAAACTACGCAACGGATTTTGAAGCGGTTTTTTTTAAAAGATAGAGTGACTCAAGAGGAAGGTTTTTATGTATAATTAGCGACCCGCCCCGGCTTCGCACGGGTGCAATTTCAGAAAGTGGCATGCCGGGTTAGTACCCGGATATATTAGTATATATCGGGTTTGTTCGGGTTTGTATTTATACCAGCGGGTTGCAACGCATGCCGGGTACACGCTAGTATTAATATAAAAATGAGCTCGATAAGGTTAAGCTGACATCTTAATACGGTCTTTGTAGGTAAGAAGGTATAAATAGTAGAGATGAAACGGATATCCGGAAACTATCCGGTATCCGGCCTAAATTTAATATCCGGCCGGATACCGGATATTTAATAATTATCCGGCCGGATACCGGATATTTAATAATTACGACACAATTCGTGACAATTCCCTAAAATCAACTTTAATACATAAATCTTTTTGTGGTTAATAATAACAAAATGGCTTAGAATTTATGACTTGCTTTTATTTAAATGTGAAAAAGTCACAAAGAACAAAAAATAACCTTCTGAAAACCTAAAATTATCTTAATTCTTAATACTCAAAATTAACAAGTGGTAAATTATGGTGAATAAAGACCAAATTTTCAGAGTTTGCAAGCAACAGGCGATTTCGCTTGTTTTCGTACACCAAACCAGCTTCGGAAAACAGTCTCTCGCTATAAACACTGCTGCAAGGAGCTGAAAGGTACACTTTGGCAAACTCGGTCAAATATGGATAGTGTTTCGAGTTAACTGACCACCAAGTGTAAGGGTCGCGGCTGCGATCAATTCGAAATGTCGTCAAATAGTAGTCGATCTCGTTTGCAATTGGGTTTTTTTTCCCTGATCGCGACATTGATTATTGTTTTCATTTGCTACTTCATCAAAACAATTCCAAAATGTGTCGTGAGATTCGCAAGTAACATTTGAATTAGTTTCATTTTCTCTAACTCTTTTAATAGGTATTGGAGACCCCGATGAACTACCGATGTTAGAAGACTCGTCGCAAGTCATTTTTAGGTATTCCAATAAGATCTTCTGTCGCGCTCTTTCGGCTTCAACTGTTCCCAAATAGTTTGTTTTAAACCTGGGGTCTAAGAAAGTTGCAATAAGGTAAGTCGGATCTTCACTCAAGGTCGACTCCTCACAGCAGACGCTATACGTTTGGCCGGATATCCGGCTATCCGGCTTCGATGATCGCCGGATATCCGGTATCCGTTATCCGGCCAAATAACTATCCGTTTCATCTCTAATAAATAGCATACCATTGTGTCAAAAAAATTACCTTGTCGGACTTCCATTGTATTTATTGTTACTTAACACAACGTTTCGGTTAGTTAGTATCTCTAACCGTTTTCAAGTGTAAACTGTGCACCGTCTTAAGACGTCTCCGGTTCAAAAAAATATATAGGCTTGCGGTTTTCACAGATTTTCTTCTTATTTATTCTTCTTTTTGCTTAAGTTAAAAATTATATACTTATCATTGTTTAAAATTTTTGAGAAAAATGGAGAAATTGTGGATTCTGCTAAATAGCGCCTTCTAGCTGTCGCAATGGAAGTCAACACGACTTCGTTCTTTATTAAATTGATAAAACAAAAGAATCCCTACTTTAGCGAGTTTAAATTTGTCAAATTCCGATAAGCCAAACCAAAGTTGTGAATATTTTTGCATTGCAATATTTTTCCCCTTCCCACCCCCCTTAAACAAAAACGTAGAGCCAAATTCAAAAACATAAGTTATCAAGAATTTTCATTAAATTGAAAAAATGCCACCTTTCATACATGTTTACTATGAGGATTTTTGAGAAAATCCCCATTTTTAGACGGTAGAGTACAGTGTGTCCCCAGATCTAGGACATCCAAAGAACCATTCATTTAAATATAATAAGTCATAACACCCTTGTATTAGATAAACCACTATAAAATTTAAGTTATTTCAATTTTCAGATAAAACTATAAACTTTTTTAGAATGCCCATTGTGGAAAATACTATTAAAAAATTATATATTATATATATTATATTTTAACAAAAGTATAATTTATTAAATTGCTTTGTGTACCTTTTACAAATTAGATTTTATATGCATATTATTGCATATGTTATTTTGAGGTTATAGAGGTCCAAAAAGACACTTTTAGACAACACTTTAAAAAAAAAATAGAGGCTTGGGTTTGGTAGAATTTCCCTTGATCAAGGATAAACCGAATGACAAAAAAACCTCTTAAATAAAGAAAGGAGGTATAAATAGGTACCCGCGTTTTTGGTTTTTCAAAGAATGGATATAAATTCTTTGTAACTAAGTTTATTCCATGGGATTCAGTATTTCACACCTATAATTTTTAGCCAATAAGAAGCTTTCATTGCAGCTCGTTATTATAGCAGCCACAAAACTTTCCCGAAGTTTTTTCTTCCTGGGCACCCTGGGTCTGAGTACAGCGATAGTTTTTCTGTCAAACGCACAGCCATCTATTGTGTTCACTGTGTGTTTAACTTTATTAACAATTATTATCAATTATCACAATAATTAAAGCTTAATCTTAATATAGCTCAAAATACTTTCAATACCTGTTTATATTATGCTGTCTCTTACCCCCCCCCCCCCCCCCCTTTTTTTTGTGACGTATATAGATATCTATATTTTGCAAAGAATTACTTTAGATATTTATGGCATAAATATTTCTTGATTTTTAGTTAAAGTGTTTCTTAGGTCAATTTAGTGACATAAAACAGTATAAAACTCCTAACCATAGGCGTCCCAAACAAATAATTAAAATGCGTATACACACTTATAAGTTTGTTTAACATTAGGTGTTTGTACATACTACACTTTATAAACCCACTGTATATATAATAATATTATAATAAAATAATAAATATAAGGTAACTCAAAAATTCTATACACAAAACTAAAATCAGAAAAATAAACCTGACACAGCACGACACTGCTCAGAAAATGCTTTAATTTTTCTACCAGAACTCTATTCTCGGACCATTGTCCAGCCTGTTCACAAGTTCCAAATTACGTATATTTTATCTTCGTCTCTTCCACGCCATCGGCGGTCACTGGCCTATCTCTGTCTGACAGAATCGATCGTTGATCGGGCTGGAGACCGCTTCTGCTATACCAGCTGCAGGTAGCTGGCGCTGACAACGTGCATAAATTGTGAACGGTTGCCAGTTCTACCAAATTTTCTGGTTTGTTAATATATTATGTATAAGTATACGAGAAACAAGGGTTTGTTAATTAGTTGTTTTTAAACACTGAAAACACTTTTTGTCTTGATTTCAGTTATATTGTTTTTTAAGGACTAAAGAATGTATTATTATAACAATGAATGGCTTGTTATTTTTTTCTGTCACACTCAAAACTCCTCGGTTTAAAGTATATTTGCAAACTAGCTTTCAAAGAAAGTTACTGACTGACAATTGAATACTGATATAAATAAAACATCTTTAATAAAAAAACTTAAAGAATTGAAGAAGAAAGATCTAACAATCCTGGTTGTAAGATCGGTCTCTTTGAGACTGTTTACCGCCGTATGGAATGATTGAAATGTCCTCAAACTGAGTTTGGATAAATTATACATGAAATAATTAAAGACAAATTAACAGAATCTTAAGCAATCAATGTTACCTAATTTAAGTTTTGCTACTAAAATTAACCGAAAATATATTTTTTGCAAATATTGTTCATGACAGGGTATTTTTTTTTCATTTTATAATAATTATATTGAGTCTATTTAGTAGTATAAAACAAGCGTTTGTTCGACAAAAATATTGTATTCTATTAGGTTTAAAAAAATCTGTATTAAATTATTAAATTAAACATTTTTTGTATTTAGCGTTGTTAAAACTCTCGTTATAACCAAGATTTTTAGCGTCGTTTCCCACTGTAGTTTTCCACGTTCCACTTAAATACCACCCCCAGGTGACCACTCATAAACCCTTGTCGCTAACTGGTCCCACACCTGTTGTCACAAAAATACGTCATGCTGACAGACTCACGCCACCGCGAAATATCTTTTCTTGTAAAAGTCAGTCTCAAATAGTACTAAAAAAGAATAGCACGTAGGCTAATTTTCTCCCCACGTATACTCTCAATCTCCGGTAGTAAAAAGTGAATTCGTTTCATCCCGGAACGGACCCAGTTAAAGGTTAACGTATTTCTTCTCGTATTTGGTACACGCGTGTGGTGTTTTTGCTCGAAAGTGATATTCCTTTCAACCCGGAAAGGACCCGGTTAAAAGAAAAACGTACTTCTCGCTTTGTATACTATGCCCGTTGTAGTATATAAGTTTAGCTGACCTATTACTACGTCTAGGTTGCTAGAGTGTCCCGTAGACTGTAAATGTGTTCACGTTTTGATGTTTTAAATTACCGTTTTGTTGAAACTAATAAATAGAACGAAGAAAAAGATACTGTTTTATTGCTGCAACGAACCAGCACCGTGGAGACTGCGAGAAAACGAAGAAATACTCGCCTCCAGCTATAAATTGGAAGAGAATACAAATCTCCAGTTTATACAATGGTCCTTCGACCCCAGGATTTTGAAGCTTTCTTTAAAAGTATTTGTTGTAGCTAAACAGGAACCAAGAACCCAAAATTAGGACCAACTCCGCCATTAGACGTTTGCCGTCGGAACCCGGAAAAAACAGCAACCAGCCCGCTGTTTAGACGTTTGCCGTCGGAACACGGAAAAGCAGCAACCAGCCCGCTGTTAGATGATTTGCCGTGGCGGATAACACCCGATTAGATTTCGCTGGCCCAGGAAAGAAGATACCTTCATACTTCGTAGGATTTGGACAATTTAAGGTCAGAACTTTCCAGTTTTTTCGTAAAACTTTTAATGCAATTTTCAGTGATTATTTTAGCTAAACTCTCGTTATAATAGTCGAATAATTTTAAATCACATCATGGAAACTTTACTTAAAAAACGAACTTCTTGTAAAGCATCTCTCACGCGAATTGAAAATTATTTAAACAAAAATGTAAATAACCCGAATTTGTTACTTCATGAGTTTAAAACTCGTCAGACACGTTTAAGTGAAGTGTTCATGATATATAATGAAACTCAGGATGAAATAGACTTATTGGATAACTCAGATACTCAATTACAGGATAGGGAAGACGTAGAAAATAGGTTTTATGCAGCTTTAGCGCGTTTAAATGAAATTATTGAAATATTAACGAAAAAAACGATCTTACAAACTACTCAAGCCGCGATTATCTCTCAAAACTCTCAAATTACACCCGCAGTAAAATTACCAAATATAGATATACCCCCTTTTTCTGGGAATCCTTCCGAATGGGTGTCGTTTTACGAACTTTTTACTACTTTAATAGTAAATAATCCTAACGTCACAAATATTCAACGATTTATGTACCTTAAGAGCTACTTAAGACACGAACCTTTACGTTTAATTGACAATCTACAATTAACTAACGATAATTTTGATATTGCAATTAACACTTTAGAGAAAAGATACTCAAATAAATTATTACAAGTAAATGCTCGCATTAAATCACTTTTTGAGATGCCTGCTTTGACAAAATGCAACGCACACAATTTAAGAGATTTTATGACACAATCTAAACAAAACCTTGAATCGCTGAATAATTTAATAAATAAAGAAGTTCAGCGGGATTTATTACTTTTTTATTTGTTAGGTCAAAAGCTTGATTATAATATACTCGTAAAGGTTTTGAATTACACAGGGATTCTTCTCAATTACCTACTTTGGATGATCTTTTTAATTTCTTAGATAGCAAATGTGTCTCGCTAGAAATATTAAACCCCGAAACTCAAAACACTGTTAAAGTTCGACGCCCATATAACCCCAGTTTTCAAACTCACTCACACGTTGTGTCACATACACAAGTTCACTCGCAAAATCCCCGGACGCAACAGTCTGCATTATTTTGCATATATTGTAAAGTAAATACTCACAAGATCTACGCGTGTAATGATTTTATTAAACTACCTCATTCGGAAAAATTAAAATATATTCAAAATAAGCAGATGTGTAGAAATTGTTTAGGAAGTAAACACACTGTGGAAAATTGCACGTCAAAAAGTTGTTATGTCTGTTCGGCAAGACATCACACTTTATTACACAATAATTCATTTTCTCAAAATCCCAATTCACGCCCACAAAACCAAAACTCTAACCCAACATTCCCTAGAAATCATGTTACTACTGATGTAAACCACACTAGAAATCACGGTAATACGCAAAATAGGTTTGAAATTTCAAATCGTTCGCGACAAAATACAGCTGAAAATCATTCTCAAGATAGCGGACAAAATGCTAATATTAATCACTCTCAAGTAACTGCGTTCTCGACTCAAAGTTGTGATATTTTGTTAGCAACTGCGGAAGTAACTTTATATTCGGCAGATAAAAAACCCATAATCGCAAAGGTCTTATTAGATTCTGGTTCCCAGTCGTCTATAATCACAGATGATTTAGTACGAAAACTTAATTATATCACTTATGATAGAAATTTACAAATTTCAGGAATCTCTCAAAATAGCACGGTCTCAAATAAAATGGTAAATCTTAATATATTCTCAAATGTAAACGCGAATTTAAGTTTTAACGTATCTTGTGCTATTTTAGACAAGATAACAAGTAAACTACCCCAAACACGAATTAAAGCGGATCAGTTGAACATACCTCACGATATAAGGTTAGCAGATCCCAAGTTTTTTATCCCCTCTACAATTGACATTTTAATCGGTGCAGATGTTTATTATACATTGCTATCAGATGGACTCGTAAGGTTAGGAAATAATATGCCAGTTTTGCATAACACACACTTAGGGTGGGTTATCGCAGGAAGTGTGCCCCGTCAGCACGGTTTGTCTCATCCCATGCCAAATGTTTCTTTGTTTTTACAAACAGAAAACAACTCTGAAGATATTAATCAGGCCCTTACAAAATTTTGGACTCTCGAAGAAATCCCCAATAAACCTATTCTAACCCCCCAGGATGAGTTAGCTGAAACTATATTTTTAAATACTACAAAGATTTTAAAAAACGGTCAATACCAAGTGGACATACCCTTAAAATCAGAAAAAGAATATTTATGTTTAGGTGAATCTTTTACACAGGCTAAGAAACGATTTTTGCATTTGGAAAAACGTTTTCAAAAAAATCCTCAATTATTTTCAGAATATAAAGCTTTCATTGACAATTATGTAGATTCCGGTTATGGTAAATATATCCCGATCACTCTCACGAATGAAAATAACGAAAATAAATATTATCTTCCCCACCACTGTGTAATTAAAGAAAACAGTACTTCCACGAAATTGAGAGTAGTATATGACGCATCTTGTAAAAGTTCTTCAGGATTTTCACTGAACGATATAGCGCTAAAAGGATTTCCCGTACAGCCCGAATTATACGATATTTTGTGTAGATTTCGCACTTCAAAGTTTGTTATGACTTCGGATATCGAAAAAATGTATTTACAAATAAAAATAAACCCCGAACAAACCTTTCTTCAAAACATTTTGTGGAGAGATAACCCAGATAATGAGTTCAAATGCATAGAGTTAGTAACAGTAATTTTCGGAACGAATTTCGCTCCTTATGTAGCAACCCGGACATTAAATGATATTGCTTTAAAGGTTAAAGACCAGTATCCATTGGCATCAAATGTTTTATTAAACTCCACGTATATGGATGATATTTTATGTTCGTGTAATAGTTATGAAGAGCTGATTGAGGTTTATACCCAATTAAGTGCGGTGTTAAATTCAGCAGGTTTTACATTACACAAATTTGGCTCAAATTCTCATGATTTTTTAAATCAATTTTGTAATGACGTACGAAGTATTAAATATGAAATAAAAATTGAAAACGCATCAAGTAAAGTGTTAGGTATATCGTGGAATTCGAAACTTGATTATTTTACAGTCACACTCCCGGATAATTCTAAAAATGAAAATTATACAAAACGTGAAGTGCTCTCAAAATTGGCACAAATGTATGACCCGCTCGGCTTAATAAACCCGGTAGTTGTGATAGGTAAATATCTCATGCAAAAAATTTGGTTAAGGCAAATAGAATGGGATGATTTACTTCCCTCAGACCTACTCGCTGAATGGAAAGATTTTCTAAATGAATTATCGTATTTGTCAAAATTAAAAATCTCGAGATGGTTTTTTATAGATAAAAAAATCATAAAGATAGAACTACACGGTTTCGCAGATGCTAGCCTCAAGGCTTATGGTGCCTGTCTTTATATTCGCGCAGTTTATACTGATAATTCTATATCTTGTAATTTAGTAACTGCAAAATCGCGGATTTCACCCACAAAAACGGTCTCGTTGCCAAGATTAGAACTGTGTGGTATGGTGGTCTTAGCTAAATTAACCCAAAAAATCACCTCTGTACTTTTAAATTTTACTTTTGACTCGGTAAATCTTTACACGGACTCACAAATCGCACTCTGCTGGATCAAGTCGCACCCATCGCGTTGGACTACCTTTGTGTCAAACAGGGTAAGTCAGATACAGGATTTAACTACAAATTTTAAATGGCGACATATCAGATCATTTAATAACCCGGCGGATATACTGTCTCGTGGTATATCTTCTAAAGACATAGTCAACTCGGACATGTGGTTTCATGGACCAAAGTTTTTGCAAGAACCAGAGACGGAGTTTAAAGATATTGATATAAAATTTGAATTACAAGAAATCCCGGAAATGCGAAAAAATGTTATGATAAACGTCACGAATGACTTTTGGGATATAACATTTTCAAAGTTCTCATCGTTTACGCGACTGCAAAGAACAATGGCGTGGTGCTTAAGATTTTCTTACAATTCTCGAAATAAGTATCAAAAAATAACAGGCACTCTCACGGTTGATGAAATGAAAAATGCATTAGGCTGTATAGTAAAAACTTTGCAGATTAAACACTTTTCTCAAGAAATCTCGGAATTGAAAAACAATAAGCAAGTTACTAATAAAAATATTCTCTCACTCAAACCCTTCCTCGATGACGCGGGTATTATGCGCGTAGGCGGACGATTGTCAAACGCTGATATTCATTATAATCAAAAACACCCAATTTTGTTGCCCTCGAAAAACCATGTTGTATCATTGTTTTTGAAAAAAGAACATTTAAGATTAGGACACGCAGGAGCTCAAACTGTTTTGTCAAATGTAAGATTAGAGTTTTGGCCTTTAGACGGTTTGAGAGAAGTAAAACGCGTGATCAGAAAATGTTTATCTTGTTTTAGATTTCACGCAAAACCCAATGAACAAATTATGGGTGATCTACCAAAAGATAGAGTTTCTGTTGCTCGACCATTCCAGAAAGTAGGCGTTGATTACGCTGGCCCATTTTTTATTAAATCTTCTCGATTAAGAAAGGCTCCAGTTCAAAAATGTTATGCTGCAATATTTATTTGCATGACCACAAAGGCGGTTCACATAGAGGTAGTGTCTGATTTGTCAACCCAAGCATTTCTCGCAACTCTTAAAAGATTTATTTCACGTAGAGGAAACCCCTCCATTATATTTAGCGATAATGGCACAAATTTTTTAGGCGCGAAAAATTATCTACACGAATTATACGACTTCTTTAAAAATCAACAAAATATTAATCACGTAAATGATTTTCTGACTTCTCTCGAAATTGAATGGAAATTTATTCCACCACGAAGCCCCCACTGGGGAGGACTTTGGGAATCAGCTGTTAAAGGCGCGAAAAATCATTTAGTTCGGATAATAGGCACTGCTAATTTAACTTTTGAAGAGTTAACCACGATTTTTACTCAGATTGAAAGTATCATGAATTCGCGTCCCCTATGTGCTTTTTCAAACGACCCCTTGGACTTAGACTATCTTTCTCCCGGACATTTTCTTATAGGAACAACCTTAACCGCATATCCCGAAAGGAATTTATTAGATAAACCCGAAAATCGATTAACTTTTTGGCAGCGATGTATCCAGATACAACAACAGTTCTGGAAAAAATGGTCTGTGGAATATCTCAATAGATTGCAAAATAGACCAAAATGGTTACAACCCACGGAAAATCTAAAGGTAGACGATTTGGTATTATTAAAAGACGATAATGTTCCCCCATTAGTTTGGCCTCGAGCACGAATTACGGAAGTAATGCCCGGATTAGACGGTAAAGTTAGAATGGTGAAACTCCGAACTCAATATGGTGAATTTACTCGAAGTATCACCAAGGTTTGCCCTTTACCCCAACAAGATTCGTCAGATCTTTAATGGGAAAATAAGTAAATTTTTTTTTTCTTCTGTTGTATGCAATTGCATATACCTATTGTTTTATTCGTTTATATTTAATTTGTTTTATTTAGAAGTTACTTAACTTCAACGGGGGGGAGTATGTTAAAACTCTCGTTATAACCAAGATTTTTAGCGTCGTTTCCCACTGTAGTTTTCCACGTTCCACTTAAATACCACCCCCAGGTGACCACTCATAAACCCTTGTCGCTAACTGGTCCCACACCTGTTGTCACAAAAATATGTCATGCTGACAGACTCACGCCACCGCGAAATATCTTTTCTTGTAAAAGTCAGTCTCAAATAGTACTAAAAAAGAATAGCACGTAGGCTAATTTTCTCCCCACGTATACTCTCAATCTCCGGTAGTAAAAAGTGAATTCGTTTCATCCCGGAACGGACCCAGTTAAAGGTTAACGTATTTCTTCTCGTATTTGGTACACGCGTGTGGTGTTTTTGCTCGAAAGTGATATTCCTTTCAACCCGGAAAGGACCCGGTTAAAAGAAAAACGTACTTCTCGCTTTGTATACTATGCCCGTTGTAGTATATAAGTTTAGCTGACCTATTACTACGTCTAGGTTGCTAGAGTGTCCCGTAGACTGTAAATGTGTTCACGTTTTGATGTTTTAAATTACCGTTTTGTTGAAACTAATAAATAGAACGAAGAAAAAGATACTGTTTTATTGCTGCAACGAACCAGCACCGTGGAGACTGCGAGAAAACGAAGAAATACTCGCCTCCAGCTATAAATTGGAAGAGAATACAAATCTCCAGTTTATACAAGCGTAATTTTTGTTACTATTGCCTATAGGGCTTTCGGCCTAATAATATGCCATCATCAGGGGTAAGGTTCTAAAAGAAAAACACAAACAAGAGTAAGAACAAAGTAGAAACAAACTACAGCTGAATGGGTTAACAATAAATATGGTTGATATTCATTGTAGATACCTTGGAGTTTGGAGATAAATAGACATAGTATATAAATTATTTTAAAATTTATTATTATTAAACAATATAAATATACAGTTATTTCCTTTCGTTTCGTCAGTACCATCCCAAGCCGCGTTTTGCCATATCATGCCTCATCAGTGACAAAGGAAAGGAAACGGTCGGCTCAACTTGAACTTTGCCTGTCGTAGGCCAAAGTGAGGATGTAGCATATAACGACATCTAGCGTTGTGTTGGGGCACTTAATATTAAAGATGGGGAGAAATATTTTATGTTTCTGTACTCGGGTAAAGGTAAATCACTGATTATTCCCTACTTCTATAATAATTTAACACAGGTATGTTTCTATTTTTAAGGTTTTCTTTAGTTATTACGCAATTTTCGTTAAAGCTTTTACCCGTTTGAAATATCCGTTTTTGCATCTCTCTAACGTCCACATCGCATTTAAAGTAGGAGAATTGTAATAAATTTTAAACAACTTGTTTGCCACTTCATCGTATTTAAATATAAATGCCCCTGCTGCTGCTGCTGCTGCTGCTGCTATCTTTAAATGTTTGATTATTTTTTACTAACTTCTATACTCTAACTTCTATACTATCTATAATGCTTTTAAATAAAGGATGATTCCTATCAGGCGCAATTTATCTACAAAAGAGTGAAACTAATTATGGTTAATATGTAAAAAATTATTAGTTTTATCTACAACCATTTAATAATAGGTGCATAATACTTCTGATAATAAAAGCATTATGCTATCCATAATACAACAAGTGTAATTATCATAAAACAACAAGTGTAATTATCATAAAACAACAAGTGTAATTATTATATTTCCCATATGAACTTAACTTTTTTTCAGGCACTGTATAAATGTATGGTTTTAGATAAGGTATAGTATTTGACTCGCGTGTAATGAACCATAATACACTCGGATGATTTAAAACACTCGCCTTTGGCTCGTGCCGTAAACTTCATCTTCGTTTTATTATGGCCTACATTATACGCTCGTTAAATAATATACTATTATCTGACTAGGAGACCAACAGAATTAGACTCTTTATTCCTTTTTTAGTATACCTAGGCATATTAAAAATTTAACAAATTAATGATTCAATGACTGTTACTGTGTTATTGTTACTTTCATAGTGTCACACTGATCTTTTATAATAAATCTATAATACATAACCTAAAAATTGGACCATTCAGCAGTTCATCATTTATATTTGATGCTATTATACAGGGTGGAATTTTTAATGGAGTATTAGAAACCCTCTTTATTTTTAGTTTGGCTTACTTTTTTTGTGTCTTCATGAAAGAACCCCGCACTTCTCTTATGGAAAATGGCCCTCGGTTAAATTTTCTAACTCTATAGTATGTTGTAGAGAATGCCATTTCTTCTCGAGAATCAAAAGTGTTCATGGCCACAACAATATCTGCCGACCAGTTTTTGAGATTTTGGGTATTCTAACACTGTATTGCAAATAAGAAATATATATAAAAACTAGGTATGAATAATTTATTATATCCAAATTATTTTATTCAAAAATAATAAGTAGGCCCCTAATTATTCGAAACACCCTGTATATCATTAAATATATTTATTTTTAACTATTTATCAAAATTATCTTATGCAGCTGAAATTTTGCATGTGAGCTAAAAACTGCATTTAAAAAAACTTTTTCTAATAGCTTTTTTCGATACTTTCAGAAATAACCCCACTTTTGAATTATTTTTTGGAAAAAAATAAAATTTGACAGATAATGCGAATCCCGTGACTACTTTTTTTTGCTTAATTTTCATCTCGATCGAAGAAGAACTTGATGCCAAAGTCAAATTTCGAATAAAATTATTAATAAAAAAAAATCCCCTATGATGCGGACTTTACGGGTCACACCACACTGTACATATTTAAATAATAGAATTATACATTTATGTCTTTTGTAGCGTTTTTTACACTAAAATTTTTATACATAAATAAATAACGCTGTTACATCACAAAAGAACCATTCTTTGTCAACTTTTTCCTAGTGTTCACGCAAAAAAAAATTACCCTATCTTGTCAAAGATGCAGTTTTTATCCCTTTTTTTTGCTTTTTCCTCTTTTGTATGGCCTGAAAAAAAGTTTATTATAACTCCCTTTCACAAAATCTTCCCAAATCTGGAAAGGCATTCTTTACCGAAACTGAAAAAACCTCATTGTCGTTTGGAACGATAAGTAAACGAATGAAATATCGCTTTGAAAGCCTTGCTAATTCTGGCAGCTTAGGAAATAAGATTAATCAAAGAGCTTTTTAGGGAGCAAGTATAAGCAGCAGACTATGTCGTAAGGCTGTATATAGGAAACAAAGAAGCACAGTCTTTAATTAGGCTTATGTTTCGTAGTATTAACATAGTCGACTTAAAGTGATTATGCTAATTTTTTAAACAACTGCTACAAGGGTATTAAATGGCTCTTGTTAATACAAATCTACAGTCTTTAGTTTACCTAGTAATTTTAATATATAATTAATTTGTGTTGGGCTACATGCTTATGACATGTTTATAACTACCATAATATGATATAAATACCTTTGTAATGTCACGTAGAATTTAGTATCTTCTTGTACTCCTTCGACAATGGCCCGCAAGGGCCGAAACACGTGTCAGGAAACTGATTAAATTTGTGAAACATAACAAGTAGTTATTATTTTTTCTTCCTGTGCAATAGTAATTTTAATTTTAAAATAAAATGACCCGAAACAATCAATATAAAGTCTGTTGACGAGAGCACTACAGCTTTACTAATGAAAAAACTTATTATGGGGTGGGGATATCAGGTAGTAATGGACCTTTAAACCCCAGAGCCCGCATAAAAACATACAACAATTGATTTTTTCGGTTTATTCGGATATCTCCAGAAGTTATCGGACTTTTTTAAATTTCTTTTTGCTAAATTATTCAGCATTAAACTATGCAACTTTGCCTCTATTTAACCTTAACTCTTCATGTCTTACAAGGGCGTCCGAAGGGGGGGGGGGGGGGGGGGCAAGGGGGTGCGCTTGCCCCCCCCCCCCCCCTGGCCCAAGTAGATTTGAGATATTTTATTTAACAGGGATATACATATTTATTGAGATACAATTCAATTGACAAAATTGGTAAAACGAACTCTTGTTGCATAAAATGAAATGTGGAATTCAAAAATCTTCACTAAATAGCGAAGGAAAAATATTAGAATAGAATAAATAAAGCTTTATTTTAATTTACACAGCTAGTCATAATAGCAATATACAAACAGATATACTATTGGTTAGGCAATTGCGATAGAAATTTGTTTACCTCCAACTACATGTACAGTCGAAAGATCATTCAGTACTCTCAGAAGAGTAAAAACCTGGATTCGCTCGACTATGAGTGAGCCGAGCACCGATTGGACGGTTTATGTATGATGAGTGTTCATCGCAAATTTGTAAAAGAAAAAAAAAGACATTTAATTGAAAAAATTATTGATGAATTTGCAAAAGATTCAAGAAAATTAACATTTCTTTTCTCCAATAAATCTGAATAACTTATAAGTTTTTTTTATTATATTTGAACATTTGAAATATTTTGTTTAGCTATTTTTTGTTATTTAATATAAGTAGTAGGTGTTTTGCTCTATTCTTTTATTGAAGGTTTGTTAAAGTGCTAGAAACAAAAATAATTCCAATTATGATTTGCCTCCCCTTGGAAAAGTTCCTTCGGACGCCCTTGATCTCTTATAGTTACTGAGATAACAATGCTAATGCATCGAATTTGTAAAACGAATTTTGACGTAATTTTTTTGAATGGTGTAAGAAAAGTGGGAAATAATGAGAAATTTAAAGTTTGACCAATATTCTTAAAGTAAACATTAAAAAGAACTTTTAAAAGTAATTTGATCTATTCAATCTGGTCTCTATACAGGGAAAGACAAAAAAGTAAGTATTTTTTTTCGTTTTTTTATAGAAGGTCGCGACTTCTTATTCGGCCATAACTTTTAACTCTAAACAACTTTTACAAATAATTTTTTTTATCTAAAACGAAAAATAAGAGTGCTTTACTCTTGAGCAACTACAATTTTTTCCCATTTCAATGAGCGCTTTTTTAGTTCAAGCGGACGCAGAAACGTTTATCAAGAATAAAATTTTCCAAGAAATCAATAATAAATAATTTTGAAGAAGTTGTCCATACTCAAAGTGGAGTTGAATGATATAGGGAAACGAAAAGCATAAAGTCTTTCTCCACAATTTTAATTCAATAGCTAGGCTAGAATCGACATGTTTCGAGTGTAGAAACACTCATCATCAGGAAATTGAAGCAAATATAATGAACAGCTGATGTTGTTAGCAAAAGAGAAAATATAATAAAATTAAAGGTGGATCTAATCCATAATGGAGCTTTCAATGGCACGCATGGGGAGTGAAAAAACTTTTATAGTCAAATGACGGAAAATATATCAGCACGCTGAAAGGTCAGGGACCAGTGAAAAGCCACTGTGGGTGGGAATCATCATTCCGTTTGGGTTAGACACGTGCTGGTCGTAGCGAACTTCTTTTTAAGATGTTCATGAAAAACGAAAAAAAATTTTTTAAAAATTTTCTAAAATTTTCTCTGAAAATGTTCTAAACTTATTATTTCCTTTCTAAACCTTATGTGTCAGTTTTGACTCCTGCTGGGGTAACTGGGCCGTAACAAGCTTGGTGCCCCAACAGCATTTTACTTCAAGCTAAATGAAAGCATCTACACTACTTAAATAAAAAAACACATCTTTTCTTTTTCTCCCCCTCATATTTGACATCTAACTAAAATGTTTTTATCACACGCACTTGAACTGATTTCTACAAAGTCATTTTTTTGATACGTCCTGTTTTTTCTCTTCATTTCCCACCCACAGTGGCTTTTCACTGGTCCCTGACCTTTCAGCGTGCTGATATATTTTCCGTCATTTGACTATAAAAGTTTTTTCACTCCCCATGCGTGCCATTGAAAGCTCTATTATGGATTAGTTCCACCTTTAATTTTATTATATTTTCTCTTTTGCTAACAACATCAGCTGTTCATTATATTTGCTTCAATTTCCTGATGATGAGTGTTTCTACACTCGAAACATGTCAATTACAGCCAAGCTATTGAATTAAAATTGTGGAGAAAGACTTTATGCTTTTCTTTTCCCTAAATAATAAATAAGTTTTCCATATGGAGCGAGAATTCTTCCGGTCACTGAATAAAAAAACATAGTCAGTATAACTTTATAATATATGTGTTACCTTCAACAAAACTTTAATTATTATGTCCAACTTTTTCTGATTAATCGGTTCCATGTAAATGTTCTCAAACTGTAATTTTCAACAGTCCGTAATTTCTAGTCTAAAAATTCCATTAGGCAAGCAAATTCGTGCCCAATTGAGCGTAGTGCTGGCGCTGCGGAGGCGGCTCGCCTATTTCCTTCTCTTTGTAGACTATTTTGTTTCAAAATTCAATTGTTTCTGCTATTTTCTTGAAATTATAATTTGATTGTTCGCCCACCCATGAAAAGCCCTTATTCGATTAATCTAATCTCGTAACCCGACAGCTTTGAAAGCCATATTTTATCCCGCTGTTAATTTAACGAATAAGAAGCCGAAAATAAAGTCGGACTGGTGCAAGTCAGGCCCGACTCAGGCCACAGGCTACACCTAAAGTTGGTACTTATACAGGGTGTCCGGGATAATGTGGGAAATCTCCCGGATATAAACAAAAACACATGAAAAGAATACTACAAGTTCATAATATAAACTTCTTTCGTATCGGCCTCCTCTTCGAAGATATGGGCTCCGAAAGGGCTCCCATGGAATTAAGTTTTTGACACATAATTATTAAACCAACAGGTATATTTCAATTTTTTTTTCATATGATCTATATCAGGTAAGACCCTTCAAATTACTATCCCAGAAAGTGTTGCGAATTACTCCCAGCTGCAGTGACGGACTAGCTGTGACACTAATATGCCCATTTTTGTTTACGCCCTGTATGATAAAAACTGTGGACAACGTTTTTTACATACCTTTAATTATTGACTAAAAATTAAGTACTCTTCATTCATGTCGCTCCTGTCCTAACCGTTTTCGGAAAAACGTCATTTTATTGGGATCATGTATTAATATTAAGCAGTTAAAAGTGAACATTTATAATTTATAAGAACAAAGATGTATCTTTTATTGAAATACGCTAAATATACGCGATGTAAATATGTTAAAAATGACGTTTTTCCGAAAACGGTTAGGATTAGCGACATGAATGAAGAGTACCTACTTAATTTTTAGTCAATAGTTGTAAAAAACGTTGTCCAAAGTTTTTATCATACAGGGCGTAAAAAAAAAATGGGCACATTAGTGTCACAGCTGGTCCGTCCCTGCAGCTGTGAGTAATTCGCAACACTTTCTGGGATAGTAATTTGAAGGGTCTTACCTGGGTATACATCATATGAAAAAAAAATTGAAATGTACCTGTTGGTTTAATAATTATGTGTCAAAAACTTAATTACATGGGAGCTCTTTGGGAGCCCATATTATCTCCGAAGAGGAGACCGATATACAAAAGAAGTTTATATGAACTTGTAGTATTCTTTTCACGTGTTTTTTTCATATCCGGGAGATTTTCCACATTTTCCCGGAAACCCTGTATACGTTAGAATTTTGGAAAGATACTTAAGATATTTCTTTAAACTTTATCACCTGTATGTTACTAAAGATTTTTTAATTTAATGCATCAAAATAGATGTTATATTATTCTCACAGTGTGTTTTAACCGTGTCATTGTTTTAAGAGGAAGTAACCCCTTTACCACAATGAAAATTGCCGAACGTTTTGCTGGTCAAACGAAAAGAAAAAATAAAAATTGGTATTTAGAAAATAAATTCTACTTTAAATATCCCATCCAGAAAAGTAAATGACGATCGAAAATATTCCCAAAATTTTTTTTAGAAATTTTTTTTATTTTTAGTAATTTTGTAATATTTTAAACAATTCTTTATTGGTCAAAAGCAAAATGACTTTCCCGGGTGTAGAATGTTGTACCAAACAATTTTTCTTAAAGCCATTTTTCAATATCGGCCTTACTTTTTTCTCAAAAACTTTGGGCGCGTAAAGTGAATTTAAGCGTGTAAAGTGGGTTTACGCGCCCAAAGTTTTTGAGAAAAAAGTAAGGCCGATATTGAAAAATGGCTTTAAGAAAAATTGTTTGGTACAACATTCTACACCCGGGAAAGTCATTTTGCTTTTGACCAATAAAGAATTGTTTAAGATATTACAAAATTACTAAAAATAAAAAAAAAAATTCTAAAAAAAAATTTGGGAATATTTTCGATCGTCATTTACTTTTCTGGATGGGGTATTTAAAGTAGAATTTATTTTCTAAATATCAATTTTCATTTTTTCTTTTCGTTTGACCAGCAAAACGTTCGGCAATTTTCATTGTGGTAAAGGGGGTTACTGCTCTTAATATGCCATTTAACGTGTTCACGTTAATTGATTTTTTTGCAATTAAATCGTTTTATCGATAAATACTGCGACCGGGAAGCCAAAATAATATCTACAATATACAAGACTTATGTTGGGTTGCACAAAGATTTTTAACAAAAATTAGGACAATAGTTGAATACAATCAATTCACATTAATTTCAAAAGTTTTAAAACTCCAGAAAAATGAAGAGTGCGCTCAAATGATACCAAATCTGATTTTGCAACCCTTTTTTCTGAACGGAAGATGTTGAAAATCAGGATTTTAGGAATTTTCGCATTATTAGCTCGGAGAAATTTGCAAAAGTTCTACAAACTTTAAAAACAATTTATAATAGCGTTCTTGTGAAGTACTTCAATTTGCAACCTTTTGCCTCAAACGAAAAATATATTTTTTCGTACATTTTTTTTTAAATTAATTTCAGAATTATTCCAATAGTTTTAAATTACGATTGCAAATGAAGATGTCCACACTCATAATGTTTTCATTAATTTCCAACCACGCCTGCAACACGAAAATAAGTGTTATATCGGAAAGAAAAATATTTTCGTATTTGTACTCTGCCAAAAAAGCAAAAGATCTGCAAACTCGAAAAAATAACGAAAATAATGTTCTTGAGAGGTGCTTTAATTTGCAACCCTTTGCCTCAGAGAAAAAATATATTTTTTCTTAAAATAGTTTTTTTTTTGTAATTAACATTTGGAATAATTCCATAAATTTCATACTACGGTTGAAAATGAAGATGTCCACACTCACAATGTATTCATTAATTTTCAACCTCGCCTGCAAGACGGTAATAAGTGTTAAATCGGAAAGAAAAATATTTTCGTATTTGTACTCCAAAAAAAGCAAAAGTTCTCCAAACTCGAAAAAATAACGAAAATAATGTTTTTGTAAAGTAGACCTACTGCAATTTGCAACCTCTTGCGTCAAACGGAAATTATATCTTTTTAAATTGTTTTTTTTTTAAATTAAGATAAGTTTTTGGAATAATTCCAGTAGTTTTATATTACGATTTAATACGTATTTCCGTATTGCAGAACTTTTGGAATTTTGATTGCAAAAGGAGGATGAAAAATGTATTTTTATATTATTTTGTTATGATGTATTAAATTTATTTAATAAGTAATAGTAGATTATTGTCTTAATAATAATAATAATAGCTTTATTGCCCAACAAGTATCCATTTACATAGCAATATACCTATAGAAAAGAAAATTAAAACAAAAATTCATTAATATCAATTTGTATAAAACAAATTACCTATAATATAAAAATAAACTATAAAATAAAAGCAACAATAATTATAATAAAATCAGATGTTGCCATCACCGTACTACCATAGAAAAATAAGCTAATAACTAAAAAAAAATACTCTAAAAAGTTTTAAATAGGTTTTGCCACAGCTTTTAATTTATGCAGGTTGCACCTAAAAATATCACAATGATTGCATATTTTATTAAAGTTAGAGCACATAAAATTAATTGGCGATTTAAGCATTACATTTTTCCTGGCCCTTTCGCATAAGAATGTTACACTTTGTCTACTGTTGATTCTTGGAATTGAAAAGTTAATTTGATATAGCAGATCCGGACACCTGCACCACTGTGCAGCAATTTAAATAAAAAAAACCCGAGACTTAATACCCGTGTCTTCGCTAAACTGTCAAAGTTGTATCTCTCTAATAGCATGTTATAATCAACACCCCGCTTCGGATAGACACCCTCTATCTTAAAAGTTAAATACTTTAAAAAAGTTTTTGAATGCTATCTATGTGACATAAATAATAAGGGTTCCATATAATTGAAGCATACTCCAACTTTGCTCGTACAAAAGAAAAAAATAAGGTGTTGAAAACTTTTGGGTCATTAAAATTCTTACAATTGCGCACGATGAAGCCAAGGGTCCGTCCCGCATTTAAAATCATTTTATTTATATGATCAATAAATGTTAACTTAGCATCAAAAATTACTCCCAGATCCTTTAACACACATGGGCGTTCCAAAACCTCTCCAAGTATGGAGTAGGGATAGAGCAATGGTTGTTGTTTCGAGTATAGGTCATGATTTTACATTTGGTTGCATTTAGGTGGAGTTTGTTTCTTTCATATCATCCCTGAATTACTTCTAGCTGTTCTTGTAGCAGTGTGCAATTATTTACAGATTCAATGGATAAAAATATTTTTAAATCATCCGCAAAAAACGAGGGGCAAACCACCCCCCATTATATGTACAGGGTGTCCAGTTTTCGACACTTTTGACGGGTATCTCAGTTATTAGTACAGATAGAATGATGCGGTTTTCGCAAACCTGCGTCACTTTTTTGTGAAACAAACGATGCCCTTAACGGATTTATCATGGCCATCTTGGTTTTTGAGATACAGGGCGAAATTGAAAACGGTGCATTTTCAGACACCCCTTGTATTTTAATTATCTTATACCCTATTGAAAATATAAGAACGGGGTGTTATACAGTTTTTTACGTAGAATCCAGTGGCGTAGTTAGTATTTTTCCAGGTGTTCCCATTTTTGAGAAATATACCAAAGTTATGTTTTTTTAAATGGAACGCCCTGTATATTTTTTCATATTTTCATTCTGCTTACTGAGAGCTTTCCAAAAATATATAATAGTTGGCACTTTGTTTTAACAGGAAGGTTAAAATTCATATTTTTAAAAAAATTGGGAGCAGGCCTTGGATTTTGTTTCACTAGAGACTAGAACAATTAAATTGTGGATTAAAATGCATACTTTTTATTTATTAATATTGTTGAAAATGGTTGCCATTCTCCCTAATACAACGCTGACACATTTCGGTAATAAGTCTCAAGGCGTTTAAAATTATTATAGGCCTGTGGTTGTGTAGAAATTGAAATGCTAAATGGGTAGCCTGTCGAAGTTCCTCTACAGTTCTGTGCCTGGTATTGTATATCTTGCTCTGCAAAAAACCCCAAAGAAAGAAGTCCAACACCGATAGATCGGGCAATCGCGGTGGCCATCTTACAGCTCCATTTGTGCCTATCCATTTTTGTTGAAAATAATTTTCTAGAAAATGCCTTACTACGTGAGAGTTATGACTCGGTGCACCGTCTTGCTGGAAATGTATAGCATTTAGCTGGGCAAGGGAAACGATTTCTAATAACTCGGGTATATAACCTCTTCCAAGATATGTATTTGCCGTAAGGCCTCCCTCATAAATACGGTAAGTTATTTGATTACCTAATATGAAGCAAGAAACGCCAAATCCAAAGCGCCCTTGCTGCTCCCTTTCGTAAATAACATATTGATTTTCTTCAGACCAATGCCTTGTATTATGCCGGTTAAAAATTCCAGCACTAGAAACATGGTTCTCATCGGACCAGATTACTAATCTTCCAAAATTGGCATTGGCCCGGATTTGTTCTGTATACCAACGACAAAAGATTAATCGCCGAACTGCATCTCCAGGATGTAAATTTTGCACAATTTTAAATTTGTATGGATGGTATTTATATTCTCTTAGAAATGGCATCCATTTCCAACAATATTTATAAATAAAAAGGATGCATTTTAATCCACAATTTAATTGTTCTAGTGAAACAAAATCCAAGGCCTGCCAATTTTTTTAAAAATATGAATTTTAACCTTCCTGTTAAAACAAAGTGCTAACTATTATATATTTTTGGAAAGCTCTCAGTAAGCAGAATGCAAATATGAAAAAATATACAGGGCGTTCCATTTAAAAAAACATAACTTTGGTATATTTCTCAAAAATGGAGACACCTGGAAAAATACTAACTACGCCACTGGATTCTACGTAAAAAACTGTATAACACTCCGTTCTTATATTTTCGATAAGGTATAAGATAACTAAAATACAAGGGGTGTCTGAAAATGCACCGTTTTCAATTTCGCCCTGTATCTCAAGAACCAAGATGGCCATGATAAATCCGTTAAGGGTATCGTTTGTTTCACAAAAAAGTGATACAGGTTTGCGAAAACCGCATCATTCTATCTGTACTAATAACTGAGATACCCGTCAAAAGTGTCGAAAACTGGACACCCTGTACACCAAAATTCCCCTTTTGTCATAAATACCCCTTAAATACCCGTAAATACCCCTTAAATACCCATAAATTCCCATAAATACCTCTTAAATGACCATAAATACCTTAATTTCCCATTAAATTCCCTACATTGTACACCAAAATTCCTAGGTGAAATCCCCCTCGGCAAAAAATAATTTTCCACAAATTACAATTTTACTCAAATCATTTATAAAAATTAAAAACAAGAGAGGTCCTAAATTAGAACCTTGTGGAACGCCCGATGTCGCAATAAGAGCTTAAGAACGAGTGATAACAGTGGTGTTTTACTGTTATGTGAAGAAGATTAGCGATAGTACGTTCTTAGTATAGGGCAATAAAATAATTTCAATTAACTGGTTGAGTGCAACAGGTTTTTATCTGTACGCCTCTGTTCTTACATTATTTTTGGCTAGTCCTTTGCTCACGGTATTGTCATCTATTGCAAAGTTTTACTTAATTATATCCTGTATCCGTGGTAATGCCACAAGGTCAGCTAGTACTTAACCCCCCCCCCCCCGTATTTTGAATATACACTTGTTTTTTATTTTGTTTTTCTTAAAAGATGTAGCTTTTTATGGGAAAGCAATGTACCAAATTTTAAATTTATATTTTATTTAATACTCGAATTATTCAACAAAATAAGTTTTAAATTTAAACTTTTTTTTTTTAAATAGAAAAATGGCATATAATATGGTTTACGGATTGACCTCCTTTTTCCGGACACTCAGTATAACCTAAGAAAACTGTAGGTGTTACTTTGAACTGCTTCCTCGCGCTAATAATTTATTTACATTTATTGTAAGTTTAATAAAACGTTATAAAAAAAAGGAAACAAGCCCGGAAATATAGTAATGAAATGATTGTAATTCGTAATTAAACAGGTAAATGACATTTAAACGTGGGGGCGACCGAAAATTAGAATGTGCCGCTAAATGTTAAGGGAAATCGTCCTTTGTAATATGGTAAGGGTCGAAATCGGACCGAAACGGTGACAAGGGTCCCATTAAAAGCCAAAACAAGAAACAAACTTCGTAAAGGCAAAAACTTTAGCATGCTTGTAATTCATTTACCGCGTTTAAAAGAATCTGATAAGGTACGGGTTTGTTAGAACTGCCAGATGTAGTAACTGGTAGATGAAGCGCATTGTTATGATCTGTTTTAGTAATAGACACAGGATAGTGTGAAATTTCCTTTGTTATTCTTCTCCGATTAGAACTTGACAAAAAAGTACATAAACGAAACAATGGGCCTTTTCACTATTCTTAAATTTGATACATTTGGCATTTGAATTGTTTAGTCGGTGCTATAATAAGTGTTTTTCATCAATAAAACTATTGCTAGGTCATAACATTAATTTATTTCAGCACAGTAAAAACCGGGTAAAATTCAACCAATTTGAAAATCTCAAAACAGGCGCGACTCATGACGTAGATATGTTTAAAGCTTGCTAGAGCGCATGCGTTTATCCTCGCACACGCGTAAATAATGATCTGTCGAACTGCCATCGGCAAATTAAGCCGCTGTTGCCATATGTAGAAAGTTTTATAATCTTAATAATATACTTTCTTCTTAGAACTTTATTTGGATACTTTAAATAAATATAAACATAATACTGGTAAAATAATTCATTCCGCAGCTATTGAATGGAAAACTGGTATATTATAATCACTAATAATTGCTAGTCAATTACCATTACACTGGTACTATAAACTATAATAAATGATTTTTGAGAGTATCGGCAACACTGTCAAGCTGCTGATTTTGTGAATTCTTGATATTTTAAGCCAGCGACTCGGCTATTGCTATCATTCCTCTGTGCATCAATCTTCCGGCGCGATGACGTAGGTATGTTTAAGTCCGTGTTTTTATTCAAGGAGTTTTTTTATTTATTTATTTTCTCAGTTATGGCTTAAAAGTATAGAAAAGTAAAAACACAGAAAATCTTATTTTTTGTTCCTTTATACACTACTACCAAAATCAAAATTTAGTGAAAAGGCCCATTGCAATCTCATTAGGAATCTGACATTATTTAAAATGATCACGATTCCGCTCGCATATACAGTAACAGCACGAGGGCTAGAAAATCCGACTTTCCGCGCTAGCAGCAGTTACAGTAATAGCACGCGAGGTATAAAAAGGTATATCGGCAATCGGTTTGTTGCATTTTTTTTTAAATCAAATTAATTTCATAATATTTCTTAAAATATTAATTAAATTTTAAAAAAATGCTCGGCTAACAACGAGCAAACCGATTGCCGATATTCATATCTTTTTATACCTCGCGTGCTATTACTGTAACTGCTGCTAGCGCGAGTGTCGTTACTATAGCCACCACTTGAGAAAGTCAGATTTTCTAGCCCGCGTGCTGTTATGCATTCTGCTGTCTAGCACACGTGCCATTACTGATTATTATGAGTTCGGCGATCCGAGCTTAAACGAAGTTTCTAGCCCGCGTGCTGTTACTGTATATGCATCCCGCTCGACTTAATGACCACACATTTCCCGAAAGAAGAATTTTGATTCATTTAAATGACCTGCCCGAAGCCCTGACTTTGCGCCCTTGGATTTTTCTTCTGGGGAGCTTCAAACGTGTTTAACAATATTACGGATACGCCACAAAATTCAGAAGAATTAAAAACCGAATCATTAAAGCTTCTCAAAATATTACCCCTCAGGTCATATCCCAAATAAGTATAGTCATTGCTAACAACAATTATTAAAAAAGCAGAACAGTGTCCCCAAAAACGAATTGTATCCGTTAGAATCTATAATCCACAACACGTTGGTGGGGGTTCGTAGCGATCGGCAATCGCCGCGCGCCGTAGTATTAGTTTTAACGTATTTGTTGCGTAGGTCACAATGTTGTACAGAGTCTTCTAGCTGTCCTGTCTGAATTAGAATTTTATTGATCGGTTTAATACCAGTTTCAATTAATTTACTTTTACTTTGTATTTAAGTTTTTTTTTAAACTTTGCATGTCAGAAGATAAAGCAATAGAAAATTCTTATTTCGCACACATATCATTAGATAGTTTTGGACTTTATAATCTATGGACGAATTTTACCGTCTCCGTAAACCATGCTGCATAATAGATGATCATAATAATATGCACCGTTAAAAGACAAGAACAATATCACACTAGAAGCCATTTAAATTTTTGAGAACTACAGTACTGATTTATTAGCCGTAGCAAGCAAATATTATTATGATTAATGTCAAGTTTCATTACAATAGCCAGTCAGAACTAATACAGTACATAAAACCAGATTACACCCCCAATAGAACTTGATAATTACTGCAGCAGTAGTGTCTATAAACCATTCTGGTAGCATTAATTCCTATTTCCCATTGGCTAATTTACCGTGATATTATCACTACACAACGGTCTAGCAATTTTCGTTGGCTTACAGTAGGAAAGCGCGTTGTTGTCACGCATAGTATCAAACAGTTGTACCGTGCAAGTAAAAAGTATTTGCATCAAAGAGGGCTTGGATTAAAAAAGTAGTGCTTGGTTTAGATCACAATGATATGGGGACGATATATCTAACCAAATCGAGGTTAAATTTTGTTAAATTTATAAAATATTATGACATGATATGCCAAACTAATGAGTAATAAAATAAGTGGACAAATACAAATTTATTTTTGTTGTTTACAAAATTAACAAAGTAAGAATATACAGAAAGAAAACGAAAAATAATTTAATACATTTTGGGTAAACCATTGAGAGTAATTCCTGCGTCTTTCAAAATCTGCGGCTTGTTTTTTTTGGAATACTTGCACTTTATAAGGAAATAAATTTAGCTGCTTCTTAACTAGTTGGCTGCCATGTGTAGCACCGGTGTAACACAGGCCATGTGTTGCACATTGGCAACACAGGCATCACGTATTTGAAATGATTAGTGTTTTTACCGGCTTCCTAGTAAAGCTTTTATAGTGTGATGGTGGCCTGGTAGGAATACTCACCTATCAATTTCAATATTTGTCTGACTGATTGCTTATATTTGACGCTTGTGGATGGAATCGTTTAAATATCGTTTAGTTAGACGTTTGCCGCTTGCGATTGTATGTATGCACTTGTTTATGCTTTTATGTGGTTTTTGTGTTAGTTGTTGGCGTATTTTGCATTATTTCACGAACGTTTGCAACAAGTTCTTCTGTTCTTACAGATGGTCTTCCTGCTCCTTTTCTGTGTTGTATAGAACCTGTTTTCCTAAACGCAGCCACGGTTCTTTTCAGGCAATGATAAAAATCCTCAGCAATAAAAGCAACTTTATAGGAAAATGTTCGTGAAAATCATCCATGCACAAACCCGGATTGTATTGCCACTCACCATTTACTCTAACCCCGTTTCGAAAATACGCTTCAACCATGAATATTTTGTGCTGTTCCGTAAAGCCCATCGTGTGGATTGTTTAAGAAATTGGAAAAATTAGCGATAAATCAAATTACTTGTAACGACTGTCAAAGATGACGGAATAACTGATTGATTGTTAATTCAGGTAGTTACTGACACCCAACAGGTATTAAGCTCTACGGCTAAGCATTACGTGCTTAGATGCAAGGCCCTCTTTGATGCAAATAATTTTTGCTCGCACGGTATAAAGATAATCTGAATACTACTTATAAAGAATAGAAGGCTTTTTCTCAGTGTAACCCCCATATTAACTAAATTCTTTTGTTGACATTTAATAATGACCGTTTAGGAATTTTGGCAAGCTTCAGCGTTCTAATGATCAAATAATTTTCCCATTTTCACATCAAATGTCAACTTGCGGTTTAATCCGATTCTGGCCGGAATTCGGAATTTTATTACTTCCGTCTTGACACCTGACACTAGGGGCTCTTTTCCGGTTAAGCTGGGAACTTAATATTTTTGGGTAGATGATGGAAAACTAAAATTAGGGATGCGTAACCATTTTTCTCTACGTCGAAGTTCTAACTAGTCGAGGTTTTGTCAGAATCGAGTTTTGGTTAATGGACTGTTGAAAGATGGGAGATATTCCGACCCGCGACGAATTGAGGGGTTTGTTGGACGCTTTTTACCGAAATTTTGATATCATATTAAATAAGGTAATTCGCTTGCAGTTAAATATACAGGGGAGTTTTATACTCAAGTGCACTTAAAACATCCGACATTGTATAACAGGTTTGTATTCTATACCGGGTGTTTCTCAAAAGACGTTCACCCCTATAACTTTTCTATATTTATAGATATTAAAATGAAATTTTGAGATTATGCATAAGAGATGAGTCTGTATTTATTGGCATAATTTTCAATTTATTAGCACTTCCGGTTTGACCGGAAGTAACCTTGACTTTGATATTTTAAATGGGAGATCTTGTATATTTTTACTTATTTGGGTTCAGCATAACATTAGGAGTGAAATGACACCTTACTTTTTGACGTGTTATAACATTTTTAGGTTAATTTTTTATTTTCAATCTAGAGGGCTACAAATTAATTAAATCCGTTAATTTATAGTCAAGTAGTATATGAAAATTAAAATTATGTCATAATAATTTACTTTCTCAGTTTCACAAGTGTTAACAAAATTAAATTTTGCTTTCTTGACGTTTACTCCATTTTTCCAAATGGAACGATGGTGGTTCACTAGGATATTTAAAACGAGCAATTTTTTTACCAATAATTTGATACCATTCACTCCTATGCTATTTTAAAATTGACACTGAAAAATTTGCCTTAAATCCCAATCGCAAATTTAAAAGCGTTATGCATTATTGTCGCCCTCTCTTTTCTTGAAAAACAATGGAATGGTTTTGAAAAGCAATATGGCTTTAATTTAAAGTTATAATGTCATCTATATCTTAATCTTAACATAGTATAAAACAAAGTCGCTATCCTGTCTTATGTGCTTAAATCTTTAAAACTACGCAACGGATTTTGAAGCGGTTTTTTTAAATAGATAGAGTGATTCAAGAGGAAGGTTTTTATGTATAATTAGCGACCCGCCCCGGCTTCGCACGGGTGCAATTTCAGAAAGTGGCATGCCGGGTACAAATATATCGGGTTTGTTCGGGTTTGTATTTATACCAGCGGGTTGCAACGCAGGCCGGGTACACGCTAGTAATAATATATAAAAATGAATGTCTGCCTGTATGTTACGCATGCGTTCCTATACTATTTATCCGATTACGATGAAATTTTGGTGAGTTGTTATGTGCAGGCCGAGGAAGGTTTCGGTATAAAAAAAAGTGGCGCAACGGATGCCGGGATGTCGGGATGCCGGATATTTGTGTAATGTGTTTCCTTCAAATTTATTTTTGTAAGTAGTGTAGCAACGCGCGCGGGGTATAGCTAGTTAGTTTATAAAACATACAATCTTGAGGCTTCAGAAGAATTTTTCTGGTCACTCCAAAAATTGTGAGCATATCAATTTGTTCATTTCTAGTAAAACTAACCATTTTATCTGATTTACAATGTAAGTGTAATAAACGAATTACATTACAATTTTAATTTAAAACCATATTGGTTTTCAAAACCATTCCGTTGTTTTTCAAAGCCGCCTTTATATTTCTTTAGAAAAGAGAGAGCGGCAATAATGCATAACGCTTTTAAATTGTGCGATTGGGACTTAAGGCAAATTTTTTCGTGTCAATTTTAAAATAGCATATAGGCGTGTATGGGATCAAATTGTTGGGAAAAAAATACTCATTTTAAATATGTTCTAGTAAACTACCATCGTTCCATTTGGAAAAATGGAGTAAACGTCAAGAAAACAAAATTTAATTTTTTAAACGCTTGTGAAACTTATAAAGTAAATTATTATGACATAATTTTAATTTTCATACACACACTCGCAATACTCAAAAATGTTTATTTTGGGCTTTAATAGGCCACTTATTTCCGTCCACCTGTGCTACTATGCAGTGGCGGCTCGTGACTGAGTTAGATGGGGAGGCTAAGTTTTACGGGCGAAAAATTTTCGCGACTACGCCCAAAATCAAAAATTCACTCTGAAAAAAAATGTTAAAAATAAGTTAAACTAAAAACTGAACGAGCAGGATAGTGTCGGGAGAAAAATTTTCGGGACCACGCCAAAAATTTCTCAAAAATTCACTATAAAAAAAACTGTTAAAAATAAGTTAAACTAAAAACTATTTTTTTATAAAGTTGTACCTTAGACATATACTATCTAAAAGATTATTTGGGAAATTTTCTGAAAAACTTAAAAAAAGATTTTTATTCATTAAGTCAAAAAATTGTACCTAATTCATGCAAATCTGAAAATATTAGTTCAATCTGGCCTTTTGTAATATCTAAAATATCATTGAAAAGCTGCTTATAATGAAGTTTCTTATCTTCAAAATTATACGTTTTTCGTCTTTTTGCATCATGGCCTCTATTCAGTAAAAAAACTATAAAACAGGGAGTTAAAACAATTTTCATCATTGCGATAACTGGAAATTTTTTCTAGAAGAGATTTTAAACGGTTTCGTGAATAAACAATGTCAGTATAATCTAATGCTGCAAAATTGAAAAACAATATCTGTTTGCTCAAATATTAATTTAAAAGTACCTACCTACTTATATTAAGAAAAAATAAAAACTCTAAATAATAATTATTATACCTAATGATCTGTTTTAAATCGACGATTTTGTTTTTCTTTACCTGTAATGCCTAGACCTCGTAATAATTCTGGCTGTGGGAGTTTATTTTTTACTATCAGTTTGACAGTTTGTTATCGTAATTCAGGTAATTAAACGCTTTTGAGTCTGTTAGGAAATGTTCCACTCTAAATTACAGCCGGTCACACTTATTTTTCACTATATTATAGATTGTCCTATTCCTATTATCCAAAGTATAACTAAAAACAAATGAAATATCTAACCGATGCAATTTTCACAAAACCGGCAAAAACTCGAATATTTAACTTAGCAAAAAACGAGGCGAGCAAGCGCTTTACGCAGCCGCGCTTTAAAAACTAAAAAACGAACATGTCTTCGGGATGATCCGGTCATTTTCGGTCGCACGTGGAAGAAATAGACACGTTATTGTTATTGGTGGAGCTGTTTGCCTTTACATGTTGCCAATTTTACTGAAAAAGTTAGAAATCGGTATGCGTTCCGGCACAATTTCGTTGAGTAATACCAACACCGCCTTTGTCACTTAGGAAATCATGGTTTAAATTCAAAAACAGCCTTCTGCACTGTTGTCAGATTGTGAAGAAAATATTAAATCGTATTAAATAAGGGGATAATATTGAAATTACAATTGCCCCTTGTAAATTAAAAGATTTAAAAGTTATTGTTAATATTTAAGTAAATAAAATATTTAGGAGGGCAAGAATGCTGAGGAGGCTTAGCCTCTCTGCCTCCTTCGAGGAGCCGCCACTGCTACTATGCCATAAAATAAACCTGACATCTTTTTCCTTTTGTAAGTACGTTCTTTTCTTTCAAATACAACTGCTGAGCGCCTGTTTAAATTACATTTTTATCTGACGGGCCGATATAAATGTAAATGTCGACCCATTATACTTCTTCGCGATGTGCACACCTGGTTAACCTAAAAATACAGAAGTTTTATATTTACATTGTGCCTGTTTTTGTTTCAGTCGAGCTTATAGGCTAAGAAAAAGAAAATTATGCGAAACGGGTTTAAACATTAACCCAAATTTGGGCAAGACTGGAATACGCAATGAAACGGTTTTATTTCGTATGACCGGAATAATAATTAATAAGATTTAATGGTGTTGACATAAAGTTTAACTAGCGACGTATTGTAGAGGGTTTTCCAGCAGTCTACATTTTTTGGTTTCATAATGTGCTTTTTGTTAGCCAGGAAGGAACGCCGGAGGTTGGTCTGCATGCAAGAGTTTTGAGACGCGATATTTTTGGTACTTTTTATAATATTATACATCAGGGGTGTTAATAAATGTCAAGTAGATATTTTATGGAGTGATAGTCCTCCTTAAAATAGGAAAACCCATAATATATGTATATTTGTGATATACAGGGTGTCAAAGTTTTAACACATTTTAAGGGATAATTATTTTTAATCTGGTACGGTAGAGCGGGGCTAATTGAGCCAGTTTTTGGTAATAACCTGATTGTTCCGCATTTGCTTAGCATTTAGTACAAACATATGTATCAAATATTTCTTTGGTTATTCGCTGACTTAATTATATCAATAAATTGTCAAAAATACTTTAGTTTCAGGGCAAGAATACACTTACTATAGTAGGGTTCTACTGGCTCAACTATCCCCACACTCGGGGCACGTTGTGCCAATATATGGAGTAAGTTGTGCCAGTAGACTTACCATACGATATAGTCCAAACATAGTATTGGGAAATTAAAATAACATAAAAACAAAATCATATTCTTTATTAAGTAAACAAGAACGATTAACTATTACTCTAATCACTTTCACAATTTATACAAACATAATAACAACTACCATTGGGAGTGCATTTTGAATAAGCCCAGTTTTTGCAATAAGAAAATTGTAACCACTTTTCACCCGGAATGCTATCTGAGAATTTTTCTAAACACACGAGACAGAAATATTCATCTTCTTCTGATTCTGAATCAGAAGTCTCTGATGTAAAGCGGTTATTACTTTTCTTCCTTTCCTTTAAGGCATTCTTCTCCAATGCCTTTTATTTTCGTGCTATGGCGTCTGAATCCGATAATGAACATTTTTGTTTTTCTTTTTGGTTCTTGTAAGAAGGATCGACTTTCTTGGTAGGGTTAGATGAATTTGTGAAAACGGCCATTTTCACAGTCTTTCGCATCGACTTTTCTTTGGCTCCAATGCCAATGCCTCTTTTTCAGGAGTGTCAGTAAGGATAGCAGAATAGCGTTTCCTTCTCTGTGTTTGCCTCTTCGTAGGACCTGCTTTTGGTAATGGTCGCCATATTTCTGGTGAAACAAACACACTACACGTAGATGGCATATCAAATTCATGGATGCGTGACTAGTTGAGCCATTGCTCAACTGACACCGTAAAGTTTGGCTCAACTAACCCCACCACGGATTTCAGATGTTCTTATTTAATATCAAAAATGTCGTATAAAGTTCATCTCTGAAACTAGGAAACCACGAGAGCGATTGTGTAATAATTAATAATTAGCTTACCTTTTGTCTGTATCCCCCAAAACGTCGATCTACTCGGATCTACGACCACAAATGTCTTCAAAAACAATATTTTACTTTTGGCGGGAAATACCAAATAGAACGACCGCCCTCTCGCAGCGAATGCTAAATACCGACTAAAATTTTAATGTACGGCTCCCTGCTCCCAAGACCAAGACGTACTGCATCCTGCGCAATGCTCGTTTTAATCTTACACTCCTCCACTCATGTAGTAGGCGCGGTGGCTCAAATAGCCCCGCGGCTCAACTAACCCCGCTCTACCCTACACTTATTAGTTTTTGGAATTACAAGAAAATGTCAAAATTGTCGGATGCAGTGCACAGGCTGTTGTATTTTTTTGGGCTACCTACCATTTCACTATCCTGTACGTTTTTGGGAATACCCTGTATAAATATTCATATCATAATTTAGCTCCCCATTCCTGTTTGGTTTCCTATATTTTTATCGTATCTGTTATCGTTTTCCGCGTAGGTAATTTCGGCCCCGGGCCAGGTAGTAACCAGATTTTGACAGGAACTTTCGAGTCCGGGATGGAAGGGTCATGTTTTTATTACAGGCATTTTCGGCACCAACAGTCTAATATGGTTTGTATATTTCGGTTTTTAATTTCAAAATTAAATTTCATTATTATCATACCTACATAATATTATATAATAATAATAATAGTAATAAAAGTTTATTCAAATATTTTTTTTTACATTTAATGCTAATATATTATATTTTTTTTGGTAAACTATCAATTCCGAACTCAGAAGTAAAATACTTGTATTGAGTTAAATATAATAATAAGTTAAATATAAATTTAAAGTTAAATAATAATATAATATTTATTGTATAAGTAAATAATATATTTCATAATTCAGGCACAACTAGATTATAATATAAAACGAATATGACAATATTTTATTGGTATTTTATATTATTTTTATTTAATATATTTAAATATTACAACATGCTTTAAACAGAATCTGAAAATTACTTGTTGCAACTACAGAAATGCTATGCTACAGTTATCAAGACTATCATTATTTGGCTTTATAGCTCATTAAATTAAATACAAAACAGTCCTCTACTTCTTCTGGATCTAACTTGTTAAGCCAAATGTATGTCTCGGCCGTTTTCCAATATGTGAATTTTTATTTTTAAATTCGTAAACCAAACCAAGTAATTGCATTTTTATAAACCAACGTTTATGTAAGTGAAAACGACAGCCACTAATTTTTACTTGTAGAAAAACACTTAGCAATGCGAGATAAATTGCTTTTTCGAAATCTACAAAGACTTCTAATCTACAGGATGTAACGACAATCTGAAAATTTCAAATATTCTTGATTTTAACAGGAAAAATAGATTTTGGTATGGGGCCACTGTTATATCTCTTAACAAACAATATACTAACGGTATAAAATATCCATTTTCTAGCCCATGTATAGTAAATAGTTGGCAAAAGTATTTGGTACAGTATGAAAATGTTCCGTCCATATACAATTTTTCCATTTTAAGTAAGGCACGAATGCTTGTTTCGTATGAAAAAATAATTATATTATGTTCAAGATTATTTCATATATAAAATTTTCACGTGTGTTCATTGTAAGAGAATAAGCTCTTACTGCACTATGAACTTCTTCAATTGATTTTGGTAATGAACTTGGTAGCAATTTCCGACGACAGTTTTGTAAATATTTTTTTGAACAGCCTTAATGTCTGATGTTGTCACATAATTTAACGAATTTGTAGCAATAGCTTTTTGAATAATCATAGCAGGTTTTTCTGTTAAATCTTTTTCAGCTTTTCGTTTGCACCCATTGGTAATTATTTTTCTCTGTATCTTGCGTTCATCTATTCTATGATTATGCATATGCACCCAGTCAGCTTTCGTTATTGTAAAGTCAGAACCGATAGTTACCACTTTCGCTAAGCATTTAGAATTCTTCTGGATGCACCGCCACGATACTTCACCACTTTTTAATTCTTTGCTTTTACAGAATGTTTAGTTTGCTACAAGAAGTGAATCTCGGTTACGGACATTTTTTATTAAACTAATTTTTAAAAGATTACATAATACATACAACTGAAAAGGAATGATTATAATCGGTCTTTAAACATGAATAAATACCCTTCGTGTCATTGTTATAACAAATTACTTATATTAACATCATCCCTTAAGCATACCTAAAGTACGGACTCGGGAATTACCCCGGGTGCAGTGGCGCACCAAGGGGGCCTTGCCCCCCCCCAAAAAAAAACTCCCAATGAAATTGACTTCAACTATACCCACTAACCCACTAAAAAAAACTGTAATTTCCAATTATTTTGAACTGTTTATTGCCCCGTCCCAATAACCAAGTAGAAAATTTGCAAAGCTTACTCAGCCTTCATTCTTTTTATGCAAATTATTCATTTTTTGAAAATTTTTATACTGAGAGCATTCTAATATGCGAATTTAAATTATGGAACAAGTTTAGAGATAGCAAAGAAATACCCTCCGATATGTTTAAGCTATACAGTGAGGACGTAAAGTCTGGAATAAATTCATTATTTAGGGAACGCTAAATGTTTTTAAAAATCACTCGGACACGTCGATTTTGTTTTTTTAATACGCATTTTTTTCAATATTTTTTATTATCCGAAAGCACTCTGCTTGGACCAACTTAAATTTTTTAAATGGGAATCCCCATTTTTTTTTTAATTTTAGGATTCTGTGCATAATTATGAACATTTTTTATCTAACATGTCATTATGATTTACCGACAGTTAAAGTTCGAAAATAAATACAACAATTAATTATTTATCATTTTAATAAATGTTGAAAATGTTGCCAAAGGTTAATTGGCAGTAACCTAGACGATCGAAAAATTCTTTCTGCACATTTCTGACAACTTCCGGACTGATTGACCGTATTTCTTAAACAATTCGATTCTTTAAGTCCTCCATGTCCATTGGCTTAGTTTGGAAAACTTTACCTTTAAGGTAACCCCACAGAAAAAAGTCAAGGGGGGTTAAGTCGGAAGACCTCGGCGGCCATTCAATAGCTCCCCTTCTTCCAATCCATCTATTTTCAAAAGTTCGCGCTTATCTTAATACTATTTTTGAAAATAGATGGATTGCAAGAAGGGGAGCTATTGAATGGCCGCGGAGGTCTCCCGATTTAACCTGCCTTGACTTTTTTCTGTGGGTTTACCTTAAAGGTAAAGTTTTCCAAACTAAGCCAATGGACATGAAGGACTTAAAGAATCGAATTGTTCAAGAAATACGGACAATCAGTCCAGAAGTTGTCAGAAATGTGCAGAAAGAATTTTTCGATCGTCTAGGTTACTGCCAATTAACCTTTGGGCAACATTTTCAACATTTATTAAAATGATAAATAATTAATTGTTGTATTTATTTTCGAACTTTAACTGTCGATAAATCATAATGACATGTTAGATAAAAAATGTTCACAATTATGCACAGAATCCTAAAATTAAAAAAAAATGTGGGTTCCCATTTAAAAAATTAAAGTTGGTTCAAGCAGAGTGCTTTCGGAGACATAAACGTATAATAAAAAATATTGAAAAAAATGCGTATTAAAAAAACAAAACCGACGTGTCCGAGCGATTTTTAAAAACATTCAGCGTTTCCTAAATAATGAATTTATTCCAGACTTTACGTCCTCACAGTTATATTCAATGTAATGGTACGATATTTCCCAATATAAAAAAAACTTTTGCAAATTTTTGTTACCCTTGCCGTCACCACCAGTAGGTACCTCTGAAATGTAATTTTCCGCATTAAAGTACTTAAAATCGTACTTAAGAAATTCCACCGGGCAAGTAAGACTTAACGGTTTGGCAAATTTATTTATTCATAAGAATGTTCCTGTTTCTTGTGAAGAAATTTTAAATAAACTTTTTAAGGGTCGAAGAAAATTAGATTTACATATTTAACAAATGCAGAGGTGTTATGAAAAAGGTTTGGTTTCTATTAGTTATAAAATATTGTTTATTGTTGTGCTTTGTACTAATTTATATTTTTAAATAAATATATTTGTGTTATAGATATGTCGTCATTACTATTACCTATATTTTATTTGGTAAAAAGAGTGGTATGTTTTGTCCGCAATAATTATTAAAGTGGATATTTTAAAAAGTCAATTTTTTTAGATATTTACATCGATTGAACTAGGCTATTGCGATCTTCCAAGAGTACCTGTTAAAAAAGCTCCAAAGTTCTAGAAAAATGCGTAACTTAAAAGTTTATTAAAAAATGTGCTTCCAGCACTGGTTGGCGGGCCCCCCTAACATAAAATCTTGGGTGCGCCGCTGCCCGGGTGGGTACTTAAATGATAACGAGCTATAGGTACCTGCAATGTCTGGGGCCGAAATTGCTTGCAAGATTATTTGACCTATAATTCCTAGCAGATATCTGACCCAATATGGAGCCGAAAGTTCCGCCGCCCTTGGTTTTCTAGTTATTTGCGAAAATAGTCGTCGATGCAAACCAAGAATTATCGAATTTTTAATATATTGCAATTTTTCTTAAATTTAATAATAAAAAGGTATATAGTTCGCGCTGTTTCCTGTAATAAAACTTCTACTATTTTTCTGAAGCGTCTGGGCAAAAAAATGTATGTGTTTTAATTAAAAAGTATTCTGTTGTCTGAGTTTGTACTCTTTTAATTAACTAGCAACATTTTTATTTTTATGGAAATAGCGACGAGGAAAAATCGTAAAAGGCGGACGGCTCGTCTGCCGGCTTCGTATACTATTTTGCCTTGTGAAAGACCTACTGCATTTATGTATTATCCGATACATATTCGTCCGTCTATAAACAAGTTTACACAAAGAGAATATTTGGCTGCATGAAATGCAGCTCCTCTATACACCATAGACAATGCATCCCTTTTGTATCTTCACAAAACGTGGGCGAAACATTATATTTTTTTATATTGTGTTTTATGCGACATGGAACGATCAATCATAAATTTAGGAAAATATTTCAAATCAATATTTTTATGTTCGATTGAAGTAGCCGATACTTGATGAAGACTCATTTAAAAACTATCGAAATAATAATACAAACTGTAAGGTCTTCACTTATTTTTATTGTTATTAGTCATAACAATTCGTCGTTAATTTAACTAAGTGGCGTATATGCAAAAATGCGATATTTCGATTTTTACGGTAGTATATGTGAATTGACATGGGGCATGCGCCCGCTAAGTGGCGTTTTTCAATTCCCAACGGTTTAAAAGTTATTCCGTTTTTTCTTTTAGGCGTATGACTAATAAGCGCTAGGATCGCTTTCGCTAACGGGCATATATTATATTTGTCTCTCCACTCTTGCTCAGTATATTATTATACTGTAGTCAAAATTAACGTCGTGAACTATTTACATTATAACCTTGAACCTGTTTTTTTACAATAACAATAAGATTTTCTTATATCCTGTTTAGGCCAGGTTATTTAATTACCAGAAAGGTAACATGTAACAAGAACTATAGAATTAATAGTTATTTACATCACTAGATGCGAAAGCTAATTTTTTGGTGTGAGGAGGTTTTTGAATTGCCGAGGCAAAGCCGAGGTGATTTAATACCTCCGACCACCAAAAAAGGCTTTCGCATCGTGTAATGTATTAAAATTTTTCTACTGCTGTTCTCTGATCAATATATTATTAAGTAATAAACTTTGATTTTATTCAAATTAAAATGATAAAATAAGTTTTTTTTCCACCTGTATAATAATCCATGACAACTAATTATTTGAGTATTGTTGACAACTAGTTATTTGAGTACTGTCAGAGTCTGTCAGTTCGATTTTTTGTCCTGGCACCGAAAGCAATACTTAACATAGCTATATATAGTTAAGGAGCTAGCGTGCAAAAAACGTTGCCATTACTCCACTGAACACCCTGGTGCTTGAAGTTTTGCTTTTACCCATCAACTTTAAGATTTATTGGCAATAATGACATAGGGCGATTGGCCATAGTGAGGAGCCCGTCAGTCAGGTTGAAAATTAGGTTCTGTAGGTTGCCAAGATCATGTATCTAAAATTTCGTTGCGATCTAACCACTAGATCGTGAATTAGGCCAAATGGAAGATTATAATTTGTTTTTTGACCGCCATTTTGTTGGCCATAGTAAGGAGCCCCTCCAAAACTTGTTTCTACCTCTTCGTTTGGATAAAATGACAGGAAAAATGCACTTGACTGACAAATCGAATCACGACGTTCTTCTTCCCTGGGTGACCTACAAAATCTCGAAAAATCCAATTTTTCAGTCTTTAGCATGGCTTTTTCAGAAATTCAACCAAAATCATCAGTCAATAATTTTTCCTGATTTTTAGACATCCAATTAAGTAGAAATCACAAACGACTGACATTTTCCTCGAATATTTTCAATTTGGCCATACTTTGAAAATTTTCTGATTTTGGACTTTTTTATAACGGCTTAATAATGCTGTTCCAAATGGACTTAAAAGTAAAACAATGTATGACGATGATGTTTGATGACCTAAAAAACGTTGATTATATTATAACTATTACTATATATATAATACATATATAGGTAATATATAATGATTATATTAAGTAAAAGTAATAGTTACAATATAATCAACAATTAAATATATGTTTTTTTCTATATTGAAATTGAAATGTTACTAACACAACCCAGCTTGCTCAACCCAAATATGCCAACAATTTCATTCAATAAATAATAACCATTTAATTTTCGATTTTCTTCAGTAATTATTCATTTCTTACTGCTGAAATTGGTTATCGTATCTTTTTGTGGCAAAAATCCTATATTTTTTGATTACTGAATCCAATATAATATAACATAAATTCAACGAATGAATAGGGGTGGAGGGTAGCAGAGGGGTGGAGGATCATCGTCATACATTATTTTACTTTTAAGTCCATTTGGAACAGCATTATTGGGCCATTATAAAAAAGTCCAAAATCAGAAAATTTTCAAAGTATGGCCAAATTGAAAATATTCGAGGAAAATGTCAGTCGTTTGTGATTTCTACTTAATTGGATGTCTAAAAATCAGGAAAAATGATTGACTGATGATTTTGGTTGAATTTCTGAAAAAGCCATGCTAAAGACTGAAAAATTGGATTTTTCGAGATTTTGTAGGTCACCCAGGGAAGAAGAACGTCGTGATTCGATTTGTCAGTCAAGTGCATTTTTCCTGTCATTTTATCCAAACGAAGAGGTAGAAACAAGTTTTGGAGGGGCTCCTTACTATGGCCAACAAAATGGCGGTCAAAAAACAAATTATAATCTTCCATTTGGCCTAATTCACGATCTAGTGGTTAGATCGCAACGAAATTTTAGATACATGATCTTGGCAACCTACAGAACCTAATTTTCAACCTGACTGACGGGCTCCTCACTATGGCCAATCGCCCTATGTCGTTATTGCCAATAAATCTTAAAGTTGATGGGTAAAAGCAAAACTTCAAGCACCAGGGTGTTCAGTGGAGTAATGGCAACATTTTTTCAAACTCGACTGACGGGCAGCCAACTATGGCGTTTTTTGCACGCTAGCTCCTTAACTAATAGCAACGTATAATATTCAGGTAACTCGAATGTTTACTTTCGTTATCTGTCGTGTTGCTAGGGCCCGAAAGTTAACTTATCTATACAGTAATAGAAAAAAATAATATTAACTGTCAATTTCTACATTACTGGTAGCTGTTGTGTTATATATAGACTGTCCGCGGATAGCACAAAAATGGATAAATAATTTCATTTTTCGGGAAAAAGTCATTCTTGATAAAAAGTTTTGCTTGTAAAAAAATGCAATGACGAAGAGAAAATTTTGATTTTTTATACAGATTTCGCAAAAACTTGATTTTTCTCCAAGAGTAAACTACCTTTATTTTTCATTTTTGACCCAAATGCCGATTAGAAAACTTATTTAGAATAACGTTTGTAATATAAATGCGAGCTTTTTAGTTTTTTTTTATTTTTAGAGGTAAAAGAATTTTTTTTGGATAGCAGCATTAGCGGTCGAAATACATACATTATCAATGACAGAGGGGTATCAAAAAGTTTCAAAACCTGATTTTTGGTGTTGCCAGAAATATGTATTTTTAATACACAAATGAAATGACCCCGGAAATAACACAAAAAAATCTTAAAATAACAACAAATAATAATTTCATAATTTGCTATTCAAACACTCCCCCTCCATAAAAATTCCTTGTTTTTACAAGAAATGGTAGGAATGCATTTAAAATTTTAAACTAAGATACACACCATCCATTATGAAAATAGAGTCTAATAAAATTTTATAGGTAGATATGTGTTTTAATGTTTATATTTTTATTGAGCAGCAAAGTTTCCATTTACCTACCTCTAAAAACTAAGAAGATCGAAGATTTATTTTAAATCTCGGATTTAAATTACAATACGTTTTCTAATTGGCATTTTGGTCAAAAATGAAAAATAAAGGTAGTTTACTCTTAATGGAGAAAAATCATGTTTTTGAAGTTTTTGCGAACACTGTATAAAAAATCAAAATTTTCTCTTCGTGAATTGCATTTTTTTACAAGCAAAACTTTTTATCAAGAATGTCTTTTTCCAGTCAGATGAAATATTAGGATATATAATTTCATGTTAGTGACATCTGACCAGTGTTAAGTACATTGGAGAACAAGACCCTCAGCATAATATATGTTTTTTATTGATACCCTATTTTGCCTATTTTTTTTTATTGATACCCTATTTCGCTTATTTAAAGTACGCCTCAGCGTTTTTAAATCCAACTTTCAAAAACGCGCGTGTTTTAAAGTTACCATGGCAACATCAACAACCCGTGAAACGTGGTCTAAATATTTCAACTTTTTAATTATTGATTTGACAGAATTACCTTTTAACGTCAAATAAAATATTTTTTTAAGCAATACACAACCAATGTCAACGGTGACAACAATGAATCTTATGTGACAGATTGGAAGTTATTTTTTGTTCTCCTCATTTTCATGACCACGACAGGTATATCACATCACGAATTCGACCATTTCACTTACTAAGTTATTATTTCCATTTTTTGTAATATAAATACCAATAAGTGTGCCAATAAAAAAAATAATGTAAAGTATTCGTGGATAACTGATCTTTAAAACACTTGCTCTATTTCAAGCACTCCGGCTGCGCGTGTTTTAAAAACCCTAATATCCACTTATACTTTAATAAACTATATTATACTATGCTGTTATCAATTTAGTCCATGTGCAAACATATCATATAGCACCCAATATATTCTCTAGACTGGAGTGGTTTCAAAGAACTCAAAGAACAAATGCTGTCATCGTGTAGTTTACTCAACTTATTCAATGTTGTCCCATCTTATACACATACACTCATCGAAAAATACATCGCGATCTTTAAATACACCCAAAATTCGAAAAACAATTATTGAACATTGCGTTTTCGACTTGTTTTTCACCCCGTAAATTATATTTTTAAATTCTGCTGTTCAAATGCAATTGTTTTCAAGATACTGACTTTTGACAAATTACATTTATCATCTAACGTTTTAAGTGAATCGTATGTACCATTCTGGAGAAATTCGGTGACAGCTAAGGGTAAAAAGATAGATAAATCGAATATAATTTTGTCATTCATGGTATAGAATAAATTTGAAATAGGTTTCGCAAGATGGTGGTCAAGTCACATTTCTTTAATGTGCCATTATTTCAGCGTTTGAAGACAAATGGAAAAACAACGCTGTTTAAAAAAATATCCATTAAGACAACAACTAATATAAATAGAAGCTTAATAGATAGAAGATAATATGGTGTCCGCAAAAATAATTAAAAGCGAATATTGTGGCATATCGGACAAGTGTGTAACTGTTTTTTATACTGGAATACACAGGGATCCAAGCACAATGGATACCCAGGGGCGGGTAGATCACGACGGTCGTTTCGTCTGTGTTAGGACTCTACGGGCAGCCATAACCCAAGCAATCCCGACACAGCGGTAAGATGTATGAAAAGCCTTTTTACAAAAGCAAAGCGGCCATCAATACACCGTAGCGCCATCTTAGCGGAATTAACTCTAATATGAAAGTCACACTGGTAATATTATATACACTGGTGTATTGATGGCCGCTTTCCTTTTGTAAAAAGGCTTTTAATACATCTTACATCTTACCGCTGTGTCGGGATTGCTTGGGTTATGGCCGCCCGTAGAGTTCTAACAAGGACGAAACGGCCGTCGTGGTCTACCCGCCCCAGGGTATCCATTGTTGGGCGCGGATCTGGGTCAAAATCTAGGGGGGGGGGGGGGTAATTGAATCTCAAAGATATTTTTTTTAATATAGTTATAGTTAACCCATATCTTTTAAGTACCTATATTTTTAGTGTCAAATTGTCTAATAATTATTGAAAAATAAACAAACCATTACATTAACGAAACATTATTTTTCTACGATCGTTCAAAAAATGTCATTTTGTGTATGAATTTCTAATGACAAAAGTAGGTCTTTAGTGCATACTATGCAATAATAGTATATTAACGTACACGTTTTATAAAGCATCATTTTATAGCACGCGTCCATGTTAAAAAACGAGCCGCTTGCGGCGAGTTTTATAACGGGACAAGTGCTTAAAACTGCTTTATATAAAACGTACGTTATACTATTTTTTGTAATTTGTAGTTTTTTCAATAAAAAAACACATATTTAAAAAGAAAATAAATCCTTCAAATTTTGTAAATTTTTATGTCTAAATTTTATGTTGGTAATACTATTTTTTATCATAGTAGCCTCTGGAGAACAAAAATTATTTTGTGAACTGTCATTTTTTGATTTATTGACCCATTTTCACCACGAGATTCTAAAGTTATTTTAGCGATATGAGATTTGAAATTGGAAGGAATCCGTTGTGTGATTCTTGTACATTCGGTACATATACAGAGCCTTCGGAAATTCGGGCGATTTTGCTACTTTTTTTCGAATTTCAAAAGACGTGATTTTACGTCACGGCATTGCAATTTAGTATAGGGAAGATGGAAAATTCAAATAAAGTTGAAGTTAAAATTGACATTGGAAGGTTAGTAGATTGAATTTTGGATAGGATTTGGCAGAAAATGATACCTTGAAGCATCTACAAAAGATTGATTTATAGATTTATGCAACCAACATACATGACTTTTATTCACACAGAATAAAAAAAGTAGGTTATCAAGCTATTTTTCCTCTGCGAAAAATGGGTTTTCTCGTAAATCACAAAGGCCGCGCAAGTCAATGAAATAAAACATTTAAATGTTACCAACATCAAATAAAGAAAAAACGCGTATCAAAATAGCTTCATTACGATACGCAAATGCGTATCGTAATAGATTTGTTATGATACAAAATTAGAAAAAGTACTTTTTGCCCTAGTGCAATAAAGTAAATTACCTAGGAAACGAACAATTTGTTTATAGTATGTGTATTATTGTGCGTTGCACACCGTCAATACCCTATCGAAATATAATTCACGTTGACAGGGCGCCATAATTTTATTATGTTGAAGTCAAAGGTATCTATCTATGATCCATTGCCAAATTTGAGTTACAACTTTTGCACGCAAAGGAGAGGTAATACAGAGCGATTTTAAACTTTTTTGTTAAATAAAAAAACGATCGTAGAAAAAATAGTGTATGTAACATGTGCAGAAAGTGTGCTTATTGCACATGGCATATTATTCACCTCGACTACGTCTCGGTGAACAACTTCTATGCCGTGTGCAATAAACTTACACTTTTTGCACTAGTTGCATAAATAACTATTTATCATATTAGGTACTATAGGTACCAACCTACAACCTACAACAAAATTTACAGGAACTTATAAAGAGAATAAAAGAAACATAATATTAATCAAATACTTAGTAAAAACACATTTATAAAATTAAATCTATTAAACGATTTTTTAATATTTATAAGTATAAGAGGACACTCAAGTTTGGTTGGGTTTAGGATCCAGGGGGGGGGGGGGGTAATTACCCCCCCCCTACCCCTCCCCGAAATCCGCGCTTGTCCATTGTGCTTGGATCCCTGTGTATTCCAATATAAAAAGCAGTTACATGCACACTTGTAAGATATCACATGTATAATTTTCAAGTCCGGTCCTGGAATTCATGCCAACTTATAAAAATTTAATAGACCAAAATTGACAGAGTGTCACGTGACTTTGCCTCCATCTTGCGAGAGTATTCAAAATGTTTACTATAGAATATGCTATTTCTATCTTTCGTTTAAAAAAACATTCAATTCGTGCATTAACTTTTATTCAGGAAAACTACTATTTATTTTAATAAGAATTCTATTGTCAACGGGCCTTGGCACTTTCCATGGTATTTTCAAAGTTGTTTTTCTTTCATTAAACCTTTTTATACTTTCAAAGATTATTCTCTCCAGTAACACCTCTAAGAAATGTTTTAAAAATATACATTCTTTTTTAGGACTGTTTTATTTTCTTTATTTGCCTTGTATTATATTTTATTTTCTAAATTACATCTCTTTATATGCATGACGAATCTTTTAATTTAAAAATTAACTTGGTCAGAAATAATACATCCATATCTTGAAAAAATCTAAAAACACTGGTGCCCTTTTTATTGAATTAATAGTTTTTTTTTTGTTTTTCCGCGAATTTTACCGTTTATCCAGTAAGGTCAACTAACCCAATTTTTTTTAATGCATGAATTGTGATGATTTATTCCTTTATTTAACACCTGGCTAATACACAACAAGTTCAGTAAAAATTTACAAAAGCAATCAAGATTTAAAATAAAAATAAAATAAACTACATACTAACAACAGACACTGTCAAAAAATACTATACTATAAAATAAAACCGTCAATGTGTTAACATATTTATTTGTCATCATAACACGAATAAAACAATCATGATTATTGAATCATTCTCCCTTTAAGTGTTTCTTTAATTTATTCCTAAATATATTTAGGTTTCTTAGCATTCTCAATGTTTTGTTCAGGGAATTAATAGTAATTTAACAAACTAGTGTATTAATCGCTATTTAATATACGCGTTAGTTACAATATTTTTACGTCGATTGTCTTGTTAATAGATTATATTTATTTTTTTATTTAGAACCAAACTACATATTATAACAAATTTTTGAATTTCAAATTTATTGACATCGACAGAAACTATGGCATCGCCATTATGTACGCGGCAGTGCGTGCTTTGTAATATGTTTGGTTGCCTAAAATCGTTTATTAATAAAAAAAAAATCATGCATTAATAGGGGCCATTAATGTATGATTTTTTATACATTAATTAAGGTTGTAAATACACGGTCGACGGAAAAAATAATTAAGCCTTTATAATAAACTGAATTTTCCGAGCTACTTTTATTCTTTGTTGTAATGTAAAAGTTCGTTTTGTTTCTTGTCGGGTATGAATGAACTGATTCGTTAGTCAGTAACCGTTCTGTTAAGTATCCTGGTGTTAACCCGTTTTTTGTTTTAAATATAAGAACCAGTGTCCAAAATTTAAGAAAATCTTCAATGGTTTAGTCTATTTTTAATATATCTCTCACAGGTGTGTCTCTTCTTTCCCTCAAAATTATCCGAATCGCCCTATTTTGCAATTTTTATAACCTATTAATCTCATTTTTGTTAGCCAAATGCAATACAGATGGACTAAAAACAAGATGCGGCAAAACCAAAGTATTAAAAACAGTAATTTTTTTTCAACTGGGATAAAGATTGATGATTGTTGGAACTATTTGACTTATTTTTTCTGGTAAAATACCAGCTTGTAGTAAATTTAATTTGTAAAATTATATAAGTATTATTTTTGAAGTTACTTGTCGGATTTCGTGTCTCATTCGTTGTGTAAATTAGCTACTCTAAATTTCCACTAAAGACGGGCTAGCAACGTCCTTTGGCAACGCAAGAAATTCTCGACGAAAGCACAAACACCAAAAAAAAACTGCCTCTGGGTTGTTGTTAATGAACGACTACATTTTACCGACTTGTCGTCTATACCGACCAAAGTTTGATACCTTTCTTATTTATCGTTATTTTTACCACTCTCGTAGAGTAACGATAAGTCACGATGTCGTTAAGGGTTAGTAAATAGGGAGGTAAGTTCAAAATTAGTAAATATTTAAAATCCATTTTTTTTAAATTTCAAACAAAAAAAGCACCGTGACTGTGTCAGCGGGTCATTGACGCTACCCACCTAGGTAATTCGTTTTTATTCATATCAATTACGTTTGAAAATACTATACACGCTTCTTGCTGTAGGCCGATTCTGAACATTTATTGAGAAGGGAGCCCGGGGCGGTGTCGTAGTTAGGGCCTGGACGGTGCTCCTTTTATTACCTCGTTCTCGTGGGATGCGCCTCAAAAGACAATAACAAACAGTGGCGGCTTCTCCTATGAGGCAGGTGAGGCAGTGCCTCACTAATAATTTTGCGAATTAAATAAATTACAAATTTATATTACTTTACTATTTGCATAAATATATATCCATTAGAATTAATGCCGTAAATCTTAACGCGCTTCGCTGGAAATATCATCTATCATCCATCTCATTTCTGCATGCGGTCGTATATGGTTAGAGGCCCGGCCTCCCGCTTCCTTGTTTAGCGTATTAGTGAAAATATCTATAAATGTGATGTAGGATACCCGTAATAGTCCAGTCGAATCTAGCTTTAAATAGCGTATAAAAACATTTATCTGAGGCCAGCCTCAACTCTCTACGTAAATTTGATGCGAACGCGAGGGGACTAATCTAATCTATAAAGATGAACGCCGCGACACGGTATTTGGAGAAATGCTATTATTAGATTACCAGGTTGTCCGTTGAAAGTTGAAAGTTTAGAGAGAGTGCATAGTGCATTGTATTTTATTATAGTTTTCGGTAAATACTTTTGTGGCTCTCCGTACTGATTTTTGTTTTGCTTTTTTTCCAACAGTGGGCAGTGATTTTTCTAAAATATTAATATTACATTACTTTTATTACTTATTAGTTTATTTGTTTTGAGCTTACTAGCGAAAAATGGATTCAGCGGGACCTAGCACAGCGTCACAACTTCCCCAGGTAAATATAAACATTCGCAATCATACTTGTTATCTTCTTAATTTTTTTAGTAAATGAGCAGAATTTTTCAAGTATTAATTCCTATGAAGATAAATTGTACATAGTAAAAGAAGTAAAGCGACCTGTTCCAGATTTGAGTAAACGTCTTCTTACTATCAGTGGGGTGGGGAAATCAAATTGGAGCTTTCAAAACACTTGGTACGAAAAGTACGACTGGTTTACTGGTAGTGTAACGTTAAACAAATTATTTTGCTGGCCGTGTATTCTGTTTGCAGCAAATAATAGCGACAAAGTTTGGTCAAAATGTGGTTATAGCGATTTAAAAAACTTGTCTAAACTTTAAAATCTAACCTTGCTAAAAAAGATTTTTCAACTGTGCCTCACCACTTTCAGATACCACGAGCCGCCCCTGCTAACAAAGCAACCACCCACCGAGGGCTTAAATATATTTTTTCGGGGGGAGGTAAAAGGGCCTAAATATTGTCTCATTTTTCGCCTCCTCCTTCCTAGTTTTATTTGTTTTTAAAGAATTTTTGTGATTTAAAAAAGTTCATACAGACAAATTTCTGACATTGACGATGCATTTTAGGTTATTTCTTTTAGTTGTGTAGTATAATAATACTTAAATCAATACTCTTTTTTCAAAAATCAAAAGCTGTTGCTGTTACACGAATAATAAGTCTTATAAATAGTAGGGTTTAATTGTGTTTATACCGTGCGACCAAAAATTATTTGCATCAAAGAGGGTTTAGATTAAAAAAACGTAGGGCTTGGTTTAGATCACAATGATATGGGGACGATATATCTAACCAAATCTAGGTTAAAATTTTGTCATATTCATATTTTGACATGATATGCCAAACTAATGAGTAATTAAATAAGTAGACAAATACAAATTTATTTTTGTTGTTTACAAAATTAACAAAGTAAGAATATACAGAAAGAAAAAGAAAAATAGTTACATAAATTGCTGAAATTGGCCACCGTCATGCTCCAAGCATAAATTCACACGTCTCTTCATATTTTCGAAAGTGTTGGCCAGCATCTCTGGAGAAATGTTACCACATTCTTGGATAATCCTTTCTGTTCTTACAGATGGTCTTCCTGCTCCTTTTTTGTGTTGTATAGAACCTGTTTCCCTAAACACAGCCACGGATATTTTCAGGCAATGATAAAAATCCCCAGCAATAAAAGCAACGTTAGGAAAATGTTCGTGAAAATCGTCCATGCACAAACCCGGATTGTGTTGCCACTCACAATTTACTATAACCCTGTTTCGAAAATACGCTTCAACCATGAATGTTTTGTGCTGTTCCGTAAAGCCCATTGTGTGAATTGTTCAAGTAATTGGAAAAATTAGCGATGAATCAAATTACTTGTAACGACTGTCAAAGATGACGGAATAACTGATTGATTGTTAATTCAGGTAGTTACTGACACCCAACAGGTATTAAGCTCTACGGCTAAGCATTACGTCCTTAGATGCAACGCCCTCTTTGATGCAAATAGTTTTTGCTCGCACGGTATAATATGCATGGTGCATGGTATAAATCAATACTTTTTTTTTTTCAAAAATCAAAAGCTGTTGCTGTTACACAAATAAAAAGTCTTATAAATAACAGAGTTTCATTGTGTTTATACGTAATCTCATTTTTTGTAATAAAAGTAGCCTAATAATAGTAAACATAAGAATTTAGTCAAAACGTAATAAGGATGATATTGACCTCATACCCGCGTCTTTTTTTTTACTTTATTTGCTTACAAATAGTTCTTTTATGTTAGTAAATCTCATGAATTAATTTATAATGTGTGGGTCGCTAATTAGTTTAGCTTTAAACATACATTTTTATTAATGCTAAGCGTTGGTAGGTTTTTAGCTCGATGAGTTTGAATCACATATACAGTGTGTCCGAAATTCAAGTCTCTATATGGGTATCTCGCTTAATAGATGAGATAGAAAGTTGGTTAAATGGGGAATATTTTAGAGAATTTAGTGCCAATCTTAAATCCTTTTTCAAAATTATTAAAAGTTTTGTAGTTTTTCACTTATTAAACAAAAACTAAAAATGGCGCATTTCGTTTTTTTTAAATAGGGGCTTAACGGTTAATTTGACATATCCCAAAGTATTACATTCTTAAGACACTTTTTAGGGAAGAATATTTCTGTACAAAAAGAAAATGCAGATTGCCTTTTGTTTGTGAATTACCCACAGTAACTTTGTTATTTCTTATGGCGGCCATCTTGGATTTGTACATAAAATTATTTCTCTTTCAATTACCTTTTAAAAGATGTGCCACATGCTACCAAAATTTTGGAAAAATACTCTTAAATTATTAAAAAACCAGTTTTATCGTCAACTTGGCAACAACGCATGCATTTAACATAGCATGTGGGTACATCCAAGGGTATTAGTTTAATAACAAAAACATTTTCTGCCCCAAATAATCATTGTTTTCTAGCCAATAAAATAATTAACGCATTTTTGTCTAATCTTAATCGGAATGAAACGAAAAATAATTCAATTAGGGCTTTCAACTAAAAATCGCGTCTTTTTTTGTTTGCAATTACATTTAGTTAAAATATTAGAAAAAATAGATCAGAATAAAAACTTTACAAACAAAAAAAGACGCGACTTTTAGTTGAAAGCCCTATTTTTCTAATTGAATTCTTTTTCGTTTCATTCCGATTAAGATTTTTTTTATCGCGGCGTTGCCAAACCTATTTAGGACCGTAGACAAAAAATGCGTTAATAATTTTATTGGCTAGAAAACAATGAATATTTGGGGCAGAAAATGTTTTTGTTATTAAACTAATACCCTTGGATGTACCCACATGCTATGTTAGATACATGCGATGTTGCCAAGTTAACGATAAAACTGTTTTTTTAATAATTTAAGAGTATTTCTCCAAAATTTTGGTAGCATGTGGCACATCGTTTAAAAGGTAATTCAAAGAGAAATAATTTTATGTACAAATCCAAGATGGCCGCCATAAGAAATAACAAAGTTACTGTGGGTAATTCACAAACAAAAGGCAATCTGCATTTTCTTTTTGTTTAGAAATGTTCTTCCCTGAAAAGTGTCTTAAGAATGTAACACTTTGGGATATGTCAAATTAACCGTTAGCCCCTATTTAAAAAAAACGAAATGCGCCATTTTTAGTTTTTGTTTAATAAGTGAAAAACTACAAAACTTTTAATAATTTTGAAAAAGGATTCGGATTAAATTCTCTAAAATATTCCCCATTTAACCAACTTTCTATCTCATCTATTAAGCGAGATACCCATATAGAGACTTGAATTTCGGACACACTGTATACGGTGGGCTACAATATAATTAAATATAACAATACAATACAATACAAATTAAAACGATTTAAGAATAAATAGTTCCTACTGAAAGCATTTGAGCAGTTATTGTTATTATTATTATTATTATAGTCCGGATATTAGGTAGTGAAGAACCTTTAAACGGTGTCGGCATGAAGATTCATTGACAAATATTATTTATTATTAAAGTGGCTAAAATTTTACAGGCTATTACCGTGCGAGCAAAAATTATTTGCATCAAAGAGGGCCTTGCATCTAATAACGTAATGCTTAGCCGTAGAGCTTAATACCTGTTGGGTGTCAGTAACTACCTGAATTAACAATCAATCAGTTATTCCGTCATCTTTGACAGTCGTTACAAGTAATTTGATTCATCGCTAATTTTTCCAATTTCTTGAACAATTCACACAATGGGCTTTGCGGAACAGCACAAAACATTCATGGTTAAAGCGTATTTTCGAAACGGGGTTAGAGTAAATAGTGAGTGGCGATACAGTCCGGGTTTGTGCATGGACGATTTTCACGAACATTTTCCTAACGTTGCTTTTATTGCTGGGGATTTTTATCATTGCCTGAAAAGAACCGTGGCTGTGTTTAGGGAAACAGGTTCTATACACCACAAAAAGGAGCAGGAAGACCATTTGTAAAAACAGAAGAACTTGTTGCAAACGTTCGTGAAATAATGCAAAATACGCCAACAAATTGTATAAGACGCCTGTCCCAAGAAGTGGTAAGATCTTATGGAACATGCAGGACTACTCTTAAGAAGCAGCTAAATTTATTTCCTTATAAAGTGCAAGTATTCCAAGAATTTTGTAAACAACAAAAATAAATTTGTATTTATCTACTTATATTATTACTCATTAGTTTGGCATATCATGTCATAATATGAATTTAACAAAATTTTAACCTAGATTTAGTTAGATATTTCGTCCCCATTCCCCATATCATTGTGATCTAAACCAAGCCTTGCGTTTTTTAATCCACGCCCTCTTTGATGGAAATAATTTTTGCTCGCACAGTACTTATACCCCAAAGTGGTTACATATATTGATTGCCGCCGATTTTCTCCAGAGGGGAGCTACCCGTAACTTAATGTCAATATTAGAAAGCTAAATCTCAAAAATGGTAAGGCCACCAGCAAGCTACAATCTTTCAGACATTTATATTGGACTAGCGTGTACCCGGCCTGCGTTGCAGCCCGGCATTATTCGACGTCGCTTTCTCTGAGATAATAAGGCGAGTTCACCATCACGTCAAGATTTATAAATACAAACTTGATCAGACCTCTAAATTTATCAGTGTTTCTCTAGAATATTATGCATGTATTAAACATAAAAACGTTCCTCTTGAATCACTCTATCTATTAAAAAAAAACCGCTTCAAAATCCGTTGCGTAGTTTTAAAGATTTAAGCACAAATAGGGACAGACGGGCGACAGCGACTTTGTTTTATACTATGTTAAGATTGCACAAAGGTTTTTAACAATAATTACCTAACCAGGCAACTTTGACTGTAACAGTAATGAGATTGACAAACATAATTTACTCACAATCAGAGTGGGCCGACTGGCTCGGTTAGTTTTTGTATAAGTTGCCACAAGTTTATACAAACGCGAACTAACTTATACCAACTTGTACAAAGCTAGCCGATCCAATTTTTATAATAATAATAATAATAATAATAATAATAATAATAATAATAATAATAATAATAATAATAATAATAATAATAATAATAAATAAACAAATAGTGCAGGTTAAGATTCTCTGTATACTGTAAAAAATACCAGCACTGCCAGTGGCTTCATTATAATTACAGAAAAAAATATATAATGTAACAGTTAAAATTGCCTATTTAGTTAAGAACCTTTGTGCAATCCAACATAAGTGTGTGCAAAATTTCAGTTTCCTGATGGGCCTTAGTATTTACCTTGCCATAGTTATTTACCTAACAAGTGCGGAAAGTGGTACTTTTCCGCACGAACGACGCGAAGCAGAGTTCGGGCAAGCCGTCAAGGGCGTTGTTACTTAAGTAAGTAAATAAACATCTAATGAAGGCTGGTGGTGTTTAATCCTTTGGTTTGTTTTCGTTAAGTGTTTGTATCCTGTATGGATATAAATTTAAAAAAATATAAATCGAGCCCTGATGATGGTGCGGACTGCACCGAAACGTTGGCAGTGATTTAAATATTTAAAAAATTGTCCAAAAGCTGAAATCTGACCTTTCATTTAACAGGAAAGATTTTTATTACCGATTTCTTAGAAAATTTTATTCTTAATAAACGTTGGTGCATGCCTTAAAATTATAAACGCATATTTTATATTTCACCTGCTGCCAATAGTAAGGGAGCAAATGCCATTTTTTCTAAATTGCTCTAAGGCTGAACTTGACCGTACTAGGTGAAAATGACAAATAAATTATTAGTTATTTCCACTCGTATAAATAGAGTTGGATTATGTTATAATTTTTATTAGAACCCAAGCTACTTAATACATTTTTATAATAAACACATGATTAAGATATTTGATAATTATATTAAAATCGCGTAAATAAAAATCAAAAAAATTGAGACACATAACTCAAATTTCGTATTTGGACTAAGTTTTTTATTTGCAAAAAAATGTTCATATAAAATTTTGTTGTATTTGTACTAATTTAGGTACTTTACTCTTAAGGCCATTTTGAAAAAATGGCATTTGCTCCCTTACTATTAGTCGCAGGTGAAATATGAAATATGCATTTATAGTTTTAAGACATGCACCAACTTTTATCAAGAACAGAATTTTCTGAGAAATCGGTAATAAAGAAGTTTCCCATATGTTGCATACTTTTTTGGACACACTGTATACTAACACTAAAATTTAGTAGTTATATTACCGAAATAGGTGAGAGAATCTCAGTGACTGTGACGCAATTGCTAGAGCGCTCAACTTGTAATCGAGAGGTTCTGGGTTCAAATCACAGCGGAAGCGTAAAACTTTTTCAATTTTAAAAACTTTGTCTGCGCGCCCATTAACATTTTTCAGTTATATTTAATAGACATTAAAAAAAACACCATTTCTACAATACACTTACTTTGTTCGAAAAAAATTAAAGTCGGAACCGCCGATGTGTACGGCCGCGAAGAGGCAAACGCGCTCCTTGAAGTCGAAGTTTATTTACGATGACATAAAGTGCTGTAATTTAAAAACTTTGATCACATTAAGTGTAATTTTCGGAAGTTAAATACGACCGCTGGGCAATTCAAAAGGATTTTAATTATATCTACCAATGGACATACAATACATTTAAAATAATTGTTAAATTGTACCTTTTATATGTTAGGTATTAAAAAAAAGTTGTATTCGTTCACCTCTAGATTATTTTTTGGTATTTACTTTATATGGATAACTTTATTGCAAAAATAAATGTAGTTCTATGCGTAGGTAGGGGATATTCGGGTATAATGGCTCATTAGTTTTTTCTCCTTTAAATGTTATTGAAGATAACCACTCCATTTTTTTTTGCGAGGAGAATCTTCTAAAGACTGGTACCCTGTGAAGCAAAGTAGTGTCGGATTCAACCCTGATGGGTAGGAGTAAATTTCATGAAGACACGAAAAAAGTATGCCAAACTAAAAATAAACGCAGCCGTAGTTCTGTATTTTTTCAACAAATAAAGCGGCTTTCTAATGGGTCGTTTTCATAACAAGGAATTTTCTGTAAGAGGTGATTTTCTGGCCTCTGTTAGGCATTTTAGATTATCTTTAAGTGTTATATATTGTAGTTTTATGGTCTCTTTTTGGACAACCATAATTAGTAGCTGTAGCTGGTAAAAAAATAAAAATTAAATTCAGTCAAAATTTCATGGAACGTGGCATGTAAGACATCATGTATTTCAAGTTTGACCATGTATTATTTTTATTCTATGCAATAGACTTGCTTTTTGAACTTTTTATGGCATGTATGGACATTGAATCTAAATGTTTGTAAAATTTCGGTTTGATCTGACCAATAATAAAAATTTTGTAAGGCACTTTGTTGTGTAAGACATTTTTGTGTCAAAAACGTGGATTCATGCATTCGCGCCTTTTTCACTGCGTCTGATTTAAATAATTGAGTTGGCAGCACTGATCTCTCAAAGGGAACCGATCAGCCATTTGTGTTTTAGTGTTAAATGGGTCAACTTCGGTTTTTATAAAAAGATAGGAATTTTTTTATTTACTTTTTGAAGATGGTAAAGCATAACCCATCAAAAACATGGCAATCGCAGTAAATCAGGGCACACGTTTTTTTTCTGATTTTCGTATATTTGATAAAAAAAATAGGGTTAAAATACCACTATAAAATTTGCAGGTAAACATCAGTACGTATAGGTTATGTTTTGCCGGCATGGCCAAAAAAAATGTCGAAAACGTGCCTTAAAAAAACGTCAAAGACGTGGGATTTTGTCAAAGACGTGGGTTTTAAGAGTTTACTGTTTGTGTTTTGTTTATGTTTTTGCTCTTCTGCACTTGTCTTAGTTTCTTGGTTAAATGTATGACATTTATAAATAAATATATAACATTATTACCGTTTTTTTTTGTTAATAAATATAGCAAAAATCTGATCAAATGTCAAAAACATGCTGTAAATATTATCAAACATGGGCAGTTTTTGGTGAAACGTGGTCATGTGTCAAAAACGTGGCTTCTCAAACTTTAGGGGGAGATTTTAGGGTCTCCAGGGGGTAATAAGCTTGACCACCCATACCATGAATAATTTAAAGCACTCGACTATCCAAAACAATCAAATTAATTTGAAAATAGGAGGAACAGCTTCTAATCACTTGTTTTGAAAATTACCCTAATACTGAATTTATTCCAGTTAAAAATTCCACCCTGTATGATAAAACTAGAGGAGCTAACTGGATGTTTAGTTACCTCCACTCAGTGGAGTGAGTATGCAACCAAATAACTAAACATCCAGTTAGCTCCCCTAGTTTTGGACTTCCAAAAATAATTTATTTTGCCGTGTTCGTTATTTTAATTTCATTAATTTTAATATTAATAATAATTATTTTTATTTATGTATTTATTTTTTCTGGTTCACAATACATTATTGATGAAAAAACATACAAAAATATGTTTTTTTTTTATCAATTATTGAAAGATAATTTTTACGTAAATGTTAATAAGTACCAGTACTTTAGAAATCAAGTACCAATACTTTAAAAATTAGCAACAATCAAGATAAATATTTAAAAAATAGTTGCGTTTGGATATCAATAGTACAAATTTGGCAATAAAAATTATATATAATGGCCTTTTTATACCAGCATAATTTACAGTATATTTTAAAAAATAAAGTACAAACCTGAACGTATTGCTGCCCTCGTTACATTTTTCGGTTGGGAATTCGGAAAGGTTGAAGTGCATCATGGTTTAAACCTCTGCACTTTAAATGCACATGAGCGAACATGTTTTTGCATGCATTTAAAATTTCTAATAATCTGGCATGAATGCTCGTTATACTGGAAACTGCATGAGTTTATTTCAAGTCTTTGCTTACTGACCGAAAATGCCCGTCTTCGAAGTGGGAAGGCTGGAACGGAATTCCAGGCAAAAATAAAAATATTTGAATGGATTTTAAAAATAACTGTAGTAAAATGTAAACGTAGAATTATTTCGTTATTTTTAAAGATCGGATATTAGGTGGTGAAAGGACCTAACATCCCAAAGTCGGTATGAGGACTAATTGGAAAATGTTATTGTTACTCAATACTCAAAGAGGTGAAAATTCGTGATCAGGTATATAGCGGAGCATGTATAGATCAACCAACATAATATACAGTGATCAGAAGCAAAGGTTTTGGACACGGAATAGCACTGGAGAAAATTCAAAGAAGCAGCTTTCATGAATCAAAATACCCATATCCCATATATTTTGTAAGTCAAGTATTATAGATATCCCCAATATCTGGAAGCCTCTTCTTGTCCAAAACCAACAGCTCAAACTTCACACTCCAATAAGCACGTAGGCGGAGTCATCAAGCTTGATTACACATGGATAGTATTTAAGACAGTAGCTTTAGAATTATAATTTAGTTTACACTTAAAAACGGTTAGAGATACTAACTAACCGAAAAGTTGTGTTAAGCAACAAAATAAAGAAAAGGTAATCTTTTTGAAACTTGGTTTTTGTTCGATTTATTGAAGAACCTATCACACATCGTCTAAAATCTAAAAGGAGGTATTAATTCATCATATTGGATGCAACCAACTGTTTGGAAGGCATCGATTATCGTGAATATTATTACACGGTGTGTAATAGACCGTTTTTATAAATTCAAGGAGGCCATTTCGAGAATTTAATAGTTATTTACATTTTCTAATTAAATAAAAGCCTTTTGTCGTTATTCTAACCCCTTTTAACAATGCGAGTGACCATATTTTCTTCGATTAAATTTCAGCTTATTCATCTGACAAGTGAACCACCAGCTAGAACTGTACCACCCAGGGAATTTCGCTAAGCTTGTTTTCTACCGCAATTCCACAATTAATTTCCCGTAGCGGGATACTTAACAATGGCTTTATGGCTTTCACTGTTAGCTGCAATTAGCCACTAATTTGCTCTAATTGCTTTGAGATAACTTGTGCAGTTCTTAACAGGAAATTGAACAATGAGATACATCCCCTTATACTTTTTCCATTTAATTTTGAAACCCTTTTTTAAACACGTATACATGGCAGTGCCCTATTAGTTTTTTTGTTTGAGGTGTATTTAAACGGTATACATAGTAAATGCATTGTCCGCCTATATCCTAGTAATAAGTGAGAAGAGTAAAAATATTATGTATTGACTCGGGTCTGTTTTCCGCGTAAAAAAATTTCCACAAAATTTCTTAAAGGTGAAATAAAATAAATAATATTTTTAGGTTCAATGTGCAGGGGAACCGTTTTAAAGGAGCTTAAAAGCCACAAAAAGTGTAAAATGTTACCCTCTTATTACCAAAACTGTGCGTGCAGGTCAAATTATTTAGTTTTAGAAAAACACAGGGCCACGCGACGCGTTACCAGTCCTGAAGACAGCGGTGAACAGATAAAAGCGATCCAAACGACGCGCATAAGAAACTCGGAAGTTTCCCAATCACAAGTTAAGGTCGTTACGCTGCCAGTTTGTTCTTTGGTGTCGGTAAGCTATTCTTTATTACAAATTAGGCCGCACCATATAAAAAGCTAAATATTTTTTTACTTCAATTTCATTCTTACAAATATTTCTTTGAAAGTTCTAATCAGAAAATTCTTAAGACATGGGGGATTTAAATTGCAAATAAAGTTCAGCCAACACTTCTGCAAGACAAATTTGGCTCTTAATTGTTTTAAAATAAAAAGGGGGCCAGAACTTAACGGTACTATTTGTAACTGTAACAAAAATCAATACCCTTTTGCTTTCTAAGGGTCGTAAAATATGGGTCAAGTGCATCGACACAGACCTTTTGTTTAGGTAACTTGTAACAGATGGTGTTTTGTCTCCCTGGGGTATTTTTATTTTGTGGTACTTGAGAACAAAGAGTGGACGTTATCTTATAAAGTAAATAATAATCTGCAATGATAGGTAAAGAAATGGGGGAGGGTTTAATAAGGGTAATATTTTACTTGACAATATACAAGTAAAGTTATCAGAAAGGGTTATAATTATTTGGTATGATGTTGCCTGTAGAACGTTAATTTATAATTGGTGTACCGGGTGGTCAAATAAGCGAGGACGTCGGCTTTATCTTGGAAACCATTAATCGTACAACTTACGGAAAGATTTTTTTATTAGTAAAGTAGTCAAGAGAAATTGCTGGAAATTACTTTTAAGTTCCTCATTTTGCCGCAAGGGGGCACAATTAAGAATTGTTTTTTTTAATTCTAAATTTCTCCGATAATTTCCATATTAAGGTATATCTCTGATTACATCATTGGAAAGCTTAGACAATTCTGCATCATTTTGGTTTAAGGCTTATTGGCGTACCGACCTTGATAAGAGTGGGAGAAGCTATTGAAAGTGTAAACATTAAAATCGCTGTAACTTCTAAACGACTTATTCGATTTTACTTAATTTAAGCTTTTTTTTTAGAATTTAAAAAAACAATTTTTAATCATACCCCCTTGCGGCGAAATGAGAAACTTAAAAGTAATTTCCAGCAATTTCTCTTGACTACTTTACTGATAAAAAAATCTTTCCGAAAGTTGTACGATTAATGGTTTCCGAGATAAAGCCGACGTCCTCGCTTATTTGACCACCCGGTACATAAAACAGTATGATGGGGTTTTCTTAAAAATACTGTCCGACAGCAGAAATTTTTTTTGGTGTTTATTATTTGAGTTGAACGTTGAGTAGAAAAAGTAAAAAAATAGCGCCTATTTTTAATAACAAACATTTCATTTATCATCATTTGCTATTATAAATTTAATATTATTAGTTTATCCATTTTAATTACGATACAATAGGTTGCCAAATCTTGCGCTCACTGAAAACTAATCCAGCTGTTTGTATTTAAAAACACATGGCATTTTGGAGGCTTTGTACTACGCCGCGAACGCAAAATTATAATATGGCAACGCAACATTGAACGCGAAACATGCGCAGGCACACTGTTTGCCGCTTGATTCACTCGTAGCTACAGTATTTGGGCAACGAAATTCTTGTATGTTGTCAGGGTTGTTCATAGCGTTTTCCATTGGTAAGTTTAGTGCATGTCAAATGCATTTCTATGTTTTACCAATGAATAACGCCATAACTTTTGATCTGTCGCACGTTGAGTTCGATGTTTCAATTGTAAATAAAATTACCGCTGGGTTTTTTACAAATCATTATGCTAATAAACCATCTATACCCCCGTAAAAGTTTAAAATATGTTGATTGCGATGGTAAAAGAACTTAGCCCAGTCCTGTCTCTGTCGCCAAAATCTTAAAGTAAAATAGACCAGACTTTAAAAGTTGGCTATAAATGACAGGTGACTTAGCCACGATATGGAGTGTTCTTAAAGAAATTTGACTTTGATAGCAAAATTACTATGTTAATAAATGTTTTTGAACTTTAAAAATCCTTTGACCCTTATTTTCTGATTGATACTAAGCGTATCTATTCTATAACATCAGTAAAAAATTGTTAATATCATGACAAAAAGGCGTATATTCAATAAATTAATTCTAATAATATTTATAGTATAACAATATCAAATCAGTAACACGGGTTTCTACTTTTACATCGCCTCTGATCTATTTTTACAGAAGCGCTTAAAACAAAATAAAAACTGAATGTCAGCGTAAAAAATAATTCGACAGTTTTTCAAATTGCTCTCTTGTAAAATTGTAAAAATATTTAGATACGCCATTGTGTCAAAGCCGACGATATATGCAGGCTACTTTCTATGCAAAATATAAAAAGGAATACAAATTTCTTTAATTTTCCGATGTAAAGCGGCAATAAAATGTAAATTCTGCTAAAATATTGTGATAAGCGTAATCGCTAGCTATGTATTTTGTCTACTTCACTGAAATCGTATTGAGCAGTGTGCATGTGATTTAAGTGAGATTTGCAGCCATTCCTAGTATCGTGTGTTTGACAATTTTTTTCGGGAGATTATGAAAACGGCATATAGGTAATTCTAAACACTGGAAAACATTATACTGAAATATTTAACCTGATAACGGTTTAACACTAGAATTAAATACTGAAAATACAGTTTTATTTTTAATTTTCTGGGAATCTGATGTAATCATAATATTATTTTTGTGGAGTTTTATAATTTCCCTTACGATAACAGTGTTTCCTGGTGGTAGGGTTCCGGGTTCCTGTGAAAAAATAATATAAACAGGATATATGCGCATAAATTTAGCTCCCGAAGATTACGCACAACCTATTTAACGTGTCTCGCGATGTATGATGGCACTGCTGCATGTATACATTTCAAATTGTTTGTTTCTTTAGGGTCTTTTACTTTTGGAATCAAACTTACATGGGAAGCTACTAAGAAGAATGATCTGGTTTATTGAGTGCCAAAATAATTTATTTCTTCCAACTAGTGACCCCTAGGGCACACGAATGTTTCTGGTGCATTTTTTAGGTTACAGTTTTGAAAGAAAAAATGTCATGGGAAACTACTAAGTATGATATAATTTATTTAAAATATAAGCCAAAATAGCTTATTTCCTTCTATCCTATCAACCAGGCAAATAAATCTAGTGAATCTGCCTTACAGAACTCAATAACAAGGGTCGAAATGGCACTACATCACAAATAAATTGCCCTGGGCCCTGTTAACTGGGGGGTTTTTGACAACGCCTTCTGTATCGCAATGATGTCGGCTGCAGAAAGTCATGGAATCGACGATACTCCAAAACGATGAATCCACAGTATCGGCGGTGCAATGAGATGCAACCCCACTGCAGCGATAGAAAGCATACTAGGAATAACACCCCTAGATATACACATCAGAATATAGACCAACTACAGCGCCTCTTGGATGAAAATAAATAGGGAATGGGAGGGGGTTACAATATTAAATTTATAGTAAATGTACGTATAAATACAGTGTTACTTGGATTTATTTATAAATTAATTAAAGCAAAAAAATAAATTTAGGCAAATTTGAGAGAATTTCGTTTTTTGCTTTTATTAATATATTTAATTTTTTATAATTAACACTGTAGGTAAATGGCCGGGTATATCGCCACTTTTTGGAGAAAACAAAAAATAAACGAAATATTAATGAGAAAATTAAATGCCGGTAAAACTCTTCTGTCATTCATGGCGTTATTAGTTGCTTTAATTTAAACGTGACAATATGTAATTGAAAATTGGAAGCGATGCGTTAACAAAAATGAAGTTGTAATGGCAGTATTTTTGGATTTTAAACGTGCTTTCGAAACAATTGATAGGGATAAATTATTTAAAAAATTATACCAGTATGGATTAAGGGCAGTTGTTTATACATGGTTTCAAAATTATTTAAGTGATAGGCAGCAAAAAACAAAAATTGATAACATTTTTTCTAAAAAGGAATATAATAATATTGGGGTACCACAAGGTAGCATTTTAGGTCCATTATTATTTATTCTTTATATAAATGATATGCCAAATGTTTTGAAACAAAGTTTTATTCAAATGTTTGCGGATGATACTTTATTGTATATAAAGGTTAAAAATATTCTTGATTGTATAGAAATTTTAAATTAAAAACTATATCAAACTCGTTAAAGGTAAATAAATTAAAATTAGATGTTTAGAAGATGATATAATGTCCGCGAAAATAATTAAAAGAAAGAAAATATTGTGGCATATCGGACAACTGTGTAACTATTTTTTATATTGGAATACACAGGGATCCGAGTTTTGTCCGATATGCCACAATATTTTCTTTCTTTTAAAGTTAAATGTTTCTAAAACAAAATTTATGGTTATTGGAAATAACGTGAATATTACTTACATGTGTAAAGTCCGCATCATATGGGATTTTTTTTATTAATAGCTTTATTCAAAATTTAACTCTGGCATCAAGTTCTGCTTCGATCGAGATGAAAATTAAGCAAAAAAATAGTATTCACGTGATTCGCATTATCTGTCAAATTTAAATTTTTTCCAAAAAATAATTCGAAAGTGGGGTTATTTCTGAAAATATCGAAAAAAGTTATTAGAACAAGTTTTTTTAAATGCAGTTTCTAGCCAACATGCACAATTTCAGCTGCAAAAGATAATTTTGATTTTTTACCCACAACTAAAATTTATTTTCCACTTAATGAACACTTTACTGATGGCACTGTGTTCTTTTTTGTCTTAATATTAAGGTGTATTACTTTCAGACACAAACTACGTTTTCAAAAATACTTATTTTATGAAGTTACCTTATATAGTGTCAAAAACAAATAAACTTTGCATCACATGCGACCAAATTTTAATAGCCCAATTTTGATTTTGTAGAAAAACACACATTTAAAATGGCTCTACTTTAAAGAAAATGTAGTAAAATCTAAGAAGTTTTATGCAGGTTGCGTTGAGTCTTATTTTGCAAAAGTGGTGCAATTTACAAAATATAGTTAAAAAATCAAAAATATCTTTATGCAGTTAAAATTTTGCATGTGGGCTAGACAATGCATTTAAAAAAACTTTTTCCGAGACTTTTTCTAATAACTTTTTTCGATATTTTCAGAAATAACCCCACTTTAGAATTATTTTTTGGAAAAAATTAAAATTTGACAGATAATGCGAATCACGTGCCTACTATTTTTTTTTGCTAAATTTTCATCTCGATCGAAGCAGAACTTGATGCCAAAGTCAAATTTTGAATAAAGCTATTAATAAAAAAAAACTGACTTTACTAGTGACACTGTATATAAATATTTCTGTTGATGATGAAAAATTAGAAATTATACACTCTTTTAAATATTTGTGAGTAATTTTAGATTCTAAATTAAAATTTAAATTACATTTTGAAAATCTTGTATCTAAAATTGAAAAAAAAAATTATTTAAAAAGAATTATCCAAATTTAAGTTTATTTTCACGAAAAACAATTTACAACCTTATAATTTTACCTCATTTTTTATATTGTTCAACTATTTTATACACAGCAAATGATGGAGTCTTTAATAGACTCCAAGTTTTGCAAAATAAAGCTATGCCTATAATTTTAAATGTGGATAAATATACGAAAATAAATTTAATGTTAGAGAAACTTCAGTGGGTAAATGTTAAAAATTTAGTATTTCTTTTGATCTGTACTTTTATTTTTAAAATACAAAATAACTTACTACCTTCCCATATAAAAGATTTTTTAACTCAAACTTTTGAAAATCATAACTATTCAACCAGATATAAAAACGATTTTTGTCTAAGTAGGGTATCAAAACATTTAACATATAAATCGGTTTTCCATAAAGGATTAAGTGAATATAACAACTTGAATAATTTAATTAAATCACAGAGTTCTTTGAAAAATTTTAAAAAATCATTAAAAAATTATTTATTTAAAAAACAAAATAGTGACTGATAAAAAAAATTTTAATACTTCATAGATGATATTGTTAAATAATTTTAAATATTTTGTAAAATTTGTAAAATTGTAGCACATCGCTAAATAAATCTTGTTACTACTACTACTACAATAATTAAAATATTATTGTCTTATCAGTAACAAATAGTTGGTTCATGATAGCAATAGGATTTCGGTATTTATAATTTTAATTGCTACTATCGGAATTAAATTATTATTTTTCAGAATTTTTTGATAATATCCTTAGCCAGAAAAGAGATATCAACTTGTGGTTTTCACTGACTTCTTCAAATTTTAATTGTTCTTTGACTGTATAAAATTTGACATAAATAGTGTACATTATTTATGAAATATAAAAAACAGGTGGCTGACTACTGAGTTTTCACTGGGACCCAGTGGCGTCTCTTTCATAAGGTCATTTGGTCAATTATTCTTTTATGTAACTTAATCGTTATTAAGTTTAAAAGAAGTTTAAAATTAATCCAAATTCGTTTGTTTCGGTATTATTACCTCTAAAATATCCCTCGTATTTAAACGTAAGTAAACTACACGTAACTGTACTTATCGTATGTCCCCGCAGTATATTTGGTTCAAGCGAGCGTTGACCACGGCTTTGTTTTCATTACCAGACAATTTTTAATGCGCAAGCGTGCAAGAGAGAAATAAAAGCATGCTACTACTGAAATGAAAGACAAAGAAAAATAATCTGTTGGGGCTAGAAGCCAAAATATTATATTGCGGGGGCAGTTCTTGGTTTATTTTCTAGGGAAATTTTTCTTGGCTCAAGTGCTCAACCGATGTCTGCTGCAAGGAGGATTGTATAAGTACCGTGCGAGCAAAAATTATTTGCATTTAAAAGGGCTTGGATTAAAAAACGTAGGGCTTGGTTTAGATCACAATGATATGGGGACGATATATCTAACCAAATCTAGGTTAAAATTTTGTCAAATTCATATTATGACATGATATGCCAAACTAATGAGTAATAAAATAAGTAGACAAATACAAATTTATTTTTGTTGTTTACAAAATTACAATACTTGCACTTTATAAAGAAATATATTTAGCTGCTTCTTCTGTTCCATAAGATCTTCCCACTTCTTGGGACAGGCGTCTTATACAATTTGTTGGAGTATTTTGCATTATTTTACGAACGTTTGCAACAAGTTCTTCAGTTCTTACAGATGGTCTTCCTGGCTCTTTTTTTTGTGTTGTATAGAACCTGTTTCCCTAAACACAGCCACGGTTCTTTTCAGGCAATGATAAACATCAACAGCAATAAAAGCAACGTTAGGAAAATGTTCGTGAAAATCGTCCATGCACAAACCCGGATTGTATTGCCACTCACCATTTACTCTAACCCCGTTTCGCAAATACGCTTCAACCATGAATGTTTTGTGCTGTTTCGTAAAGCCCATTGTGTGAATTGTTCAAGAAATTGGAAAAATTAGCGATGAATCAAATTACTTGTAACGACTGTCAAAGGTGACGGAATAACTGATTGATTGTTAATTCAGGTAGGTTCTGACACCCAACTGGTAAGCATTACGTTCTTAAATGCAAGGCCCTCTTTGATGCAAATAAGTTTTGCTCGCACGGTAGAATAAACAGTTGGGCCCATGCAATACAGGCGGAACAACACGACATCATCACGACACCCGAGCAACATGTCGCTCAAATGTCGCCGCCATGTATATAAACGCAACTATTCACACGACGCGATAGGACATGAAAGGGATACGATAGCTCGGCAACATGTTTCCGATCGACATTTTTATTTAGTCGCCAGTCAACAGTTGCCGAGTGATATAGATTCGATTTTTAGAAATTGCCGCCGAACGAGACGCTAATTTAACTTTTTTTTGGACATTCTGTAAAAGGCCTGAAATTTTCTATCATTCAGTTTTAATTCTTTGGCTACAACAAATAGTCTTCTCAATATATTCTCTTTCTTCTTTTTCTCCGATTTCGCAAATATAAATAGATAGATAAATAGCATGTCTTCCTCTTCACTAGAGCCTTCCTCACTGCTAGACATCTCTCTACAATATGTCAATTTGGTCTTGTGTCAGTGTTGCCAGAGTAACAAAGCAAAAAGTGGTCATCGATCAGTATGAAAAGTCGCCACAGCTTTTTTTAAGTATTGGGGTTAGAAAACTGTCGATACTAAATTAAAACGTGTTTTTGTGGAAGAAGCTAAATAAAGTTTATTATAGGTACACAAAGAATAAAAATAAAATAAAAAAACTTAAAAATTAAAAAAAAAATTCTGATTCACTCTCTGAATTTGAACCTGATTTAGTTTTTTCCTGTTTATTTTTATATATATTATTCATTTTTAAGAAGTTCTAGAAACACCTGTAAAAAGTCGCCAAAAATAAGCTTTTTATTGAAAATCGCCGCCATACCCTCATACAGACAAAAGGTCGTCATTTTGGCGACTTGTCGCCCCAAATGGCAACACTGTCTTGTGTTCTGATTACGTGTTATCGTGTCGCCTCGTCTGAATATAAACACACGTTGGCAACACTCTAGCGACATGTTGCTCGGGTGTCGTGTTGTTCCGTCTGTATTGGGCCTTAAGATGTCGACTCGGTGCAAAAGTATGTTTATGAATGAAATGCGCGGTCTATCTTTGCTTCATCGTCATTGGGGTAAACCACTAAAAAAGTATTTATTAGCGAAGAAAATGAACTATGTCTCGAGGTATGTATTTGACAATTTTTAAAATCCAACTAGCCATCATGACAAAATTAAAAGCATAAATTGGGAAAAATCAAATTCCACATTAATATAACTCGACCCAATCACGCCACTACAGCCATCGACATCCTGCTGAAAATTGAAAACTCGGTTACGTCATTGGGACATCGAGTTTAATTGAAGTTTAATTGGTATCTTTAAAAATCGAAATGTAACAAATTGCCAATTATCGCATTCCATTAAACCCGTATATTGATACTTTTGCTTACAAAGCGATTCGTTGCGACCGATGTCGGCGTGACGTGTATATGCTCAACTTATATAGGTACTTACATTATTCCAGTTCAATTATTACGTTTGGAATTATTGTATAAAGGAGATGATATATTTTACAAGGATTTAGTCGGTTTTGTGCATCCATTTTCAATGATATTATGGAGAAGCAGTGGCTCTGAAACAGGGGAATTGCTTCCTCTCCTGCATTAAGCTTGCCTCCTGGAGAAGGTAGTTTATATTACTGTTAAAAATCAAACCGGAACCGCTTTTAGGTTTAGGTTTATAGCGTTTTTTACTTATACTTTGTTTTTGCCGAGGATTCACCTTTTGGATTTTATTTAAGGTGGGAGTATCAACATGCTTGCCAACCTATAACCTATTTCGCGTAGAGTTATTTATGTTTTCTAGCTTTGACTTGATATTCTATAGGTAATAATTGACATATTTAATAAATATCAAGGAATTTCATAACTTATTTTAGGATAATTGTATAGTGAAAAATATCGGGTAAGATTTTTTTTTACATTATTATGTCAATGTCACTCATTGTTCTTTCACTATACAATTCTCCCAAAATTAGCAATGAAATAAATTGATATTTTTGTAATATATCAGATACTACCTAAATAATGTACCGACAATATTGATTTTCTTTAAATGTTAGTTATTAAAATAATAAACTCAAAAAATCAACGCGAAATAGGTTATAGGTTGGCAATAGATTGAATGACGTTGAGAATTCAACCTTAAGCTTAAATTGACTCAATTTTATTTATTTATTACAGATAGGGATACAACAGACACTGAGCCCAATATAGCATCCACGTTGTGGTATTAGCTAGTGGGAATTAATAATATTTAAATTAAGTAAGTTCATTAATTTATCTTAACATAAAAATTGTAAAAAAAATCACTGGGGATTTTTATCATTGCCTGGAAAGAACCGTGGCTATGTTTAGGGAAACAGGTTGTATACAACACAAAAAAGGAGCAGGAAGACCATCTGTAAGAACAGAAGAACTTGTTGCAAACGTTCGTGAAATAATGCAAAATACGCCAACAAATTGTATAAGACGCATGTTCCAAGAAGTGGGAAGATCTTATGGAATATGCAGGTGAAACAGATCTCAGTTTTGTAAGGGTTTACGGCGGAATAAAACAGCGTTTTTAGGGGGAGGAATCCACAGAATATTTATTTAGAAGTAGATCGTTTTCGCTGAAAAACACACCATAAATTAATAATACAATTGCGCAACACCTGTCCGTTATATCCTACCTGACACTACGGCGGGTATCCGGATCTTAAGATTGATAAATAAGTTGAATACTTCGGTACCGAAAAGTTGCCAGCGAAAAGAACTGCTAAAATTGATCGCAGCACGTTTAGCTATCAATCTCACGATAAGAGTCCGGCAAAAAAGGTACATAAAAACTTGTGCGCTTTGGACCATTTTAAGGTCCAACCAGTTGGTCTTATTCTTGACACTGGTGAAGGCCAACATAAAATACACGCCCAAATACTGGTCCGTGTCATCCGCCCCCCAATCTTTTTGATACGGAATTAAAGGGAAAAAGATTCACCCTGGTACAGTTACGCAAGGTACTAAGTCGGAGGAGGTCACGTATGGCCGCAAATGACTTGCGTGAAACATCCCCCTTTCCTTCTTATTTTCAGGGTCTTCCAAAATATAAGTAGCAAAACTAACCATCCTTTTGATCTTAAATGGCCCACTAAAAAGAAGCAACATTTTTTTCGTTTCCGCCGACAGAGCGGAGGAGGTGGGATCGGTACGAAGAAGGACTAAATCGCCCACTTCAAAAACGCGATAAGGGCGCGACGGATATCTAGCGGCCCTTCTTGCCGCTCTGCTTTGCAAACACTCTCGCGCCAATATTAACCTCTGCGCATGCGGTAACGCATCACCCTGACAAGGCTGGTACCGCACCCTTGGGGGCAGCAAAAATGGCCTATCCTTACCAAAATGCAGTTCAATCGGCGCAAACCCCGTAGACTCGTGTACCACATTATTCAGGAAATATTCGAAATTTTTTATTTCCCATGCCCATTTTGTATTTTCTGAATGACAGTAAGCCCGACATAATCTTCCTAACTCGCGCATAACCCGTTCCGAGCTGTTACCTTGAGGGTGCCTCACCGAACAATGGGTAACTCCGATACCCAGTGACTGGAGGGTGGTTGCCCAAATCGCGGATGTAAATTGAGTGCCGTGGTCTGCCAGCACTCGCAACGGTCGTCCAAAGTTTGGAATATAACTCAAAGTCAACCTATTTAGGCAGGCGCGCGCGGTGGCCTTTTTTATTGGATACAGCGCTACTATCTTCGAAAACAGGTCCAAAATAACAAACACATAAGCAGCGCCTCCCCGACTAATAGGCAAAGGCCCGAAGAGGTCGACCGCGACTAACTCTCCTTTATTTTCGGCTACAATCGGATGTATGGGTGGTTTCGGTAAAATGACGTGTTTTGTTTTTTGACAAACTTCACACGAACGTAATATCCTTTTAATATCGCGATACATATTGGACCACCACGCCTCGCGCTTTAGCGCGCACCACGTCTTATATGCACCGAAATGACCGATCCGTTCGTGAAAATATCGCACGAAATCCGGGGTCACCGCTTGTGGCACACAGAGGACGTATGGCTCATCCATATCTGATCGATAATACAAAATATCTTCGTTCATCGCAAAACGGTTTTGGAGTTTTTGATCCGTATTCAGATTATTTCGAATGTTGTTAAGTTTCTCATCCGCTAGCTGACAATTTTGTATATTTTTAAGAATCTTGGCGAAGTAAGGCTCGGCTTTAAAATTAACTAAAACTTTAAATTCCCTACTCATAGGGGTAATGGGCCGCGCGTTCCCTGAAAAACGCGACAAGGCATCGGCCACATAATTTTCGCGTCCCGGAATAAATTTTATCTCGAAATTAAACTCCTGTAGGGCAAGCGCCCAACGTGTAATCCTCGGCGATAACAAACGACAAGTATTTAAATAAGTGAGCGCCCGATTGTCCGTATACAAAGTAAACTTTTTTCCAAGTAAGTAGTTACGAAAACGCTCCAACGCCCAGACAGCGCCTAATATTTCTTTCTCCGTCGCACTATACCGAGTCTCGCAAGGAAGTAAGATCCGGCTCGCCCATGCTACAACCTTCTTGTCGCCGTCGCCGTCGTCCGGTACCTGAAATACCTGAGCGCCCAGCGCGGTGTCGCACGCATCCACGACCACGTGCCATTCTAAACTCGGGTCCGGATGGTATAACAGGGTGGCGTCCATAAGTAGTCGCTTGACGCGTTCGAATGCCTCTTTTTCGATTTCCGACCACTTCCAACGTTGTTGCTTTCGCAATAGTTTGGTTAATGGTTCGCTGGCGGAAGAAAAATTTGGGCAAAAAGGCCGGTCGAAATTACACAATCCTAAAAATTTTTGTAGTTCCTTTATATTTTTTGGATCGCGGTATTCCTGGATCGCCTGTACGCGGTCCGGTGAGGGTTTCACGCCTTCAGGCGTTAGAATATACCCGACGAATTTTATTTCCGATCGGAAAAAACAGCACTTTTTTAATTTTAGCTTTAAACCGCATTGCTTTAGCCGGTCAAACACTTTTTGCAGATGCGACATGTGCTCCTCAAAAGAATTTGACAATATTAATACATCGTCAACATAACATTTTAAAAAACTCTTAAATTCATTTCCGAAAATGACGTCCATGCAGCGGACGAACGCGGACACTGCAGTGGACAATCCGAAGGGCAAAACTCGAAATTGATACGTTTTCTTGCCCACCATAAAACCGGTGTATTTTTTAGACTCGGGAGTAAGAGGAATTTGGTAGTAACCCATGGTAAAATCTAGAGTTGACATATATTTACAACCTGACATTGATAATAAAATCTCTTCAATCGGCGGTGGCGTTTCGTATTCTTTTCTCATGCGCTTATTCAGAAAACGGGCGTCTAAACATATTCGAACGCTGTTATCTTTTTTAACGGTGGTCATAATTGGTGAGACATATGGCGTCGCGGCGCGTTCGATTATGCCCCAAGCTTCCATGTCTCTTAACGCCTTCTCGACAGCATCACGATGCGCTAACGGTAGTGGGTATGGTTTAATAAAAAAAGCTTTATCATCGTGCAATGTGATTTTGTGAAAGTACTCATCCGTTAGCCCCGGTATATCTGAAAAGATTATTTTGTTATCTTTTAGCACGCTACCGAATTTTTGTCGTTGTTTTGGGTTTAGAGCATTGCAAGTGGACAATATTTCCGTAATTTCGTTGTTTTTTTGTTCAGCGTCGTGCGTAATCATACGCGCTTTATCACAAGCTACGATTCTTATTTTAAAATCTGGATTATTCTCGAACTCGTGAAAGTAAATCTCGGGAATAACAATTTTTTTATTTTGATAAACACAGTCTATTTGTTTTTTCGCAAAATCGATGCGTGCGTTTACGGTGCGCAAAAAATCGATACCTAAAATGACAGGAAATACAAGATCAGTAACTAACAAAAATTTATGCTCGAATGTAAAATCGCCTGCACGAAATTTTAATAAACATTGTCTTTCGACCTTTTTTTGTTTTGCCTTAAACGCACCTGACAGTTTGACACCTGAGCATAAAAAGGAAGGGATGATGTCGTAGAAATTACTTAGGTGAACCCAGACGCTTTCGGAAATGCATGAAACCTCCGAACCACTGTCTATGAGGGCTACACTACTGTATCCATAAAAGCATACTTTGATTTGTGGTGACCTGAGGTCGTCTCTGACATGTTCAAAATCACAAGTGTCATGCATTTCGTCGCGGGGGGTTTTTAAAATTACGTCAGATACATGATTCCCCTCCACTACGTCTAGTGTGGGGAACCCTCCTCGTTTTCCGGGTCAGAATCCAAGGAGTCCTCACCTATTTGCATATTAGCGACATTTTTTTTAAAAGGAGCCGTTTTATTAAAGTTACTATTTTTTGTGGAACCGTCAAAATATTTTAAATTTGATTTATTAAAATGACCTGGCATTTGAACGGAATTATTTTTTCTATCAAAATAATAATCGGCCTGTCTGAGCTTTTCTAGAGCCTCCTGAAAATTTCTAACCCCCACTAACACCGATGAAATGTTCGGAGGAAAATGCCTTGCAATAACTTGGATTAAGATTTCAGGAGGATATGGTGGTTCTAAATACTTCGCCTGTCCCACAAAATAATTAAAATGATCAACAAAAGAAACATTATTATCTGAATACCTCGCGGCTTCGATTTTTAATTTTACTGACAATTGTTTGGTAGGCCCCCAAAAATGGTCCAGGAAGGCATTCTTAAATTCTAAAAAGTTATTAAACGTGGACAAATAGGCATCCGACCACAACCTGGTCTTTTCAGTAAACAAAGAGCTTATAAAAAATACCAAATGGTGATAAGGTACCACCTGACCTCGAAGGTAATTTTCTAAATTATTCAGAAACTCTACCGGGTGTATCGAATTATTGTCGAATGCTGGCAACTTTTTTACATCCAATACATTTTGCTCAACTCTAAAACCAGGATTTAAATTATTGTTACTTAAGTTTACTTGATTAAATTGCTGAATAACCTCTGACACAAGACGTGTTATTCCTTCAGGAGTAAACAATGGTATAGCTGGCTGCGCCAGGGGTTGAAAAAGTAAATTTTCGTTTTGTTGTTGAAAAAACCGTTCCGGGGGTGGTTGGAAACATCTTGGTTCTGGAGCAGAGTTTGGAAAATTTACTGGCCTACCTGATGTGCTCGGAGTCGACAGTGATGGTGGAGGGGGTACCTCTGGAATGAGCCTCAGTGGTGGTTGCTGTGTTGGCTGTTGTAGGCCATCCAAAGCACGTGCATACTCCAACCTGTTGTTATTGAATGGTGTACCTCTTCTCCGTAGGTCGTATCTCCGTGCACCCTCTTCAGGAAAGCTGTTCCTTGGTGTATCCCTTGAATTGTTCATTTTATTCGCCGTTCCACGTTGTCGGGCGCCAGATGAAACAGATCTCAGTTTTGTAAGGGTTTACGGCGGAATAAAACAGCGTTTTTAGGGGGAGGAATCCACAGAATATTTATTTAGAAGTAGATCGTTTTCGCTGAAAAACACACCATAAATTAATAATACAATTGCGCAACACCTGTCCGTTATATCCTACCTGACACTACGGCGGGTATCCGGATCTTAAGATTGATAAATAAGTTGAATACTTCGGTACCGAAAAGTTGCCAGCGAAAAGAACTGCTAAAATTGATCGCAGCACGTTTAGCTATCAATCTCACGATAAGAGTCCGGCAAAAAAGGTACATAAAAACTTGTGCGCTTTGGACCATTTTAAGGTCCAACCAGTTGGTCTTATTCTTGACACTGGTGAAGGCCAACATAAAATACACGCCCAAATACTGGTCCGTGTCACAGGACTATTCTTAAGAAGCAGCTAAATTTGTTTCCTTATAAAGTGCAAATATTCCAAGAAATACAAGCCGCAGATTTTGAAAGACGCAGGAATTACTCTCAATGGTTTACCCAAAATTTATTGGAAAGAAATGATTTATTAGACCATTTTTTTGTAGTCCACATTGCACCCTCAAAAAATTGGTGTCTGGTTAGCTGTTTCCCTAAGAAGAATTGTTGGTCCTATTTTTTTCCATGACACAGTTACAGCACAGCGGTATAGAGACAATATTTTGAATCCATTTGTGGAACAATTACTTGACGAACTACGTTTTGGATATTTTCAACCGCCCATACAGCCGCCGAAACTATTAACTACTTACGCAATGTTTGCGACGACAGATTGATCAGTTTTCGATCAGACATTGAATTCCCACCTAGATCACCTTGTTTAACGGTTATGGATTTCTTCGTTTTTTCTCATTTAAAGAACACTATTTTTAAAACATTAGTTGCAAATTTAGAACACTTACAAGAAAGGATTACCCAAGAATGTGGTAACACTTCTCCAGAGATGCTGGTCAACACTTTCGAAAATGTGAATAGAGTTGTAAATTTATGCTTGGAGCATGGCGGTGGCCAATTTCAGCAATTTATGTAGTTATTTTTCTTTCTGTATTTTCTTTGTTAATTTTGTAAACAACAAAAATAAATTTGTATTTGTCTACGTATTTTATTAGATACTCATTAGTTTGGCATATCATGTCATAATATGAATTTGACAAAATTTTAGCCTAGATTTGGTTAGATATAATATCGTCCCCATATCATTGTGATCTAAACCAAGCCCTACGTTTTTTAATCCAAGCCCTCTTTGATGCAAATAATTTTTGCTCGCACGGTAGAATGTAAAAATATACAACATAATTTATTTTAAAAAATAAAGTCGATACTCGTAGCATTTTATAAGCCCTTTTATAAAAAAAAATGCTGATTCGTTTTTTATCATAACTCTGACCAATATGATTTTAATCCCTGCCTCGAAGAATCCAAAATATGTAAGAAGGCTCGTCATTATTTTCGATCGTTCCCTTCTGGGACCAAATGGAACTTTGAGTGGGTTACTTAGATAGATTCTTTTCTCTAAACATTTCCTCAGAACTTGACTTGTTTTGTAATTTATTCCAACCCCCCATCTAAACTCAAATTGTATTTCAGATACCTATATCATTTAACATTTTTGAAGTGAAAACTTCTTTAGGCGCGTTTAGCACTTTTTGTGGGCACTGAATTAAACTGAGCCGTCACGCGTCAGGCGTCAGACTCGGGTGTGCTACGCTCGAATTCAACTGCTATATTCAATCCGAACTGACCCTGACCCAAATGAACGTTATATGAAAGAGCATGCCGCCATCGGTCGCATTCAGTATCGACGTGGAAACAGTCAGTGTGCGTTGTCTAGACACCCGTCTGCGTCTTAGGTATGTTCTGGCATTTTTTAAATTATTAAATTATACAGGGTGTTCTCAAAGTTGAGTCATTTATTTTACCAGGTTGTAGAACTCGTAAAAATAAGTAATTGTACCAAAAATCATTCATATAAAAGTTGCAGAATAAAGAAGTCATTAACAATTGAAAAAATGTAAAATTTAAAAACTTAAGACCTGCTCTTTGGTATTCTCGACCACTAAAACCCATAAAATTAATGAATGATAAATAATTTGTATCCTACAAAAAAATAAGCCATACCCAGTATCGCCAGTAAACAAAACATTGATAACGCAGTGGTCGAGAATATCAAAAAATCAGGTCTTACAGTTTTTAAATTTTACATTTTTTCAATTGTTAATGACTTCTTTATTCTGCAACTTTTATATAAATGATTTTGGGCACAATTACTTATTTTTACGAGTTCTACAACCTGGTAAAATAAATGACTCAACTTTGAGAACACCCTGTATATTTACGTAGGGTGAAGTAAGGTTTACCGTAATTGCTTATTCCGTGGACCTAATTTATTATGATTTCTGACTTCTGTTGAAGATGTAAAAATTCAAAGGTTGTTCAATTTTAGGAAATATCTTTTTTCGTATGCAGTAAAATTATCCCGTGTTCCAAGTTTATGTTATTTTTGAAGTGAAAACTTCTTTAGGCGCGTTTAGCACTTTTTTGTGGGCACTGAATTAAACTGAGCCGTCACGCGTGTCTGTCACGCGTAACGCTCGGTCGGCTGTGTTACGCTCGAATTCGACTCCTATATTCAATCCGAACTGACCAGAATGAACGTTATATGAAAGAGCATGCCGCATCAGTCGCATTCAGTATCGACGTGGAAACAGTGTGCGTTGTTTGTGTGTTTAAGATCACAAGATAGACACTTGTTGCGTCTCTGGTATGTTCTGGCATATTTTTCAAGGGTTGTTCAATTTTAGAAAATATATTTATTCGATATTAATAATTTCACCTTGTTGAAGTTTTCACTTCTGTCGTGTGGTCTTAAGCACACACAATTTTTTTTATTATTATATCAAGTGTGCTGTTTTAAGGTGGCCTTATGTTTTAGTTTTATGTTTATTTTATTATAGAAACATGTTCGAATATCTCCGTAAAGATATTGTTAGAGCGGTCGCTAGCAGATAGAATAAAAGAAAATAAATAACCCAGTTACGACGACCTATTATACTTTTTATACTTTGCACTATAGCAGGACAACACGTTCTCTTTTATTATCCTAAGCTTCTCTGTATCATTACGTGGTATATATTCTTTCGGTTTGTTTTGTTCTATACAGTAATAAGCCGACATAAAAAATGATACCCATATAAAAGATGTGATGAAAGGAGACCAAAACAGATTTGTTTTTATTAGATGAACAAAATAAAAGAAAGCAAATATCATTAATTTTACTTACAATATACAAGATAACTAAAAGCTCTCTTAGGTAAAATTGGTATGTTCTGTTATTATTAAGAAGTTTAAAATGTTATTCCAAATTTCAGAAAAATTATAATAATTTAGAAAAAAAATTCTACTACATAAGTAGTCCTCCTCAGACTACACTGAGAAAAAAGCCTTCTATTCCTTATAAGAATTTACATACTCTTTATACAACTGTTTAATACTATATGTGACAGCAACGCGCTTTCCTACTGTAAGACAGTGGCGGCTCGTGGGGTAGAGCCACAGTGCCATGACACTACCTGCCCTCCTGTCCAGTCCAGCGTCCTGCCCTTTACAAATTACCAAAATCTATTAAAATTAATATTCTCGTTTTCAAAGCAATTACCAAAATAATTTAAAAATGGAACACAGTCGGGTGCAAATTTCCATCTATTTAGGAAGCGATTATGCGAAAAACGGTAACGTAGCTTTTGCGCCACACGGCGGAGGCCCGAAGTGATGACGAAATCGCCATAACACATCAATAAAAAACATTGGAAAACGACCTTGAATGCAAGCAGGAAAAAATCTCTGAGTAGCCAGGCTCTTCGTTTGACCGTTTGACGTTAGTCGTTTTAAACAGGTGTCCCCGGCGTCGCGATTTGTTTGTATTAGGTTAGGTTGTTTGTAAACTAAATAATTTTCTGTTTCTGACTGGGCTCAATAAAACTCAGGATGTTTCAGTAATTTATTAATACTTTTAACAGATATGTTTTTCAAAACTCCCTAATTTTTACTACCCTATCTTTTTCTGCACGACAGTGTGCTTCTACACTTAACCCTCGACTCTTCAGTATGCTGGAGTCTTGATTTTTGACCTTCTGATTTTTCAATTTTACATCTCTTGTACACCATTAAAAGCTCCATTACGGCTCAATATCACCATTATTTTCTCTTGCTAAAAACATCAGCATTTTAATTTTCACTTTGTTTCCTGATGATGAGTGTTTCTACACTCGAAGCATGTGATACTAGGTTCGCCTAGTTTTTCGATTAATAAAGATTGTGGAGAAAGACTTCGTGCTTTTCTTTTTCTGTATCATTTAACTCCACTTTGAGTATGGACTACTTCTTCAAAATTAAATAATTTTCGTTCGGCCGGCTGATTTAATGTACGTACCTATGTTAACGACCTTTCAATTTTAGAAATACATAATGAATACTATTAGATAGGGTGTGCGGTTGTGGTGAATCTAATAGACTATTTTGTTTTATGTGTGTTTTATTTGATGGGGTCCATATCTGGGAAAAAATGAAGACACATGAAAAATCGAAGGTACATTTAAACAATATATTTAATTTCAGTATGCTTGGTAAAAATTAACATTAAAAGGTGCCTTTTTGCTTATTTTTTCTACTTCAAAAGCAAGAACTATTAACAAAAAAGGGCGTGGCACCCAAAATTTTTTTGCCTGCGGCGCTAAGGGTTTGCCTGGCCCAACTTCACTAAAATGGCACGAGCCGCCACTGCTGTAAGACAACAACAAAAATTGCTGGACCGTTGTATAGTGACAATATCAATGTAATTTAGCGGATAGGAAATAGGAGTTTGGCCGAGTTGTACAAGTGTCTATTAATCAGAACATTATACAAGAGATTAATCACAATTTTAATGTTAGGATTATTTTTAATTCTCAGTTTTATATATCCCGGTTATGCAATTAAACCAATTAAAATCGCCTTCGATCTCATTTTGCTGCTATCTTCAATTAAGAGATTTTCTGTGTGCTATTGTCCCTATTACGTTAGGAAACCTAGCAATGTAAAAAAAGGAATTTTTGAGAGTCATTACTTGCTCCTCAGTTTCTGGAAATGAAATAACTCTTGAAACTAATCTTGCTATTGGTTTCGACACTCCTCTTATTACTCTGCTGGTATTAGAATCATAAATTCCGCCAAAGTTCCACGACATGCTTTCAGCAGCATAAAACCAAGTTACTACTAACTGCTGCATCGGAGTTACGGCATGGTTTCTGAAAAAGCGTTTTTATAATATAAATATATATTATAAAATTTATATACAAACAATATTAAATTAGGTAACTACTGCTGCTTACTGTTGTGTGTGGGTGTGGGATGGTGCAGGTCATTAGCAATGTTACCATATAAAATTTGCACGACGTTTTTTGAAAGCCTAAACCGATCTACAAATTCCTGATCATTCCAGATTTCTAGATGGCGAGGTGTCCTAGGAGTTTCCACAATATTTACGATGTCTTCATAAAATAATTATTTCATTTCATTAAACATTTTAAAGGAAAAATTATTATATATATTTTAATCATGACCGGTGGTTGTTAACCGTGCTCTTTGGGTGATTACTTGGTTAAAGTGATGGTTTGGACCTCATCATAACCTATAATTTCGTGTTGATAATCAAAACCTATAAAAATAAAATTTTGACATCGATGATCTTTAAACCTCGATATATATAGTTCCCCCTTAGCGCGACGCGGTGAGCGCGGCGCGGCGACTAAAAAAGAAACAGCAGGCTCAGTTGGATAGACTCGTGTCGACTTGTTTTTTTCTAAAATTACAACATTGAAGGGAGCAAATTATTTGCAAATTAGTCACTGCAGAGTGCACAGAGAGCCTCTCCTTCTTAAAATATCACGTAAAAAAAATTAACTATTTTTGATGGTATAAGTATATGTATACAGGGTGATTCACGGTGGATGGAACGTTAGACGTTTCTGACGAACCAGTAAAGAAATCGTTCTGAAAATTTGGTCGCGTACATAAACAAACATGCTCTACCAACCTAAAATATTTTTAACAATACAATGTTGCCACTTCCATACAAAAATAATAGTAACTTCGATTTTTTAAATGCAATACCATATATTTTATTTTATTTCTGAATCCCCCATTACTTTCCTTACAATTTTTATAAACTCTACTTTATACGTATCTCTTACCGTTTCTAAGATATAAATTAATTTCCTTTTTTTTTGTCCGAAAACGTCACTTTTAAAAATGCTGATAATTTTGAACTCTAAAACAGTGAAATCCTGAAATTTGGTAAATAGTTAACGAATACCATAGGGCTCTTTGTCATAGTCCCAAATCTTAGTTGCAATATACAGGGTGGTTAAAAAATACACTTATTCTGGTAACTTGAAAAAGTGACCATAAGTCCTTTTTTTCAAATGTAACACCCTGTATATTATTACGAATTTGAAAAGCTGCTAAAATTTCACTTCATTCTTATCATACCTGTACCTAACTAACTAGTTTAACCATTTTTTGACGTATTAAGCATGATTTGTAAAATTTTCTATACAATTCAATTTTTATTCGGTTATTAGTAAGTTAGCCATGACAAAAACTAATGTTTACGTATGTTACTATGGTTATCGTTTTGACATTTTATTAAGTTTAGATACAAGATAGAAATACAGTTTAAAGTCATGGGAGAAAACTAAGCAATAAAAATAACCGAGTTTTAACCGAGGATGAAGATACCGGCCCTAAATCGTTGTTCCGTCATTGTCGAGCGATAATTTTTTAACCGATTAAAGGACCTTTCCGCATTGGCACTGTTCGTTGCAATAGTAAGTAGTAAGGTATACAGTGTGCATATATTTGGGAATGAACTTTCAAGCTTATTTGAAATAAGATACGGAAATATCTCATCTGTTTTTAGGGTAATCTTTTCTTTTTTTAATTGTTGAAACAAAGCGCAAAATGATTTATATTCATCGATTATTAAATTGCCATTTATGTCAGATACATAAAAGGCTGACTGATCCCTAAGATATTTTAGTGTCGGAGAGATAACGTCTGCCTCTAAGCAAATAAATCTATTTGCAATTTGAAGAAAATCTTCAAACCTCACAGCTAGTGTTAGTATGAAAGTATCCAGTGCAACGTTTTAAGTTTTTTGCGGGCAGTTTTCAGTGTTAGCATCTTCTTTTTCATCGTGAAAATGTTTAACTTTTTTATGTCTTTTAGAAATATATTCATCTAAAATACCACATTTTCTTGCCTATTGTTTTGCGCCCGATTCAAATTCATTAAAACATTTACAGGCTTTGTGATTGTTTGGTATTTTGTTCTGTGTTAAGTTTATTAAAATTCAAATAAGACCGATTTTTTAATTTTATTTAAGTAGCAAAGGGGCGCCAAGACAAGGGGGGCGGGGGTCAATCGCCCCCTGACCCCCCCCCCCTATGGCTACGCCACTGCCAATACTAATGATGGGTTGTGCGAAATAAGAATCTTCTATTGCTTTATCTGACATGCAAAGTTTAAAGAAACTTAAATACAAAGTAAAAATAAATTAATTGAAACAGGTAATTTAAATGTAATGGAAAAAGTTTGGGGTGTTTTAGTTAAAAAAACTAATGGTGAGAATAATTTTAGGCCACAAAATTTGGACGCATAAAAAAATAAAATTGCAGAAGCGTGGAATCAGTATCCGGACTTTCCAAGGGCTTTGGTAACTTCAATGTCTAAAAGGATAAACTCTTGGGCTATCTTGGACAAAGAGGGGGCCGCACTAAAATATTTAAATTTAATTAATATGATGTATTGTAAATAGGTGTCGATATATTTGAATTTGTTCTTTTTCGAAATAATAAAAAAAAGTTGTGCTACATCTTCTTAATTCCCAACGATTAAAAGTAAATCAAGGTAAAAGAGCAATTTACAAAAATTAGAAAAAGTCGAAACTGACAGATTTCCTGTCCAAAATTTAATGGCTGTACACACATACCTTCACCTAATGCCATTTTTATAGATAAAATAGTATTGACGTTAAGTCGATCTTCTTAAGCTTGTGTACGGCAAACTGTATTTGCTCGTTGAGGTTGTCAAATTTTTATTTGCACCGGGTTTAATTTTTATGCTTAAGGGTCTGGATCTCATTTCAACGAACGATGTACGCGCTAAATAAGAAAACTTCCAAATAGGAAGGAAAATGATATTTTGGACGACCCTTCATACATTTACATAACCTGTTTAAAGCCCTTTCAAAAACCCATCACTTGAAGTGTTATTGTTAGGCCGAGTTTTTTTTTTAAATTAGCAAATTAGAAACGTTGCTTATAAACATGTTTCAAACTAATCATAACTATGACTGGAAAGTCAAATCTAATAGTACACGATAGTTTCTAAAAAAATTGCTAGAGGGCGCAATTTGTATTAAAAATTATTGTTTTGGCAATAACTCTGAAACGAACAAAGATATCGAACTGCGGTCTTCACATCTTTTCTTGCAAATTTCATCTACTTTTCGATTATGATGTCATAGTTATACCGTATGATTTGAATTTTCGGGATAAAATCGAAAAAACTGTTATTATTACAAATTGCGCCCTCTAGCAATTTTATTAGACACTATCTTGTACCATTGGATACGACAATTGAAGGTACTTACCTTTCCCTTCCAAACAAGCTTAAATTTAGTAAAATCGGATAAGTCGTTTAGAAGTTACAGCGATTTTAAAGTTTACACATTCAATAGCTTCCCCCACTCTTATCAAGGTCGGTACGCCAATGAGCCTTAAACCAAAATGATGCAGAATTATTGTCTAAGCTTTTCGATGATGTAATCAGAGTTTTTTATACCTTAATATGGGAATTTTCGGAAATTTTTTTAATTGTGCCCCCTGCGGCGAAATGAGGAACTTAAAAGTAATTTCCAGAATTTCCTCATGACCGCTTTAATCATAATATTTTTTTTCAAGTTTCTATGCCTAGTAGTTTCCGAGATATGGCCGGTGGCCACCCTTAATGAAACACCCTGTATATACTTTCAAAACTTGCCATGATTTTTTTAAATTTCATTTAACTACCGCTAATAACAATTTAGAGAGAAAAATAAATAACTTTTATCCATCCAAAGTTCATTATGCAAAATTATCCCAGTCAGTTGGTCGGCAGTTTATTTGAAAAAGGGTAATATGAAACTGTATTATTTAAAAATATAAATTTGAGTTTTGCCGACATTGGGCTGTACCTAAATAAAATGTAAGTGATATTTATTACTCTGTTATTTTTTGCGAATCCCAGGTTAGATACTCGTATAATATGAGAAAAACCTATACCTTGAACCAGAAGTAGTATTGAGTGAACGTTATGGTCATGCCTTATTGTTATTGTCTTATTAAACATACCGTAAGAGAAAACCGTGCTTAAAGTAAGCCTTAAAAATACCTCCGCATGTCCTGAATCACTCCTTATTTAGTGAAAGTTATTATTTTATAACATGTATTAGGTTAGGGTCAACTTTTTCTAAAAACAAAGCTTTTGAGCTTTTCGACAGTTAACACCCACATGTTACATTAACAGCTGATATGAATGTACGATAGGTTGCCAAACCTTGCGCTCACTGAGAACTAATCCAGCTGTTTGTATTTAAAAACACATGGCATTTTGGCGGCTTTGTACTACGCTTCAAATTTAAATAATATGGCAACGCAAAAGATGCGCAGGCGCACGGTTATTGGTAAAGTTTAGTGCATGTCAAATGTATTTCAATGTTTTACCAATGAATAACGCCATAACTTGTAATCTATCACATGTTGAGTTCGATGTTTCAATTATAAATAAAATGAACGCTCTATTTTTGCAAGCCATATTATGCTAATAAACCATTAAGACCCTTCCCCGTACAAGTTTAAAATAAGGCGAATGTGATGGTAAAAGTTGCCATGGCAACAAGCAATCCACCCAATATGTTCTTATTTTATATTATTCCAAAATATATATTTTTTAAATATTTTAAATTTTAATAGGTATGTGAGTTTGTTATGATTGTTTTGCACCATTTGTTGTGTTTTCTTCATTTTGAAAGACCTACTGTGCAAATCCTGACAAAGAGGCACTGAAGATGGCCAATAGGCCAAAAGCGCTTTGCTATTAAAAATACTAATTTACACCTAATACAAAAGTTTTTTTTCATTTATTTTATTAAATTACTTATAGAACAGGGCTGAAGCCTTTGAAAATGGTAAAAAGTGAAAAAAAATAATAGTAGGATGAAACCAATTGGAAAAGGAAGAGAATATAACAAAAATAAAAGGAATGATGGTTTTTTATTTTTATCTTTTACAAAAAAATTTTATACACGAAATTTGGTGAAAACTCCTTTTTATGTCCCAAACATACTGTAATTTTTTTGATTTAAGATATTTATTTTTTAACCTTATTTTGACTTAATATCGAAAAAGCAACCTAATTTTCAATCGAAAATTCTCACGTCAAAATATCTGCTTTTTTAAAAAAGTCGGTGAGCTTTTTGTTCGTTGAAATCTCTACTTTCTGATGGTGTAAAAAAATATATACATTACTATGGTAAATGTTCTCAATTCAATTCAATTCAATTCCCCTTTAAATCCTACCTTTAATTATATTTAGATCAACTATTTACGCATGTTTTTTGCGATCTTTATGTTTTATGGATTTGTAATTTTTTTGCTTATCAATGTAACATGCAATCTTACGTTTTTCGAGTAATTAAAGTACAAATTTTAATAAATAGCGCAAAATTGTACATAATTATAAAAAAAATTTCGGATTCGAGTTTTTTTGCATTTTTTGGGAACATTTATCATAGTAATGTATATTTTTTTTACACCATCTGAAAGTAGAGATTTCAACGAACAAAAAGCCCACCGACTTTTTTAAAAAAGCAGATATTTTGACGCGAGAATTTTCGATTGAGAATTAGGTTGCTTTTTCGATATTAAGTCAAAATAAGGTTAAAAAATAAATATTTTAAATCAAAAAAATGACAGTGTGTTTGGGACATAAAAAGGAACGCTTTCACCAAATTTGGTGTATAAAAAATTTTTTGTAAAAGATAAAAATAAAAAACCAAAAACTTGGTTATTTGAATTTTTCACATAAATTTTGAGGTTATGTGACCGACGAACATACATATTATCATTAAATTAAATAGTGGTAATTTACTGCATGCCTGATATTGCAAATGCAACTTTGAGAACGATTTTTTTAAATATTGTTTTCTTATTCACATAATATATAAATCTTTCTGATAAATTCGTATTTTTGAAAGTAAGCTGTTCCGTAGTCACTCGGTATACTATTTATTATCACTTTTCTAAGATTATTACAACTTTCATTAATTATAAAGCCGAAGCCACACTACCACTACCAGAACAGTTACCAACTAATAGAGACTTTTTGCACCTCTTAATTCGTCATTCGTTTGTCGTTATGGTTATTCTGAGCATGCGCAATGTCAGAAAGGTGATCCGCTATGGTTAATAACCATAACGGACTCCGTTATTTACGGAAGGATAAGGAAGAGCTTATCGTTATCCTTATGGTTATGCTTAAACTGCATGGTTGCCGAAACATACAAAAGTTATCAAGCATCATTGCTATGAATTAAAATTGTGATAAGCGATTACTTAAAATCCAAAGTAATTGTAGCTTTACATTAAAATATACAACTTAATCAAATTATTGTTAGGTTAGGTATTTTATTTTGTTTAGGTGCGCCGGCGCCAACTTAATAACTACAGACAGAACGTATAGGCGCTGCAAAATCTCTGGTTTTAACAGTGGCGCTACTCGTTATGTTTAATAAAGTTAACCATAACGGAGCTAAAAACTGATATTAATTTAAGAGGTGCAAAAAGTCTCTAATATCTGAAAACGCAAGGGGTATTACTACGAGGAAATGATGATAAATGATTACACTTTGCAGTTTGTTTTGTAACATGACAAGCAAATTAGAAAAGTTTTATAATTTTGAACAATCCAATTTGTTGTGATCTAAAACAGGCTTAAGGGGTTACATACCTCTGGTAAAGTTTTACCATTTATATTTAAAAAAGTATATTTCGTTATCGCTATCCTTTGTGACATGTGCCAAAACACTCGTCTCATCTCGCAAATCAATACGAAATTTCTTTCCAAATCTCGCCTCGCTGACATCTCGCAAGATCTTTTCTCGCCTCGTCTCGTCTCTTAAGAGTCTCGCAAATATGACGTCATAAAAAAATCTGCAAAATTTGGGTATTAACGCGTTTGGTTATATTGGTTACAGGCTTGCATATTTAACAATTTTTTTGTCATTTTGATGATTTTACCCAATGAACGCCAACTATTGGCAATCGGCAATACTGATTGTGAATCTTCCTTACATAATATTTATTATTAATAAAGTTATTTCCTTAAAAAATTGACCCCAAGCCCAATTATGCTATCTTAAGTATGTCGATAATACGTTGTAACCCTGGTCAAAATTAAAAAATAATCGAATTTTCACAGGTGCACTACGCACGTGCCACCGATTGACAATGAACCGTTTAGAGTGTTAGACGTTTGTGACGTGGGAAAGATCACCTACCGGTTAATCAGCGCATGAAATAGATGAAGAGCGAATTTTAAACCCAATCAGGTAGAAAGAGAAGAACCTAGTAATAGTCTGTTTTTGAAAGCACTATTCATTAAAACATACGAATGGCTTTATAGCTTGGGCTCATTGGCGTTGGTAAAAAGCGCGGGGAGATTATTAGTATAGGAATATTTAAAACGGTATTAGAAGTAAGATATACCCTTTTTGACTATTCAAGGCACAAAGCGGTAACGCTGATGGGCTGCAGAATGACGTGGTGGAACAGAATACACGCAAGTGCAAAAATAGATCAGTTGACGGTGTCAGACTAAATTGTATAAATGCATGTCACGAGTAAAAGCGATAACTTTAATTCTAAATTAGTTATTTTGTTTTAGGTTCTGGCTGGCCCGGTGCCGGCATCAATGATAATTTCGAAGGTAAGTTTATATACCTTTTTACTTCTTTAAAAACTGCAGTTTCCTAATATCCAGGTCCAGGGACGTAGCTAGAGAAATTGAGCAAAGGGTAAACAATGTGCCCTTTCATTACGTTTTGTAAAAAAATTAAAATTGTATTAATAAACATAGGCATGTTGGCCTTTTAATTAATAAAAATGCAGCAATCGGTTAAGCCAACAAATTTTCCTAGAAAATAAACTAAGAACTGTTCCGCAACGTAACTCCCCTTGCCACACGTTTCTGCAAAATTGTAACGTTTGTCGGAACCTCATCGAAACTTAATAGGGCTTATAGCCTTTATATAGGACTATTTTTCGTTGTCTTTCCTTCCAGTAGTAGCATACGTTTATTTCTCTCTTGCACGCTTGCGCATTAAAATTTCTCTGGGTAAGCAAAGAGTCGCCTGGACCTAATATACGAGGAACGTACGATAAGTACCATTATGTATAGTGCGTGGCTGTGATCATAAACTCTGGTAAAATACGGGGAATATTTTAGGGGTAATAGTAATAGTACACGAAACAAACGAGGTTTGTCTGATTCGATGGTTTTTAAACCTTATTTCAACTTTACAGTTACATGAGAAGAGAATTAGTGAGGGAGCTCATTGACCAAATGACCTTAAGGAAGAGCGGCCACTGAAATAGGATTAATGTTAGCAAATTAAAAAGAGTATAAAATATACTGCGAAAATTACTTTCCTTTTTCCTTTATTATACTGTTCAATAATTCGTCGTTCTACTCACGTAAGGACTAACTGAATGAATCACTTTTACTGATTTTTTAGGAAAGCGATTTTAAAATTTCTGATATTTTAAATTGATAGTAGATCTTCTAATGGCAGAACTTATAGTGCTTTGGGCTAAATCCCCTTTGTTCTGCCCATGAATCGATTCAAAAAAACCTTAAACATATTTCGCTCAAATTGGGGTAATGACATAGGTACTATATAAGCATTGCAGTAATTACACAGTAGTTACTCTCCCCTCTACATCTACATCCGTATGAAAAAAGGTATACTTCGTATTGTCGTAACTTAGGTAACGTCTAGAGATCTGTAAATGCAACTTTTTTACCTTTATTACCTTTGTATCGTGTTAATTGTTATCATGATATCTGTCAAAGCATTGTCATTATCTTATTTGATTTAAAAATGCCTCATTTAAGTATTATTGAAAAAGCAATAATAATATGTTTAGTAGAAATAGGGTGGTCTTATGGAAAAGTAGCTGATCATTTTAGAGTACCTAGAAGTACTGTTCAAGGAATTGTAAAAAAAAATCATCACACTTGAAAGGTATGTTGGGTCTGGTTTAAATAATAGAAAATCATCAAATAAAGAAGACCGAAATTTGTTGGAGTATTTAAATATCCATTTGAAACTGCAGTATCCGCTATGCACATAACAGGGTTCCCTGCTTCATCTAGAACTGCGCAACGCCGAGTAAGACAATGTTCCGAGTTAAGAAATCGAGCAGCTGCATCCAAACCGTTTTTAAAAAATAGTGATAAGGAACAAATAATTGGGTTTGCTATGCAATATTTACAAAAAAATTATTTCTTTGGCAAAATGTTACCTTTTCCGATGATAAAATTAAACTTTTCAGTCTACATTAATGGAAAGATTCGAGTATATAGAGCACCAAATTCCCGATATGATGAGAAGAAGTAGGTATACTCAAAAAAAGCAAACCAGTGGACGTTTCTCCGTTAATGTGTGGGCATGGATAAGTGTTTATGGTGCAGGTGTATGCTGGAATATTGGTGGTACACTAAACAGTAATATATATATATGGGAAAAGAAACTCAGTCATCTCCACAAATAATATATGAAAAGTCAATTTATTGGGGTGTACATGTTGTAGTATGTGTACTATATAGCTTCAGATTTTGGAAATGTTTTTCTTCCTTCTGCCGCGATAGTTTTTGAAGGAAATGACTTTATATTTCAGCAGGATAACTGCCCTGTGCATACTGCAAGAAATATAGGAAACTGGTTTAGACAAAACAACAAAATCAATGCAGCATTTTCGATTTATTTTAAAAGGAAAAGAATCATTTGAGAACGAATCTTTCTGAACGAATCTTTTAGACTGAATGAATCAAAAGAATTAATTCACCAAAACAATCGAACTTCCCACCTTTAATGCAAAAACGATTGCCACCATCGGTATTTGTTAAAATCTAACAATAAAATATTTTCCATATGCGTAAATTCTGCCCATCACTGTATGTACAAGAGATGAAAATACGAATTGTTTTTTCATTTTCCAGAAGGCCCCTTTTTTTCTTAGAACAAACTACTGACAAAGTTTTAAAACAAAAATGTAGCAGTTTTTTCTTTTTATTACTTCGTCTGTTCTTTAGGATAAATAATTTTACCCTTTTCACAAATCACATGCTGTTACATTTTGCCAGGGTGTCATGCTTACTTTGTTGAAAAATCTGAAAGTTAGTTGGCAAATAGAGCAATATATCATGCCGAGAAAAGAAAATGTAAAATTTGTTTATACAGGCATTGCAATAGAGAATTTGACGGGAATGCAATTGGCATAGTAGTATAACGATTACACAAGTTTAATATTCATACACTGATAAAATATATTCATAAGTTATATCACAAGAGGTGAATATTCTAAATAAAATATTTACCTCGAGTGGTATATGTTGAGATTATATACCAAAAAAAAAGAAAAAATACAACGAAATGCAAGATTTTTAAAATGATTTATGTAGCTACTAGAAAAACGGACAAAACGAAACAAAACCTAAACAATTGACAAAGTAATAAAACTAACAGAAAATTAGTTATAAGTATTATTGTTAAACACACAGTTATTATAATAAACAGTAGTGGCTTGCTGGTGTTGCTGGAAACTCTTCGAGCTGCAAGAGACTGGAGCTTCGTGTTGGTCCAACCCATTAGTTGGAGGGTGACCTCTTAAACCTTGAATAGTGTTTTCGTGATGAGTTTTGTCCATCTGCAAGTATGGCTTTATGGATGCAGCACTACTATGTCCAGTTATTTTTATAAGAGTTTGTTCGCTCACACCTGCTTTGCTTAATGTAGAGACAGCTGTGGCTCGATTGGAATGGTTTGTGATTTTTTCTTTCTCAGTATCTAGTCCAATTTTTTGTGCTGGTTGTTTTGTCCAATTAGAAAGAGTATTTTTTCCAATGGGACAGTTTTTGTACCCAATTCCCATTTTCCAATTTGGATTTACTGTCAGGAATAGTCTTTGGGTAGTTATATTTTGCCCTCTTTTTGAAATTAGTTTTCTGTAAAGGCGAACTGGACATAAATCGGCATCTTTTGTGTTTGCCACTAACCATTTTGAATTTGAAAGCTTCTTGTCTCCGCCTTGGGATGTTTTTGAAAAGATTGGGTTATATTCCATTCTATTACTTTTTGTACCATCGCTATAATATTCTTCTCTGAAATACGTATTTAGGCATGTCTCGGCTTCTCCTCCTCTCCATGCTAATTCCACAGCCGCTATTTGATAGAACTTTTTCTGTAAATCCTCGGGGTTATTTTCGTCAAAAATTTTTACCATCTTTTTGTACTCGTCGTAGGTTAGTGCTCTTGCACTTTTCCGGTGATTTTTTGGATCAGCCTGAAGCAGTTTTCTTTTAGAATTTCTAGCCATACGTGCTTTTTGGAATTCAGGATCTTTAAAAGGATCAAATTTAATGTTGTATTTATTGAAGTACCTTTCTTGAAGCAGTTGGGCTGTTTGGTTCCACATTGTCTTGATAACCCCTTCCTTGTAGTCAGAACCATCTTTTTTCTTCATATTAAAACTCCAGTCTTCCAATATAGCGGCAAGCTGTATTATAGTTGTATTTTTGGTCAATATATACTGCCGTGTTTCGCAGAATTTCTCGAATTGGGTCCATATATACTTTTTTGTTTTTGTTGTATTTTCTGGGATAGTCTTTTCAGCGTTTTTTCTTATATTTTCGACTGAAACATTACCGAATCGGCAAGATTCCATTTTTAAAAAAATGTGACATGAATCTGACAACATCAAAAACTTGATTTGTTGAAAGGGATTTTTGTTATTATAGAAACGGTCTATAGCGACCATCAAATATTTTAAACTTGTTATGATGTTGTTATGCATTGGCATTGTTGTGGCAGGTGGCCCGGGGTATATCCACTTATGCGGGGTATATTCAGTATAATATGCATCTGATTGGTCGCAAAACAGCGTTTAATTGGTCAGAATCGGATTGAGGTATATAATCTATAAAATTACACACTAGGTCGTCGGTTACTTTTGGCCACACTAGATGCATGTAATATAACATCCAGTATACAATATTACATTTTTATCGTAAAATAACTAAAATTGTAAAATGTAAAATTACTTTTCAATGGGGTAATATTACAATATTTATGTAATTAAAAAATGTAGCCCTGCTGTGATATTTATGTATTTTTCCAATATATTTACGATATTTTAGTTAGTATTTAAAAAAAAATTAAACGAAAAGCTACATTGTTATGAATAAAGGGCGGATTAAATGCACTTAAATTCGTCCAAGGTATGCGCATATACAGTGTGTCCAAAAAAGTACCTATGCAACATATGGAAAAGTTTTTTATCACCGATTTCTCAGAAAATTTTATTCTTTATAAAAGTTGGAGCATTCCTTAAAACTATAAATGCATATTTCACTTGCGGCTAATAGTAGGAGAGCAAATGCCATCTTTTCGAAATTGCCTTAAGAGTAAAGTACCTTAATTATTAGAAATACAGCAACATTTTATATGGAAATGTTTTTGCAAATTAAAAACTTGGTCCAAATACGAAATTTGAGTTAGGTGTGTCAATTTTTAATTTTTTTTATATGCATTTCTTTAAAATAGGTTTTTGGACTTCAGCGTACTGGGTGAAAATGACAAATAAATTATTTTAGTTTTGTTTAGAGCATAAATTGGCTAAAATGTGTTTAAGTAGGCGTGCAACACGCTAATATCTGAACCAACTAACAAACTAACATTGAAAGGTTTTAAAAAGTTTGCAACAACTTAATCCATTTTTATTATAAACCCACGTATAAGTTATTTAATAAATATATTAAAATTGCGTAAACAAAAAATCGACCAGAGGTGTACCGTTTAGGGGAAAATAGAGATTAACCAAAAAAAAAAAAATTGTAACACCTAACTCAAATTTCGTATTTGGACTAACTTACTGATTTGCAAGAACATTTCCATATAAAATTTTGCTGTATTTCTAATAATTAAGGTACTTTACTCTTAAGGCAATTTCGAAAAAATAGCATTTACTCCCGTACTATTAGCCGCAGGTAAAATATGAAATATGCATTTATAGTTTTAAGGCATGCACCAACTTTTGTTAAGAATAAAATTTTCTGAAAAATCGGTGATAAAAAAACTTTCCCATATGTTGCATACTTTCTTGGACACATATGCCTTGTTTGCATTTTTTTACCAAATATGCATACTGGTATGCAATATTTCTTAATTTATTATAGTAAAATGAGGTAAAAAAACACATTGGGTTCTAAAATATATGTTTATTTTTAAAAAAATGCAAAAAAAAACACAGAAAAATAATTTTCGGATTTTGCAATTTTTTTAAAGATATATTTGCTGCGACCAAAGCCTTGCATAAGTCTTCTTGATAAATTTCCTTTGCAGATTTCAATTTTTCTCCAACATTTTGAAATGAGTTTGTTACACTAAGCTGAAGTGGATCAGATTCATTTTTTGTACCTTTGAATTATGCAGAGGTATTTTTAAATGTTGATCGATTTGGAACTTATTTTCACAAACAATAATTTTTGTACAAGCTTTACAGAAGACTTTTTCTACACTAAACTCTAACTCTGCATGGAAAATGTTTAATCCACAAAGACGTTTTCGCCACCTTAGACCTTCTGAACACAAATTAAAAATTATTAGTTTCGAACTGGACATTTACACACTTACTTCCTTCAGCATTTTAAATTTTTTGATGAAACCGAAAACATAAAAATATGCTTTTAAAATACCAATTTATGAAAAATATGCATTTTATTATAAAATTGACAAAATATGCAAAAATGCATATATTTGTATAAAGTGTTACAAGGCGATATCGAGGAAACGGTTTAAAATGTTATGAAAAAATATTGGTAGGTTTATTAGGAGACGGGACAACATATTTTACTTTACTTTTGATAGTTACCCCGTGGGCGACTCAAACGTTCTCTCTTGTCTAATAAATATAATATGCACTTGTTTTGGAGTAACACACTTCTAAAAGCCATTTAAATCATGTGCCCCCCTCCCCCATTGACGTTTTGGGTCCGGCGTCCCTTTGGCCATTGCATCACCATTTTGTCGAGAAATATATTGCATTTTTGAATGTCTTTAACTCGTCTCATGGTTAGAAATGTTGGAATTTCAGATTTTTCTCTACATTTTAGAAGCATTATCTAGTTAGGTATGTAGAAAATTTCAACTTCCCATCTCCTCTGGTAGTTGGTTTTCTTTTTCGGAAACACATAGTTTTTTTTTACCTTCAGCTTTATATTCTGTACTATAAGTATATTAAATACTACTATAAATTAGCTTCAACAGCTTTTACCGTATTCAAGAAAAAATAATGATGGTACCAATTTAATTAACGCAAGTCCTTAAAACAAAATAATGAGAACTTTACTATTAATTTCAACATTTGGGACAAGTGAAAAAACACACCTACAAAAATGCCTATCAAGACAACTAATTTAAATGAAAACTTAATGGTTTTTAAGCAGATGCTCAAACAGTCCTTAGTCCTTGGATTGCTACCAAACAATATCCTAAAAGGTCAGAAAATTCAGTTATTGCATTAAGTTGATACGCACTAAGCAGATATTCGATTGCATATTGATGTCCCTGAAATTGCAATCTTTAGTTCTTCCAAATTTTGAAACAGTTTTTTTTATACTTAATTTCATATTCGAGCACATACGCATTGCTATTTGGAAATTATGAACACTCAAACGTAATAAAAAAAATTTGCTACATTGATATATTTTTTTTTGGTTAAATATTTATTTTTGAATTACTTACTTATATTTTTAAATATATTTATAATGTTAATCACATTGTGATTGTGATTAAAATTAATAATATAAATTGGTGTGAATTTTTCCATTACAAAATCGGACAGATTTGTTAATCTGTGGTTTTGTAGTGATGCTTTCATTAAATTTATTTTTATTAAAAAAAAAACTGCAAATAAATAAATAAATAAATTAATATACGAGACCCAATGTTATTGGAATTGCAGAAAGATTCTAAACGATAAGCAGTTAACCAGACACAATCAACGTTGACTGATTAGTAAATTAAGAATTAATCCAACCGGTCCACCTTGATTGTGAAAAAAAAATGTCTCTGAGTGTCTGTCATTGACGTTGCGGTGAAAATTGTCTGGCTATTTAATTGTTGATTAAAATCTTCGTGCATTCCGACAATCAATAAAAGTAAAAAGACAGTTCCGAAAAATCGGTAACAATGTAAAGTCAGTCCGGAGTCAACTTGCTTTATTTCCATCTGTCTAACACAAAGGGTGGCGCCATGTAAACTAAAGCTATTAACTTTAATCACATTTTTAGACACTATTTGTAATTTTCGTATCATTATCGAACCTATTAAGTTTTATATTTGAAAGGGATCGAAATTTAATTCCGAACATATCAGTAAAATTTAATTGTCTCAGTTGGAAACTGTAATATGATGTGCTGGATACTTTTATGCCGATTGCATTTGGTGCTGCAATTTAAATAATTTTAACGACTAAGTTTTCGAATTTGGATAACAGTTTTTGCCGAATGTCATTAAATTAAATTTCTATAATATTTATACCCTATTCTTACCAACATTTATTTAAAAACAATTCGAGTCCTTTTATAGGTTTTTGTGTATATCCGGAAACTGTTGTTCCATTGCACAGGAAGAAAAAATAATAACTACTTGTTATGTTTCACAAATTTAATCAGTTTCCTGACACGTGTTTAGGCCCTTGCGGGCCATTTTCAGAGGAGTACAAGAAGTTACTAAACTCTATACGTGTCATTACAAAGGTATTTATATTAGGGCTGCACCGAGCCCTGTTTTTTAACTTGACCGAGTACCGAGTACTCTAAATTATAGGTTAGGTTAGGTACTTTGCATAAGTATGTTATTGAAAATTAAAATTATGAATTATATGTTTCATTTCTTACTGTTTTTGACATGCCGCTTCTAATATTCTACTATACTGGGCCGAGTAATGAATATAAGACCGAGCACCGAGTACTCATTCATCATCATTCATCATCATCATCATCATCATCAATTAGCCCATATCTGTCCACTGCTGGACGTAAGCCTCCCTTGTTTGCCTCCACATTCTTCTATCTTGTGCCACCTGTATCCAGTTTGTGTGGACACGTTTTATGTCGTCTGACCATCTAGTCGGTGGACGACCTCTGTTCCTGTATGCCTCCTGTCTAGGCCTCCATTCCACAATTCGCTTGGTCCATCTATCGTCCTGCATTCTCGCTATGTGTCCGAGTACTCATTACTCGGTGAAAATTCTGGCCGAGCACCGAACTACTCGGTACTCGGTGCAGCCCTAATTTATATCATATTATGGTAATTATAAACATGTCATAAAATTTAAATTATAATTAGAAGATTAAACTGTGGGTTTTCCTAACTTTTAAAGGTACAGATACATATTTACTCCTAAATTAGTGTGCTATTAAGAATTAGGGAAGCACCTGAAGGTATTTCGGTTTGATTATTAACAACATTACATTTGTTTTTTATGGCTCTTTGATAGCTATTGTTTCTAGTAAATTTAGTTTTCTGCTTTTATTGTGTATGTATAGGGGTTTTATGTTGTTATATTTAGAGTTATTGTGTAATATGCAGTGACATCACTGCATATTACACATCACACACAAAACTTCTATTAAAAAAAAATACAATAGGTTTAGCCGATCACACACACATTCCCTTTAGGAACCACGTAATTGAATAATAATAATAATATTTTAAATATAAAGACTCGCAGAAAACATGATATTATGTACTCTTTTGTGTATAAAGTACTGAATATCGGGGAACCTCAGTATTTAAGAGTAAATTTTTATTCTTATGCGCATCCTCATCTTACAAGAAATCTAAATTATTTCAGACTACCTTAACATCGTACATCTAATTTTTAAAAGTCATTCAGTTTCATAGCCGTTCAAATGTGGAATAATTTACCTAATAATGTTAAGGAATTTTCAATTAATAAATTTAATAATTATATCAAGCGATTTCTTTTAAATATGCAAAGGGGGAAGTTTGGCATATCTGTATTTGGTCTTATTATTTTATTTTTCTTCTTTTTTTTGCCATAATTATCGCGCTATCTGCATTGGTTGGTTTTAACCTGGAAACTGCTCGAACTTTCTTTATTTTTTCTGTTTTTTAGGTTTTGTCTACCTGTCCTCTCTGCCCTTCTTTCTCTTGCGCCGGGGTCGGTCGTTACCTTGCTGAATCTTTGATTGAATTAAATATAGGTTTCAGTAATAATTCACATATTATAATTTTTTTCAGTTATGAATATCATTTTGGGCTATACCACGTAGACACAATTTATTTGTGCTCTGTGATATCGGTTCTATATAATCGCGGTGTAGTCCAATTTAGCTATAATTAAAAATTACATGTATACTATTTTGATTTTAATTGTGTTTGAATTTGAATTTGAGTTTTAAGTTAATGCATATTAAGCATAATTATAAAATAGTTAAACATTACGTAGAATAACTTTTGCGAACCAACATAAACTTGTAATTTTATGCCAGTTCTTTTTTGTAGAATAATCAATGTTTTTTGCCTATATTGTATGCACGCTACTGAGTGAAAATAAGCAAAGTACAAAATCCCATTAATTCCCGACTGATAATGTAACCCAACCATTAGCATCCTCCAGTTTACATTATCCCCCAAGAATATCTACTTTATTTTTCTTTCTTATATACCATTCTATTAAAACCTGATTTCTTTTCTCTCCTCCCTCTCTCTCTCTCTCTCTCTCTCTCCATTCTCTCCACTTTAAACGCCACAATATGCCTTTATAATGCAATTTGAATGTAGGTTTGCAAGAATTTTCTAGAAAACACATATTGTAGGTTTAAAAATTAAATGAACACAATTCTGTTGTACAGGTGTTCCATAAAATTAAGAATTTATAACGAGAAGACAGTTGTCAGACTCGATTTTGAACAGTTGCATACTATGGGAAATAATTTTTAGAAATAATGCGTTAACAGCAATGATGATAAATCATTATATTTGATAACTACCTAACTATAGTCAACTTCCATTTAACTAGGCGCTATAATGGTCTACGGATCAATCATTGCGTCCCCAAAATACCGTGCGAGCAAAAATTATTTGCATCAAAGAGGGCCTTGCATCTAAGAGCGTAATGCTTAGCCGTATAGAGCTTAATACCTGTTGGGTGTCAGTAACTACCTGAATTAACAATCAATCAGTTATTCCGTCATCTTTGACAGTCGTTACAAGTAATTTGATTCATCGCTAATTTTTCCAATTTCTTGAACAATTCACACAATGGGCTTTACGGAACAGCACAACACATTCATGGTTGAAGCGTATTTTCGAAACGGAGTTAGAGTAAATGGTGAGTGGCAATACAATCCGGGTTTGTGCATGGACGATTTTCACGAACATTTTCCTAACGTTGCTTTTATTGCTGGGGATTTTTATCATTGCCTGAAAAGAACCGTGGCTGTGTTAGGGAAACAGGTTCTAACAACACAAAAAAGGAGCAGAAAGACTATCTGTAAGAACAGAAGAACTTGTTGCAAACGTTCGTGAAATAATGCAAAATACGAAGAGGCGTGTGAATTTATGCTTGGAGCATGATGGTGGCCAATTTCAGCAATTTATGTAATTATTTTTCTTTTTCTTTCTGTATATTCTTTCTTTGTTAATTTTGTAAACAACAAAAATAAATTTGTATTTGTTTACTTATTACTCATTAGTTTAGCATATCATGTCATAATATGAATTTGACAAAATTTTAACCTAGATTTGGTTAGATATATCGTCCCCATATCATTGTGATCTAAACCAAGCCCTACGTTTTTTAATCCAAGCCTTTTTTGATGCAAATAATTTTTGTTCGCACGGTATTTCTAAAATTAAAAAACAATATGGCGGTTTATGAGCAGCTGATGTTCCATAAACTTCAATGTTTATGTTCATACTGTTTGTAGGTTAACAATTTATTTGAAACTGATAAGCAAATGAGAACGACGGCCATGCAGAGACAGCCGAACACCTGTAACTATTTCTACAAAAATTATTTTATTTTTTCAAAATAAACAAATATATCTTGAACCAAATTCGATAGGTTTAGAGAGTTTCGAGTAAATGCGCGAGTAGAAGTGATGGTAGACCCTTAAGAAAGAAAATCGTAGTGTAATGTGTAAACTATTTATAAAACTGAGGTGTATTGTTTCTGAAAAGCAATATTTCAGGCCAAACCATCAGCCATGTTTTATCGCAGTTGAAAATTTTCTTATGTTTACGGAAAGTGCATCTAAATTCGCGCATTTGTCTTGAAGTTATGAGCAAACAAACAAGTAAGATTTACACCCGAAAGTATGGACTCGGTGCCTCTTTAAATAAAAAGTACAACGAAGTACAGAACAACACGGATGGAATAACAAATGACTAATATCCTTAAAGCACTGAAGACATGGTTCTATTTTTCACAGATAATCTACGTGTATTTTGTCAAATATTTATTTTAATTATGGTTGAAGTTGCAATAAATACACTCCCATGCAAAAAAAAACGCACATCATAAAATTTTGATTAAGTTAAGGGCTTTAACTTTTTTATTTTTACTTCGATTTGAGTGATTTTTTAGAGAGCTATAGATACATTTATTGGTTTTAATATCCTTTTATACAAATTTTAAGAGAAATTGGTTTTTTGACATACAAGTATAATCAAAATGTTTTTTTTGCCTTGTGTCAAAACACCCTCTGGAATAATTAAGAATAAAAATTACTTCAAAATATCAGTTTTTATTAAGCCGCAAATATTCTTTGCATTTTGATTTTTGGTTCATGTCCTCACCCAAATGCATAATGATCTGGAGCTCTTTTCCATAATTTTCTTATTGCCATTGCATTCAAAACAAAATAGACTATTGAAGTGCAAGAAAACAAATGTTATTGTAATAATCAAGATTTAATAAACAAATAAATTTACGGAAAAACGGGTTTTTTCGCCAAAAAAAGTTTTCACTTAAACACATCCAAAAACCAAAATGCAAAGAATATTTGCCGCTTAAGGTAGCATTCTCAACGTCATTTAATCCATTACCAACCTATAACCTATTTCGCGTTATTTTTTCAAGTTTATTATTATTATTTTTTTTACTTCGGCCTATTTCCGCAACGAACACACTATCTGGTAATTTTGCCAAATCCCTCTTTGTCGAGGGTAGGGTTCTTTAACGTGCCAACATCCATGACACGGGACCTACAGTTTAACGTCTCTTCCGAAAGACTGTGCACCTCTTAAGCCAAATTCCAAATTTTAACATCGACGTTGCCGGCACCGGGGATCGAACCCGGGACCTTCGATCTGTGAGGCCGCTGCACTGACCACTAGACCACAACGCCGATAAAATTTATTATTTTATTGACTAACATTTAAATAAAATCAGTATTGTCGGCACATTACTTAGGTAATATTTGATATATTACAAAAATATCTATTTATTTCCTTGCTAATTTTGGGAGAATTGTGTAGTGAAAAAACAATGACATAATAATGTTAAAAAAAATCTTACCCGATATTTTTCGCTATACAATTCTCCTAAAATAAGTTATGAAATTCCTTGATATTTATTAAATATGTCAATTAGTACCTATAGAATATCAAGTCGATACTGATTTTCTTTAAATTTTGTGAAAAAGCTAGAAAACATAAATAAATCTACGCGAAATAGGTTATAGGTTGGAAAGCATGTTGATACTCCCACCTTAATGAAAACTGATATTTTGAAGTAATTTTGCTTTCTTAATTATTCCACAGGGTGTGGCCCGAACATTTATTAATTAAGTGGCCCCACCCGACCCGAACTCGAGAATCGGGCTGGGCCGCGTAGAGGCCCGAGATGAAAACCCAGCCCGTGCAGGGCTCTATGTACAGGTAACACAGCATATTATGTTTTAATTTAATTATACTTTTAATCTATTGACTTTTTATGTATGGACAGTTCAAATAATTCTCAATTATTATTATACTAGTATATTAAAGTACACGTTTCATAAGAAGCGGTTTTAGCGCACGCGTCTATTTTAATTTTTTACGTAATTTGACACGTGCGCTAAAACGCCTTATGAAACATGTGCTTTATACATTTTTTTCTATTTCACCTTTTATAATCAAGAAAAATACATTTTAAAAAGAAAATAAATCCTTCAAATTTTGTAAATTTTTATGTCTCAATTTTATGTTGGTAATATTATTTTTTATCATAGTAGCCTCTGGACAACAAAAATTATTTTGCAAACTGTCATTTTTTGGTTTATTGACCCATTTTCACCACGAGATTCTAACGTTATTTTAGCGATGTGAGATTTGAAATTGGACGGAATACGTTGTGTGATCCTTGTACATTCGGTACATATACAGAGCGTTCGGAAATTTGGGAGATTTTGCTACGTTTTTTCGAATTTCAAAAGACGTGATTTTACGTCACGGCATTGCAATTTAGTATAGGGAAGATGGAAAATTCAAATAAAGTTGAAGTTAAAATCGACATTGGAAGGTTAGTAGATTGAATTTTGGATAGAATTTGGCAGAAAATGATAGCTTGAAGCATCTACAAAAGATTGATTTATAGATTTATGCAACCAACATACATGACTGTTATCCACACAGAATAAAAAAGTAAGTTATCAAGCTATTTTTCCTCTGCGAAAAATGGGTTTTCTCGTAAATCACAAAGGCCGCGCAAGTCAATAAAATAATAGTATATTATTTAACGAGCGTATAATGAAACGAGGATGAAGTTTACGGCACGAGCCAAAGGCGAGTGTTGTAAATCATCCGAGTGTATTATGGTTCATTAGACGCGAGTCAAATACTGTACTTTATCTAAAACCATCCATTTATACACTGCCTGAAAAAAAGTTGAGTTCATATGGGAAATATAATAATTACACTTGTTGTTTTATGATAACTACACTTGTTGTATTATGGATAGCATAATGCTCTTATTATCAGAAGTATTATTAAATGGTTGTAGATAAAACATTTAAATGTTACCAACATCAAATAAAGAAAAAACGCGTATTGAAATGGCTTCATTACAATACGCAAATGCGTATCGTACTGAGCTTATTATGAACGTGAAATAGAAAAAAACATATTATATCACTTTAAATGCCATAGAAAAATTAAAATAAATATAATTAATTTATTAAAAAATTACATAAACGTGAATGTTATTAGTTATAACTAGTTCAATTATTCGAGAAATGTATGGGATTCGATTTAAAATGAAATCTTTGGTCACTTTTGATGGTTAAACCGGTACATTAAAATTATTCGTTATGTTTATGCAAATTTGTCTGATATGACCGCTAAATTTGGAAAAATTGGAATTTCGTTATCTTAATGCCAAAAAAGTTATAGGGACGACCCGTGCATCCGGTATACGTTCTTGTCATTATCTGGATAATTAATAAGATTGGCATTTGGTTGCGAACCTCTTAATTGGTATTTTAGGGATTTACTTATTTAAGATATTTTATGAAATTATTATTAACCTCCAATGCATTTTCTTTCTAAACTTGATTACTGCTTTTGTTATTTAAGTAAGTAACTTTATTTGAAGACAATTTGTAAACGCAGAAAATGTACTTCTGCTTTGCACCAGTTAAATTAAGTCAATAACGCCATTAAAAAGAAACAAAATAGAATAAACCTCTTAAATTTTTGTCTTTAAAAGTTTCCGGAACTTATTTTAAAATGAAACTTGTTGAGAATATAGGTATATTTAATCCTTTTTGCAGTCTTGGACACTTTATTTTAATACCTTTCATCGCTACTTATTATGAAGTTGTCTTTAAGGTTTTAAAAATAGTTTTAGTAGAGATGAACATTTTATAAAATGATCGTCAGAAAGAGATAACTGTAAATGTTGGTCAGTTTCAAAAGTATTATATAACATTTAAAAATAAAAACATTTTTTAATATTTTTGCGGACATACTTATTATAGTTTTGGAGAAATCAAAAGTATTTTAATCTAACTGAAATTTAGTGATACACTTTAACCTAAACTATCCTCCAAACGGCATATTTATTTCTAAAACTACAAAGTTATTTTTTAATCAGGTTTTACTGGTCATCCACATAAAAATTGTAAAATTCACAAAATACGATTCATTTCTATTTTTTTGCCCGAAGTAAGCGAAATTCTTTTAATTTTTTTAAATTACAACCCTACTTTTTATTTGCTATTTTTAAAGTGCATATTAAGTTATACATAAGTACCAACTTCCCAAATTTTTTTATCTTGTCATTTATAGAATACTAGCGTGTACCCGGCCTGCATTGCAGCCCGGCATTATACGACGTGAGATAATAAGGCGAACAAACCTCAAACTCAACCGTTTGCCACAATTCACATCCATGCATAAAACATAGTCTGTATTCGTCTATTCCGGCTTCGGTGCTTTGGATCGATCGTTGAACGGACCGGGGACCGGTTAGGTTGGGTCGTTCGTTCTCCCTACTCTAATTTATCAGTGTTTATCAGTGTTTCTCTATAATATTATGTATGTATTATACATAAAAACCTTTCTCTTGAATCACTCTATCTATTAAAAAAAACCGCTTCAAAATCCGTTGCGTAGTTTTAAAGATTTAAGCACATATAGGGACAGGACGGGCGATAGCGACTTTGTTTTATACTATGTTAAGATTAAACAAACAAAAATTAATTTAATTGAAAATGATATAAATTTATTTTCAATCAATTAAAAAGCTCCTTTTTGTTTACGTTGCTTATAGCAACGGGAGATTATCGCGATAATTTTGTTAGTTCCTATTAACTTAATGAAATTAATAAGTGATAATTTTTCTGTCAAAAATGAAGTGCTTTATATCTACTGGAAAAACTCACTCAGAATAAAATCAAAATACATTTTGTTGCTAACTTAGAATTTTTATTGATACTAACCAATTTGCTTTATATATCGAACACCAGGGCTAAAAGAGACACATCAAAAATTTAACTAAACTCATGGGAAATATGTTTTTTTAAGTTTCATTTGAAACTATGTAGACATGTAATTTCAGATGTTATGGTTGAAAACAAATTAATGTTTTTAATGTTCCTGAAATTTTAGTAATAAACCTTAGTTACTAACAAGTAGAATCAACTTCTATTGTAAAAATATACTGCGTCAAATTGAACTAAACTCATGGTAAATATGTTTTTTTAAGTTTCATTTGAAATTATGTAGACATGTAATTTCAGATGTTATGGTTGAAAACGAATTAATGTTTTGAATGTTCCTGAAATTTTAGTAATAAATCTTAGTTGCTAACAAGTAAAATCAACTTCTATTGTAAAAATATAGTGCGTCATATTTAACTAAACTCATCGGAAATATGTTTTTTTAAGTTTCATTTGAAACTATGTATACATGTAATATCAGATGATATGGTTGAAAACGAATTAATTTTTTTAATGTTCCTGAAATTTTAATAGTAAACCTTAGTTACTAATAACAAGTAAAATCAACTTCTATTGTAAAAATACAGTGCATTATATTAAACTAAACTCATCGGAAATATGTTTTTTTAAGTTTTATTTGAATTTAAAACTATAAGACATTGTATTTCAGATAACAAATTTGTTATTTAATGTTTCTCACATTTTAGTAATAAAAATGAGTTACTAACGGCTAAAATAAACTTCATTTCTAAAACTCTAATTAGTTACAATTAACTAAAGCCGCTGGAAATATGTTTTTGTAGCATTTTAGCAAAAAAAATTACAATAAGAAAAACTCCAATTTATGAAATTTTCTTACCGAATCTCTTACGCAGCAGAATTGATTCCCGATCATTTTTTCTCGGTTTCACTCATGTTTTTGTTGATGGAAAATTTCCCTCGTCTTCGACTCGGGACCTTGAAAAAAATTATCGGTACTAATTCTGCTGCTAGGGAGATTATAAGTAAAAATTAAAAAAAAACCTTCTATAATGTATGGACTTAATTTCCTTTAAACTAAATTATATAAAGAAAACACTCGCGCATAGACATATTGTGAAAAAGCAGTTTCATCGGACTTCCGCCTACTGCTTTAAACCTAATAATAATAATAATAATAATCCATCTTTAATACTTTTCCGCCAATAAACTCTTTTTGAACATTTCTACAATGAGGAAATTGATCTAATACAACAGGTTTGCTAAGACATAGTTTGTATTTATCGCTTATTTTTTATTAACCCATATTAAATAAATTGCCAGCGCATTAAGACCGCTTTAGTGTTATATCAATTCCAGATTTGCTAGAACAGTGTTTTTATTGGTAGTAATCACAGTGGCGGCTCGTGCCATTTTAGTGAAGTAGGGCCGGGCCAGGTAAACCCTTAGCGCCGCAGGCAAAAAAAATTTTGGGTGCCACGCCCTTTTTTGTTAATAATTCTTGCTTTTGAAGTAGGAAAAATTAGCAAAAAGGCACCTTTTAATGTTGATTTTACCAAGCATACTGAAATTAAATATATTGTTTAAATACCTTCGATTTTTCATGTGTCTTCATTTTTTCCCAGATATGGACCCCATCAAATAAAACACACATAAAACAAAATAATCTATTAGATTCACCACAACCGCACACCCTATCTAATAGTATTCATTATGTATTTCTAAAATTAAAAGGTCGTTAACATAGGTACGTACATTAAATCAGCCGGCCGAACGAAAATTATTTAGTTTACAAACAACCTAACCTAATACAAACAAATCGCGACGCCGGGGACACCTGTTTGAAACGACTAACGTCAAACGGTCAAACGAAGAGCCAGGCTACTCAGAGATTTTTTCCTGCTTGCATTCAAGGTCGTTTTCCAATGTTTTTTATTGATGTGTTATGGCGATTTCGTCATCACTTCGGGCCTCCGCCGTGTGGCGCAAAAGCTACGTTACCGTTTTTCGCATAATCGCTTCCTAAATAGATGGAAATTTGCACCCGACTGTGTTCCATTTTTAAATTATTTTGGTAATTGCTTTGAAAACGAGAATATTAATTTTAATAGGTTTTGGTAATTTGTAAAGGGCAGGACGCTGGACTGGACAGGAGGGCAGGTAGTGCCATGGCACTGTGGCTCTACCCCACGAGCCGCCACTGAGTAATCAGTTCCATTAGCAGCACAGTCTTGTTGAATAATAAAATACTTTTAATACAGCAATTTTCTTACGAAATGAAGTATCTTCTCAATGCGATGCATTTTGTTTCCAGTAAAGCGCGTTCTCTACAATTAAGAAAGCAGAACGTCTCCAAAAACGAATTGTATCCGTTAGAACCTATGATCCACAAGACGTTGGTGGGGGTTCGTAGCGATCGGCAATCGCCGCGCGCCGTAGTATCAGTTTTATTAACGTATTTGTTGCGCAGGTCACATCGTTGTTCGGAGTCTTCTACCTGTCCTGTCTGAATTTAAATTTTATTAATTGTATCTACCAATACCTGTTTCAATTAATTTATTTTTACTTTGTATTTAAGTTTTTTTAATCTTTGCTTGTCAGATAAAACAATAGAATCGGTATTAATTTGCAGAAACCACATAAAATGTCCAATAATATATAAGTTTTTAAGAAAACGCAAAAAATATTTTACTGTTATTCACAATATGTTTTGCTTCAATCTAAACGTTTAAAATGCTAAGTATCAGTTTTAGTCTGATCAGTTTTAAATGATCATTCTAATTTAAAAATTCGATTAAAAAAAAATGAATATGTGAGCTTTATGCATAGCGCATGGTGGCATTACTACAGCAGATTTTATTTCAGCAAACGTTTATTTCAAAAATGAAACAGAAAAAAATCTATGCAGTGGTAGTTGGCCATAGAAGTATGCAACTGTAAAATTTTTGATATTTTTCCAAAATTAAAAAAAAAATTTAAAATTAAAAATCTTAAAAATTAGAAATTTACCAGAAATACAAGCTTAAACTCGTTGCGCCCCCCCCCCCCCCTCCCATTCTACTACTACTAAACAGATGATTGACGCTAATGATGGCGCACAGGCAATCAAATCAAGCGAATACCGCAATCTGCGGAAACCACACATGTCCAGGACATGTTTGTGGTTTCTTCTTTATTGTCGCTTATGAAGCTCGTCGTTTACAACTTAGGTGAAACATGGACGTGTGTACTTTATGCATAGTACTATGCAGTTATGTATGTAGATTCGTTTTCTTAAATAAACCAGTTTTGGGAAAAAGTGGACATGTGTTGTTTCTGCAAATACCGATTCAATAGAAGATTCTTATTTCTCAGAATCCATCATTACTATTGGACTTTATAATCTATGGACGAATTTCATCATCTCAGTATATACAATGTTGCATAATAGATAATCATATGCAATGTTAATTAAACGACAAGAACTACACTAGAAGCTATTTAAATTTTTTAGAACTATACAGTACTGATTTTTATTGGTAAGTATATGCTTTATTGACCGTAGCAAGCAAATATTATTATGGTTCATGTCAAGTTTCATTACAACTGCCAGTCGGAACTAATACAGTGTATAAAACCAGATTAGCAATTTTCGTTGTCTTACAGTTACTGTCACATTTAGTATTAAACAGTGTATAAAGATAATTTGAAGTTTTATAAGGAATAAAAGGCTTTTTTCTCAGTGTAATTGCTGCGTGCACTTATATCTTATTCGTGCTTTCAACTCCTCAACATACCTTATAAATGACCAGAAATAAAAATTTGGTTCTATGTAATATGCACTTTAAAAATAGTCAATAAGAAATTAGGGTTGCCGTTTAAAAAAATTATCGATATCGTCATATCTCTAATTTGAGACAGATTCAGTCCTATGCAGTGAGTACATTGACTTTAAAGTCAATGTTGAAATTATTTCAATAAACATTGACTTTCATTTCAATATTGGAATAAATTGGTATGCAGGATCGACACTTAATTAAAGATTATTGAAATGAATGTCAAGTTTAGATTTGGCAACATTGTTTTTAAATGCTAATTAATTAAAACAGAAGAATATTTGTCTATATAACCTCAGAATTTTGGTCTTCGATTTATTTTTGTGGGTATTTTTGTTTGTGAATTGTTTAAAGTTAAACCCAAAAAAAAACAAGGAAGGTAAGTTTTACATGGGTTTTATAAATATTATTAAAAATATAAACCAATTAGGGTCTTTGAGGCCCCCTGATTAAATAATAGTAAAGCAGATTTCCTGTAGTGACCCATCAGCCAAGTTTTACCAAGCTGATTTGGTAATATATAAAATGTTTTCGTGCTGCACTAAAACATATTCATAATTTTTGCTTGTTATGATTGGTAATGATAAAGGATCACTTCTATCTCTTAGCTGTCGTCGTCAATCATTCCTATAAAAAGTAGGGTACAGTAGGGTTTTTTTTTATTACTAAGAAAAAATCTTTATATAGATCAAAAAAAAAATTAATATGGAACCCCCCTGTATGAAAACTGAAAACATTTTTTATTAATTTAGTTTAAACCAAAAACAAGTTTCTTTTTGCGCCAGCGGATCTGTTTAAAGCATAATAATTACCAAAAAAAGATTAGTTATTTTATCTTTAAAAAGTATAAAAAGCTTAAGTTTAAAAATATTTTTATTTTATATACCTACCTGGAGAAATATTTAATTCGATTTGGGCATACAATTTAATTTATCTTACCTTCGAATTTCATTTTAAAGTAATTCCACAAATAATACTAAATCCATATTCACGGAGATTTAAAATAAACTAGACAAAAAACACTAACTTTTTAAAACAACGAAATGTTTAGGTTATGTTCCTTAAATTGACATCATTTCAAGTTCGCTACCGGGCAAGTTTTCGTTCACGTTAGAATTCTTGACTTTTTTCAATCTTGACTTGAATTTATTTAAATTTTTTCCCTTAGTGCATACCGATTATTGATATTTAGAAGGTCACTTGAGTTAATTTCAATTTCTTGAAAACTCTTATTTCAATTATTGATTTAGAGTGCCTTCCTGCATACCAAACTGCCATATGTTTATTGAAACTTTGTCAAATGTCGTTTTTATGTCATAATTTCAACCTTAACATCAATTCAAGGTGCAAGGGCTAAATGTATCAATATATACAGGGTGTTAGTGAATAAGTGCGACAAACTTCAGGGGGTGCTTCTTTAAGTGATTTTAAGAAAAATAGTTCATATAAACATGGGTCCGAAAATGCATAGTTTTTACGATACAGGGTGTCAAACTTTTAAAAAAAAATCGGATGTTCGTAAATATCTCGATATTCTTTTATTCGATTTTGTTGAAATTTGGTAATTTTATTTATAATAACAAGAGGATAATTTAGCCTCAATTAGATTAAAATTTTTAAGTCCAGTGGCGTCCCGGAAGACAGTCCAACTAATATTTTTGACAACAAAACTGCGCGCCACTGGCTTTTTTAAAAATTATGTATTTTTTTCGAATTAAGCAACTACAAATACAAATATGTTATTTTTTGAGTTTTTTCATATCTTGCTTTGTTTTTGAGAAAAAAAATAGAAACCACTTTATTGCATGTCCCCGGGACAATAAGAGTAAAAAATGTAAACTACTTACTATGCTATTAAGCAATTAATTACACGAAAGTCCTCTTTTGAATTTTAATATTTTAAAATCTATGCGAAAAATTCGAAAGAGAACTTTTGTGTAATTTTAATTGGTTATTAGCATAGTAAGTGGTTTAAATTTTTACTCTTATTGTCCCGGGGACATACAATAAAGTGGTTTTTATTTTTTTTTTCTCAAAAACAAAGCAAGATATGAAAAAAACTCAAGAAATAAAATATTTGTATTTGTAGTTGTTTAATTCGAAAAAAATACATAATTTTTAAAAAAGCCAGTGGCGCGCATTTTTTTTGTCAAAAATATTAGTTGGACTGTCTTCCGGGACGCCACTGGACTTAAAAATTTTAATCTAATTGAGGCTAAATTATCGTCTTGTTATTACAAATAGAATTACCAAATTTCAACAAAATTGAATACAAGAGTATCGAGATATTTACGAACATCCGATTTTTTTTTAAAGTTTGACACCCTGTATCGTAAAAACTATGCATTTTCGGACCCATGTTTATATGAACTTTTCTTCTTAAAATCACTTAAAGAAGCACCCCCTGAAGTTTGTCTCACTTATTCACTAACACCCTGTATATATTTTTAAAATACCTACCACAGCTTAAAATGTTTATACCCGTGTCCAAGTTTTTCCAAAATTTATCCAAAAAAAAATTTGTGTGTGCTTAAGACCACACGACAGAAGTTAAAACTTCAACAAGGTGAAATTAATAATATCGAATAAATATATTTCCTAAAATTGAACAACCCTTGAAAAAAATGCCAGAACATACCTGATATGCAACAAGTGTCTATCTTGTGATCTTAAACACACAAACAACGCAAACTGTTTCCACGTCGATACTGAATGCGACTGATGCGGCGGTCAGTTCGGATTGAATATAGGAGTCGAATTCGAGCGTAACACATCCGAGCGTTACGCGTGACAGACACGCGTGACGGCTCAGTTTAATTCAGTGCCCACAAAAAGTGCTAAACGCGCCTAAAGAAGTTTTCACTTCAAAAACTGTACTGGATTTACTGAATTTATTCCAAGTTACAAACTCACACTGTATATATTACACGTTAGTAAATTGTATTTAACTAACCAACCCAACTAACAGAAACAAGGAAACCCCACTGTTAAAGAAATATTAATCCAACGTTTTTTTTTTTGAAGTGAAAACTTCTTTAGGCGCGTTTAGCACTTTTTGGGGGCACTGAATTAAACTGAGCCGTCACGCGTACACTCGTCACGCGTAACGCTCGGCTGTGTAACGCTCGAATTCGACTCATATATTCAATCCGAACTGACCCTGACCTTCCGGTCTGTTTATTCGTAAACGTTGCCGCTGCCGCATCAGTCGACGTGGAAACAGTGTGCGACACTTGTTGCGTCTCAGGTATGTTCTGGCATTTTTTAAATTATATATTTACGTAGGGTGAAGTAAGGTAATTAGTTTTACCGTAATTGCTTATTTCATGGACCTAATTTATTATGATTTTTGACTTCTGTTGAAGATGGAAAAATTCAAGGGTTGTTCAATTTTAGGAAATATCTTTTTTCGTATGCAGTAAAATTATCCCGTATTCCAAGTTTATGTTATTTTTGAAGTGAAAACTTCTTTAGGCGCGTTTAGCACTTTTTGGGGGCACTGAATTAAACTGAGCCGTCACGCGTACACTCGTCACGCGTAACGCTCGGCTGTGTAACGCTCGAATTCGACTCATATATTCAATCCGAACTGACCCTGACCTTCCGGTCTGTTTATTCGTAAACGTTGCCGCTGCCGCATCAGTCGACGTGGAAACAGTGTGCGACACTTGTTGCGTCTCAGGTATGTTCTGGCATTTTTTAAATTATATATTTACGTAGGGTGAAGTAAGGTAATTAGTTTTACCGTAATTGCTTATTTCATGGACCTAATTTATTATGATTTTTGACTTCTGTTGAAGATGGAAAAATTCAAGGGTTGTTCAATTTTAGGAAATATCTTTTTTCGTATGCAGTAAAATTATCCCGTATTCCAAGTTTATGTTATTTTTGAAGTGAAAACTTCTTTAGGCGCGTTTAGCACTTTTTGGGGGCACTGAATTAAACTGAGCCGTCACGCGTACACTCGTCACGCGTAACGCTCGGCTGTGTAACGCTCGAATTCGACTCATATATTCAATCCGAACTGACCCTGACCTTCCGGTCTGTTTATTCGTAAACGTTGCCGCTGCCGCATCAGTCGACGTGGAAACAGTGTGCGACACTTGTTGCGTCTCAGGTATGTTCTGGCATTTTTTAAATTATATATTTACGTAGAGTGAAGTAAGGTAATTAGTTTTACCGTAATTGCTTATTCCATGGACCTAATTTATTATGATTTTTGACTTCTGTTGAAGATGGAAAAATTCAAGGGTTGTTCAATTTTAGGAAATATCTTTTTTCGTATGCAGTAAAATTATCCCGTATTCCAAGTTTATGTTATTTTTGAAGTGAAAACTTCTTTAGGCGCGTTTAGCACTTTTTGGGGGCACTGAATTAAACTGAGCCGTCACGCGTACACTCGTCACGCGTAACGCTCGGCTGTGTAACGCTCGAATTCGACTCATATATTCAATCCGAACTGACCCTGACCTTCCGGTCTGTTTATTCGTAAACGTTGCCGCTGCCGCATCAGTCGACGTGGAAACAGTGTGCGACACTTGTTGCGTCTCAGGTATGTTCTGGCATTTTTTAAATTATATATTTACGTAGGGTGAAGTAAGGTAATTAGTTTTACCGTAATTGCTTATTTCATGGACCTAATTTATTATGATTTTTGACTTCTGTTGAAGATGGAAAAATTCAAGGGTTGTTCAATTTTAGGAAATATCTTTTTTCGTATGCAGTAAAATTATCCCGTATTCCAAGTTTATGTTATTTTTGAAGTGAAAACTTCTTTAGGCGCGTTTAGCACTTTTTGGGGGCACTGAATTAAACTGAGCCGTCACGCGTACACTCGTCACGCGTAACGCTCGGCTGTGTAACGCTCGAATTCGACTCATATATTCAATCCGAACTGACCCTGACCTTCCGGTCTGTTTATTCGTAAACGTTGCCGCTGCCGCATCAGTCGACGTGGAAACAGTGTGCGACACTTGTTGCGTCTCAGGTATGTTCTGGCATTTTTTAAATTATATATTTACGTAGAGTGAAGTAAGGTAATTAGTTTTACCGTAATTGCTTATTCCATGGACCTAATTTATTATGATTTTTGACTTCTGTTGAAGATGGAAAAATTCAAGGGTTGTTCAATTTTAGGAAATATCTTTTTTCGTATGCAGTAAAATTATCCCGTATTCCAAGTTTATGTTATTTTTGAAGTGAAAACTTCTTTAGGCACGTTTAGCACTTTTTTGTGGGCACTGAATTAACCTTGTTGAAGTTTTCACTTCTGTCGTGTGGTCTTAAGCACACACAATTTTTTAATTTGTTCGCCTTTCTCTTTACTGTGCAATATTAAGTCTATAAAACTTTAGTCGAAAAATGTCACCACCCACCTCGTCTCCCCTTTTGTCGGAACGTCATTCTTTAATCACCAAAAAAACTTTGTCAAAATGAGACTTGCCAATTTTTTTTCGGCGACAGATAAGAAATAATTCCTCTAATTCTACATAGACGTTTGACTAATGTTTCCAATATTCCTACATGACATTCTGCAACTGATATACAATTTAACATAAAATATGTGCTTCAACGTCACCTACTATTTCGAGTTTGACAATATCACGTTTTATCTAAATTGTAATCCTGCACAACGTATTGTATGTACAATAATGTACATATCTACGAGAGGATATTGTACTGCAGTTTCGCATAATAACCACGCTTTAAAATGGAGTAAAGGGCCCTGATAAATAATAGTAGTGCGACATATCCGAAATAGAGTGATTTTGGAGATACACTTTAAAATTTAGAGTGTAATATGTTTACGAATGGTCGGAATATACGACATTTATGGCATTAATTAATCTTAGCGATGCAATTGCTGGTAATATGAAATTAAATTTAAACTCACGTGAAATTAGTTTACATGATGGATGATTTTATGAATTAATTTTGGACTTTCATTGCCATTATTTGTTTTAAATCACAACGTTTCAACTGGTATGTATCTCCAGTTATCTTTGGGTGAATACTAAATAAAAAGTAACTACAGCTCCAGTTGTAGTACTACCGTGCGAGCAAAACTTATTTGCATCAAAGAGGGCTTGGATTAAAAAACGTAAAGTTTGGTTTAGATCACAATGATATGGGGACGATATATCTAACCAAAACTAGGTTAAAATTTGGTCAAATTCATATTATGACATGATAATATGCCAAACTAATGAGTAATAAAATAAGTAGACAAATACAAATTTATTTTTGTTGTTTACAAAATTAACAAAGTAAGAATATACAGAAAGAAAAAGAAAAATAATTACATAAATTGCCGAAAACGCCAAGCATAAATTCACACGCCTCTTCATATTTTAGAAAGTGTTGACTAGCATCTCTGGAGAAATGTTACCACATTCTTGGATATTCCTTTCTTGTAATTGTTCTAAATTTGCAACTGGTGTTTTAAAAATAGTGTTCTTTAAATGAGGAAAAACGAAGCAATCCATAACCGTTAAACAATGTGATCTAGGTGGAAATTCAATGTCTGATCGAAAACTGTCAACAATCTGTCGTCGAAAAAATTGCGTAAGTAGTTAATAGTTTCGGCGGCTGTATGGGCGGTTGCACCGTCTTGTTGGAAATATCCAAAACGTAGTTCGTCGTCAAGTAATTGCTCCACAAATGGATTCGAAATATTGTCTCTATACCGCTGTACTGTAACTGTGTCATGGAAAAAAATAGGACCAACAATTCTTCTTCGGGAAACAGCTAACCAGACACCAATTTTTTGAGGGTGCAATGTGGACTCTACAACAAAAAAATGGGGATTTTCACTACTCCACATGCGTGCATTCTGAGAATTCACTTAACCGGAGGGGTGGAACCAGGCTTCATCCGAAAAATATGTCAGGTCTAATAAATCATTTATTTCCAATAAATTTTGGGTAAACCATTGATAGTAATTCCTGCGTCTTTCAAAATCTGCGGCTTGTATTTCCTGGAATACTTGCACTTGCACTTTATAAGGAAATAAATTTAGCTGCTTCTTAAGAATAGTCCTGCATGTTCCATAAGATCTTCCCACTTCTTGGGACAGGCGTCCTATACAATTTGTTAGCGTTCTTTGCATTATTTCACCAACGTTTGCAACAAGTTCTTACATATGGTCTTCCTGCTCCTTTCTTGTGTTGTATAGAACCTGTTTCCCTAAACACAGCCACGGTTGTTTTCAGGCAATGATAAAAATCCCCAGCATTAAAAGCAACATAAGAAAAATGTTCGTGAAAATCGTCCATGCACAAACCCGGATTGTATTGCCACTCACCATTTACTCTAACACCGTTTCGAAAATACGCTTCAGCCATGAATGTTTTGTGCTGTTCCGTAAAGCCCATTATGTGAATTGTTCAAGAAATTGGAAAAATTAGCGATGAATCAAATTACTTGTAACGACTGTCAAAGATGACGGAATAACTGATTGATTGTTAATTCAGGTAGTTACTGACACCCAACAGGTATTAAGTTCCACGGCTCAGCATTACGTCCTTAGATGCAAGGCCCTCTTTGATGCAAATAATTTTTGCTCGTCAGTCCCCTTAAATTACGACAACCGCAAAAATGAACTTAACACGATAATTAAAATAGCACACAATAACGGATTTAATTCGAATATCATTAATTCATTATATTTTGATCCAATTTCTGATAAAAATAACCCCCCCCCCCCCCCCCTTAAAAAATCAGGAGTTTATAGATAAGTTGTACCGAATGCAATAGCTCATAATAATATATAGGTCAAATAGAAAGAAATTTTAATTTATTAGATTTAATGAACATAAGGCATCTTATTTGTTAAACAAAGAAAACTCTAATTTCCTAAAATTTTGTTTGGAGACAGGTCATTGTTTCCCAGATATTAATAATTAAAAAAATTTGTTTAATGTTCCAAAACTGAAGAAACTTAATATCTTAGAATCAATAGAAATTTACAAACACAATAAGAACCCTACCATAAACATACTAAATAGTCAAACAGACCTGTGAAATTCCCCGCTATTCACAATACTTAAGGATAAATAACTAACTTAAGAAATAATTATCTGTATTAAATTGCTATAAACATCTTTTATCAAATCTATACAGGGTGATTCACGGTGGATGGAACGTTAGACGTTTCTGACGAACCAGTAAAGGAATCGTTCTGAAAATTTGGTCGCGTACATAAACGAACATGCTCTACCAACCTAAAATATTTTTTACAATACAGTGTTGCCGCTTCCACACAAAAATAATAGTAACTTCGATTTTTTAAATGCAACCCCATATATTTGATTTTATTTTCGAATCCCCCATTACTTTCCTTACAATTTTTATTAACTCTACTCTATACTTCTCGTGTATAGTAACATACGTAAACATCAGTTTTTGTCATGGCTAACTTACTAATAACCGAATAAAAATTGAATTTTATAGAAAATTTAACAAATTATGCTTAATACGTCAAAAAAATGGTTAAACCAGTTAGTTAGGTACAGGTATGATAAACAAGAATGAAGTAAAATTTTAGCAGCTTTTCAAATCCGTAATAATATACAGGGTGTTACATTTGAAAAAAAGGACTTATGGTCACTTTTTCAAGTTACCAGAATAAGTGTATTTTTCAACCACCCTGTATATTGCAACTAAGATTTGGGACTAGGGTAAAGAGACTCATGGTTTTAGTTAACTATTTACCAAATTTCAGGGTTTCAGTGTTTTAGAGTTCAAAATTATCAGCATTTTTAAAAGTGACGTTTTTGGACAAAAAACGGAAATTAATTTATATCTTAGAAACGGTAAGAGATAAGTATAGAGTGAGTTAATAAAAATTGTAAGGAAAGTAATGGGGGATTCGAAAATAAAATAAAATATATGGTATTGCAAATGCAAAAGTTACTATTATTTTTGTGTGGAAGCGGCAACACTGTATTGTTAAAAATATTTTAGGTTGGTATAGCATGTTCGTTTATGTACGCGACCAAATTTTCAGAACGATTCCTTTACTGGTTCGTCAGAAACGTCTAACGTTTCATCCACCGTGAATCACCCTGTATATAACAGTACACCGTAATTTTTAAGGTATTCAGTTTGACAATGTAGTAATACTACGAAACTGCAGTCACTAATATTTTTAAAATAAAGTGATATTATAATAAAGTAACTTACTCATGTTGTTTTTGTTAATATGTAATATCACAAAGTAACGGACTACTCAATCCAACATTTACCGAAGTTTCAATACTAATATCCAACTCTTAAATTACTTAGAGGGCCCTCTGTTATCGATAGGGCCAACCGCCAAATTAGAAATCGCCGTTTCCTTTATTTTCTAAAAGGATCCATTCGCCCGGTTTTATTTACATTTTCGTTAAATGTCGCGTATGAAGGTTTTAAAGAAGACTTATTTATTATATAGCCGTAAAAGGTGGCATTGGATAAAAGGTTGGATATTGCCACAGACATGTAATACTTATATCGGGAGACCAAACAAAATATACCAGACTTCAACAGGGTGCCATTAACAGGGGCGGCTCGTGGTATTTGAAAGTGGTGAGGCACAGTTGAAATTTTTTTTTTAGCAAGAGGTTAGATTTTGAAGTTTAGACAAGTTTTTTAAATCGCTACCACATTTTGACCAAACTTTGTCGCTATTATTTTTTGCAAACAGAAAACACGGCCAGTGAAATAATTTGTTTAACGTTACACTACCAGTAATAAGCTAGTCGTACTTTTCGTACCAAGTGTTTTGAAAGCTCCGATTTGATTTCCCCACCCCAACGATAGTAACAAGACGTTTACTCAAATCTGGAACAGGTCGCTTTACTTCTTTTACTATGTACAATTTATCTTCATAGGAATTACTTGAAAAGTTCTGCTCATTTAATAAAAAATTAACAAGATCACAAGTAGGATTGCGAATGTTTACATTTACCTGGGGAAGTTGTGACGCTATGCTAAGTCCCGCTGAATCAATTTTTCGCCAATAAGCACAAAACAAATAAACTAATAAGTAATAAAAGTACTGTAATATTAATATTTTAGAAAAATCAGTACGGAAAACCACAAAAGTATTTACCGAAAACTATAATAAAATACAATGCACTATGCACTCTCTCTAAACTCTAAACTTTCAACGGACAACCTGTTAATCTAATAATAGCATTTCTCCAAATACCGTGTCGCGGCGTTCATCTTTATAGATTAGATTAGTCGCATTAAATTTACGTAGAGAGTTGAGGCTGGCCTCAGAAGAATGTTTTTATGCGCTATTTAAAGCTAGATTCGACTGGACTATTACGGGTATCATACATCACATTAGATATTTTCACTAATACGCTAGACAAGGAAGCGGGAGGCCGGGCCTCTAACCATATACGACCGCATGCAGAAATGAGATGGATGATAGATGATATTTCTAACGAAGCGCGTTAAGATTGATGGCCAGAGATCTCAAAGCAAAGTAATATTCTGTGTTGACGGCATTAATCTAATGGATATATTTTATGCAAATAGTAAAGTAATATAAATTTGTAATTTATTTAATTTGCAAAATTATTGGTGAGGCACTGCCTCACCTGCCTCATAGGAGAAGCCGCCACTGGCCATTAATGACAGGTGATGCGGCGAGTTCTTAGATTAATTTGACTTTAGTACCAGCCCCTCGGAAACAGGTGCAATAGCAGCTCCATGTAAAATATGTACGTTTCGAAAATGTTTCCAAAATTGTAGCCAACAGCCAAGTTTCCTTTTTGCCTCTGAAACAGAAACATATTTTTCCATACATTTACCAAAATATGTCTAAAATGCTAGTTGGACAAGTTTTAATTGGCCCCTTGAAGATTCAAAAATCACTAAACCATGCTTGCATAAACTCAACACAAAATATCGAACGAAAGTTTTGAATAATGGCCTCTTGTCATGGAATGGAATAAAGTGTGAGCTGATAAATAGAGCAAAATATCTGATAGATGTAGTAATTTTGAAAGTGAACTTCAAAACCTCATGTGGCGTGTTTACGTATTCGCAAAGCGGGCATTAGAATATCGCAACAATGCATTTCGTATTCATACACTTCCGGATATTCTGTTTCGCTGGCTACCCTGGTTTAAATTATGTTCATGTAGGAAATATCGGATTTATCATACTTCCAACCCTAACGGTTCTGGAACTGATTGAACATAGTATAATATGGTAATATACTCTTGATTTATACGGTGGCTTAGTTTTAGTTTAGTATATTTTGTTTACTATTATTCGGGAGAAAATGTAATAAACTGTACCTGTTGTGCAGTTTAATTAATATTGACGATAACTGGCTATATTAATTATACACAAAATATGGTCCATAGTACAGTTGTATTCATAAAAAAAGCGTACACGAACAAGAATGAGAGGAAACCTTAACCATATTTGCGAAAAACCGGCTTATCGCATGTTAAAGGATATTAAAAATGCAAAGTATTGGCGTTGGACGTTAGTTCAATAGAATAACAAAACTAATTTTTTTTATTTTATAAAAATTACAATAACAAAAACGTGTAAGGTGACATTCTCACACCCGTATGCACCGTTTGTGGATTGTAATCCCAGTTCCCCGATCCAGTTTTTGTAATCTTTTGTTCGTAGCTATGCACCGTCAGTAGATTATCTAATCCGGACTAGAAATCTAACAACGTCGGAATCGCAAGATTTTTTCGACAGTTGAGGAATAAATGTCAAAAATTTGTCAGTTTTTTTGGTTTAATTTTCAAAAATGAGTGAAAACTCAAAAAGAATCACCAATTTTTCCCCAGAAGTCTCATGAGGATACTGCTACAACCTGCCAATTTCATCGAAGGCAGAAAAACAAACAAAGTTTCGAATGGTGATAAATCTGAAGCTTGGAAGCGAGTTCACGAAGAATTCTTTTTGTTTTTAATTGTTCTTGCAATGGCCGTTGTAACTCGATTTAAAATTCTGGAAATCGTACTCTCATGGCAGCCAAGAAAATCTCCAATTGTAGTGTGATGCTCTCCACAAGAGTACAGACGCAATGTGGCCAGGAACTGGTTCATCGGGGTTATACTATTATTTTTAAAACAAATAATATTATAGTAGATCCAGGAGTAGTCACCAAGAGTCCATCTAATCCCATTGCACTCCCTTCTATTTATAAACTTGCAAGTCATTTTGGAATTTAATTCCTTCTTCTATGTTTTCCAGGAAGCTGAGAACTGTAGGTTTTGTGAGGCGAAATCTTCGAAAAAATGAATAATTGTCCATTGAGTCAAAATAATCACTTCTTTCCTAGATTCTGCGAGGAAAATCAAAGTTGATGATGTCGGGGATATCTAGGTCATCATCAATGAATATTTCGTCCTCTATAAAGTTCATTTTATCCCGAAATAATAAAAAAAATTTCAAAAAAATAGTGCCAAAATTGGACTTTGAGGTTATACGTCGATCGCTAATCCACGCTTCGTTGACCGATTAGATAATCTGAAGCTTAAACCACATTTTTCTTGCGGTCCATGTAAACATTTAACCTAATCCGCAAAATTTGCTTACGGTGCATTTGGGTGTCAACACGTCATTTAATCCATTACCAACCTATAACGTATTTCGCCTTGCTTTTTTAAATTTATTATTAGATTAACTAAGATTTAAATAAAATCAATATCGTCGGTACAATATTTAGGTAATATCTGACATATAACAAAAATATATATTCATTTTATGGCTAATTTTGGGATAATTGTATAGTGAAAGAACAATAACATAATAATGTTTAAAAAAAATCTTACCCGATATTTTTCGCTATACAATTCTCATAAAATATTTAATGAAATTCCTTGATATTTATTTAATATGTCAATTATTACCTATAAAATATGAAGACGATAATGATTTTATTTAACTTTTGTGTAAAAGCTAGAAAAATTAAATAAATATACGCGAAATAGGTTATAGGTTGGCAAGCATGTTAATACTTCCACCTTAACAAGAATAAATAAAATCTAATATTTGGTCATATATCCTTGTTTTTCTATTACTTGAGCCAGTCTATTCGGAATTGACTGAATTATAGTTGATACAATATTTGGATCAAGCTCTTTCCAACACGCATGATTGTATTATTTCCCATAAATCTTTTGAATTTTGTGGCCTAAAATTTCGATTATATATATATTTTTTTTAAAATTATACCCCAAATATTTTCAATTGGATTGATATCGGGACAATAAGCCCCAAGGCACAGTTAAAAGAATAATATGTTATATTCTTTTAACTGTGCCCAAGGCAGCACTTCCACATTATGGGTTTAAAACTAGTGACAGCATTAGCAGTGTGGACTGGACATTTATCTTGTTGAAATATGAAAGTATTATTGGGATATATTGGCTCAGCAGATGGTAACAATATGTTTTCTAAAATGTTAATGTTATTTCCGGCATTAAATCTTTCCTCTATTCGCCAGCAAACACCAGGTCCATGAATACTTATCTATACATCTACAGAGAAACGCCCACGTCTAGAAGTGAGGGGGTTAGTATATCGCTCTTCAAACCTGTTTGGACTGTACAAACGAATTTGTCCGTTATTAGTCGACTAGAACGTCATTTCATCAGTAAAAATGACCCTGTTCCAAAATTGAGGATTGCGGTATATATAATTGAAATTTAAAGAAAAAATAATCCTTGATTGTCGCTGTTCTTCGGTAGGGAAATTTTTTTTTACAGCTGGTCGACATTTTAGTTCAGATTCCTTGACTCTCCTGCTGGCGGTAGGTTGGGAGGCAGGAAATGCTGTATCAATAACAGCATCCCTTGCAGTTGCAAATGGACTATTTCTTAAATATCCTAAAAAGCAGCATCCTGTTCAGGGTTGGAACGTTTGGGACGACCTGAACCAATTTTCCTCTTTAGGGACCAGCGTTGCTTAATTTTCAATATAGTTTTTTTTTCTTTTTTATTCAACTGCGCTACAGCGCGGATTGACCATCCTTCTTCGATTCTTAATACAATTTAAGCCTTTTCAACTTCAGACAACTGACGAGGCATTTTTATATTTTTCTGTCAAAGTTTATCAAACGTTACCACCATGCAGTTTCAAAATTAATTACACCGACGCCAATGTTTTGCATTTCTGATAATCTATGACGTGTGATAACCTCCAATAAACAATAATTTAGACAAGCCGGTTTTACGCAAATATGACAAAACTTACCACTCATTCTAATTATTCTTGTACGCTTTTTTTATGAATACAACTGTACATAATACTAAAAGTTTCATAACAAAGCCGAACAATAAGCAATACATTTAAAAAAGTTATTTCAATTTAAAAAAATAATGTGCAGGTTTAGGAAAATATTTTAAACAGATGGCTTTTAAAATTGAATTTTACAAAAAGCACAAAGCAGTATTTTTTTTTTAATTTTGCTTAAACATTGTTTCCTAAAATTGGAATTATTTTTTAAACATTTATGTTTTTAATAACTTTTTAGTATTATGTTTAAAATAAACAACTGTATTTACTAAAGGGGTCTACAGGACCCCTTACACCGCTTAGGGGGAATTGCCTTCGGCTAATTTATATGAATTTTTAGTATTTTTAGATCTTGACGTCCTAAGTGAAAGTGTCCATGGCCGTAATCAAATTCTATGACTAGTTTTTGGGTTATGGCCTTCTAAAGTGGGTAATTTTTTACTGTCAGATTTTCTGCATTGCCTGAATTTTCACTTGTTTCTTAAAAACTATTAACTTTTTTTCTTCCTTATTTACATTATTGGTGAAAAATAAGGCCCTAAGTTTTCTTTCACTTATAAATGAATAAAATATATACAGGTTGTTAACTAATATTATAGGCGGATCAAATAATTAGAAAAGCATGACCTCTTCAATGTACACCGAAAAGTTAAGGAAATGACGAATCGACGGCGGAAACCTACTGTGGCAATTCTAAGAGACGAAAACAACAAAATAATTCTGGGGATAGAGGCGAAACTAAAAGGATGGAAACAATACATTGAAGAACTTTTTAATGATAATAGACCGGAGACCCCACCAGCTACAAACTTCGAATCAAACGAAAGAGGACCGGAAATTACGAAGAGCGCGGTCATTCACGCTATCAGGGCCCAGAAGAATAGAAAGGCAACTGGCCCAGATAACATCCATGCTGAGGTAATCAAAGTAATAGCGGACAACGAGGGTACAGGACTGGACATTCTAACATCATTGTTCAATGCTATTCGTAGAACAGGCATCATACCCCTCGACTGGCTTAAGTCAACTTTCATAAGGCTGCCAAAGAAAGTGAACGCATCAAAGTGCGATGACTATAGAATGATTAGCCTCATGTCACGTTCTTAAAATATTTCTAAGAATCATTCATACACGTATATACAAAAAGTGTGACATTCAAGTAGATAGAACGCAGTTTGGGTTCAGAAATGGTTACGGCACTCGCGAAGCACTTTTTTTACTCAACGTGCTAACGCAAAGGTGTAGAGATATGAACGTTAACGTATATACATGCTTTATCGATTACCGTAAAGCTTTCGACTGCGTAAAGCACGATAAGCTTATCGAGATTCTTGGTAAAACTGGTATTGATGACGAAGAGGTTAAAATTATTTCACATCTATACTGGCATCAAACAGCAGAGGTTAGGTTGGAGGGTGAAACATCTGATACCGCACCCAACTAGCAATTTTAGTCGCCGCTACGTAACCTCGACTACATAAAGAACTTTAAAGTTAGTGTTACTAGTATCGGGAACCGTTTAGGCACCGTTTCTTCACCACGTTGTTACCAAAATGGGGAAAGATTTTGCAGTAACGTTTACGTGCCTGTATCGTTACCGGAACTGTAAAATTTACGTTACGAGACCGTTTCAGGAACGTCGCGAACCCGTAAATGTATGGTAATTTCAACCAAAATGGGACTTTTACCCATCATGCCTTTTAAACCTTGAAGATATTTATTTGGTCTCTCTTTCTTTCAAGTAAAATAATGTATCTTGTGTTTGCGTCTCTAAATAATATATTTTATCAACTTCACAATATGTCAATTTATATTTTTTGTTTACTTACCTAATCATTTAAAATAATATATCAATATTTAGGCTTTAATTTTTCGTAAAACAAAAACGCATAAAATTTTTCTGTGAAAATTAATTATGATAAATCTGAAAATAACAACTCCCACTCAAAATAAAGCCACATGAAGAAAAAAATACTTAAAATAGAAGAAATGCTAAAATATAAAAATATTTACTTTAAAGAGTTAGCAGTTTTAAAAGGTCTCTAATGATTAGAAACCGTAAAAAATAAAGGGTTTTGTTATTAAACAGATAATATAGGACGTATATTGTGTACTTTTACGCAAATTAAAATGTTTCCACAAATGGCGTCCCAATTTTTCTATAAAACATGGCGGAATATTACCTCTAATTCGTTAAAGTAGAATTTACTTATGCATAAGTAGCGAGTTCACAAAAAATTCTACTTTAAAGTTAATTTAACTCTATAGTAGAATTTGTTACCTACAAATTCAAATTTTTGTTACTCTGTGGTAACAAACACGGAGGCGCTACCTAGAAATTATCCTTTGAAGTTATCGTTACATTAAAGTTTCTATTTGGAACTTAAAAGTAATAATTCGTCAGTTTTGGAACTTCGTAGTTATTTCCGTTACTTCTTTAAATTATGCCGAACCCGAGTACGTGCACTTGACAGGAACCCTGTCGGGTTTTTAGCTGCGCTTCTTTAAAGGTCCGCTCTAAACTAACCTTAAAATTAATTGTGTGTTGTCTGTGTGAGTCAACATGGATTGTTTTAAAATTGTGGCAACGAAGGAAAAGCGGAGGGTATATTCACTCACACCAGTGGGAAAAAAACAAAACTATTTTCTGGCCAGAACATCTCGCCCAATCTCAGAGGGAACTCTTAAGGCAAGATGCCAGCTGTGTTATTTATTAAGTTCTCACTTTTCTATAAAATGTAGAAGAATGACGATATTTTCGTTCTCGAATTATTTTTCGTCTAGCTTCCATTATCGTGCACTTTTTTACTGCTTCAGTATACTACACGCTTACTGCTAAGAACTAAATTTATATTGAAAAGGAAATGTGTCCTGTATAAGATTTACGGTAAAAGTTAGTTTAAAGTAATTTGGTCTTGTAACCACTACTATAAGGTAATTTTTTAATAGTTTGAAAGGTCAATATTACTTTATAGTAAGAAAACACAGAAACGCTTACGAATCGGTTACTTTACAATGTTACATAGAAGTGGCTAACTGTATGGTATTTTTATTGTCCCTATGTGGTTGTGGGTACCTTTAAAAACACTTTGTAGTCACGCCGACTTTAAAGTCACATTTTTGTCGTTATGGCGACAACTATTTTTTACTTTAAAGTTTTGGTGTTATACAAGTAGCTAAACCTTGACGCGACACGGTTCTAGCAACCCTGAAACTTACCACAAAGTAATGGCCCTATATGGTCACAAAATCAGGTAGGTGTTACGCAAATTCCACTAATTTTTCTGACTTACTAGAGGCTTAAACTTCATAGTAAGTTATTTGGTATCAATTACTATTTTTTTACCTAAACATAGTAACAGTGTCAATCAGTGACGGTTTCTATAACTTTGATGCTAGTTGGGCAGTGATAAGGAAGGGAGTAAGACATTTTGTCACCTTTGCTATTTAACATCTACTCCGAAGCTAACTTTAGCGAGGCGCTGGAGAATATAACGAAAGGCATAAGAGTGAATGGCATTGTGATAAATAATCTTAGATATGCGGATGACACTGTAATTCTCGCTGGTAGCTTGGAGGACTTACAGTTTATGATGAATCGCATAGTGAAACACAGTGAAGAGTACGGCCTATGCATGAATATGTCCAAGACTAAGCTGCTTGTATTCGCAAAAACAAATATTAATGCTAACTTAACAATAAATGGCACAAATATAGAACAAGTTGAAAGCTTTAAATATCTGGGCACAATTATTAACAACCAATGCGACTCCAAGAAAGAAATCAGATCCCGAATAGAACAGGCCAGAAAAGCATTTATAAATATGAAACAGTTTCTCACAAGATCTGAACTTGGCCTACAGTTACGAGTGCGCATGATCAGATGTTACAGATTTTCCGTGTTGCTGTACGGGTGCGAGGGATTTGGACTCTCGATCCAATTATGGAGAAAAGGCTAGAAGCTTTTGAGATGTATCTGTACAGGCGCATGTTAAGAATATCGTGGGTGCAAAGGGTGCTCGCCAGAATGGGAAAGCCGCTCGAACTTTTAAATATTATTAAGGAGAGAAAAACAGGGTACATCGGGCACTAATGAGAGGGGAAAAATATGAGCTGCTTAGACTGATCATTGAGGGCAAAATTCGGGGCAAAAGATCAATTGGAAGAAGACAGAACTCATGGTTAAAGGATTTGAGAAGTTGGTTCGGTTGCACTTCCGCGGACATTTTTAGAGCAGCAGCATCTAGAATATTCTAGAATAATGATTGCCAGATGGATCGCCAACCTCCGACAGGAGACGGCGAATTAAGAAGAAGAAATAATTATAATAATATTTAAAAATTATGAAAATCCAAAAAATCCATATTACCAATTTTTTGTATTTTGAAAACGGCTATACAGTGTCACCAGTAAAGTCCGCATCATATGAGATTTGTTTTTATTAATATAGCTATTCGAAATTTGACTTTGGCATCAAGTTCTGCTTCCATCGAGATGAAAATTAAGCAAAAAAAAATAGTAATCACGTGATTCGCATTATCTGCCAAATTTTAATTTTTTTACCAAAAATTAATTCAAAAGTGGGGTTATTTCTGAAAGTATCGAAAATATTTATTAGAAAAAGTTTTTTAAATGCAGTTTCTAATAATAGTAATAAGATAATTTTGATTTTTTACCTATATTTTGTAAATTGCACCACTTTTGCAAAATAAGACTCAACGCAACCTACATAAAACTTCTTAGTTTTGAATTTATTTATTTCACCATTTGAGGGGTATATAGGAAGGGCTAAAGACACCTGACATTACAGCATCCTCGAGAACTTTTAGGAGAAATCATTTTTCCTCCCCTGGTAGGGTCGACTCCGAAGGGTGGTAACGGTCAAAACCCCGCCCCAATCCTTCTTCCTGTCAAATCATTCACAATTTCCATCAAAAAACACTGGTGTACACAAAAACCGAGAAAAAGGTTTGTTGACCGTTCATGGAGGAGGGGGGGGGGGGGGGGGGGAGTTAAAAACTTTTTGAAATATTATGATTCAGCGAGCTCGAAAGTGGGGTTGGGGGTCTTTAATATAATCAGTTAAAAAAAAGTCAAATTAAAACATGTAGAATAGGTAAATAGCCTTGTTGCATTTTATGCTTACATATCTTTTTCTATTTCACGTTCATAATAAGCTCAGTACGATACGCATTTGCGTACCTATCGTAATGAAGCTATTTCAATACGCGTTTTTTCTTTATTTGATGTTGGTAACATTTAAATGTTTTATTTCATTGACTTGCGCGGCCTTTGTGATTTACGAGAAACCCCATTTTTCGCAGAGGAAAAATAGCTTGATAACTTACTTTTTTATTCTGTGTGGATAACAGTCATGTATGTTGGTTGCATAAATCTATAAATCAATCTTTTGTAGATGCTTCAAGCTATCATTTGCTGTCAAATCCTATCCAAAATTCAATCTACTAACCTTCCAATGTCGATTTTAACTTCAACTTTATTTGAATTTTCCATCTTCCCTATACTAAATTGCAATGCCGTGACGTAAAATCACGTCTTTTGAAATTCGAAAAAAAGTAGTAAAATTGCCCGAATTTCCGAACGCTCTGTATATGAACCGAATGTACAAGGATCACACAACGTATTCCGTCCAATTTCAAATCTCATATCGCTAAAATAACTTTAGAATCTCGTGGTGAAAATGGGTCAATAAATCAAAAAATTACAGTTTGCAAAATAATTTTTGTTGTCCAGAGGCTACTATGATAAAAAATAGTATTACCAACATAAAATTTAGACATAAAAATTTACAAAATTTGAAGGATTTATTTTCTTTTTAAAATGTATTTTTCTTGATTATAAAAGGTGAAATAGAAAAAAATGTATAAAGCACATGTTTCATAAGGCGTTTTAGCGCACGTGTCAATAAAAACTCGCCACTTTGTGGCTTGTTTTTTAAAATAGACGCGTGCGCTAAAACCGCTTCCTATGAAACGTGTACTTTAATATACTATTTTAAATATTCTGTTTTGCCAGCTACTAAAACCATTTTCATCCAGGAAATATCGTATAAAGTGTTCTATCATGCATTCTGCCTTAACGGCTCAGTATGTTATATGTATGAATTTGAATAGCATAAAGGATGTTTGATTGAAAAGGGTATATGGTATATAATATAAAATTTTGATTAAACTAGTCTAGGTACTAGATATAACGTTTCAAAATAAAAATGTTTAAATTATGTGCACAGATAAAGTGTACACTGCATAAAGAAAAATGTAATTTTAGTAACCATTCGTTGACAATTTTGTTACCTTTGAAGGGTTGTGTTAATTCGTTTTTGTATTTTTCATTACATACTACCTACATCTTGTGAAATATTACATAAAATGTAGAGAAATTTTAATTAACATAATATGATTAAAAATAGTTTAAGAGGTGAGGGGTGAGAATGTAATGATATATTATTTTATTTTTGTCAAAAATTAAGGTCAATTAAACCAAATTTGACCGTTACGCCATACAAAGTTATAGGAGTAGAGGGAGTTCTTTATATGTCGTTTTTGGGGTTATTGAGGTTTGGGAACCCATTTTTGATAACTATAAAACGGGGCGAGGGTAATAGGGGATGAAATACATTTTTCTTACAACCCACCCTTGGGGGTTAAAATTTTTATAGGAATTTCTGTATCTCAGAAACTAAAACTAATGGAGATCTAAAAATTTTAATTTAATTTCCTTTAATAAAATGTTAATATACGTGGTTCATCATTTTTTAAAAATTCACTTCAGGGGTAGATAAAAGGGGCTTAGTCTATTTTGAGGGGGGGTACAACTTTCTATAATTTAAGCTATATTGCTGAAAATTGATACTATGCTTGCTCAGTTAAAATAAGAAACAATACTTGTTTTGGGAAAATTTGCCCCTAGGGGGTAGAAATGAAGGGGGTAAGTTTTCAACGCAACCGCTAGATAAAAAGTAAGTAAAAATTTTTAGACAAATTCGTCGCTTGGAACAAATAAACGTGTGTTGAGGTATCTTTGAAAGTTTTGCCCCTAAAGGGGGAAAAGAGGTAGGTACCTATAGGAATTTATAGTAAAAAAAATATTTTTTGACCGACTTTCTTGAAACTCAAATACTAAAATATGTACTTATTAAAACTCGTATTAGTCTTATTTCTTATTTTTTTAATAATCTGTTCCTAAAGGGATAAAAGGGGAGGTATAAAAGATTCTATTGGGAAAATATTTTTGATCCGAATTTCTTGAAACTCAGCATAAATACTCCAAACACGTATTTCTTATTTTTTTGAAAATCTGTCCCTACATGTGTGAATTTTTGTTTTACTGAAAATAAATCTCTAGCGTTCTGCGGGCCATTTTAATATCCATATTTTGTAGTAAAAAAATTACAATACATAATATACTAAGCACAGTAGATTCCCGACTCCCGATTATCCGAAACGACCCATGAACCGGATTATCCAAAATGATTCTTGCTATTCCTCCGCATTATCCGAAATTTCTAAGAAATATTTTGTTGGTTCTGTTGTTGCTGCCAAAAATTGACAGACTTTAAAATTAAAACAAGTACCAATTAGCTCTTTCTTGAATTTATGAATATGAATAGATACTAATGTACATATATACAGAAGTATTAAAATTTATTATGTATATGTATGTACAGGGTCTTCCAACGAGGACTGTTCAGTCCTCGTTGGAAGACCCTGTACATCTATAAAAGCACATAGATATAGTTACTTTTCCTATAGTTAATGATTTTCCTCAATCTCCGCATTATCCGAAATCGGTCCGGATCACATTATTTCGTATAATCGGGAGTCTACTGTAATAATTAAACTACACTGACTTTGGTATTGAATCCAGTAGTCGGAGATTTCGACCATGCAGAATATTCTCAAAGTTTTCGTATTTTAGGTTTCGTTATTAACTATTGTTATTAAAATGTTTAGAAGAAATACTGGCTTTTTTAACATTAAACTTGTCAAGCAATTACCAATTCCTTCTCAATACTTTTTTCATTCGGGAACAAACCCGAAAAACATCAAATCGTTGGTAAAATGTTGTGATTGTCATCTTGACACTTACAGCAATAAATAAATACCAAATTTGGTTTACTCAAATATTAAAAAGCTCAATTTAAGGTGGGAGTATCAACATGCTTGCCAACCTATAACCTATATTTCGCGTATATTTATTTAATTTTTCTAGCTTTTACACAAAATTTAAATAAAATCATTATCGTCTTCATATTTTATAGGTGTATAATAATTGACATAATAAATAAATATCAAGGAATTTCATTAAATATTTTAGGAGAATTGTATAGCGAAAAATATCGGGTAAGATTTTTTTTTAACATTATTATGTTATTCTTCTTTCATTCTCCCAAAATTAGGCATGAAATAAATTGATATTTTTGTAATATGTCAGATATTACCTATATATTGTACCGACGATATTGATTTCATTTAAATGTTAGTTAATCAAATAATAAACTAAAAAAAGCAATGCGAAATAGGTTATAGGTTGGCAATAGATGGAATGACGTTGAGAATTCCACCTTAACATAAGAAACGGTTCTTTCTAGTATAGCACCGAGCTTGCCGTCGTAGGCAGAGTCCGTGGCTCTACATAAATATTTTGTTATATTGTTCATTTTTAATACATATTCAGTCAAAGAATAATGAAAATTTGAGGTTATTAAGCATCATTAAAGCCTTTTATTAGAATTATTAATGAGTGACAAGAGAACTAGATTTTTCCAAGAACCCAAAATTGTTTTTAATTTCGGCTAAAAAAATAAATAAATGGGTTTAATTGAGTAAAAAAGGCAGTGTATGCTTTTTGTTTTTTAATTAACAACGTTTCTAATTTAAATTTATTTAAGTAGTAAAGGTGCGCCTGGCCATAAAGAGAGGAGGGGGGTGGGCAACTGCCCCTCCACTGGGCTGAGTCTATACGTGCGCAATGTCATATCTTGTTTTCTTTGTATCATGATAAGTATGATAAGAAATTCTGTGACTAACTTACTAATATTTTTTTCAGATTACTTTTCGTAATCCAACTGGTCATAGAAAGGATTCTAAAATGGCGTGACCCGAAAAAAAAGATGCAACTTCCGAGGCCATTACGAGGGGGCCTGCGGAAGGCTCTGGGCCTGTTCGGTTGTGTGATCGTCCTTTACTTTATGGTTCAAGTTTTTTTGAGTGACAACGACAAGCCCGGCGGACGAATGATCACGTCTGAGCAAAAATACGTAGTCGGCTCGGACAGTAAGGTTTACGAATATAACCGACAGATGCCGTTAATCTTTATTGGCGGGGTGCCTAGATCCGGTACCACTTTGATGCGCGCCATGTTGGATGCTCATCCTGATGTGAGGTAAGTTTTTAGCAGTGTGATATTTTATTTAGGTATACAGGGTATAAAAAAAAGTATAGGAAAGTGGATTTGTCGGTGGCGCAAAAAAAATATAACACCCTATATACTGAATCCGACAATTTTGACATTTTCTTGTAAAGACTCCAAAAACTTGTGTATCAAATTGGAAATAATCGGTGAGAAAAACAAAAAAAACGAAAAAAAAATTAAAATTTGACAAAAATATCAAAAATTTGACGTTTCTCAAAAATGAAACCTTTTTGACAGCATGTTTATAAGTATTTTTTTATCTTGAGGAGCACTTTCACTACTTAAATATATACGTGATATTCAGTACCACCCCGTATTTATATTTTCTTTGCAATCTAGTACAAAGTCTAGCTGTTTCGAGCGTAGAAACGCTCATCATCAGGAAATTGTAACAATTAATAAAAATACGCGGCTGTTGTTAGCAAAAGAGAAAATGAGAAAATTGTTCATTGTATGCAACTTTAACGGAGCTTTAGAAAAAGGTGTAATGCTTTTTATAAATGTTAAAAATATGAACATTTACACTGAGGAAACTGATCTAATACAACAGGTTTACTAAGCCTTTTTTTGTATTGATAGCTTATTTTTGATTAACCCATGCATATTAAATAAATTGCTAGTGTATCAAACCCGCTTTAGTCATCCAATCAATTCCAGATTTGCTAGAACAGTGTTTTTATTGGTAGTAATCAGTTCCACTAGCAGCACAGTCTTGTTGAATAATGAACTATTTTTAATAAAATAATTTTGTTAAAAAATAAATTGCATCTTCTCAATGCGACGCATTTTGTTCCCAGTAAAGCGCTTCCTCTACAATAATTAAGAAAGCAGAACAGCATCCCAAAAACGAATTGTATCCGTGAGAACCTATATATAATCCACAAGACGTTGGTAGGGGTTCTTAACGATCGGCAATCGCCGCGCATTAGTTTTAACGTATTTGTTGCGTAGGTCACATCGTTGTTCGGAGTCTTCTAGCTGTCCTGTCTGAATGTGAATTTTATTGATCGTTGATCCATTTTAATTAATTTATTTTTACTTTGTATTTAAGTTTTTTTAAATTTTGCATGTAATATCAAGCAATAGAATATTCTTATTTCGCACAACCCATCATTAGTATTAGACCTTACGACGAATTTTACCATCTCAGTAAACCATGTTGCAAAATAGATAATCATGTGCACTGTTAAAAGACAAGATCACACTAAAAGCTATTAAAATTTTTGAGAATTACAGTACTGATTTACACGTTAAACGCCATGGTAAATTTATAGAAATGGCCCTCCAGGCCAAGCTAATTAAAACAAAAACATCTATTTTTTTAATTAACCACAGAATTTTTATTTTATCTCGAATTAAATTAAAAGTGCAAGTGAATACACGTTCCCTCTACGCCACAGCGGTCCAGCTATAATGTTTAACTAGGTTTTATAGAGGTCCGCTGGCGTACAAGGCACGAAAAATCAATTTAGTATCTGGCGGTCCCTACGGCCCGCGGTGGCGTGGTAAGATATACTCTGAGCGGGCCCTATAGACCGCCGTGGCGTTTAATGTGTTTTAATCGTAGCAAGCAAATATTATTATGATTAATGTCAAGTTTTATTACAACTGCCAGTCGAAACTAATACAGTATATTACACCAGATTACACCCCCAAATTGAACTTGATAATTATTGTGAGCATTCAGAGCAATAATGGCTAAAAACCCTTCTATGGTAGCATTAATTCCTATTTTCTATTGACTTATTTACCGTGATATTATCACTACACAACGGTCCAACAATTTTCGTTGTCTTACAGTAGGAAAGCGGGTTGCTGTCACATATAGTTTTAAACAGTTGTATAAAGAGTATATGAATTCTTATAAGGAATAGAAAGATTTTTCTCAGTGTAAGGAGAAAAATTTCAAACATACTGAACTACTATTTAGCAAAAACGTCCAAAGGTCATGCATGGCCAGCTAAAAGATGATAAGAAAGTATGTTCTTTATAAAGATAAAGTCATGACAATTTATAGAAATATTTTGATTTTTGTATAGGAGAAGAACTTTTTTTTGTATTATTATTATTGTAAAATTTTAAGGGTTACCGGGTTTTGCTTGGGTTTATTCGGGTTTGGTGAACGACGATCAACGAAATGCGGTACTCGAGTGGGGAGGGGGGGCATAATCGGGACATAATCTACCTATATTTTGTTTGCTTTGCGATACTTAATATTTTTACTTGTTACTAGCGTATGGGCTGATAATTCATTTCTTTACCTGTATGTAGGTATATACAGAGTATTTTACTTTAGGATTTATTGACCTTGCCGACGATTATTGTGTAAAGTGACCCTATACTTAGCGTATGTTCGCTTTTCTTTGGTTGTTTTATACAAGTATTGGTTAAAATATTCAATAAAAATTTAAATTTACAGGCAAACTGCAAATTTGCAACTTTTTATGTACAAACATTTATGTAATCAAGTTTTGAATCGAATTGAATGGCCGCTCTTCATTCTGAATATAAATTGGCTTCGTGTTTGGATACATAATTTATTTTTGCCCTTTTTAGATGATTTCCATCGCTTTAAAAGACCGGGAGTCCAAATTCAATACTGAAACTGGTGCAGGTCACGTTTCCGTGGTAAAAATAATTTAGTGCTTAAACGTTTTTCAGATTTTATACACAAAGACGTTTTTATCGCCTGCAAAATTCTTTAAACAAGATTTATTATGACTGAAAACAGTTTTAATGCCGCTAAAAGGGTTATAAAAAATAAAAAAATTACATGGTTGCATAAAATTGTAAATGAAAATTTCTCCACATTAAAAATACATGAGTCCACATACGCAAACAATTAGATAATGGCCGTTTGTGATGCATGCATGTGATGTGACGTTTTTTAATTTTTAAAAAACATTTAATGCTATATTGCACCGGATTCGACGTTCCATTGGGATCTCGTAAACGGTAAGAGATACCTACAGTGAAAATAAATTGAATCAAAGTTGGACAATTTTATCATGACTTACAAGCCGTCGAAAATTTTTGCAAATTCAATCAAAATATTCGGAAAAAATAGAAATTTTTCGTTTCGGTTTTTCTTTTTCCTTTACTTACTTACACAGCTGGCGAAAAATTTATTTTACAATTTCATTGCTACTTTCTATATTCTATAATATCGATTCTGTCTTTTCGTCTTTCGGATACCTTTAGATATGTATTTTAAATTCAGTTTCATATTCCTTGTTTCTTTCTAGTGTAATACTACTTTAGGGTGGGTATTATAAAACTTAATTGACAGATGAGCGAAGGTTAACTTGTAAAATTACGTCACAGGTTAAGGTTAATATGACAATTTCAATGTTAACTTTATTGGGAGGAACAAGTATCAATTAAAGTTAACTTAGATTAAAAATTAGTGAAATGACACTTTTTCGTCGGTTTTGAAGACTTTTGTTGACACAACATAACCTGTAATTTTCTTTCCGTGTTTGTGTTTTAAATCCAGATCTCGTTATGTTAGCAGGAGATAGATATAAATGATATATTTGAAGAATTTTGAACTAATAATGAATATTGTGGAAGGCCCCAGACGACCAAGAGTTTTTAGAGAGAGATATTATTTATATTGATGGCAGAGGTCCTAACCTGTTAGGTTAAAAAATTCTTTTTACTTTCGAAGGTTATTTATTACTTTATAAAACGGTCATTTTTTCTAACGAAGTTAACCTAATCGTTAAAATTAAAGTCAACGTTTTGACCCCAATAAAAACATCATTTTAGAAAACGATTTCTTTCCCTGTATATAGTTGACTTGAAATCATAGTATATAGGATACAGTAAAACAAAGTTGAACTATCGTTTACGATAGCCCAATGATGAGCCTCGAATTTTTAACATCCTGTATACACAAATTTTACGTGGGGAAAATATGTCAAACTCCGCTTTGCCTCAGTAAATAGTAATTGCATATTCTATGTCTATTTCCTCTAGTATGTAGGTTTATTAGTATTTCGTGTGCATTTGACTGTAAGTGATCTATTAAAAGATTTCGAAAACTAGACTAGACAGAGTGGACTTATTTTATTAAAATTGTCACTGGGTGTAAATGACTACACATTTTTTGTATATCAGATCGTAAGTTAAAACTGGATATCCTAGAGCTATTACGTACATTGGCATTTGAAAAACTACATTTATTATACGTTAGATTTAAAATTTTTATTTTCTACCCAAAGCAAACATTGAATTCCGGATTTCCAGTTAACATATAAGTGGTTAAAACATTATAAATCAAGATTTAGACTGTTCAAAACCGACAAGATTTTTATTGCTTATCGGCTATCCGTAAATATAGTGGAGGAATTAATAGAGTCATTGTCTTGGATTATACGGCCATTATTTCGACAATATTGCTCCGCCGACTTGTCTACTCGTAAAAAAAAAACAGTATTTGTAGTAAAATTGATTCGGGTCTTGGATTATACGGCAATTATTTCGACAATATTGCTCCGCAGATTTGTCTACTCGTCAAAAAAAAAACAGTATTTGTAGTAAAACTGATTCGGGTCTTGGATTATACGGCAATTATTTCGACAATATTGCTCCGCAGACTTCTCTACTCGTAAAAAAAAAACAGTATTTGTAGTAAAATTGATTCGGGTCTTGGATTATACGGCAATTATTTCGACAATATTGCTCCGCATACTTCTCTACTCGTAAAAAAAAACAGTATTTGTAGTAAAATTGATTCGGGTCTTGGATTATACGGCCATTATTTCGACAATATTGCTCCGCCGACTTGTCTACTCGTAAAAAAAAACAGTATTTGTAGTAAAATTGATTCGGGTCTTGGATTATACGGCAATTATTTCGACAATATTGCTCCGCAGACTTCTCTACTCGTAAAAAAAAAAACAGTATTTGTAGTAAAATTGATTCGGGTCTTGGATTATACGGCAATTATTTCGACAATATTGCTCCGCAGACTTGTCTACTCGTCAACAAAAAAACAGTATTTGTAGTAAAATTGATTCGGGTCTTGGATTATACGGCAATTATTTCGACAATATTGCTCCGCAGACTTATCTACTCGTCCAAAAAAAAAAGTATTTGTAGTAAAATTGATTCTGACCTGTTAAATAAGTCTCAGCTTTCCTTTAAAACTACCTATAAAAATAATTTGCTTCAAAAATACTGATTAGTTTTCACGGCTTTTTTTTTGCTTTCTGTAACTTCATTATTTAATTGTTTTTCCTCTGTGGTATTAAATAACTCAGGTTTTGGCTACTTTTGAGATAGTTCATTTTGGATGTTTGATAGTTTTGTTTTTGTTATTTAACATTTCAGTAAAGTATAAATAACATTGAATGTATATACAGGGTTGCCCAGAAGTCCGGAATAAAATTAATATAGGCCTAACCTGTAACTTTTGGTGAAAACGCTCGGACACGTCAATTTAGTTTTATTCCGTACGAGCAAAAATTATTTGCATCAAAGAGGGCCTTGCATCTAAGGACGTAATGCTTAGCCGTAGAGCTTAATACCTGTTGGGTGTCAGTAACTACCTAAGTTAACAATCAATCAGTTATTCCGTCATCTTTGACAGTCATTACAAGTAATTTGATTCATCGCTAATTTTTGGTTTATCCAAAATTTATTGGAAAGAAATGATTTATTAGACCTGATATTTTTTTCGGATGAAGCCTGGTTCCACATCTCCGGTTATGTGAATTCTCAGAATACACATGCGTGAAGTAGTGAAAATCCCCATTTTTTTGTAGAGTTTTTTAGAGTTTTTCCCGAAGAAGAATTGTTGGTGTTGGTCCTATTTTTTTCCATGACACAGTTACAGCACAGCGGTATAGAGACAATATTTTGAATCCATTTGTGAAACAATTACTTGACGACGAACTACGTTTTGGATATTTCCAACAGAGCGATGCAACCGCCCATACATCAGCCGCCGAAACTATTACTTACTTACGCAATTTTTTCGACGACAGATTGATCAGTTTTCGATCAGACATTAAATTCCCACCTAGATCACCTTGTTTAACGGTTATGGATTACTTCGTTTTTCCTCATTTAAAGAACACTATTTTTAAAACACCAGTTGCAAATTTATAACAATTACAAGAAAGGATTATCCAAGAATGTAGTAACATTTCTCCAGAGATGCTGGTCAACACTTTTGAAAATATGAAGAGACGTGTGAATTTATGCTTGGAGCATGGCGGTGGCCAATTTCAGCAATTTATGTAATTATTTTTCTTTTTCTTTCTGTAAATTCTTACTTTGTTAATTTTGTAAACAACAAAAATAAATTTGTATTTGTCTACTTATTTTATTACTCATTAGTTTGGCATATCATGTCATAATATGAATTTGACAAAATTTTAACCTATATTTGGTTAGATATATCGTCCCCATATCATTGTGATCTAAACCAAGCTCTACGTTTTTTAATCCAAGCCCTCTTTGATGCAAATAATTTTTGCTCGCACGGTATATGCTTACATTTCGACGGTATTTGTTTGTTTTCTTATAGACATTTGTCAAAGATATGACGTAATACAATGAAGATTTCTTACCTTGAAAGAAAAAAAATCAATCATTTATCATTTCCGCTTATTAAAATAGATTTTTTTTAAAACTTTTCAGTCGCCATTTTGACATAGCTTGACAGAATCGCGCCAAAATGTATGAGCATACTGTACGATATATTTGCTTTCAAATGATCTGTTAAAATCTGTATGTTTCCATAAAAAAAAAAGATCGATGTCGTCGTATCTTTAGCAAATAATGTATATTAAAAAATAAACGAATAACGTCAAAATGTGAGCATCTTAATCTTAACATAGTATAAAACAAAGTCGCTGTCTGTCCGTCCCTACCTATATATGCTTAAATCTTTAAAACTACGCAACGGATTTTGAAGCGGTTTTTTTTAATAGATAGAGCGATTCAAGGGGAAGGTTTTTATGTATAACTAGCGACCTGCCCCGGCTTTGCACGGGTGCAATTTCAGAAAGTGGCATGCCGGGTACTAATATTTCGGGTTTGTATTTATACCAGCGGGGTGCAACGCATGCCGGGTTATATTAATTTTATTCCGGACTTCTGGACAACCCTGTGTATATTTATATTATATTCAACATGAGTTGTAACTTGTTTTGAAAATTGTAAAATTTTGGTATGCTCCGTTAAAAGCAGCTCAGCTGTAATTCGCCGAGTTAAAAATAAAGACCTTTTATTATTATTATTATTATTATTATTATTATTATTATTATTATTATTATTATTATTATTATTAATAATTTCGGCAAACGTCCTGAAACTACCTACTTCTCGGACGCTTTTTCTTTGAGAAAGTAGCACTTTTCCGGCCTAGTCCGAGAAATACAAAGTATACGCAACACGTGCAAAAACTGTTATTATGAACCGGCAAGATTTTGGAGTTGGCGAGTATTTTTCTTACGTGTTACGCAAATAACTACTCCCCTCTAACTCGAAACGTATACCAAAATCTGATAGTCCGAATGATGCATATAATTTCCCCCAAAAATTTTATTTTAAGTAATTTTCTTGAAAAAGACACGATTCGCGGTTTTTAATATTTCTTTTAGTTTGTTACAAATATAATTTAAAAGAATCAGATAAAATGGGTTTAACACAAAACCAAATATTCACATTTCACAACCGTATAACGAAAATATATCCCCCGCTGGTGAGTTATTATTTTTCGCCTTTAAAAGGACCTGAATTATCACAGAAAATATTTCTTTTAGGAAAAAGAAACACTATGTCTTTACTTGACAGAAAAAATAAATGAAATTTTATTATTTCTGGTTTATATGGGGCTAATTTTTTGCTTACTTTCTTACGTGCTTTGCTCTTGACTGGCACGTAGTTCTTGACATGTGGTCGAAACTTCACTGGCACTTACACATTATGGTCGGTAAATTTAATTCATTTTAATTTAGAACTTTTCCAGCAAAGTTCGAACGGTATTTGATTTTTGATGTATTTTACAAAGTCTAGAAATATTGTTCCTTCCATTTAAAATAAAAAGATTTGTGTGCATGGGGATCTTGTAAACTGTAAGATTATATTCCACGAGACGGGAAATCTCGCACATTTAAAAAAAAATCTCGCCTTGTTAACATCTCGCAAGATTTTTTTCTCGTCTCGCTAGAGTCTCGTAATTTCTCGTTCTCGCAATATGACGTCATAAAAAAAATTCTGCAAAATCTCCAAGTTTTTATTTTTTTAGATTACTACTATTTTAACGGTATACAGGGTGTTTCAGAATAAGATTCCGATCCTTAACGGTGTGAATCCTTAGGTGATTTTAAGAAGAAAAGTTGAAATTAATATATACCCTTAACCTATCAACTTTCGAACAAGTTTTAAGAAAAAAATCGTTTTTCTATCATAACTTTAAAAACTTTCTAGCTATTTTTATGAATTTTTCACAAAGCACTAAGCATCAATAGCCATTTTTTGTTGTAAAAAAATTTAACCAGTGGCGTCCTGAAAGGGTTTGGACGAGACATTGTGGAAAAATATTATGTACGCCACTGCTTTTTCTCAAGATAAAAAATATTTTTAAAATAATCATTCATTTTAGGCCAAATTTAATATCTTGCCTTTTTATCGTTCGACAAACAGTTTCCGACAAAAAAAATAAAAACATTAAATGCGCATTCGCTATGTGCCTATGGTTTGTTTTGACACTATCAGGAATACTCCAGGAATTTTTCAAAGGGTACGAGACTCAATGAGGAGAAGAGCTGAAGCATGCATTCTTGCAAGTGGTGGCCACTTTCAACAGCTAATCTAAATTATTTTCGTTTTTGTTCACACGTTATTTAATGTTAGCTGTTTTAATTTATTGGTAAAAAATAAACCATAGGCACATAGCGAATGCGCATTTAATGCTTTTTATTCTTTTGTCGGAAACTGTTTGTCGAACGATAAAAAGGCAAGATATTACATTTGGCCTTATCTTGAGAAATAGCAGTGGCGTACATAATATTTTTTCAAAATGTCTAGTCCAAACCCTTTCAGGACGCCACTGGTTAAAAAATGGTGAAATTTTTCTACACTAAAGAATGGCTATTGATGCTTAGAGGGCATGTGTGAAAAATTCATAAAAATAGCTAGACAGTTTTTAAAGTTATGATAGAAAAACGATTTTTTATCTTAAAACTTTAACGCCCTGTAGTTCGAAAGTTGATAGGTTAAGGATATATATTAATATGAACTTTTCTTCTTAAAATCACCTAAGGATTTACACCGTTAAGGATCAGCATCTTATTCTGAAACACCCTGTATACATACATCGTACTACCGTGCGAGCAAAAAGTATTTGCATCAAAGAGGGCTTGGATTAAAAAACGTAGGGCTTGGTTTAGATCATTATGATATGGGGACGACATATCTAACCAAATCTAGGTTAAAATTTTGTCAAATCCATATTATGACATGATATGCCAAACTAATGAGTAATAAAATAAGTAGACAAATACAAATTTATTTTTGTTGTTTACAAAATTAACAAAGTAAGAATAGTACACAGAAAGAAAAAGAAAAGAATTACATAAACTGCTGAAATTGGCCACCGCCATGCTCCAAGCATAAATTCACACGTCTCTTCATATTTTCGATAGTGTTGACCAGCATTTTGACCGTATTTTGCATTATTTCACGAACGTTTGCAACAAGTTCTTCTGTTCTTACAGATGGTCTTCCTGCTCCTTTTTTGTGTTGTATAGAACCTGTTTCCCTAACCTAAACACAGCCACGGTTCTTTTCAGGCAATGATAAAAATCCCCAGCAATAAAAGCAACGTTAGGAAAATGTTCGTGAAAATCGTCCATGCACAAATCCGGATTGTATTGCCACTCACCATTTACTCTAACCCCGTTTCGAAAATACGTTTCAACAATCAATGTTTTGTGCTGTTCCGTAAAGCCTATTGTGTGAATTGTTCAAGAAATTGGAACAATTAGCGATGAATCAAATTACTTGTAACGACTGTCAAAGATTGCGGAATAACTGATTGATTGTTAATTCAGGTAGTTACTGACACCCAACAGGTATTAAGCTCTACGGCTAAGCATTACGTCCTTAGATACAAGGCCCTCTTTGATGCAAATAATTTTTGCTCGCACGGCATATTTATGACATATCAGTTTTTTTACTTACACTTATGTGACTTAAGGTGGAACCACATTACACTATCACCTCATGTGAGTTCACATCCTATCACGCCAGAACTAAAATGCATGAGTTTCGAGCAGAATCACATTATTATTATTTCACGTGAAGTCATATCATTCATTTTATAAAAACAAGCTGTGGGGTGCTTCGTTAATCGTCACCAGAAAATGTGGAAACTAAATAATAAAAACTATAGGCAAGGGATACCTGACATTAATGGGAGTAATTTTTGATGCTAAGTTAATTGATCATATTAATAAAATGCTTTTAAATGCGGGACGGACCCTTGGCTTCATCGTGCGCAATTGTAAGAATTTTTATCACCCTAAAGTTTTCAACACCTTATTTTTTTCTTTTATACGAGCAAAGTTGGAGTATGCGAGTATGCCTCAATTATATGGATCCCTTATTATTTATGTCACATAGATAGCATGGAAAGAATTCAAAAACGTTTTTTAATGTATGTTACTTTTAAGATAGAGGGTGTCTATACGGAGCGGGGTGTTGATTTAACATGCTATTAGAGAGATATAACTTTGACAGTTTAGCGAAGAGACGGGTATTTAAGTCTCTGGTTTTTTTTATTTAAATTGCTGCACGGTGGTGTTGACTGTCCGGATCTGCTATATCAAATTAACTTTGCAATTCCAAGAATCAACAGTAGAGAAAGTGTAACATTCTTATGAGAAAGGGCCAGGACAAATATAATCGCCAATTAATTTTATGTGCTCTAACTTAAATATGTGATATTTTTACGTGCAACCTGCATGAATTAAAAGCTGTGGCAAAAACTATTTAAAACTTTTTCGAGTATTTTTTTAATTTATTGGGTTCTTTTTCTGTGCTAATGTAGTACGGTGATGGCAACATCTGCTTTTATTATTATTATTATTATTATTATTATTATTATTATTATTATTATTATTATTATTATTATTATTAATTTCAAAAGAAGGGGGAAAAGTAAATTTCACACTTTATTCCAAGAGTTATTGCAAGGTGATGAAGATCGTTTTAACCTACTTCCTCCATTTTTCTAAAGTCACAAGTCACGCTTTCACGCTTTACAAAATTAATGTTTAAACAGAAAATCTGAGCGCGCAAAGACCTGCAAAATCATGTGCTTTTATCTGAACATACCGTATGACAATTAGGGCCGGGCGATATTAAAATTCCAATATCGAATATCGATATTAAAAAATATATCGATATACTTAGTCGATATATCGATGATATCGATATATCGATATTTTATTTTTTAAATATCGTTATTCGATATACCGGGTGTTTCTCAAAAGACGTTCACCCCTATAACTTTCTTGTATTTATAGATATTAAAATAAAATTTTGGAATTATGCATAAGAGATGAGTCTGCTTTTATTGACATCATTTTCATTTTGTTAGTACTTTCGGTTTGACCGAAAGTGACCCTAACTTTGGTATTTTAAATGGGACCTCCTATATATTTTTACTTATTTGGATTTAGCATGACATTCTGTGTAAAAAGACACCTCACTTGTCATTTTTTGACGTGTTATAACATTTTTATGTTTATTTTTTATTTTCAATCTAGAGTGCTAAAATTCATTAAATCTGTTAATTTATAGTCAAGTAGTATATGAAAATTAAAATTATGTCATAATAATTAATAATTGAAGTTTCACAAGCGTTTAAAAAATGAAATTTTGTTTTCTTAACGTTTACTCCATTTTTCCAAATGGAACGATGGTTGTTCACTAGGATATTTAAAACGAGCATTTTTTTCCAACAATTTGATACCATACACTCCTATGCTATTTTAAAATTGACACTGAAAAATTTACCTTAAGTCCCAATCGCAAATTTAAAAGCGTTAAGCATCATTGCCGGCCCTGTCTTTTCTAAAGAAATAGGCGGCTTTGAAAAACAATGGAATAATAATATATTTAATAGTTTAATAGTAGAATAGTTTTGAGAACTAATTTTAAATTAAAATTGTAATGTCATTCGTTTATTAAACTTACATTGTAAATTAGATAATTAAAAAAAATTTACTAGAAATGAACAAATTAATATGCTCCTAATTTTTGAACTAACCAGAAAAATTCTTCTGAAGCCGCAAGATTGTATGTATTGTATGTTTTATAAATTAATGACATTACAACTTTAAATTATTAAAGCCATATTGCTTTTTAAAACCATTCCACTGTTTTTCAAAGCCACCTTTATAGTTCTTTAGAAAATAGGCAATAATGCATAACGCATTTAAATTTGCGATTGGGATTTAAGGGAAACTTTTCAGTGTCAATTTTAAAATAGCATAGGAGTGTATGGTATCAAATTGTTGGAAAAAAAATGCTCGTTTTAAATATCCTAGTGAACAACCATCGTTCCATTTGGAAAAATGGAGTAAACGTCAAGAAAACAAAATTTAATTTTTAAAAGCTTGTGAAACTTCAATTATCAATTATTATGACATCATTTTAATTTTCATATACTACTTGACTATAAATTTAACAGATTAAATTAATTTCTAGCACTCTATATTAAAAATAAAAATAGACTTAAAAATATTATAAAATGTCAAAAAATGACAAGTGAGGTGTCATTTTACTCAGAATGTCATGCTGAATCCAAATAAGTAAAAATATACAAGAGGTCCACTTAAACACTTAAATACCAAAGTCAGGGACACTTCCGGTCAAACCGGAAGTGCTAAAAAATTGAAAATTATGCCAACAAATGCAGGCTCATCTCTTATGCATAATTCCAAAATTTTATTTTAATATCTATAAATACAAAAAAGTTATAGGGGTGAACGTCTTTTGAGAAACACCCGGTATTGAAAATATTTATTATCGATAAAACATAAAAATATTATATTATAAATATATCAATATTTTCTTATGTGCCCGGTAAAACTCCGTACCTTCATTTCAAGGGGAGACTCTAATTATGAAAACATGAAAGAAGATTGAATTAAATATTGGTCCTTAAATGTGTTATATAAGTAGGGCTGGACGATATTGAAATTCCAATCGAATATCGATATACCTAATCGATATATCGATAATATCGATAAATATCTATATATCGATATTTTATTTTTTAAATATCGTTATTCGATATATCGAATTTTTGCCCAGCCCTAATGACAATAGTGTGTCTCTTGTTAATCTGTAATGGAAAAACGGGTCCCATCAAATGTACTGCTTATGTGTCTTCACGTAAACTGACGTGACGTCATAATAATGTGTTTTCACCTTTACCCACACTCATGTGTGCCAATTTACTCTTCCCTCCTTTATTTACATGATGTCATTCTGACAATCCTCTAGTTACTTCAACGCAGTTGAGATCTTCCTTTAATACATTTGCTTCTGATTTTAATATTCATTCTTTTACATTTATAATGCCTCAATACACTTCGTTCTTACATAATATCCTTCATTATATTCAATATTTTATAAAGGGTCTCCCTTTATGGGTTTTATTACATTTGGTAGTTTCTTTTGAAGTTTCTTGGGGCAACCTTAACTCTTAACCAAATCATTTCCATCATCATTTTAAAGCACCGACGATATTATGTACCTTCTGCATTTTTAATATTTCTTTGTTCTCCTGTTTACGTATTCGAAACATGTAGAGAATTTACCAGCCTTAAAAATTTCTAATTAAATATACCGTTGGAAGGAAAAGTGTCTCATTTCTTTCCTTTTAAATTTACATTTCACTTAAAATATGAACTATTTCTTCAAGATCATAAATTTTTGTTACTGTACGCTGTACATGCATATGCAGTATATTTTTATAAAATAATGACTAAAGGCTGTAGTGCTAGGGAGATATATTTTTTAGTGTTTTAACTTTTAGGCCTAAGGTGTGTGCAATTTTTGTTATTTTTATATGCATATAAGTATCATTTTGTTTTTTGATTATTATTTCATTTAAAATCTCCATTTAGTAAGCAGAACTCTCTGACTGTTTCTTTTTTAAATATAAATATGCTACACAGATAAAAAAAAAAAAGTCTTCTATTCCTTATAAGAATTCACATACTCTTTATACAACTATATGTGACAGCAACGCGTTTTCCTACTGTAAGACAACGAAAATTGCTAGACCGCTGTGTAGTAATAATATCACGGTAATTTAGCCAATAAGAAATAGAAGTTATTGCTATAGTGTTTCTTAGGTCAATTTAATGACATAAAACAGTATGAAACTCCTAACCATAGGCGTCCCAAACAAATAATTAAAATGCGTAGGGTATTGTTTTAATTGTTTAATATGATAATAATATTATAAATAAAGTAACTTTAATACGTAACACGTTTTAAACAAACATTATTGATTCAAAATGTAGTGACAATTTAATTGCTTTTTTTTCGATGAGAAACTTCAAAAGACTGACCCCTGTGGTGATACTAACAGAGGAGTGTCGGATTCAACCTCCTGTGGGGGGGGGGGCGGCCTACCGACTAAACTCACCGTGTCCCTGCGGTTTCCGCGCCATAGGCGTATAAACCTTCAGACCACTCGGTTCGGTATTTCGGCTCTGCACGTCTAATGCGTGCTTTGCGTCTTACTCGCCAGCGCTTTGGGTACTCGGTGTACTTAAGCTGGCTTTGTCGTCTAACTACTCTAGCTAAGTAATAAGCTTACTGTGTTAGTGTTTGTGTTTGCGATATTTGTGCTCAGATCGTCTGAGCAGTGGCCAGTAGCAAGCTGTTGCTTACTATGTTGGTGTTTGTGTTCGCGATGTTGTGTTGTTTGTGCCCAGCTGAGATTGTTGTGTGCCCACGCATGATAATTATAATTAATTCCTTTTTGACTGGAATCCTTTCAGGAATATCCATATTTTTATTTCTTATAAACTTTAGAATATCTTCACATTGGCCATTGCAAAAATACCATCTGCACTTCTTCACGAACAGTTATTCTCCCATAAAACACCTAGCTGTATACAACCAAATTCAAGGTTATAAAAAATTATCCCTCGTCTACATGTATAATACAAGGTCATATAATATCACCATTAACACCTGCATCCAATTATAAAAAACACCCACGCACGTATGTATTCATGGTTACAGATTAAGGGTTTATACGAAAAATCATCACAAATTATAAAAAAGGTATCACCCACGTAAGCAAACAAAGTTACTCCTCCCGCTCCATGCTCAGTATTATAGAATACCTATATACCCACGTAGCATTTACAGCGTCAAAACACACATCGGGCACATATTCAAGATTAGGCATAGCAAAAATACCATCTGCACTTCTTCACGAACAGTTATTCTCCCCATAAAACACCTGTATGTGGGCGGTCCCTTTTTTTAAGCCTATTGATTTTTGGCGTAAAACGATTTTTAATCCCTTTGTTCGCCCAGGTGTGAGGCTCTTTTTAAAATTATTTCTAAGGATTTCTCGAGTAACACGGGAGGAGTATTTGTTTGCTTACGTGGGTGATACATTTTTATAATTTGTGATGATTTCTCGTATAAACCCTAATCTGTAACCATGAATACATACGTGCGTGGGTGTTTTTATAATTGGATGCAGGTGTTAATGATGATATATGACCTTGTAGACGAGGGATGATTTTTATAACCTTGAATTTGGTTGTATACAGGTGTTTTATGGGGAGAATAACTGTTCGTGAAGAAGAGCAGATGGTATTTTTGCTATGCCTAATCTTGAATATGTGCCCGATGTGTGTTTTGACGCTGTAAATGCTACGTGGGTATATAGGTATTCTATAATACTGAGCATGGAGCGGGAGGAATAACTTTGTTTGCTTACGTGGGTGATACCTTTTTTATAATTTGTGATGATTTTTCGTATAAACCCTTAATCTGTAACCATGAATACATACGTGCGTGGGTGTTTTTTTATAATTGGATGCAGGTGTTAATGGTGATATTATATGACCTTGTATTATACATGTAGACGAGGGATAATTTTTTATAACCTTGAATTTGGTTGTATATTAATATTTGCTTGTTACGGTTAATAAAGCATATTATACTTACCACTAAAAATCGGTACTGTAGTTTTGAAAGCTTCTAGTGTGATATTGTTTTTGTCGTTTAACATTGCATATGATTAGGTATCTATTATGCAACATGGTTTACTGAGCAGGTAAAATTCGTCCATAGATTATAAGTCCAATACTAATGATGGATTGTGCGAAATAAGAATCTTCTTTTCCTTTATCTGACATGCAAAGTTTTAAAAAACTTATATACAAAGCAAAAGTAAATAATTGAAGCAGGTATTGGTACGATTAACAGAATTCAAATTCAGACAGGACAGCTAGAAGACTCTGAATAACGATGTGACCTGCGCCACAAATACGTTAAAACTAATACTACGGCGCGCGGCGATTGCCGATCGCTGCGAACCCCCACCAACGTCTTGTGAATCATAGGTTCTAACGGATACAATTCGTTTTTGGAGACACTGTTCGGCTTTCTTAATTGTACAGAAAGCGCCTTACTGGGAACAAAATGCGTCGCATTGAGAAGATACAATTTATTTCTTAACAAAATCGCTGTATTAAAACTAGTTCATTATTCAACAAGACTGTACTGCTAATGAAATTGATTACTACCAATAAAAACAGTGTTCTAGCAATCTGAAATTGATATAAAACTAAAGCGGGTTTGATACACTAGCAATTTATTTAATATAGGTTAATACAAAATAATCTATCAATACAAACTATGTCTTAGAAAACCTGATGTATTAGATCATTTTTCTCAGTGTGTAAGTAAGTAATACATTCGGATTCTGTATTTTTAATATATTATGATTCATGAAGGGCTTAACGTTTAACGGAGTGAGGACCTTCATGACGCATGGCGTACTAGTACACTTACTATAAATTATTGATTTAATTTAGCAATAATTGGGCGTGGTTTATATATTTCCCATTTCAAGTGTAAACTAAATTATAATTCTAAGGCTACTGTCTTAAATACTGTCCATGTGCAATGAAGCTTGATGACTTCGCCTCCGTGCTTATTGGAGTGTGAAGTTTAAGCTGTTGGTTTTGGACAAGAAGAGGCTTCCAGATATTGGGGATACCTATACTTGGTTTACTAAATTTATGGGTCTTTTGATTCATAAAAGCTGCTTCTTTAAATTTTCGTTTTCTCCAGTGCTGTTTTGTATCCAAAACCTTGGCTTCTGACCACTGTATATTATGTTGGTTGGTCCACTATACCTGATCTCCAAGTTTCACCTCTTTGAATATGTTTCAGATGTTCTTTAACTCGTACGGGAGGAGGACTTTTTGTTTCTACAATGTACGTTTCGCCACACTCGCAAGGGATTGGATAGATACAATTTTTTTGTGTTTTTATTACAGGGGGTTTTTACTTTTGTAAGAAAGCTTCTAAGCGTATTTCTGGATTTGAAGGCTGTTTTGATATTATAGTATTTGGTTGTCCTTCTAATATTTTCAGGAATCCCCTTGACTCCTTGACATAAGGTATTGTAAAAAATGCTTGCTCCCCTTTCGTTTCTGTATTAGTTTTTACTTCGCGATTTTTCGGTTTTGAAATTTTTTAAGTTTTAGATGTTAAACTTCACAGGGACGTAGCTAGGAATTTTGTCGCCCCGGGCGAATAGTAGTTCTGCGCCCTACCAGACAATCTTAAAACTAAAATTTTACATCTATAAATTTTAGTTTAAAAAATATATTAACAGCAGTGGCGACTCGTGATTTGTAAAATTGGGGATGTACTATGGGATGAAAATTTTTCAAGACCACGCCCAATTTGGTCAATAATTTTTAGTAAATATTTTAAAAGTTTATGATTACCTACTTATTTTATTGAAAATTAAATAAGAAAAAAAAATAAAACATTCCAATTTACTTTTTATTAGTGGGTACATTGTTTAAAAGTAAAGTCACTTCTTCTGTTTTTATTTGCAGCAAACTTATCAATAACAGCTTCATTAAAGTTTGGAATAACTGTAATGTATTGTTTCTCAAATATTCCACATTCATAGTCGTGTTGGCATTAAAACTGTTCATTTTTATTAAACTAAGTCTTTACTACCCCAAAATAATAACAAAAATATAAAGGTAAACTCCAAATAATAAATTCATACGGCAAGGATCTCAACGGCGCACATTTAATTTGTGCGAGTTTTCCTATTAGAATCGCGCTTTCCCCCACCACACTTGGTAGTACAAGATGCATAGAGAAACAGCAGAAACCCCGCCTACGTAACGCATGTGTGCGACTTATGAATTCCTACGCGCCATACTGTTGCTCTTGACAACCGGCTTGGCTAGAGCTATTACACCACGTTTCGTTCGATTGTTTGACAGTACGTTAAAATAGGAGGGTTCTAACTTATATTACGGTAAGAATATAAAGAAGATAAATTTAAATGAACATTATTTTTTTCTTTATGGGGTAATTCTTGATGGAGTATGGGGGTGCACGTGCTCCTGTGCTCCTATGGAGAAACCGCCACTGATTATAACAGACTTGAACTTAACATTCGTGAAAAGAAAAATTGCTTGTTCGGACTTGTGTGACTTATGTCGTGGCAACTCACAATTCACGTAGCATAATGACGCAATCGAATCGCGGCGCCTTTTCTTCAAATATCGGTGTTGCCAAATGTCAAAAGCAATCCAGCCGTAATTGCATTAGTAAATTTTTAAATTCCCGTATTTCTAATGACCATTTTGGCGCCCTGTTAATATGGCGCCCCGGGCGGTCGCCCTATTCGCCCCCCCCCCTTGCTACGTCACTGACTCCAATAAGCACGTAGGCGGAGTCATCAAGCTTCATTGCACATGGATAGTATTTAAGACAGTAGCCTTAGGCGGCCATCACACCAGCGATACGCGACGACGACGATACCGCGACGATATTCAAATGCTAGCGACTTGTCCGCGACCAGTTCCTACGAGGACTTTACACCAAGGCTACGCTTCCGCTACGCAATTTGACTAGTTTGCAAATTAGTGGTGGAAAAAACGGTTCCACGTCTGGAGCGTTCCAATCGCGAACGCTCCAAAACAACGTTACTTTGGAGCGACCAAAATTTTCCAACCGCGTGCTTATATAGGCTACAATATAAAACGAACTGTTAAAATCCTAAACAACCCATTGCAATTTTATGTAAGGGTCGCCGTGACGTGTGCAGTATGATGATTTACATGATTCATGATTTTTATTATAGTATTTATAGGATAACTTTCATTACGATTCATTTACACAACTAGGTATATTTCTTTAGAAATATAAAAATCGACGTTAAAAGAGTGTTTTTACTGTTTGTTTATTTATTCTTAAACTTAAAGAATATAAAAATGTTGGTATATTATATTTTATTTTTACTATTCTTATTTTATTAACAGTAAAATTCGGTAAATCTAATAATCTAAAAGTAATTATAATAGCATCAGTCTTCTTTCAAATTCAAACCGCACAGCAAGACATTTTTCATAGTTCCACGTTGCAGCGCGATTCACTATTGTTCGTTCCTGAAGTTTTGCTCGCTCCAGCCGGAACGTAGGTTCCGACGAGTGCAGCGTCGCTTCGACCGGAGTGACGCTCCAGTCCACTCCAAATCGCCTGATACCTTTATGCGTATTCAAGGGTATACAACCAGTCCTAACGATGTATTTTATGTTGCGGTCCAACAGTAGAATATAGCACGTGGGCTTGCCAGATCTTACGCTCCGCTCCAAACCGTGAAACGTTGCTGCAAAGCGGCTATGGAGGACTTGAGGTAGGAGGCCGATCGCAATGCATTGGATTCGGTCCTAAATTAGAATCGGTAATTCAGCTTTACGAGTTGCCATAAGATGGCGCTCGTGTTCGAAGTGGGCTATCAAATAAATGGTTTCTTATGGACGCGATAACTATTTTTATTTAAATTAGTTCTTTAAGGAACAAATAAGGACTTTTATATGAATTTACACTTACTTTGTTATACTTATTAGTAAACTCGGCCTGTATAAAGTTCCAACGATGCTTGGTTTTTAAAATACAGGGTATTAAACATTCTAGCTACAGAGGTTTTTTTTAAAGTGAGCTTACCTTTGGAGCTAGAAAGAGACTTATTTGGCTTCGTTTCCTCTTTGAAGAAGATCCTGTCTTACACCCCGACACAAAGCAAACTCTACTTTTATAAATTGTACCATTATTCATTATAAATATGGAAATTAATTACAATACAACGTTATTTGTCTTGTCTTGCCTTCAAAAGTTATTTGTTATTTCGAAAACTAAAATGTCAATTGTCAAAAGTAAAAGCACAGAAAAATAAAGGGTTTAAGTAAAAGTTAAAAACTATGGAGGATCTAGTTGTCCATATTAAAAACGAAGAAGAAGAAGACAACATCAGCCCACTTCGGACGCGAGAGCCATCTATCGGCCAATAGCGAACTAACCAAAAAACCGAGACAGAAATTGAAAATGCTGCCATTGTCGATCGGCCTCCTACCCTCTAGTTCTCCATAAAAGCGGCATTGAAATGTAACGCAGAATGCAGCCGTCGCGTCGCGTCCTCTATGAGCGGTCTCGACCGCTTCGTTCTGTAATCTGCGGCTGACGTTACCGTTGCCGATGTCGCTCCACGGTAACTAGTTACTTAGTCGTTGTGGAGCGCGTTGGAGCGTTATCAAAATATACCGCTCCAAAATCGCGTTATCTAAATACCGACCCACCTCTAGCAAAAATAACCAACTTCAGTGTACAAGATGTTTTCGTCAAGTGAAGACAATGCAGTCGTAGTGCCATTGTATTATTTAAGAAAAAAACGAAGGCACAGATTCTATATATATATATTTCTTTATTTACCTGTGCTTTTTGTATCTGCCGCATTTCACTCCACGCCTTTTCTGTTACATCTCTTCTGGAATAATCAGATAAATTATAATTATATAAACAGGGATATTTTTCGATTATTTCAACAAATGTAATGTTATTTTATTCCTCACTCATGATAATTGTATCTTCGCGGTCGCAAGGAGATTGAGCCAATCGGTCGCGGGCGACCGGTATCTTTCAGGTAGCGTCGTGATCGCGTTGCCGTTGCCTTGGTGAGCAGGTCTCCATTTGAAACTATGTGCCGCGACTGCAAAGCTACGTCGCGTAGCGGTATCGTCGTCGTCGCGTATCGCTGGTGTGATGGCCGCCTTAGAATTAGGTATAATTTAGTTTACATTTGAAAACGGTTAGAGATACTAACTAACCGAAACGTTGTGTTAAGTAACAAAATAAAGACAAAGGAAGTCCGACAAGGTAATTTTTTTGATTTTATTTATGGTCAAAAATATACGAATTTGCGGGCACTCGCTAGCGCATGATAAATACAGACATCGGGAAATCTTGAGTTTATGCCGCTAACTACGGACCTTTGAAGTTTATGTGCGTGCCACGGGTATCTAGTTTTAAACCAACTTTGCACTTAATTACTAAAGTTTGCTAGGCAAATACCGTCACTGGAAAATACCCCGGGGTGCAAAGGATGTGGTAAATTTGAGTAAAACCTTAATTATGTTGGCGAATAAAAAGCGCTTTGAGCACTTTATTCTATTATTATAAGGCTAAACCCTAAATTATTGTCAAATATTCTGTTTTTTAATGCATTTGGTACATTTAAGAGGGTAGGGGAAGGTCGCGTTTGATGGCATACTTCCCATGATGGCATACCACAGGTATCTTTGGAATAAACCGGTTTTGCGTCATCCCGCATAGTTAGACGGGCGCGCGTATTGACCATTCAGTTGTGAGTTGTTAGTCCAATTTCAGTTGTGACGGACGTTTTTATGTAAAGTTATTTAATAGAACAGAAATTGTTAGGGGCCGAAGTAATACTAGCCAGTTTTTAAACCAAAAATTTATTATGTTATGTGCATTAAATTAGAATGCACGATTTTTTTTCGACAACTATAAGATATAGATGTTACTTTGCTATGATCATTTTAAATCTAAGTTGTGGTTTTAATTTTTTATAATTTATTTACTGGAAGTGTGACATATTCCTAAGATGGCATATCCATTGGTTTCCTATGATGGCATACCCATAAATACATATAAATAGGTATGCCATCATAGGCGTCATATATTCAAAAGGCGCTACTTTTACTTTTCTTTTAGATAATATGTCATTACTTATATGCTTTTGAAAGTTTTTTAATATGTCTTTAGATTGTAATTTCCTGATATTTTTCATTATCTTTTTTAAAAGTTTTAAACATGTTTCCTAGAATGTAATACATTATTTTAAGTTTTTTTAAACAGTTTTATGTGCTTGAATTTTTTAACAATAAAAATGTGCAAACTGTAACAAAAATATTCCGTTTACATGTATGCGTCCTTCAGATTTTTGCATTTTACTGGAGTATGCCATCATAGGTAGTTTTTGTATATTTTTAACGTTTTATAATACATATTTCAGCAGTAACAAATATTTTAACATGGTTAAATGGGTTAAAGCCTTTGAACTAACAAATGTATTAGGTGGTTAAAAAAAAGGTGCCATCATAGGCCCCTACATTTTACATTGCTAACAGCAATTATCGTATGTTATACCACTAGTGCCAAGTGCTATAAAAATTACCGATTGACTGACTGACTGACTGACTGACTGACTGACTGACTGACTGAATTATCAACGCACAGCCTAAACCCCTGTTGTTTTCTCCTTATAACGCAGGCATCCATACTGAGGAAAATTATTTAATTCAACAAGTTGGCTAAGACATAGTTTGTATTGATGGCTTATTTTGTACTAACCCATAATAAATAAATTGCTAGTGTATCAAACCTGCTTCAGTGGTATATCAATTTCAGATTTGCTAGAACATTGTTTTTACTGGTTGTAATCAGTTCCGTTAGCAGCAAAATTTTTTTTTTTTAATAATGAACTACTTTCAATACAGCAATTTTGTTAAGGACGAAATGGTATATTCTCAATGCGCATTTTGTTCCCAGTAAAACGATTCTCTACAATTAAGAAAGCAGAACAGCGTCCCCAAAAACGAATTGTATCCGATAGAACCTTACCTTCCACCAAGATGTGGAATAGTGATAGTGGATAGTGGGGGTTCGTAGCGATCGGCAATCGCCGCGCGCCGTAACATTAATTTTAACGTATTTGTTGCGCAGGTCACATCGTTGTTCGGAGTCTTCTAGCTGTCCTATTTGAATTTGAATTTTATTGATCGTACCAATACCTGTTTTAATTAATTTATTTTACTTTTTAAGTTTTTTTATACTTTGCATGTGATATAAAATAATAGAAGATTCTTATTTCACACAACCAATCGTTAGTATTGGACTTTATAATCTATGGACTAATTTCACCATCTCAGTATATAGCAAGTGGCATTATAATATGCAATGTTAAACAAGGGCGTCCATAGGGGGGGGGGCAAAACGGGCACTTCTCCCCCCCCCCCCTAGGCGCCCACATTACTATTTAATTTTATAATTCAGTATAAATATTGAATAGTACAGTGGTTAGTTAGTAGACCAACAAATCACTAAACTGAACAATTACATAATAAAAACATATCAATAAATTATTACATTAGGCATAAGTTAAATAAATAGTCTTATACAGTGTCGCCAGTAAAGTCCGCATCATATGGGATTTTTTAAATTAATATCTTTATTCAAAATTTGACTTTGGCATCAAGTTCTGCATCGATCGAGACGAAAATTAGGCAAATAAATAGTAGTCACATGATTCGCATTATCTGTCAAATTTAAATTTTTTTTCAAAAAATAATTCAAAAGTGGGGTTATTTCTGAAAATATCGAAAAAAGTTATCAAATTTAAATTTTTTTTCTTCTAGCCCACATGCAAAATTTCAGCTGGATAAGATAATTTTGATTTTTACCTATATTTTGTAAATTGCACCACTTTTGCAAAGTAAGGCTCAACGCAACCTATACAATAAATTTCTTAGTTTTGACAATGCTTTATTTCAGATACATTTTCTTCGTCATATTAAATGTGTGTTTTTCTACAAAATCAAAATTGGGCTATTGAAATTTGGTCGCATGTGATGCAAAGTTCATTTGTTTTGGACCCTGTATAAGGTAACTTCATAAAATACGTATTTTTGAAAACGTAGTTTGTGACTGAAAGTAAAAAAATAAAAAATAAAATATAGAGATTTTAAATTAAATCGTTGAAAATAGATAAACTTTCCGTTGGGTTAAGCAAAAATTTATTTTCCACTTAATGAACACTTTACTGATGACACTGTGTTATTTTTTGTTTTAATATTAAGGTGTATTACTTTCAGACACAAACTATGTTTTCAAAAATACTTATTTTATGAAGTTACCTTATACAGGGTCGATAACAAATAAACTTTGCATCACATGCGAATAAATTTTAATAGCCCAATTTTGATTTCGTAGAAAAACGCACATTTAATATAACGCTACTTTAAAAAAAAATATATCTGAAATTAAGCATTGTCAAAACTAAGAAGTTTTATGTAGGTTACGTTGAGTGTTATTTTGCAAAAGTGGTGCAATTTACAAAATATGGGTAAAAAATAAAAATGATCTTATCCAGCTGAAATTTTGCATGTGGGCTAGAAACTGCATTTAAAAAAACTTTTTCCTATAACTTTTTTTTGATATTTTCAGAAATAACCCCACTTTTGAATTATTTTTTGAAAAAAATTAAAATTTCACAGATAATGCGAATCACGTTACTACTATTTTTTGCTTAATTTTCATCTCGATCGAAGCAGAACTTGATGCCAAAGTCAAATTTCGAATAAAGCTATTAATAAAAAAAAATCCCATATGATGCGGACTTTACTGGTGACACTGTATATAAAAAAGTATTGTTTAAGTTTTTGCCCCCTCCCTGAAAAACGCTCTATGGACGCCCTTGATGTTAAACGACAAAAACAATATCACACTAGAAACTATTTAAACTTTTGAGAACTATAGTGCTGATTTTTAGTGATAAGTATATGCTATATTAACCGTAGCAAGCAAGTATTATTATGATTACTGTTAAGTTTCATAACAACTGCCAGTCGGAACTAATACTGTATAAAAAACCAGATTACATCCCCAATAGAACTTGATAATTACTGTGAGTATTCAGAGCAATGATGGCTATAAACCATTCTATATGGTAGCATTAACTATTTCCTATTGGCTAAATTACCGTGATATTATCACCACACAACGTCCAACAATTTTCGTTGTCTTACAGTAGGAGAACGCGTTGCTGTCACATATAGGTAGTATTAAACAGTTGTATAAAGAGTATGTGAATTATTGTAACGAATAGAAGGCTTTTTCTCAGTGCACGAATTTTTTGAAAATCAACCCCTTGGTTGGTAATCGCCTTCGGCTCGTCCTGGAACGTGTCTCGTGTCGCCAAAAAAAACAGAATTTTCCGGACTTATACGTAAATTACTATTCCAGAGGTGTTACGGTGCTAATTTTTTCAGTAGGTTTTTTTTAAAACTATTTACGTTACGGTTTAATTTAAAATTAAGTAAAAAATTTTAGCTCCCCGTTTTCTTTAAATAATAAATACCGGATAATTATTTTGCCCCTTATTTATCCCAAGGGTAAAATACAATTAAGTTTGTTCACTTTATTTACTTTCTGTTGGTATTCATTTTGATTTTGGAAAGCAATTACTTGATGTATTGAAGTGGAATACAGTATAATTTCAAAGAAAGTTGTAGGCTACATTAATTTTTTTCCGCCTGATTTTTTTAACTTTTGGCTGTACTTTTTTTTTATTATAGAAAAGTGGGATAAAATCTCAGATAAAACTCGGTGGCGGGAATTAATGTTTCTTTGTTTTTATGTGTTTAATATAGAAAACGGCACGAATAGTCTCGTTTTAAAACAGATGACAGCAGAAATTTGTCATCGATCAGCTGATATTGGGAGATAGTAATATCCCCAGATTAGTACTGGACCGTAATGAGCTGCGAATTGCGTTTTTGTGCTTTTTGTTACATTTAATTATGTTTTCAAAATATTTTGTCGTTATGGTGCCTTTTATTTCTACTTTCATTGAATTTTAATTACTTTTGTGTGGCCGGTATAAGTAGGTACCTACAATTTATTATTCATTTGACCAAAAATTTACAGGTTAAATTTTTTAATTCTTTTTCATTAGGGATCATAATTATTAATGTGTGTCTTGCTCGTTAGTTGATTTCATCAATAAGTAGTAAGTTTTATTTCATCTGAACGCCGTTTTTGTCGAAAAGTTAGTTTGTGAAATTTTTGATCTTAAAATGTTTGCTAGTAAAAGTTAGGTTTCTAATGTATAATTTTTGCATTTTGCATTATCTAGGTACCTAGGTATCCTTTTCTGTTTTAAGAAAAATAAGTAGAAATTATTTCTTTGACTTAGGTAGGTAGGGGAGAGTCGGACAAAGTCGGTTAGGTTGATAAAACCGGTAGTTCTGCCAAATGCCAAAACAGCTTTCAATATTATTAACCTATAAAAATCAGCTATTTGATTTCGAAGAAACTATTTTTATTATTGTTATTAATATTAATATTGTTTGACAATAGTAAGGTTTAAATAAACTATTTAACATTATGTTAGCCTATATAAGTAGTAGTTGTAAAAGGTAACCATATTAATATGTAATAGGATAGCGAACAAATATATAATTCTATTTTCTGGGTCTACGTACCTTACATAAGTGAAATTATTATTAGATATTACTATTATTATTGTTTGTATGGCAATAAAATAAAGTTTTTAACATTAAGTTAGCCTATACAAGTTTAGAAATGTAACTAAATCAATAAATTGCATTTTAACGAACAAATTTCATAAAAAACACTTTTGGGTCTACGTACCTTAAGTAAGTCAAAAACTGTTAAAGTACGGTTTTCACTGACAGAAAAATTTAATCCATATCTAAATTGAAGCTTTTAACTTTATGTTAGCCCACATACAAGTTTAGGAATGTAACTGTATCATAACCACAAATTCTATGAAAACCTTATTTGGGTCTTCGTACCTTACGTAAGTCAAAAACTGTTAAATTAGGGTTTCCATTGACAGAAAAATTAAATCCCTGGCTAAATTGAAGCTTTATATTAGCCCACATACAAGTCTAGATATGTAACCGTATCATATAGCCAACAAATTCTATAAAAACCATATTTGGGTCTACGTACCTTACGTAAGTCATTTATGGGAATTTCCTTGACAGTAAATGACTGAATTCAATTAGTTTATGTTGAACTGTAGGTATTGTATTTTACCTATAGGTATAATCTGAACAAATAAAACAAAAAAAAAATTCTGTTGTAAATAATATGAGTGATGAGAATCCTATTTAAAGTTGCGTTTCAGTTAATTCAGAATTTTCAAGGTTTGGATAATCATATAATATTATATAGTTTTCAAATCTATTTCATATAAAAACTCATGTTTGTACCTACCTTAAATTATAATATTTATAAAACAAAACTTTCAAAAGAAATTATCATTATTATTTCTGGCATTATTTAAGCGGTAAAACCGATGAGACTATGCAACAATTGTTTTAGAATATATCACATGTATAATTTTCAAGTCCAGTACTGGAATTCATGCCAACTTATTAAAATTTAATAGACCAAAATTGACAGAGTGTCACGTGACTTTGCCTCCATCTTGCGAGAGTATTCAAAATTTTTACTATATCATTAAATTTTCGTCAGAAGCTTAAGCTTACTCCCATTCCTAAATTCTAATAAAATTACTGACAAATAAAAAATGCACATCAGGAACGGAAAGCAAACATTTTAGCTAAAGTTAGAAAAAAATAGTAAATTTCACTTTTAAGTGGCCCACAAACGGCGGCATTGTTGTCTGTTTTGCTTGACGAATGGCTCGACGATCACTATAAACTCACATAGTTTTATAGTAAGTATATAGTGTCACCAGTAAAGTCCGCATCATATGGGATTTTTTTAAATTAATAGCTTTATTCAAAATTTGACTTTGGCATCAAGTTCTGCTTCGATCGAGATGAAAATTAAGCAAAAAAATAGTAGTCACGTGATTCGCATTAGTACCTATCTGTCAAATTTTAATTTTTTCCAAAAAATAATTGAAAAGTGGGGTTATTTCTGAAAATATCGAAAAAAAGTTATTAGAAAAAGTTTTTTTAAATGCACTTTCTAGCCCACATGCGAGAAAAACGCTAAAATAACATTGCTTACGCATGAGATGACTACGAAATCATTTTACTTTATTTTCAAGCTTAAACATAGCATAGCAATGGAAGGAATATTCCATGTAGTTTGTCGGAATTTTTTAACTAGAATTAATTTATGCATTGAAGACAGTGGCGTAGCTAGGATATTGTCTTGGGGGGGGGCATATAGTTGCAAAGAGGCGTAAAGCCCGCCGTAGGCGAAAGCGCCGCAGGCGAAGAAAATCTTGGACCACGCCCAAATTTTGCTAAATTTTTCTATTATCTATAATTGTTACGTAATCGCCTAAGTACAATCCGCAACTGAAATAATCTAGAAGTCCTACAAACAAACCACAACCAAACGTAATTACCTAGGTTTTCCTACGATGTTTATATCTTACTTTGTCTTATTTACGTAAATAAAAGAGAGAAAAGGAAATTTACACCACCAGACACCAGATCCGCGAATGTCACATAAAACAAGACGACGGGGATGTGATGACCAAAACAGACGCGTTGTTTCTCAAAGTAAGCCTACCTCGGTTAAATTTAAAAGGGCAAAAAAATTTAATTTAAATATTGTTTTTAAAATATTGTTGATAATTACTTTTTTTCATGGCTCTTGGGGGGGGGCAAATGCCCCGATGCCCCCCCCCTAGCTACGCCGGTGATTGAAGAGGAAGGACTAGTGATGCCGCAAGACGAGACGAGACGAGAATTGGCCCATTCTCGTCTCGTCTCGTGAGGCGAGAATTTTTTTTTAAATGTCTCGACGAGAAACGCGTTTTTCTCGCTCGAGAGTGCCATTGTCTCGTCTCGTCTCGTCTCGTTTTTTCTCGTGAGTAGGGAATCATAAAAAATATTTTTTTATACGAATCTTAAAGGGGGTAAACATTTAAAAGTATCTGGTCGTCTCGCAGAAGGGTTTAATATAAGTCGGTTTGTTAGTCATGTGACTTAGAAACTATTTTTCTTAGATCAACAAAATATTGCAAGCGGCCATAAGACATAATTCACGTAATGTAATAGGCTTGGCACCGAGGTATTTTCAGTCCAAAATATACGGGGTGGTAAAAGATACAGAATAGAGAACGATTTATAATAATAATAATTGATTCATAATGGAACTACCCTTCTTTTATTATTTATTTTTTGGCATAATTCGGGGCATAATTAACTGCAATAGTTTGGGAAATATTCGACTAAATAAAGGGATCAGCCCAGGCCCAGAATGTCATCCGGGGAAAAACCTTAATTTTTTTAATTTGAAGAACTAGTCCATACTTAAAGTGGAGTCGAAAGTATGAAAAGGGAAAGAAAAACACAAAGTCTTCCTCCACAAATGTAATGGAAAGAATTCCAAGTTTTAAGGGTCTCTACATGTTTCGAACGTAGAAACGTTCATCCTCAGGAGACAGAAAGTTTTAAATCTATGCTGATGGTGTTAGCAAAAGAGAAACTGAAATTTAGAACCTTAATGGAGCTTTATGGATTTAAAGTAAAGTGTAGAAGAAACATGAAATATTTGATAATGGTAAAACCATAGAGTGATTAAAACATAGTGAAGGGTTGTAAACCAACCAAATAAAGTAGGGAAGAAGAAAACCTGTCTAGGTGTCGAGGCTTATTTCAAATTTATTAAAAATTTTTTTAAAGGAACTAATACAACATATTGTAGACATTATGAAGGTGTACACCTTGTGTTGTCATATCTGTAAAAATATAAATCGAAATTAAAATAAAGTAAAGTGAAGTTTTATAATGTTTTAGAGAGCATTTTTGCCTTTTATTCAAAATTAAAAATTCTCTCTAAAACATTATAAAACTTCACTTTACTTTATTTTAATTTCGATTTCTATTTTTACAGATATGACAACACAAGGTGTACACCTTCATAATGTCTACAATATGTTCTATTAGTTCCGTTAAACAAACTTAAATTTTTTTTAAATAAGCCTCGACACCTAGACAGGTTTTCTTCTTCCCTACTTTATTTGGTTGGTTTACAACCCTTTACTATGTTTTAATCACTCTATGGTTTTACCATTATTAAATATTTCATGTTTCTTCTACACTTTAGTTTAAATCCATAAAGCTCCATTAAGGTTCTAAATTTCAGTTTCTCTTTTGCTAACACCATCAGCATAGATTTAAAACTTTCTGTCTCCTGAAGATGAACGTTTCTACGTTCGAAACATGTAGATACCCTTAAACTTGGAATCCTTTCCATTAAATTTTGTGGAGGATGACTTTGTGTTTTTCTTTCCCTTTTCTTAATTTTTTTATTATATTAATCGAAAGTGCAAGAGAAAGAACTTAAAGAAGTATTTCCGAAAATGCTCTATTTGACATATCAATCTCTCATAGTTTATGAAATATTCGGACTAAATCGCGGTAACATTAGATAATTAATTATTGTGTCCTTCTTTTACATATGAGTTATACAATGTAAACTGTAATTGGTTTAAGATCACCGCCGCTACAACAGAAAGTTTTACAATACCTATAAGAATCTCATATATTTTTGTTTAGTCTCATATACTTTTGTTGTATCTTCTATGTTTCTAAAAAATATATATCTGACAACCTTTGGTATGAAAACCAACAAGCATTACATTGCGTTTTTTTCTACTGCAGTAGGTAAATGCCTTCACAATACGATAGAGTGAGAACGTTAAACACATTATTTTTCTGTCTATACAGGGTGATTCAAAAGTACTTTGACAAACTTCGGGAGGTAATTGCTGGTAATATTTTAACATGAAAAGTTCTTATAAACAGTGGTCCTTGGCGACTTCGTTACGGAGATACAGGGTGTTGAAATGTTAAAAGAAATAGTAATAATTTTTAAATAACTCCTTAACGAGTTATTTTTTTTTATGAAATTTTGTGAATTAAATAAGCATCTAAGGACACTTATTTTCAAAGTACAACACGTTCGTAAATTTAACCAGTGGCGTCGGTACAAATTACTACTATCATATTTTTTGTGAAAACTATGCTACATCACTGACTTATTTTATTTCAACTTTTTTCTTATAAATCCCCCCTTTATTTACAACAAAGAAGATCACGTGTGTTTTTTTGATACGAGGGACGGTTTAAGCGTAAATGAATATTTTATTTAAATATACACAAATATTAAAAAATGTGTTTTAACTGATCAACCACACAAATATTTATTAAAGTATTTTAAGGAATACCTACATACATACTTACTAATAAACAAATATGTATATACCTAAGGAAGGTATCTTGAGGATGCCCATTTTCTAAGTATATCACGTTTTCAGTGGCATACATATTTATTTATTAGTATGTTATTTTTTAATATTTTGTGTTTTGACAAGGCGGCTTTGAAAATGCATTTTTTGTCGATAAATTAAAACATATTTGACAGTTAGTTACCATTGAAAATAACAAAACTGAAGAAATAAAACTCAATGGTAACTAACTGTCAAATATGTTTTAATTTATCGACAAATGCATTTCCAAAGCCGCCTTGTCAAAATACAAAATATTAAAAAATAACACTAATAAATAAATATGTATGCCACTGAAAACGTGTTATACTTAGAAAATAGGCATCCTCAGATACCTTCCTTAGGTATGTACATAATTTGTTTATTAGTAAGTATGTATGTAGGTATTCGTTAAAATACTTTAATAAATATTTGAGTGGTTGATTAGTTTAAAACACAATTTTTAATATTTGTGTATAGTCAAATAAAATAATCATTTACCCTTAAACCGTCCCTCGTATCAAAAAAACATAGGTGATCTTTTTTTGTTGTAAATAAAGAGGGGATTCATAAGAAGAAAGTTAAAATAAAATAAGTCAGTGGCGTAGCATAGTTTTTACAAAAAATATGGTAGTAACATTTTGTACCGACGCCACTGGTTAAATTTACGAACGTGTTGTACTTTGAAAATAAGTGTCCTTAGATGCTTATTTAATTCACTAAATTTCATAAAAAAAAATAACTCGTTAAGGAGTTATTTAAAAATTATTACTATTCCTTTCAACATTTCAACACCCTGTATCTCCGAAACGAAGTCTCCAAGGACCATTGTTTATAAGAACTTTTTGTCTTACAATATTGCCGGCAATTACCTTCCGAAGTTTGTCAAAGTACTTTTGAATCACCCTGTATATTAGGAGTTACCTAAAATTCAGTGTTCTAACAAACGAGAAAATTCGAGAAAAAACGAGAAATTTCTCGACGAGAAACGGTCTTCTCTCGTCTCGTCTCGTGACTTCTCTCGAGAAAAAAAATCACTCTCGTCTCGTCGAGACGAGACGAGACGAGACGAGACGAGACGAGACGAGACGAGACGAGACGAGACGAGACGAGACGAGACGAGACGAGACGAGACGAGACGAGACGAGACGAGACGAGACGAGACGAGACGAGACGAGACGAGACGAGACGAGACGAGACGAGACGAGACGAGACGAGACGAGACGAGACGAGACACGAGAATTTCTCGTCTCGGCGGCATCACTAGGAAGGACGTCACTTTGAACGTTTGATTTGAATGTTTAATTTATTGTTCTAGTAACTTATGTATTTTAAAACTGCAAATAAAATTTAACTTTAACACCCTGTAACTCCCTTAATAACCAATTTTCGAAAAAAATGTTATAGTAAGAGATAGCATTTATTTTCGGTCTAGAATTATCCCCTAAATTTTTTGCTCATCATTTTCGGACACCCTGTATAGCCACGCAACTATATTCTGTGGTAGATATAACTTAAAAAGATTCAAACCTTCGAAAAAATCAGTCTGTACACATGTAACTCTCTCCACAACCTTCTTAAATCCTGATATTTGTTCTTTACCGTTAGTCCCAAACGTAAAGTTTTTGGAATTTGTAAGCCCAACTAACAGCTATCTCATTTTAAGCCAACTTTACGCTTAATTGCTGTAGTTTAGTTTGAAAATTTTAAAACAGCTTAGGTAACAAAGGATGTTGTAATTTTAAGCATAATCGTATTTATGAAAGTTGCAAAGAATTCAGCACGTCTTTATTTTTGCTTTCTTTTTTTAATTTGGTAAAATATGTCAAGAAACAAAAAAAAATGCTGGTTTCTTCGGTTTTGTATCCCAAGCAAACCCTTAATTAGCTAGTTAATCAAACTTAACGGTAATTCAGTGGTTTCGGCTCGCAAATAATCGGTAAAGCAAATAAGAACTGTTTTTGTTTCACCTGTAATAATAGTCCAGTGTCCAGTGTTTCTGGCATACCGTAAAGTCGGTTTCGAATTCCCGAACCCTAACTTCTAAGAAAAGCTGGTTCTATTAAGGTCAGTCAAGAGATGAACAAGTATGTAAGTAAACTACATTGTGTGTTTTCTCAAAAATATCACACAAAATGTTAACTGGTAAGTCGGCAAGTCCCGGTTGTAGATATGACTGGCTTAAACCGAAATTTGACTGGTAGCTAATAAACTTATAATAGCTTGAGTTGGTATTAGAAATACGTAAAAAATGTTAATACAAAAGTTGAAGGATCGCAAATGGTCTTTAACATAAAAAATGTTTATACCGGGTGTCCATGGAAGGTGGTTCGCCCCTCTAACTTTTTTGTTTTTCAAGATAATGGAATAAAATTTGGGGGATTTGTATACGACATGTGACTCAACATTATGGAACATCCGGTTTAACTGGAAGTGACGTAAACTTTTTATTTTTAAATGGGACACCTGGTATATTTTTATTTTTTTTGACTCCATATGACATTCTAAATACAACAATGACAACACTTTTTGTCACCAAGAAAATATTTTTTTTTCCAAAATTATTGTTTTATCTAGAGGGCTATGAATACCTTAAAATCACTTATTTCAGTTCTTTAATCTTGGGAAAAATACAATTTTACTATTTTTGGTCCAATGCCATGTGCTATGTAAAATTTAATTTTTAAAGTTGTATAACTCTTTTTTTTTAAACGGCAACATGGTGGCTCGTCGGGTTAAGAAAAAAGAGGATTTTATTACGATTATTTTGATACCATACACTATTAGGTTTTAGAGAAGCTGTCATTAAAAAACTTTAAAAAGTTAACTTAGAACTTTCCTAAAATGAAGCATCTTTTGAGAATAAATTTAGATTTAAATGCATCAAGTAGCCTGTGACCAGCAAAACTGATAAAACAAAATCATGCCTTGAAGAAAATTGAAATGCCAACAGCTTCTGCCAAAGTAAATTAGTTTGTTGTTTAAAAAACATGGAAAATAATAGTTTTACAAGGGACATGTTATTATTGTCAGGCTCATTTCGCATTTTCGGAACCAGTCTTGGGTACCTAATAGTGCCGTGTTGGATTAGGCCGATTAAACTATCTTTCTCCAAACACTAATAACATATTAACTTTTTCACTCCTTGTAAAACTATTATTTTCCATGTTTTTTAAACAACAAACTAATTTACTTTGGCAGAAGCTGTTGGCATTTCAATTTTCTTCAAGTCATGATTTTGTTTTATCAGTTTTGCTGGTCACAGGCTACTTGATGCATTTAAATCTAAATTTATTCTCAAAAGATGCTTAATTTTAGGAAAGTTCTAAGTTAACTTTTTAAAGTTTTTTAATGACAGCTTTTCTAAAACCTAATAGTGTATGGTATAAAAATAATCGTAATAAAATCCTCTTTTTTCTTAACCTGACGAGCCACCATGTTGCCGTTTAAAAAAAAATGAGTTATACAACTTTAAAGATTAAATTTTACATAGCACATGGCATTGGACCAAGACTAGTAAAATTGTATTTATCCCAAGATTAAAGAACTGAAATAAGTGATTTTAAGGTATTCATAGCCCTCTAGATAAAACAATAAATTTGGAAAGAAAATATTTTCTTGGTGACAAAATGTGACAAGTGACACATCGTTGTATTTAGAATGTCATATGGAGTCAAAAAAAGTAAAAATATACCATGTGTCCCATTTAAAAATCGAAAGTTTATGTCACTTCCGGATAAACCGGATGTTCCATAATGTTGAGTCACCTGTCAAAAAATGCAGTTTTATGTCGTATACAAATCCTCCGAGTTTTATTTCATTAACTTGAAAAACAACAAAGCTAGAGGGGCGAACCACCTTCCGTGGACACCCGGTATAGAAGATGATAATAGTGTCCGCGAAAACAATTAAAAGAACGTGTTATTTTACAGGGTGGCACAAAAAAACGATATGAAAAATATATTACTTTTTAAAATGAAACAATATTTTATTTCACAGCATTCTTGAACTCTATACGAATTAAATTAAGTAAAGTTGCTATATATTTCCTATACCTAAAACTCATGCACCGTAAAAAAATATAGGTATTTACAATAGTAATTTACGTTACAAGACCGGAAAGTAGTGTTTTTCAGGTCGAGACAAGCATTTCCAGGGCGAGCCATAGGTGAGTCCTGGAAGCTTGGAGACCGACACTTCGATATATTTTATAATCTACGCGAAACAAGTTTGACATAAAAAACAAAATTAAAAATCAACGAAATGTCACTCGACAATACATCAAAATGTTGCCATATTAACGAAATCAAGGTATCCTGTATTATCAAAGAGCGATTGGAAAAACAAAAAACAGGGTGACAGTGACATTAGAGACCGGAAAAGTGACATTATAGTCCGGAAAAGATTTTTCCGGTCTCTAATGTCACTTTTCCGGTCTTGCGATCGGAAAAACGTTATTTTCTAAGCGAAAAATTGTCCAGAAAGTGTAAATTTTCTGGTCGGTTTTAAAAAAAATCATATTTTTACAGTTTGACATCATGCGACTCATATATTATGGTATAATTTGGAGAAAAACAGCTAGAACTTTCTTGTTTTACTTTTTTATTCTTTATTTAAAAATGTCAACTGTTAAACTTAAACAGAAATACGAAACGATAAATTAAAGAAATATAGAAAAATTAGCTGGGTTTAAGATTTTTCTTTAAGCTTATTATTTTAGTAATTGCATTTTCCTTTATACCTAATGTACTTTTTTTTTCAGGTAAGTTCAAAAATCTAAAAGAAGTCTCAGTTGTAATGTCTTGATGGTAAGTAAATTCGGAATGCGAACAATACTTCAAATCCGAGATGGAAAAATGCTATAAAATATAATGTATTTTTGTGAGAACAAGAATCGGCACAACTCATATTTTTGTACAGCTTACGCTACACTGAGAAGAATGATATAAAACAACAGGTTTACTAAGACATAGTTTGTATTAATAGCTTATTTTTTATTAACCCATATCAAATAAGTTCCTAGTGTATCAAACCCGCTTCAGTGTTTTATCAATTTCAAATTTGCTAGAACAGTGTTTTTATTGATAGTAATCAGTTCCATTAGCAGCACAAGCACAATCTTGTTGAATAATGAAGTACTTTTATACAGCAATTTTGTTAAGAAATAAATTGTATCTTCTCAATGCGACGCATTTTGTTCCCAGTAAAGCGCTTTCTTTACAATCAAGAAAGCAGAACACCGCCCCAAAAACGAATTGTATCCGTTAGAACCTATAATCCACCAAAACGTTGGTGGGGGTTTGCAGCGATCGGCAATCGCTGCGCGCCCTATTACTAGTTTTAACGTATTTGTTGCGCAGGTCACATCGTTATTCGAAATCTTCTAGTTGTCCTGTCTGAATTTGAATTTTATTGATCCTATATACCAGCGGTTCTCAAACTTTTTTGGTGACGGAACCCTTTTGGGAAGCAAAATACTTGATGGAACCCTGTAATAAAACAATAGTTTTTAAAAGTGTATTCTTTATTAATAAGCATAATAAAAGTACAATGTAACAGTTACTAATTATTATTTACTTTACCACATGGCAAGTACAATAATAGAAGATATTAAAAAAGAAAAAATCTAACTAATGGGAGGTATGAAACTGTTTTTTATTTTTCATCAATTGGTTGATATCAGGTTTGATAGAAGACAGTTGAAGTCTCATATCAGGTTCGGCGTCCAGTCTATTGCGATATTTTGTTTTCGTGGCTGCATAGGTTGAGAATCCTGTTTCGCACAAATATGTTGTTGGGAACGGGAGAAGAATATTCAGAGCCATTTTGCCAAGCATTGGATATTCATCACGGATTCTGCACCAAAAATCGTTAAGAGGCGTCGTTTTCAACAGTGACTCCATACTTGTGTCTGATGACATTTCTAAAAGAGATTCATATATCTCGTTTGACATACTTTCGGGCTTTTCCAAGTTGGGTAAAAAAGGATTATGAATCCATGAATTCAGTTTCATTTTTGTATTCTGTTCTTCGGGAAAATACTTTTCAAAAGATGCGCGCATCGAACTGAGATATTGGACCAATTCTTCAAACACATCATCTTGAAACATTTCTGAGTCGTTATCGCTAACAAACTCACTGAGTGACGTAAAGCTTTCTATTTCTTTCTTACCAACGCAAATAATCCAAAAATCTAATTTTCTTTTGAAGGCAGTTATTTTGTTATAGGCCTGAAACACTGTTGTCTGTTTACCTTGCAATGATAAATTCAATTCGTTCAGTTTTTAAAAGATATCCGCCATAAAAGACAATCTTAACAACCAAGTTTTATCATACAAACGGTCCTTCAAATTAAAAGAAGTATCTGCTGAAAGAAACATTTGTAACTCGGCTCTAAGTTCAAATAGCCTTGTTAAAGTTTTACCCCGAGACAGCCATCGCACTTCTGTATGGAGCAGCAGTGTTTTATGTTTGCTGCCATAATCTTCACACAATAATGAGAACAATCGGGATTGTAGTGGTCGGGATTTGATAAAATTAATTATTTTTACCGCTTCATCCATAATTAATTTTAGATTTGACGGCATTTGCTTCATCGCAAGTGCTTGTCTATGCAGAATACAATGGCTGGAACTACAATTAGGCGCTTTATTTTTTATTCGTGACACTGCTCCTGCTGTTTTACCTGTCATCGCCTTGGCCCCATCTGTACAAATGTCAATGCAATTGTTCCAACTGAGATTATTTTCTTCAAAAAATATATTTATTTTATTAAACATTTCTTCCCCGGTAGTGTTTGTGAGCAGCGGTGAACACATAAGCATGTCTTCTTCAAAAGAACTTTCATATGGATACCTCACGATAACCAGCAAGATAGCCAAACCAGCGACATCAGTTGACTCGTCCATTTGCAAGGCGAATCGTGTTTTTGTAGACGTGTAACTAGTTCTTGTTTGACGTAGCTTGCCAGATCATGGATTCGCCGTGAAACAGTATCGTTTGATAGCGGCACAGTAGAAAGATGCTTTGCAGATTTTTCATCGAGCATACATTTTGTTATGTCTAATACACATGGCTTTATTAAATTCTCAGCGATAGTGTGCGCTTCACCTGCTTGTGCAATGCGATAGCTAACTAAATATGATGCCTCCGTGGCCTTTTCGTTGATAGTTTTTGTTACATGCATCATATTTTTTTGACTTTCCAATAACTGATCTTTTTTACGAACAAAAAATTCTTTATTCTTGTCTTTAGACTCGGGGTGTACAGTTTGTAAGTGTCGGCGCAATTTGGCAGGTGCCATGGAACTATTAGGAAGCAGTTTACTACATAGCATGCAGAGAGGTGAGCCGTTGGAATCAACAAATCCGAAACTGATATATGATTCATCATACTTCCTTTTTTTCGTCTTTGAAACCGTCGAGCTTGACGTCGTGGCATCATCGTCTGGATCGGTGATTGCTATATTCTCCGCGCGTACTGCTTTTGAACATTCAGCGTTATTAGAAGATGTTGTTGCAACACGTTTAACACCTTTAAGCCAACGTTCCATTCTTCTTTATTTATAATGTTACACGTCAGGATGGTGGGGTCTAAATAATGCACAATCGTTACTGCGTATAAGAGACTAAGTTTAGTACAATGAAGAAATGTATAAAACTGAGACAACAGAATACAGCAGGCAGTAGAACAATGAACACTAGTTTCTCGCTAGCGAGTTTGTAAGTAGGTAGGTAGGAACTTATCGCTCCGAACGCTAATCGTCAACTGATTGACGAGGCGCGACGCGCGATCGCCGCTTTTATACTTAGTCCTAGACTCGATCTCGAAAATACTCGAGTCGGCGCCTTTGATAAACAAAAAGCAAAAATAAAAAGAGAAATATAAAAATTGCGTTGTAAACAATTCAGAGGCGGCTTTTATCAAAGGGACTGCGCGCTCACAAGTATACAAGTATACATGTTGATACCAAACTTATGAGATATTGTACCAGCTATTGTAACACATGTTTATACAAATACAAATACAAATACAAATACAAATACAAATACAAATACAAATACAAATACAAATACAAATACAAATACAAATACAAATACAAATACAAATAAATAAATAAATATACCTACGCGCGGCCGCGGAGTCAAAACGTTCGACCAGAGAGAGGTGTTTTGATTTTTTTTCTAAATTCTTGAGGAACCCCTACAGAGGTATCGCGGAACCCTAGGGTTCCGCGGAACACACTTAGAGTATAGCTGCATATACCAATACCTGCTTAGATTAATTTATTTTTACTTTGTATTTAGGTTTTTTAAAACTTTGCATCTCAAATAAAGCAACAGAAGATTCTTATTTCGCACAACCCTTCATTAGTATTAGACTTTATAATCTATGGACAAATTTTACCATCTCAATAAACCATGGTGTATAATCGATAATCATATGCAACGTTAAACGAGAAGAACAATATCACACAAGAAGCTATTTAAATTGTTGAGAACTACAGTACTGATTTTTAGTGGTAAGTATATGGTTTGATTGGTTTGTTAACCGTAACAAGCAAATATTATTATGATTAATGTCAAGTTTTATTACAACTGCAAGTAGGAACTAATACAGTATATAAAACCAGGTTGCATCATAGTCTTCCGACTATTCAGAGCCATAATGACTATAAACCATTCTATGGTAGCATTAACTATTTCCTATTGGTTAAATTACCGTGATATTATCACTACACAACGGTCTAGCAATTTTCGTTGTCTTGCAGTAGGAAAGCGCGTTGCTGTCACATATAGTATTAAACAGTTGTATAAAGAGTATCTTAATTTTTATAAGGAATAGAAGGCTTTTTCTCAGTGTTTATAGTATCTAAAAAAATGTACAACAAAGTGTTCCTTTATAACTGGACTTTTCTCAAACTCGTCCCCTAACTCAGCCTTTAAGATATTAACTTAATTAATTATTGTCATCCAAAGAAATGGACGTTCTATTCCAAACGTGTCAACTGCTACTGATGCGATCACAACCTTTTTACTCGTTTTCCAGTTCACGTAGATATTTTCCGCGCTCTTTCACGTTTCAAATTTTAAAGATAAAGGACATGTTATTGGGTTTTTAGTTTAGTTAAAATATTTTTATTATGGCAGACATTAGAGATATCACCAATCAATAACACAGCAATAAGTGCCATTAAACAGTTATATGAACGGTCATACTCTAGGATAAAGTTTGGGGACACTGTTTCGACTACATTCCCAGTAACAAAAGGCCTTAGACAGGGCTGCTGTTTATCCCCAACATTATTCAAAATCTATCTGAACGAAGCACTAAAGAGATGGAAAAGATCATGCCAAGGAATGGGAATACAGCTCACAGATGATGTAACACTCTACACACTTCACTTTGCTGATGACCAGATAATCATAGCACAGGATAAAGAGGATCTAGAATTTATGTCAAGAAAACTTTTCGGAGAATACGAAAACTGGGGTCTTACAGTAAATCTTCAAAAGACTAAATATATGTGCATTGGCGGAGAGAAAGGCAAGCTGGTATTAAATAATGGTATAGAGATTGATGCATGTGATGAATACATTTATTTGGGAACAAAAATAACAACAGATGGAAGAACACAAAAGGAAATAGAGAGCAGAATAGGAAAAGGGAAAACAACAATTAGATACCTAAACTCGATGCTATGGTCAAAAAACATTTCTTTTGAAAAGAAACGCTATATCTACTCCACAGTGTTTAAAAGCATCGTCTTGTATGGAAGTGAAACCTGGCAGTTAACGAAGAACCTTGAACAAAAACTATTAGCTACCGAGATGGATTTCTGGCGAAGATCAGCTAGAGTATCGAGAATAGATAGAATAAGAAATGAAAGAATAAGGGAAATAGTAAAGGTAGAAAAAACAATAATAGAGGACATTCAGCAAAAACAACTGATCTGGTACGGACATGTGCAGAGAATGCCACAACAAAGAATTCCAAAACTCGCATTTCAGTGGATACCAACAGAAAGGAGGAAACGAGGAAGACCAAAAGCCACCTGGATAAGCAGCATTCAAAGAGCAATGTCAGAACGAAATCTAAGACCAGGAGAGTGGGACGATAGAAGAGGTTGGAAGCTGGGAACCGGAAGGCGTAGGACGCTATGAACCCGGACATATATATATATAAAATATTTTTTTTTTAAAACAGAGTGTATTAAATTAAGGCAGGTTATTCATTTGTTTTTAGTTCGTCATAGCATACTTTTCAATATGATTTTAAAGGAACGAAAGGTGGCGTTTTCGCAATTGGCTTCGCCGTGTGCAACAAAAATCCATTAAAACTGTGACCCTATACATGAAAGTGAATATACAACATTTTTTCTTAATCGAATAATAAACCCTTGAAAAGAAATCTCGTTTTAAGGGTGTGCGGTGTTTTCTTAAAGAAAAGAAATATGTTTTTTTTCAATCGACCGGAAAGCAAGCACTTTCTAGACAATTTTTTGATCGGAAAATATCACTTTGCTGGTCTAGACCGGAAAGTAATGAAAAATTGACCGGTAAAGTACTTTACCGGTCAATTTTTGTTGCGTTCCGCTCCCAATTTAAAAAAATTAACCAAACTCATTTATAAGTAGGCTTTGACATGTTTATGTTTTCTTGCTTCCATAGTAACGAACTGTCAGGTACGATATTGACTTTGATAAATAAACTTTTGTGGCTTTATAAAATTGTGTGGAAGACTTTAGATATGGAACTTAATTTGGATTGGGAAGAAAATGACGTTCCAGTTGAAATAACAGAGGCAGCTGCTAGAGCTACAGACGATTTGTTGCCGCATAAGTCCAGAGTGCGGTATGAAAAAACGTTTAGCGTCTTTAAAAATTGGTGTAGAGAAAAAAATGTCAGAAATGTTTCTGAGGATGTTTTGTTAGCTTATTTTGCTGAAAAATCCGAAAAATTAAAATCATCTACACTGTGGAGCTTGTACTCAATGATCAAATCTATGTTAAATTTAAAAGAAAACATTGATATAAGCAAATATTATAAACTGATAGCATTCATAAAGAGAAAATCTGTTGGATACATTCCCCAAAAATCGAACGTACTTACCAGAGAAGACATTGACAAATTTTTGCTGGAAGCCCCTGATAATGATTATCTTTTAATCAAAGTAAGTACTTAAATACATAATACGAGTTTTCTTAAAGTTCTTCTTTTCTTATATTGTGTTTAAAAAAAATATATTTAAACTATTTCTTATTTTTTTTAGCTTTTACTAATAATGGGTTCGGCTGGAGCGTGTCGCCGTGAAGAATTGACCAATATGACAATTGACGATGTTAAAGATAACGAATCGATGTTGGCGGTAAAAATTCCAAATACAAAAACATACCAACCCAGGTCATTTATAATTGTTGGGGAACGAAACCTAAATATATATAGAAAATATATTTCTTTACGTCCGCCTAGTGTTCCACATCGCAGGCTATTTCTTTTCTATAATAAAGGAAAATGCACTATTCAACCAGTAGGTTTGCATTCAGTAGGAAAAGCGCCATCAAAAATAGCATCCTATTTGGGATTACCAAACCCAGAGCAATTTACAGGGCACTGTTTTCGACGTAGTTCGGCGACACTGTTAGTTGAAGGTGGAGGCGATATCCTTAATTTAAAACGACATGGCGGCTGGAAATCATCCCAAGTTGCCGAAGGCTACATTGAACAGTCTCTACAAAATAAGATTGATATAGCCAGTAGAATTCAGGAAGCCGGAGGATCAAAAGTGGATATAACTTCACAAACATCCTATAAAGATGAATCAAAAAATTTCCCGTCATGTCTACAATTTAATACACCACAAAATTGTACTTTCAATATAACAATTAACAAATAGATATTAATAGATAAAATAGAATTAAGAACATTTGTACCAAATTGTATTTATTATTAAACATAATTTTCCCAACTATTAGAGTTTTCTGCTAAAACTATACCCATATAGTAAGCTATTATTAACGTTTTCTCGCACGCCACTGGTGTCTTGTGTCGATTGTAAAAAAAATATTGTACGTCACTCAACCGAAAAGTACGTTAACAGGACTCGCAGGCTCCCAGGACTCGCCTGGCGGCTCGCCCTGGAAATTGCCTGCTTCGTCCTGTAAAATAGTACTTTCCGGTCTTGTAACGTAATATACTTTTCCTACTCGCGTGCGGTAAAGTACACTTTACAGCACTCATTTTCATGTCGTAAGTAGTACTTTACCGCACTCAGTGCGGTAAGTGCGGTAAAATTTCTTTACCGCACCCAATGCTGTAAAATTTCTTTACCGCACTCTTGTAAATTTTATTATATGCGTAATATGTTCTATTTAATTTACTACATTATGATGCTAACCACAACTAACGGCGATAAGTATCACATCATTACGAATATTTTTACTAGGTACCTATTTTTGGTCTCATACTTTTATACGTTTCTTCTCTACTTATATAATGAAACACCCTGTACCTAAAATATTATAAATAATTTTATGTCATAATTTTTATGACAGGAATTTGATTAAACGTCTGATCTAGATGGCATTAGTCAAAATCTGCTCGACTGCATTGCATTGTATTCCCATAGCAACAACTCATTATTATATTTCGCGTCTGTAGATACCATCTAAACAGTTCAGTTAATTTCTGCAAAGCTCTAGTACCCCAAATAGAAGCACTGAGCAGTGTTCAACTTTAACATCAACGTCAGTAGCAGTGACAGAGACTTTAGAGGATGCTCCTGGTCTATCAACACGAAACAACCCAACGCCTACACCTTTAGCAATTTTCAGGTCACAACAATCTACTGTACCATGCATGGCGCAAGAAAATAACGCTTCTGTAATTTACAAAAACTGCTCAACTACATCTGATGAACAAAATCAAGCTCGCTCAGCACTTAATTTGCATTGCGCTACAAATTGTACATTTAATTTTAATATTTATCGTTAGCTATATTTTTATATTATAATGTTTGTATGTAATAAATATTTTTAAAAAATATTGTTTCTTTTTGTATTAATTTTGTAATATAATTCTTTTTTTTACCGGTGCGGTAAAGATTCTTTACCGCACTCAGTGCTGTAAAGATTCTTTACCGCACTGTATTAATTTTATTCAAAAAATGCAATTGATGTACTTGCATTCGCGCAATGCATAATATAAAAATATTTATAGCTTTTAACAATTAATATTTGTTACTTTTTATAAATTTTTTCTTTTAAATTTGATTTTTGTTCCAAATATTATTGCTCGAAGGAAAAATTGTGTACCTACCACGTGCGTAAAGTGTCTTTACCGCCCTTAACGGCTTGCCCGAACTCCGCTTCGCGTCGTTCGTGCAACTGCCGTCGCGTGCGGTAAAGGACCACTTTCCGCACTTGTTAGGTAAATAACTAATTCTTAATCGAATAATAAACCCTTGAAAAGAAATCTCGTTTTAAAGGTGTGCGGTGTTTTCTTAAAGAAAAAAAAATATTTTTCTTCAACCTTTCCATAATTAAAAACAAAATTTACTTTTTCACGTGCCCTAATTTAACATTAATACACTATTTCAAGTTTATTTTACCGTTTACTCCTCTTTTGGGCCATAAGTTTTAATAACCTCTAATTTTTTAGCTACATGCACCCATCAAAATAACTGACTAAATAAGTAAAATTTGATAAGAGAAAAAACCTATTTGCAGATTACATACTGTAATAGCTTAGACAATCCAGACGTTTTAATTAAATACGTGACATCCTTACATGTTCAAGCAAGATATGCCGTTGTGAATTAGAATTAAAGGTGGATAGGTACCTACTTATATTAAATATTAATAGTATATACAGTGTAACCAGTAAAGTCCGCATCATATGGGATTGGTTGCTTTGAGTCTTATTTTGAAAAAGTGGTGCAATTTAAAAATATTGGTAAAAAATTAAAATTATCTTATGCAGCTGAAATTTTGCATGTGTGCTAGAAACTGCATTTAAAAATACTTTTTTCAGAAATAACCCCACTTTTGGATTATTTTTTGGAAAAAATTAAAATTTGACAGATAATGCGAATCACGTGACTACTATTTTTTTGCTTAATTTTCATCTCCATCGAAGCAAAACTCCAAGCTCCAAGCAAAAGAGCACATAAAACACTTAAAAATCTAAAATATTAGATTGTCTTGATAAAGAAAAACAAATACGTCAAATTGCACCGAAATAATGGTGTTCCAAAATCTACGGTTTCCGACATAAAGAAAAACAAGGAAAAAATAAGAACATTTATATCAAAATCATTTCAAGCAGCAGTCCATCGGAAACGTTTTCGACATATTCCCTTAATACTTCTCGTGTATTGTGCACAGGACAACCGTCTCTTTAAAACCAAATATCCTTATTCTCAGAAATAACTTTTTCAAATGCTAATTTGACTTTGTAATAGTTCCAAAAAGTTTTCTTTTCCCAAATTGTGTAAAAAAAAGTCCAATAATCCGATATCCAAATATATGCCCGCCCAAACATTTACCTTTTGAGGGTATTTATTGAGTCCTTGTTTGTACAAATCTGTGTTCATTTTCTGTATTCCAGTATCTACAATTTTGAACATTTGGTTCATTGTTTAATGGGTATTCGTGGGTAAAACAAACAGTGCGTATGAATTCATGTCGTTATTTACCCTTTCCATAACTCTAAATTAAAAATTTGCTTTTCGTATTGTATCATTCACCTTCCTTCAATTCCTGCTGTTTTTGATATTTATAAGGATTATTTATATAAAACTAGGGTTGGGCATATTTCACTTGAGCGAGGATTTGAAATTTCAAGTTGAAATTTTCATGAAGTTTATAAAACTTATGAAATTTCTGCGAAACTTTCGAAATTTATGAAATTTTTGTGAAATTTATAAAACTTTTAAAAAAATCTTAAATGTCGTGAAAAATTCATTGAAATTTATGAAATTTTCATTAAATTTTATTTTCTGTTGTATCTGGTATTTTATTTTTTTAAAACTAGTACATACTAAAGTATAAGTATGAAATAAAAAAATATCTAAAGTAATCTGAAAAATTAATTTATTTGTCGTATTCGTCCATTGACATTTTGTCTTCATTATCCATTAACATTGGATCTAAGCATGGAAAGGTCTGTGAAAGTTTTACTGTTTCAATGTAATAAGGGCATTTTTCAGTTGAAAGTGTTAGGTGAAAAATTCAAAAAGTCACTGAAATTTCACTTTTTGGGTTAAGTGAAATTTTTCTGTTTTGAAAAATTCCAAACAGAAAATTTCATAACACTACACTTGCACGTTTGTGAAAAATTCACTGAAATTTATGAAATTTTTGTGAAAGTTTCGAATGTAATAAGGAAATTTATCAGTTGAAAGTGTCAGGTGAAAAATTCAAAAAGTCACTGAAATTTCACTTTTTGGGTTAAGTGAAATTTTTCAGTTTTAAAAAGTTCAAAACAAGAGTTACAAACGAAAGGCAAGACCGATATGTAGCTCAAGTGACTCGGAGAAATAGATTTGTTACGGTCAGCAGTCTTCTAAGGCAATTCCAGCATACTTACCATCAAGTCGTTTCTAATGCCACCATTAGAAGACGCGTCATTGCCTCGGGCACAGTTAAAAGAATATACATAACATATACTCTTTTAACTGTGCCTCGGGTTTGCTGTCTAGAAGACCTCTACGAGTGCCAAGGTTGTTACCTAGTCATAGGCGGTCGAGGATTAGAATGGGCTCGTGGTCACCAAAACTGGCTTTTGTCTCAGTGGTCAAATGTAAAGTTCTCGGATGAGGCAAGGATTCGATTGGTTAGTGACGATCGTCGATGTCGAGTCTGGAGAGATCGGGGAGCACAACACCGACTTGCTTTCGCCAGAGAAGTGGTACCATTTGAAGGCGGGAGTGTTATGTTTTGGGGTGGAATCATGTACCGAAGAAGAACCCCCTTGGTTCATGTTCCTGGCACTATGACCGGCCAAATTTATATCGATCTTATTCTTCGGCCTATTGTGCAACCAATTCAAGACGAAGCAGGTCCCAATTTCATCTTTATGGACGATAACGCTCATCCACATCGAAGCTGAGTCGTCCAAGAGTTTCTTTGGGAGGGTAAAATTGACAGTTTGGAGTGGCCACCTCTTTCTCCGGACATGAATCCCATCGAGCATGTCTGGGACTACTTGTCTAGATCGATTCGTCGTCGTTTGAACCCACCTATGAACGTTCAAGAGCTCATACTAGCCGCTACTGAAGAATGGAATAACATTCCTGAAGAATACCTAAATAACCTCATACGAGGCATGCACAGACGTGTTTATGCCTTGCTACAAAGTATGGGTGGCAATACAAGGTACTGAAAGTAGTGACGTGTGACATAACCTAATTTGTTTAACAAATAAAATTACTTGGCAATGAAATTTTTTGGTATTTTTTCTTTTTGCTCTAATAACCTTTAATTAGGTAAGTGTCATAATACTCTAAAATGCTGCAAAGAACAAGTAAATACCTAATAGTAAGGATATATTTTTAGAATGACAATTTTGTTTACTTCTAGATGTAATTTCAAACTGGTACAAGACTTTTAAAAATGAGTGTATATATACAGGGTTTATCAAAAACAACATTTTTACTTTTTAGGATTTTTTTTTAATTTCTTAATTTATTAAATGAATTTTGCTTGTGCTGAAACTACAATTTCAAATATCACATTTACGGTTACTATACAGGGTTCGTCAGAAACAACATTTTTATTTTTTTGGATTTCGTTTAAAATAAATTTACTTACGTAAAAGCAAACAACTTATATTGTTGCTTTCTTACTTCGAATATGATTTTATATCTGGCCGACTAACGATTTTGTTGTAAGAAAATAATTTTTTATTTGCCTACTTTTAAAGTATTTTTATTATTACATGTCATAATATTTCTTTAATTTATCAATTATAAATTACAAAACTTTTATTCAAACGTGGTACCACCGAGTTAGCGCATAGTTCAACTCGACATCTAAATTACCGAAAACCGTTCCTAACTTGCCATATTGGGATATTTGCAATAACTTCTGTTATTTTTTCTTTCAAGAGATCTAAGTTATTATTGAAATTGGTTTTATACACATGTGGCGTCAGATATCCCTATAAATAAAAGTCGATAACTGTGAGATCGGGACTCCTACGTTCCAACCAATTTGGATCATAGGTACCTTCCGATTCATTTGTTCCCAAAGTGATGATTTAGCCAATCATTAAAAGGAATTGAAAATTACAATTGAAAAAAATAATAAAAACTGTTGTTTCTGACGAACCCGGTATAGTAATCGCAAATCTAATAGTTGAAATTGTAGTTTCAGCACAAGCAAAATTCATTTAATAAATCAAGGAATTGAAAAAAAAAATCCAAAAAACTAAAAATGCAGTGTGTGACGAACCCTGTATAGTAATCGAAATATATGATATTCGAAATTGTAGTTTCAGCACAAGCAGACGTTTCTATACATAATGACTTTTTTTCTATACCTACTAATAAAAAAGTTTCTTCTCTTCCAAACTCTATCCATGGAGACGACTTTGCGTTTACTTTACCCCTAATATTATTTGTTTTTGAATACTTTAAAACATATTAAAGCTTTTTGGGCCGTTTTTGAAATATCGCTTTTTAATATTGACATTCAATTAGAGGCAGCCAGTGGCCTAGCGCGGTTGAAGGGGCGGAGGGGGCGGAAGTTCCAAAGACAAGGGCATAGATATATTTTTTCAGGGCGGGGGGGAAAAAAGGTGTCGCGCGAAAGGCGCAAAGCAGGCAAAATTTTTTTGGGTGCCACGCCCTTTTTTCAATGATGTTCAAGTAGGAAAAATATAAAATACACAAGATCCTCAAGAAAATCTCAAAAAAAAAAAAATCAATTAAAAAAAAGTGTTTCGTTTTCATGGCTCATCATGGGTCCTGGGGGGGGGGGGGGGTAAAAACCCTCTTTTCTACGCCCTTCTTCAAAGGGCGCCTCACTGCTTATGTATAATTTCGTTTATTTAGTAAATTTTGGCCTGAGAAATAAAGTGTTTGTTTCGTCATGTCTAAAATGGTCACATGAAAACAGAATATGAACACGGGGAATTTTGTTCAAACTCTATAAAATATTTTATGCATATTACATAATATAATGAGCATATATTCTCATTGGCGACAATAACACACCTTTAAAAAGATAAAATTTAGTCTTTAGTAAATTAGAGATTTTAAGCAATTTTTAATTGCTTAACTGAAAGAATACAAATTATTGGTCGTGGCAAAATATTTTTGTTATAAATTAAACATACTTAGTAAATTTCCTCTTGCTGCGATAGGTACCTAAACAATCAATTATCATGTAAAGTGAAATTTAACTGGGAACTACTGGGAGAGTGGGAAGGGGGCGCCGTTTGGGAAAAGGCTCATAGGGGGGGGGGGATTGCCCCCCCTGGCCCCTTGCACGCTACGCCACTGGAGGCAGCTCGTCCCTGGGGAAAAGGGGCGGCCGTCAATATAATATGTATGCAATTTGTGGTAAGTAATAAACCATTTTAAAACACCAGCAGATATTTTACCGTACGCTTACCTGAATAATTCAGTCCGAACGTATTTGCTGCTACGGAGGGGAAATGCAGCGAGAGCAGACCGGAATCGCACCATAGACAATTTACCTTTAGATACGTACAGCTTATCTCCTGCGCAAACAAAAGTTACGTATTATGGGTGAAAAAATACGTCCGAGCGCCGGTCAGTTGCCTTCCCTCTGGGCACCATCGGGCATGCGCACAAACCTCGTGTTATCGGCCTGTCCTACTTTAGCGACATGCTCAAAATACACTCCAGAACCGGCTCAGCCGCCATTTTTGTTGTGGTGTTTTAAGGTTTCTCTGTGGATTCCTTGTAGTTTTCTAAGCTATTGTGGACTGTGGGTGTTTAATATTTACGGATTTCTAGTTTTTGTGTAGTTTAGTGAATTGTGTTTGTGCTTTTAGTGACTCGGATTGGAATATAAACAATGACTAGTAGCAGCCGTTGTAAATTTTATTATGCCCAAATAGGGGTAAAATACGTGGTATTTCGTATTTTCGGTAAGTATGAAGTAGTGATGTATCTTGAACTTTATTTTATTATGATCAATTTAAACACATCAAACTAGCTAGGCCTAGGCTACACAAACAAGGTATGAAAATAAAGAGAAACACACACAAAGACAGATTATCCCGATGCATATTTTGGTATAGTTTATTTGCTGCCCTAAAATTTAATTAGGTATTTACGCAATTTTTCGTGCAATATATTGCTTCCAAAAGTTTAAAAGATACTTTTCTCTATACCTAGGAACCTATAGGTAGGTTTATATTAAACCAAGGGTGAAAGTATTCCACGGGTCAAGTTCTCGGGCCAAAACTTTTTCAAATTCTTGAACAAGAAATTGTGCGGACAGAAGTTGGTTAACTCGCGCCAAATCATATTTGTTTTAATTTCTTTACATTAAAAGCCTTGTAAGTTCAGGCTTGCCAGTACGGTATCTACGCTTACCTGAAAAATTCGGCCAAGATAGAAAACGAAAACATTAAACATTGCGGTGGGTGCTTCGCTATCGGAACGTTTTTGCTGCTATGGAGGGAGAATAAAGCGAGAGTGGAATAGGAATGAATCGCACTCGAACAGAAGATCTCTTTTTAACTCGCGCCAAGTCCATTTCGTATTTATTCATTCGTAAAATAGTTAATTAAAACACAAATATAACAAGTGTTTGTTATTGAACCCATAAATATAATGTCGTTTCACTTGAATCGTTAGATTTATCTCCCTTTAAAACTTTGTTAAAAATTTTCCGGGATTCATTGAAATGAATTGTTTGCGAGTCGTGTCGAGGCGATAAATTAATAAGAGAAGCGCTGACACTAAACCCAACATCTATTAATTTTATTACCGAGCCTTCGGGCGCACTCTTTAAAACAAACTTTATTTGTCCGCTGAATTTTCTAAAAATAAATAAATAAAGTTGAAGTAGCTTTTAGAAGCTCGAAAAAGTTTTATCAAAGAATTTTCGACATATTTTCTCTACCAGAAATATATGTTTTAGTTACCAGATTATACTACCACCTAAATATCGTCCCGAAAGTTTTATGATGTTGTATAAAGTTGTAAATTTCTAGAGTACACTAGCACAAGCAAGAAGTGCTGGTAAGTTTTGAATGTAGTTATAAAACAAAAAGTTTTGATGTATGTTCGGGGAGAAAATTGAGTGTTGTGTTAAGAAGTAATATCTCTAACAAAGATATTTAAAACAAATTTTAACAAAATTTAGTGTTTTGTTATTACTAAAGTTGGGATATCAGGACGTAAACCAGAGTCGCAATAAGGACTCAATGGAAAATATTATTTATTATTTACAACTCAAGAACAAAAAATTTAAGTTATTTTATGCTTCGAGAAAAAAGCCTTCTATTCCTTATAAGAATTCACGTCCTCTTTATACAGTGTGTCCGAAATTCAAGTCTCTAAATAGGTATCTCGCTTAATAGATGATATAGAAAGTTGGTTAAATAGGGAATATTTTAGAGAATTTAATGCCGATCTCGAATCTTTTTTCAAAATTATAAAAAGTTTTGTAGTTTTTCACTTATTATACAAAAACTAAAAATGGCGCATTTAGTTTTTTTTAAATAGGGGCTTAACGGTTAATTTGACATATCCCAAAGTGTTACATTCTTAAGACTCTTTTTAGGGAAGAACATTTCTGTACAAAAAGAAAATGCAGATTGTCTTTTGTTTGTGAGTTACCCACAGTAACTTTGTTATTTCCTATGGCGGCCATCTTGGATTTGTACATAAAATTATTTCTCTTTGAATTACCTTTTAAACAATGTGTCACATGCTACCAAAATTTTGGAGAAATTCTCTTAAATTATTAAAAAACCAGTTTTATCGTTAACTTGGCAACAGCGCATGCATCTAACATAGCAGATAGTAATTAAACCATTTAAAGCACCTCTTAAACCTTTATTTTTGTAGAATACAGTTTCTTACAAGATCCTTAAATTCTAAACCTGATCTAACCTAACCAAAACCAAGTAGGATAACTTAAATTTAATTAAATTAATTTCCTTTAATAGGTTTTATGCGATTGATGTCTTTCTCGATACAATTCCAAATATCTAGCAGAAGTTAGTTCAGCATTTCGGTGTGATTGCAAATAAAGTGCCAACATATCAAATTTTTCTTCATTTATAATTTGTGCCATTTTCAAAATAAGATAAGATGTAGGTAATATCATACAATTTAAACCACTTTTTAGAATCTTGAATGACAAATAAATAGGCACTTCATTTTTTCTAATATTGTATATCATGGCCTACCATGTAAAAATACCATGGCCTTTTTTTACCATGCAAAAATATCACGGAATACCATGTAACAATAATCCTTCCGTTATTATATGGTAATACCAAATAATTTTAATATAATAAAACTTAGGTTTGGCAAAATTAAAAAAGGTTTGCATTTTTTTTGTTTGTAAAGTTTTTATTCTGATCTATTTTTTCTAATAGTTTAACTAAATGTAATTGCAAACAAAAAAAGACGCGATTCTTAGGTGAAAGCCCTATTTTTCTAATTGATTTTTTTTTCGTTTCATTCCGATTAAGATTTTTTTTATCGCGGCGTTGCCAAACCTATTTAAGACCGTAGACAAAAATGCGTTAATTATTTTATTGGCTAGAAAACAATGATTATTTGGGGCAGAAAATGTTTTTGTTATTAAACTAATACGCTTAGATGTACCCACATGCTATGTTAGATGCATGCGCTGTTGCCAAGTTAATGATAAAACTGGTTTTTTAATAATTTAAGAGTATTTCTCCAAAATTTTGGTAGCATGTGGCACATCGTTTAAAAGGTAATTCAAAGAGAAATAATTTTATGTACAAATCCAAGATGGCCGCCATAAGAAATAACAAAGGCATTTCGTTTTTTTTTAATAGGGGCTTAACGGTTAATTTGACATATCCCAAAGTGTTACATTCTTAAGACACTTTTTAGGGAAGAATATTTCTGTACAAAAAGAAAATGCAGATTGTCTTTTGTTTGTGAGTTACCCACAGTAACTTTGTTATGAATTTCGGACACACTGTATATACAACTGTTTATTACTATATGTGATAGCAACGCGCTTTCCTGCTGTAAGACAACGAAAATTGCTAGACCGTTGTGTAGTGCTACCATAGAATGTTTTATATCCATTATTGCTTTGAATACTCACAGTAATTATTAAGTTATATTGGGAGTGTAATCTGGTTTTACATACTGTATTAGTTCCGACTGGCAGTTGTAATGAAACATGACATTAATCATAATAATATTTGTTTGCTACGGTTAATAAAGCATATACAGGGTGTTCATTTGATAACTTCCCACCACGGATTTTCCTGCTTTAAAATGAAAATGTGGAAAATCGCTCGGACCCGTCGATTTTTATTTCGAGGGGGGACATCTTTTGCGTATATTGTCAATCTTGTTACTTCAAGCTTCTAGGAGGGATGGGGGGGGGGGGGGGGTAAGATCTAAATTTTAAATGGGTACCCCTATTTTATATAATTTTTTTGGATGCTGCATAAAATTCTGAACATTTTTTAATAAAAGCATTATTAGTCTATACTAAACAGTTTCCGAGACATTGACTCTTGAAAAATGAGAAAGCAAGACGGCTTACATGTCCCTATCTTCGATTTTTATTATCTTTCCAATAGTGTCAACTTCCGGTTAAACCGGAAGTAATATATTTCTTACAACCGGTTTAACCGGAGTTGACACTATTGGAAAGATAATAAAAATCGAAGATAGGGACATGTAAGCCGTGTTGCTCTAAGACGTATTGTTAGAAAGCTAGACGCTGTCAAAGTTCAAAAATCTCATTTTTCAAGAGTCAATATCTCGGAAACTGTTTAGTATAGACTAATAATGCTTTTATTAAAAAATGTTTAGAATTTTATGCAGAATCCAAAAAAATTATATAAAATAGGGGTATCCATTTAAGATTTAGATCTTTCATTTTAAAGCAGGAAAATCCGTGGTGGGAAGTTTTTAAATGAACACCCTGTATATCAATAAAAACAATATTCTGTCTTAGCTACAAAACACCAAGTAAAACTCTTTGTAGAGATTATCATTTCTTAAAGTTGGAGTGTCTTTAAATGCTTGAACAGGCGAAACTGATCTATAAGGTGAAAAACAATTTAATAAAAACTAATGTAAAACTCAAACAAAACAAAGACTATCACAATTAAAACCTAAGGACAAAAAAATTAAGGAATAACTTTTCTAGAACAAAGAAATCGCAGAAATCCCCAATCCATAGAAGTGTACAAACATATAATACTGTACCAGAAACTATTTTCATTGAAAGAGAGAAGGAAGTGTATCATAATTTCAAAAACTTTTTGAAAAACAGGGACTGAAATAATTTTGAAACTACTGTTATAGAATTAATTTATAAATTAATTTATCTATTACCTGCTATATATTATTCACTAAGGCCTCGGTGCCAGTTTGTAACTGATTTGAGGTCTGTAATAAATTGATTAAAAAATAAAAAAATAAAAAATGTACTTACCACTAAAAATCAGTAGGTTATAGTTCTCAAAAATTTAAATAGCTTCTAGTGTGATATTGTTCTTGTCGTTTAACACTGCATATGATTATCTATTATTCAACATAGTTTACTGAGATCGTAAAATTCGTCCATAGATTATAAAGTTGGGTTGTGCGAAATAAGAATCTTCTATTGGTTTATCTGGCATGCAAAGTTTTAAAAAACTTGTATGCAAATTAAAAATAAATTAATTGAAACAGGTATTGGTACAATTAATAGAATTCAAATTGAGACAGGACAGCTAGAAGACTCCGCACAACGATGTGACCTGAGCAACAAATACGTTAAAACTATTGAGGGCTTTAGGAAGAAGTCCGATCGAAAATGGCTGTTCTTTAAATTTACGTCTCTGTTTAGTAGTTAGTTCGCTGTTTCCCGGTCGCGGCGCAGTGATCGTCAAGTGTTTGACTTTTTACAGGTTTTGATAGACGTCAGCGGTATTTTTATCCAATAATTAATAAAATAAGCTTTATTAGATATAATATATACATATCTCAGCCTGTAGAGGGTTTTAGTTAACTAAATTCAATAAAACAGTTGATTATCCCATAAGAACCCATGCATTTTACAGATTTAAAGGAACACATGCGCCCCTGACGGCCATTTTTAAAGCTGCTTTACGGATCCAAAACTTTGCCCGAAACCAATGTATTGCGATCGGACTCCTAACCTAAAGCCCTCCATAGTTAAAACTAATACTACGGCGCGCGGCCGATCGCTACGAACCCCCACTAACATCTTGGTGGATTATAGGTTCTAACGGATACAATTTGTTTTTGGGGACGATGTTCTGCTTTCTTAATTATAGAGTAAGCGCTTTACTGGGAACAAAATGCGTCGCATTGAGAAAATACAATTATTTATTTTTTGATAAAATTGCTGTATTAAAAGTAGTTCATTATTCAACAATATTGTTCTAGCAAATCTGGATTTTTGCTCGGGGTGGTATGCGTAGGATGAGAGTCAGCGTTTTGTATTTTTGTATCCCGACCAACCTGTCCTAACACCCAAAATTATATTACATATTTTTGATCGATTTATGAAGTCAGGGACATATAATTTATCCAAACTGATCAGTTTGATGACATAAAAAAGCGTTTAACAGGCTTCAAAGAGACCGACCTCACAACCAGGGTTGTCAGATCTAGTTTTTTAAATTATTTAAATTATTTTTATTAAAAATGTTCTTTTTATATCGGCATTCAATTGTTAGTCAGTAACTCTCTTTAAAAGCTAGTTTACAAATATACTTTAAACTAAGATGTTTTGAGTGTGAAAGAAAGAAGAACATTAATATTATTATAGGTTTTTCAGTCCTTAAGAAATATTATTTAGAAAAAAAGAATTAAAATTAAAAGGGTTTTCATTGTTAAAAAAACAACTAATTAACAATATACAATATATAACGTATACTTATATATTATATTAACAAACCCGAAAATTTGGTAGAACTGGCAATCGTGCATAATTTATGCACGTCTCGAATACTGTCTCCCAATCTGTGAGTGATACTCAGACAAACGCAATTGGAAATTTATATGTTCTAAACGAGAAAGGCGGAATATTTTCAGCGAATCACGATATTTCTTATCTACCTGCTAAAATATAATTGAGCCATCATCACTGTCATGTGAGGTATTAATAGTTTCTTAAGGAAAAGGACAGTGGAGTAGATGGTTTAACATATTTGCTACAATTTACGTATTTAATTTTGGTTTATAACTGTGTGGTTTTGGACAGATACGTTTTTACTTGGTACATTTTATTATCAGCAATGGCTTTTTAGCGATCATTTTAAACAGCAGATCAAGGTGAATTATATTAGTGCCAACATGCTCGGTGGAGTCGGCCTTCGAGATCTCAACAAGTCCGGAATTGAGAAACAAAGATTTACATGTTCAATGTCAACGTATTATTTCATCTGTATGGAAAAATTGCGAAGCTCATGTTACTGTAGAAATGGAATATCTCTGTTTTATCGCCTATATATAGCACCAATAGTGGTCCAACCTGAAAACGATTCTACTTCTGAAAATTATGATGATTCCATCAATTCAATTGTTACTGCACTTTAAATCAATAATGTTCGTTTACAACGTGTTACCTATTAAAATTGTTTTATTTATATTGTATTATCATATTAAAAATTTAAAACAATATATACCCTATGCATTTGAATTATTTGGAGGTACGACGCCTATGATTAGGAGTTGCTTTATTTATATTATTATCATCTTAAAAAATTAAAACAATACCCTACGCATTTTAATTATTTGGTTGGCGACGCCTATGGTTAGGAGTTTAATACTTTTTTATGTCATTAAATTAACCTGAGAAACACTATACCAGCATGTTATTTTTCACCGTAGCCCATAAAAACAATTTAAAATTTAAAACAATTGTAGCAATTTTAAATGCCAATAATTAATTAGTTAACACATGAAATAAAAAATGCGTAAAATAAATTCGAAAGTAATTAATATAAATTAAATTATTTGAAATTATTGTTATAAAGGTACGACTGCTTGACATAAAATATACAGGGTGTCCAGAAAATACAAAACGCTAGAACAAATTCCGGAGAGTAAAATATGACACCCGTATTCACGAAAGAGTTTTAAATTTACTCCATCAACATATTTAGATCTTCTAGTCTCCCAGTTGTGTTTTCACCGTGTTATTGTTTCAGTACGCCATATAACGTTTCCGCGTTAATTTGATTTTTTGCAATTAAATCGTTTTTTTGTAAAATTTTTAAAAAAATCCCTCGATACATTCTTTTTAGAAGGCCTTTTTTCTTGTACCCCAGTTTATTTGGTTGATTTAGACCTCCTTTACTGACTTTTTCACATACTCAGTATGTTTTAACTTTTCCTAATTTAATTTGAAAAAATAGTCCATGCTTAAAGTGGAGTTGAAAGTATAGGAACGAAAGAAAAAACTCAAAGTCTTCCTCCACAAAGTTTAATAATAAAATTATTTAGCAAAAGTCTCTACATGTTTCGAACGTAGTGACGTTCATCATCAGGAGACAGAAACTAAACCTTAGTGCTGATGGTTTTAGCAGGAGAGAAAATGGTGTCGAACCTTAATGGAGCTTTTATGGAATTAAAAATTTGATATGTAAATGAAACCTAATATGAAGAAATTGATGAAATTTAAAAACATACTGAGTATGTGAGAAGTCAGTTAGTAAGGTCTAAACCAACCAAATAAACTAGGGGGGAAAGAAAAAATATTTTTCTAAAAAGGTGTCGAAGAATAGTTAAAATTTTTAAAAAACTTTATTAAGTAGGAAATTGTCGTTGTGAGGACAAAATTAGAATTACATGTAGGTTATCAATGTTGCATTCAAGAAAATTTGTTTAGTGGGGTACTGAGGTTTCAAACTCAGTAACCCCGCAGGTTTTTAATTTAAAATTGGTAAAGATCATTAAAAAATTGAACATTTCAAAAATTAGAGGAAAAGCAGATGTTCACGCCCACGTGCTTGGAACAAAAACCTCAAGTACCCCACTAAACAAATTTTCTTGAATGCAACATTCATAACCTACATGTAATTCTAATTTTGTCCTTACAATGACAATTTCCTACTTAATAATGTTTTTTAAAAATTTTACATATTCTTCGACACCTTTTTAGAAAAAGATTTTTTCTTTCCCCCCCAGTTTATTTGGTTGGTTTAGACCTTACTAACTGACTTCTCACATACTCAGTATGTTTTTAAATTTCATCAATTTCTTCATATTAGGTTTGATTTACATATCAAATTTTTAATTCCATAAAAGCTCCATTAAGGTTCGACACCATTTTCTCTCCTGCTAAAACCATCAGCACTAAGTTTTATTTTCTGTCTCCTGATGATGAACGTCACTACGTTCGAAACATGTAGAGACTTTTGCTAAATAATTTTATTATTAAACTTTGTGGAGGAAGACTTTGAGTTTTTTCTTTCGTTCCTTTTCTTAATTTTCTTCATATTATGTCACTCCTACACTTTAATGTTTTAATTTCATAAAAGCTCCATTAAGGTGGGAGTATCAACATGCTTGCCAACCTATAACCTATTTCGCGTAGATTTATTTATGTTTTCTATCTTTTATACAAAATTTAAAGAAAATCAGTATCGACTTGATATTCTATAGGTAATAATTGACATATTTAATAAATATCAAGGAATTTCATAACTTATTTTAGGAGAATTGTATAGCGAAAAATATCGGGTAAGATTTTTTTTAACATTATTATGTCATTGTCACTCACTTTTCTTTCACTATACAATTCTCCCAAAATTAGCAATGAAATAAATTGATATTTTTGTAATATATCAGTTACTACCTAAATAATGTACCCACGATATTAATTTTCTTTAAATGTTAGTTATTAAAATAATAAACTCAAAAAATCAACGCGAAATAGGTTATAGGTTGGCAATAGATTAAATGACGTTGAGAATTCAACCTTAAGGTTTTATACCATTTTCTTTCTGCTAAAACCATCAGCATTAAATAAATTTTCTGTCTCCTGATGATGAACATTTCTACGTTCGAAACATGTAGAGACCTATAAGTAAAGAATTTTTATTCTATTTAATTTTGTGGAGGAAGACTTTTAGTTTTTTCTTTCTTTACCATAATAATTTTAAATTTATAATAGCAAATGATGATAAATGAAATGTTTGTTATTGGAAATATGAGAGTTCATTAACCTAATCTGGTTTATTCTACTCACCGTTCAACTTAAATAATAAACACCAAGAAAATGTTGTCTTTAAAACCTGACGCGTGAGCTTGCTACGGCCCACTACTGAACTGGAAACTTTTAGGGAGAAACCAGTATCAGCTGTTAATGTCACTACTGGTGGGTGTCAACTGTCGAAACGCTTTGTTTTTAAAAAAAGTTTACTCTATGTATTGTGAAAACCCATTGGAAGTGATACGATCGTCATATTAGAATATTTTTAAAATTTAAAGTCTCTATTATTAACGTAACCAAATTTTTTAAAATTTTCCCTAAATTGCACAGGACTAATGACTTAATCCCACTCGTCGAATTAAATTGGTCAATTTAGTTTCTTGGTATATATTATCTCTTTTCGCAAGCCATGGATGAATCGTTTTAAGTAAAATTTACTTTTCGATGATCCCGCTAGCTTTATAATAAAACGCAATTAAAAAGTATAAACTATGTTTTACAACTTTAAGAAGTTCTGAACAATTTTAAATGTAGAAACTTTACGACACTTTAAAATTTAATTTCAATTACGGCTAGTCGTGAACTTAAAATTTTTCTTTTATAACTTTTAGCGCAAAAGTTTCAAAAAGTCTTAAAACTACAAATCCCTGGGTTACTACTACTGGGCACGAACGTAGCAATAGTTATTTTCATTACAAGATCGAAACCACAGAATATATAATAATATATATTCTGTGTTGCTTAAACTACTTACCTGTTTGGGGCGTCCATTTTCTTCATTTTCTAAACGTTTTTCAAATGTTAATGCATCGCCTGTTTTAAACTGTAATATTTCTTGGACTGTTAAAGTCATTATTCTTTAAAACAAGTCACAAGTACAAGTCAAAAACACAAACATAAACGAACTAGAAAGGATCAACGGCATACCTACGGGCGGTTCGGCATCGGCTTACCTAATGATTTAATGAAACAAAACTGTTAATTTTGAAGAAGTAGTCCATACTCAAAGTTGAGTTAAATGTATAGAAAAAAGAAAAGCACAAAGTCTTTCTCCACAAGTTTATTAGAATAACCATGCGAACCTAGAATAATTCATAATAATTAGACATGTTTCGAGTGTAGAAACACTCATCATCAGGAAAACAAAGTAAATAGTACAATGCTGATGTTGTTAGCAATAGAGAAAATAATAAGCGGGATTGAGCCGTAATGGAGCTTTCAATGGTGTACACGAGGTGTAAAAAATGAATAGTCAGAAGACCGACAAGACTTCAGCATACTGGAAAGTCAAGGGCCAATGTAAAGGTCCATACAATCGGCATATTTGGGAATTAGTCTTTCTTTGTCTAACGCAAAGTTTTGCTTGCAATGATAATAGTTCACGGAGCGGTTCGACTACCTTGCATGCCTATTGAATTGAGCCTTCGACCGAGCACGAAACAACCCGACATAAGGCGACGTCGACGGCCGGTGAGCCCGTATGTTTGTTTCGCTCTTAGCTTCCAATTCATTTATGTGATCTTCTATCTAATATAAACTCACGAGGGCAACTTAAAATACGGTCGAGCGCTTCGATCTACCGGTTGTTTCTCATAAGACGTTTACCCCTATAACTTTTTTATATTTATAGATATTAAAATGAAATTTTGAGATTATGCATAAGAGATGGGTCTACATTTATTGGCATCATTTTCAATTTGTTAGTACTTCCGGTTTGACCGGAAGTGACCTTGACTTTGGTATTTTAAATGGAACATCTTGTATTTTTTTACTTATTTGGTTTCAGCATAACATTATGAGTGAAATGACACCTCACTTGTCATTTTTTAATGTGTTATAACATTTTTATGTTTATTTTTTATTTTCAATTTAGAGTGCTACAAATGAATTAAATCTGTTAATTTATAGTCAAGTAGTATATGAAAATTAAAATTATGTCATAATAATTGACTTTCTAAGTTTCACAAGCGTTTAAAAAATTAAATTTTGTTTTCTTGACGTTTACTCCATTTTTCCAAATAGAACGATGGTAGTTCACTAATGCCCAGTTGTATAGGTTCTAATTAATTTGAACGCTAAAGATAAGATTAAGTACCGCTTTAATCTTAAGATTAATAAAATATATCAGTTTTATAAGTCCCGGTTAAACCAAATAGTCGCTAACTTCATAGCGAATTTTAAAAATGCGAGGCACTCTTGGAGCCTCCACAATGACAATAAGGTCCTCGTCATCATGGCCTAATAATTCGTCCGTTTCGATAAGATTATTTAACATAATAATAAAATCACATCATCATCATATTTAAGGTATTTTAGGTTATATGTTAGAAGTATGTCACTTTTTCCTATTTTAATCCTAAGATTGATTTTCAACTGGTGCTTTTTGGCCTGTTAAATTAACTGTTAGTTTAACCCCAAGTTTGGCGCTAATCGCAACCTATAATTCCAAACCAACGGTTAATCTGAACATTTTTAGATAACCGCAACCTATAAAAATGAAATGCCGATTAACCGGAACCTATACAACTGGGCATAAGATATTTAAAACGAGCATTTTTTTCCATCAATTAGATACCATACACTCCTATGCTATTTTAAAATTGACACTGAAAAATTTGCCTTAAATCCCAATCGCAAATTTAAAAGCGTTATGCATTATTGCCGCCCTGTTCTTTCTAAAGAAATTTAAAGGCGGCTTTGAGAAACAATGGAATGGTTTTGAAAACCGAAATGCTTTTAAATTAAAATTGTAGTGTCATTCGTTTATAAAACATACAATACATACAATCTTGCGGCTTCAGAAGAATTTTTCTGGTTACTCGAAAAATTAGGAGCATAACAATTTGTTCATTTCTGGTAAAATTAACCATATTATCTGATTTCCAATGTACCTAAGTTTAATAAACGAATGACATTACAATTTTAATTTAAAAGCATTTCGGTTTTCGAACCTCAATAATGCATAACGCTTTTAAATTTGCGATTGGGATTTAAGGCAAATTTTTCAGTGTCAATTTTAAAATAGCTCGTTTTAGATTTCCTAGTGAACTACCATCGTTCTATTTGGAAAAATGGAGTTAACGTCAAGAAAAGAAAATTAAATTTTTTAAACGCTTGTGAAACTAGGAATGGTCAATTATTATGACATAATTTCAATTTTCATATACTACTTGACAGGACTTGACTATAATTAACAGATTTAATTAATTTGTAGCACTCTAGATTGAAAATAAAAAATAAACATAAAAATGTTATAACACGTCAAAAAATGACAAGTGAGGTGTCATTTACTCAGAATGTTATGCTGAATCCCAATAAGTAAAAATATACAAGATGTCCCATTTAAAATCCAAAGTCAAGGTCACTTTCGGTCAAACAGTGCTAGGGTTGGGATTTTGACCGTCAAAATCTTTTGTGGTCAATTGACCAGTCAATTGACCAAGCCCCGGTCAAATTCCTCAGTTTTGTCAAAGAAATGAAGGCATGAGTAATTACATAGAAACGTGTCTTTATTAAAAAACAGCTAACAAAAAATAAAGAAACCATTCTGAGGTACAAAAAACACAAAAATGACACATAAATATTATGTATAATATTAATCTAAAAATACTAAATTACTAATGAAGTAATGAGTGAGTGACTGACTGATAGATGATGAAATGAGAGACTGCTGGCAGTACTGGCCTTGGTAGATAGTTAGATAACTTGGATAAAGGTACATCATCTTATTCATCTTCGTCACTGCTCACCGGACTCACCCCCGGCATTGCCTTTATGTTCTTCAGAATCTGAATCACTCGTTGCATCCTCACTACTGAAATTTAGGGCTGGTTCCTCCGAATTTCCATTTTTTTTATTCCTACTGCCACTTAACAGCTTTAAGTTGTACTTTATATAAACAAGCTTTCCTGAGCGAGTGGTTTTCAATCGGTTGCGAAGCTTCCTATGGACAATGCCTCATGGGGACCAATTTCTCTCACAAAAGGCTGCAAAAGTTTTTGACCGAATTTGACCCGGTCAAAATCTCTTCGGTCAAAATCTCGGTCAATTGACCGCGGTCAATTGACCAGGCACAACTCTAAACAGTGCTAACAAATTAAAAATTATGCCAATAAATGCAGACTCATCTCTTATGCATAATCTCAAAATTTCATTTTAATATCTATAAATACAGAGAAGTTATAGGGGTGAACGTCTTTTGAGAAACACCCGGTATATTGGAAAATTTTTGGCATGACACTTACACTTTGAAACTTTCGCATTTTTTCAAGGATAATCATTGTTTTACCTGAACTTAATAGTATATTAAAGTACGAGTTTCATAAGAAGCGGTTTTAGCGCCCGTGTCTATTTTAAAAAACGAGCCACGAAGTGGCGAGTTTTTTTATTGACACGGGCGCTAAAACGCCTTATGAAACATGTGCTTTATACATTTTTTTCTATTTCACCTTTTATAATCAAGAAAAATACATTTTAAAAAGAAAATAAATCCTTCAAATTTTGTAAATTTTTATGTCTAAATTTTATGTTGGTAATACTATTTTTTATCATAGGAGCCTCTGGACAACAAAAATTATTTTGCAAACTGTCATTTTTTGATTTATTGACCCATTTTCACCACGAGATTCTAAAGTTATTTTAGCGATATGAGATTTGAAATTGGACGGAATACGTTGTGTGATCCTTGTACATTCGGTACATATACAGAGCGTTCGGAAATTCGGGAGATTTTGCTACTTTTTCTCGAATTTCAAAAGACGTGATTTTACGTCACGGCATTGCAATTTAGTATAGGAAAGATGGAAAATTCAAATAAAGTTGAAGTTAAAATCGACATTAGAAGGTTAGTAGATTGAATTTTGGATAGGATTTGGCAGAAAATGATTGCTTGAAGCATCTACAAAAGATTGATTTATAGATTTATGCAACCAACATACATGACTGTTATCCACACAGAATAAAAAAGTAAGTTATCAAGCTAGTTTTCCTCTGCGAAAAATGGGTTTTCTCGTAAATCACAAAGGCCGCGCAAGTCAATGAAATAAAACATTTAAATGTTACCAACATCAAATAAAGAAAAAACGCGTATCGAAATAGCTTCATTACGATCCGCAAATGAGGGTCGTACTGAACTCATTATGAACGTGAAATAGAAAAAATTACTTACGCTCTCATAGCTTTTAATTATAAAGTAAAAATGATTTTTTGCAAAAAGTTTAGCTACTTCTTTCGAATAATATATAATATCATGACTTTTAAGATGGTCTTACTAAATATTTGAAAATGATGTTCCCGCCAATGTATTCCTGCTCCATTTTATGTCAACTGGGTTATTCGAGCCTGTATAAATGAAACGTTTTTGCTTGCCCCTATTTGTCATAGAATTTATTATTTGCGGCTCGGCAAAATTGGGTAGGCCCTCGTTTCCAGAGTAAATACAGCAGTAGTTAATGTGTGCTGTGTGCCGGGATTAATAATTGTTGATTCAGAACGGCCCCGAATATGCAAATATTAAAATTAGTATTATTGAAAGTAAATAAAATTGATAAATCTATATTTATTTTACTTTTATATTACAGGATCCCCATTTCTGGTGCACAGTTCTCGAGGTCAATCATGTATAAAAGACCTATAAATGGCTTGAACGCAGGGGTAACTTCCGGAACCTTGCAATTATTAAAAAATTATTATCTAATTTTGGTAGGGTTGTTCAGGGAGGTATTGACCAATAGTATGCCGGTATTTTTTTTTTTAATAAATGCACAGACATTTTTAAAAAAGCAGTTTTTTGAAACCACTAAAATTGCCACAAATCCTTGAACGTAAACACGTCGATTTTCATAACTGAAGTAAAAACAACAATTTTTACTGGTATCACAATATTTTCTAGTCCATCTAGATGTCATCTGTCCTAAGAATTCCAGAGAATATGTGTTTATTTTAACAGGAAAGGTTCCGTAATTGCACAAAACACGAAAGTAAACAAAACTATGACCGGCTGACTAACATCTGCCATGCTCTACCAGCTCCAGAATATGTCTGTCTTTCTTCTTCGTATGCCAAAAGCATAACAATGTAAAAAAAACTTCGCCATTAGGTACAATACCTATCTATTTTCTCTTCTAAATTTCTCCGAAAATTCCTATATTATGGTATACCTCTGATTACATCATTAAAAAGACTAGATAATTCTGTATCATTTTGATTTAAGGCTTATTGGCGTACCGACCTTGATAAGAGTGGGGGAAGCTATTGAAAGTGTAAACATTAAAATCGCTGTAACTTCTAAACGACTTATCCGATTTTACTAAATTTAAGCTTGTTTGGAAGGAAAAGATAAGTATCTTCAATCACCGTATCTAACAGTACACGATAGTGTTTAATAAAATTGCTAGAGGGCGCAATTTGTAATAATAACAGTTTTTTCGATTCTATCTTGAAAATTCAAATAATACGGTATTACTATGACATCATAATCGAAAAGTAGATGAAATTTGCAAAAAAAGTTGTAAAGACCGCAGTTCGATATCTTTGTTCGTTTCAGAGTTATTGCCAAAACAATAATTTTTAATACAAATTGCGCCCTCTAGCAATTTTATTAGAAACTACCGTGTACCATTGGATACACCAATTAAATTTTACTAAATTTAAGCTTGTTTGGAAGAACTTTCAATTGTCGTATCTAATGGTGCAAGATAGTTTCGAATAAAATTGCTACAGGGCGCAATTTGTATTAAAAATTATTTTTTTGGCAATAACTCTGAAACGAACAAAGATATCGAACAGCGGTCTTCACATTTTTTCTTGCAAATTTAAACTGCTTTTCGATTATAATGTCATAGTTATACCGTATGATTTGAATTTTCGGGATAAAATCGAAAAAACTGTTATTATTACAAATTGCGCCCTCTAGCATTTTATTAGAAACTATCGTATACCGTTGTATACAGCAGTTAAAGGTACTTACCTTTCTCTTCCTAACAAGCTTAAATTCAGTAAAATCGGATAAGTCGTTTAGAAGTTACAGCGATTTTAATGTTTACACTTTCAATAGCTTCCCCCACTCTTATCAAGGTCGATACGCCAATCAGCCCTAAACCAAAATGATGTAGAATTGTCTAAGCTTTCTAGTGATGTAATCAGAGTCATACCTTAATATGGGCATTTTCGGAGAAATTTAGAATTAAAAAAAATATTTTCAATTGTGCCCTCTTGCGGCGAAATGAGGAACTTAAAAATAATTTCCAGAATTTTCTCATGACCGCTCTAATCATAATTTTTTTTATCCCAAGTTTCTACGCTTAGTAGTTTCCGAGATATGGCCGCTCCGTACCCTTAACTGATTACGCTGTATAGGTACATTTTTTTAAAATTTTGGCACGTCTGTCATTCAATAAATCCCATTATGATAAAAACTAATAAATAAACCTGCGACGAAACGGCCATCGTAGTCTACCCGCCCCTGGGTATCCATTGTGCTTGGATCCCTGTGTATTTCAATATAAAAAACAGTTACACACTTGTCCGATATGCCACAATTATTAGCTTTTAATTATTTTCGCGGACACTATATTATCTTCTAATTATGTAAAAGTCACTAAAGAACACAAAAATCAAAATAATGCTGCTGTCTATGTTAACTAACTATTTTTTATTAAAATTACAAACGGTTTAACGATGGTATTCAAATTATCTACTAAAGCAGTGCTGCCGTTGTTCTCGTATATATATTTTCATGAGAAAAAAAAAACGATTATATCGTCTTCCAGCGACGCCGTCACAATATTTTTGACGTGGTGGAAATGTACTGCTTGTTCGTCATGACACAGTGCACTATTGTTTCCGCTTAAGCGTTTCTTTTTATTCTAATAAATTTTCTCTGTTATTATAAATTCTTTAAGTGTTATAAATAATATTAAACTTCAAAAATCTCATTTATGCTCAGGCATGTATTGTTTTAAATAGGTGATCTATCATCAGCCCTCAACAAGGTAAAAATATATGAGCAACGTTGGGCAAAAACAAATGTTTACGATTTCGTTTCGTAAACAAGTAAATTTTGCGTAGAACTGATAACAAAAAATACAAGCAATCCAATTTATATTTTGAGTTTTATATATAGCCGAGTAATTTTTCTCTTAGGGTGTTTAAAAAAACAACACATTTATCAAATGCCGAAAACAGAATAAAACATGTCATATCAAAATCGGGGGCTGCCACCTAACTCATAACATCAATTTTCGTTTGTACCGAATTTTTTTTTTCATACTTGTTCGAAAACATCATATACTAAAACCCTAAACAGCCTGTGCACAGAGAAAAAAAGCCTTCTATGCCTTATAAGAATTCGCATACTCTTTTCTTTATAGAACTGTTTAATATGATATGTGAAAGCATCCCGCCTTCCTACTGTAAGCTGTAAGACAGCGAAAATTGCTAGACCGTTGTGTAGTGATAATATTACGCTAATTTAGTCAATAGGAAATAGGAGTTAATGCTACCATAGAATGGTTTATAGCCATTATTGCTCTGAATACTCAGTAATTATCAAGTTCTATTGGGACTGTAATCTGGTTTTATATAAATACTGTATTAGTTCCGACTGTCAGTTGTAATGAAGCATGACATTAATCATAATAATACTTGCTTGTTAATAAAGCATATACTTACCACTAAAAATCAGTACCGTAGTTCACAAAAATTTAAATAGCTTCTAGTGTGATATTATTTTTATCGTGTAACATTGCATATGATTATCTATTATGCAACATGGTTTACTGAGATGGTAAAATTCGTCCATACCTTACAAAGTCCAATACTAATGATGGGTTGTGCGAAATAAGAATCTTCTATTGCTTTATTTGACATGCAAAAGTTAAATAAACCTTAAATACAAAGTAAAACTAAATTAATTGAAACAGGTATTGGTACGATCAATAAAATTCAAATTCAGACAGGACAACTAGAAGACTCCGAACAACGATGTGACCTGGATTGCTGTAATAAAAGTTGTAAGGAACTACTATGAATATAAAATAATAGATAGTATAACTTTGATATCTATACTTTTATTAATCCATCTATCTCAACTTGGCATGTACCCGTAACAGGTCTTCCTTACCGGAATACCTAATACCTGTACAAAAGTAGTTCATTATTCAATAAGACTGTGCTGCTAATGGAACTGATTACTACCAATAAAAATACTGTTCTAGCAAATCTGGAATTGATATAACACTAAAGCGGGTTGGATACACTAGCAATTTGTTTAATTTGGGTTAATAAAAAATAAGTTATCAAAACTATCTCTTAGCAAACGTGTTGTATTAGATAATTTTTCTTAGTGTGGCAGTAGATAAGAAGTTGTCAGCTTCTTAAAGTTATCACGTTGCCATGACCCTACCTATTTGTTTAGGAATTTTGATAAAAGAGGCAGATAACACTAATATTACAAACCGGTTTAAGTGCGGGTCCAAAGTAATAATCTTAACACGATTTAGGCAATTATACATACAGTGTCACCAGTAAAGTCCGCATCATATGGGAATTTTTTTTATTAATAGCTTTATTCAAAATTTGACTTTGGCATCAAGTTCTGCTTCGATCGAGATGAAAATTAAGCAAAAAAATAGTAGTCACGTGATTCGCATTATCTGTCAAATTTTAATTTTTTCCAAAAAATAATTCAAAAGTGGGGTTATTTCTGAAAATATCGAAAAAAGTTATAAGAAAAAGTTTTTCTAAATTCAGTTTCTAGCCCACATGCAAAATTTCAGCTGCATAAGATAATTTTGATTTTTTACCTATATTTTGTAAATTGCACCACTTTTGGAAAATAAGACTCAACGCAACCTACATAAAACTTCTTTAATTTAGACAATGCTTTATTTCAGATACATTTTGTTTAAAGTAGCACCACATTAAATGTGTGTTTTTCTACAAAATCAAAATTGGGCCATTAAAATTTGGTCGCATGTGATGCAAAGTTTATTTGTTTTTGACCCTGTATAAGGTAACTTCATAAAATAAGTATTTTTGAAAACCTAGTTTGTGTTTGAAAGTAATACACCTTAATATTAAGACAAAAAATAACACAGTGTCATCAGTAAAGTGTTCATTAAGTGGAAAATAAATTTTAGTTTAATTTAACGTAAAGTTTATCTATTTTCAACGATTTAATTAAAAACCTCTTTACTTTATTTTTTATATTTTTACTTTCAGGCACAAGCTACGTATTCAAATATACTTATTTTATGAAGTTACCTTATACAGGGTGAAAAACAAATAAGCTTTGCATCACATGCGACCAAATTTTAATAGCCCAATTTTTATTATGTAGAAAAACACACATTTAATATGGCGCTACTTTAAAGAAAATGTATCTGAAATAAAGCATTGTCAAAACTAAGAAGTTTTATGTAGGTTGCGTTGAGTCTTATTTTGCAAAAGTAGTGCAATTTACAAAATATGGGTAAAAAATCAAAACTATCTTATGCAGCTAAAATTTTGCATGTGGGCTAGAAACTGCATTCAAAAAAACTTTTTCTAATAACTTTTTTCGATATTTTCAGAAATAACCCCACTTTTGAATTATTTTTTGGAAAAAATTAAAATTTGACAGATATTGCGAATCACGTGACTACTATTTTTTTGCTTAATTTTCATCTCGATCGAAGCAGAACTTGATGCCAAAGTCAAATTTTGAATAAAGCTATTAATTAAAAAAAATCCCATATGATGCGGACTTTACTGGTGACACTGTATAACATGTAGGTACATATATGATATAAGATAAATGATTTCTTATTTTTGGAAATTTAGCGAGGTGACGTGAGTCACGTGAGTGACGGTAGGTCAGAATAATAAAATTGCTTTGATGTAATTGGTCACAACCCAATGAAACATTGCTGACGGGCATGGACTACCAGTGAGTAAAATTATTGCAAATATTGCTCAACAACGGGCTGATATCGATTATTTAGAAAACTTTTACGTATTGTCAGAACACGTATTATTAAAAAATCATGCAGAAATAAAAATAAGTACCTAATCATTTTTTATTATCTATTAATTATTGTAAATGCCACCAATCCTGTAAAATCTGATAAGATTTATTTGGTAAAAGAGCGTCTGAAAAAATTTCCTCCAGGGATTAGGATAAACGAAGCTGAAAATCACAACCTTACCAAGGGATTCATTTTATACATACATATGTATATCTATAGCTCAGAATATCAGTAAAAGCATTTGCCGGTCTGGCAGTGTATCTGCTTCGCACTCCGGCTTTATGAATAATAAAGAAAATCCTAAAATCCCGGCACTACGACATAATACGGTGACAAGAAAGGCGTATTATACCACACCTGGAAAATGAATTTTCAAATGGGAATTTATATTAAAAAGCTTTTACTCCTCTCGAATCTGAAGAAAAAATAATAATGTAACAAAAAGAAAAGATTACCGGGTCATTTTTAAAAGTGGACACTTGTAACTTTTTAACTTTTTATAAAAAACAAGAATATTTTGACTTTAGGCAGTATGTGTCAGAAATTTGTAACTTTATATTAAAATCATGGATGTTGTAAAATAAGCATTATTAAATTATAAAGTCTTGTGGATTTCAAAGCATATACCGTGTGAGCAAAAATTATTTGCATCAAACGTAGGGCTTGGTTTAGATCACAATGATATGGGGACGATATATCTAACCAAATCTAGGTTAAAATTTTGTCAAATTCATATTATGACATGATATGCCAAACTAATGAGTAATAAAATAAGTAGACAAATAGGTACACATTTATTTTTGTTGTTTACAAAATTAACAAAGTAAGAATATACACAGAGGCAAAATTATAATACTTGCACTTAAGGTTGAATTCTCAACGTCATTCAATCTATTGCCAACCTATAACCTATTTCGCGTTGATTTTTTGAGTTTATTATTTTAATAACTAACATTTAAAGAAAATCAATATCGTCGGTACATTATTTAGGTAGTATCTGATATATTACAAAAATATCAATTTATTTCATTGCTAATTTTGGGAGAATTGTATAGTGAAAGAACAATGGGTGACAATGACATAATAATGTTAAAAAAAATCTTACCCGATATTTTTCGCTATACAATTCTCCTAAAATAAGTTATGAAATTACTTGATATTTATTAAATATGTCAATTATTACCTATAGAATATCAAGTCAATACTGAATTTCTTTAAATTTTGTATAAAAGCTAGAAAACATAAATAAATCTACGCGAAATAGGTTATAGGTTGGCAAGCATGTTGATACTCCCACCTTAATAAAGAAATACATTTAGTTTCTTCTAAGAATAGTCCCGCATGTTCCATAAGATCTTCCCACTTCTTGGGACAGGTGTCTTATACAATTTGTTGGCGTATTTTGCATTATTTCACGAACGTTTGCAACAAGTTCTTCTGTTCTTACAGATGGTCTTCCTGCTCCTTTTTTGCGTTGTATAGAACCTGTTTCCCTAAACACAGCCACGGTTATTTTCAGGCAATGATAAAAATCCCCAGCAATAAAAGCAACGTTAGGAAAATGTTCGTGAAAATTGTCCATGCACAAACCCGGATTGTATTGCTACTCACCATCTACTCAAACCCCGTTTCGAAAATACGCTTCAACCATGAATGTTTTGTGCTGTTCCGTAAAGCCCATTGTGTGAATTGTTCAAGAAATTGGAGCGATGAATCAAATTACTTGTAACGACTGTCAACGATGACGGAATAACTGATTGATTGTTAATTCAGGTAGTTACTGACTTCCAAAAGATATTAAGCATTACGTCCTTAGATGCAAGGCCCTCTTTGATGCAAATAATTTTTGCTCGCACGGTATATATATTTCCCACATAATAAATTCGTGTATTGAAGAAAGATATTTTCCTAGCAACTGGAAAACCTGTATTATTTGACCAATACTAAAAAAAAAACACTGTGAAATCGGTATCTGATCTAAGTCAATGATTTTGATTCCTTGATGGAATTTCTATTGTAACATCTTATCTTCACCACAGAACCTAATAAGTGTCATTTCACTTCCAGTATTTTCCCTTGTCAGTAGTTGTATCAGGTGTCCCTCAGGGATTGGTCTTGGTTTCCCTACTTTTTCAATATACATTGCCGAAATAGTAGACAGCGTAAATTATTCAAACATCCCAGATGATATTAATTAATTTATTGGATTTGATCCAGGTGGTGCCATAAGTGCTTTTGCTCAATTAAATGCTGACTTGGAAATTCCTAGAATTCTATCGTTCCGACACAATTTGAAACTTAACACTACGAAGTGTAACTTAATTATTTTTAATAGCAATAAGGTGCTCCTTGATTTTAATATAATTATTGATAATAACGTCTTACAACCGCAAGGAAGTTCTAGAAGTTTGGCATTGGTTTTGAATCAGAAACTACCGTTTACTCAGCATATAAATGGTCTACTTCTACGTGCATATCTATCCATGTAGCTTCTATATGTAAATAGACATCATTGTTTTGATGTAAAACTGATGAAAATTGTTGTGTCACACTTAGTGTTGTCTTTGTTCAATTATGGTTCTGTTGTGTACGGCAACTATTTAAATATTTTTAATAGATATCGTATCTATTTTTTGGCCATCGCAAATTTGATCATGTTTCGCCGCACATAGAACAACTTAATTGTCTTAATATGGAGAATCGGAGAAAAATGCTTTTTTAACAGGTGTACATCAAATAATAAAATCAAACAATCCACCTTATATGCTATTAGTGGAATTTCTAGACGACAGAATTACCGCTCTACTAATGTTAGATCCCGCTCATTGTTTCACATTTCTCGACATTGCATGGACTGCTATGTTTCAGAGATGCTTTTCGTATTATTCCGTAAGTCTCTACAATAAACTTTCTTTTTTTTCAAACAATTTAAATATTGTATAGTTTAGGAAGACATTAAAACGTAAATTATTATTGACTCAGTCTTAACTGCTGGGCACATGATTTAAATCTAACTTATTAATTTTTATTGTTCACATTGAAATTTTGAAATTAGATGGAATGAAAAACATACAAAATTTGATAGACTCATCAGGGCCGATTCCCCAAGATATGGTACATTCGAAATTTTACTTTGTCATTAAGTTCTGCTTCGATCGAGATGAAAATTAAGCAAAAAAATAGTAGTCACGTGATTCGCTTGATCTGTCAAATTTTAATTTTTTTCCAAAAAATAATTCAAAAGTATAAGTATTTCTAAAAATATCGAAAAAGTTATAAGAAAAAGTTTTTTAAATGCAGTTTCTAGTCCACATGCAAAATTTCAGCTGCATAAGATAATTATGATTTTTTACCCACCACTAAAATTTATTTTCCACTTAATGAACACTTCACTGATGACACTGTGTTCTTTTTTGTCTTAATATTAAGGTGTATTACTTTCAGACACAAACAACGTTTTCAAAAATACTTATTTTTATGAAGTTACCCTATACAGGGTCAATAACAAATAAACTTTGCATCACATGCGACCAACTTTTAATAGCCCAATTTTGATTTTGTAGAAAAACACACATTTAATATGACGCTACTTTAAAGAAAATGTATCTGAAATAAAGCATTGTCAAAACTAAGAAGTTTTATGTAGGCTGCTTTGAGTCTTATTTTGCAGAAGTGGTGCAATTTACAAAATATGGGTAAAAAATCAAAAGTATCTTATTCAGCTGAAATTTTGAATGTGGGCGAGAAACTGCATTTAAAAAACTTTTTCTAATAACTTTTTTCAATAATTTTAGAAATAACCCCACTTTTGAATTATTTTTTGGAAAAAATTAAAATTTGACAGATAATGCGAATCACGTGACTACTATTTTTTTTGCTTAATTTTCATCTCGATCGAAGCAGAACTTGATGTCAAAGTCAAATTTCGAATAAAGCTATTAATAAAAAAAAAGCCCATGTCATGCGGACTTTACTGGTCACACTGTAGATTTTTGGTGTATTACGTAAGAATAGCAGATTATCATGGTCTCTGATGCTAAACTTCACATAGCTATAATAGTAATTATATTATATTGTTTTCTTTTTTATCTTAAATAAAAGTCGATTATTATTATTATTAGAAGGTGGGCACTCCCACACTTAATTTTAATTTCTAATTTTTAGGTTTCTTTTGGGTTCTACAAACTATTTTTTTTTATCAAGCCTTGGTTTTACAGTGGCTTAACATAATTGACAGTACGATGCCTTGTTGCTAAAACATATTTAAAACTTTACCTACTAAAATGTGTATCTCATACATTTTTATTAACGAGCACGGCATTAAAAATACGTATTATTGTGTAACAACCCTTTCCAGCAAAATTGGGTTAAACGTCTAGTTTAATTATTTTTTTCAATGCTTTGCTCCGCTCTTTGCTGTATTATTTTGCTGTCGACGCGTTGGAAAGGAACATTTGCAATTTTATTTTTAGCCCCATATGTCACTCTGGTCATTACCAGTCCAACATTTTACTAAATGAATCGTTTTTCCTGTTTTGGTATAAAATTTTAAAATTTAGCAGCAATGCAAAATTGGGCATGGGTTTGTTTGAAGGGTTAATAAAACGATAAATGTATATTATGGAGTTGTTGAGAAATTAAATTATTTTTTTGAGGGTGCGTTTTATGCGTTTCCTATTGCCCTTTGTGGTTTTATTTACTTGTCTATTTTTCGATTTTATTACCAGTGAAGCAATGAAACTGCCTTTTGTATTGGAGTTGATTCTGTTGGGATATAGAATATAGGCTACGCAACAGAAGCCTGATGAGAATAGGAAAAAGGGCGACATACGAAAACTTTTGGTGATTGGGTTCTTCGAAAGTTTTGAGGTGGCGCTGCCAGCAGCAGTACAAGCATTTATCGTATTTTGCGCTGTTCTGAGATTGCTTAGAGGGACAAAAACTAGGCGTCTGCAAAAACTGCCGAATGCTCATGACGGCGAAGGACGATTTTTGTATGAAATTTAGTGTAGCGTAGCGTTTGGGATGTTTCGGTTTATTTGTACTGTGAGTACTGTTGATTTTTGTTGATATCATGAGAGAGACGTTGAGACGAAGTTTTAATTGAATGTGTTCGAGAATACATTATATCCCCAGAGCCGATACTACATCCGATAGACCTTTCTTTTTTAATTTATATTATGGACCCGGAATCTTGGCCTCCCTTTCATCTTCATGTCACGCTAGAACTATCATCAAGTCTTCGTCAGAATCTGAAGAATCTGTCATTTTTATCTTCTGCTCCTCTATACTCGACTACTAGCGGACGACTGCCGACAAGGCAATTTCAATGCGCGGCTGATGTTAATATTCCGACCGCTCTATTACATAGAGTATAGACAATTTACCTTTAGATATCTACAGCTTATCTCCTGCGCAAACAAAAGTTACGTTTTATGGGTGAAAAAATACGTCCGAGCGCATGACTCGCCGGTCAGCTGCCTTCCTTCTGGACACCTTCGTGCATGCGCACAAACCTCGTGTTATCGGCCTGTCCTACTTTATCGACAATAATCGACATGCTCAAGATATTCTCCAGAACCGGCTCGGCCGCCATTTTTGTTGTTGTGTTTTAAGGTTTCTCTGTGGATTCCTTGTAGTTTTCTTAGCTATCGTGGATTGTGGGTGTTTAATATTTACGGATTTCTAGTTTTTGTGTAGTTTAGTGAATTGTGTCTGAGTGTGAGAAAATTAATTCTGTCAAAGTTGCCGGTTGGTTAATTTTTTGGTTAATCAGGGGCGTCATTTCACATTTCTCTTGGGGGAGGGCATAGCTAATTTAAAAAACAAACAAACTTAAAAACACTTTATTCCTGACCGGGATATTATAAGTTTATATCATCATGGTTACGCTATATCAATAAAGAGGGTTATAACTAAAGAGCGGATTTATATGTAACAAAAAAGTGCAAAATAAGTTTTTTATATGTTGTTAAAACTACTCAATATATGCGGTAACCTTTCTGAAATATGGAATAAAAAATGTACACCACAGAACAATATATTTTATTTTAAGTTTTTGTTTATAAAAAAAAGTACATTAACACTATGATTTCATTATAAAACTAATAAAGTTATTTAAATATTTGAATTACAGTAAATGACCAAAATATGATTTATATTTTCCATAGTAAAATTATGTCGTTTGTCGGTAAGTACGTTTTTATAAGCAGAAAATGACCGCTCAACGTCGCAAGAAGTAATCGGGGCATATTTCATTGAGGCAATGTCTTCAGGATTTATATCTGAAATATCTTTAATTTGCCCTTTTAGAATATTGCAAATTCTTTTCATTTGTACATATCCCGGATGTCGATGTAAAACGCCATCCACTTTTTCCGTTATTTTTTTACCTATATCGCCTGGGATTAGTTTCAAATTTTCAACTACTTTCTCTAATATTTGAAATGAATTAATTAAGGGCAACTGTGTGGCTCCCAAATCGTTAATTGCGGTTGCTAACATAGAAACATTTATTCCGGTTTAAAAATGAACAAAAATTTAAATCGGTCAAAAATAAAATTATCTATGTACCACGGGAATTATAAGAGTCTCAATTACCTCGGTCAATTGCTGTCCCTCGGGCCAAAGGCCCTTGGGAAGTAAACTTTGCCCTCGGTAGTTAAGACCCTTATAATTCCCTTGATACATAAATAACTATTATTGATGCCAAATTAACAAAAATAAACATAAAAAACACCTACGCATTTTTTTCGGCAACAAAGTGTATATGCGATGTGGTAAATCGTAGTAGGTATATTTCAGTTAAAAGGTGTTTTTATTTGTAAAAGCCAAATTTTAATCTTTGTGTGTGAATACCCCCAATTGACGCCCCCGCTGTGCACCACGACATTAAGTTTTTAATAAAGGCAGTATTTCATGGGTCAAGTTCTCGGGCAAACACTTTTTCAAATTCTTGAACAAAACAAGTTTTTGCCAAATTGTAAAAATCAATACAAGTTATATAGGTAACCAACTAATATTTGACTTGAGGTTAGGTACGCGATAACACTGTAGATTGGTTATTTTGCTGGTTTTGTTTGTTTTTATATTCGATTTCATAAGACTAGTTTAATTTACCTGTTCTTGTTCTCCTTCTTTTCGAACTAAAAACACGACGATGAATCATTTTTAAACAAATTTTAAAAACAAAACCTTAAAAACAATTTTCTATCCTTAAAATCTGGTAGGTTTGCTACTACTAAAAATGCCAGAAATCACTACCTTTTTCCCAACTTGATCAAAAATTGAGAAGAAAGTCCAGTTTTTTGGCAAGTATTTAAATTTTATAGCCCGGACCTGCCTATTTTTCCATTCGTCAAACGATAATGTTGCAGTGCGCATGTTTAATAGTGTCTAGCTTTGTTTACATGCGCGAGGCCATAAAACCACTTTCGTGATTAATGTTTGCTTATCTAAAGGTAAATTGTCTATGCTCTATTCCCAGTCGACCGGTCCGAGTCGATTCAGTGCGTGTCCTGCTCTAGTCGATCTCTCGAGACGGTTTTGGCAATTATTCTATTTTGTTCGACAAACAGCTGTTTTTAACACAGAAATTAAAATGTATACACATAAGCAAACTCAGCTTGTATTCATATAAAATTTTTCCTCTAAGCTGGAGCTGTAATTCCTTTTCGTCAAATTATTATAAATAAAATATATTTAACCTTATACCAGGTGTCCCAAATCATGTAAAAATTTAGCTAAACCTTTAAATTTTAACTCACACACAAAATGTGAGTTACTTGAAATTTATAATTTTTTTTACGCCTTTTTTTTCCACCCTATTTTTTTACGTTATATCTGTTACATTTACTAATTTATACATCACATATTTGTTTGGCAATAAATCGCATTTTATTCTTCGAACAAACCTCCTTTATTTAATGGCTTTTAGATTATGAAATTTCCCATTTGAGAAATGTCATTTGCAAATATATTCTTTTATTCAGACGTCAATGAAATATATCACGTGATTGAATGCTTACCCGCCTTTTCGGTAAATCGCCGTATCCGTATATGTATTAACGGATTCCCCTACACGCTTTTCGCATTCATGCGTAAAGAAAAGCAGTGATACCGTCGGTTTTCACTAATGAACTTTTTATTTTATTCTGTGGCGATTTATCTGAAAGCTGCTTAAATTGGTTTTTGGTATAAATCACGTACTTACCCAAATAAACATGTATTGCTGATGGCGTTGAAAAAATATTCTCGACGATAAGCGCCATTTTCGATTTAATTTTGTGGGCCCCAGTGAACGTGGAGAGATTAAGGGAGATGGGGTAAAGATGAGCACGTGGAACAAAATTTAAATAAAAAGTTTTTCTCTTTTTACATTATCTTTTGGGCCTCTTTTTCTTGAAATTTACACCATCTGGTATATCGTCGTAATTCTAGACGCAAAATAAACAAGAAATTAATGACCTATCAAAAGACCTCAAAAGGTATAATACAAATACAAATAGGCACTTGGATAGCTTTTCTTCCCGGGAGCGGTACACTGGCCTAGCTAGGATTTTATATTGAGTAGGAGGAGGGGGGCAGACAGGTAACACAGAGGTGTAAGGCCCGCCGTAATATTTTTGATAGATTTTTTTTAATGTAAGACCCTGTATATTATTACTGATTTAAAAAGCTACTTAATTTGATTCATATTATACAGGGTGACGCATCGAAAACGAAACAGAGACATTTACTGGCCGTTCAGTTCGTTTTTGGAAAAATGCTCAGATCCGTCGATTTTGTTTTCGAGGGGGACACAAAATTGGCAAAAATCACGTTAACACGTGCAGCCCCCTGGGCGGGGGTGGCACCACCCCTATAATCTTAAATGGAAAGGGTCGAGTGATACCTTATTTTAAAGGTATTTCAATTCCCTTTATAATTCTAATTTCATGTACGAAAATTCATGTACTTCAGTTCAGTAGTTTTGGAGATTTAATGATTTAAAGTTTAAATACAACTTTAATACATCCTCATTAGTGGAGATCAATGCATTTGGCAGCAAAGTAGTTTAAAAATGAAGAATGAACTGGCCCGTCAGCCAAGTAAATGTTGGAAATGACCGCCATGACTCTCCATGCAGTAATAAAGATTTTGCTCAAAACGTTGCCGCGCATTTTGCAATATTTGAGGAGTAAGTTGAAGGCACTTATTCACAATTCTTTGTCGCAAATCTTCTAACGATGTTGGCTGATTTTGCTTTTTAAGTGACCCCACAGAAAGAAATCCAAAGGTGATAAATCTGGCGATCTTGGGGGGCCATTCAATGGCACCTCTTCTACCAATCCATCGACCTGGAAACGTCTGATCTTAATATTGGCGAACACGTAATGCGTAATGAGCTGGGGCACCATCCTGTTGGAACATCAACCTATTCGCAATGTACCGCCAATAATTCTGATTTTCAATTATGGCTGTTAATGCAGGATCTATAGCGTCTTGCAGTAATTCCAAATACATTTCACCCGTCAAATTTCCAGGTAAGAAAAAAGGACCAACAAAATGATCGCCAAAAGTACCAGCCCAAACATTTAATTTTTGTGGCTGCTGTGTGTGTACCTCATGATAAATTCTGAGATTAGAATCGGACCAATATCGGCAGTTATGACGATTTACTACGCCATTTAAGAAAAAGGAACATTCGTCGGAAAAGCAAGTGTTAAATAGAAAATGTTCATCGTTTATAATTCGTTCACTCATATCTTCACAAAATTGTAATCGCCGATCAAAATCGTCTTCATTAAGTTCGTGTACAAGGTGAATTTTATATACGGATGAAAACTATGGACCTATAAAATCCGTTGGATACTACGTCGACTAACACCACATACATTATCCAATTTGCGGGTACCTACTTAACGAAGGATCTACATAATCTTGCCCTAAAACCCCCACGTGTGTTGCTTCGTTCCTTATTGGATTTTCAATGTTGCGTTTTTTATTGGCGACTGATCCAGTTTCCCGAAATTTAGCTACAAGTTCTAGAACATATTTTCGATGCACGTTACTGTTCTCATGTCGCTCATGTATAAAATTTAATGAAATTTACCCATATCCTGCAATGAACCGCAGGAAAATTTTTACGAATCCAGAAGATTTTTACTGCGTTTGGTTCAACTTAAAAAGTGTCAAGAAACTTCGGTATTCAGCACTTGTATCAGTAATAATTAACAAAATACCACACCAATAACGAAAGGACATAATTTTTATGCCAAACAAGAGTTTATCATGGCATACTTACTAAAAACCGAATGGAAATTAAATTGCCGAAAAATTTTACAATTAATCGGTTATAAGTCAAAGCTTGACTAGTTACGCATAGATATGATATACAAAAATTAAGATCACATTAAAGTAATCAAATCAAATCAGTAATAATATACAGGGTGTTACATTAAAAAAAAATCTACTGTATTTGTAAATTAACTGTATATTGCAACCCAGATTTGGGCATAGGGTTAAAATCCACCTGGTATTATTTAACTGTTCACCAAATTTCAGGGTCTTAATATTTCAGTACGGAAGCGTAAAAGGGCAACCAACTAATTTTTTATATTTTTTCGACTTCTAAGTCGATTTTATCGAGTCATAAGTCGAAATTATATTTTTCTTACTTATACAAGTCGGTTTTATCGACTTGTCGATTTTATGGTGTCTTCTTAGTTAGGAACTTCTTACTTGGAGACTCTACCTGCTAAACTTAAAACTATTCTTATTTCGCCCCGCAATTATTTTCATACCTTTCTATGAACCCTTCGATTTCTTACTTGACCCCTTTTTACCTATAATACCTATAATTCCTAATAATTATTTTAATCCGTTTCCTTAGAGTGTATAGGGTATATTAAAACCTCATTATGCATGCAAAAATACTTTAATTACTATACATTTCAGGGAAACGGTTAATTAAGGAACCAAACTTATAGTACAAAATGCATGCCGAAATTTTTTGGTAACATTAGTCATTAGTTTCAGTTAATTTTACTAGTGATTGGTTTTACTATTTTGGCTTCTGCCATGGAGTATCAAATCATTGAAAGTACAAAAGGTGGTAATATTTTATTGGAATCTGGCTACCAATACTACTTTAAAAGGGAGAACAAAAATTCAACGGTTTTTCTGGATCTGAAAGAATAAAAAATCCTGTTCTGGTAGTGTAACTACTTCACCAAAAAACGAAATTGTGCGACGAACTATTCATCAGTGTTTCCCTAATGTTGCCGACAATGATATAAGTGTCTGTTTAGATAAAGCTAAAAAGAGATCAAAAGAAGAAGTAGCGCTAGTTACACAAATTTTCTAGCAATGAATGGCCCCCCTTAGGGATGCTGGATTGGGGTTTGTTAGTATAGCCTTCCTGCATTTTCCAGTGTTAAATCTTTGCTATATACTGCAAGAAGTAACACTGGGTGCTATGACATTCAAAAAACGGGAAGATGTTTCTATTTCTGAACAGCTATCGAAAGCATTTTTGCTTATAGACGACGGCCGCATGGATAAAATTTTGGTATTCGCCTCCCCCCTGCCCAACAAACTATGATGGACTATTCAGATTTCTTTGGAAATTGTGCTTTTAAAAGTGCACAATTCCACCAACTTTACACCATTCATGCAGATATCGGCAGCACATCCCTGGAAAGCAATATCATTCCTGTTGCTTTTGCAGTGCTTCCAGATAAAAGTCAGAAAACGGTTGTTTCAGTTAATCCAACAAAAAATTCCAAAGTTGGTTTCGAAAAATTTCAAAATCGACTTTGAATTAGCAACAATTCATGCACTCTGATCATGCTTTCCCAATGCGAAGATTACAGACTGTAACTTTCACTTTAACCAGTGTTTATGGCGAAAAGTGCTAGGAATAGGGCTCACCAATGACTACAGGGAAAATGAAGAAATTCGCTTACATATAAGAATACAAGTCGATAAAACCTACTTCTAAGTCGGAAAAATATAATATCGACTTGTAACTCGATAAAATCGACTTAGAAGTCGAAAAAATATAAAAAATTTGTTGGTGGCCCTTCTAGGCTTCCGTAGTTTTCCGTAAAAAAAAATTATTATTTTAGAAACGGTAAAAGATAGGTATATGATAATGTTAAAAAAAGTCGTTAAGAAATAAATAGGGGTTTCGAAAATAAAATGCCATTTAAAATATGGAAGCTGTTATAATATACTAATTTTGTTGTCCGTTTATGTAAATATTTTCATCACCATTCGTTACCTCTGGTTCCTCATATACGTCTAACGTACCACCCTGTATAATAGTATAAATTATTTATTTTGCTTTATAAAGAAATGTAATTTGAAAGTTACCGTTTTATTTTTGCCATTTATCATTTTTTGGGTTAGTTAAGTTAATAATTTTAATGAAGGGTGTGATTCATTTCAGCTAAAATGGTTGATTACCCTATTATCCTTTAACCCGTTCTGCTGGAAACGTTTCGTCTCTGAGTAAACTTTTGAAAATATTATCTTTGGGATCGTTCTTGAGTATAATGGACGAAAGGCTTAAGAGAATTTATTATTAATAGCACTGATGAAAAATAACATAATTCGTCAGAGTTTTATTATGTTTAAAGCGAGGTCGTGGTGACATACTCATTAATTTTATTTTAGCTGTGGTAAATTAATTTTCTAAGATATTATGGCATTATAGTAAAACGTGTGACATAAATTTAATAAAAACTCCTTATTTATGTTCTTGATATGAAATAGTAATTAGTTCGAGTCTTATCATTTTGGAAGCATTACTTGAACTAGAAAAAAGAAAAGCACAAAGTATTTCTCCACAATTTTTATTAGAATAACTTGGCGAACCTAGAATAATTCATAATAATTCAAATCGACATGTTTCGAGTGTAAAAACAATCATCATCAGGAAAACAAAGTGAAAGGTACAATGCTGATGTTGTTAGCAATAGAGAAAATAATAGTGGGATTGAGCCGTAATGGAGCTTTTAATGGTGTACAAGAGGTGTAAAATTGAATAGTTAAAAGACCGACAATCAAGACTTCAGCATACTGAAAAGTCAAGGGTTAGTGCAAAGGTACTGTCCTGGGCAGAAAAATGAGGAGAACAAAAGAAAAATTAGGGAGTTTTTAAAGAACTTATCTGTGAAAATCATTAATAAGCAGGGAAAAATCTTGAGTTTTATTCAGCTTTGTCAGAGACATGTGAAAGTATTGAAGTAAGATGGAAAGAAAAAGAAAAAAAAGTTGATTTTGATAAAAGTCGAAGCATCATTTAGCTTAAAGTAAACTACTGTTGACGTACCAGGCTTTTTACGGTCCAGTTACCCCGGCAGGGGTAAAAAGCCTGGTACCCCAACAGTATTTTACTTTAAGCTAAATGATGCTTCGACTTTTATGAAAAACAACTTTTTTTCTTTTTCTTTCAATCTTACTTCAATACTTTCACTTGTCTCTGACAAAGCTGAATAAAACTCAAGGTTTTTCCCTGCTTATTAATGATTTTCACAGATAAGTTCTTTAAAAACTCCCTAATTTTTCTTTTGTTCTCATTTTTCTGCCCAGGACAGTACCTTTGCACTAACCCTTGACTTTTCAGTATGCTAAAGTCTTGATTGTCGGTCTTTTGACTATTCAATTTTACACCTCTTGTACACCATTAAAAGATCCATTACGGCTCAATCCCACTATTATTTTCTCTATTGCTAACAACATCAGCATTGTACCTTTCACTTTGTTTTCCTGATGATGAGTGTTTTTACACTCGAAACATGTCGATTTGAATTATTATGAATTATTCTAGGTTCGCCAAGTTATTCTAATAAAAATTGTGGAGAAAGACTTTGTGCTTTTCTTTTTTCTATATCATTTAACTCCACTTTGAGTATGGACTACTTCTTAAAAATTATTTGAACTGATATTTTTTCATCAAAAATAATAATTTCTGATTTTAATTTTTTAGAATATACAAAAGTAACAAGTCAACTTGTACCTAAACTGATTTTGTGCAAAAAACAGCGCAGCAAATATAGAGTAAAATTAAAATAATGAGTAACATCCACAAAGCAGGTCGATATTAATGTGTTTTTTTTATTGATACCCTATTTCGCTTATTTAAAGTACGCCTCAGCGTGTTTAAATCCCACTTTCAAAAACGCGCGTGTTTTAAAGTTACCATGGCAACATCAACAACCCGTGAAACGAAGTCTAAATATGTCAACTTTTTAATTATTGATTTGACAGAATTACCTTTTAACGTCAAATAAAATATTTTTTTAAGCAATACAAAACCAATGTCAACGGTGACAACAATGAATCTTATGTGACAGATTGGAAGTTATTTTTTGTTCTCCTCATTTTCATGACAACGACAGGTATATCACATCACGAATTCGACCATTTCACTTACTTACTAAGTTAATATTTCCATTTTTTGCAATATAAATCCCAATAAGTGTACCAATAAAAAAAAATAATGTAAAGTATTCGTGGATAACTGGTCTTTAAAACACTTGCTCTATTTTAAGCACTCCGGCTGCGCCGTCGTGCTTGTAAAATCGCGCGTGTTTTAAAGACCTTAATATCCACTTATACTTTAATATACTATTTTTTGCTGGTGTGAAAATTAAGAATATTTGTATAAAAACTATTATCAAATATTTATTTCGGCTCGTATCTTAAAAACGGTTTGAGGTAATATATACAAACTATATATTTATGGAATCGGGAAAGAAACACCTTTATTAAAAATTAAAAATATACAAGGTGTTCCGTTGGGAAACTTTCTGCCACAGTTCCATTGTTTTAAGGCAAGGCAAATCATAAACCAAATGGCTATAATATATTATTGGTTTTAATAAAAATACAGGGAAAGTCAAATAATAGGCCTCTGTTCAGTCCTGGTTGGATGATTCTGTTCCTAAGTGTAAAAAATAATATAATGACCATTTGACACATTATACTACGTATTAAGTTATAATGAGCTCTGGTAAAACTGAGTTAATTTACATTTTCATGGCTACTTTGATTTCTTACTAATTTGTGATATTTCCCCTATAAAAGTGACATAAAATATAGGGTGCTCCATTTAAAAAAATGAGAAAATGTGAATTTTGACTCTGGCCCTACCCTGTACATGTAAGATGACAAATTTTAATGCGCACTGAAAATTATAAAATAAGACCTTATTATAAATTTTATAATGACAAAATAAATTTTCTTATTGCAATTTACCACAAAGAAAGCCCCATGAAATCCTAACAATTTTGAGATAATATTAGCTATAAATTCTAAAGTACCCTGTAAAAAAAGAAAATTAAGCGGAATTTAGTTATGGAATAAAAAAGGGTGTTCCATTTAAAAAAAAAGTTTATTTGATATGGCCTCGATTTACGAAAGACCCTGTATATTGCAATATATTTCTAAAATGTGCTCCTTAGGATCCTGTACAATTCTTATAAAAACTGTTTTTTTTTGTATCCAGCACCCTAAGAGAGTTATTGTACTTTGTCGGACTATTGGGACACCCTGTATTAGTGATATTTATTATTTATATATAGTATATTAAAAATATATATAATAAAAACCCGTTCACCTTATTCCGCTAAACTCAAAAGTTCCCTCGAATAAAACCAATATCGAAAAACAAAGTTATGCCAGGATTGTTCGCGATTTCAAAAGTATTTCAAAATTAAATTTAGTTTTCTAGACTTATGCCGAAAACGAAATATTGCAAATGGAGCGTTTTAAAAATGCACGATTATATATATTTTGCATCATAATTCTTTACATTTTTTTATAAATTCTAAAGATATGTACGTCAATATGGACAACGTCTGCAAACTGTTATTTTAATTAATTAAATAATAATACTAAAGGTCTTTTTTGTCTATACAAAAGGGCGAAGTTCAGTTCGACAAGCACAAGTGTCTGGCGTCTTTTCAATTAACCCCTAACTGTATTAAGTGCAAAAGGACTGCCTTTTCCTTTAAATTAATTTTTCGTTTCGAATAATTAAAACCCGAAATTTTAAAGGATTTTCAAGTTTCCTATTTTACAGTTTCAACCCTATTATTAATGCGACACTGGCTTGAGGAAACTTATTAAATAAATAGATACAGGGTGGTGCATGGACTGACGCAACATAGGAAATCGTATATGCAAAATTGAGGGTGGTCCAATATATCCCTTGTTTATTTTGGACCGATAATTAATTTTTATTATTTAGAAAAATGTAAATCTTAATTGTCGAAATTTAAAAAATGCGGTTCTAAAACTCTATAATAAAAGCACCAGTAAATGTCAATGACACTGAGAGTTTGTTAGGCCAAACAATTATGTATTTGAATAGGGAACTTTCCAATTTTTTTTAATAATATGATTTAGTTAGGCCTAAAAAAAATATTCCCCAATTATTACTCCTTAAAAATCAGTAATAACTTGGTAAAAATTCTTTAAAGTTTCGCGCGTGTCAAAAGCATTTCAAACGACCTTTTAAGCGCGCCAAGCCCGATGACGTCAGGAAGTATGACTTTTCCGTCATCCGTCATCCTGACCGATGGCCGAGCTACCGAGTTTGCATTTGGATTGCCGTGTGTTATTGTTATTGTATTGTTGTTTTAAGGTGGAATTCTCAACGTCGTTCAATTTATTGCCAACCACCTATAACCTATTTCGTGGATGTCACACACGAATTATACTTCTTGACGTCACGACCCGTTTTTACCCGCTTGGGATAATTTGAATTTTGGGGCATTTTTAAATCTTGCTAGCGGTCTTTTGGGACGAAATATGTTGTTTTTTGTGCTGCCATATGTTTTATGACAATATATACTTATGATTTATAGAATTTTTTCCCCATTTAAAATTTTTGTCAAGTTCCCTATTGTACCACCAAACCACAAGTTTTACTATTATTCGATTTGGTAAAAATAATTTTTTATTTAGACGTAATCAATTTTGACAAGATTTTAACAAAATTTATTTGAATTAAATTTCTCCTAACTTAAATAAAATGCGTTGCTGGTTTGAAATAAATAAGTATAAAGTTAAATTCATAAAATGTTTATTTCAATTATTTGTTTCGTTACTTTTGTTTAATATGTATTTGCGGTCACAACAACTTTTTTCATTCATATATACATGTTTGTTTAACTAAACTTTTATATGTATTGATACTAAGTATCATTGTATTTCGCTTAAATAACTTTTTGCTTACCCTAAATATATAATGAGTTCATTCATATTAGTTCTTGTTTTATACAAATAATTATTTGTTAAATTTTTGTTAACTATTTATTTGCGATAATAGTCGTTTATTTCCTTTCAACAATTTATGTTTTTTCTTTAAATTAATTCCTGAATTCACTGAAAATATCCTTGACTTTACTGACATGAATCCCTCTACCCATATTCTATCCAATAAACAGAAAAATAAAAACTAATGTATAGATAACTTCAAATTTTAAAGAACTAAATGTTAAAATAATATCGTAGCATGTTTGTATTTTATAACAGATGTTTTAGTGTTGCAATGGCTTATACTAATTGGTATATTAAGTAAAATAAAATTAAAGGATTGAAAGTTTTAATGCATTTATTACTTAGTTAGAACAAACATCAGAACAGAAAGTCTAGACAAAATGACTGAGCAACAACGTTATAAAACTAGTAAAATAATATGAAAAAGTGTTTGCATAAACTATACTAAACAACGATTACTAGTTGTTAGGCATAATTGAGAACTAAGGACACGATAGCTTAAGAAATATATTACGTTAGGGTAGAGCGGGGCTAGTTTAGCCAGTTTTTGGTAATAACCTGATTGTTCCGCATTTGCTTAACATTTAATACAAATATATTTATCAAATATTTCTTTGGTTATTTGCTGACCTAATTATATCAATAAATTGTCAAAAATACATTAGTTTCAGGGCAAGAATACACTTACTATAGTAGGGTTCTACTGGCTCAACTATCCCCATACTCGGGGCAAGTTGTGCCAATATATGGGGTAAGTTGTGCCAGTAGACTTACCATACGATATAGTCCAAACATAGTATTGGGAAATTAAAATAACATAAAAACAAAATCATATTCTTTATTAAGTAAACAAGAACGATTAACTATTACTTTAATCACTTTCACAATTTATACAAACATAATAAAAACTACCATTGGGAGTGCATTTTGAATAAGCCCAGTTCTTGCAATAAGAACATTGTACCCACTTTTCACCCGGAATGCTATCTGAGAATTTTTCTAAACACACGAGAAAGAAATATTCATCTTCTTCTGATTCTGAATCGGAAGTCTCTGATATAGAGCGGTTATTACTTTTCTTCCTTTCCTTTAAGGCATTCTTCTCCAATGCTTGTTGTTTTCGTGCTATGGCTAAAGTCTTTTCATCGTCTAAATCCGATGATGAACATTTTTGTTGTTCTTTTTGATTCTTGTAAGAAGGATCGATTTTCTTGGTAGGGTTAGATGAATTTATGAAAACGGCCTTTTTCACAGCCTTCTCTTTGCTCAACTGATCCCGTAAAGTTTGGCTCAACTAACCCCACCACGGATTTTAGATGTTCTTATTTAATATCAAAAATGTCGTAAAAAGTTCATCTCTCAAACTAGGAAACCACGAGAGCAATTGTGTAATAATTAATAATTGGCTTACCTTTTGTCTGTATCCCCCAAAATGTCGATCTACGACCACAAATGCCTTTAAAAACAATATTTTACTTTTGGCGCAAAATACCAAATAGAACGACCGCCCTCTCGCAGCGAATGCTGAATACCGACTAAAATTTTAATGTACGGCTCCCAAGACGTACTGCATCCTGCGCAATGCTCGTTTTAATCTTACATTGCTCCACTCATGTAGTAGGCCCGGTGGCTCAAATAGCCCCGCGGCTCAACTAACCCCGCTCTACCCTACATTAAATTTTTTTAAATATATTAGGTAACAAGCAGATAATTTAACATATTTTTTCTTCAACCGAATTAGATACTACTGTATTAACTTAACGCTTAAAATTATAAATTTAAAAAAATACACAATACTTATTTATTGATGATCAAAGAAGGGATGAAATCATAATAATACAACCTTGCAAACCGAAAATTCAAAATTACTCGCTATGGTTGTCGCCATCAACTGGGGTTTATATTTCAGTCAAGAAGTAGAGAACCACTTTGAATTAAGACAAAAACTAAACAGAATTTAAAAGTTAAGGGACGTGGGAAAAATATACTAGTTTTAGTTTGGTAAAGGTACCTGAACTTCCTTCACTATCCTATGTAATAAACTAGTGTTTAAAAAATTTAGCACGAAAAAATAGTTCAATACATTTTCAGCCGGCCCTGTTCAGTATTTACAAAATCCACAAAATGATGTGAACTGCGCAAACTCTGTATCCCGCTTCACAGGAGTCTCAATAATGGAGAACTAGAGGGTAGGAGGCCGATCGCAATGCATTGGATTCGGTCCCAAATTAGCATCGGTAATCCAGCGCTACGAGTCGCCGTAAGATGGCGCTCGTGTTCCAAGTGGGCTATCAAATAAATGGTTTCTTATTTACGCGATAACTATTTTTATTTAAATAAGTTCTTTAAGGAACAAATAAGGACTTTTATATGAATTTACAGTTACTTTGTTATACTTATTAGTAAACTCGGCCTGTATAAAGTTCCAACGATGCCTTGTTTTTAAAATACATAGTTTATAAACCAATTTTAACTTACCTTTGGAGCTAGAAAGATACTTATTTGGCTGCGTTTCCTCCCTGAAGAAGATCCTGTCTTACACCCCGACACAAAGCAAACTCTACTTTTATAAATTTTACCATTATTCATTATAAATAATATGGAAATCAATAACAATACAACGTTATTTGTCTTGTATTGTCTTCAAACAGTTCAAACCTTCAAACGTTATTTGTTATTTCGAAAAATAAAATGTCAATTGTCAAAAGTAAAAGTCCAAAACGAAGAAGAAAAATACGACACCAGCCCACTTGCGAAGCGAGAGCATCTATCGGCCAACTAGCGAACTAACAAAAAAACCGGGACAGAAATTGAAAATGCTGCCATTGTCGATCGGCGTTCTACCCTCTAGTTCTCCATAGTCACAAACTTGTAACATGCCATTAGCAAAATACTGGTTATATGCTTTCAACAGACAGCTGCAAAACTATGTACGGATGTAAGCTTTATTTACTTCTCTGTGTATATTTTAAGTGACACAGCGCTATCTCAGAAACTGTAACGGGGTCGGTTAAATTAGAGAAAAGTTTACTATTTGCGAGTCGATTCCGGTCGATTAATTTTTAGTGTTGCCAGTTTTTATGGTTTCTTAGATAAGCAATTTGTAAAAATCTTCCCAAATTAATTCCTTTATTATGGCTGAGTTTAACTATTGGAAAGTGGGATAAAAAAAATTAATTAGATACAAAAACAATTTATTCGTCATACTTTAATTTGTTTTATTTCAATACGTTTTCTTAACTCACCATCGAACTTAAGTTTGGGTTTTTTTAATGTACCGGGTGTACAACGGTATCTACGGTTAGCGAAAAAAAAACATTTATTACAAAAGTGACAAAGAAATTGCTGGGAAGTATTTGTAAGTTTCTAGGTTGGCCGCTAGGAGGCGTAACTATAACAAAACAAACAAACAAAGAAAGGGGTTTTCTCGAAAATCCCCATAGCATGTACTGTGCGAGCAAAAATTATTTTTCATCAAAGAGGGCCTTGCATCTAAAGACGTAATGCTTAGCCGTAGAGCTTAATACCTGTTGGGTGTCAGTAACTACCTGAATTAACAATCAATCAGTTATTCCGTCATCTTTGACAGTCGTTACAAGTAATTTGATTCATCGCTAATTTTTTCAATTTCTTGAACAATTCACACAATGGGCTTTACGGAACAGCACAAAACATTCATGGTTGAAGCGAATTTTCGAAACGGGGTTAGAGTAAATGGTAAGTGGCAATACAATCCGGGTTTGTGCATGGACGATTTTCACGAACATTTTCCTCACGTTGCTTTTATTGCTGGGGATTTTTATCATTGCCTGAAAAGAACCGTGGCTGTGTTTAGGGAAACAGGTTCTATACAACACAAAAAAGAAGCAGGAGGACCATCTGTAAGAACAGATGAACTTGTTGCAAACGTTCGTGAAATAATGCAAAATACGCCAACAAATTGTATTTTGTGGAACCTCATCGAAATTTTACTTGGCTTCTAGCCAACAGATTATTTTTCTTTGTCTTCCCTTTCAGTAGTAGCATGCTTTTATTTCTCTCTTGCACGCTTGCGCATTAAAGTTTGTCTGGTAAAGGAAAACGAGAGTCATGGTCAAGGCTTGCTTGGACCCAATATACTAATACAAACCTCTCTATATATCTAATGTTTATAGCAAGTTAAGTACATTGGATTTTTGTTTAAGATAAATTGTTAATAATTAAGTATAAATTATTGATGAACATTGTTGCAAGTAGGAGATGGAATTTGCACGCACACTAATCGAAAAAACTTTTGAGGATTACTCCTTATTTATCTCTAATATAAACTTCAAAATTAACTCAACATCATAAATTTGCCACCCCAATTGATGCTTTTTTTCTGAACTTATGATCCGATTTGAATGATTTTTTTTTATTATGTTAAAATTTTTTCCGTAACATAAAACAGTTGAAATTAGAGTGTAGCTTTATCTTTCCCTAACATTCTCATTTTTGGTTCACGTCATTATCTCTGTTATTACGGAATATACGCCGTTTTATAGCTTAATATGTTTTTATAAACTTTATTAGCGAATACATTTTTATAACTGTACAATTTCTGCTTGATTTGATAAATACAATCAAAATTAACGAGTCACTTTATTTAATTAAGCTGGGTATATTACAATATTAAGGTTGAAATCAAAATTACATGTTGTTAATGAACCACAACCATTTTTTTATTTTGGAAATGAGGGAATTATGAAAGCCGAACACTTTGATTCGGATTTAATATTAGAAACATCAATTTTGTAGAAAATTTCATAAATTTATTTTCAACCAATTAGAAGGCTCCTTTTTGTTTGCGTTGCTTATAGCGACGGGAGACTATTACTTATAACCTCCCTAGCAGCAGAATTATTACCGATAATTTTTTTCAAGGTCACGAATGGTTTTGTTGTTAGAAAATTATTCCGAGTTGAAGACGAGGAAAATTTTCTATCAACAAAAACATGAGTGAAACCAAGAAAAAAATTATCGGGAATTAATTCTGCTGCGTGGGAGATTCGGTAAGAAAATTTCATAAATTGGAGTTTCTTTTAATAGATGAGAAGATGAGACCTACGACCTATTCTCAATAAAAATTATAAGTTAGCAACAAAATGTATTTTGAGTTTATTCTGAGTGACGTTTGCCATAAAAAATAATGCACTTCATTTTTGACAGAAAAATTATCACTTATTAATTTTATTAGGTTAATAGGCTATAAACTATCGCGTAAATTTCATAAATTTATTTTCAACCAATTAGAAGGCTCCTTTTTGTTTGGGTTGCTTATAGCGACGGGAGACTATCGCGATAGTCTATAGCCTATTAACCTAATAAAATTAATAAGTGATAATTTTTCTGTCAAAAATGAAGTGCTTTATTTTTTATAGCAAACGTCACTCCGAATAAAATCAAAATACATTTTGTTGCTAACTTATTATTTTTATTGAGAATAGGTCTCATCATCTCATCATATTAAAAGAAACTCCAATTTATAAAATTTTCTTACCGAATCTCCCACGCAGCAGAATTAATTCCCGATAATTTTTTTCTCGGTTTCACTCATGTTTTTGTTGAAAGAAAATTTTCCTCGTCTTCGACTCGGGAATAATTTTCGATCAACGCAACCGTTCGTGACCTTGAAAAAAATTATCGGTAATAATTCTGCTGCTAGGGAGATTATAAGTGATAGTATATAAGCCTATTAACCTAATAAAATTAATAGGTGATAATTTTTCTGTCAAAAATGAAGTGCTTTATATCTATTGGCAAACGTCACTCAGAATAAAATCAAAATACATTTTGTTGCTAACTTATAATTTTTATTGATACTAACCAATTTGCTTTACATATCGGACACCGGAGCTAAAAGAGACACATCAAAAATTTAACTAAACTCGTCGGAAATATGTTTTTTTCAGTTTCATGTGAATATATTATGTAGACATGTAATATCAGATGTTATGGTTGAAAACGAATTAATGTTTTTAATGTTTCTGAAATTTTAGTAATAAACCTTAGTTACTAAGAAGTAAAATCAATTTCTATTGTAAAAATATATTGCGTCATATTTAACTTGACTCATCGGAAATGTGTTTTTTAAAGTTTTACTTGAATTTAAAACTATAAAGACGTTGGATTTCAGATAACAAGTTTGTTATTTAATGTTTCTCACATTTTAGTAATAAAAATGAGTTACTAACGGCTAAAATGAACTTCATTTCTATAACTCTAATTAGTTACAATTAACTAAAGCCGCTGGAAATATGTTTCTGTAGCATTTTAGCAAAAAAATTACAATAAGAAAAACTCCAATTAATACAATTTTCTTACCGAATCTCCCACGCAGCAGAATTAATTCCCGATAATTTTTTCCTCGGTTTCACTCATGTTTTTGTTGATAGAAAATTTCCCTCGTCTTCGACTCGGGATAATTTTCTATCAACGAAACCATTCGTGACCTTAAAAAAATTAATAATTACCGGTAATAATTCTGCTAGGGAGATTATAAGTGATAGTCAGCTCAACTACTTAATTTTTTCATATGACATTTCATTTGAACTGATCCTCTATACTTTTCTAACCTCGACGCCTTTTCTAAGCCCAAGTGCAAAGAACATTTTCGGGGGTAAGTGCACAAGTGCATCAAAATTACCGATAATTTTTAAATGAAATGTGTTTTTTTATAATTGCAAGAGTTTGTTTTCATATTTTCGCGAAAAAGCCCGACTCCGCAGGAGGGGAGCATTTTCGTAAAATATGAAAACAAACTACTGCAATTTGTAAAAAAAACACATTGAATTGAATAAAAAAATTATCTGGTTATTTTTATGCACGAGTGTAATTTATTTAAATATTTCCCAAATTAATTAAGAACTCGAATCAAGTAAATTTAAATATTTTATTTAACAGAAAATACTAACAATAAAATTTAAATGCTCAATTCTTGACAAAATGAAAGGAAAACATTCGTTGACATTGACTTTTTTGTCTGCTGTCACTCAATAAGATGACGTTAATTGTCAGAATATTACATTTTTTGACGTTTGTTAACAATAAAATCCCGCTTTGACGTTTCGTCAACAATATAAACTTGCAATGCAATTTTCGATTTCTGGCAGTGCTGTTTTCGCTGTAATTTTGCGAAAATTGCATTTCTCTTATGGGAACTTTAACATATGAGGGAGATATTCGGGGGTAAGTGCACAAGTGCATCAAAATTACCGATAATTTTTGAATGAAATGTGTTTTTTTATAATTGCAAGAGTTTTTTTTCATATATTCGCGAAAAGCCCGACTCCGCAGGAGGAGGGCATTTTCGTCAAATATGAAAACAAACGATTGCAATTTGTAAAAAAAAACACATTGAATAAAAAAATTATCTGGTTATTTTTATGCACGAGTGTAATTTATTTGAATATTTCCCAAATTAATTAAGAACTCGAATCAAGTGAATTTAAATATGGGTTATCCCAATGCAAAGAGATAGTTATTAACAATTCTTGACAAAATGAAAGGAAAACATTCGTTGACATTGACGTTTTTGTCTGCTGTCACTCAATAAGAGTTGCTTATTATTTGACCACTTGTCTTGGCTGAGCTGACCTAAACTGACTACCTTGCCGTTTTATTTGACCAAGTAAGTCAGATTATCTCAGTCAAATTTCCTCCCCCCTTACCTACGCTAAGGTTACCGGATTTGTGACTGAGATCGTTCCTTTTGGCTGATTTATGTGTCAACACTGTCAACTTGTCAATGGTTGTTTTATTTGCAATTTAGTCAAGAAATTTCTTTTAGTTAGCTCAGCCAAGACAACTGGTCAAATAATAAGCAACTAATATTACGTTAATTGTCAGAATATTACATTTTTTGACGTTTGTTAACAATAAAATCCCGCTTTGACGTTTCGTCAACAATATAAACTTGCGATGCAATTTTCGATTTCTGGCAGTGCTGTTTTCGCTGTAATTTTGCGAAAATTGCATTTCTCTTATGGGAACTTTAACATTATGAGATAAATATTCGCTGTAATTTTGCGAAAATTGCATTTCTCTTATGGGAACTTTTACATATGAGGGAAATATTCGCTGTAATTTTGCGAAAATTGCATTTCTCTTATGGGAACTTTAACATATGAGGGAAATATTCATATAATTATTTAGTAAATTCTCGATTTTTTAAAATATAACAATAATTTGTATATAGTTTAAATACTTTTTATATTAAGTCCGTAATTTTTTATTTTATTTCCTTTTTTGTTTATTCCATAAATATTTACCTTTAGATAAGCAAACAATAATCCCGAAAGTGGCAAGTTTATGGCCTCGCGCATGTAAGCAAAGCTACACACGATTAGACATGCGCACTGCAACATTATCATTTGACGAAGGGGAAAATAGACAGGTCCGGGCTTTAAAATTTAAGTTCTTGCTCAAGAAATTTTAAAAGTTGACCTTTAATTTGTTTTTACCTGTAAACACCTAAAATTTGCCCCAAGTTCTTGTCAAAAAATTGGAATGTCTTCTCAATTTTTGATTGAGCTGGGAAATAAGGTAGTGATTTTTGGCATTTTTAGTAGTTGCAAACCTATCAGATTTTAAGGATAGAAAATTGTTTTTAAGCGTTTGTTTCTAAAATTTGTTTAAAAATGATTCGTCGTCGTGTTTTTAGTTCAAAAAGAAAGAGAACAGATCAATAATTAAACTATAAAACTTATAAAATCGAATATAAATACAAACAAAACCAGCAAATCAATCAATCTTCGATGTTATCGCGTACCTAACTCAGTCAAATATTAGTTGCTATATAACTTGACAATTGTTTCATATTTGTGTTTCACAAAAGATGTAACTCTCTATGGTGAAGCAATGTACCAAAGTGGAAATTTATATCTTATTAAATACTCGAATTATTCAAAAAAATCAGTTTTTTATTTTAAACTTTTTATATCGGAGATAAGGGTCAAAAATGAAAAATGGCGTTATAAAAGTCATATTATTTTTGCTCACGGAATAGATGGTTGACCTCCTTTTTCCGGACACCCTGTATATAACTTAATGGTTTTGCGGCGTCCTTTTAGGTGTTTCTAGACAAGTTTTGTGCGACATATTTGGATTTATTCTCAATAAATTCTATTTCAGAATGTCAGCTGAATATGATGAATTCGGTTATAGTAAAAAGGCCCATTGCATAAATACATTGTAACAATAATAATAAAAGTTTATTCAAATATTTTTTGACATTTAATGCTAATATATAATTTTTTTTGGTATAAACTATCAATTCCGAACTCAGAAGTAAAATACTTGTTTTGAGTTAAATAATATAATATTTTTGTCAAGAATATATTTCATAATTCAGGCACAACTAGATTATAATATAAAAGGAATATGACAATATTTTATTGGTATATGTTATATCACTATAGAATACGAAGATACAATACGTTATGTATACAGTGTCCGCAAGAAAGTCCGCATTAAATGGAATTTTTTTTTATTATTAGGTATAGGTAAAAATTGAAAAGGCAGTTCGTTTTTGCTTACCTAAAAACCAAAAATGACTTTTACTGAAGCAGCTGCACGACTTGCGTTGCCTGTCAAATTTGACATTTTTAATAAAATAGGTTCAAAAATGCCCTTATTTAACAAAATATCGAAAAACTTTATTCGAAAAAGTTGTTTATTTAGGCATTTTTAGTCTCTGTACGAAATTTTGACAGTCTAATACAATTTTTATTTTTTGCCAGGTTCTTGAAAATTTTGATCAACCCTCGTAGATTAACTTTTATACATCGATGTAAAACCATTTGCCTTTACTTCATTTGTAATCTTAATGCAATTTTGTGTAAAATTTTTGTTTCCTATTATTTGTTTTGGTTCAAAAACTGAAATTGTTATTTATTAATATGTAATGTTTGATGCAAAGTTTATCTAATTACATCAGTTTTGCCAAAACCGACGTTTCTTATTTTTCTTAAGTTAGTAAACAGATGTACAAAAAGAAAATATTAGGAAGCTTTCGTTGAAATTTTACTTAATTAATATTGGATTAAAAAGAATACATATTAATCGCTCGAAACATTTTATTCAACAAAAATATAGTTTAATATAATTATTTAAATTTAATATTAAGTAAAAATTCAACAAAAGCTTCCTAATATTTTCTTTTTGTACATCTGTTTACTAAATTTAAAAAAATGAGAAACGTCGGTTTTGGCAAAACTGATGTTATTAGATAAACTTTGCATCAAACATTACATACTGATCAATAACAATTTCAGTTTTTGAAGCAAAATAAATAATAGGAAACAAAAATTTTACACAAACTTGCATTAAGATTACAAATGCAGTAAAGGCAAATGGTTTTACATCGATGTATAAAAGTTAATCTACGAGGGTTGATCAAAATTTTCAAGAACCTGGCAAAAAATAAAAATTGTATTAGACTGTCAAAATTTCGTACAGAGACTAAAAATCCTAAATAAACAACTTTTTCGAATAAAATTTTTCGATATTTTGATAAATATTGGCATTTTTAAACATATTTTATTAAAAACGTCAAATTTGACAGGTAACGCAAGTCGTTCAGCTGCTTCAGTATACGTCATTTTTGGTTTTTAGGTAAGCAAAAACTATCTGCTTTTTTAATTTTTACCTATACCTAATAATAAAAAAAAATCCCATTTGATGCGAACTTTCTTGCGGACACTGTATAATATATATATTTATTTTATTCATTATTTATTAATGACGTTGTTGAATATATCTCTTGGATTAGATAATATCCAATTTTTGATTTTATTTTTATAATTATTTAACGATTTAATTATTTTAATTGACTGTGGTAGCATATCAAAAATATATGGATTGATGTTTAAAAAATTTTTGTGTGCTATTGTTTTATTTACTCTATTTTTATATGTAATAGTATTTTTATGACGAGGTTCATGTGTGTGATTAATATAATTTATTATATTTTTATGTTTAAAAATATATATTAACATGTTGTAAGAAAATATTTGTTTAATATCCATTTTTTTGCTATCTTTAAATAGTAAATCAGAAAAATATTGGTGGTCTTTTTCGTAAATAATTATTAAAATGTATTTTTGAATAGTTTCAATATTATTAAGATAATTCTTATTTATGCCTCCCCATCCTAGTATTCGATAATTTAAATGGGTTTGTACTAAAGAATAATAAAGTATTTCTAATTCTTTTATATTTAAAAATTGATTAAGATGTTTAAATTTTGGTATAAGAATTCTTAGTTTTTTTATAATGTAGTCACTATGTAAATCCCATTTTAAATGTTTATCAAAAATTATTCCTAGATATTTAATATTTTCACCTTCCTTTATATTAATACTATTATTGCATATTATTGGACCAATATTTGGAATTATAAATTAAAAAATATAATTATCTTCTTAACGTAGTATAAAACAAAGTCACTGTCGCGTCTGTCCCCAGCTATATGTGCTTAAATCTTTAAACCTACGCAACGGATTTTAAAGCGGTTTTTTTAAATAGATATAGTGATTCAAGAGAAAGGTTTTTATGTATAATACATGCATAATATCGTAGAGAAACACTGATAAATTTAGAGGTTTGTTCGGGTTTGTATTTATAAATCTTGACGTGATGGTGAACTCGCCTTATTATTATCTCAGAGGCGTATAATGCCTGGCATTGCAACGCAGGCCGGGTACTCGCTAGTATTATTATAATTTAAATTAAATTATATTATACAAATATAAAATTATCGAAAAAAATTTGAGGCCCTTTAATTTAAATTTTTAATTAGGGAAAACATGTTATATCTTAGCCATTAACGATACTATGCTAACACCTAGTTTTGTTTATTTTAACGATTATGTTCCCTATCGTTAAATGTGTATTTTGTACAACAAAGCGGGCTTAGAAATAATAACGCTGCACATGCGAGCTGGCGTGTGTTCATATTTGGATTATGCTAATATGACTATGTCATAAGCTGTATTCTTATTCTTATTAATTCCCATCTTCACCGACAAGCTTAGAAGTTTAGGTGTTTGATTTTCATTATAATTTACTGTAATCGGCAATACGTTATTATTTTGTACAAGGTTGGCAGGATGTATATCCGTAATAAATATCCTGATATATGTATATCTTGATAAATATCATGATATTTATGCGACGATATTTATCCTGATATACAGGGTGTCCCAGATAAGAATGCACCCTACAGGGATCTCGTAAATCATAGGAGATACAGAGATGGTTAAATTAGAGAAAAGTTGCGCATTACTGAATCCGGTAACGTCATGTTTTCAAATTTAAAAAATTCCGAATGCTTCCGAAGATATTTGGATAAAACCGAATTTTCGCGATTTCGTTATATTTGATTTATGATTTTATTTGAGGAGACATGTCAAAATAAATTGCACATTCTCTTTTCCACTTTTTCTCCCCTACAAGATGGTTTAATTACATTTTTGACATAATAATTACCAAATTTAAAACAGGTCTCTGTAACTAAGTGACAGATCTAAAGAAACTATTTAAACAATTGCGAACGTCAGTCAATTTCATAGCCGCCCATATGATGCCGAATTTAAATGGTACCTACGTTATGTTTGCATGCATTTTAAAAAAATTAAAATTAATTATTACTTGTTGCATTTTTCAGATAAGTTTTATTAGATATTATGTTTTGTTAGTTTCAAAATTTTTTTTTTAAATACCTACAACAATAAAAACAAAAATATTTTCGATAATGTGCCTATTTTCATTGATGATGTGTTTTTCTATATCGAAACGTCTAATAAATATTAAGTGTGATACTCCGTTAGATTAAGAATAAAACGTAGAATTTATTAAGCATAAAATAAAATTCGCATACCATTTAACAAAGTTGATGATGGTTGTGACTAAACGAAACGTCGGATCAAAAATGTAATTAAACCATCTTATAGGGGAGAAAAAGTGGCAATGAGAATGTGCAATTTATTTTGACATGTCTCCACAAATAAAATTATAAATCAATATTTTTTCTTTCTATTCAGTAGTATAAAAATATGGCCCCGCTGCCGCTAAGTCGGCAACAGCATATTATGCTGCTTACGATGACGGTGATTCCCCGTTTTTCCGAGACGTTGACCACCTGTTGTTCTTTGCCGCGTGGCATTCTTGTTCCGATTTCTGATTGAACGGAGCAACATTTTGCTGTTTGTTTTATGGAACAAAAATTTTACAAAGTCAAAAATAAAAAATTCAGTTTGGGTTCATTTTAATTTAATTAACAAGCCAAGTAATTCTGGGTTTTAAGTTGAACTATAACTAAAACCAAAAATATATGATGTTTTCATATTCATAAACTTGTATTTTTTACCTACATTTTACATTCCTGACATAGGAGTATTAAAAAAAAACTAGTTATTGTGATAGCAAATATCATTGAATAGAATTGAAATACAAATTTACAGGTTTATAACATGTTTATATTAAATTAAGTGACTTTGAATTTTTAAAATACCTATATCTTTACATAAAACAGATGAAATAATTTAAAAATAATTAAAAATATAAATAAATATCCTAATTTGGATAAAATATATCGGTTATTGGGATATTTATATAAATATCATGATATTTGACAACCCTGGATTTTGTATAATGTTGCATACCTATACGCGAGGGAGAATAATTGTTATTGCTAGCGTTGTAAGTAAACTGATTTTTTTAATAATGTAAAATGTATGCTCATTGTAGAATATCTTAATCATATCATTTTTGATAATCTAAGGACCATAATGGCGGCATCGAGCAACCCCGCCAATGAAAAACTGTTGTTATGTCAATTTTTTCAAAACGTCAGCCAACGATAAGTACCATTTTCTAATATCAAACTAGTAAAACCTCGAAAAAGAGATTTATTTTTACCAACACATATAAATATTATAATTCATAACTATAACAGTATGGAATTTTTGACTGGAATAAGTTCAGTATAATAGGAAGCCTCTTTATTTGCTGAAAAAATACAGAACTATGGCTGCGTTTACTTTTAGTTTGACATACCTACTTTTTTTGTCTGTGTGAAATTTACCCCTCTTTTTGGGGTAGAAACCGCCCCCAACTTTTTTCCCTCATATAAATATATGTATTGTGGTAGCTCATTGAAAAGGGCATGAAATGAAAAGGCAACATAACCCACTATTTCCTTTGGCATTTCGGTAATCTAGAAAGCCAGGAAAAAAATTGCCATTTTAGCAACAATTCAAATTCAAATATATTTCAAAATTGCATTAAGTGCATCAGTTATAACATGAACAACCATTAATTTATCAAATCATAGTTATTCAAAAATTACATCTAAGTGTCTTAACACCTGTATGAGCAATTAATGCTAATCAATTTCTAATCCTGAAGTATGAAAAAATCACCGTAAAAACTATAATAATTAAATAATACCATCCCTACAATACTACACTATTTTATACACCCACATGTATCAAGAATAAAATTCATACATAAAATATAAATAAGAATATTATAACTCAATATAATATACTTGATAATTTTAAAATGAGGCCTTAAATCCGTTTAAATTTTGAAAGATGAAAATTCTGCAACCCGAAATAAATTTCTTCTGGATAAGCAACTGCCTAATTCAAAGGGTAAAAGATTATACATTTTAGGTGCCAAATAAGTAAAGGATCTTAAATGTTTTGCGTTTTTGTTAACTGGGGTTTCCAAATGTCTATTCGCATTACTTCTAGTCCCATAATTATGGTTAATATAGAGTTTCGTGTTAGTTTTATGAACGTAGAAGCAAGTTGACTGACAGTAAAGTGAACAAACATCAAGAATTTCCTGCGAGTACAGAAGATTAGTGGAAAAGCCCCTATTAAGTTTAAACATAACTCTAACAATATAATTTTGTACAATGCACAAAGGTCTTAAAGACTTCCGATATGGTCCACCCCACACCACCACACCATATCTTATCAGTGACTCAACCAGAGCCCTATAAATTAGTGTTAAAAGATGGGTATTTAAGATTTCTCTTATGATAAAAAATGTATAAGTATATTAATTTCCGAATATTTTTAGTCGATCTATTTACATTATAATCCCACTTTAAATGTTTATCAGTTGTTACACCTGATGAAGTCAACTTCGACTAAGGCCTCGTTCAGATTGTTTATAAAAATATTGTGGAAATCAGGGCGATTAGCCGCTGTTAGAGAAAAAGCAATATAATTACTTTTAGAGATGTTTGACGTTAGTTTAAATGTATTCAACCAATCCATAATTGTATTTATACCATCAATAGCATATATTTCAACTGCAGTTCAGGAATCACCAGAAAACAGCACCACGGTGTCATCAACAGAAGAAATTATTGAGCCGTTGTGTATATTAATAATTAATGGATACTACAATTTGGGTTTTGCCAGCGCAGACTATGTAAAAAAATAGGAAACATGATGTTAATTATGAGGTAGTTTGTTGACTTAATGCCGCATTACAATGGTCCCTTTATTTTTGGTTTAGAAAAAGTTAATACTTATCTGTTGTATTTTCCACTGTTTAAACCGTTGCGTTACTTTATAGTAAGAAGTATTATTGCTGCACGCACTAAAATGGGTTATTTAGCTGAACCCAAAATTTTAATGCTGATTATTGTGGCGCATATTTAGGAAAGATAAGGCTTTAGTAGGGAGATGGACAGTTTGGCGCCAGCCTATGACCTTATCCAGCCTATTTTTACTACGCACGGGCATAGCGTCACCTGTCATCTGTCATACGTCCTTAATATATTTAGGTTTTACAATGTTTGCATAAACCAAATAATGAACAGAATTTGAAACATAAATACCAGTTTTATGTCAAAAATTATGTCATGGAAAAACTCGATTTTCGACTTTGAAAACTATGAGATATATAAACCTAAAACAAAGTTGCAGAATTTAAATCCTAGAAATGACGTAAAAAAAGTATGTATTTTTTTAATGTTCATTTTTTAACTTAACTTTTAATTCACCATTAAATTTTCTTATTAATAATTCGTTTTCTTTACAAAGCGGTAAAATACCCGTGTATGGGATAGTAATTACCTACAGTTTTAATTAAAAAAAATAATTGATAAATTAATAAAATCAAATTTTGTCAAATTTGCGATATTTCTTTTTCTGTTTTTATTGATTCATAAATCCGACATTTATTAACGTAAAACTGTAAGCTAAGGGTAATAAGGCCAGCAATTTACCATTGTTTAAGTACTGGTTGGTATTATGCATGAGTAGGTACTAAGGTATTAAAGATTTTTTAAAAAGCAACTGACATTAGAAAGTTATATAAAAAATGCTGCCGTCTTTAATCAAGCAACTAAACCTAACTCTCAAACAAATTTTCACCCATACTATTTACTTACTTACCAGTTTTGTATTTTAACGTTTAAAGCACATCTCGATTTAAATTCACATAGGATAAATCTACAATTTTTTAAAATCTCATTTAAAATGCAAATTTAAATCTAAAAGTGTTCGGAGTTTTATGCAAGCAATATCTAATTACTATCTGTATATTTTATTAAACAAAAATAAAATAAAAAGTTTAGTTTGAGACATGAAAATTTTATTATATTTCCATAATTAAAATGCTATTTACTTTGCTTGAAATGAACTCGTTCGATAAATAAATTAACTCTCTTAATGAATTCCCTTTAGTGTTTTAAGGGCGAGTCAAAATCATGTGTCGTCCATTTTAGTAGAACTCACTAAGACCATTAATTCGAAATTTACTCTTAAAATGTTTTAATTTTAACTGATGATTGTTTTAATATTTAATTTAAATTTGTTTTGTTAATATGAAATAAAGACATTTTTGATTTGATTTGAATTGATTACACTGGCCCAGCCAGTTTTATAGTGTAAATTATTATACAGTGTGACCAGTAAAGTCCGCATCATATGGGTTTTTTTTATTAATAGCTTTATTCGAAATTTGACTTTGGCATCAAGTTCTGCTTCGATCGAGATGAAAATTAAGCAAAAAAATAGTAGTCACGTGTTATTCGAAGCGGAAATAAAACACACCATATCATACAGTAATCAGCACAAGACTAACTTTTATTTTAACCACAGAGTAGGTAGGTATACATGACATGACATGACATGAAACAAGTACTGCCATCTATATCTAAACATTATATTATTAAACAATTATACCTAAATTACTTAACAACATGTAATGTTTAACAGCATTTAAACCCTTCGTCAATATATCAGCCAACATTACATCTGTCGACATATATTCAACATTAACAAGATTATTATTAATTGCCTCTCGTATGAAATGATGGCGTACATCAATATGTTTAGTTCTACTATGATATACAGGACTATTTGACATACTTAAAGCACTTTGGTTATCATTAAACAAAGTAACACATAAAAATTTCCCTGTCAAATCATTTAACAAATTCCTTAAATAAATGGCTTCCTTTGAAGCCTCTGAAATGGCCATGTATTCAGCCTCAGTGCTCGACAAAGCTATTGTTCTTTGTTTCACACTTGCCCATGATATGACTGAACCACAAAGTTTAAAGATATACCCCGTATAAGACTTTCTGTCTTCCAAATTATTAGCCCAATCGGCATCAACAAAACCTTGTAATTCCATATCATTCTTACAAAACTTTAAATGATGATTTTTTGTACCCTTTAAATATCTAAGAATGCGTTTTGCACATTGCCAATGAATCTCAGAATGACAATTATTAAATCGACTCAACAAACTTACACTAAAGGATATGTCTGGCCTTGTCAAAACTGCTAAATACATAAGACTACCGATTAAATTCTGATAAGGAACATCAACCTGCTTACCACCTTCTTTATATAAATGATCTAACTTTGTCTCAATGGGTGTTTTCGCGGGTTTACATTCCTCCATTTGAAATTTATACAATAATTTGTCAATATAATCTTCCTGACTAACATGTATACTATTATCTTTATCACTTAATCAATTTTCATCCCTAAAATATTTTTAGCTCTACCTAAATCTTTTATTTTAAACTGTTTTCCTAACTGTTCTTTCAAAAATAACATTTCTTCCTTATTATTTGAAAAAACAAAAAAATCGTCAACATACAACGTTATATAAGTTACAAATTGTTTTTCTTGTTTTACAAACAGACATGGTTCAGTTTCTGACTGCTTATAACTAAGATCAGTTAAAACAGAATAAACTCGTTCATACCAGGCTCGGGAAGACTGTTTTAGTCCATAAATGGCCTTATTTAACTTCAAAACTTTGTTTTTATCAAAAAATTCTACACCTACTGGTTGATACATAAAAACTTGTTCTTTTAACAAACCATTTAAGAACGCTGTTTTAACATCTAAATGTAAAATTTCTAAATTTAACTGAGCAGACAAAGCAATGAGTAATCTTAAGGTCGAGTGCCTAACTACAGGAGAAAAAGTCTCGTTATAATCTATGCCTTGCTTCTGGGTAAAACCCCTAGCCACTAAACGCGCACGATAACTTATTTTACCTTCGGAATCACATTTCTTTTTAAAAACCCACTTGTTGTCTACGACTGTCACATCACTAGGTCTGTCCACAACCTCCCATGCATCATTTTCTTGAAAGGCCTGTAGCTCTTCTGACATTGCTTCTTGCCATTTTTCTGAATCATGACTAGCCAAAGCCTCCTTTACAGAAATTGGATCGTCTTCCATGTTATTATTTGCACTACACATATAAAGCAAATAATCATCATTCTTCTTTGGTTTAGGTCTTCTTTCTGATCGTCTAACATCAGGCATCGAAATAACATTTTCTTCAATTTTACTGTCATTCGAGTCAGTTTCTAGTATATAATCTTCGTCACCGTCTTCTTTTTCGCTATTGGTGCTATCTCTAAAATCAAAGGAATCTTCATCTTGTTCTAAACTCTCACTTACTTGTTCTTCCCCCACTGAATTTGGGAATTCTTCATTATTTATTACAATTTTTACATCTGTTTCTATGTTTTCTTCAAAAATTGTAACATCTCTACAGATGAATACTTCATTTTTATCAGCATCATATAGCCTATAGCCTTTGGATGTTTCACTGTAACCAACCAAAATCATCGGTTTAGATTTCTTGTCCCATTTTAGCCTTTTTTGTTTAGGAACATGAGCCATCACCTTACTTCCGTAAATTCTTAAATTACTTATATCTGGCTTATTTCCTGTCCACATTTCTAATGGTGTTTTTTTATCAAGACCACTAGCTACTGTTCTGTTTCTAAGATACACTGCTGCATTCACAGCCTCGGCCCAGAACTTTTTATCCAAATTTGCATCTGACATCAAGCACCTAGCTTTTTCAACTACGATTCTTATCATGCGTTCAGCAGAACCATTTTGTTCAGGTGTGTATGGCACCGATGTTTGATGCAAAATACCATTTTTCTTCAAAAAACTTTCAAAACTATGACCACAAAATTCTTTACCATTGTCACTTCTTAGAATTTTTATTTTCATGCCAGTTTGATTCTCTACTAAACATTTGAAATCCTGAAAACTTGTTAGGACTTCATCTTTCGTTTTTAAGAAATATGCAAAACACATTTTGCTATAATCATCTTTTAAGATAAGAAAATATTTGGCCTTTCCAATTGACTGTACCTCCATTGGTCCACAAAGATCTGCATGTATCACCTCTAAAATAGCTGTAGCTCTAGAACCGTGGTCTGGAAATGGCAATCTTGCCTGTTTTCCCTCACTGCATGCAACACATTTGTCTAAATTTATGTTTCCCTTGCATGACATACCTTGAACAGCTCCATTTTTCATTTTTATCAAATCTTTTTGGTTTACATGACCTAATCTTCTATGCCACATTTGTCCAGTAACTGCAGGAGTTGCTAGTAAATTATGTTTTTTAGTCTTTAACTTATAGACATTATCCACTAATTCTGCAATACCCACTAACTGTCCTTGATTGTTGTAAATCTTACAATTATCAAACGAAAAAATTACTTTATTACCATTTTTTATCAGTTGGCTTACTGATAACAAGTTTGTAGCAAGTTTGGGAACACATAGAATGTTATTAACTGTAATATCAAAAGTGTCATCTCCAACGACTGTTGTAATATCCACACTCCCAGCGCTTTCTACACAAACTTCAGTTTTATCTGCTGTAATAATAGTATCAGTTTCAAAACTTTCCGTGACATTCTTTAGCCAATGCTTATTTGCGGTAAGATGCACACTTGCGCCTGAGTCTACATACCACTGATCTGTAGTAAATTGGTTTCCATTTTAAAATATTGCACTAAATGCAGTTCTTTGTCCAGAATTGGGGCAATTACTTTTATAATGACCCATTTGTTTACATCTGTAACATTGAATATTTTTGACATCAATAACATCTGATTTTGACGTCTGCCTTCTGTCAGAACCAATACCAGTGTTGCCTCCATAGTTGCCAGCTTTACTACTATTGCCTCCATAGTTGCCACCTTTACCACTATTGGAATTCCATTTTTTAGGATTCGGATGTCGAAATTTACCGATAAACGCGTTTCCTGTTTTATCATCTTCGACAATGTCCAACAACTTCGTTTTTATGGAATCAGCTGTTATGTTGATGCCGGAATGCTCTATTGCCATAATCATGGGTGAATACTTTTCAGGCAATCCTGCCAAAAGTAAAGAGCCTATCCACTTATCGTCCACTGCAAAACCAGTACCATTAAGCCTTTGTGCGGTGTCTATCATTTGATTCACATATGCCGCCATGCTGTCCGCGTCTTCTAGCCGCGTCGAAATTAGCAATCTTAGCAAACTTATTTTTCTTGCAAATCCTTTATCATCGAACATCTCTTTAAGGGTTTTCCATAGATCCTGGGCCTTTAAAGTGCCTTTGATATGGATATAAAACTTTGTATCAATTGTTAAAATAAGCTTTGCTCTTGCTTGACTTATTTTCGTCGCATCGGTCTCGGTTCCATCGATGCACGCTTTCAAGCCATCAATAATCAGGAAATTTTCGACCGCAAACGACCATTCATTATAATTCTCGCGTCCCATCAACTTGGGCACTGACGCGATTAAACTATTCGCCATTGCGCACTGTACAATACTTGTTTATTCAACTTAACTCTGGGTTTGGGTCTGGGTCCATAACCTGTTATTCGAAGCGGAAATAAAACACACCATATCATACAGTAATCAGCACAAGACTAACTTTTATTTTAACCACAGAGTAGGTAGGTATACATGACATGACATGACATGAAACAAGTACTGCCATCTATAATGGTTTGATATGACCAACATCACGGGATTCGCATTATCTGTCAAATTTTAATTTTTTCCAGAAAATAATTCAAAAGTGGGGTTATTTCTGAAAGTATCGAAAAAAGTTATTAGAAAAAGTTTTTTTTCAATTCAGTTTCTAGCCACATGCAAAATTTCAGCTGCATAAAATAATTTTGATTTTTTACCCATATTTTGTAAATTGTATCTACCACTTTTGCAAAATAAGACACAATGCAACCTACATAAAACTTCTTAGTTTTGACAATGCTTTATTTCAGATAAATTTTTTTTAAAGTAGCGCCATATTAAATGTGTTTTTCTACAAAATCAAAATTGGGCTATTAAAATTTGGTCGCATGTGATGCAAAGTTTATTTATTTTTTACCCTGTATAAGGTAACTTCGTAAAATAAGTATTTTTGAAAACGTTGTTTGTGTCTGAAAGTAAGTAGTAGTATATTATATTTTAGCTGCATAAGATAATTTTGATTTTTTACCCACCACTAAAATTTATTTTCGACTTACTATATATAAGTATATACACTTTACTGATGACACTGTGTTCTTTTTGTCTTAATATTAAGGTGTATTACTTTCGGACACAAACTACGTTTTTAAAAATACTTATTTTATTACGTTACCTTATACAGGGTCAAAAACAAATAAACTTTGCATCACATGCGACCAAATTTTAATAGCCCAATTTTGATTTTGTAGAAAAACCCAAATTTAATATGGCGCTACTTCAAAGAAAACGTATCTAAAATAAAGCATTTGCATGTGGGCTAGAACTTTTTCTTATAATTTTTTTCGATATTTTCAGAAATAACCCCACTTTTGAATTACTTTTTGTAAAAAATTAAAATTTGACAGATAATGCGAATAACGTGACTACTATTTTTTTGCTTAATTTTTATCTCGATCGAAGCAGAACTTGATGCCAAAGTCGAATTTTGAATAAAGCTATTAATAAAAAAAAAATTCCATATGATGCGGACTTTACTGGTCACACTGTATTACAAGTTTAAGGAAGTAGTCCGTTCTCACAGTGGTTATATTTTGTGGTTTAGACAGACGTTTTATTTTCCTTATTATTATATTCCAGATTAAAAGTTTTTAACTCGTCGATATTAATGTTAGAGATACCCAAGTAGCATTATTTAAAGGCCAATTGGACACCAATTCTTTGCTAAGAAACGTTCCAAAACATTTTCGACTGAAATATCCAACTTTTTCGAATTCTGTTACTTTCAAAAATTTTTTTACAAACCACAGTATCGATACATTTAACACAAGCGGGAATGAATATTTTTCAAAATATTTTTGGAGAAAATTGTAAAGTTATGTATGATACATGCGTTCCCAAATTGTAGTGACACATTTTTGATTTAAGTGCATCGAAAAAAATTGGTATGTTTCTACTTTGAAATATTTACCAAACAGTGGAGTCCATTTATTTACGAAACTTAAGAATAAAGTACCCCTATTTCAGAAAATTCAGCAAAATGTTATTAAGAAAAGTTGTTTAAAATTAAAAGTTATGCATAGATTCAAAAACGTGACCTCCTAAAATTAAAAAAATATATTTTCTTAAAAAACATTAATAATTTCCGAAATTTTTTTTTTATATATTTACCATTAAGACCTTCATAAATTATTCAAAAATCAAATCAATTTCACATATCTTTGTTCAAATTCAAGGATATTTGCAAAATTTACTTGAATTTTTAATTTATTAAGGAATCACAAACTCAACTTTAAAATATCCTAAAAATTATTTTTAACAAGATAAAACATTAGTAATGATAATAATATGCTAATTAAAAAACTCTCATATAAAGTGCAAAACTTTTATTTCAAATGTTATTAAAAAAACTGTACAAATTAGGCGACAACATGAAATCCTACTAAAATAATCGCAGATACCTATGAAAAAAACAAATATCGGTTAGTAAACATTATGACAGAAACAACGCCATTTGTTGTGAACGTGGTTTCATCCCCAAAAGGTATGTGTCTATGAAAATCACGTTGATCTTCTATGTGTCCTTGAATCCACATGCAGAAATCATACCGCAAGTCATAATCTCGTC